>CM033445.1:0-1483333 GCA_019425775.1 Rafetus swinhoei
GAGAAGCGTGCTTCAAGGGATCCCCCTGGACAGCCGTTGCTCTGCTCCTGCTTCTGGCTTGCCTACCTCCTGGAGGGAATGCAAAGCTGCTGCAGTGCTTGCTCTGGTTGCCCTGCTTCCTCGGACACCACAGCAGTTTATTTTCAGGGTTTTTTTCTGCTTTTCACTATGTTTTTGGCCATGGAGCCTGAGCTGTCCCTGGGCAGGCAATGGCCCCACACTGTGCTGCTGGAAGTTCTGCTGCATCTTCATGGACCATCATGATGTTTGCGGCAGAGCTGGATTCAGAGCCCAGCTTTGAGCCCCCCCTCACTCGGGCTGCAGCCCCACTGCCCTTCCCGCCGAACTTATTCCTGCAGAAGCAAGTTGGAGGCTGGACACCAGTTCAGACTGGTGGGACCGGCTTGTTATGGAGCAGTGGGACGACGAGGCTTGGCTCTGAAACTTCCTTATGCGGAAGTCCACCTTCCAGGAGCTGTGTGCCTGGCTCACCCCTGCCCTACAATGCCAGGACACCCCCTTGCGGCCCACCACCCCTGGAGAAGCAGGTCGCTAGTGCCCTCTGGAAGCTGGCCACCCCCGACAGCTACTGCTCCGTGGGACACCAGATTGGCATGGGGAGGTCTACTGTTGGGGCCGTCTTGATGGAGGTAAGTCACTCTCTGGAGACAGTCCATGGGGGGGGCAGATAAGGGGGGCAGTCAGGACCGGGCAGAGGGAATGGGGGTGGCAGTGGTAGAAGTCCTCCTGGCTTCACCCTGCCATGGTGCGGGGGAGGGTTGGCTGAGGGCTGTGACGGGGTGCTCCCGGCCCGCACTCGGGAGAATTGGGGTGAGGGGCGTGTGGAATCCTGGGGGGAGGGCATGCCCGCCGGGAGGACGCAGAGCCAGGCAACGCTCCGCCTGGCCGGCACCAAAGGACGCCTTGAGCCCGAGGCGTCGGCCGGAAGCGCCCCTGGAGGCGTTACAGGAGCAGCCGGCGATGACGTCACGCGGGGCAACTCGGGGGCGCGGGCAGATGACGTCACAGGGGAGCGACTCCAAGGAGCAGGGGCAATGATGCCACGGACCCCACTGGAGGGGGATTTAAAAAGGCGGCTCCCCAGCCAGGAGGGAGAGAGGAGAGAGACGCTCGAACGGGCGGACGGTGAGTGGGGAGAGGGAATGGAGCTACCCCAGGAGATGGAGTAGGAAGTAGCCCAGGGCAGGGTCGTGAAGCCCGTGAGCGGGTGGGTTTAGGGGCAATACCACAGCCGCTGAGCAGGGATAGGTTATCCCTGCCTTAGGGCCCTGGGCCGGGGTTCGGAGAGAGGGTGGGCCCGAACCCCCCTACTCCGTCATCCGGAGCAAAGCAAGCCCCCCAGCTCAGTGTATGGGACTTAAAAACCGGACCTCACCAGAAAGCAGAGGGAAGTTGGGTTTTTCTTTCCAGTGTTCAAGACGGTGGCGGGTTTATAGTCACAAGGAGTGACGCAATAAATTGACCTGGGAGATTATTTCAACCCCACCCTGACTGCTTCATTTACAGGGGCCTCTTGGGGTCTGGGAGGGGAGGGGTGGGGAAGCACCTCTCATCAACTCATGCAACTCCTCTAATGTCTTGTTATGTGTGTTTCTATTTGTCCTTTCTGCAGGTGGTGATGGCCATCGATTCGGAGCTGCTTTACAGGACTGTCCGCTTCAGAGACCTGGATACCATCGTGGCCGGATTTGCAGGGCTAGGATTTCGGACTGCGGTGGAGCACACGACGGGACACGCATCCCGATCCGCGCACCGCCCCATCGAGCAGCCCAGTATATTAACAGAAAGGGCTACTTTTCTATGGTGCTGCAGGCCCTGGTCGACCACCGGGGAGAATTCACAGACATTTGCGTCGGGTTGTCAGGCCGGGCACACGATGCCCGCATCTTCCAGAACCCATACCTGTACCGCAGGCTGCAGGCTGGGTCATTCTTTCCGGAGCGAAACTATGCAGTCGGGAATGTGCAGATGCCTACTTGCATCGTGGCTGACGCGGTGTACCCCCTTATGCCCTGGCTCATGAAGCCATTCACTGGATACCTGGATGCGAGCACGGAACTCTTAAACTCCCGCCTGAATTGGGCTCGCTTGGAGGTGGAGTGCACCTTTGGCCGTCTGAAGGGCAGGTTTATATGCCTTCTCACTCGGCTGGACATGGGGAACACAACATCACCGATGTAGGTGCTGCATGCTGTGTGCTGCACAACCTAGTGGAGAGGAAAGGGGAGGCCTTCCTCCCAGCATGGGAGACACGGGCTGCTGTGGAGGGGAGGCACTTTGAGCAGCCCCGGACAGCTGCCATCCCAAGCCCACCAGCTGGGATTGCGCATTCGGAAAGCCCTGAGGGAGCGATTCTCCCAAGGAGCCCAATGAGTTTCCCCAGGGCCTTTCAAATGTGGGATTGCCCCATGCCCCCAGTGCCTTCCCCCCCACCCAAAGCCCCTCTCGCCCCCACATTCACATTGTACACATTCACACTAGAACAGAGACAGGTATTGTTGAAAACACGTTGACAGTTTATTTCACTGTTGATTGTTTCAAAAACTATAAAACTCTTTTGTTCAGAAAAATAAATTGTTAACAAAGCAAAGTGCTTCCCTTACTGACTCTCACAGGTGGGAAGGGGGATGTCAACCTGGAAGGGGGGAGGAGGATGTCAACCCGGAAGGGAGGAGGAGGCTCAGGGATGAGGGTGCCACCTGGATGACGAGCCCCTGCCACCTTGGCTGGAGGCCTGCTCGGAGATGGCTGCGCGTGCGGGCTGGGACAGTAGGGGCTGGGCAAGAGGTGCGGCTGTACCTGAGTCTGGGATGGCAGGGGCAGGGGTGAAGGGGGGGCAGGCTGAGCAGGAGGAGCAGGAACAGACACAGGACCAGGGAAGGCCATGGCCTCCCGGATATCAGTGCAAATAGCAGCGCACTGCTGCACAAACTCGTCCAGCAAGCAACCGTGCCACTGTGCCTCTGCCTGCATCCTCTGGTTAAATGTCTCCTGCATCCCTTGCAGGACCGAGATGTGCTGGCGCACCAGGTCCAAATATGTGCGCCAGTGCCGACGGGTTCACTGCAGCCGTCTGGGAGGTGGGAGAGGTGTGCCCCCCCCTCCTGGACAGCTGGTCCGGATGTGGAGGACAAGAGGGAAAAGTCGTTAGTCATGCATGCTCACTCTTTCCCTGAGAGGGCATGCCCTCCTTCTCAGCAGTCAGTGCCTGTCCTCTAGGGTCAGCGGATGCTCATGTGGTCTCAGCAAGGCGTGGTGTGCCCTGAGCAGCAGCCACGGCCTCCTGCAGCCCAGACAGTGTGCAGGCCACCATCCTGCCCGCCCCACCCCATGGCCACAGCACAGACAAGTGTCAGGCCACAGTTGGGGTTCCCGCAGGTTGCTGAGAGGCCTGAAGCTGTGTGGCAATCCCAGGGTCCCCAACCCATGCCTGTACCTGGCATTAGTGTCTGCAGGAGCAGGTGGTTCCTCGCAGCCATGTGGGTGCAGGGGTAGGACGGCCCTCCCTGAGGTCGGCCATGTGTGTGTGCCCCCCAGGTTGTGATCAGCATGACATGTCACAGTACTGCACCATCCACTTTGCTCCCGACTCCCCTGCCCTGTGTGTGTTGGACCCTCACAGCACTCACCTGATATTCCCTCCCCGGTGTCTGAAGTTGTCTGGGAGGCCTCCTGTGTCTGGGTGTCTGGCTCCAGGGTCAGGGTCACTGTGTTCCTGCTGGTGTCCTCCTCCTCCACTTGAAGCTGCTGGTCCTCTGGGGTCTCACCCTGGAGCTGCGGCCGCTGCTGCACAGGGGTCTCCACCCCAGACTCCACAACTCTCTTGGTAGGCAGGGGTTCCCCTGACCCCAGGATCCGGTCCAGGTCTTCATAATAGGCACAATACTGTGGTGCTTCCCCAGAGCAGGCGCTGCACTCACGGGCTCTAACATACCCCTGCCACAGCTCCTTGACCTTTGCCCTGACCTGCTCCAGTGTGCAGGGGTGGTGACCTTTTTTGGCAAGGCCATTAGCCATTCAGACTCCTGCTCCCCCACCTCCCTACCCTGAGCCCCCCCATCAGACCCTGTGCCCTGAATCCACCCCTCCTGCCCTCACTCTATCACCTTCTGCCCTGAGCTGCCCCCACAAACCTTCCAGCCCCATGCCCACACATCTTAACCCCTACCCCTTACCAAGAGTCCCCCATATCTCTGTCCTGACTCCAGCCCTGCAACCTTATACTCCTGCCCTAAGTCCCTGCACCAAACCCTGTGCCCTCAGCCCCCTACCTCCTGCCTTCGCTCCAGCACCCTTCAACCCCTGCCCTGAGTTCCCCAACTCTCCCAGCCCCCTGCCCTCACTCCTGTACCCCCACCCCTTTTTATTCTAGCAAAAGACAGAAAACTTGCAAATATTGTCCACCAAAAACTATATCTGATGTTTTAATCACTGTCCTTCTGATAGAATTTTTCAAAAATGAAGGGGAAAAGGAAGTTTGTATTACTATCATTTAAATAAAGCATGTACATTTTCCTTTTATTTTGTAACCTCTCCCCCTCTCCATTCCCCCCCACCCCGAAATTACCACTTAAAGATCCAGATACGCTCACAGGGACATAAATATGTCATCACAACATGCATAATATCTCCTCCCGAAGAGAGTGAGGAGGAGGGGAAGCCTAATCCTCGCTCGTGCATTGCCGGGAGCCTGCGCGGGACAGGCAGCACCCCAGGATCTGCAAGTGCCGGGGTCAGTCCCACTCCTCCGGCCGATTTGCTCACCCCTCCCCTTCCTGGCCAGCCGGTTCTCCCCCACTTCCCCTCCTGATCTTCCCCGGCCAGCCTCCCAGCTCTGCTTCCTGCCGGCCCATTCCTCTTCCTGATCTCCCCATGCCAGTGCCGCTACACCCCCCCCCACCAGCTCTGCTTCCCATTCCCCCTTCCTCCGACCCCCTTCCTCCCAGCCAGCCTCGCGGCCCCTGACCCGCCCCAGCTCTGCTTCCCGCTGGCCCGTTCCGCTTCCTGATCTCCCCTGGCCAGCGCCGCTGCACCCCCCCGCCAGCTCTGCTTCCCGCCCCCTCCGTCCCGGCCAGCCTTGTGCCCCGCCCCTGCCCCGCCCCACCTCCTGGCCAGCCTCGCGGCCCCCAACCCCCTCCAGCTCTGCTTTCCGTTCCCCCCCAACCCACCCATGATCAAGTGTGTCCGTTTTTTTGGGGGGGGGGGGTGTCTACCTGGTAACCCTACCGACAGCAGCGTCCAGGTGCGGAGCTCAAATCAGCTGAGAGGGAAGACACCAAAGTGTCTCTCCTCTCAGCTGTTCCGTGGCGTTTAAATATGCCACGCATGCGCTCCCTTGGCCCCACACAGTGCCCCAGCCAGCGCCGGGGAATTTAAAGTGCCGGTGCCAGGCTCAGGCTGCAGTGCGCCGACGCCCTGCATATCCACCGCCAGCCGGCCCTTTGGCGGACGGCCCACTGGGCCAGTCTGCCCCTACCTCAGTCAGCACCCAGCCAGCCAGCCCCCCCCCTTCCCTCCCCTCTCCTCCAGCACTTCACCCAACCCCCCTTCCCCTAGCACCTCACCCAATCCAGCCCTGCCGGAGGGAAGGGGGAGGGGGTGCTCCATGGGGGGAGAGGAGAAGAAAGGATACTGCCACAGAGCCTCCCAGCCAGCCTGCCTCACCTTACACTAGGGGAGAGAGTCACACACGTAAGTTCCTTCCCCCACCGCTACCCCCTCCCCTTCCCAGAGACCCCAGCAGCCAATCCCCTCCCTCAGACTGTGCTGCAGGCAGTGCATTCGGCTCTCTCTAGGACCCAGCAGCCCTGCTGTTGCCTGCTCACTGCTTCCCGTTTCTCCCGGCAGAGTGGTGCCCCAGAAATACTGGTGCCCTACGCAACTGCGTACTCTGCGTATGCCTAAGGACGGCCCTGGGGGTCCTTACATGTGGAAGGAGGGATGGGGGGAAGGTAGTGATGGGGGTCCCATGGCAGGCGGGATGGGAGTGTTGGGGGAGGGACTATAGATTGGGAAGGGAGAAAACAGGGCTGAAGGGTCCTATAGATGGGGGAAAGGTAGGGATAGAGTGTGGGATGGGGCGTGTTCTAGGGAGGAGAAAGAGAGGCTGATGGGCCCCATGAATGGAGGGATGCTCTGGGGTGCAGGTTGCTCTGAGTGCTGTGGAGAAGGAAGGGAAACTGAGGACTCAGGAATAGGCGGTATGGGCTGGGAGGAAGAGCACTGATGGGGGTGCAGGTTGGGTGAGGGGATGTTGAAATGGACTGTAGGAGTGGAGGGAATGAGGTGCAGGTAGGGCTGAGGAATGGCTAAGGAACGGAGGAAAAGGGGCTGAAGAGTCCCATGACTGGCAGGATACTTGTGTGGCGGGAAGGGGCATGGGTTGGAACTGAGAGGTCCCAAGGGAGGTCCAGGCGGGGGCCATGCTATGTTGTATTGTGCCAGGCGGGGCACTGGCTGTGATGTTCTAGTGCAGGAGTTGGCGACCTTTTCAAACCAAAGAGCCAAACTACTGAACAAGTGGTCAACAAAGCCATATACAAATGCACAACTGCATGACTAATAAGTTGTATATTTTCAACAAGTGTATATTTTTAATCATTAGTATTATTGATAATTGACAAGTCATGCAAATGGGCATTCTTATACGACTTTTGTTGACCGCTTATGTCAATTAATAATAGCGACAATGTTTCATTTATCATTGATATTATTGATAATCTCAAAGGCTTTATTTAATGGGACTGCTGTTGCTGCATCTTTATGCGCATTTCTTTGAAGTTTACATCACAACTGGTCAAATCCAACTTCATGCACACACTCAAGTCATCTTCTGTCAATCTTATGAGAGGGGGTTGGGAATGTGGGGGGTGCAGGAGTCTGGGTTGGGGTATTTGAGGGGCTCGGGGCAGGGGAATGTGGAGGCTTCAGGGGTCTCTGCGGCTCTTCTGCCTCTGACGCTCGGGGACCGAGGAAAGTTCACAGCTGTCTGCATCCTCCTCAGCCCTCCTGGGCAGGCAGAAGCGAGAGGAAGGCACAAGCTGAACGCTTTTCCCTTGCTCCCTTAGAGTCCGGGAAGATGTAGAAGACCCGGTATGCCTGGCTGCAGCTCCGCCCCCACCTTCCCGAAAGGGCACCGGGGATGCCAGGGGCTGGGGCAACGCCGGATGGAAAGGGGACACGACACCCCGGTCTGCTCCTTTCACTTGCCTGGCTATCTGCCGCTTAGCAAGGCAACCTGCAGGAGAGCCCCAGGAGCCCGGCGTGGCTGGGAGCAGCTGCAGCCGAATGCCCCAGCCCGCCAGCTTCTTGCCGGAGTGCTCTTCGCGGCGCACCGCTCCTGACACCAGAGGTGAAAGGAAGCCAAACCAGAGGCCACAAAGGCATCAGTACAGGACATAGCAGCAAAAAACATGCCTGTCCTCTAGAAAAGAGGACAAATGACCACCCTATGGGAACCGGAGCCTCCTGCTCCCCATTCTCCTAGCTCTGGCCTCTCCTGCCCGGTTTCTCACCCAACCCCACCCCAGGGTGGCAGGGACCAGTTCCCACGCTGCCTGGCCTGGGCTTTGTTCAGGGATCAGACCACAGGCCAATGCTCAAGGCCACAGGAGGAGGAACATCCTGCTCTGCTCAGCCCTGCCCCTCCCCCTGCAGGTGGGCACATCCCTGGTTGAGAAACTTGGTCCTGGCACCCGCCAGGATGAGCTTGCGATGGGCTGGAACTGCGAGAGCAATGGCCACACGGCCTGGATGGGCTGGAACTGCGAGAGCAATGGCCACACAGCCTGGATGGGCTAGAACTGCGAGAGCAATGGCCACACGGCCTGGATGGGCTGGAACCACGAGAGCAATGGCCACACGGCCTGGATGATGGCAGTGAACTCCTTGGCCGGGTTTTGCTCTGCAACGACACACAGCCTGGCTCCGACTGGCCCGGGGTCCCGGCCAAGCTGAAGGGCCCCATGACACGGGGTTCCATGACAGCCAGGCCCACCGCTTGCAGGGAGGCGGGAGGGGAACAGCCCGGGTAGGGCTGGCAGCAGAGCAGGGCTTGGGCGGAAATGAGGAGCAGAGGGCTCACAGTGCTCTCAGAGCCTGGCCACGTGGACAGGGACCAGACAAGTGGGTGCAGCATCGCCGGCCCTGCATGCTCGGGAGTCAGCCCCACAATCACGAGACTGGCTTAAAAATCCCGAGATTTAACACACCCTGAACTGCTGGGCTCTGCTCTGCACCCTGCTCTCTCAGCCGGCGGGACCAGGCTTTCAAGCTCTTCTTTCACCCCGCGCAGGATTTCTTTTTTACAGGCAGCCGTGATACTCCCACGGCCCCAGGAGCTGGGGCTTGAAGACTCACAGAGACTCGTGACAAACACACTGAGAGTCGGTGATGCTGCGGACGTCCCTGACAAGTTAATTCCTCTCTTAGCCTCAGCGAGAAGGGAGAAGCTCTGTGGCTGACTCAGAGCCAAAGGTCTACTCCCCTGCACGCGGGGAGGGTTTGTGGAGCTGCCCCTGCCCTGGCCAGACTGACGCAACCGCAGGGAAAAGTGATTGTTTGTTTGGGAAAATCAATCTAATGAGGAGACACTGAAAAATAACCATCAGCAGCCCAACAGGGTCACCCTGGCCCATATCCACAAAGTTGTGTAGGCACCTAATTCCCTTGGGCCCACATCTACCTGCTCATGTCTGACAGGCCTCTGGGCAGCCTCCTGCTGGAACCCTAAGGTCTTGGAGGGCAGAGGGATTGGACCAATTCTAGTCATGGACCAAAAACAGAGGAGAAGGAATGAAAAGTCACAAGCAGGGAGAACAGAGAAGTTTGCAAATGAGCCTCGGGTCTGAGCAGAGGAACAGGCAGGCAGATCCCAACAGCCTTAGAAAATCAGCATCATCATGTCTCCTGACTTGCTGGAAGACTTGTTGGACTCTTAGATATGTATGGAGAAATTCCACCCTGTCATTCGAGACACAGTATGGGTCAGTCTTTAACGGAGACATCCTTTCTCTCAAGTGTTGAGTGCACAATGGAGTTAAATGGGTGAAATAAAAAAACAAGCCTAGATCAATCGGACTAAAAATTCCTCCTTCTTAGTCACTTGGCTGTAAATCCCCTGTGGTGCCCATAGAGCTCCAGTCAAACAAGACCTGACTTTCCACTGGAAAAGAAGCAGGAAAAAAAAACAACTTACAAACCGTCTTCTGATCTTTGCATGTCAGAAGAAAAGGGGGAAATCCACAAAACCTTTCAACAAATCTACACCCCCCCAAATCACAACCCCTCTCCAGGAGAGTTCTGATCCTGAAAGGGATGGAGCCAGAAACTCAAGGATGTGCAGCAGAGGTGTCACGGATGCTAGAGATTTTATGAGGAAGGTGCCCAGATATTAGGGTCATGGGCCGCATGATGAAACCCTAAGATAGAAAAAGGGGCAGGCGCTTTGTGTGCTGCATCTGACTCCCTTTGAAGGGCGTGTTCAGAAACAAGGATAGCAAGTTTAAGCTGAATCCTGAAACAAACTGGAAGCCTACGTGCCAGGGATCTGAGCACGACACCAGGCACTAGCTAGATTTCATCCCAGCACCTTCCACAACTCACCTTTGCCCCTTCAGCTAAAGAGGTAACACCATTACCTGGAGCAGCCACTAGAGGGGATGTGGCATCGCTGTGCAAGTTCTAACCCCAACCTCTGGGCAGATGCTGCTTTCGGTGCAGCAGGGAGATCAGGGTCCCTGCACAGGGCATCAGTGAGATAGTGGAAGGGCAGATCTCCACCAGGCTCAGGTACCAAAGAACACGTCTCTCTGGGGATCCCCGCGGAACAATCCACTCCCTAACCCTCATCCTGCTGCTGACCGAGCAGCCCCCACTGCAAGCGGGGCTGGCCAGCGGCTGCACATAGGAAGGAAATAAATAGGAGCATCAAGAAAGGAATTGTAAGGAAGGGAAGCAAATCAAAGTGAAGGGCACCCAGGACTGGGATAGAAGGGGAGGAGCTGCAGGTCAGGAATGGGGGGCACTGACAGAGCTGGGAGGGGAGCCCAGGGCTGGGGACTGAGGAGGCTGGCAGAGCTGGATGCTAGAAAATGGGCCAGATCCATTGGCAGCGGTACCACGGGGCCCGTGACCTCGCCTCCTGAATTCCAGCTGCGTTCTAGGGGCAGGACTAACTCCGGTGAGTCCCCAGCCGGCTACTCCCAAGCTATCAACGGCAAAAGCCCATTTGCCATAGGCTGAACTGCACCAGCAGGGGGCGCTACAGGGTCACAATCCTGGAGCAGCAGCAGAGCTGCATGCGTGACCCACTGATACTTCACCTCTGATGCCCCAGTCCTGGCCAGCTGCACGCCCCTCCCCGGCTATTCCTGCCCTGGGCCCTCCTGAGCAAAACCCACCTGCTGTAACTCAGTGAGCCAAAGCCTGAGGGCACCACGGCCCCTCGAGGAGAAACCCTAAATCCACAAACCCTCTACATTCTGCTCAGTCCGTGGGCTGCTATTGTGTCGGGGGCTCCCAGCCCAGCCTGGGCAACTAAGGGACTCTAGTGCCAGTTCTGATAACCCCCCCGCTCCTGCCCCACGGTGCCCATTTTCTAGCTGGGCTTGAGACCCCCAGTGCCCATTTCTTAGGCAGGCCTGAGCCCCCACCTCCCAGTGCCTGTTTCTAGAGGGTCTCTCCCACCATCGCTGCCACCTACCCAGGGCGACGTAGCAGAAGGGGAAGTCGGCGAGACTGGTGGAGAACTGGAGCAGCGCGTAGAGCCCGCCCAGCTGCACATTCCACATCACCTGGCTCCTGCTCATGGGCGAGTGGATTCGGCCCTGGATGATCTGAAAAAGAAGAGGGGGCCGGGGGAGCCGCATCACTGACCCTGGGCTGGGCCCCGCGAAGCTCAGCCGTGGATGCCACGCTGCCCTAGCCACCGGCTCTGCCCCATGCCCACCAGGGGAAGGGAACCAGCAGGCCGGGCTACACGCCACAGCAACCTCCGCTAGCCATAGGAGGGCTGGGCTGTGCGGGCCAGGCTCCGCCCCACACGAGGTCTATCTAATTAGGAGAAGAGGTGGGTTATGCAGGCGTTAGCAAACACGTTACCTGGCTGGTCCCGGCTGACCCTAGAGGGGCCTAGACAGAGGAAGGTAGTGGGTTCTCTCCAGAAAGGCACTTAGACATTTCAATGACATCACCTCTCAGCCTTGCTTTGTAGATGTTAAACACACCAAGCTCAAGAGCTCACCAGAAGGCGTTTTTCTGCAGCTGTCAAAACATTTGTCTCTTTGCTGCCCCATCTCCAATTTTTCAAAATCTTTTTAAAATGTGGCCCCCTAGAACAGGCTGCAGTGTCCAATCTCAGTATCACAGATGCTGTGTCACTCCCTGTCCTGCTCACTCCTCTGCTAAAGCCATATTCACCACAGCATCGCCCTGCGAGCTCCTGTCGAGCAGCTCGCCTCCTCTTGAGCTCGATGTGTTTAGCTTCTACAAAGCAAGGTCGAGAGGAGATGTTACTGAAGTGTCTAAGTGCCTTCCTGGAGAGAACAAGTTGGGTATTAAAGGGCTGGTTAATGGTGCACAGAAAGGCAGAACAAGACCCAGTGGCTGGAAAGAAACCGACACATTCATCAGAGAAATAAGGCACAGATATTTCACAGTGAGGATGATTCACCACTGAAATTAACTACCAAAGCAAGTGACGGACAGATTCTTCATTTCTTGATGTCTTCTAGTGAAGACGAGATGACTTTCTGATATGTGCTTGGATCAAGCCCAAGGAGGCTGGGATATGCCAGGGTCAGATTTGATGCTCTAATGCAGGGTCTCCAAAGTGGGGTGCACGCACCCAGAGAGTGCGCAAGGCGATCCATTGGGGTGCGGGAAGAAAATTCCCCGGCGCCGGCTGTGTACTGGGCACGGTGGGGCCGAGGGAGGTAGGGCCAAGGGAGCGCATGCGTGGTGTGCTCAAACGCCACGCAACAGCTGAGAGGGGAGATGACCGGGCGTGGCATGATGTCACGTCATGGCCCGGGACTTTAAAACCGCCCGGCCCAGCATTGCACCACGTGGTCTGGAGCCCCGGAAGCAGCTGGGGCCAGGGCTGCGAGGACTTCTGGGGCCTGAGCACAGACTCCAGCGCCGCAAATTGGAAGGCAGAAGGTGGGGAGGGAAGGGGAAAATAGGTGGAAGGGTGGAAGAGGAAGGGGCTTGTGCTGGGGCAGGTCAGGAGAAGAAAGGGGCAGGCACCAATGGACAGGGTGGAGGAAAGACAAATGCCAGGAGGCCAAGTGGAGACAATGAGGAAAAGGGCAGGAGGAGGTGTCAGTGGGAGGTGGGACAGGGTGATGCTGGGAGAGGAGAGGGTAAGGGCATTGGGGGCTAGAGGGGGGAAGGGGAGGTGCTGGGATAAGGCTTGAAAGAAGGGGTGGGCATGAGGAAGACAGAGATGGAGCAAGTGTTAAACTAAGATTTTCAAAAATAATTAAGCATAGTCAATCACATTGCTCTCACTAAAAAATATTATTATTAATAATAATATTTTTTTAGTGAGAGCAAAAAGGGTTTGTGTACCATTAATAAATAAAATAAAGATGAAATAAACAATATTTTTTAAATAATTTTTTCTCATCCTTTTTTAATTTCTATTTTTTGTGTACATTTTATAATGTACATAATATATTAGTACAGTAGCACATGTATATAATTTATAAATAAACAAATATACATATATTGAAGTGCGTGCTCAAAATTTTTTTACTGATAGGTGTGCGCGATCAAAAAAGTTTGGAGACCACTGGCCTAGGAAACTAGATAAGTATGGAGTTGCTCTATTTTGTTATGTCTCTTGCTTATCCTCATTGGCTCTGTATAACATATCTTCATTGTAATCTCTGTATCCTGTTAGTTTGTAGCATAGGAATATGTTGATTTAATTAGAAATTATGTAAATAGTAGTCAGGGGCAGGTATAATTGTATTCATTATTTGCTTATTAATATTCATTTTATGGGAGTTTACTTTTCCTAAAGCCTTATTTAATAATGTTATGATACACATGTGAATTAACATACTAAAATAGATAAAAGGGTTTGATTAACATCAGTTTGTTGCCACTGGACATAGTGTTGAAAGTCCAAGGTAAACGTGTGTAGGCAATAAAGTGGTTTCGTGTTCCCCATCCGCTCCTGGGTCGCCTGTTTCTTCTCTAACACCGACAACTCCCCAAAAACTAATGTACATACCGACCTCGGTTCAGGACCGGGTCAAAGTTGACAGCATTAATGATAGTAAGTAAGCCCTCCTTCCGGAAGATGAGGGGTGGTAACTAGGCAACAGAGGGTGGCAACCTGGTATGTAAAGAAGTGATGTAAGTTGTTTGTACATGTCTATAAAAGGGCACATAAGCGGTGGCGCTGACCGACCTTGGGGCGGGGGTGCACTAGGCACCTGGAATGGCACATGTCATTGCCGAGACTTACAGAATGCACAGTGGCTTAGAGTACTAACCACTGTTAATAGCTGTCATTTGGCAATAGGCCTGCTATGTGTTGGTACATTGCAGAATGCACAGTGGCTTGGTGTTGAGACTTTCTGCTGACAACTGTTAATGCATAGCATTTGGCAATAAACCTGCTCGATTGGTTTCATCCTGGCCTGAATCTGTCATTTCCGGGGGCTCTCAGAGATCTACTGTGTTGGCCCAAGTGCACGGGGTTTAGCACTTTAGATAAACTTTTGTATGTGTGTGTGTGCTCCCTTTATTATCGCCGACAGAGTAGAGGACCTGTCAGGAACACACCGGGACACCCCCAAAACCGATTGACACCAACGCCGAAAGACCAAACCCCTGACGGGTCAGAGAACCGAGGGGATTTCTAGGGTCCTGGGCACAAGGAGTGAACTGACAGCCCCATTGAGCTCACAGAGGGGGTAGCCAAGTTGGTTGTTTTTTAAGTTTTTCCAGTTACAGACTAATATTCTTGCAGCATCTTAGGGTATGTCTACACATCAAAGTTATTTCAAAATAACAGCCATTATTTTGAATGAACTTCAATAGCATCTACACAGGCAGACCGCTATTTCGAAAGAAATTCGAAATAGCAGAGAGCTTATTTTGAATTTGGTAATCCTCATTCTACAAGGAATAATGCCAAATTCGAAATAGCTAATTCGAAATAAGCGCTGTGTAGATGCTTATTTCGAAATAGGAGGCCTCCAGCCCTTCCCAGTTTCCCCCGGTGGCGACTCTGGGCCAAACCAGGAAAACTCCTCTCCTCTCCCCAGCCCGGAACCCTTAAAGTGGTAGACTCTGGCCACAGTGCACGTGCCAGAGCCAGGCCTGCCAGCAGTCCCTGCCCCTGACCCAGTGGCCGCACAATGAGCCGGGCAGCCAGTGTCAGCCAGCGGTCCACCGCCCAGTCCCCAAGCTCCCAGGAGCCAGCCAGGGGCCGGAGATGGTGGGAGCCCTCCTGGACTAGTGCGGAGATCATGGACCTCATTGAGGTTTGGGGGGAGGCCTCCAATGTCCATGATCTCCGCGCTAGATGGAGGAATGCTGCCGTGTACGGCCGCATAGCTGCCACCATAGCCACCTGCACACCCAGGTGTGCATGAAAATTAAAGAGCTGCGGCAGGTGTATGCCAGAGCCACACGGGGCAGCTCCCCAACAGGGGCAGACACCTGTCCCTATTTTGACGCTTTGTACCGCATAATGAGGGGGTGGGATGGTCTGTGCCTCCCCGGGGGGCACCGATCTGGGAACAGAGGGCCATAGGCGTGTGTATGGGGAGTGCTGGGTGTACCCAGGCACACCCTAATGTCTCAGGCCGGCTAGCCCGAGCCATTTTTGCTCCCTGGGCCCCACCCGGCCCGGCAGCACCACGCGGCCCAGCAACACGGTGCAGCGCCCCTGAGGCGCGCGGGAATGCCACCGCCCAGCATGGCAGCACAGCGCGGTGCCCTTGAGGCGCCTGGGAGCGCCCCGCCCAGCACGGCAGTATGGCGCGCGTAGTGCGGCGCCGTTGAGCGCCGGGTGCCCCCACCTGGCCCGGCAGCACGGGCGCGCGCGCCGGGAGAGCCCACACCCGGCCCGGCAGCACGGCATGGCGCCCGGCCCTGCAGCACCGCGGCACCCGGGCGTCCTCCTGTCCCGGCAGCACCGCGGCGCCCGCCCTGCAGCACCGCGCCGTGCCCGGGGCGCCCCTGCCCGGCCCTGCAGCACCATACGGTGCCCCTCCCGGCCCTGCAGCTTGGGCTGGCTCTGACTCCAGCCCTGCAAGCTGTAAGGCAGAAGCTGAAGGTAAGGGGGCGGAAATAAGAGGAAGGGTGGGAGAGGAAGGGGCTTTTGTGGTGGAGGAGGGTGGAGGAGGAAGAAAGGGAAGGGGTGGAAGGAGCTTGTACAGAGGGGAGGGAGAGGGGAAGAAAGGGAAGGCACCAAAAGGACAGGGTAGAGGAGACACAAATGCTAGGGAAGTGGAGACAATGAGGAAAAGGGCAGGAGGGGAGGTGTCAGTGGGAGGGGGGCAGGGTGATGCTGGAAGAGGAGAGGGTAAGGGCATTGGAGGGGGAGGTGCTGGGAGAAGGCTTGACAGAAAGGGTAGGCATGAGGAAGGTAGGGTTGGAGCAAGTCATATGTGAGGGCACAGGGGCATGAGGAATGGGGGCAGAGGGTGGTGAGGGGATGGGCATCAGGAAAAAGGGCAAAGGGGCAGGGCAGTGAGGAACGGGGAGGCACCAGGAGGGTGCAGGGGTAAGGAAGGTGTAGGTGCCAGGGGATTCTGGGACTGAAGCAGAAGGGCAGACACCTGCAGGGGAGGGACCAGCACCAGAGGGGAGAGGTGAGGAGGTGTTAGACGAAGGGATGAGGAGGGTAGCTCACATGATCAGAGTGGGGCTACTGGAGGAGTGGGCACAGGGGAGAGAAGGGCTGGTGGAGGAGGGGCAGGTCTCAGGAAGGCTGAGGGCAGTGAGAAGGGCAGGAATAAGGACAGCAGAGGAGGGTGAGGGGTTGGGGGAAGCAGGCACCAGGGAGTTGATGGAGCAAGAGGAGGAGACATGGCAGCAGAGGGAAAGGTAGATATTTATTAATAACTTGGGTGCCACAATGGCACATCCAAACAAGCCACATGAATTCGGTACTGGTGCACAACACAAAATTCATTCTGCTCATGGGAGGAAACTCTTAGAGGGAACACTTCCCCCTCCCCCACCCCGAGCCTCTCCACCCCCACATTAATGTCACACACATTGGATTAATGCAATTGCAGGATAGTTGCATTGGTGGGGGCCAAACTAATCCCTATTGGTAGGAGGATGGTGGGAAAAGTTCTTGGGTCGGGGGTCACATAACACTTTTTACTTTTGGTCATGTGCCCATCTTGCCCGGAAAGGGTTACCTCCAGGGCCGTGGCTAATGGGGGCCAGGGGCGTGGTTAACAGGGGTCAGGGGTGTGGCTAATGGGAGGGTCAAAGTGCATTTTAAAAAAATTCTTTGGGTGCACACCCTAATGAAATGTGCTGCGCACTCCTATGCAGAGGGCCCTGACCAGGGCGTGCAGGAGAAGCCACAGGAGCCGCCACAGAGGATGCCACGCCGCCAGGACCCCCAAGCTGTCCCAGCAACGAAGTCACCAGGGTCGTCCGGGGAGGCCACAACATGTGAATGCCATCACTGTCCCCTTCCTGGGGCGGGCGGGGAAGGAGACCAGGGACCGTGCGCGTGGGCCTTGCTTACCACGGATTACGCAGCAACCTGTGCACGTGCAAGCATGTGCTGTGCCACCCCTGGGCAGGTGGCTCCAGCTGCGTGCTACACAGGGGCCGTGGCCTGATAGCCACATGCGTGTGTGAAGAGACCTGACATGCTCCTGACCCCGGGGTGGAACACAGCAGGACGCCCTCCCTTCACAAGCCCCCTCTACACGGAGGCAGGGGACATCTCCCCTCAACCTCGGCCGCACTATACACAGCACAGGGGCATGGGTGTGGTCTTGGGGCAGCTCCCACTTGGGTCAGCTCCCATTCTGACCATGGCCTCTGTGCAAGCACAGCGGCTCTGATGGTGCAGGGCATGGTCGTCCTCACCTCGCAGAGGCGGGGCTGGGCTGGGCTTCACCCACTGTGTCCCCAGGGACAACTGACCACTTCTCTTCTTTCTCCACAGCCGCACCAGCTGCACATGCAGGGCACACCACCCTGCCGGGACATCCTCCCGCACCCGAGGGCTCAGCAGGTCCACCGCAACACTGCAGAGGTACCGAGACCAGCACCTGGGGGCCCTGCGAGCCCTGCACCACATCATGGAGCAGTGGGTGCAGGACGACCGGGCGTTCCGGCGGGAGCTGCTTGCCCAGGGTCGTGCCATCTGTACCCATCTGCAGACCCTGGTGCAGAGCATGCTGCCTCATGCCACTCCAGCGCCTGCTGCCTCCCACATTTGCACAAGAGGGCTTTTTCCCCAACGGGAGCAGCATAGTATTTGCGCAAGAACACTGACAATCATACATTAGATCGTCAGTGTTCTTGCGCAAATTCAAGAGGCCAGTGTAGACAGCTGGCAAGTTTTTCCGCAAAAGCGGCTGCTTTTGCGGAAAAACTTGCCAGTCTAGACGCAGCCCAGGAGTTGTGGCTGCAGGAGAGATTCTGCCACCGGCAGCTGCCCCAAGCCTGAAAGCAAAGCAGGCCTTTGCCTAAGACTGGTCTGGTCAGGCTGGGCAGGGACAGGAGTTGTCCTTCCCAGATGGCCACTCTTGGGGAGATCAGAGACACCTTGAGAGGTAGGGCAGAAATGAGGGTGGAACCCACTGTAGCCCTGCCCTCAGGGAAACACAGAAGTGATGGTATCATTCTTGGGTCTTCCCCACACCAGAACAATATTGCAAACCTACCCCCCCCGCCCCCACCCTCCCACTATTTTGAGTCAGGACCCCCAGTTAAAACACCATAAAGATTTACATGTTAACCTCTGAAATTGCAGAATTGACCAATCTGAAAACCTCTGACTGTGAAATTGACGAGAATGCACGGTGAATTTGGTAGGGCCTGAACTATTCAGTGGAAGTTGTGGGAAATGGTCGGCCAGAAACTTTTGGCCATGTTGGACCTCAGGGTCATTGGGGAATCCCCAAGTGCACCCTCTCTCTAACTGGAGTTCCCAACCCAAAAGGGGGTAGCAAGACCAGTGTGGGGGTCGTGAGTAGGGTCACTAGCCATCCAGGTTTTCCCTGACATGACCTCTTCTTTGGTCCTCAAATCCCCCTCTGGCCGGATCTTGGAAATATTAAAAAATGTCGGATTTTTCCTGGCCTTCCAAGCTCAGTGCCTGGAGAGCAGTGGCCACTGTCTGGGCTGCCAGTTTGGAAGCCAGGGCCACTGCCAGGAGCAACACAGAAGGAAGTGGCCATGTTATGGTATTGCCACTGTTCCCACTGCACCACTGCTGACAGTGGCACTGTCTTCTGAGCTGGGTGTCCTGCCAGCAGCCACTACTCTCTGGCCGCCCTGCTCAGTAGTCAGTGATGCTACTAACCGCACTGCAGAGGGAAGGGCAGCGTGGTGTGGTATTTCCAAGCTTCCTTCTGCACCATGGCCTCCCAAACAGGGTGGCCAGAGAGCGGCGCCACTGGCCAGGTGCCTACCCCAGAAGGCAGTGCCAACGCCAGCAGCAGCACAAAAAGAAGGATGGCGTTGAACAGTCTTGCCACTCCTCTTCCTTCGGCGCCATTGCTGGCACCGGCTCTGCCTTCCAATCTGGGCAGCTGGAAAGCCAGTGCTGCCACCAGGAGCAGGGTAGAAGGAAGGTGGCTTGGCATGGTATTGCCTCCCTTTCTTCTGTGCCACGGCTGATGGCGCCACTGCCTTCTAAGGGGTGTGCTAGGGGGGTGGCAAGTGGTCAGAAGCCCAACCTGGATGGCAACCCGCCGCCAGCAGCAGCAGCACAGAACGAAGGGAGGCAGGGTGTGGTATCCCAACCCTTCCTTCTGTGCTGCTGCTGCTGGCGGCTCTAACTTCTAAGCTGGGCAGCAAGAAAGTGTGGCCACCGCCAGCCGGCCACCACCAGCAGTGCAGAAGGGAGGGTAGTAAACTCTGCTTCTGCCACCCTTCCTTCTGTGCCACAGCTGGGGGCAGCTCTGCTTTCCACAATGAGCAACTAGAGAGAGGTGGTTGCTGCCAGGACACTCAGCTCAGAAGTCCAAGTCCTCACCAACAGCAGCGCAGAAGGGAGGGAGGCACGGTACGGTGTTGCCATCTTACCTTCTGCGCTGCTGCTAGTGGAGGGGCTGCCTTCCGAGCTGGGTGGCTGTAGGGCCATGACCTCTGGCACAGTGCCCAGCTCGGATGGCAGCCCTGCTGCCGGCAGCAGCACAGAAGAACATAAAAATGGCCAGACTGGGTCAGACCAAAGGTCCATCTAGCCCAGTACCCTGTCTGCCGACAGTGGCCAATGTTAGATGCCCAGAAGGGAATGAACAGAACAGGGAATCATCAAGTCTTCTCTCCCCTGTCATCCATTTCCAGCCTCTGACAAACAGAAGCTAGGGACACCATATCTTACTCATCCTGGCTAATAGCCAGTAATGGACCTAACCTCCATGAATTTATCGAGCTCTTTTTTGAACCCTGTTAAACTCCTTGACTGCGTGTAGACTGGCATGATTTTGCGCAAAAGCGGGTGCTTTGCGTAAAATCTGCTGCCTGTCTACACTGGCATGATCTTTGCACAAGAACACTGACTTTGTAATGTACAAAATCAGTGGTTCTTGCGCAAAATACTCTGACGGTCCCGCTCAGGGATAAGCCCTCTTGCGCAAGTATTCTTGCACAAGAGGGCCAGTGTAGACAGCCATGTTAATTTCTTGTGCAAGAAAGCCCGATGGCTAAAATGGCCATCGGAACTTTCTTGCACAAGAGAGCGTCTACACTGGCACAGATGCTTTTGCGCAAAAGCAAATCTTTTGCGCAAAGGCACATGCCAGTATAGACGCTCTCTTGGGCAAATACTTTTAACAGAAAAACTTTTCCGTTAAAAGTATTTGCGCAAAATCATGCCAGGCTAGACACAGCCCTGGTCTTCACAGTATTCTCTAGCATGGAGTTCCACAGGTTGACGGTGCGCTGCATGAAGAAAAACTTCCTTTTGTTTGTTTTAAACCAGCTATCTATTAATTTCATTTGGTGATCCCTAGTTCTTGTGTGATGGGTACAAGTAAATAACTTTTCCTAACTCACTTTTTCCATACCAGTCATGATTTTATAGACCTCTATCATATCCCCCCTTAGTGTCCTCTTTTCTAAATCGAAAAATCCCAGTCTCTTTAATCTCTCTTCATATGGGACCTGTTCCAAATCCCTAATCATTTTGTTGCCCTTTTCTGAAACTTTTCCAATGCCAATATATCTTTTTTGAGATGAGGTGACCACACCTATGTGCAGTATTCAAGATGTGGGCATACCATGGATTTATAGAGAGGCAAGAAGATATTCTCTGTCTTCTTCTCTATCCCTTTTTTAATGACTCCTAACGTTCCATTTGCTTTTTTGACTGCTGCTGCACGCTGAGTGGATGTTTTCAGAGAACTATCCACAATGACTTTAAGATATCGCCCTGGAGTGGTTATAGCTACATTAGTCCCCATTACATTGTATGTATAGTTGGGATTATTTTTTCCAATGTGCATTACTTTACATTTATCAACACTAAATTTCATTTGCCATTTTATTGCCCAATCACGTAGTTTGGTGAGAACTTTTTGAAGGAAGGGTGGAGTAGCATGGTATTGCCAATCTGCCTTCTGTGCCGCTGCTGGCGGCATCTCTACCTTCCAAGCCAGGTGGCTGGAGAACAGGAGCCCAGCTGTGAAGTCAGTGCCACCAGCAGCACAGAAGGAAGTGTAGCAAGCTATTGCCATCCTTCCTTCTGAGCCGCTGCTGGCGGTAGCAGTGGCTGAGAGCTGCTGCCACTCCAGCCACCCAGCTCTGATGTCAGGAGAAATCATGGACATTTCTTGTATTTCCAAAGTCCACCTGGGCAAAGACCTGAGGACTAAAGAAGAGGTCATGGCCGGGAAAACCCAAATGTATGGTGACCATATGAACAACCCTTCTGCACTCGCCTTGCTACCCCCAGTTGTGGTAGGACCCCCAGTGTGAGAAACGCTGCACTAGGGGATTCTTCTACAGCCCCGAGGTCCAACATGGCCAGTAGTTCTTGGCAGTCCTTTTCCCACAACTCCCATGAACACAGTTGTAGATTCTCAGGGAAGTTTTCCAGATTTCAGGTATCTGCCTGGATGGAGATTGGAGGACCAACAGGAAGTCATGTCCAGGAAAACTCAGATGCATGGTACGTCTGTCAAACATCAGCATCCCTGTCGAAGTGGCCAGACACTTGTTTGTACATACTGGTGTATAAAGAATCCTGTTACTTACCTAGGAATACAAATATTGTGTCTCCACTTGTCTCAGCCAGATTTTATCCAACCTTCTACTAACTCTGTAGTCTCCTGCTGGCTGCTTCCTGGAACAGCAAAAATAAAACTTATCCTCCAACAGATGCTACATCAATACCAGTCGTGGTCTGCGGAGCATGGCCAGCCTCAGGTGGACCAACCTCAAAGGAGCCAAATTAAACCAAAATCTCACAAGACTGGCCATAATAATGAGATGAAAGAGAAATAAATCAATATTCCAACTGAGGGCTTTTTATGTGCCTTTGTCTCTGAGCCTTAAGGACATACTCGGGGCCTGATTTCTGCCTTTTCTCTGCACACCTGAGGCCTTCACACAATTTTTTACATGAAAGCCAAGGGTGCGTCTACACTTCAGAGCTGATGCTGACATAGCTGTGCCAGCATAGCCCCCTAGCTTAGATGCAGCCCACACGCACAGGAGGAGGAGTTTTTCTGTTGGCATAACACCACCACCTCCCCAAACAAAGCCCTCTTGGACTCACAGCTTAGCAGCCAGGCCTAGTTAGAGCAGTGGCACTCAGAGACCAGGGTTCACAGCCATGGCTCACAGCTGGGGTCAGGAGTCCAAGAGGAAGCCAAAAGACAGGTCTCATGGACTAAGCCTTTAAGGGCAGAAGGGACAGTCATAATCACCTGGTCTGACCTCCTGCACATTGCAGGCCACAGAACCTCACCCACCCACTCTTGTCACAGACCTGCCATCACTAGCTGATTACTGAAGTCTTTACATCCTGAATCAAAGACGTCAGGTTATGGAGAAACCACCATTTGCACTGGTTGAACCCAGCCAGTGACCAAGGCTCCATGCTGCAGAGGAAGGCAACTTTCCCCAGCACCCACCGGCCAAGGGCTCTGCAAATATAAAGCATGGGAAAATTCCTTCCCACCGCCCAACAGGGGCTCAGTTAGGCTAGGAGTATTTTGGCAAGACCCACCAGCCAAATGCCTGGGAAAGAATTCTCTGTAGTAACGCAGAGCTTTTTCCACAGAGAAGCCCATCACTGGCCCCTGGGGATATGTGCCACTAGCAGTTGCAGATCGGCTACAGGCCATTGCGGGCAGCCTCATCAAACTAGCCCCTCTGTAAACTTGTCAAGCTCAGAATTGAACCCAGTTAGGTCTCCCCCCGCCGCCACTGTTCTTGAGTCTACTCTCATAAGATTGGGTTTCCATTTCTCTGGCCCCCTAAAAACATTGGAGTGACGAGACAGGGTCAGAACAAAGGTCATTCTAGCCCAGTGCCTTGTCCAAGAGAAACTCATCAAGTGATCCATCCCCATCACCCATTCAGTGTCCCGCAGACAGAGGCTAGAAACACCATCCCTGCCCAGCCTAGCTAAAAACCATTGATGGACCTAACCTCCATGAATGTATCTGGCCCAGTTTTGAATGGTCTTATAGTTTTGGATTTCCCACCATCCTCTGCAGGGGCTGCCAGGGGGTTCCACAGGGTGAATGTGTGTTGTGTGAACAAATCCTTCCCTTTGTTTGTTCTATACCTGATGCCTATTAATTTCATTGGGTGGTCCCTAGTTCTGTGTTATGAGAAGAAATCAAGAACACTTCCTTATTTTCCTTTTCTGCACCAGTCCTGATTTTATAGACCCTTTGTTGTCTCTTTCCCAAGCTGAGACGTCCCACTTGTATTCATCTCTCCTCTATGGAAGCTGTTCCATACCCCTCATCATTTTTGTTGCCCTTTTCGGAACTTTTTCCAGTTCCAATGTATCTTTTTTCTTGCCCTGCTAGCTGTGCTCACACTGGAGATGAGGTCAGCATAGTCAGGCCTGGCAGCCAAGTGCTTTTTCACACCACTGCCTGCTGTAGCTCTGCTTATATAACTTTCAGGTACAGCCTAACTCTGAGAGCCTCATGTCATCCCAGGACTTCAGGGGCTGAGCCTTAAAAAACAACAACAGAGCAGGCTGCTTGTGGTAACATCACAAGAGTTGCCAACAGAGTGTTGCATTTTCTGCTACATAAAATGGTAACTGGAGTCAGACCTGAGGCAAGCCCTGAGTCCGAGTGTAACCGCTGATTGCGTTACATCATCCCTGCTGTGCCTGACACAGAAGACACAAGTCGGAGACAGCTCCCAAGTAGGCATTTGCCATCCTTTCACTCAAGCTACAGAGGCTGATGCGTTTAGCTCTTCGATAGCTAGAGTCTGTGCCAGGGATGACGAACCCTTGAGAGGTTCTGGGGGAAGGGCTGGTGTAAGTGGGGGAAGGGTCCTGCTATTATGGGGAAATTTCCTGGCTATTGCATGACCCTGGGGAATCAGACAGGGACAGGATCTGGGTCCTCGTGTTCCCAGTAAGCCAAGCATTTGGGTGGACACCCAGGAGAGCAGGGGCAGATGAGAGTTTTGCGGGGCCCAGGGCGTGGGGCCTATTGAAGCGCAGGGCCCGGGGCAGCACAATTTCGCGCATGTGCCACAGCCACAGCTGACAGGTAGTAGCGTGCACGGGGCCTATTGAAGCGCTGGGCCCGGGGCAGCCGCCCTGCTCTATATCCACCGCTGCAGGAGAGCTTCAAATGCGGCCCAGCTGGTTAGCAGAGCCCCTCAGCTCTCACATCCACACATGCCTCGGTGCGCATCACAAAATTTATTCCACACATAGGGTGTGTCTAGACTACAGGTTTTTTTCCAAAAACGTGGCCTTTTCGAAAAAACTGTACCTGCGTCTAGACTGCAGCCACGTTCTGTCGACAGTAAATCGAACGAACGCAGCGGTTTTGTTGACGGCGGTAAACCTGGTTTTACGAGGAATAATGCCTTTTTCGACAGAGATCTGTCGAAAAAAGGTGTGTGTGGATGCAGGGAGCCTGTTCTTTTGGAAAAAAAGGCCTCCAGGAAGAAGCCCTAGTGGACAGTCCATCCTTTACATGCTGAGCACCTCTATGGTTCCTGTCCGCAGCCTCTTAAAGGCACAGACACCCAGACAGGCATTGCTGTCAGGAAGCCAGCCAGAGCACCCGTGTAGCCATGTCCCAGCCTCAAGGCCCCCCTGACCCTTCTCAGGACAGTGAGGAGAACCCACCCAGGGGCACCAAAAGGCGGGCACCAGCCTGGTCAGGGCCAGAAAGTAAAAACCTCCTGGAGCTCTGGTCCCAGGAAGAATCCCTGCAGGCCCTGCAGTCGTGCCACTGGAATACAGACATATGTGGGCGCATGGCCCAGGGACTCGCCAAGAAAAGGCATCACCGCCGCACCATGGACCAAGTGAGGGCCAAGGTGAAAGAACTGTGGCAGGGGTATGCCAAGGCCTGAGACCAGAGCTCCCACTCCGGGGCAGCCTCACAGAGCTGCCCATATTATGCAGACCTGGAGCAGAATCTGGGCGGTGGGGAAGCCCAGACTTCACTGCGTGTGGTGGAGTCCGGGTTACCCCACCATATTATGGACCAACCCCTGAGGGACGACGACCATGAAGGAGGGATGGGAGAGCTGCACCCAGAGGAGGAGGAGGAAGAAGACAGCAGGTACCCTCTCCCAGGAGCTGGTTCTCCAGACCCCAGAAGCCTCCCAGGTATCCGTGAACATCGGGTAGGGAACATCAGGTGAGTGCTTTGAGGGGTCACCACACATGGGCAAGTTGGCAGTGTGGGAGCCATCTAGTCCCATTGCCACTGTGGGGCCCCTGTGATGCTTTCAGGCTGCTGCCCAACTCACACATGGTGTCACATGTAACATCCCTGAGTCTCCTGTCCAAAGGAGAGCCCCCTGACAGTGACAGCATGCCCTTGGGGACAGCGGGGGTGCACACATACATTGATTGTCTCCTCCTCTTTTCCTCCACAGCCGGACCCTTCACCCAAGAGCGGAGCACCACACCTGCCGGACTACCATCCCGGGCATGTGGCACCCGCAGGCACTGGCATTTTTACACTGACGTGCTGAAGGAGTACACAGTGGCCCTGTAGGACCTCAACAGGACTCTTCAGCAGACGATGGAGGCAGAGGCCGAGTGGTGCAACAGGCTGCTGGATGAGCTGGTCCAGCAGCGCACTGCCATCTGTGCCACTATGCGGGAGGTCCTAGCCTTGCCTGCCCCTGTCACGGGCACTGCTCCTCCTGCATGCCAGGACCCTGCTCCCCCAGCCCCCGCTCCCAAGCCCTCACAGGCCCAACAGCTGCCCCCGCTCCTGCCCAGGCCAGGACTGGCTCTCGCTCCACCCGAGCCCAAGGCTCTGGTGGTGCCAGTATGCAAGAGTGAAAGATTTACCTTGTATATAAACATTTGAACAGTAAAAAGATAAAGTTTTTTTAAACAGTTAGCACATTTTCCTTACTGATAGTGTTTCTAATAAAAACCAATGTCTGTTTATAAAGAAAACCAGGTTTGTATGTATTCTTTATGGGAAGAGGGTGAGGGTGGGCCAGGCCAAACCCCCCCCATGGGGGAGGCCCTGGGGAGAGTCAGTGGGCTCCTTCTGAGAATCTCTCCCTCAGGGCCTCTCGGATTCAGACACCAGACTGGTGAGCGTGGTGGATGACAGCCATCTGGGGCTGCTCAAATTGCCTCCCCTCGCCATCAGCACCTGTCCCCAACCCCGGCAGGAAGGCCTCCCCTTTCCTCTCCACCAGGTTATGAAGGGTGCAACATGCGGCCACCACCTCCGGGATGTGGCGTTTGCCCAACTCTAGGCATGGTAGGAGGCAACAGAACCTCCCTTTCAGACATCCGAACGCACATTCCACCTGGATGCGAGCCTGGCTAAGATGCGTGTTAAAAAGCTCCTTGCTCGCGTCCAGCTGGCCGGCATAGGGCTTCATGAGCCACAGCATCATGGGGTAGGCCGCGTCGGCCACGATGCACACCGGCATCTGCATGTTCCCTGAGCGCGAGGCCCCGCTGGGGGAAAAATGTTCCTGTCTGCAACCTGCGGTATAGATAGGAATTATGCGGACTATATGGGCATCATGTGCCCGCCCCGACCACCTGACACAAATGTCCATAAAATGTCCCCAGTGGTTGACCAGGGCCTGCAGCACCATCGAATAGTAGCCCTTCTTGTTTATAAATTGGGCTGCTCGATGGGGCATTGCGCAGATTGGGATGTATGTCCCATCGAGGGCTCCTCCGCAGTTTGGGAACCCAAGGGCAGCAAACCCGGCAATGATGTTGTCCGGGTCCCCGAGATGGACGAGCCTTTTCAGCAGCTCTGCATTGATGGCCCTCACCACCTGCAGCAAGAGACAAACAGACAGACAGAAACCAGGGAGTTAGACAGGTTACCTAAGAGCTTGGGAAGAGAACCCCTGCCTCCCCTTGTCAGGATGCCCCCCTCCCACGCATCAGCGCAGGGTTGGCCGAGGAGCCTCCTCCAAGTGCCACTCCATCCCCCACTCCCTCTTGCCCTTGCCTGGTGGTCCCCCTTTCTCAACCCCCGCACTCAGCAGGGCCTGTCCCCCAAAAGGGACTTACCTCCATCAAAATGGCCCTGACAGTAGACCTCCCCACGCCAAACTGGTGTCCCACGGAGCGGTAGCTGTCGAGGGTGGCCAGCTTCCAAAGGGCAATTGCGACCCGCTTCTGCAGGGGGATGGTGGGCTGCAGGTGGGTGTCCTGGTGTTGCAGAGCAGGGGCGAGCTAGGCACAGAGCTCCTGAATCCCAGACAAAGGTCTTGTAGGTCTGGTCTGGGTCCATATGGGGCAAGAGATTCATGACAGATGTCATGAAGATGCAGCAGAAGCTGCAGTATGGCAGCTCAAGCTCCAAGGGCAAAAACACAGTGAAAAGCAGAAAAACAAACCAGAAAATAAACTGCTGTGGTGTCCAAGAAAGCAGGGCAACCAGAGCAAGCACTGCAGCAGCTTTGCTTTCCCTCTAGGAGGTAGGCTAGCCAGAAGCAGGAGCAGAGCAACGGCTGTCCAGGGGTATCCCTCTAAGCACACGTCTCTGCAAAGGGCATGCAGCAGCACCAGGAAGTAAAGGCTGCCCCAATGCCCTGCCAGAAGCAGTTCTGGGTGCCTTCTTTTTTTGAAAGAGCATCCAGTAGTCTGGACACTCTTTTTTGAAAAAGCAGATTGATTTTTCAATCCGCGTAATGCAATCTAGACGCGCTTTTTCGAAAGAGGCTTTTTCGAAAGTCAAAAAAGCCTCTTTCGAAAAAGGCGTGTAGTCTAGACGTAGCCATAGATGCCCCACATTGCAGGGCAGGAAGAGCCAGCCTCTCACAAGCCAGGACTGTATCCCTGCAGCAAGGGGGTATTTACATATCTAGTAGTGAAAATGTGCTAAAGACCCACACCCAGGTCTACCTCCACCAGCTGCCCTTGAAAGCCCCTGGGGCTGGGGGAGCGCCATGTGAAGTGGGGGCGAGGGCTGTGCCACACGCAGAGAAGACTGAGCACTGAGGAGGGCTAGTTACTGTGATGGACATGCCTTGACCCCAGCAAATCTTCCACCCCAGGAACCCACAGCCTGGAGCGACAAGTTCTCCTGTCACCTCCTCCTCCTCCCATCCCCAATCTCCTGACTGCCTATCGATCCCCTTACCTTCCCTTCCCAGCCCCAAGCCCTGTTCCTACCCCCAAGCTTTCTGTACCCCTCACTCCACCCAGCTCCAAAGCCCTCGACAGCTCCTCCAGCCCTCAACCCTTTGCTGCCCCAGTCAGTCTCCCTCCCTGCCCCCTTGCTCTCCCAGCCCTGCCCCTGTAGCCCCAGCCGGCCCCTGTCTCCCCTTTGCTGGGCCACGATCACTGCCCGGACCCACTGCTGCCTCACTGTCCACCTGTTCCTGCTGCTGCCTCAGGGCTGCTGGTGCCTGGACCCCACTGCCCCAGCCCAGCTTCTGACAGGGCATCGGGTCACTGAGCCAGGAGACACTCCTGCCTGCAGCTGGGCTAATTCTCATTGCCAGGAATCACGACCAACAGGACCTGCCGGGGCCGCATCTGCAGGTGAACAGGGAGTGCATGGAGCCTCCCTGGCCGTGTGGAGCCTCCCTGCCTGCCCACCCTGTGTCACTGGGACTCAGCACCTCCAAACCCCTGCCCCTGCCTGAAGTCCCCTCCTGCACCCAGTGTCTCTCCTGGAGCCTAGAGCCCCCCACCCTAGTCTCATGCCTCAAACTGAGACCCCACTAGCCCCCCCCCCAAGCGCCTCATCCCAGAGTACGAACCCCAGCCAGAGCGTCACTGCCCCGTTCCAATGCCTTACCCCATCCTGGGACCCTCCTGCACCCTGAAGCTCTTATTTCTGGCCCCGCCCAGAGCCCCCACCCCCACCCTCCACCCCAGCCCAGTGAAAGTGAGTGGGGGTGGGGGAGAGCAAGTCCAGAGGGAGGGGGCAGAGCAAGCGATGGTGGGGCTCAGAGGAGGGCAGAGTGTGGGCGGGCCTGGAGGAAGGGGCGGGCAGGAGCGTTTGGTTTTGTGCAATTAGAAATTGGCAGTGTTGTTGTGGCTTCTTGGCCATGAAATGAACCTGGCTGATCTTCTCCCCCTCCCACCAGCCTGGGCAGGCTTCTCCCACAGACCTTCCCTGGATATTTCCCTTCCCCGACTGCTCAGCCCTGAGGGCTCACACAGTTTCCCTCTGCTGGACCAAAGAATCCTCTGTGACCTGTCCAGTGAGGCAGGTCCCTGGGAGCCAGCTGAAGTAGCTGAGAGCTAACTGTGTGATTGCAGCCTGCGTCCCCTCTCCATGCCTGGCACTAATGCACGTCTGGCCCTGCGGCCTCAACAGAGCAAGGCCTTTGCCCCATCGCTGCGGGGCTCTGTGATAGAGCCGAGGCAGGCAGAAGGTGCGGGGAGACTGTCACGCACCCCACATGCGGGGCGTCAGGCGAGGAGCTGTGGCCCGGGCGGAGCTTGGGGCTGACCTAGAGGCCCCATGGGTGCAGGGCCGTGATGGCAGCAGTAAGGGGTGCTGCATGGTGCCCCTTAGAGCTGCCATCAGGCGCCTCGCGCCTGGGGCCGGGGCGCTGCGGCGCCCCTTAGAGCTGCCATCAGGCGCCTCGCACCTGGGGCCGGGGGCTGCGCAGCACTCCTTAGAGCTGCCATCAGGCGCCTCACGCCCGATGGCAGCTGTAAGGTGCGCGGCGCGCCGGGGGACAGGGCCGTGCATGCGTCATGCGCCTGGGGACGGAGCCACGCATGCGTCGCGCACCCACTGCCAGGGGCGCAGGAATGGCTCGAGCCAGCCCCGCATGGGTGTCAGGACAGGTCTCGAGGGGCAGCCGTGTGAGCCTGTGTCAGCAAAAACAACCAGAAGCCCGGTGGCACTTTACAGACTAACACATGGCTTAAGGCACAAGCTTTGGTGAGACACAACTCACTGCCTCAGATGCTGCAGAGAAAAGAGAGAAAAGGCAGGGGTGCAGAGATGGGAGTGAGAGCTCAGTGCTAATTCAATCGGAGGGCGGGGCTCATTTCCCACAGGGATGAGGAGGTGAGAGTCCCAGCAGGGAAATTCTCTCCCTATTTATCTTACACATCAAATAGCCCCCACCCATTAGCCTCTGGGGTGAGACTGAATCAAAGACATTTACTAGCCACCACTGCCAGCTGCTGGCCATTGGCAGAAGTGGTAGGGAATGGAGCACTGAAATCTGACAGCCCATTGGACGTGCCCCTACCGCAGCCCCTGTGGTCATCGCGTGGTATCCTGGAGTTCTGCTGAGCCCACAAAAAGGCTGAGGAATGAGACTCGCTGCAGGAGACGTGACCCATCCCCATGGAACAGCCCTGCTCTCGCTGGGCTACCGCAGGGAGCCTTAGTTAAGCGACTGCGTTTCTCCTGGTGCTCATTAGCAGCTGTAACTGCAAGATGCTGGGACCAGGAGCAGGTTATACAACCAGAGGCCAAGGTCTGAGGCCACAGGCAGAGGAATGCCCTGCTCCGCTCAGCCCTGCTGTAGCCAGACAGAGGCTCCCCGTCACATACATCTTGCTTGCCCCTCTGAGGTGCCTGGATCGTACAGGGCAGAGAGAGAGCAATAAAATCAGCATAGTCTTTGAAGCCTTGACAGAGGCCCAGATATGCTGGCTCATCTGACCCTGGATAACTGTAAACAAAGGCATAACAAGTGGGGTTCCGCAGGGGTCTGTTTTGGGACCGGCTCTGTTCAATATCTTCATCAACGATTTAGATATTGGTATAGAATCGTTGATTAAGTTTGCAGATGATACCAAGCTGGGAGGGGTTGCGACTAATCTGGAGGATAGGGTAAGAATTCAAAATGACCTGGACAAATTGGAGAAATGGTCTGAGGTAAATAGGATGAAGTTTAATAAAGACAAATGCAAAGTGCTCCACTTAGGAGGGAACAATCAGTTTCATGCATACAGAATGGGAAGCGACTGTCTGGGAAGGAGTATGGCAGAAAGGGATCTAGGGGTTATAGTGAACCACAAGTTGAATATGAGTCAGCAGTGTGATGCTGTTGCAAAGAAAGCAAACATGATTCTGGGATGCATTAACAGGTGTGTTGTGAGCAAGACACGAGAAGTCATTCTTCCGCTCTACTCTGCGCTGGTTAGGCCTCAGTTGGAGTATTGTGTCCAGTTCTGGGCACCGCATTTCAAGAAAGATGTGGAGAAATTGGAGAGGGTCAGAGAAGAGCAACGAGAATGATTAAAGGTCTAGAGAACATGACCTATGAGGGAAGACTGAAGGAACTGGGTTTGTTTAGTTTAGAAAAGAGAAGATTAAGGGGGACATGATAGCAGTTTTTAGATATCTAAAAGGGTGTCATAAGGAGGAGGGAGAAAACTTGTTCATCTTGGCCTCTGAGGATAGAACAAGAAGCAATGGGCTTAAACTGCAGCAAGGGAGGTTCAGGTTGGCCATTAGGAAAAAGTTTCTAACTGTCAGGGTAGTCAGACACTGGAATATATTGCCCAGGGAGGTTGTGGAATCCATCTCTGGAGATATTTAAGAGTAGGTTAGATAAATGTCTATCAGGGATGGTCTAGACAGTATTTGGTCCTGCCATGAGGGCAGGGGACTGGACTCGATGACCTCTCAAGGTCCCTTCCAGTCCTAGTATTCTATGATTCTATGATACGAGAGGGTGATCAAGCCAATAAGCTGACCTCGAGGCTGCGAGAACTGCCTTGGGCTGGCACCTATATTGATACGATCACACACAGCCGTCCCTGGGAGAGGAATCTCCCTCTGAGAAAAGAATGCCCAGTACTCCCAATTTAGTTCTCTCTCTTACAAGTGTAAATTAAGTTCACAACTCCCTTGTAAGAACTGGCGTCACAAAGATGACCCAGCACCATTTGGCACTATGGCTAAGAAAGAGAAATACGTGACCCCACAGGTATAAAGATGGGTCCAGCAGCACACTAACTCTGAGCGTCAATCTACCATCTACCTGCTGGTCGGGTTAGGTAATTGCTTGCCAAGGTCCACGGGGACGCCCACCTCGTATTCATCTTTCTGAGGAATTGAGGGACCGATCCTGGCCTGACACGCTGGAATTGAGAGACGCAGAAGGGGGTAAAAATTGTACCTGTATGTGTCCTTTTGTTTTAGTGCATGCATAGAATAGAGCTCTTTAAAGATTAAGCTGTCACTTGGTACCATTATTTTCTATCTCCTTTTTCCTTTGTAACCATTTTAAGATCTGTATTTGCTAGCAGTCAAGAAGTAGAGCAATAGCCATTGTAACCACATGCTTTATAAGCCCCTTTAATAAACCTGTAACTGTTTAAGCTTCTAACTGACTCCTCCTGTTGCTGTAACAGAACCAGACACAATCAAAAGAACTCTAGCCAGTCATAAGGGCAGACACAGGTAGAGCTGGGCGTTTGGGTGCTGCCACCTCCACGGGGCAGACCCTTTGGGGCATCCGTCGGCCTTCCCTAGGCTGCCCACTGCGAAGGGACCCCGGTCCTAGCAGCTAAAGACTCGGATGAAATAAGCTCTCCCTGCAAACTCTCAGGGCACCCGTCAGCCTTTTGGCTGCCCACTGCCAAGGGACCCTGGTCCTAGCAGTTGAAGACTCGGGTGTATAACACACACACCACGCACTGCCCTGACCACCGGCTGACACCTGCCCCTCCCCGCAAAGACCTGAGTGCAAAACGTGGACGTGGCAAGAGCCAGGATAAGCTGGTGATGGTTGGGACTGTGAGAGCAGTGGCACCAAGGCCTGAATGACAGCAGTGAACTCCCTGGCTGGGCATTCCAGAGGGACAGCTGCTGGATTTCACTTTTAAAGGCAGCCAAGATGCTCCCACGGCCTCAGGAACTGGGGCTTGAAGGAAACACCAAAACATGGAGACTCATGACCAACGTGTGAGAGTTGGTGGCACTGCGGAGCCCCCTGATGAACTAACTTCTCTCCCAGCCCCAAGGCAGAAGGGGGCAGCCCAGCGGCTCAGTCAGGATGACAAGTCCCTTCCCACTGCGTGCTGCCCACATCCCGTGCTGTGAGGGTTTGTGGAGCAGCCACCGCCCGCCGAGGCCGATGTAGCCACAGGAAACAGTGATTCCTTGTTGGTGAAAATATGGGGAAGAGACTGAAAAATAGGGGTCACCCAGGCCAAATTCACAAAGTTGTGTTGGCACCTAATTCACTTGGGCCCGTGTCTACCTGCTCGTGTCTGACAGGGTTCAGGCGCGAGGCTGCCCAGAGGCCAAGGCCTTAGAGGGCACAGGCATTGGACCAATTCTGGGCATGGGCCAAAAACAGAGGAGAAGGAGGAGGAGCAAAGAATTACAGGCAGGGAGAACAGAGAAGTTTGCAAATGAGCTGCAGGTTAGGGCAGAGGAACAGGCAGGCTCGTCCCAACAGCCTTAGAAATGTCGGCAACATCACGTCCGGTCTCCCTGAGCTTGCTGGAGAACTAGTTGGACTCTTGGATGTGTATGGAGCAATCCCACCCCGTCATTCAAGGCACAGTGTGGGTCAGTCTTTAACATGAGCCGTGAGAACTAGCGCTGGGTGGGTGATGGAGTTAAATGGATGATTAAAAAACAAGTCTGGACCAATGTTCCCCACTGTGTGGAATACACGTTGTTATGTGCACCAAGGCATGTGCAGGTGTGCACCACCAATACCATCTGTGGGCATTGTGTGCGCTCTGCTAATCAGCTGGGCAGCATTTGAATCTCTCCTGTGTAGCCGTGCAAGTGCTCAGCTTACCGGGAACACTGGTCTGGACCAATCTGACAGTGGCTCACCTCCTAGTCAGCCCAGGGCTGGAGCAGCTCCCCACTCATACTGTGGTGGGCCCGGCACGAGCAGCCCCGATCCATGGTAGGCTCGGCCTGGACTTCCAGAGCAGCCTGCTGCACAGCAAGCCCAGCCGGGCTGGAGCTGCCCCTCCTCCCGCAGTCACACCACTGGCAGGGGTTGCTGCAGCTTGGCCAGGCCCACCACATCACACCTTGGGAAGGTGGCTGCTCTGGGCTGGTCGGTTTGGCAGTCGACATCAAGCGTGATGCCCCAAGGGTCGGTTCTAGGACCGGTTTTGTTCAACATCTTTATTAATGACCTGGATGAGGGGATGGATTGCACCCTCAGCAAGTTTGCGGATGACAGTAAGCTAGGGAGGGAGGTAGATACATTGGAGGGCAGAGATAGGGTCCAGAGTGACCTAGACACATTGGAGGATTGGTCCAAAAGAAATCTGATGTGGTTCATCAAGGAGCAGTGCAGAGTCCTGCACTTGGGACATAAGAATCCCAAGCATTGTTACAGTCTGGAGACCGACTGACTAAGCAGCAGTTCAGCAGAAAAGGACCTGGGAGTTATAGTGGATGAAAAGCTGGATATGAATCAACAGTTGACTGGCGTGTGCATTTCATAACTCGCATTTCTCTTATGCTTAAATTTAATTCTTTGAGAAGTGAGTTTTAAAATGCCTAACCTGTCATGTCCGGAGAAATTGTCCTGATGGTGGTCGTGGTCCTGGAGATGGCCAGTCTTCTTGTAGCCAAGAAGGCGAATGGAATATTAGGGAGCATTAGGAGGAGTATTGCCAGCAGACATAGAGAAGTGATTATTCCCCTTTATTCAGCACTGGTGAGGCCACATCTGGAGTATTGCATCCAATTCCAGGCCCCCAGTTATGGAAAAGATGTGGACACATTGGAGAGAGTCCAGCAGAAGGCAACAAAAATTATTAGGGGCTGGAGCACATGACCTACAAGGAGAGGCTGAGGGATTTGGGCTTATTTAGTCTGCAGAAGAGAAGAGTGAGGCAGGATTTGATAGCAGCCTTCAACTTCTTGAAGGGAGGTTCCAGAGAAGATGGAGCAAGGCTGTTCTCAGTAGTGATGGATGGCAGAACAAGGAGCAATGGTCTTAAATTACAGTGGGAGAGGTCTAGGTTGGCTGTTAGGAAAAACTATTTCACTAGGATGGTGATGAAGTACTGGAACGGGTTACCTAGGGAAGTGGTGGAATCTCCATCCCTAGAGGTGTTTAAGTCCCGGCTTGACAAAGCCCTGGCTGGAATGATTGAGTTGGGATTGGTTCTGCTTTGGGAAGGGGGCTGGACTCAGTAACCTCCTGAGAATCATAGAATCAGAGGGTTGGAAGAGATCTATCTCCTTGGCTCACCCAAAACATGGAGGGGGCTAGAAAAGGTCATCTGAGTAAAGGCTCTCTCATACTTTTCCAGCTGGATGGTCGCAGCCAGTAGGATCACTCAACTCCATGGCCTAAACAAGATATAACTTAAAAAAAAACAACAAATGGTCTGGTAGCTCTTTATAGACTAACAAAACATGTAGATGCTATCATGAGCTTTCGTAGGCACAGCCCACTTCTTCAGATGACCGGACTTTTGAGTTTAGGATGTGCAGACCCAAAATAAATAGGGGAGGAGGGAAGGAAAAATGGAGAGGGGGCAGGAAACAAGGAGCAGAGGATATGGAAATATCTAAGGGAAAAACAGGAAGGCAGAACTGGGAATCAGTGAGCACCTGAAGATCAGGTAGTTAAAACGAAGCAGATAAGAATGAAAGTCAGTAGATAGTACCCTTCCTAACACAGGAATCTACACAAAGAGCTGTTTGCACCTTCACAAAACGTTAGGTTGATAGTGTCCCAACCATCCCACATTACGACTGAGACACTGAATTTTGCCACCTGGAATGCCCACACCTTTATGGTCTCAGCACAGTGAATGCCCAGAATGGAGAACAGCCATAATGGGTTATGGAATGGGTTCCCTAGGGAGTGGTGGAATCTCCAGCCCTAGATGTTTTTAAGTCCTGGCTTGACAAAACCCTGGCTGGGCTGATTGAGTTGGGATTGGTCCTGCTTTGGGCAGGGATTGGACTCAATGACTCCAGAGGTCTCTTCTAGCCCTAGGATTCTATGATTCTATTAATCTAATTGCTAGAGACCTGGCAAGACACAGTTCTGACACTGCAGCTCTCAGTGGGAATCATTTAGCTGATGAGGGTTAATGAAAAGAGGATACAGGTGTTGACACCTTCTGTCTCTTTTCAGATGGCTTTGCTTTCCTACAATTCCATGCGATTGGCTTTGCCATCAAACATAGGCTCACCAATCAGCTGCTGGAGCTCCCTGTGGGGATCAATGAGTATCTCACGACTCTTCAGCGCCAGCTCTGGAACAACCAATGTGCCTGTCACAGCTCAATCCACCAACCTGACAGTATGCACCAGCTAGCAGAATAACCTCTGCCAAACCTGTGTCTGATTCCCAGAGACAAACTTATTCAATTTCAGTCCCCTGAGATCCAAAAAGAAAAAAAAACAGGACTGGTTCTTCGCTGCCACCACTGAAGTGATTCCAAGAAAAGCAGGGAAGGGATCATTTGGGAATCCCCTCCCTAAGGTAAAGCTCTCCCCCCACCCGAATCTCCGCTTTGCTTGGAGTTGGGAAAAACAGAGGGAATTCACAGACAACCATAGAGACTGCCTGTGTAACTAGGCACTTAGAGTTTTCTTTTTATTTTAATTAACCAGTATTGGTCGATTGTTGTGTCATAACTTTTGTCATCAAAACAAAACTACTGTTGCAAGAATAGTAAATTGGCTAGGTGGAAAATAGCCACAATTTGATATATATACTCAGGGAAAGTCCCTGGGCTGTAATCCTTAGTTACAAAAGAGAAAAACAATTAGCCAGCTCAGTCATGATTTTCAAACCCCCAAACAAGGAAAACAATAAACCCTGATGGACTATCTAAACTTTTCCCTAATTACTAATGTCAGCGGTTTAACACCTGTGATTAATGCAGGGCAGAATTGACGTATTAATTTTTTTAATGCAGGTTAATCGCAAGCATTTCCATGCAGCGCTGCCCTTTGAAACGCTGCTGTGGCATTTCAAAGGGGCAGCGCAAAGCGGAGTCGGGGTCAGCTGCAGTGCTCAGCTGACCCTAGGCTCCATGCAGCGCTGCCCCTTTGAAATGTTGCCACAGCGTTTCAAAGGGACAGCGTGAATGGAGCCTGGGATCAGCTGTGCGGCGCTGCCCCTTTGAAATGCCATGGTGGTGTTTCAAAGGGGCAACACTGCACAGAGCCCGGAGTCAGCTGGAGTCTTATTATTGTTTAACAGCACAATTAATTGAGCAATTAATCACAATTAATTTTTTAAATCGCATAATTAATCATGATTAATGTTTTTAATCACTTGACAGCCCTACCACTTACACATTTCAAGAAGTCCATTCTTGGAGAGAGAAAGTGCCTCCCCTCTCCCTCAAGGCCTGGGAGAAACTGCTCTGATCTCAAAGAGAAAAACACTTCTCTTCAAGTTTGAAATTCCTACCTCTATTGTTATTGGCTGATTGCCCAAACCCCCTCCCCCAGCCAACATCTTTGCTAGGTACCTGAATTAACCCCTTAGTCATTGGGTGCTATTCAGCACTCCTTCTGATCATGACAATGCCGCAGTGATCAGTGCACACGCCCCAAGACTTGATGATGATGAAGGCAACAAGGAGCAGTTTTATAAACACTTGGGCTGTGTCTACATTGGCACCCTTTTCCGGAAAAGGGATGCTAATGAGACAAGTCGGAATTGCAAATGAAGCGGGGATTTAAATTTTCCCCGCGGCATTTGCATGAACATAACTGCGCTTTTTCGGCTCGGGGCTTTGTGGAAAAAGCGCCAGTCTAAACGCGACTCTTGCGGAAAATAAAGCCTTTTCGGAAGATCCTTATTCCTGATTTTAAGAGGAATAAGGGATCTTCCGAAAAGGCTTTATTTTCCGCAAGAACGTCTAGACTGGCGCTTTTTCCATCAAAGCCCCAAGCCGAAAAAGCAGCAATATGTTTATATAAATGAAGCGGGGAAAATTTAAATCCCCGCTTCATTTGCAATTCCGACTTGTCTCATTAGCATCCCTTTTCCGGAAAAGGGTGCCAATGTAGACACAGCCTTGATGTGAGGACTGCAGCCACTCCTAGGGCAGGCAAACTCATCCTCATGGAGATTTCAATGCCAGAGTCGGACAGGGCTCCCCACTCTGGAGTGGCACTGTGACGGGCCGGAGACGGCCCGCACAGAGAAGCCCGCAGGGGGGCGGGAGGAGGCAGCACCCCCGACCGCGGCGCCCGGCAATGAGGAGCCGGCGCGCGGCGGATACCGGCCGCGGGAACTTCCCCCGCGGCTGAGAGGCCAAGCGGCGGCCCGCCTGGCCCCCAGTGCGCGCCGCCGAGGGCGAGCGCAGGCGAGGCAGGCCGGGCGGACGGAGCGCGCCGCTGACGCCGAGGAGGAGGCGCGCCCGCAGGGCGTCATCTCCGGCAGGCCATTCAAAAAGGGCCGCCGGCAGCGTGGCAGGGGCGCGACCCTGGAGGCCGGCTCCCACAGGGCATGGGGCCGGGCACGGGGAGACGCTCCCGCCAGGGAGCCCGGAGTACCGACGGGGACCCCCGGAAGCGGGGGATCAACGATACCCGCGGCGAAGAGTCACTGCCAGGACTGGACCCCGCGAGGGAAGACGGACTGCTCCGGCGCCGAGCGACCGAGCCACGGTAGGTGGCGGGGACCCCACGGCGAGGGCGACGGGGTTCGCGGCGGGGAGGAAGCAGCCCGGGGTGGGCCCCTTTTGGCGCCCGTGGGTGGACGCGTTTCGGGAGGGAATCCCACGTCCACCGCACAGGGAGCTAGCAGACCCCTGTGCTTAGGGCCCCGGGCTGGGACCCGGTGGAGAGGGTGGGCCCGGGTCCCCCTTCCCCCGCCGTCATCGGGAGTTGTGGGCCTCTCCTGCGCAGACGAGCCGGAGCCCCCCTCCCAAGTGGAGACTGCGGGAGAAGTACCGCTTGAAGGGGTAGGCGCCCCCCGGGCTCGCGGATCCCCCAGCCTCAGCCGAGCGAGGTGATCGCGCCCGAAGGCGCAGGACCGGACTAAGCTCCGGGACCAATAGGCGGAGGCCGGCGGCGGGGTCCGCTGAACCCCTCTCCCGGGGCGGGAGAGGGTGATCGCACCCCCCCCGGCAGTCACACGTGGTGGAGAATGTGGGTACCGATCCCACACGGGGAGGGTAAGAAGATGGCTCATTAGGCCGCTGGGGACGAAGGATAACCCGTTTTAACCCCGGCAGGAACTATGGATCCAAAACAGCTTTTGGACTGGGTGAGTGAGACCCAGAGACAGCAACAGCAGCAGCAAGCACAAATGCTGCAACAACTAGCCTCCCAGTTTCAGGACCAGCAACGACAGCTGGTCCAGGAGCTGGCGGCGCAGCATGAGAAGTGGTTCCAGACCGCGGGCCCCTTGAGCCCCGGTTGGACGGGAGAGGATGATGGGGGCAAAGCGTTGGGCTCCCTGCCCGTGCGACTGACGAAGATGGGGCCGGAGGACGACCCAGAGGCATACCTCACAACTTTCGAAAGGGTCGCCGCGGCCGCGCGGTGGCCGGAGGAACATTGGGCCACGTTCTTGGCTCCTTATTTAACCGGCCCCGCGCAGATGGCCTACCGGGGGCTGTCGGCCAAGGACGCGCTGCGCTATTTCAAAGTTAAGGAGGCGATCCTCGACCAACTGGGGGTCACCCCCGAGACCTACCGCCAGCGCTTTCGCCAGGAACGGCTCCAGCGAGGAGAGCGACCCCGGGCCTTTGCCCAGCAACTCCGGGATTCGGCTTGGAGGTGGTTGGAACCGGAACAGCGGACGGGGACCCAGGTGGCCGAGGCCGTCGTCTTGGAACAGTTCATCCACGCCATTCCTCGAGAAGCCCAAGGTTGGGTGCGGCGGCACCAGCCCACCACGGTGGCCGAAGCTGTTACCCTCACCGAGGCCCACCTTGCAGCCGAGAGCGGGGACGGGAGCAGCCACCGGGAGAAGCCGCCAGGTATGCCGGGGAGCGAGCCCCTGTCCCGACGGGGGGGGCGAGACGCCGGGGAAAAAGGGAGAGGCGCAGGCGGAAGCCCCCAGAGGACGACGCCCATTCCTGGCCCCCGTTTGGCCTGGGCGGGCGCGAGGAGGTCGGGAGGAGGAAAAAGGGGCAGCAGAGGCCAGGCCCGAAGAAGGCAGGAAGGGCTCGGCCCGCAATGCCTGCTTTCAGTGCGGCCAGGAGGGCCACTTCAAGAGAGACTGCCCACTGATGGACTGCACCCTGAGCCAGGTCATGCCACCCCAGGCTCTGGGGGAAGCCCGGCCGACGGTCACTCTGTGGCTGGAGGGGCGGGCGGTGCAGGCACTGGTCGATTCGGGATCTGCCCTCACGCTGGTGAGGAGGACCTGCAACAGGGCCCCACCACAGGGGAAGTGGTCTGGATGAAGTGCGTCCACGGTGATGTGAGGGCCTACCCGACAGTATGGGCCCACCTCTCGGATGGGCGCCGCACCAGGCGATGGCGGGTGGGCAGAGCACCGGTACTACCCTGCCCTGTGGTGCTAGGCCGCGATTGGCCGGGGTTCCGACAGCTATTCCAGGCGGAGAACACCCGGGGGAGGCAGGCCCCAGGGAGTGACGCACCCAGGGAGGTGGAAGGCTATATCCACCCCGAAGCCCCGGAGGCAGATGGAGGGGGACCCCGACCACCAAGAAACACGGGAACAGGCCCAACACCGACGGCCGGACCCGGAGGCCCCAGGGATTACGTGGAAGAACAGCGGGAGGATCCCACGCTGAGATACGCATGGGAGCAAGCCGAGGCCCCCAGCCCCGGAGAGGACGCCGTCGGCCGGAGGGAACGAGGGCCTCGCTTTCAGGTACACGAGGGGCGCCTGTATCGGGTGGTGTGCGGCCCCGAGGGTGAAAGAGATAAACACCAGTTGGTAGTCCCCCAGAGCCGTAGAAGGGAGGTGCTGGAATTAGCCCACGCCAACCCGTGGGCGGGCCACCTGGGGCGGGAAAAGACGCTGGCCCGGGTCATACAACGATTTTACTGGCCAGGGGTCTATCGGGCAGTGCGCGATTTCTGTGCGTCATGCCCTGACTGCCAGAGGGTCTCCTCGGCGGGGGTTCCCCGGGCCCCTCTGGTTCCCTTGCCGGTGGTGGGGGTGCCCTTCGAAAGGATTGCCCTGGACTTAGTGGGCCCCCTGGAACCCTCTCGGAGAGGACACCGGTTCATTATGGTAGTAATTGACTACGCTACCCGATACCCCGAGGCCATCCCCTGCGGAACACGCGGGCCCCGACCCTCGCAAACGAGTTGTTGGAACTGTTTGCCCGGGTCGGCTTCCCAAAGGCGATCCTGACGGACCAGGGCACCAATGTCACGTCCAGACTGCTGAGGGAGTTGTGCGCGCTCCTCAAGATAAAGACATTGCGGACATCGGTGTACCACCCGCAAACTGACGGGTTGGTCGAGAGGTTTAACCGTACCCTAAAAGACATGTTGAGGCGGGTGGTACAGGATGACCCTCGGGAATGGGACCACCTGTTACCGGGCACTCTTGTTCGCAATTCGCGAGGTGCCCCAGGCCTCCACGGAGTACTCCCCCTTTGAGTTGTTGTACGGGCGCTAGCCCCGGGGGATACTGGACATCTTGAGGGAGGATTGGGAGGCACAGGAGACGAGGTGCCAGAGTACGGTCCAGTATGTGTTGCAGCTCCGGGAGAAACTCCAGCGGCTAGGGGGCTACGCGAAGTTGAACCTCTTGAAAGCCCACACCCGTCAAGCACACTACTACAACCGAGCAGCCCAGGTACGCCGGTTTGAGCCCGGAGACCGAGTCCTGCTCCTCCTGCCTACTAAGGAGTCCAAACTCCTGGCCAAGTGGCAAGGGCCATATGAGATAGTCCGCAAGGTGGGGGACGTCGACTATGAGGTAAGACTCTCTGGACGCCGCCGGCGGGACACCCAAATATATCATGTCAATCTCCTTAAGAGATGGGTGGCTCACGAGGGGTTCCTCCTGGCCCCCCCAGGCGCAGCCCGAAGACGATTTAGGGCCCTCCCGGGAGGAATGCGCGGCAAAGGGCTCCGTAGCCGTGGGAGACGACCTAAGGGAAGACCAACGGCGGCAGGTGGAGGCGCTGCTCAAGAAATTCCAACTCGTTTTGACAGCTATCCCGGGGCAGGCGAAGATAGGAAAGCACCGTATCATCACGGAGGGGGGACGCGTCGTCCGAGAACCCCACCGACTCTTGCCGCGGAAGGTATGGGAGACCGTCTGACAGGAGATCGACCAGATGCTACAGTGGGGGGTTATTGAGGAGTCGCAGAGCGACTGGCGGAGCCCTATCGTGCTGGTCCCAAAGAGCGATGGCACGACGCGGGTTCTGCATTGACTTCCGCCGGGTGAACGCCATCTCGCAATTTGATGCCTACCCGATGCCCCGAGTGGACGAGTTGCTGGAGCGTCTCGGAAGAGCCCGGTATATATCCACCCTCGACCTGTCGAAGGGGTATTGGCAGATTCCTTGGAGCCCGCCGATCGGGAGAAAACAGCATTCGCAACACCCTTTGGGCTATACCAATTCCGGAGGATGCCGTTCGGGCTACACGGAGCGGCGGCCACCTTCCAACGGGTAATGGACAAAACATTAGCTCCCCACAACCGGTACGCCGCTGCGTACATTGACGATATTATTATCTATAGCATAACCTGGCAAGAACACCTCACTCAGCTGGAGGCGGTGCTCCGGTCATTGCAAGAGACGGGCCTGACAGCCAACCCCAAAAAGTGTCACATTGCCCAGAAGGAAGTGTCGTACTTGGGGTACACGGTGGGAGGAGGCAAGTTGAAACCATTAATGGATAAGGTATGAGCCTTGCGAGATTACCCCAAGCCCACAACGAAATGACAGGTCCGCCAATTTCTAGGCTTAGCCGGGTATTATAGGCGGTTTGTCCCGGATTTTGTGACAATCGCAGAGCCCCTGACCAAATTGACGAGGAGCACAAAACCCACTAGAGTACAGTGGACCCCCCGGGCCGAACAGGCCTTCCAAGAACTAAAACGGAAGTTATCCCAGGCCCCGATCCTAGCCCAGCCCGATTTTGAAAAACCATTTCTCTTGTATACAGATGCCTCCGAGTGCGGTTTAGGAGCAGTATTGGCGCAAGAACAACTGGGAGAGGAGCACCCGGTGCTATATCTAAGTCGAAAACTCCTGCCCCGCGAGAGAAACTACGCGACTATCGAAAAGGAAGCCCTGGCCGTCAAGTGGGCGATAGAGGTACTGAGGTACTACTTGTGGGGCAATAAATTTAAATTGATCACGGACCACGCCCTTGTCTGGCTCAATTCCATGAAAATACAAACCCTCGCCTTATGCGGTGGTACATGGCGTTACAGCCATACAGGTTTGACGTGGTGTATCGGGCAGGGGCCAAAACCAGAACGCCGACTTCTTCTCAAGGGTATATGAGCCGGAGAAGAAGTACTGGTTCCACTTTAAGAGAGGTGTGTGACGGGCGGAGACGGCCCGCACAGAAACCCGCAGGGGGCTGGAGGAGGCAGCACCCCCGGCCGCGGCGCCCGGCAATGAGGAGCCGGCGCGCGGCGGATACCGGCCGCGGGAACTTCCCCCGCGGCTGAGAGGCCAAGCGGCGGCCCGCCTGGCTCCCGGTGCGCGCCCGCCAGGCGAGCGCAGGCGAGCAGGCCGGGCGGGGCGGCGCGCCGCTGATGCCGAGGAGGAGGCGCGCCCGCAGGGCGTCATCTCCGGCGGGCCATTCAAAAAGGGCCGCCGGCAGCGTGGCAGGCGCGACCCTGGAGGCCGGCTCCCACAGGGCGTGGGGCCGGGCACGGGGAGACGCTCCCGCCAGGGAGCCCGGAGTACCGACGGGGACCCCCGGAAGCGGGGGATCAACGATACCCGCGGCGAAGAGTCACTGCCAGGACCGGACCCCGCGAGGGAAGACGGACTGCTCCGGCGCCGAGCGACCAAGCCACGGTAGGTGGCAGGACCCCACGGCGAGCGGCGAGGTTCGCGGCGGGAGGAAGCAGCCGGGTGGGCCCTTTTGGCGCCCGTGGGTGGGCAGCGTTTCGGGAGAATCCCGTCCACTGCACAGGAGCTAGCAGACCCCTGTGCTTAGGGCCCGGGCTGGGACCCGGTGGAGAGGGTGGGCCCGGGTCCCCCTTCCCCCGCCGTCATCGGGAGTTGTGGGCCTCTCCTGCGCAGACGAGCCGGAGCCCCCCCCTCCCAAGTGGAGACTGCGGGAGAAGTACCGCTTGAAGGGGTAGGCGCCCCCCGGGCTCGCGGATCCCCCAGCCTCAGCCGAGCGGGGTGATCGCGCCCGAAGGCGCGGGACCGGACTAAGCTCCGGGACCAATAGGCGGAGGCCGGTGGCGGGGTCCGCTGAACCCCTCTCCCGGGGCCGGAGAGGGTGATCGCACCCCCCCCGGCAGTCACAGGCACGATGGGCAAAGAACGGGTGGGAAAGGTCTACCCCAGTGTTATTCTCCTCCGCAACAGTGTGAAGCATGGCCAGCTCCTCACAAACACCATCATCAGGCAGAGTAACAAACTGGACCAAGGAAGCCTCAGGTGGTCTTCAAACACTGCTATGTCCTTGGCCATGTTATAGTCAGAGCTTCAGACTATGCGTCTGTATGACATGAACCATGAGAGGTACAGATCACTGCTGAACAGGCTGTTGATTCGTAAGTTCAATCATGCACCTGCAGCTCTCTCCATCACCCTGCAAATAGCCCAAGCCTAAGTGAAAGCAGTGTAATATCTAAGCACTTCAAGGCCAAGGCAGCTGTGAGATGTTCCAGCAACCCTTGTCTGAGTAACTCTGACTTGCCTGGCACCAGCGCTCTTGAATGTCAACAATGTTATCAATTTAGAAATACCATTCACAGTGCATGTGTGGAAACTATAGGATGTTCCACTCCTCAGAACCAAGACTGGTTTGGCGAAAACAATGAGGAGATCCTAGCATTAATTCAACAGAAAAGAACTGCATCCTGTAACTGGCAAAATGATTCTTCTCTCCAACCATAACATAAGCCTTATCACCTGGGCAAAGTCCAGAGGGGCTACGTGACTTCATAAATAAGTGGTAACAAGAGAAGGACCCTCTGAGATCCAGGGTTTCGTGACATGAGAAGCTTCTCTCAAGCAATACAAGCTATCCATGGGCCAAGCTCCAAAGGCCCAACGATTTTACATTCCCAGGATGGCTCTACCCTCTTCAAGAACAATGGAGCCATTAAACAATGCTGGAAGGGGCACTTTGAGAGCCTACTAAATCACAGCCTCTGAAATACCATCGTGTCCACTCCACACCACCCAGCAATGGAACACCTTGCTGGTCCTCCAACTTCTGAAGAAGTCCAGCGTGCCATCACTGAAGAAGAAAAAAAATCACAGGACAGCATCCCCGGACAGCATCCCCACTGAGGCTACGTCTAGACTACATCCCTTTTTCGTAAAAGGGATGTAAATTAGACGTATCGCAATTGCTAATGAAGCGGGGATTTAAATCTCCCCCGCTTCATTAGCATAAAAATGGCTAGTCTAGATGCTGATCTTGCGGAAAATAAAGCCTTTTCCGAAAGATCCCTTATTCCTTATTTCAAGAGGATAAGGGATCTTTCGGAAAAGGCTTTATTTTCGCTAAGATCAACGTCTAGACTGGCGCTTTAAAGCTCGTCTTCTGGGACAATGTTTCAGTACAAACTTTGCCAAGTCCTTGCCAAACCTGCTCATCGAGAAGAAATCCACCTGACTTTAGGAACACAAATCCAGATAAGTGATTATTCCCCTTTATTCGGCTCTAATGAGGCCACATCTGGAATATTGAGTCCAGTTCTGGGCCCCCCACTATAGAAAGGATGTGGACGCATTGGAGAGGGTCCAGCGGAGGGCAACCAAAATGATTAGGGGTCTGGAGCACATGACCTATGAGGAGAGGCTAAGGGATTTGGGCTTATTTGGCCTGCAGAAGAGAAGAAATAGGGAGGGGATTTGAGAGCAGCCTTCAACTACATGAAGAGAGGTTCCAAAGAGGATAGAAAGAGGCTGTTCTCAGTGGTGGCAGATAGCAGAACAAGGAGAAATGGTCTCAAGTTACAGTGGGGGTGGTCTAGGTTGGATATTAGGAAAACCTATTTCACTAGGAGGGTGATGAAGAACTGGAATGGGTTACCTAGGAAGGTGATGGAATCTCCATCCCCAGAGGTTTTTAAGTCTCAGCTTGACAAAGCCCTGGCTGGGTTGATTTAGTTTGGATTGGTCCTGCTTTGGGCAGGGGGCTGGACTTGACCTCCTGAGGTCTCTTCCAGCCCTAGGATTCTATGACTCCATGAACTCCAACATTGTTACCATATTCAAAAAAGGGCACAAATCTTTGTGCAGGAATTGCAGAGCGGTGGGCCTTTCCCTGCTGCTGGGGAAGATCCTGACCCAGATTCTAATAAACTACCTTCCCCACTTTGCTAAGGAACAACTGTCACCAAAGTGTGGGGAGCCACATGGCCCTGCACCCCATCCACAGTGAGAGGAGACTCTTAGCCAGCAGGGAGAACAGAAGGGTTATTAGTCGATTGGGACACAGCGCACAACAGACTTGTCAGCACAGAAACTCAGACATGGTCAGTACAATCCATCTTGGGCCCAGTGTCCTGAGACACTCCCTTTACCCCAAAGCCCCCGAGAATAACTCTCCCACACACAGCAGCCTGGCCCCAACCCCCTCCTCTGCCCTTTGTTCTCCTTCCCAGGCAGAAAGGTGTTACATGGCTACATCCCCTCCTGGGCTCCTCATCACCATCTAGGTATTAGCGCCGTGCCCCGGGAAACTGAGGCATACCCATGGGGTTACTATAGGGCAGTAAAACACATTTGCAACACAACAAAGTGCATACAAGCCCTACTTTGTCACCGTGGCTTCAGGCCAACACGAGGCACGACTGATATCATCCTGACATTGCACTTTTGTTGCTTTTGTATACAGCTTCTGGAAACATTGTCTGTGGCATTCATCTGTCTAACCAAGGCCTTTGACTCCATCAATCGTGTTGCTCTGTGGAAGGTGCTGTGTAGGTTCTGTGTATCCACATAAATTCATTTCCATCATCAGACTGCTCCATGATGGGACGACTGCAACTACTCAGAGATAGGGTTGCCAGATACCTTCACAAAAAATCCCGAACATGGTGGGGGGGAAAATTGGTTGAGGAAAAAAAAGGGGGAAGGGACACAACCAAACTTGTTGAGCAAACAAAAAGCATGTCCGGTATTTTCTTATTTTTTTTCCTGGACAGAAGACGCAATTCCTGGACTATCCAGGCAAAAATCGGACACCTGGCAACCCTATGAGTCAGAGACAGAGAACAGAGCCCTTCCTCATTTGCAACGGTGGTGCCCCCTGAGGACACCATGAACCGAACCCCATGGGATCCGCCCCAGCAGGGTGTTATGCTTATAAGAATCTTTTCAGAGGAAAAGGCAATACTCTACCCCACCATCTTTATCCCCAGGCACTCCTGTCCCTATCTCCCTGCCCCCAGCCAGACACCCTACCCCAAACCCCCTCCTGCCCCCCTCCTGCCCAGATGCCCAACTCCCAGCCTGGCTTTCATTGGCACATGTAAAACAATAAACCATTCCAATCGCCAAAACTCTAACTTGACACAGATGAGTGATACATACACCAAAATAAGATACACAGATCCAGCAGACTGAGACACTACTATTGATAGGTTTCATGGGGTATTTTGTCCATAACATCTTTGAGTTCTGCATATTCCAGTTCATAAGTTAATTTCATAAAGCATGTAGGGTGTCAATAACAAATTCTCTAATGGAGCAACAGTGACACTCTGTGGCCACTCACAGTAATGCATGTAGCTGTATGGCACATCCGTGACATTGTGTGGCCACTCCCAGTAATGTGGGCTCAATTCTGGAATGGCGCAAGTGACATCTGGTGGCCATGCATAGTAATGCACTTAGCAATTCACTAATGGAGAAACAGCGACACTTGGTGGTGTAGCAACCTATAGGGTTAACCTCCTTGCTTGCCTATCGATATTATAATAAACATAGAATCATAGATCTGGAAAAAACCTCAGGAGGTCATCAAGTCCAGCCACCTGCCCAAAGCAGGACCAATCCAAACTAAATCAACCCAGCCAGGGCTTTGTCAAGCCAAGACTTAAAAACTGTTAGGGATGGAGATTCCACCACCTCTCCAGGTAACCCATTCCAGTTCTTCACCACCCTCCTAATGAAATAGTTTTTCCTAATATCCAACCTAGATCTCTCCCACTGTAACTTGAGACCATTGCTCCTTGTTCTGCCATCCGTCACTACTGTGAACAGCCTCTCTCCATCCTCTTTGGAACCTCCCTTTAGGAAGTTGAAGGCTCTTATCAAATCTTCCCTCACTCTTCTCTTCTGCAGACTAAACAAACCCAAATCCTTCAGTCTCTCCTCATAGGTTATACGCTCCGGCCCCCTAATCATTTTGGTTGCCCTCTGCTGGACCCTCTCCAATACGTCCACATCCTTTCTATAGTGGGGGGGCCCAGAACTGGACACAGTATTCTAGATGTGGCCTCACCAGAGCCGAATAAAGGGAATAATCACTTCTCTAGATCTGCTGGCAATGCTCCTCCTAATGCACCCCAATATGGCATTAACCTATCCAGCTTCTCATCCATTGTAATCCCCAGGTCCTTTTCTGCAGAACTGCTACTTAGCCATTCGGTCCCCAGCCTGTAACAATGCTTGGGATTCTTCCGTCCCAAGTGCAGGACTCTGCACTTGTCCTTGTTGAACCTCAGCAGATTTCTTTTGGCCCAATCCTCTAATCTCTCCAGGTCACTCTGAACCCTATCTCTGCCCTCCAGCCTATCTACCTCTCCCCCTAGCTTAGTGTCATCTGCGAAGTTGCTGAGGGTACAATCCATCCCCTCATCCAGGTCATTAATAAAGATGTTGAACAAAACCGGTCCAAGAACAGATCCTTGGGGCACTCTGCTAGAAACTGACCGCCAACCAGACATCGAGCCGTTGATCACTACCCATTGGGCCCAACAGTCTAGCCAGCTTTCTATCCATCTTACAGTCCATTTATCCAATCCATATTCCCTTAACTTGCTGGCAAGAATATTGTGGGAGACCATAGCAAAAGCTTTGCTAAAGTCAAGGTATATCACATCCACTGACTTTCCCATATCCACAGAGCCAGTTACCTCATCATCGAAGCTAATTAGATTGGTCAGGCATGACTTGCCCTTTGTGAATCCATGTTCACTATTCCTGATCACTTTCCCCTCTTCCAAGTACTTCAAAATGGATTCCTTGAGGAGCCCCTCCATGATTTTTACAGGGATTGAGGTAAGGCTGACTGGTGTGTAGTTCCCTGGATTGTCCTTCTTCCCTTTTTTGAAGATGGGCACTACATTTGCTTTTTTCCAATCATCTGGGATCTCTCCCAATCTCCACGAATTTTCAAAGATAATAGCCAAAGGCTCCTCAATGACATTTGCCAACTCACTTAGTACCCTCGGATGCATTAAATCCAGGCCCATGGATTTGTGTACGTTTAGCTTTTCTAAAGTTCCTAACCTATTCTTTCCCCACCAAGGGCTGTCCACCTCCTTAGTATTACCTTAGTGATTTTATTGTGTAAGTTATGGTAGATTTATATAGGCAGTTTGGCTGTAACACTATCTGGGATCCTTCGAATCGAGTAAGATTTCCTTTTGTGTGCCTACAACTGATGAATGTATTGATGAGAAGTCAGGCCACTTTTGGCAAGAAACACTCTCTGGCAATTGCTGCACATGGGGTCTCTATCTCCAGCAGCGCCAATATGGGCCTGGGCATGCTCCTCACATCAGGCTCTGATCTTCATGGAGACATTGCTTGATCTCTAAGTGTTGGGCAAAATGATGGTGGTGCTCCAGGTTCCCCGATCCCTCACCTGTCTCACCCAGGTGTCAGCGTCAATATCGCACTTTACCAAGGTATTCTTAAGGACGTCCCTGGACCGCTTCCGCTGCCCACCACAAGACCTCATCCTGGTCCTCAGCTGAGCACAGAAATTCTGTTTAGGCAAGCGTGTGTCAGGCACCTTGACCACATGACCAGACCATCGTAGCTGCCTATGGGCAATTATTGCCTCGATGCTGCAGGAATCAGCCTCCGTGAGGGCACTAACATTGGTCCGTCTGTCCTGCCACGTAAGGCCCAATATTCTCCTGAGGTACCTTTGGTGGAAATTCTCCAGATCTTTAATATGACATCTATGGGGGTCCAGGCTTCAGCTCCATATAGCAACATTAGGATGACTACGGCATTGTAGATGCCAGTCTTGGTCTGCATCTTTATGTCACATTCATCAAAGACTCGCCTCCATAAATGTCCATAAGCTGCACTGGCATTGGAGATTTGGTGGTGGATTTAATCGTCAATGTCAGCACTGCTGGACAGATTGCATCTGAGACAGGGGAAGCTGTTGACATTCTCCAGCACTTGGTCGTCAGCCATGGTGGTTGGTTCGGATAATGCTGTGATAGACCCTCCCCTTGCTATGCTTTATGAAATATGGACACATATACAAGTCCATAACTCAAAGATGCTTTGGACAAATTGCTTCATGTAACCAACCAGTCTTAATGTCTTAATCCACTGGATCTGTTTATCTTATTTTGGTGTATGTATCATTCTTGTGTGTAAAATCAGACATATGGAATATGGAATGCTTTATGATTTTTAATGTGTAAATGGAAAGCCATCAAGGGTGTTTCCAATGCCGGGCAATTATATGCAAATAGCCTTTTGTTCTTAAGTCTTAGCAGTGAATGGGCTGAGGAAGTCACATGTCCACCCAAACTGGAAGGGTGGGATGTAGAAATAGAATTCACATCCAAAAAGGGAATCTTTAAAAACAATAGGAAGCAAGCAGGCTTGGTCTTTGGGCTGGCTGGACACACCCGCAGGAAGGAACCAAAGACCCCGGGGTGAGGAGCAGCCCTGGTTTGGAAGGCTTATCTGGAAAAGAAACAGTTTTAGGGTGAATTTGTAAAGAGTTTGTACTGAGGTTTTAGCGTAGAATTAGCTCAGCATTTTCTGTTATTTTGAGTTTGTAATCTACTTTGCTCTGACAGTTCTCACTTATTACCACTTACAGGCCCATATGCAGGGAGGTGCAAAGGGTGCAAATGAGAACCATGGGGCCGATTCCGATCGACTGGGGGAAGGCTGGAGTGGCACGCTGCCCGAGCTTCCCTCCCGCATGCTCTGGCTGGCTGAAGGCTGGGGCTGATTCCCCCCCTTCCAAGAGCAAGGTCCAGCCCTCCTCCTGTCCTTGCTCCTGGTGGCAGTGGCTGCTGCTCGTCAAAAAATAAATAAATAAATCAAAAGACTAGGTGGGTGAAGGAAGGCAGGGGACACAGGCAATGCTGGAGCTGGAGGCAGCAGGAGCCAGCCCTTGGGGCAGCAGGGGGGAACGGTCAGGCTCCAGGCCTGTAGCAAAGAAGATACAGCTACTGCTGAAGGTTATTCAGTGACCGGGCTCCTAACTGGGGAGAACAGCCGCCACCTGCCAGCTCAGTGTGGGGAGTTAAAGCATCTCTCTGCCAGGTGGAGCACAGGGCACCATGCCACACCCTTGCAAGGGGCCAGTCCCCCCAAAGACAGGCTGGAGCAGGGGTAGGCAAGAGGCTGCCAGCAGACCATTTCCAGCCTGTCAAGCCAGTGGATTTATTCTCTGCTCTGAATGGCTGGGTGTGAGGAGGGAGATTCTCATGCTGTTCCCGGCCCGCAGCAAAATCTTTCCGCTCCCATTGGCCAATCTCTCAGTTTCCGGCCAATAGGAGCTGAGAATTTTTTTCTGGGAGCAGGGGCAATGTGGGAAGCCTTCTCCCTCTTTCCCCGTACCTGCCCCCTCCCCATGGCTGGAGTGGAGCAGCGAACAGCCTGCAGCAGACAGTCTGTCTCAGGTTTCTGCAGGTAAGCGCCTCCCAGCCAGAGCCTGCTTCTGGCACCCCAGTCCCTCTCTCCCCTCTGACTTCCTGCCCTAGACCACCACCCAAACCTTCTGTACCCCTTCTCCCAGGTCACAACTCCCTCCCAGACCTTGCACCCCCTTCTAAAGCCCCTCTCCCAGGCCAAAATCTTCTCCTGTACCCATACCCCCACTAAACCCTGCACCCCAAACCCCTGCCCCTCCTTCACCCAAACTCCTCTCAGATCCCTCACCTTCTCCTGCACCTAGTCCCCTATCTCAAGTTTCCTTCTGCACCCACCCGCCATCCCAGACTGCACACCCCCTCCACAGAAGTGCAGCCCTAGACCACTTGCCAAAATCTTGGAGTGCCCCCCCCCATTAACAATTATTGCCCACCCCTGACTAATCCCATGATGAAAATATGGGACCACCACTCATTTGGGACGGGGGAGACTCACGTTCAATTTCCCTTCTGCTGGAGGAGATGAAAGCGTTTCACCTTAGTCGGAGAGTGTCACGCTAGGAGGGACCAGCAAAGTATCTAGTTCAGGGGTTCTCAGTGTCAGGGGCAGGCCTGGCAAAGGAGATTTTTTTCTTTTAAAGAGCTCTGGCTGTCAGCTCTTGGTAACTGGTGCCCCTGCAGAAGCCTGGAAGGTGGACATCAAGGGGAAAGTAAGAGCCCTGCCATTTGGATTCAGGCTGTCCTTCTTCCCCATTCTTCTGCCAATCCCCCACCTTGCTGCTATCTCAGGGGGCTGACAGTCGGGCTCAGGCTGCCAGCTTCCTGGGGCAGCAGCAACAGCACAAGGGTAAGGGTGGCAAAGGGGCATTGAGTCTGCTGTGAACTGAAAAGTGACATTGACAAATATCCATGTTCACAATGCCAACCTTATTTCTGTAGTGTTGCTGCTGCTGGGCTGCCTTCAGAGCTGGGTGGCAGCATCTGAGGGGCATAAATGACTACAGACACAAAGGGGGGGGGAGCTCAATCAAATATGATTTAAAACCACTAATCTCATCTAACCTCCTGTATATCAGAGAACACCAGCACCCTGGCCCTAAAGCCGGAGTTAGCCCAAAATACTACGTTTACAGAAGGCTAAACTATTACGTGGCACAGGCAAATGATAGACAAGACTGAGGAGTACCAGTAGTGCCTGAGACCCTCACAGTGGCAGGGAAATGATCAAAATACCCTGTGTCAAGGCTGTTCCCCACTCTGGCATGATTAATGTAGAAGTGCGGGGCCCACAAAAGCACCTCAAAACCTGATCTCTACAGGCTTTGGTACAAAAACTTCCCCCAAAATCCTAATACCCGGACTTTGGGAAATAAACACCGCTGCCACCACCCAAGTATTTGTAAGAAGAAGAGAAACAGGGGAGAGATCACTTGGGAAATTTCAGCCCTAAAGTAAAACCAGGACACAAAAATTAACCAATGCCGGTTAATTAAAAAAAAGGTAGCATGATGACAGCCTTCCCCTGGCGCTACTGTTACATGTTTCTTGGACTTGTGCTATTAGCACTATCCAAGTGACATAACTAATGTCATCGACCAGTCACCGAACGACGAACACTCATCCTCCCAGTTTGTTCAACGCTATAAATGACCCGTCATAGAATCACAGAACCATAGAGCTGGAAGAGACCTCAGAAGGTCATCAAGTCCAGCCCCCTGCTCTAGGCAGGACCAATCCCAACTAAATCAACCCGGCCAGGGCTTTGTCAAGCCGAGACTTAAACACCCGTCTCAGAGCCAAAGATTTAAGAAGATCAGCCCTTCACTCAGTGTCTACCAGCTCAATGGCGAAGGTCTATCACGCAGTAAGCGCGACTACCTTGCCAGATCTCTGGCAGAACAACATATCGATGTTGTACTTCTCCAGGAAACCCACTGCGAAGATGACTCTCACCTTAAGATAGCTGGTTATGACCTCATAGCAAGCATTGGTGTGGCTAAACATGGCATCACCACCTATGTCAGAAGTGGCATTAAGAACGCAACCAGCATATGTGAAAGGGACTATAAAGAAACAAGAGATGCAGCGTTTGCAACCATCCAGATTGGAGCACTCACTATCACAAACGTACACAAGCCACCTAATTCAGAATGGCCAAACCCAGTACTTCCTAGTCTGACCCACCCAGCAGTCTACAGTGGTGACTTCAACAGCCACCATATCGACTGGAGTTACCATACCAACGACAGGGCAGGCAAACAGCTGACAAATTGGGCATCAGCAGCAGATGTAGAGCTGCTCTTTGATTCCAAACAGCCAGCAACGTTCCTCTCTGCACGTTGGAACTCAATTCATAAGGACTACCTGTGACGACGCGTTGGGGTCCCCTGACTCCTGCACCCCCGTAATGGCACGAACAGACTCCACCAGCCCGTAGAATGGAGGGAGTTTATTGTTTCTCCAGGATACAGCACAGCACAGCACCGATGTAATCTGGTTACAGGGCAGGTCTAGGATGCCTCAGCCCCCCTTGAGATGGGGGAGATTGGGCCCCTAAATCCCAGCCCCTGGCTTAGGCTGGTTCCTCCATGATTCCAGCCAGAAACTAACTCACTCTCTTCCAGCCCTGCCCCCAGCCAGGGCAGCATTTCCTTCCTTTGTCTCTCTCCTTGGGGGTAGCTGGTCAGACAGGTTGAGAGACCCTCTTTGCATAATGACTCATCCTTCTGGGCTGTGGTACCGATGGCAGCCATTGGGGATTACCACAGAGCCAGCATAGGAACTAGCCAGATACCCCCACTACGTCACAGTTCTCCCCCTCCGAGCGAACTGAGCAGGGTCACTCCACTCGTGACCTAGGGAAGTTCGGGTCCTCTGCGTGGGAACCCGCCCTGGGGACATGGGTGCTCCTTGACTCGGGCCGGCGGCGAGGCCCCACATGAATTGGCTTCCCTCTGTCCACTCGCTGCACCGCCCCAGGGCGACTGGCACAGGCCTGTCCTCTGTGGTCGCACCCACCCTTCTGCTGGCCTTGATCTCTGGCCAGGGTCTCTCGGGCCGGGGCCATGAGCCCAGCGAGCCTCCTCTGGACCGGCTCTCTGTGAACTCATCCGCCAGCCTCCCCGCTTCCTGGGGGTTCTCCGGACTTCGGTCTTTGAGCCACAGCCTCAGGCTGGGTGTGCATGCTTTATAGAACTGCTCCATCATAATCAGCTTGAGCAGTTCCTCTGCGGTCTGGGCTCCAACTCCAGACACCCACTTGCGGCAGTATTGCGCCAGGCGGGAGGCCAGATCCACATAGGTCTCCCGTGGCTCCTCTGCACGCCCGGAACTTCTTCCTGTACATCTCGGGGTCAGCCCAAACTTGTGCAGCAGGGCCTCCTTGACTCGGTTGTAATCCCCTGGCTGTAGGTCTTCCAGCTGATTGAGCACCCGGTGGTCTCCTGGTTCAGTGCAGGGATGAGCTCCTGCAGCCAGTCAGCTGGGGAACCCCGTTGCAGTCCACAGGCCCTCTCAAAGGAGCTGAGAACCCGTCTATGTCGCCCATGTCCTTCAATTGGGCCACCACGAGCTTCTCCAAGCATCTGGCCGCCCGGGCCTTTGGGGCTCATCTGCACTCGGCGCAGTTGGGGCCCTGCCGCTTCTCCGCTCGGCCATGGCCAGCTCATGCTGTCGCTGCTCTCTACGGTCCTGGACTTCCAATTCCTTCATCTGCAGCTGGATTTCTAGCCGCCGCAGCTCCGTGGGGTTGGACCCTCCCCTGGGTGGACTACGGCTTGCAGTGCTCCCCTGGGAGGCAGTCCGGTCTCTTCGGCGGCCTCCAGCACTCCGCCCCCTCTCCGAGCCTGACACGCTCCCAGTGGGGGTCTGGCTGTTCCCCACGGGGACAGGATCCCAGCCCTATGGCTGGTCATTCTCTTCCAGCCGGGCAATCAGCTGGGCCTTGGTTGCGCTCCGCACAGGCAAGCCCCTCTCTCTGCACAGCTTCACCAGCTCTGCCTTCAGCAGTTGGGTATAGGCCATCTCCCCGCTGGTCCCCTCGGTGCAGACTCACCAGTCTAGTGCTGCTGCGCCCCACGATTCTCAGGAACTGCTTCGCTCTGTTTCCAGCACGCCTGGTTCCACGGCTCTTGCTTCTACTGCGCCTAGTTGCTCGCCGCTGGATGCTCCATCCACGGGGTGCAGTGGATCCCACTTCTGACACCAGTGTGACGACGCGTTGGGGTCCCCTGACTCCTGCACCCCCGTAATGGCACGAACAGACTCCACCAGCCCGTAGAATGGAGGGAGTTTATTGTTTCTCCAGGATACAGCACAGCACAGCACAGCACCGATGTAATCTGGTTACAGGGCAGGTCTAGGATGCCTCAGCCCCCCTTGAGATGGGGGAGATTGGGCCCCTAAATCCCAGCCCCTGGCTTAGGCTGGTTCCTCCATGATTCCAGCCAGAAACTAACTCACTCTCTTCCAGCCCTGCCCCCAGCCAGGGCAGCATTTCCCCTTCCTTTGTCTCTCTCCTTGGGGGGTAGCTGGTCAGACAGGTTGAGAGACCCTCTTTGCATAATGACTCATCCTTCTGGGCTGTGGTACCGATGGCAGCCATTGGGGATTACCACAGAGCCAGCATAGGAACTAGCCAGATACCCCCACTACGTCACACTACCGCTCACTACTAAGGACTACCGCTCACTACTACAAAGACTGTGCTTGAGCCATTCCCACATAGTCAACCTCACCCAACAGGTCACTGAATTGGCCTGTCATCAAAGCACTTCCAAGACCACGATGGAACTTCCGCAGAGCTAACTGGGAAAGTATCAGAAAGGCAGTTGAAGATTGCATCCATCGGATAGAGCCAGGGCTGGCTCTAGGTTTTTTACCACCCCAAGCAAAAAAATTTTTGGCCGTCACCCCTCCCCCTTCTTTTGTCGGGGAGGGTGCACATGCAAATGCAGCTTGTGCGGCTTGCTGGGGGGTGGGGCATGCGCAGCAGGGGGAGCCCAAACCCTGGGGCATTTTCATCTCCTAGGAGAGCGCCAGGGACTCCCCATGTGAGGACAATGGAAGTGCAGGTTCATCCACAGCAAGTCAGTTAAAGACTTCCAAAGCATGCAGCTGTTCACATCACCTAGTGCTGGAGTCCCGGTCCCACTCCTTACTCTGCAAAGGGATTTTATTATTAGAAGCATTATAATCACTCAGACTCCAACCCCAAACCATAAGCTGTCCAACTCTTGGTGTCCATGGACAAGAATCAGCCTCACTATACAATGAGACAGTTCAAAAGGATTAAGAGAACTTTTGTTTCAACTCCCCAGCTCAACTGTCCAGAACAAGACAAGCACCAGACAACAAAACCCCACTAGCCTAGGACCTATTCCATGTGCTTTCTCCTTCAGGGATGGACCAAACAGCATCTGAAGCAGGGTGGATTGATTTAAATAGCTTTGATTTAAATCTCTAATTTTAATCATGATTTAAACCAGCAAGCAGAAAACCTTGGTTTAAATGATCAATTAATCATTTAAATTATACTTTTAAAATATTTTCCTAAAGGATGGTTGAGTCTTATTGATTAGCAACCTTTAAAACATGTTGATTTACAACTAAATATAACCTTTATGCCAAATTTGGTGCTTCTATTTACTAACCAGGAGAATATACTCAGTACAGCTACCAACTAAATAAATGCCCAAATAATTGTGTAACTTATATGTAATCAGATTCTTAATTTTTACGTTTTTATTCTATTACAAAATGGTGTATAATAGGAACACTTAAGAGATAGGTTTTACCCCATTTATTATTTGCAGGGTTGCAGTAGGCCAGGAGGTGGGGTGTGGGGTTGCTGGGCAGAGGCCGAGCCGGGGGAGGAGAAGAGAGGGAGGAGGTAGCGGGGAGGGGGGGGTGTCGCGGGACAGTGGGCAGAGGCACACAAGCAGGGGACAGTTGGGCAAGGGGGTTCACGGGCAGGAGTTGCGGGAGAGAACACAGGAGGGGGTGGCCAGCCAGGGGGTACACAGGCGGGGCCCACCGGCAGGAGGCGGGGGAAGGGGAGTTGCAGGGGGGCGCACGAGGGGGCTGGCCAGCTGGGGGGGCACATGGGTGGGAGGGGGCCACACTCACTCAAAGGCGAAGAAGAGGCCGCCGGGCTCAGCATCACCAGCAGCAGCTGTGGCCACCCCGCGCTGCCCTCCAGGAAGCACCCCAGCAGGGGCTGTGCCTCGGGGCTGCCCACGCAGAGCTCCCAGTGCCCCGGGGCCAAGCGCAGGCTCCGAGCAGCTGGGCGCGGGGCTCCCAGCTTAGAGCAGCCCCCGTGGGGCTCCCCACCTGCTCCTCCTGCGGGCCAGAATGCCGCCCCTGAAAATGTGCCGCCCCAAGCACATGCTTCCTTTGCTGGTGCCTAGAGCCGGCCCTGGATAGAGCCATCTCCCAAAAACTAGCTGCATTTGATGAGACTTATCAAGAAAGTGGCAAAGAAAAATATCCCTCCTGGTTTTCACAAAGAGTATAACCTCGCTGGTCGTCCACTACAGAAGGACTACTAAAGCAATATGAAAAGACCGGTGCTGCTGAGCAAGCCATAGCACTCTTAAAACAGATGGATGAAGAGCGCCTGGAGACATAGAAGGAAACAGTGGAGGGGCTGAACTTCACAAATTCCAGCATGAAAGCATGGGCCCTGCTTCATCATCTGGGAGCAGCTGTTCCACCAAAGCTATGACCACCAGTGGTAACTGCCAACCAAATTGCTTCCCATCCCCTCAGAACATCAAAGATGTTACCAGACAAAGACAGGAGGCAAGAGATTGAAAGCGAGTACACCCAGAATGTCCAGCAATGCCCAGAATCCAGCATTTTCTCTGCTCCATACACAGAGGAAGAAATTAAAATAGCATTAGCAGCTTCAAAGAACAAGAAAGCCACTGGTGTGAATGGAATATTCCCTGAGTTTTTTAAGAATTTAGGAACGAAGGGGAGGAACTGGTTGGCTGCACTCTTCACGTCTATCCACCAAACAAGCTGCCTCCCTACAGAATGGAAGGAAGCAAAGGTGATTGCAATTCTTAAGAATGGAAAACCACCGGATAGTGCCTCAAGCTACAGACCAATAGCGCTCCTTTCCACTACCAGCAAAGTGATGGAGCGAGCACTGTTGGCTCGTTTCTCTGCCACCATAGGGGCTGGGTTATTAAAAGATCAGGCTGGTTTTAGGCCAGGCAGAAATGCAACCAGGTGCTGGCCCTCATAACCACAACTGAAGCTGGCTACCAGGCAAAAATGAAGACTGGCATAGCTCTTGTCGATCTGTCAGCTGCATATGACACAGTGTGGCACAAGGGATTACTATGCAAACTATTAAGGTTGATTCAGTGCCAGCCAACACTTCGGCTATTGACAGCAATGCTTGGCAATCGCCGGTTTTGTGTGCATCTCAATAATAGCATTTAGTAGACCCAGAACACTAAATAATGGCCTCCCTCAGGGCTCCACACTGGCACCATCATTAGAACACCGAATAATGGCCTCCCTCAGGGCTCCACACTGGCACCATCATTATTTAACATCTACCTTAGTGACATCCCAAAAACTGGCTCTGCAATGTTTATCTGCGCAGATGACATCGCACTGGCTGCACAATCGCAATCTTTCAAAACTGTTCAGTCAGATGCTAACATCCGACCTAGTGACCATATCCACCTACCTACAGAAGTGGCAGCACAAACCGAATCCAGACAAAACTGTGGTCACAGCTTTTCATCTAGACAACCGTAATGCCACTGCAAAACTTGATGTTGCTTTCTATGGGAAAAAGATTGCTTACGAGCCTCATCCCAAATACCTAGGCGTAACACTAGGCTCTCCTTAGGGTTTGTTCCGATGCCATCTGGAACAAACGAAGGAGAAACTAAAGCCAAGGATCAACCTTCTAAGAAAACTCGCTGCAACCAGTTGGAGAGCTGGAGCACGCACCTTGAGGACCTCAACAATAGCCCTGGTGTATTCTGTTGCTGAATATTGCTCTCCTGTGTGGTCAGAAAGTGCCCACACAAAGCTAGTTGACACTCAACTGAATAGCACCATGCGAGTGATAACGGGAACTTTAAAGCCCACTGCCGTAGAATGATTACCACTGCTGGCAAGCATTGCCCCACCAAGCATTCGTCAACAGGAGCAGGAATACAGACTATATCAATATATCAAACGCAGCAGCCAACCTCTTTCCATCCAGAAATACCTTGATCAGCCACCAACATTGCGTCTAAAATCCTAAGCCTCCTGGCAACGAGCAAAGGAAGTCCTGGCCAATGTCAAGAAACTATGGTGAACTGAATGGCAGCAAGTAGACGTCCCAAACAAACATCTTGTGTCAGATCCCACCTCTGAGCAGAAAGGCTTTGATCTTCCCTGGAGACTGTGGTGTGTCCTAAACTGACTTAGGACTGGTCAGGGCAGGTGCGGTTATCTACTGCTTAAGTGGAATTGTTGCCATCTCCACTTTGTGATTGTGGTAGTCCGCAAACTATGCATCACATTGTTGTGGAATGCCCAACACAAAAATTCACTGGCTCATTGGAGGATATTCACAATCTAACCAGCAACGCTGTTTGCTGGCTGGAGAGCTTGGACGTCCAACTTTGACAAAGAAATATAGCATTGAACATGACATTCGAAAGAGATTTAAAAAAAGAAACAAACTTATTATAAAAACAAAACCACAGTTACAAGCATAGTTGAAATGGCTAGATGGTAAGAGCCACTAATTAATATACTCATGTCATGGGGAATCCCCCCATGGGCCAAAACTTAGTTACAAAAGAGAGGAAAAACCATTTCTAATAGCACAGATCAGATCCAAATTCCCAAACCAGAAAACAATAACACCTGACAGATTTATCTAGACTTTACCCTACTTACACATTATGAAGAGTTTTTTTCTTGGAGAGAGACATGTCTTCTGTCTCCCTCAGTATCTAGAGAGCAAAACTGGTTCAAAGACAAAGGAGGAAAGATAAAATTCCTTTGTCCCAGTTTGAAATCCCTATCTGCATTTCTATTGGCTGACTGCTACCTGGCTAGGTACAGGGGCCATAGTTAACCCCTTAGCCCCAAGCTACTGGCCATCCCTCATGATTATGAGTTGACACCCTGTCATAACCAGAAGGGCTTACCAGCCCTGGGGACTAAGGGGTTAACTATGTCTCCTGTACCTAGCCATGTAGTTGGTCAGCCAATAGCAATTCAGGTAGGGATTTCAAACTGAGACAAAGGAATTTTTATCTTTTCCCTCCTTTGTCTGGGTCAGAGCAGTTTCTTCCAAGTAACAGGGAGATGGGAAGGCTCAGCTCTCTCCAAGAAAGATCTCTGATATTTGTGTAAGCAGGAGCTGAATCGCTGTTTGCTGTCAGCCAGCTAGCAGGAGAGAGCTGCCCTGGGGGTGGGTGTGCCCACTCCAAGGCTACGTCTAGACTGGCGCGCTTTTGCACCAGAGCTATGCAAATGAGGCTCAGCGTTGGAATATCGCCGAGCCTCATTTGCATAGCTAATGAACCGCCATTTTCACGGAAGAGGCTCTTGTGCAAGACGGGGCTGTCTACACTGCCCCTTCTTGTGCAAGAAAAACCCTTTTGCGCAAAGCCGTTATGCCAATTATTTTCAGGCATAACGGCTTTGCACAAAAGGGTTTTTCTTGCGCAAGAAGGGGCAGTGTAGACAGCCCTGTCTTCTTGCAAGAGCCTCTTCCAAAAATGGCGGTTCATTAGCTGCAAATGAGGCTCGGCGATATTCCAACGCTGAGCCTCATTTGCATAGCTCTGGCACAAAAGCGCTGTCTAGACATAGCCTAAATTGTTTAACTGTTAACTGTTGATATGTAATACTGCTCATGCCAGGAGGGGGAAGGAATACAAAGTGTGGTTATGTTAATCCAATTCAGCCAGGGCTGATGGAGGATCAGTGTTGGAATGGAATGTGGTGTATTGTAACTAATTTGGGGCTGTTGTAGGGGTCACAAATCATGCTACCCCTAAATGTGGGAACTGTAAAATATGACACCAGTGCTTGCAGGAGAGACACCATCACTGTAAAAGGTCTCAGAGGAACAAGCCTCCCCCCTGCCAGAGTTGAGTAAACTGAGTTGGGGGGGAAAAGGGCTTGAGGACTGAGTCAGCCTGCTTCATGCCTGCCAGGTGCGAGGTGTAAGACTGGCTCAACCTGCCCCTTTCTCCCTGGTTTTAAGGACAGGCCTAAAGTAAACTCCATGGCTACGTCTATGCTGGCAGCTTCTTGCACAAGAACAGCTGTTCTTCCACAAAAACTTACCGGCTGTCTACACTGCATGAGCGTTCTTCCAGAAGTAAATTTACAGTACAGCATTGTAAAACAGGGCTTCTTTCGGAAGAGTTATTTCTTTCCCCATGAGGAATAAGCCCTCAGCTGTGTCTAGACTGGCAAGTTTTTCTGCAAAATCAGCTGCTTTTGTGGAAAAACTTGCCAGCTGTCTACACTGGCCCGCTTGAATTTCCGCAAGAACACTGACTTCCTACTGTCTGAAATCAGTGCTTCTTGCGGAAATACTATGCTGCTCCTGTTTGGGCAAAAGTCCCTTTTGCGCAAAGCTTTTGCGCAAAAGGGCCAGTGTAGACAGCTCAGATTTGTTTTCCGCAAAAAAGCCCCGATCGCAAAAATGGCGATCGGGGCTTTTTTACGCAAAAGCGCGTCTAGATTGGCACGGACACTTTTCCGCAAAAAGTGCTTTTGCGGAAAAGCGTCCGTGCCAATCTAGACGCTCTTTTCCGAAAATGCTTTTAACGGAAAACTTTTCTGTTAAAAGCATTTCCGGGAAAATCATGCCAGTCTAGACACAGCCCTCTTGTGCAAGAGCTCTTCCAGAAGAGGCCAGCGTAGACAGGCAACATGAATTTCTTGCACAAGAAGCCCCTATGGTTAAAATGGCCATCAGAGCTTTCTTGCGCAAGAGAGTGTCTACACTGCCATGGATGCTCTTGCGCAAAAGCACATGGCAGTGTAGACGCTCTCTTGTAGAAGGCTGCGTCTAGACTGGCAAGTTTTTCCGCAAAAGCAGCTGCTTTTGCGGAAAAACTTGCCAGCTGTCTACACTGGCCGCTTGAATTTGCGCAAGAACACTGACGATCTAATGTATGATTGTCAGTGTTCTTGTGCAAATACTATGCTGATCCCGTTGGGGAAAAAGCCCTCTTGCGCAAATGTATTTGCGCAAGAGGGCCAGTGTAGCCAGCTCAGGACTGTTTTGCGCAAAAAAGCCCCGATGGCGAAAATGGCGATCAGGGCTTTCTTAAAAAGCGTCTAGATTGGCACGGACGCTTTTCTGCAAAAAGTGCTCTTGCGCAAAAGCGCCCGTGCCAATCTAGACGCTCTTTTCCGCAAATGCTTTTAACGGAAAAACTTTTCCGTTAAAAGCATTTGCGGAAAATCATGCCAGTCTCGACGTAGCCGAAGAGTTTTTGCGCAAGAAAAACTTTAAACAAAAGAGTTCTTGCACAAGAAGCTGCTGGTATAGACATAGCCCATGAGGAGTTTTTTTGCTAGTCCAGTGGAAGCTGGAATCTTTTGCCAGCCTAGGTGGTGGCTAAAGCGTTGAAATCACTAAGAGCGGAAATCACTGGGTTGGCCGGGAGCCAGATCTGTTGCAGCCAGTGGAGTGGCTGGTGAGAACAACCAGCAGGGGCCGGTAGGAGCAGCGGCAGGCGGCCAACAGAGCGGCTAGCAGGAACGACCAGCGGGCGGCCAGTAGGAGCGGTGGCAGGCGGCCAGCGGAGTGGCTGGTGGGAACAACCGGCAGGCGGCCAGAAGAGCGGCTGGTGGGAACGACCGGCGGGCAGCCGGTAGGAGCGGCCGGTGGAGTGGCCAGTGGGAACGGCCAGCGGACTACAGGAGCAGCACAAAGATGGCCTAGCCTCAGGCTCAAGGAGGGGAGTCATGCGGATGATGTGTCAGGGTCTGCACTGACTGGACAGAGCTATAAGTGGGGCATCTGAAGTGGGGTACGGAGAAAGTTTGGGTAAGTGAATGGAACCCTTACCTTGGTGGACTAGTGAGCCTGATAGGCAAAAGACATTGCTCAATCCTTTTAACCTGGGACAGTTACTTGTGGGGGAGGGGAGCTACGAACTCTGTTGTGGCATTTTCCCAAGATAATGCCATGTGACTTCTCTCTCTTTCATTAAAAGTTTCTTTTCTACGCTCAGACTCTGTGCTTGCGAGCAGGGAAGCATCGCCTCTCAGAGGCGCCCAGGGGAGTGTGAATTTCCCAGGCTACTGGGTGGGGCTCGAGCCGGTTCTGTGTGAGATGGACCCCTAGATATTGAACCCGGCCCTGGTTGCTGCCAGGCCTACCTGGTGGAAGGGTTACATTTGTAAGTAGAGCAAAGTTTAGATAGCCCATCAGGTTTTATTGTTTTCTGGTTTGGGAATGTGGAATTATCTGAGCCATTTAAAGTGGGTTTTTTTCAGCTTTAAAAGTGTTTTCCTTTTTTAACTAAACTACTGAGCCCAGGGCTTCCCCTGAGTATTTAGATTAATTGGTGTCTCTAATCACTATGCTTGCAACTATAGTTTTGTTTTGATAATAAAAGTTTGTTTTCCTTTTCTAATTAACTGGTATTGGTTCATTTTTGTGAACTGGAAGGTTTGTCTGTGTCTGTCTGTCTGGCGAAGGAGTCAGGTACCACAGACTGCAGCTTGTTTTTCTCTTTTCTTTTTCAAGCTCTTTGGGGAAAAGAGCTTGAGGTACCCATGTGGTTTTAGGGAGGCGGTTTCCCAAGTAATCTCTTCCCTGGTTTGCTTGGAATATTTGAGTGATGGCAGAATACCCCAAAATCTGGGTATTAGAATTTGGGGGTAAGTTTTTGTACCACAGCCTGTAGAGACCAGGTTTTGGGGTGCTTTTGCAGGCCCCCACTTCTGCATTTGTCATGCCAGAGTGCGGAACAGCCTTGGCATACCCAGATAAGCCCAGTGAGTGGCCCGCACCCACTCACTGCAGAGGAAGGCCTCTGAGGTCACTGCCAATCTAACTGGAGGGGAATTTCACCTTGACTAACATGTGGTGGGCATGTGAGCAAGGACTCAGAGGCCTGGTCTTCCTGTCCTATATCCCATTTCCTTGTATGAAGATTTTTTAAATGAAAACACCCCGCAGAATATTCCCTTCCTGACCCTGCAAGTAGCTATCTGAAAACCTGAAGCATCAGCTTTTAGGGAGCTACGGCATAAACAAAGGCTATGTCTAGACTGCATTCTATTTTCAAAAGAGGATATGCAAATTCCATTGGAAAGTAGTCTGGACGTTTTTTTTCGGAAAAAAAACTTTTCCGAAAAAAATGCTCTGCCTTTAAAAATGAGGTTTCTGCAGCCACAAAAGGTAGACGGCTCATAGTAATGAATTGATGCATATGATAAGTTTAGCTCAATGAGATACTGACCTATTGGAAAAAGACACTTCAACACTAGTAAGGTGAGGAAATACAAATGAGGAGAAAAGGAAACATCCCCTACTGAATATGCATCAAACACAATGTCACCGTGTCATATGATACAAGTGGCATCCCATCCTAGGGGCAGTAGGAGAAGGAGAGGCCATCTTTGGGAGATGTCAGAATATTGGCCACTGGTGATGATGGGGAAGGTGCAAGTGATGAGGAAGAGGATGGCTAACATCTGGGCTTGTTCTAGAAGGAATGGTGGGAGTATATGGTATGGAAATAGAGATACACATTTGCCACAGTCACAAACACCCCAGTTTCAGAAGATAATAAACTATATTTCCAAGTGTACATTCACTATTTAATACAAGAGTGTACACAATAGTGTGAGTGTTGCATCTCTGCACATCAGGGTTCCCAACTATAGAACAACTGAATACTGGACCTGATCCTGGGACAAAGGACCTGTCAATCCTAAAGTGGTAACTGACATTCATAAGCAATCTTAGCTCAGGCAACAGTAGTCACTTGAGAAATGCAGGCACAATTCTGTAATGGAGCAACAGTGACACTTGGTGGCCACTCGTGATAATACAAGTTGCAATTCTGTAATGAGGCAACAATGACACTTGGTGGCCACTTAAGAACATCGAACGGTCCATACTGCATCAGACCAATGTTCCATCTAGACCAGTATCCTGCCTTCCAACAGTAGCCAATGCTAGTGAACAGAACAGAGAATCATCAAGTGATTCCTTTCCTGTCATCCAATTCCAGCCTATGACAAACGGAGGCTAAGGGGCACCATTCCTATCCATCCTGACTAATAGCCCATCAATGGACCTACTCCATGAATTTATCTAGTTCTTTTTTGAACCCTGTTTAAGTCCTAGTCTTCACAACATCCTCTGGCAAGGAGTTCTACAGGTAGACTGTGCATAGCATGAAGAAAAAACTTACTTTTGTTTGTTTTAAACCTGCTGTCTATTAGTTTCATTTGATGATCCTGTCAGGGCTGTTCCCTACTCTGGCACTCTGAGTGCAGAAGGTGAGGGCCTACAAAAGACCTAAAAAATACCTTGCCTCTATAGCTCTGGTCATCGACCAGTAGATTCTGATCAACTGGTCGACTGCGGGGGTAAAGGCCAATTGATTCCAAGGCAGTGTTCCCAGCCCCCCTTTGGTTCCCCCACCCTCCAACAAGGAGCTCGTATTGGCACTACAACCTCCCACAAAAACGGAATTAGCTCTGGCTTCCTGCAGCATGGGCAGGGCGGGGGGAGGGGGAGTCCTGCAGCTCCATGCCAGATCAGGAACTGGGTCTAGTGCAGAGCCACAGGACTTCCCCCCACACCACAGGAAGAAAGGCAGGCAGGCAGTACGGGGAAGAAAGGGAAGACAAAAAGCGCATGCTCCTCCCCTGCCCACAATAGCGTGCGCTTTCTTGTCTTCCCTTCTTTCCTTGTGCTCTGGAGAGTGTGGTGGGGTGGTGTTTAAGATGGCAGCACAGGATCCAGAGCAGCTGGATTTTTAAAAGGAGATGCACGTGTAGTTCTTCCAGCACTGCCCACATATCCTACCCCAGAGATCCTCAACCCTGGAGACACCCAGGTACCTGCCAAGCTGCCCCTGCCCCCTCTCCCCTGACCAGACCCCCACCAGCACCCTAGCCCCAGGCCAGATCCCCACCAGCACCCTGTCCTCCCTTGCCAGACCTCAACCAGCACCCTAGTCCCAAGCCAGACCTCCACCAGCACCCTGCTGCTGCTCCTAGTCAGACACCAACTAGCACCCTGCTTCTGCTCCTCCCCTAGCCATACTCCCACCAGCACCGTAGCCCCAGGCCAGACCCCCAACAGCACCCTGGTTCTAGGCCAGACCCCCACCTGCACCCTGCTGTTGCTCCCTGGCCAGACACCTACCAGCACCCTGCTCCTGCCCCCTCCCTCCTGTCCAGACACCTACCCCCAGCTTGCTTCTGTATCCTACTTTCCACCCAGATTCTGCATCCCCATCCCTATCCCACTCACTGGCAGCTCTGTCCCACACACTGGATCCCTCATTTTGGCCCCACCTTAGAGCACAGAGGGGCCCACAAAATCCACTAAACCTGGAACCCCAGAACAGTTAATCAGGCCTGAAGCCTTGAACCTCAGTCCTACCTATCCTTCCCTCCTCCCATGCCAGGAGTGAGGTGTCTCAGTTGGGGCCACATCAGTGAGGCTGGGGCTGGGGGGATTTGGAGGGGTTGGTTTTTGCATCTCACTCCCAACTGATTTTTCTGTGGGACAGTGGCTCTGACGCAAAACAGGTTCCCTGCCCTCCCATAAATAAAGACAATGCTGAAACATTTTGTGTTTGACATCAATTTTATATAAAATATTAAGCCTGGCCAACAAGCCCTAGTTGGGACCAAGCCCACATCTGGTGGCAGCATCATAACACTCCTGCACACACACTCCACAGACCTCAACCCTGAGCCCATCATACATCTGAACCCCCTGCCCTGGAGCCCCTCCCCTCCCCAAACTCCTGCACCCCACATCCCCAGTCTTCTGCCAAAACACTCCTGCACCATCCACACACTGCAAACCTGTGCCCTGAGCCCATCATATTCCCAGCCTCCCCCTGAGCCCTCATACATCCCAACCCAAACTCCTGCACCTCCCACCCCCCAGCCTGGAGCCCCCTTCCTGAGCCAGCAGCCCCTTCTCCGCCTTCTCCTGCACCCAAATGCCCTCCCAGAGCTTGCACCTCTCATTCCTGCCTGCACCCAAATCCCTCATTCCCACCCCAGAGCCCACACCTCCTGTCTCAACCCAGTGAAAGTGATTAAGGGCTGGGGACAGGAAATGATGGAGAAAAGGGGAATGGAGAGGGTGGGGCCTTGGGGAATGGATGGGGTAGATCTTGGCTTACCCTGACATTTAAAAAGTGATCTTGGGTATAAAAAGTTTGGAGACCACTGCTCTATAGGCTTCTGCTTAAAAGCTCCTCAAGGTCACAGATCCCCTGGCCTTGGGAGGTAGCTGACACCACCAAGTGAAACAAAAGAAACCCCTTTCTTCTTGAACCCAGGAAGAAAGCACTTGGGCTTCTTCCAGAGGGTACCCCCAAACTCTTTTACCACAAGAGAGCTTTGAAAAAAACCAACAAACTGCAGTCTCTGGTAGCTGACCTCAGTCCTAGGCATGCATCCACAGATCTCCTGTTACCTTCCAGGACACAAGAATCAAATCATCATCTTAAAAAAGGTGGTTTTTATTAACAAAACAAAAAGATATACTTGATCAAGCATACTTGGTTGCTAGGTGTTACAGAGCAACTAAGAAAAGAACAGACCAAACACAAAGAACCATGGCTCTTTGTAGCTTAAATGCTGAGTGGGAGGTGGGGTGGAGTCATGGATTCACACCATGAAGTTTAACCAAACAACAAAAAATACCCTGATCATGAGTAAATACACATTTTTCCCTTATTTACTCATGATTCCTTCATGGTTCAGTCCACTTCCATGCCCCTGAATTCCTTAGAGGCACACAGAGAAAGCAGGCAAGGTATCTATATACAATTCAAATTTCAGCACTGTATCGCATTGGTTCTTCTGGCTTTTTGCCAACACTCACTTTCATCAGGCTGGGGCAGAGGGTTGGGGGCGCAGGCTCTGGTCTTGAATTAAGGGATTTGGAGTGTGAGAGGGGCTCTGAGCTGCTCTTGGGGCAGGCAGTAGGACGTAGGAGGGGGTTCTAGGTGCAGGCTCTGGGAGGGTGTTTGGATGCAAGGGTGCTCAGAGCTCAGATAAAGGCTTGGAGTGCATGAGGGGGTTCATGACTGGGGTAGGAGTTTGGGATGTGGGCTCCATCTGGGCACTGCTGCTGGCTCCTGGGTGGTGGGGCTAAGGCAGGCTCACCTGCCCTGGCCCTGAACCACTCCCTAAAGTGGCCAGCAAACTCCATCCCTGGTCCTGTTGTGCCCCTCTCTGCTCTGTGGAAAAAGGATACAGAATGGGAGAGGGGCACCTGACATCAGCCCCTCTTTCCCTCCCCTGCCCTGCACAGAAAGCAGGAGACTCCCAAGGGGAGGGGCAGCTCCAAGGCAAAGGGCAGGAGATGCACAGCAGTGGGGGGAGGGGGGGGAGGGGCAGCTGAAGTGTAGGCACTTGATAGCCTCTTGGCCAAACCAGTCAGGATCATCTATTAGAGGCTCCAAGATCTACCAGTAGATCCCAATCTACTGGTTGGTGACCACTGTTCTAATTTATCTTGAGCAGTTTAGTATAATCTACAAATTTTGCCACCTCACTGTTTACCACTTTCTCCAGATCGTTTATAAATAGGTTGCATAATATTTGTAGTTAAGATGAGGGCCTGAAACAAAAGTCCATGTAGCACAAGCCTGAGGCTTAGCTAACAATGGACATAGCTTAACTTAGCTAATATAAAGCAAAGCTGTGAGCAAGAGGCAGGCCTCTGTTCACAGAACTTGTCACAAACAGGTCTGAGAGTGCAAAATACTAACTGGTAATAGGCCCAGGTATAGACCAGTAATTGGTACTGGTCGTAAGTGGAAAGCACATTCCAAAAGGATAGTACCACCACCTCATTAAGAAAGACCTGAGACACATACTCCCACAGATATCGACCCAGGTCCAGGAAAGGGTCTATAATGACAGCATGATGAGTAGAGATGTTCTAATCAAACCACAAGGTGCAGGGCGATGGGTGGTATCTAAGTAGTGTCAGAGGGTGGTAACCTGACAATGTCAGAGGGTGCCAACCTGACATGTCAGGAGTGATGTGTAACTTGTTTGTACCTGTATAGAAAGTGTTGTCGTGGAGGGGCAGTCTTTGTCCAGCCTAGAGGGCAATGGGACCTCCCACTGACTGAGCTGAGTCCATTGTTATGGGTACGTATACGTGGTGGTTCAGCAGAGTCCACCGACAACTATTACTGCACTTTGCTTAACAATAACCTGGCCAGGTACCTTCGAGCCTTATCTGATTTGTGGTCTTTGGGGGCTCTCTCAGAGCCTGCTGTGTTGACTAATTGCTCAGGTTGACATGGCGCACACGATTGGGCTCACACGCAGCCTTCTGGTGATCATCGCTCATGAAGCAGGAGACCTATTAGGACAGCACCCAGTAAATCCTGACCTACTACAGGACTGACTGGTCCCAGGATGGATCCTTGGGGGACACCACTAGTTACTTCTCTGCATTCTGAAAACTAACCATTTATTCCTACCCTTCTTTGAGTCTTTTAACCAATTGTCAGTCCATGAGAGGACCTTCTGTCTTATCCCATGACAACCCACGGTAATACCTGAACAATTCTAATAGAGCAACAGTGACACTGGGCGGTGTCTCAGGGTAATGCACACAGCAGTTCCCTGGGGGACAAGAGTGACACTGCATGGCCACTCTCAGTATTGCACAAAGCATTTCTATCCTCAAGGGACAGAGAGCCACGGAGACCAGTTGGGCGAATGCACAGATCAGCTGCTCCCTGGAGCAGCAATGACAGCAGGTGGCCAGAGTGAGGAATGCACACTGTATTTCGATAAAGGAGCAGTGTGATTACATCCGCCAGAGTAACGCACAAAGTATTTCTGCCACCGTGCTGCAGTGACACCCGGTGACCAGTGTGGGTAAAGCACAGATTGTGTATTATCCTACCTGGGGATGGGGAGTCATTGCTGTGCCAACAGAATCACAGAACCACCTGCCCTAGAGGAACTGTGACAGGCCACGGCCAATAGGGCAGCGCTAGTCCCTTCCCCATGGACGGCCACGCTGAGGTGGTATAGACCGAAAATCGTGGCAGCCGCATTTCCAATCCCCCTTCCCCGACTTCCTGCTCCCCTCTGTGGCACTTTCTTAGTGAAGTGTAAATCCTGCCTCCTCCCCTCAGGGGCTGTGACTTCCAGCCTCTGTCCTGGTGAGAGGCCAGAGTCAGGCAGGTCAGGACAGTTGCTGCACCAGGCGGTGCAATGATGCAGGCAGGCTCAATGATCCCCCACATTGTCCTTGTGCTGATTGTGGTCCTGAGACCGTGGCTCCTCCTCACTTCCCTGCCACTCTTCAACTGCCCACAGAATGTCCAAGCCACCCAGGTGGCTGTTTGGGGCCAGCCCAGCCCTCGGGGAGCAGTGACCGCAATGGGTTAGGACCCAGTGACCTGAGCAGGTCAGTCTGGAGTTCTGTGCGGAGCCCTGGACCATCCACATGTCCTGGGTGCTGCAACCCGGTGAGTGGAGACAAAGGCCAAGGGCTGCTCTCAGACCCCTGATTGTACTCTGCTGAATGTGGCCTGCTTCCGATAGGAGCTCTAGAGTGGCCTGGCCAGGGGCGCTCCCCCAGTGATGTAAAAGGAGGACACTTGAGGACTGAGCATCTCTTCTTAGAGATAAGTTGCTCTCTGCTAAGTTACCGAATTCAGGAGGACTCCGTAGCACCTGACACTTCACAGAGGACTCCCCAAGCTTACCCGGTTACACGCAAAGGCCTTTACACAGGGGCCCAACTTCTGATGGGTTTGATCCCCCTCCTGGGATGCCACCTGCTTTGCTGGGATTTCACTGAGCCTACTTGCTCCACTAGCCTGGGCTGCCTCTCCTCGTTTCGATGACTTAGGCTCCCTGGCCTCTGGAAGCCCACACAGGCAGGGAGGGACGTGCCAGGGGTAGAAACACAGTCTGCAAACTGCTCCCTACGGTAAGCCTGAGCTAGGAAATTGCCCAGTGCTCAAGTGCAGTTCCCCTCTGGAAAGTACACCCAAATTAACATGGTCTGACGCAGGAGAGAAATCACTGCAAGGCAAACACGTACATTTGCCCACCCCCTCAACGAGGAGGAACGTATGCTCAACTTTTTACTTCCTCTTCCACCATCATACATGACCTTTTACGGTTATTATTAAATCCAGTTTGTGTAGATTCTAGTAAACTTGTGTTTGTTAAAGTGATTGCAAACAGCAGCAAACAAACCAAACCATGCATGCTATGTTTATGTGCTTAGTAAACTGCCTGTTCCATTTACTTAGTATTCAGGTTGTCAGATCTTACAGCGACTGGATTCAAGAAGTAATTTCTAATCCTAAACCTTGTTCAGCAGCTGCAGATTCTCTGTAGCGTGCAGATCCAGTTATTTCTCTTTACTGAGAAGTGGACACAACCAAAGGTGAAAGGCTGCAGCAATCGACCCACGAGGAGTTAATTGAGTAGATCTAGTAAAGACCTGCTAGATCGACCCTGGAACACACTCCTGTAGTGTGAGCCATAGGTGGGCCTGCAGGGGTCAAATTTGTGCTTCTCTAGGCCAGCCTTGAGGACTGCTAGTGAAAACACCAGGTGTTCTTTATCAGACGGCCTTCACCAACCAAAACTCCCCCTTGCTTGCTAGCTAAGAACCTCATATGGGATAAATAACATGACATCTTCTGTCAGCCCCGTGGGAACATTGAGAGTGGCACTGGGCCAACTCGTGCACACTCGGTAAACAGCTAAAGTATAAGATCACTGGGAGTCCTGCCCCTCTGGGAGTCTCACCAGGGACCTAGACAGCAGCCACTCCAAGTGCCTTTTGCTCACTTTGAGCATAGGCAAAGCAATGCATAGCTGTTGTGACTTTGCAGTAGCTGTGTAATTATTTGGAAGTATTAAGCCTGTAGGGGGAGGGATAGCTCAAACCACTGAGCATTGGCCTGCTAAACCCAGGGTTGTGAGCTCAATCCTTGAGGGGGCCATCTGGGGTAAATCTGTCAGGGATGGTATTTGGTCCTGCTGTGAAGGCAGGGGACTGAACTCAATGACCTCTCAAGGTCCCTTCCAGTTCTAGGAGATAATCTCACTACTATTAGGCATATCTCCATATATTATTAATAAAAGCAACTATCCCTAATCAACTCTGTCTTGAAGTGAATCCACACCCTGGCCCTGTGACTTGACAGCTCCCAGAAACACCAGTGCTCCCCCAGCACAAAGAGCTCGAGGTGAGTCAATGGAAGAATCTTTGTGTAAGTGAAGTACTGAGGGAGGACAGCGAATTTCCATGTGCTCTCACTCTGTCTATCACTATGTGGCTTCCATCCCTAGCAATGGGCTCAGGGCAGCAGCTCCTTCTTTGCTCTCTGCCACAGGTCGGCCATTTTTTTCCATCTGCCCAATCCCTTTAGGGACCGAAAAGACAATGAGAGAACACTTAAGAACATAAGAACATAAGAACGGCCGTACCGGGTCAGACCAAAGGTCCATCTAGCCCAGTATCCTGTCTGCCGACAGTGGCCAGCACCAGGTGCCCCAGAGGGGTGGACCGAAGACAATGATCAAGCGCTTTGTCTCCTGCCATCCCTCTCCAGCCTCTGTCAAACAGAGGCCAAGGACACCATTTTATCCCTGGCTAATAGCCTTTATGGACCTAACCTCCATGAAATTATCTAGCTTCTCTTTAAACTCTGTTATAGTCCTAGCCTTCACAGCCTCCTCTGGCAAGGAGTTCCACATGCTGACTACACGCTGTGTGAAGAAGAACTTTCTTTTATTAGTTTTAAACCTGCTACCCATTAATTTCATTTGGTGTCCTCTAGTTGTTCTATTTAGGAACTAATAAATAACTTTTCTTTATCGGCCCTCTCCACACCACTCATGATTTTATACACCTCTATCATATCCCCTCAGTCTCCTCTTTCTAAACTGAAAAGTCCCAGTCGCTTAACCTCTCCTCATATGGGACCCGTTCCAAACCCCTAATCATTTTAGTTGCCCTTTTCTGAACCCTTTCCAAGGCCAAAATATCTTTTTGAGGTGAGGAGACCACATCTGTACACAGTATTCAAGATGTGGGCGTACCATAGTTTTATACAGGGCAGTAAGATATTCCGGGTCTTATTTTCTATCCCTTTCTTAATAATACCTAGCATCCTATTTGCCTTTTTGACCGCCGCTGCACACTGTGTGGAAGTTTTCAGAGAACTGTCCACGATAACTCCAAGATCTCTTTCCTGATTTGTCGTAGTTAAATTAGCCCCCATCATACTGTACGTATAGTTGGGGTTATTTTTCCCAATGTGCATTACTTTACACTTATCCACATTAAATTTCATTTGCCATTTTGTTGCCCAATCACTCAGTTTGGTGAGATCTTCTTGGAGTCCCTTACAGTCTGCTTCTGTCTTGACTATCCTAAACAGTTTGGTATCATCCGAAACTTTACCACCTCACTGCTTACCCCTCCAGATCATTTATGAATAAGTTGAACAGGATTGGTCCTAGGACTGACCCTTGGGGACACCACTAGTTACCCCTCTCCATTCTGAAAATTTACCATTTATTCCTACCCTTTGTTTCCTGTCTTTTAACCAGTTCTCAATCCAAGAAAGGACCTTCCTCTTATCCCATGGCCATGTAATTTACACAAGAGCCTTTGGTGAGGACCTTGTCAAAGGCTTTCTGGAAATCTAAGTATACTATATCTACTGGATCCCCCTTGTCCGCATGTTTGTTAACCCCTTCAAAGAACTCTAATAGATTAGTAAGACAGGATTTCCCTTTACAGAAACCATCTTGACTTGGAAGGGAGGCTGCCACTCATGGTTGAAACACAGACACACACAGATGCATCTGGCTGCTGCTCACTAGAGAGCCCTTCTTTATTCCTCTACAGCCTATCCAGGGCCTAAAACGCTGACCATGGAGGAGAAACTACAGTCCTCCCCATCTCACAGCACCCTCAGCCCACAACACCCTCGCCCTACCCAGAATGCTCTGGGCCTTTGAGGGAAGTGAGGATTGTTCAAAGGCACCATAATAGATGCCCAACTTAAATGTATACCCCAAATTAAAAAACACAGTAAAGAACTCAAAAAGAGCCACCGTGGCTTAACAACCAAGTAAAAGAAGCAGCGAGAGATAAAAAGGCATCTTTTAAAACGTGGAAGTCAAATCTTAGTGAGGAAAATAGAAAGGAGCATATACACTGCCAAATTAACTGTAAAAATGTAATGAGGCATTTGAAGAACAGCTAGCCAAAAACTCAAACTCTACATCAACACTGCAGTCTTTTTGAGCAAGAACAGCCATTCTTGCACAACTTGAGGAGCGTCTATACTGCACACACATTCTTGCACAAGTAAATTTACAGTAAAGCATCAGAAAAGAGGGCTTTTTGTGCAAGAGTTATTCCTCTCCCCATGAGGAATAAGCCCTCTTGCGCAAGAGCTCTTGCCCAAGAAGGCAGTGTGGACGGGCAACAGGTGTTTCTTGTGCAAGAAACCCCTATGGTTAAAATGGCCATCAGAGCTTTCTTGCTCAAGAGAGCGTCCACACAGCCATGGATGCTCTTGTGCAAAAGCACATCTCTTGCGCAAAAGCATATGGCAGTGTGGACGTGCTCTTGCGCAAGTACTTTTGTGCAAGAACTCTTGCGCAAAACAGTTCTTGCGCAAAAAGCCTGCAGTGTAGACGTAGCTAAAAGGTATAACAAAATGTTTTTTAAGTACGTCAGAAGCAGGAAGCCTGCTAAACAGTCAGGCTGTGTCTAGACTGGGATGGTTTTCCGGAAATGCTTTTAACGGAAAAGTTTTCCGTTAAAAGCATTTTTGGAAAAGAGCGTCTAGATTGGCACGGACGCTTTTCCTCAAAAGCACTTTTTGCGGAAAAGCGTCCGTGCCAATCTAGACGTTCGCAAAAAGCCCCGATCGCCATTTTCGCGATTGGGGCTTTTTTGCGGAAAACAAATCTGAGCTGTCTACACTGGCCCTTTTGCGCAAAAGCTTTGCGCAAAAGGGACTTTTGCCTGAACGGGAGCAGAATAGTATTTCCGCAAGAAGCACTGATTTCTTACAGTAGGAAGTCAGTGCTTTTGTGGAAATTCAAGCGGCCAGTGTAAACAGCTGGCAAGTTTTTCCGGAAAAGCGGCTGATTTTCCGGAAAAAGTGGCCAGTCTAGACACAGCCTCAGTGTGGCCCCTGGACGATCAAGATACAAAAGGAGCACTTAAAGACGATAAAGTAATTGCGGAGAAACTAAATGAATTCTTTGCTTCAGTCTTCACTGCTGAGAATGTTAGGGAGATTCCCAAACCTGAGCCGTCCTTTGTAGGTGACAAATCTGAGGAATTGTCACAGACTGAAGTGTCATTAGAGGAGGTTTTGGAACTAATAGAAAAACTTAATGTTAACAAATCTCCGGGACCGGATGGCATTCATCCAAGGGTTCTAAAAGAACTCAAATGGGAAATTGCTGAACTATTATCTGTGGTTTGTAACCTATCCCTTAAATCGGCTTCCGTACCTAATGACTGGAAGGTAGCCAACGTGACACCAATATTTAAAAAGGGCTCTAGAGGCGATCCTGGCAATTACAGACCGGTAAGTCTAACTTCGGTACCTGGCAAATTAGTCGAAACAATAGTAAAGAATAAAATTGTGAAGCATGTAGAAGAACATAATTTGTTGGACAAAAGTCAACATGGTTTCTGTAAAGGGAAATCCTGTCTTACTAATCTATTAGAGTTCTTTGAAGGGGTCAACAAACATGTCGCCAAGAGGGATCCAGTAGACACAGTGTACTTAATTTATGTAACAGCCTTTGGTGAGGGATCTTGTCAAAGGCTTTCTGGAAATCTAAGTAGTCATGGGATAAGAGGGAAGATCCTTTCATGGATTGAGAACTGGTTAAAAGACAGGAAACAAAGGGTAGGAAAAAATGGTAAGCTGTCAGAATGGAGAGGGGTAACTAGTGGTGTTCCCCAAGGGTCAGTCCTAGGACCAATCCTCTTCAACTTATTCATAAATGATCTAGAGAAAGGGGTAAACAGTGAGGTGGCAAAGTTTGCAGACAACACGAAACTGCTCAAGGTAGTTAAGACCAAAGCAGACTGTGAAGAACTTCAAAAATCTCACAAAACTAAGTGACTGGGCAACAAAATGGCAACTGAAATGTAATGTGGATAAATGTAAAGTAATGCACATTGGAAAAAATAACCCCAACTATAAGTACAAGATGATGGGGGCTAATTTAACTACAACTAATCAGGAAAGAGATCTTGGAGTCATTGTGGATCGTTCTCTAAAGATGTCCATGCAGTGTGCAGCGGCAGTCAAAAAAGCAAACAGGATGTTAGGAATCTTTTAAAAAGGGATAGAGAATAAGACAGAGAATATCTTATTGCCCTTATATAAATCCATGGTACGCTCACATCTAGAATACTGTGTACAGATGGGGTCTCCTCATCTCAAAAAAGATATACTGGCATTAGAAAAGGTTCAGAGAAGGGCAACTAAAATGATGAGGGGTTTGGAACGGGTCCCATATGAGGACAGATTAAAGAGACTAGGACTTTTCAGCTTGGAAAAGGGGAGACTAAGGGGGGATAGGCTAGAGGTATATAAAATCATGAGAGGTGTGGAGAAAGTGAATAAGTTCTTTACTTGTTCCCATAATATAAGAACTAGGGGCCACCAAATGAAATTAAGGGGCAGCAGGTTTAAAATAAATAAAAGGAAGTTCTTCTTCACACGGCACACAGTCAACCTGTGGAACTCCTTGCCTGAGGAGGTTGTGAAAGCTAGGACTATAACAGGGTTTAAAAGAGAACTAGATTAATTCATGGAGGTAAGTCCATCAATGCCTATTAGTCAGGATGGGTAAGGAATGGTGTCCCTAGCCTCTCTTTGTCAGAGGGTGGAGATGGATGGCAGGAGAGAGGTGGCTTGATCATTACCTGTTTGGTTCACTCCCTCTAGGGCACCTGGCATTGGCCACTGTCGGCAGACAGGACACTGGGCTGGATGGACCTTTGGTCTGACCCAGTCTGGCCATTCTTACTTTCTTATGTTCTTAAGTTCTCTGGTCTCAGGCTCAATGTGATGTCCCGTGACTCAAAACCAGAGATGCGGTGGGTGGGACTGCAAACTACGGAGCATCTCTCTCGGTGAAGGAGGGCGACCCGCGTGCAGCTAGTCATGGGGAGGAAAGGACAATCCCAGACAATGCCCAGCCGCAGGCAGAGCTCTGTCTTCCCCAGGACCCGTCCCATGGAAATCACAGGTGTCTGCTCGCAAGGAGGCACCTTACTGCACAGACACTGGCTAAAGAGAATTTCACAGAACTCGCACCAGCTCCTGCACCACCACCAGAGCGCTCCTCAGCTCCACAGCCAAGTGGGACGTGCGCATGGCTCAGGCTCATTTCCTGCAGATGCTCCTCATCCAGCTGGGGCTCCAGAGCAGCTCCACGGACTGCAGCAGCCTCGCAAGAACAGCCACTTTCCCACGGAAGAACCATCGCTGACAATAATGCTACAGCCGCACCGGCCTTTCCAACACTTGCCGCCCTCTCCAACCCTACCACAACATGGCCATTCCAGCACAAGACACGGACTGGACACCAATGGGTCAATTGGACGTAGATCCCCCCCGACATGGGGACACCCATCCCATCCCACTCATCCTCCATGCACTAGAGTCCAACATAAGAACATAAGAACATAAGAACGGCCGTACCGGGTCAGACCAAAGGTCCATCTAGCCCAGTATCCTGTCTGCCGACAGTGGCCAGCACCAGGTGCCCCAAAGGGGGTGGACCGAAGACAATGATCAAGCGCTTTGTCTCCTGCCATCCCTCTCCAGCCTCTGTCAAACAGAGGCCAAGGACACCATTTTATCCTGGCTAATAGCCTTTTATGGACCTAACCTCCATGAAATTATCTAGCTTCTCTTTAAACTCTGTTATAGTCCTAGCCTTCACAGCCTCCTCTGGCAAGGAGTTCCACATGCTGACTACACGCTGTGTGAAGAAGAACTTTCTTGTATTAGTTTTAAACCTGCTACCCATTAATTTCATTTGGTGTCCTCTAGTTGTTCTATTTAGGGAACTAATAAATAACTTTTCTTTATCGGCCCTCTCCACACCACTCATGATTTTATACACCTCTATCATATCCCCTCAGTCTCCTCTTTCTAAACTGAAAAGTCCCAGTCGCTTTAACCTCTCCTCATATGGGACCCGTTCCAAACCCCTAATCATTTTAGTTGCCCTTTTCTGAACCCTTTCCAAGGCCAAAATATCTTTTTTGAGGTGAGGAGACCACATCTGTACACAGTATTCAAGATGTGGGCGTACCATTGTTTTATACAGGGGCAGTAAGATATTCCGGGTCTTATTTTCTATCCCTTTCTTAATAATACCTAGCATCCTATTTGCCTTTTTGACCGCCGCTGCACACTGTGTGGAAGTTTTCAGAGAACTGTCCACGATAACTCCAAGATCTCTTTCCTGATTTGTCGTAGCCAAATTAGCCCCCATCATACTGTACGTATAGTTGGGGTTATTTTTCCCAATGTGCATTACTTTACACTTATCCACATTAAATTTCATTTGCCATTTTGTTGCCCAATCACTCAGTTTGGTGAGATCTTCTTGGAGTCCCTTACAGTCTGCTTCTGTCTTGACTATCCTAAACAGTTTGGTATCATCCGCAAACTTTACCACCTCACTGCTTACCCCTTTCTCCAGATCATTTATGAATAAGTTGAACAGGATTGGTCCTAGGACTGACCCTTGGGGACACCACTAGTTACCCCTCTCCATTCTGAAAATTTACCATTTATTCCTACCCTTTGTTTCCTGTCTTTAACCAGTTCTCAATCCAAGAAAGGACCTTCCTCTTATCCCATGGCCATGTAATTTACACAAGAGCCTTTGGTGAGGGACCTTGTCAAAGGCTTTCTGGAAATCTAAGTATACTATATCTACTGGATCCCCCTTGTCCGCATGTTTGTTAACCCCTTCAAAGAACTCTAATAGATTAGTAAGACAGGATTTCCCTTTACAGAAACCATGTTGACTTTTGTCCAACAAATTATGTTCTTCTACATGCTTCACAATTTTATTCTTTACTATTGTTTCGACTAATTTGCCAGGTACCGAAGTTAGACTTACCGGTCTGTAATTGCCAGGATCGCCTCTAGAGCCCTTTTTAAATATTGGTGTCACGTTGGCTACCTTCCAGTCATTAGGTACGGAAGCCGATTTAAGGGATAGGTTACAAACCACAGATAATAGTTCAGCAATTTCCCATTTGAGTTCTTTTAGAACCCTTGGATGAATGCCATCCGGTCCCGGAGATTTGTTAACATTAAGTTTTTCTATTTGTTCCAAAACCTCCTCTAATGACACTTCAATCCGGGACAGTTCCTCAGATTCATCATCCACAAAGGACGGTGCAGATTTGGGAATCTCCCAACGTCCCTCAGCCGTGAAGACTGAAGCAAAGAAATCATTTAGTTTCTCCGCAATGGCTTTATCGCCCTTGATTGCGCCTTTTATAGTTCGATCGTCCTAGGGGACCCACAGGTTTTTTAGCAGGCTTCCTGCTTCTAATGTACTTAAAAACATTTTGTTATTTCTTTTGAGTTTTTGGCTAGCTGTTCCTCAAAATCTTTTTTGCTTTTCTTATTACATTTTTACACTTGATTTGACAGTGTTTATGATCCTTTCTATTTATCTCACTAGGATCGGACTTCCACTTCTTAAAAGATACCTTTTTGTCCTCACTGCTTCTTTTACATGGTGGTTAAGCCACGGTGACTCTTTTTAGGTCTCTTGCTATGTTTTTTAATTTGGGGTATACATTTAAGTTGGGCCTCTATTATGGTGTCTTTAAAAAGTTTCCATGCAGCTTGCAGGGATTTGGCTCTAGTCACTGTGCCTTTTAATTTCTGTTTAACTAACCTCCTCATTTTTGTGTAATTCCCTTTGAAATTAAATGCCAGGGTGCTGGTCTGCTGAGGTGTTTTTCCCACCACAGGAATGTTGAATGTTATTATATTATGGTCACTATTCCCAAGCAGTCCTGTAACGGTTATTTCCTGGACCTGATCCTGCGCTCCACTCAGGACTAGATCGAGAATTGCCTCTCCCCTTGTGGGTTCCTGCACCAGCTGCTCCAAGAAGCAGTCATTTAAGCCATTGAGAAATTTTATCTCCGCTTCTCTTCCTGAGGTGACATGTATCCAGTCAATATGGGGGTAATTAAAATCCCCCATTATTATAGAGTTCTTTGTTTTGGTAGCCTCTCTAATCTCCCTCAGCATTTCAATGTCAGTATCTCTGTCCTGGTCAGGTGGTCGGTAATATATCCCTACTGCTAATTTCTTATTTTTGGAGCATGGAATTACTATCCATAGCGATTCTATTGAACATGTTGATTCATTTAATATTTTTATTTCATTTGATTCTACATTATCTTTCACATACAGTGCCACTCCGCCACCAAGCCAGAGAGATGCTCAAACACCACCCACCCCACTTCCTGGGGAGTGAAACACCACCAGGAGAGGCCCTAAGACAGCATACGCAGTGTGTTGGCCACCACCAGAAAGAGAGGAGAGAGAGAGAAAGAGACAAACATAGGAGGAAGGCACCCCACCTGGAGCACTGCTCCTGGATCCACCTGCTAACAAGCACCCACCATCCTGAGCAGGGAAGAGAGCAGCACTTAAAATTGTGGACCTCAGCTCCCTAGTAACCACTGATGCTACTCAGCAACCTCTGCTCTCAAACCCTGCCCTAGGCACAGTGGAGTCTCTAACTACAGCCAAGTGAGCTGCAGGCAGAGCCCTCACCAACCAGACACTTACCTCAGTGACAGCAGCGGCTGCTCCAAACCCAGCTGGATGGATCTTGCCTCACATCGATCATGCTCACAGGCTAGCAACTCTCATTCGTATTCCATCCTATGATGGGAGCAGACTCTGACAAATGACTTGCTACTAAACCTAGAACATAGAGAAGGGGCAGAAAGTAAGCATCTCAGATGGCACTGTCCTGTATCCTCTTTCCTCGCATTTAACACGTCACAGGCACTGACACCACCTCCCATTACCAGAGCCAGACTACAACCAGAATTGAGCCCTTTGCACGTACATGTAATATAGTCACTTTACAAAGCAGACTATAGTCCGTGCCCCTCGATTCAATTCCAGAGAGCGCTGTGCTGAAAGAGGTAGCAACACCGTATGAAAAATCCTAGAGTGAGTTCAGACAAACAATTCAAAACCTAATATTTTGCTCTCAGCGAGTAACAAGGAAGGCACATATGAAGAATTCTTAGCTGTCACCTTAGAAGGATGTCCAGGCTGCTTTCAGCCTCTACTGCCAGCTTCTCCTCTGGCCACGGTTCCTGAATTCACTCCTCTACAAGCGCAGCAGAAAAACCCCAGCATAAACTACACTACACTAAGCTCTATTGGTCTGGGAATTCTTCCCTTAGTCCCAGCACCCCTTGCCCTCCTATATCAGGCCCACAACAAGAACAATGTCTGAGTCAACCATGACAACTCCACCATTGCATGCTATGCCTTGCACAACTAGCGTACCTGCAACATTCCCGATGGCTCCAGAGAAGTCACTGGTTAGGATGCTCATCTACAATGCCAGCAAGCATCCTGTAGAACAAGACAGCAGAAGGAGAGGAAAGAAAAAGACAAGGACACACACAGAAACAGACAGAGAGAATGTATTGTCCGTCCGTTGATCATGCTCAAGACCTCGCTCTTCTCGATATCTTTCTATCCTTTAACGGGAGGACACTGAGGCAGTTGACTTCATGGGGGAAAAACAAACAAGCTTGCATCTCAGCATGCAAGGACGCCTCATCGCTTCTTCTTGCATTGAACGGACCGCAGCCTCCCACCATCGGCCACCCGCCTCCCGCTGCCACTGCAGCAACACGGAGAGAAAGGAGGCCTTCAATCTGTATCCACGCTCTGTTGAACCGACTACTGCCCCGTCACCAGTCCCCAAGCCTCCAGGCTCCGTGCCCCAGCAGGAAGCTCTCTGCCTCAGAAGAAACCTACTGCCAGGACGGTTGAAGATTTCAAAGCACGCAGCTCTTACTCTCACAGAGCCATGGGAAGGCCGAACGCCGAGGACCCTTCAGGTGTCCCGAGAATCACGTCCGGGCAGCTCAAGTCCATCTCGGACGCTTTCTTCTCGGCCATGGCCCCGCGTTGATTCCTCTGCAAGCGCGGCAGAAAAAGCCCGGCGTCAGCTCTCACTCACTAAGGTCCGTGGCTGCGGGAATTCCACCCTTTAGCCCTTTCCCCCTCTCCCCTCTCTATCGGGCCCGCTACAAGAACACCGAGTCAGGCAGCCACGACACACCACCGCTCTCCCTTGCCCGACTGCCGTGCCTGCAGAATTCCCGTTGGCTCCTGAGACCTTAACCCGTGGAGATGCTCACCTGGAATGCCTGCAAGTGTCCTGTAGAAGGACACGGCAGAAGCAGAGCAAGGACAAAGACACAGACAGAAACAGACAGACAGAACGTATTGGCCAATACGAGAGAGCAACGAGAGAGAAACACAGGAGAGGCAGCCAGAAACCTTACCACCTTGCGTCTAAACTCCTCGAGCCGAGCGTCTGCTGACAAGGACACCGTCCGTGTTCCAGAGGAACCAGCACCCCTGACAAACGGGAGCCCTGTTTCTCCCACAACCCAGGCAGCACCTCGGGAACCTCCGCCGGACTCGCTGTCTAGGCAAACGTGACTTCCTTCCTAGAACCGAGCGGCCGTAAGTCGAGAGATTTCCAGACCCGCACTTATCTCCGTGACAGCGATGGCTGCCCGCCCCAGCCGCACGGTTCTCGCCGCCGAGCAAGCTCCTGAGCTCGCTGTTCTCGCTGCTCCATCCCCAGACGGCAGGACACCGACGGTTGACTTCTTATCGCTTGCTACCGAACCCAGCAAAGGGGGAAAACAAACAAACCAACAACTTAGCGCTTTCAGTCCGCAAGGACGAGGCATCGCTCCTTCTCCTACGACGCGCCGCAGCCTCCCACCATCGGCCACTCGCCTCCGCTGCCACTGCAGCAACACGGAGACAAAGGAGGCCTTCAATCTGTATCCACGCTCTGTTGAACCGACTACTGCCCCGTCACCAGTCCCCAAGCCTCCAGGCTCCGTGCCCCAGCAGGAAGCTCTCTGCCTCAGAAGAAACCTACTGCCAGGACGGTTGAAGATTTCAAAGCACGCAGCTCTTACTCTCACAGAGCCATGGGAAGGCCGAACGCCGAGGACCCTTCAGGTGTCCCGAGAATCACGTCCGGGCAGCTCAAGTCCATCTCGACGCTTTCTTCTCTGGCCATGGCCCGCGTTGATTCCTCTGCAAGCGCGGCAGAAAAGCCAGCGTCAGCTCTCACTCACTAAGGTCCGTGGCTGCGGAATTCCACCCTTTAGCCCTTTCCCCCTCTCCCCTCTCTATCGGGCCCGCTACAAGAACACCGAGTCAGGCAGCCACGACACACCACCGCTCTCCCTTGCCCGACTGCCGTGCCTGCAGAATTCCCGTTGGCTCCTGAGACCTTAACCCGTGGAGATGCTCACCTGGAATGCCTGCAAGTGTCCTGTAGAAGGACACGGCAGAAGCAGAGCAAGGACAAAGACACAGACAGAAACAGACAGACAGAACGTATTGGCCAATACGAGAGAGCAACGAGAGAGAAACACAGGAGGCAGCCAGAAACCTTACCACCTTGCGTCTAAACTCCTCGAGCCGAGCGTCTGCTGACAAGGACACCGTCCGTGTTCCAGAGGAACCAGCACCCCTGACAAACGGGAGCCCTGTTTCTCCCACAACCCAGGCAGCACCTCGGGAACCTCCGCTCGGACTCGCTGTCTAGGCAAACGTGACTTCCCTTCCTAGAACCGAGCGGGCCGTAAGCCGAGAGATTTCCAGACCCGGCACTTATCTCCGTGACAGCGATGGCTGCTCCGCTCCCAGCCGCACGGTTCTCGCCTCGCTTCGAGCAAGCTCCTGAGCTCGCTGTTCTCGTTTTCGTTCCATCCCCAGACGGCAGGACACCGGGACGGTTGACTTCTTATCGCTTGCTACCGAACCCAGCAAAGGGAAAAACAAACAAACCAACAACTTAGCGTTTCAGTCCGCAAGGACGAGGCATCGCTCCTTCTCCCCTACAACGCGCCGCAGCCTCCCACCATCGGCCACCCGCCTCCCGCTGCCACTGCAGCAACACGGAGAGAAAGGAGGCCTTCAATCTGTATCCACGCTCTGTTGAGCCGACTACTACCCCGTCACCAGTCCCCAAGCCTCCAGGCTCCGTGCCCCAGCAGGAAGCTCTCTGCCTCAGAAGAAACCTACTGCCAGGACGGTTGAAGATTTCAAAGCACGCAGCTCTTACTCTCACAGAGCCATGGGAAGGCCGAACGCCGAGGACCCTTCAGGTGTCCCGAGAATCACGTCCGGGCAGCTCAAGTCCATCTCGGACGCTTTCTTCTCTGGCCATGGCCCCGCGTTGATTCCTCTGCAAGCGCGGCAGAAAAAGCCCGGCGTCAGCTCTCACTCACTAAGGTCCGTGGCTGCGGGAATTCTACCCTTTAGCCCTTTCCCCCTCTCCCCTCTCTACTCATTGGGATCCTCAGCTTGGGCTTTCTCTCTCTTAGCAAACAGGGTAAACCTTTGTGGATCCAGGTCATCAGAGGCTCATCTAACCCAAATTCTTATCTCAATGGTGTTCACTGTGCTCCCAGCTGGACGGCTCTTGCCTTGCATCAGTTTTGCTCATAGTCTCATTTTCTCGCTCTCTTCATCACAGAACTGGAGGAGACTCCCACAGTTGACTTTTTCCCCTGGTTCTGAATCCAGCACTTTAGTAAAAGTGAACACATTGGCATCTCAGTCAATAATGTCACGTAACCTCTTCTCACATATAAAGTATGCCGCTGGCTTCTACCCTCCCCCTCCGCCTCTCACTGCTACTGCAGAAATACCAGTAGAGAAGAGCAGTTTGAGCCAACATCCAAATAGTCTCTTTGCAGAGCAGACCCAGCAGAATTCTTCATACCCAAAAAGAAGCTCTTGGCCTCTGAAGAAACCGACTGACAGTTGTCCCCTACTTTTTTGAAGGCTCCCAAGACCACGTCGGTGGAGATGCTCACCCAGCAGACCTGCCCATGTCCTGTGGAGGGAGACAGCAGGACTGCGAAGAGTAGATTCTCAAAGGGGCTGATCAGTGGAGAAGTTCATTTCCTATTTTGGGTTTCTACATAAGTATGACTATACCTCAATATATGGTATTGGGGGCTAAACTGTGGAGGGGAGAGGTCTAAGGATCCCAGGGGCACTGAGAGTTTGGGGGATTTAGAGGCCCCAGAGATGAAGGATAGCATGGAGGAGTGTTTGAGGGCCCCAGGTTGGCAGGCAAAGCCAACTCAGCAAGTTCATGGGGAACAATAATTGAAATTGGGAAGAGCTGGGGGTTAAGAGATCCCATGAATGGAGGGATAACCGGTGGGGGGAGCAGATTAGGGAAGGATATGGCAGGCTGGCAGTGTTGGGAAGGAGAAGGACTGAGGGGTGCAGTGCAACTTGAGGGTGCAAAGGAAGGAAGGAATAAGAGAGGCTGACAGGTCCCAGGACTGGTGAGATAGGGGTGTGCGGCTTGGGAAGGAAGGAAGGAAAAAGGGAGGCTGAAAAGTTGCAGGCCTGGCGAGATAGGGGTGTGCGGGTTGGGAAGAAAGCCAGCAGGGAGCTGAGAGGTCCCATGTATGGGGGATGGGTAGGAATAGGGTGCAGGGTGGGGTGAGCTGGGGGGTGTTGTAGGGAGCAAAATGGGGGACTGATAGACCCCATGAATGGAGAAATGGGCTAGGGGGTACATGGGTGTTGTGGAGAGGAAGGAAACTGAGGGACCCGAAGGATAAAAATATGGTTGGGGCAAGGGAGGGCACTCATGGGGGATAAGGTTGGCCTGGGGGTGTTGTAATGGACTGGGGAAATGGGGGAAGGGAGGTGCAGGCTCGGTTGCAGTGCAGATAATGGGGATGCAGGTTGGGCTAGGGGTGTTGGATGGACTAGAGAGTGAGAAGAATGGGGGTGTAGGTTGGGTTGAGGTGTTGAATGCACAGAGGGTGGGAGGGTGCAGGTTGAGCTGGGGGTGTTGAATGGACTGGGGGTGGGGAAAGGGGTGAAGGTTGGGCAGGGGTGTTGAATGGACTGAGGTGCAGATTGGGTGGGGAGCGTATTGAATGGACTGGGGTGGGGAAGGGGGTGCAGGTTGGGCGGGGGCTGTGCAGAGGAGGGGGCTGAGGACACGGCACGGGGCGGGGCAGATATGAGCAGGGCCTGAGTAGCGCTGCGGGGCGGCCTGGGATGCAGCTGGGGGCAGGAGAGACTGGAACACGCTGGGCAGGGCTATGAAGGGTGGGGCGGGAAGGGCGGGGCTATGACATAGGGGCGGGGCGGACTGAGACATGCCCCTGGAGGCTGCACTCCGAGAACTACAACTCCCAGGATGCATCGCTCACGCTGGGCGTGACACGCACGCGAGACCAACCCCCGTCGCCCCCGGGTCAGTAGCCGGACTGTGATGCCACTTCCGCTGCGCCCGCCTAACCGAATCGCGCCGGGGCTGCCCTGGCCCTGCAATGGCCGATGGGAGCTGCGGACTGGGGCACGCAACGTTTCCCACAAGCCACTGCGGCTACTTTCCCTACTACCCCTGAGCCGCCCCCTCCTTCGGGGTAGCTGGGCGGGGCTCCTGCCGCAGAGACGGCAGCGTCCGCCGCTGATGCCCCGCCCCCACTCGGGAGAGGAGACCGCGCGCCAACCCCTCTCCTCACACGCCCTGCAGTCTGCTCCCCCCCACCAAACTCCCCCCCCCCTGCAGTCTGCTCCCCCCGACACCAAATTTCCCAGCCGGCTGGTGCTGAGACAGGCGGAGGGGACAGGCTGGTGCTGCTGTTGCCTTCAAAAGTGCAGAGGGGCAGCGTGAGGCGGGTGGGGGGGGCGGCTGCTGCGTCCCGTTTACAAGCACAGAGGGGCCGCGCGAGGGTTTTCCTGAGACCCCCGAGGAGTTTTCTGCTGCTCACTTCTGTGTCCCAGCTGAGTTCCTGCGAGTCAGTGGCCCCGCCCCTGCCATTAATGACGGAGCCTGGGACCCGTTTGTGTGCGACACAAACCCACGTGTCACTCGCTGGACCATTCAGTGCGACAGCCTGACAGGAGCCGATAGAATGTGCCCCGCGTTCCATCATTTGCATGCACCGCGCCAGGGCAATGACGGCACTAGCAGCGCGTTCCTGTTCATAGCTGGCAGCTGCCACTTCACACCAAGCCGGGCCACGAGGCAGCGGGCGCAGCGCTGGGGGGTGGAGCTATAGGGGAGCGGCCCGGCTGGGCGGGGTGCACACTTGGGCACCCAAGGGCTGAGATCTGGGCGGGGCAGAGTCACGCTCTGACCTCGCTGCTGCCTCCCGCCGCAACTCCCTTGGGGCCGGGTAACGCAGTCTGGAAGACGCTACCGCTTCTATCGTGCCACCGGGGCTGCAGTGGCCTGTGGAGGCTCTCTCACATCTTCCGGCATGCACTGCATCGCTTCTCCTCCGCCCGCCTAGGGTGGGATTTCCTGGCGACCCCGCTCCCCTGTGACGTCAGGACCTGCCCGAGAGGGAGGGCGTCACCCCACCCAAGCAAGGAGCAGAGCTAGGGTTGCCAAATGGTTTCAACAAAAATATCGGACGCACGTGACATTACATCTGATTTAGAAAATACCGGACATTTATATTTTCTCATTTATATTTTCTCAATTTGTTTCCTGAAGAAAAAGCTGAAATACTGGACCATCCACTTCAAAACCGGACACCTGGCAACCCTAAGCAGAGTGGTGCCTTGTTGGAGTGGTTCCAGCCTCCACAGCCGCTTGGTCACGGTCTCTGGTGTCCCTCTGCCCCGCATACCACGGGAGCTGGTGGGCTACACTGGCTGCACTGCCGCAGGAAACCCTCAACCCCAGTCCCTGTCCCAGCCAGGCGCCCCAAGTCTGAACCAGTCCCACCTGGCCCCGTGTCTCCCTCTGCCTGCCACTCTCTGACCTGGCACCAGCTGAGCACTCCCCAGAGCCAACTGACTCTGGGCCCTGTTCCCAGGGGGACATGATTGGAGCACGTACCTGGGCACCTTCCGGTCACGGTTCCCAGTCAGTTGCTGTCAGGCCACGGACCGAGCAAACGTCACTTCCGGTCCGTGGGATGGCGCGTGGGCATCCACCGCGCCACACATGCCAGCATGACGCTACACTCTGAGAGCTCACAGCGCCCATGTGATTGCTGTTTGTTGCCCTGCGAGGGAGGTGAGACACATAGCTCCTGCCTCATGCCAGAACACGCCACAGGAGTTACAATCCCCCCCGCCCGCATCAGTGCATCATGGGAGCCGGAGTGGGGTTCCTATGGGTGAACTGTCAAACAAGAGGCCCCCTGAGAGGGCGCATGTCTGTCTCAGTGTCTGGCAGCTCCTGCTGCAGTCACGGGTGGAGCCCTGAGCCCAAGTCCCTGTCCCGCCTGGCTCTTCCCTCTGGCCCTCTCAGACTGTCTGGGCCATTGCAGGCTCTGGCTGGGAGGGGAAGGGGTGTTGCTCTCCAGGAGTGGGACCCAAGTATCCACCTGGCACTGCTGCCAGGACACCATCTGACTGGAACACGTCACGCACACATGCCCGTGCAAAAGCCACACACCGCGCCAAATGCTCACATGCAGAAATGTGCTGCAATGGCACCGTCTGACTGTCACACCCCCTCTCTGTGCACTCCTCAGGTCAGGCCTGGGTCTGAAGGCCCCAGCACTGCAGGTGTGTGCATGGCCCTGCTTGCTTGGCCCCTAGAACAAGGGGCAGGTTTGTGTCTGTATCCACATGCTACTGCTGGAGTCACTGAACCAACACTCTGCCTGGCAATGTTTTCCAGTCGATCTCCATTCTAAGGATGTTGAAGACTAGTCAACTACAGCCTCTTCCCGACTTACAAACCGGTTACGGACCAAGCAATTGGTCGTAACTCGGTTCGTTCGAAAGTCGGACCCCATAGAGTTACACGCGACTGCGCTGTTCGTAAGCGCGGATCACGTTCGTAACTCGGGGTCCGCCATTTACAACAGCTTTGGTTGTAACTGCGGTCATAAGTCGACCGTTCACAACTCAGGGACGGCTGTATCTGATAAGCATTTGCTTATCGGATAGTAATGTCCACTAGTCAATCCCCCCCACCTTGCTGCCTCTATGAAATAGAGGCAGCAAAGGGGGGAGAGAAGGGGTACTTCCAAATGGCAGATTCCTCTGGAATTTCCACTACATGCATCTGACGAAGTGGGTCTTTGCCCAAGCTTATGTTCCAATAAATCATAAGGTGCCACAGGACTTCTCTTTTTTTTAGGGATGTTAGATATCGGGTAATTGAATACTCATGTAACCGCATCAACTGTTAGCAGTTACACAACTATTAAATAGTCCCCAAGTGCAGAGGCGGCAGCCAGTGCGCTCCGGCTCCATTCCAGGGAGCCCCCTGGCCATTCTGTGCTGCTGCCTCACTGGGGGGTGGTAGGCGGGGGTTGGTCCACAAGGGCAGCTAGTTTCAAAACCAGCTTCCTATGCAGACCAGCTACCTGTAGCCCCACATGGCTGCCTCTGATACAAAGGCAAGAGCGCAGGATGGCAGCAGCTCCTGTCCACCAGGCATCCAAACTCCTGGCAGACAGAGGCTGCTTGCCAGATCAGCCTCTGCCCACAGCAGGGAGCTCGGCCCCCCTGTGGACAGGAGCTGATACAGGCAGCAATGTGGGAAGGCAGGCAGCTCTGTGAAGCCAGCACCAGCTCCCGAGTGCCCCCTCTTGCCTCTAGAAGAGGCAGCAAGGGGATTGAAAGATGGGTCCATGAAGCCAGCACACACAGCGATCATGCATATCAGCTCCCGCCTGCCTCCTCCCACCATGCTGCTTCCTCTGTAACAGAGGCAGCAGCACAGAGGTGGGGGAACAGGTCGATCCAATGCTTGTGGGGCGCTTGTCACGAATCATGGCTAGTGTGAATGATTGGCATGACTGAATTAACAGTAAGTGAGCTGAAGAGAGACCATTCTAAGGTTCAAGTCAGGGCCCTGGAGGATTATGGACTTTACAATTTTGAGAGAAAGGACTGTGTGAAAGAAAAGACTGTGTGTGCTGAGGAGACAAAATGGTACAGAAGGAAGCAATGTTCCCAGAAAAGGAGAAACAAGGGAAAGACCTAGTCAAGGACATTCTATTGTTTATCACTTGTGGTGAGGCAAGCAGAATTGGGTGATGCGAGCAGGGTGCCTCAAGATTGTTCATGGTCACACTAGCAAGAAGGAGGGTATGACATCACCCCACCCAGGTTGTGTGCAATCAGTGGACATTGTCCCGCTTTACTGGCCCCCGCCGAGGGGATATATACCACACCATTTTGCCCACAAGTTAGAGTCCATCGATTTGGCATATTGGGGTGACATGTGTGTCAGACTTCCGCCTCAACCAAATCAACCAACATTACCTGGGTTTTGGCCAGCCCCAGAGGGCGAGTGGGATGTGTGTATGAGAGCGTGTGTGTTAAACTGGATTAAGAATTAGGCTGCTAAATTGGGTTAGAGATTAGATTTAGACTGTTAACTATTCAAATTAAACATTGCTTTTAACCTGCCTTTTAATTGCTAATTACTAGACATATATCGCTTTTAAAACTGCTCCTGAATTGCTTGCAATAAAACTTGTTAAAGGTATATTTGAGCTACTGTGGGTTTTTTGTTCTGTGAAGCTGACCCAATGCGCCTTGTAGTGTGGCATGATCAACTGTACAACCGCGCACTCTTGTGACAAGCTGGCTTAAAAGCTGGCTTCCCACAGGCATCAGCTCATGCCTCCTCCCTCCTTGCTGCCTCTGATAGAGAATGCATGTAATCGGCAGGATTAACCAATAAGTTTAGGCTTATTGGTTAATCGTGTAGTCGTCTATACTTCGACATTCCTAGAGAAAACCACTAAATCTGGTGTGGTGATCTTAGCCCCTAACCAGAAAGCAGTGAGCAATACCTCTGAGCTGATAAGTGCTGGGAACATAACAGCTAAAAAGTCAGTGATAAGATCTAACTCTAAAATGGTGAGCAATAAATTAAACCATAAGCTGTTAAATATGAATAAACTGCAACACCTGCTCAAAAGAATATGAACAGAACACTAGGCATTTAGATTTATTTCAAAATTAAAAGGTTTGTGTATTTCTAGGGTAAAACATACATGAGTTGAACATCACATTTTTATGTAAGTGATTGCTGGAACATGGATTAGAGCAGGGGTTCTCAAAACTTGTGATACCACAACCCCCCTAAAACACCAAATGAATGTGTGTTGCCTCCCACCCTCACTGCCCTGGTCACTTCATAGAATCATAGAGCTGGAAGAGACCTCAGAAGGTCATCAAGTCCAACCCCCCTGCTCTAGGCAGGACCAATCCCAACTAAATCAACCCAGCCAGGGCTTGGTCAAGCCGAGACTTAAACACCTCCAGGGATGGAGATTCCACTACTTCCCTAGGTAACCCATTCCAGTGCTTCACTACCCTCCTAGTGAAATAGTTTTTCCTAATATCCAACCTGGACCTCTCCCACCACAACTTGAGACCATTGCTCCTTGTTCTGTCATCTGTCACTACTGAGAACAGCCTCTCTCCATCCTCTTTGGAACCTCCCTTCAGGAAGTTGAAGGCTGCTATCAAATCCCCCCTCACTCTTCGCTTCTGCAGACTAAACAAACCCAACTCCCTCAGCCTCTCCTCATAAGTCATATGCTCCAGCCCCCTAATAATTTTGGTTGCCCTCCGCTGGACCCTCTCCAATGCGTCCACATCCTTTTTGTAGTGGGGGGCCCCAGAACTGGACACAATACTCCAGATGTGGCCACACCAGAGCCGAATAAAGGGGAATAATGACATCTCTGGATCTGCTGGCAATGCTCCTCCTAATGCACCCTAATATGCCATTAGCCTTCTTGGCTACAAGGGCACACTGTTGACTCATATCCAGCTTCTCATCCACTGTAACCCCCAGGTCCTTTTCTGCAGAACTACTACTTAACTGGTTGGTCCCCAGCTTGTAACTGTGCTTGGGATTCTTCCGTCCCAAGTGCAGGACTCTGCACTTGTCCTTGTTGAACATCATCAGATTTCTTGTGGCCCAATCCTCCAATTTGTCTAAGTCACTCTGGACCCTATCTCTGCCCTCAAGCGTATCTACCTCTCCCCCTAGCTTAGTGTCATCCGCAAACTTGCTGAGGGTGCAATCCATCCTCATCCAGGTCATTAATAAAGATATTGAACAAAACCGGTCCTAGAACCGAACCTTGGGGCACTCCGCTAGAAACCGACCGCCAACCTGAAATCGAGCTGTTGATCACTACCCGCTGGGCCCGGCCTTCTAGCCATTTTTCTATCCATCTTACTGTCCATTTATCCAATCCGCATTCCCTTAACTTGCTGGCAAGAATATTGTTGGAGACCGTATCAAAAGCCTTGCTAAAGTCAAGGTATATCACATCCACTGACTTTCCCACGTCCACAGAGCCAGTTACCTCATCATAGAAGCTGATCAGATTGGTCAGGCACGACTTGCCCTTTGTGAATCCATGCTGACTATTCCTAATCACTTTCCTCTCTTCCAAGTGCCTCAAAATGGATTCCTTAAGGATCCCTTCCATGATTTTTCCAGGAACTGAGGTAAGACTGACCGGCCTATAGTTCCCTGGATCGTCCTTCTTCCCTTTTTTAAAGATGGGCACTACATTTGCCTTTTTCCAATCATCCGGGATTTCTCCCGATCGCCACGACTTTTCAAAGATAATGGCCAAAGGCTCCTCAATGACATTTGCCAACTCCCTCAGTACCCTGGGATGCATTAAGTCCGGACCCATGGATTTGTGTACGTTTAGCTTTTCTAAATAGTTCCTAACCTGTTCTTTACCCACCACGGGCTGTCCATCTTCATCCCATCTTGAGTCACTTAGCGCAGAAGTCCAGGAGCCGACCTTGTCCGTGAATACAGAGGCAAAGAAAGCATTGAGTACTTCAGCTTTCCCACATCATCTGTCACTAGGTTACCTCCTTCATCCAGTAGGGCCGCACACCCTCTCTGATCACCTTCTTCTTGTTAACATGCCTGTAGAAACCTTTCTTGTTATCCTTCACATCCTTAGCCAGTCGCAATTCCATTTGCGCGCCTTCCTGATAACCCCGGCATTCTCGAGCTATACATTTAAACCCCTCCTGCTCGTTTGTCCAAGTTTCCACTTTTGTAAGCTTCCTTTTGTGCTTAAGTTCACCAAGGATTTCCCCGTAAGCCAATCCGGTCTCCTACCATGTTTGCCTCTCTTGCTTCGCGTCCAGATGGTTTCTTTCTGTGCCTTCAATAAGGCTTCTTTAAAATACTGCCAGCTGTCCTGGACTCCTTTCCCCTTCATGTTAGCATCCCAGGGGATTCTGCCCATCAGATCTCTGAGGGAGTCAAAATCTGCTTCCTCCCTCCTTCTCACCAGACTCCTTGCCCTCCTGGGGTTCCTTCATGGCGTTTGCGGTCCTTAACGCCCTCCCCACTGCAGGCTCCTTCCCCCCATCTCTTTCTCCTCTGTGCCTCTTTTCTGCTCCGCATCCCTTTGGTTGGTTGGTTGGTTGGTTGGTTCCTTCCTCTCCTCTCCTCTCCCGCGTCTCCTCTGCCTCCTCCTCTGACCCCCACGTGCCCTTATTTATCTCCAGGTCCTCTGCCCCGACCCAATCCCCCAGCCTGCTGCCTGAGGGACCCCGCCCTCTCCCTGCTGGGGAAGCGTTTGGTCGCCCGGCAACCATGCCCTGGCCGGTGCGTCCGCTCTTGCGCCGGCCTCACTCTCCCACCGCCTTGCCTCCTCCTGCAGCTGAGCCGTGCTCCTGGAGTCCCACGGCCCCAGCCACGCTGCGCGGGCTTGCTGGCAGCTGCCCTGCCGCTCTTCGCGGCCCAGGGGAGAGGGGTCACAAGTGAAAAGCCCAATCCAGCTGCGACCCCCCTCTAAGTTGCTCACGACCCCCCCCCACAGTTTGAGAAACGCTGGATTAGAGACTACAGTAAAATCTTCCAGTCCCCCTTAGTACTGGTGCCTGCAGGACTAAGTATTTGCTAGGTGATGCTTAGATATAAATTAAGGCAATAATGCAATGAGCCTGTAAGACAGTACTTGAGCCAAATAAAGACACCAGGGCTGTGTCTACACTGGGCCACTTATTCCGGAAAATCAGCTGCTTTTCTGGAATAAGTTGCGAGCTGTCTACACTGGCCCCTTGAATTTCCGGAAAAGCACTGACGATCTAATGTAAGAAATCAGCTGCTTTTCCGGAAAAACTATTCTGCTCCTGCTCGGGCAAAAGTTCTTTTTCCGGAAAACTGTTCCGGAAAAGGGCCAGTGTAGACAGCACAGTAGTCTTTTCCACAAAAAAGCCCTGATCGCAAAAATTACGATCGGGGCCTTTTTCCGGAAAAGCGCATCTTCATTGGCACGGATGCTTTTCCGGAAAAAGGGCTTTTCCGGAAAAGCATCCTGCCAACGTAGACGCTCTTTTTCCGGAAATACTTATAACGGAAAACTGTTCTGTTTTAAGCATTTCCGGAAAATCATGCCAGTGTAGACGTAGCCCAGGCATAAAAAGCCTTAAGCATAAGTAGTAACTAAAAATAACCCCTAGATAATACCATCTTAAACACTAAAATGCTGAAATGACTGAAGAGGTGACAGGTAGCCACGGGATGCTAGTTCATAGCATCTGGAAAGAAAAGAAAAAAACAACAAATGGTCTGGTAGCACTTTATTGACTAACGATACCATCTACATGTTTTGTTAGTCTATAAAGTGCTACCAGACCATTTGTTGTTTTTTTCTGTAACAGACTAACTTGGCTACCCCCTGAAGCTTCTGGAAATAAAATAGTTAGGCATCTGCTGATGTCCCTTTCCCTAACAACAAGAATGCCATGGTAACTGACTGACTTCTACTGCTAATGAGAGTGAGGTAAAAGGATTAAGAATTTAGGGAAAAGCATCCCAACACTGTGGTGAGGTAAGGAATTACAAATAAGGAAAAGGACATGAAAGCCCTACTGCGTACTGCGTATTGCACTGGGCATGGTGGCATCAGTGGAACACATTGTAGAAGTTGTATTCTACCCTGTGTGCCCTGAGAGATGCCACAGTGATGTCTGATGGCAAAGGAGAAGAGACCTAAACCATCCCTTTCCAAACAGCCTGCAGCCTGAAGTGGATGGAGGCCCAGCTCATCCTGTACTCTCTCTACTTGTTGTGCAGGGTTAGTGTGTTTGTGACGTGGCTCTAGCCGTATTCATTATAAATTCAGGGTGATTTTTTAAGTAGGATTGTTGCGACCATGCACCTTCAGACTCCCAACTGAACACAGTTCTCATACTTTACCTGATGGTGGTCCAAGAATCTATCCAATTTCAGTGCTAAGTAAGGAAACTAAATTAGTAATCACTGTACAGTCACTATATCCGGCACTGGGCATGTGTTTCCTATTTTCATTAGTCAAATGCTTAGGAAAGCAAACCCATACTGTTGCACTGCAGTGGCATCAAGTTAAATCCTCTCCAGCTCTCTCCTAAAAGACTGTGGGTGAAACCACGAGGCCCTTGCAGGATTTTCACTCCGTAGGTAAATGGATCCTTGTCTTGAGCAAGGACCTCGGAATCTGACCTCATTTCCACACTGTATTGTGGCCACTACACATGGCTGGAGGGGACCATCTCCACCCGCTTGTGCTACTGAATTCTTCAGCCAGGAAACAGATAGATGCTGGGGAGAAAGGGGGCAGCGCGGCCCTTCAGTCGCAGGACACAAGGGTGCCACATGCACCAGTTACGCTCCGGCAGCCCCCAGCTCCCACAGGCGGCAAGGAGGCGGGGGTGTGTGTGTGGAGGAGCCGATGACACAACCCACGGACAAACCTGGCTCTGTCGGCACCCCGCATACTGCCTCTGCCGTGCCGCTGCCTCTGGGGCGGTGGCGGACGGGGGCCGGCACTGAGGGGCCCAGGCTACCACGTGGCAGGCTCTGTCCGGGACTTGCCGGGGAGAAACTCACCAGCGAAGGTAGCACGCTCCCAGGAAACTACAACTCCCAGGAAGCATCCAGCGCAGCACCGCCACTTCCTCTTGCACCCACTTCCATTTCCGCCTTGCTTAGCAAATGGCAGTTTACCCAAAGCCTCCCTCACCCAATCAGGATGCACCGCACCCTGCACTGGCCGCTGTGCCCCTCTCACGTGCTGCTGACCCCGCAGTGGCTGCTGGGAGATGTAGTTGCCCCAGCCTCCATCTCCCACAGGCCACTGCGGCTCCCTCCCGCCCCTCCTGCCCCTCGGCCCTCTGGGGACGCGGCCGTGGCTGGGCGGGGGCGGGCTGGGGGAGCGGGTGTTGCCCGCTGGGCTGAAGCACAGCCTGGGTCCCGCTCGGGACCAGGAGGGAGGGAGGGCGGGCAGGTGCTGGATCCAGGAAAGGAGGAGGGGCGAGTGCTTGGGGCGGAGGTGGGGAGTTGGTGACGTGATTGCAGAGGAGGAAACTGAGGCACAGATGCTGGCCAGGGAAAGCAGAGCTGGAGGGGGGCGGGGCTGAGGCGGGGATGTTCAATGTCGGTTCACGGAGCAGTCGATGGACTCGTGAATTCTCACCGGCTATTCGACGATTCCACAGTCCCGGGGGCGGGGCCGGTGTGACATCACAAACAGCTGCCGTCACAATTGGCTCCCCAGAGCGGTTTCTGACACACACGCGTGTGTGCCAGTCCCATTTGGCTTCAAAGGCTATGTCTACACTGGTGTGTTCTCATGCAAAAACTCCTTTGTGGAAGAGTTCTTCTGCAAAAACTCTTCCAGAAGAGAGCAGAAGAGATGTGCTTTTGCGCAAGAGCATCCATGCCAGTGTAGATGCTCTCTTGCACTAGAAAGCTCTGATGGCCATTTTAACCGTAGGGCTTTCTTGCGCAAGAAATTCATGTTGCCTGTCTACACTGGTCTCTTGCGCAAGAACAGTTGCGCAAAAGGGCTTATTCCTGAGCGGGAGCGTCAGAGTTCTGGCGCAAGAAGCACTGATTTCATACATTAGAACGTCAGTTTACTTGCGCAAGAACACGCGGCCAGTGTAGACAGGCAGCAAGTTTTTGCGCAAGAGTGGCTGCTTTTGCGCAAGATCGCACCAGTGTAGACACAGCCTAACAGTTTTAGCTGCGCAGTTCTGCAAGCGTGGAGGAGAAGCCAATTCTGATAGCTGGAGGTTCTCCGCCTCACATTTGGCTGCCTGGACCCCCCCACCTCTGGTTCAGAGGGTTTCACCCTAGTCCCCCATACCCACCCTCAACTCCAGGTCCAGGGCAGGGTTTCCTCTAAGACTTTCCATCCAGAAGTGGAGTGGGCCAGGACTTCTGCCTCAGGGCTGGAGCTGCAGCCAGACCCACGTGGAGGCTGCCCCGCTGTTCCCAGGGCGGGCTGCGTGGCAGGTGGCTGCCGGAGCTGGAGCCGGAGCCGGAGCCAGGGGTGCAGTACAGCTGCTCCTGGGGCAGGGCCCCCTGCAACCCTGTTTCCTTCTCCCCCTCTGCTCTTCCTCCCTCACTGCCCTCTGAGCCCCCTGCCAGCTCCCCCACCTTTGCTTCCCCACATGTTGCTGTTCCACCCTCAGGCTCCCACTCCCTGCAAATGCTGGGGGCTGGCAGCAGCTCCCCTCTGCCAAAGGCAGGGACTCACAGCCCAGCCCTGGGGGGAGAAGCCTAGGACAGACCGTGCCCTGCACACAGCCTGCCCCAGGAGCAGCGCTCCCTGGGGTTAGGAGGGGCCAAGTCTCACCTTCTACTCACGAGGGGGTGGGGCACTGCCTGGGACAAGACTCTGGGTCCTAGCAAGGTGAGGAGGAACCACTCTGGCATCTCTACAATGGGAGAGATGCTCTGGGAGCAGTGCCACTGGTGGCTGCCCCACCCCAATACCACAGCACCTAGGCCGGGAAGCACCACGACTCCCCTGGGGTTATGGGGCCACAGGGGCTGACGGGAAACGCAGTCCGGAAGATGCTACAGCTCCTATGGTGTCATGGGGGCCGTAGTGACCTGTGGAGCCTATTGGCCCGAGGAAAGACTACATCTCCCAGCATGCACTGCTTCCCTTCTCCTCTACCTGCCCAGGGTGGGATTTTTTGGCAGACCTGCTCCCTGTAATGTCAGGGCCTGCCACAGAGGCAGGGCACCACCCCGCCCAAGCAAGGAGCAGAGCAGCGCCTTGTCAGAGTGGTTCCAGCCTCCATCGCCGCTCGGTCACGGTCTCTGGTGTCCCTCCTCTGCCCCACGCACCACCGGAGCTGGAGGGCTACGCTGGCTGCACTGACGCAGGAAACCCCAGTCCCAGTCCCAGCCAGGCGCCCCGAGACTGAACCCGTCCCGCCCAGCTGTAGCCAGACAGGAACCCCCCTGTAACATCCATCTTTGCTTGCCTGGATATGGCAGGCTGCTGTGGCCCTGAATGGCTGTAAACAGAGATACGCCAGTTGCTGACCAAGAGGCTGCAGAGGAGTGTCCTTGACTGAACCCATATTGATACGAACACACAGCCGTCCGCGGGGAGGAATCTCGCCCAGTAAAAAAATGTTTAGTACTCACAATTTAGTTATCTCTCTTGCAAGTGTAAATTAACTTGAAACTTGCTTGTAAGAACTAGCGTCACAAAACGAACCAACACAATTTGGCATCTTAGATAAGAAAGAGGATACGGGCCCCTATGGGTATAAAGATGGGTCCAGCAGCACATTTACTCTGAGTGTCAATCTACCATCTATCTGCTGGTCGGGTTAGGTGTTTGACCTCCTGAGGTTCCACGGCGCCCACCTCGTGATTCGTCTTTCCTAGGAATTGAGGACCGGCCCTGGCTTGACCAGCTGGAGTCGAGAGGCACAGAAGGGGGTAAAAATTGTACCTGTATGTGTCCTTTGTCTTAAGTGTACACATAGAATTTAGAGCTCTTTAAAGATTAAGCTGTCACTTGGTACCATTATTTCTATTTTCTATCTTTATTTTCTTTGTAACCATTTTTAAGATCTATATTTGCTAGCAGTTAAGAAATAGAGCAATAGCCATTGTAACCATATGATTTATAAGCTTGTTTAATAAACCTGTAACTGTTTAAGTTTTAACCTGACTCCTTCAGTTGCTGTAACAGAACCAAGCACAATTTAAAAGAACTTCAGCCGGTCATAAGGGACAGGTATAGGAAGAGCTTGGCGTTTGGATCTGTGTCACTCCCAGGTGACAGGTCCGTTGGGGCACACCTCAGTCTGTCCTAGGCTGCCCGCTGCGAAGGGATTTTGTATCCTAGCAGCTAAAATCTGAGGTGTAATAAGCTCTTCCTATAAACAGGGGCGTCTGTTGGCCTGCTGGCTACTCTCTGACAGGACCCGGTCCTAGCAGTAAAGACACGGACGTTAAACCTTTTCTTGGAAACACACACACACACACACACACACTGCCCTGACCGTCGGCTGACACCAGCCCCGTGTCTCCCTCTGCCTGCCACTCGCAGACCCGGCGCCAGCTGAGCACTCGCCAAAGCCAATCAACTCCGGGCCCTGTTCCCGGGGGTACCTGGGCACCTTCTGGTTACGGTTCCCAGTTGGTTGCTGTCAGGCTGTGGACTGAGCAAATGTCACTTCCGGTCCGTGGGACGGCATGCATGTGGCGCCAGCATGACACGAGGCCACTCCTTGTTGCCCCGCGCCGGACACGAGAGGAGCAGCTACCGTGCAGCAGTTAGAGCCTTGTGCTGAAACGGGCCGCAGCAGTTACACTCTTCCCTGCCCCTCCCATCCCCGTTGCATGCTCCAGCTGGGATGGGAGGGGTGTTGCTCTCCAGGAGCTACCGCTGCCAGGGCACTGTCTGACTGGAACACGTCAGACGCACGCAGTCGTGCAACAGCCACAGGCCCCGCCAAATGCTCACACGTAGGGATGCGTGCACACACGCACAAACGCGAATTAACATTAACGCGCCTGAGAGCCCACTTGTGCTCGCACAAACACGTGTGTGGATACTCATGCCCTCGCTCAGATGTGCACCCACGCAGCTGCACAATGTGCCTGCAGGCAGGCATGCACGCACACGTGCAAATGGACACTGGCACACGTGTGCATGCACGTATACACCCAGGGACACACACACTCACACATACATGCACACCAAGTAACAGTAGCCTAGAAGGACGCAACAATAATTTCAAACTCAAAAGCCAAAGATTAGATCAATTAGGAGAGAACTATTCCCACAAGGCACTAATCCATGTCTGAGCCTCCTCGGTGCTGCTGCGAGACAAAGTCTTTATTTCAATCCCAGTTTTGCCAACTCTCAGCATGCGTAATGCTGGGTCAATTAGCAGCCTACTCACCTCATGCGTCTAGGTTCATATGGAAAACTAAATATCGCCAGCCAGGAGATTGGGGGGCCGGGGGAAGGGGGGGAATAACGACATTTTTAAAAATACAAAATTAGGTGTTCAGTTTCTGCGACTTTTGTAGCTCATATTTTCAAGTTCTTCCACCACGAGCCAGAGGGCTTTTTCTCAGGGACCCATGCCACACTCGCAAACGTCTGTGCGGCCCTCCTTCGATACTTACCTTGAGCCAATTGCTATTTGTTCTTCTTCCCCAGATCGCTGTCTGGTTTCCATCTGCCTGCAGGGTCTCAGGGGGACGGCTCCTTTTGGTCTCGCTTAGGCCACCACAGGTGTGTGGAACGGACAGACAAACGCGTCACCTGGCTGCTGCTAACTGGAGCCCAGTGTTCCCTCTAACTTTTCCCCTCCCTCCAGGAGCGGAGTGAGTTTTGTCTCGTGCTCCAAGATTGAGGTCACATGCACTTCTTCAGACGCCTGCCACCCAAGCGAACAAATGTCTTGTCTGTGTTTTTAAAACGTTCTGGAAGAAAGAGTACTAAAACAAGTGAGAATTAACAAGGTGCGTGACTGTAAATGGTTTTTTGATATGAAGTCAAATAAAAAATAAATTAATACTGCAACATTTTCAGTGGCCAACCTCCTCTCCCCACCCCCCCAGCTGGCCTAGATGATCTCTCGGAGTCCCTTATGGTAAAACCTGCCGCAGACCCTGTACTGAGGTGACAAGTTCTTCACAAGATACTGGATATATAAACTTTCCTCCATTAACATACACATTTCAAAGTTGTCTCCTCAGGATTGTCTTGAAAAACTGTATGTTTGCAGACTTCAGCCACATGAGCAGACTTTAGCTCACATGGACATTAGATACAATGTTTTGGTAATTTATAGGAACTAAGATTCCTAATTTCCTTTTAACAGCTATTCCATAGTGTTAGATTGTGCTATAGATGTAGTTTGATAGAGGAGAGGAGGAATAAGATTAGCACACTTTCCTAGTCGAAAATCCAAGGGGAAGAAAGGGGAGAATTGCAAATCAAGACTCTCTTAAGGTGACTGAAAGCTACTTTGGTCTGGGCACGTACTCAGTGGTACCAAGGCAGAATTTTCTGTGGCTCAGTTATATTATGCCACGCTAAAACAAGTCTACCACACCGAATGAAAGAGCGGACAATTACATGAAAGGCAAAAAAAGGTGGCTTGGCAGAGAATTTGCTTCAGACAAAAACAAGAGAATGCGGTGGTTAAGGAAGAACGGGAGGCATACCTGTGCATAAATCAATTCACCAGAAACTTTCTGAACAACCAGTTCAGTCACATGTCCTTACAGGGACAAGCACCTTAATGACGGTTGCCCTTACATTTTATTTTGCAGAAGATTCTACTTGTGGAAGGGCTGCTGGAGTGAAATTAGAGGCCCAAACAGGAGGAAAGTTTGATTTTCTAGTACCAAATAGAAAAAAAATTATATAACAAAAAGGCTAAAAGACTGAACTAGGGGGTAGGGATCGCTCAGTGGTTTGAGCGTTGGCCTACTAAACCCAGGATTGTGAGTTCAATCCTTGAGGGGGCCATTTAGGGAACTGGGGCAAATCTGTCAGGGATGGTACTTGGTCCTGCCATGAGGGCAGGGGACTGGACTCGATGACCTCTCAAGGTCCCTTCCAGCTCTATGAGATAGGTATATATCTCCATATACTATACTGTATTATTAACTAAAGTCTATGTGGTTGAAGTTTTGATTTTCCTCCAACTGCAGTTGCTGTTTCATTTTTTGTAAAAAAAAAAACCCTAAAAAGATACTACCTTATAATGACACAGAAACTGAAGGTAACATGTTCTTCCAACTCACGCTTTCAAACACGGGTGGGGAACCTTATTGGGGGGAGGGCACACTCAAGTAGGGTTGCCAGATGGTTTCAGCAAAAATACTAGACCCTCCGAAAAAAACAACAAACAAACAAAAAGCGCCAGGAAAATTTTTGTCGAGGAAAAAAACAAAAACAAACAAACGAAAAAAAACCCACCAGGAACATTTTTTTGGAGCAAAATCCAGTCGCGGCCCCTTTAAATGGCGAGCCAATCTCCCCACCCTCGCCCCATTTCCATTGGGCGCCAAGCCAGGAAAAGCAGAAAATACCGGACATTTTGTATGTCCGGTATTTTCTAAATTTATTTACCGGACAAAAGGTGCAAATACCGGGCTGTCTGGTTCAATACCGGACACCTGGCCACCCTACACGCACATGTGAAGAAAGAAAAAATCCCCAAACCCCACCATCCTCATTATCATGGCCCCCAACTGAGAAGGAGAAAGACGCTCCCCACATTCCCCTCACACACTGGATCTTGTGAGGGGGGGGGGGCCGGGCAGGCTAGCAGATTTTGTCTGCTCCAATCTCAGTGTGGAAACCTTGAGGCTCAAGGGCCAGACTCACGCGAGCTGGGGGCCGCATCCAGTCCCCGATATTAGGTTCCTCACTCCTGCTTTAAAAACAAAACCTCTTACTCTTAAAACTCTATCCCCATATCACTGGTTGGACCAGCTTCATGCAGGTCCTCCGTGGATGGAAAACTGCAGCAAATTGTATGAACAGAAACAAACAGGAGCCCCAATAGCAGCTGGAGGCGGGGCGAGGCTGCCCCAGCAGGGACAGCCTCCCTGCGGCACAACGGGGCAGCCGCCCGCCACCAGATCAGGAAAACAACCGTACCACTCACCTTCCAGCAGGAAGGCGAATGCCGCTGCACGGCTCTGCAAAGGAGGTGGGCGGCAGAGGGTTTTTTGTGCGCGGCTGTGCACCTTTAGCAGCAACTACCCTGGTGCCCCCTTCTCTAGTACAGCCAGGGCCTAAAAAGCTCATTACTTAGAACGTGGGTGCGGAACCTAAGGCCTGGGTGCCGGATCTGGCCCCCGAAGCTTGGGGTTCCATCCACCTTTGCTCCCCTCCCCATCCCGTAGGGCTGGAGCGCACAAAATCAACTAGTCTGGGCCCTCCAATGCTCTGGCCTGCAAAGGGAATGTCTTTCTTCCCCTCAGTTGGGGGCCACGTCAGGGAGGGCTTTTTTCGTTTGTGGCCCCCCCAAACTGATTTTGGCCCCTGACTCCCAAAAGATTCTTCACCCGTGATTTATAAGCAACTCCAGCTCCCCCATCTCTCCACATGCCTGCCCACCCAGGATGCTCTCTGGCCCTCTGAAGAAAGGCACAGCTGAACATTAGACAATACTGTGGGCACACCAGAAACGAGGAGCATCTCTCCTCGCCTGCAGGTCGCCCTCCTTCACAGTCACAGCGCTACCAAGCCAAACTGCCTGCAGCCAAGGAGCACCGCCCCCTCCAGGGAGCAAAACTCCTCTGAGCCCAAAGGACACACAGGGCAGGAAGAGATTCACCAGGCACTCAACCAGCCCCACCCAACAGGGAGTGCGGCCCCTCTTCCCTAGGCAGCGAGCAGCCCAGGGAGCAGGGCTCAAGCTGCTTTCCACTGCACCGCGGGGCCAGCCTCTGACCCTCCCCGCTCGCCCGCCCGTGTGCGGAACACATTTTATACGTGCACCATGGCCCATGGGACCGTGCACCACTCGTGAGAACAACCGCCCCTTCCCCCCCGACGGCGCGCGGCTCTCCCGCACGCCCCGCTGGGCGGCAACCGCCCCCCCCGGGAGACACCCACATGACTAGAGCCTGAGTTGGCTCCCGCTGCCCTTCCCCGCGTGCCAAGGGGGGGCCACAGCCCCCTTCCCCTGGCACCATGTGGGGCCCGGGGGCCAACACGCGGCCGGGAGGGGGAGATTTACAGGGGCGCTGCTCCCTGGGGAGGCTGCAGCACCGGACAGCGCCGGGAGAGGGCAGAAATCGCCCTCCCCCCCCATTGCTCCCCCGGGGCCGCTCCAGCCCCCCACCGATTTCCAGCATTGGGCCTGGGGAGAAGCAGGTGGTGGTGGCTGCTCTGGGCGCGAGGCCGGTGAGAGGGGGCGCGAGGCTCCACGTTGCTGTTTCCCTGCCAGCTCCTGCCCGCCCCCAAGCCACGGCACCTTCTCCCCCTCACTGCCAGGGCGGCGCCCCCGCCCCTCCCGGCCCTGCCCCTGCCGCTCAGCGCCCGCTGCAGCATTTTCCCGCCAGCCACGCCGCCGCCTCGTCAGCGTGAGCACCCTGGGACTTTCCCGCCCAGCCAGCGCCGCCCGCCCCTGCGCTTTCCCATGCGGTGGCCCCTCCCCCCAGTGCCAGGCACCCCCTGGCCCCGCCCTCCTGCCCTGCCAGTGCCAAGCACCCCCTGGACCCTTACCCCCTCCTGCCCTGCCAGCATCAGGCACCCTCTGGCCCCTCACCCTCCTGCCCTGACAGTACCAAGCACCCTCTGGCTCCTCACCCTCCTGCCCTGCCAGTGTCAGGCACTCCCCAGACCCTCACCCCCTCCTGCCCTGCCAGTGCCAGGCATCCCCTGTCCCTCACCCTTCTGCCTGCCAGTGCCAGGCACCCTCTGGCCCTCACCCCCTCCTGCCCTGTGTCAAAGTTAGACTCAGGACTCACAATTTCGTAGACCACTCTGTTTTATTAGCAAAGTGCTTCGCCAATACAACCAGAAAAGTGAGACCCCATCCCAAACCTAAGCCACCTTATTTATACAGATAAAAGGAGAGTGAAACAAAGGATTGCAAAAGGGTGCAAACTGACAAGGTTACCTGGGGTCAGTCACGTCCCCTATTTCCTTATTAACTCTCACCAATCTCCTGTTAATGTCTCACTATCACCCTTAAGTGGAACCATTGTCCTTTGCCTTAACATCCTCCTTCCTGCTTACACACAAACAACTTTACCTTAACATCTCTCTTCCTGCAAAAGGAACAAACAATATTGCTTTAATTCATTCTACTTTTACAATCCCTCCTTTTGGTCAAGCTACGCCATGACCAACAATTACTGGGTTCCACATACCAACCGTTCTTTGTCTCTTTGCTCATCAGTGATATTTAGAATCATCATATTAGCACCCTGGTTTGGGGCAACGACCTGTGTGTCGTGCCTTACACAATTTTGGATACAACAGGAAATTAACTAACTGAAAGCACACAAATATTATTAAGATTCTAAACAGGATAGTCAAGGCTCCCTGAAACAACCAGTTTCCTATGCCAGAGAGATTGAACAGGTTACCTAGCCACAGCCACAAAGAACTCTGCTCTTCATGGGGGAAGATAAGCGATCTGTTCTAAGTGTCTAGCGCGATCTATTACATCGTTGGTGTTGTCAGGTACACAACATTCTTTTCCAATGAGAGCCCAGGTCCCTCCTTTGGCTGCCAGCACTATGTCTAATGCCTGACGGTTTTGGAGGGCCATCTGTCGAATCGCCCCTGTTTCTTTGGCCAGGGCTCTTAAACTTTCTCCGGTTTCATTTGCCATTCCTGAGATTACAAGCAGTAGTTGAAATAGTCTTTTTGCATGGTGTATTACTCCACCAGGTGGGACAAAGGAACTGCCAATAGCCTCTTCCCAGGTTAAGGGGCTTATATTATTTACATACCATTGGGCATCTGATAAGTCCCTTCTTTTTCGCCTGAAATTACAGAGGCGATATCGTGGAAAGGACTCTAGTACTCGAAATTGTGGGAAGAGTCAGGCGGGATAACAGATACCTGACCAGTTAGCTGGTAATACGGTATAAGCTTTGGTCCCGCAAACCCAATGATGCCCTATCAAGGTCGGGAATGGTCAGTTGCACCCATTTGTCATGTAGGTGCCTGCAAAGGAGGAGTAATATCCCCCAAAGGGCACACGGTGATTCTCCTTACGAGGAGTAGTGTTATTAGCATGACATTGAAAGATTGTATTGTTCTCATTAGGGTTACCGAAGGGGGAGCATGAGATTGATTTCTCCGTTTGATCCCAAGTTGAGAAGAAGGTCATAACCGCATACCCGGCCCGCCACGCTTTAGTTTTGTTCGAATAATCCCATATACCATTGGTTACAATATAATGAAGACAACTGCTCCTCCCCAGATTCAGCCCTGTCCCATTACACACCCAACACCTTTTCCCTCCACCACACTTATCCATTTAGATATATTTATTCCCACCGCTTCCTAAGTGTCATTACTGTTCCATGTTTTGTTAAATGGAGGTCCTCCAGTGAGGTCTGGGAGTTAAGTGGGATTGCCAGGACAGGAACACCAGCTTGAGAGTGGGCTGGGATGTGGCTGCAGACCCAGCAATTAGAGATATTAAGAGTCTGAGCTATCCACACTTGCTGTTGGACAAAAGAATTGTCATTGTGGATTCCCCAGACCTCAAAACACCAGTAGCCTAGGAACAGGTACCACCAGAGGCACATGTTGGAGGCAAGGCCCTTCTGGTTCTGACAACCTCAGCTGAGGAACCGCAGTCGCAGTTTCGTCCACCAGGCAGCAGGCGCTAGGCTCGCTACTGCTTCTTCTTGGGCCTTGCTTTAGGTCGTCGTCGGCTTCTGGCAACCCTTACGAGAGCATAGATTGTAAGGTATTGCAGGCTGTTCCTCTGCGTCTTCTTCTGGAGTCAAAGTGACTCTGTGAGGTCCTAAGGTTGATGGTTGATTCGCGTGGGGTGGTGCCTTCTTACACTGCGAGGCATGTATCCCTGCTGCGATGCCAGATAGCTTAACAGCCGTCTGGGTAGTAAGCAGTACCTGATAAGGGCCCTTCCACCAGGTCTCCAAGGCATGTTTTCGATGGTGGTACCATACGTAGACCCAGTCACCTGGCTCGAGGTTGTGGCAGGCGTCAGAGGTGTGTTCTGTCGGCCAGGCGGCTCGGACCTGTGAATGGAAGTTGCTAACAGCTTGCATCGGTCCTTTGCAATATTGGAGGAGTGTACTGTGGGTCAGGTTCAGGTCTGGGACTGGAATAATGGTGGCTATAGCTCACATAGGGCGTCCCATAACTATTTCAAAGGGACTCAAATTATGCCTTTGGGATGGGGTGGATCGCATTTCCATAAGGGCCAGTGGTAAGGCTGCTGGCCAGCTTAATCCTGTAGAGTCACAAATTTTAGCAAGCTTATTCTTTAGTACACCATTTCATCTTTCAACTGCACCTGCGTTCTGAGGATGGTAGATACAGTGCAACAGGTGTGTGATATGTAATACACGGTCCAGGTGCTGAATAATTCGCCCAGTAAAATGTGTACCCCTGTCACTGGACAGAGTGGCAGGAATTCCCTTGGCAGGCATAATATGATTCAACAAACATTTGGCAACAGACAATGGGTCAGCCTTGCGACAAGGAAAGGCTTCAATCCAGCCAGAAAATAAAGATACCATAACCAAAATATATTCATATCATTGACACTTAGGTACTTGTACAAAATCAAGTTGCCAATGCAAGAATGGTGCTTGGGGCAGGCCCTGGAACCCTTGAGCCACTTTAACAGGTTTACCAATATTGTGGCTTTGGCAAGTGGCGCAGGCTGCACAGTGACGGGCTACAAAAGAGCTGAAATGAGGGGCCCACCATCCTGCCTTAGTTACAGCAGAGACCATCCCCTCCTTTCTGACATGTGAAACACCGTGGAGCAGGGCGGCCAGAGACGGGTAGAGCGAAAAGGGGGCCACAAAGGCACCAGTAGGTGAGCGCCAAAGGGAATCAGGGTGCAGAGTGCAACCTTGGGCAGCCCAGGAGTCCTTTTCGGCTTCTGGGGCAGAGTCTCGGAGCAGGGCGAGATCAGCGAGGGACGGTAGTGGCATAAAAACAGAAAGAGAACCTAGAAACGCATCCAGGGAGGGTTTTATGGCTGCGGCACGCTTAGCAGAAGCGTCAGCCAATGCGTTGCCCTTAGCAACGTCCGTATCAGTTGTCGAGTGGCCAGAACACTTAACAATAGCTAGGGCAAATGGAAGTAAAACTGCATACAGGAGAGCCGCGATATAGGGACCATTCTTAATAGGGGTGCCGGTGGAGGTAAGGAAACCTCGAGCTTGCCAGAGGGTGCCAAAGTCATGGACAACCCCAAAAGCGTATCGAGAATCAGTATAAATGGTGGCGGAGCGTCCCTCAGCCAAATAGCAAGCACAGGTGAGGGCAACTAATTCAGCGACCTGCGCTGAGGTGACAGAAGGTAAAGGCGCAGCTTCTAAGGTTTCAGAGAGACACACAACAGCGTATCCTGCAAGGAGACGACCTTGGTCGTCTCGAAAACAGGAACCATCAGTAAACAAAACAAGGTCGGAATTAGAGAAAGGGACATCAGAAAGGTCAGGGCGCGGGACAGTGACAGCAGAAACAGCTGCAAGGCAGTCATGGGGTTCACCGTCATCGGGCAGAGGAAGGAGAGTGGCAGGGTTTAACTGAGAACAACGCTTTACAGTAATATGCAAAGCTGACAGCAGTAAAAGTTCGTACCTAGTGAGGCAAGCGGAGGAAAGGTGGGCTGTGTTACGTTGTAGCAGGAGAGTTTCTACAGAGTGGGGGACCATGAGGGTAAGAGGGGAGTGGAGGACAAGGGATTCAGACATTTCAACTAGGTGCACCACGGCAGCCACAGCGCACAGGCAGGGGGGTAAACCCTGGGCAACAGGGTCCAAAGTGGCAGAGAAATAAGCCACTGGGAGATTTTTGTCTCCGTGCACCTGAGTAAGAACTCCAAGTACACAACCAGATTGTTCATGACAGAAAAGGGTAAAAGGCTTACCCTAGTCAGGTAACCCTAAAGCGGGGGCAGAAGCCAAACCTTGTTTGAGAGAGACAAAAGCTGAGTCGGCCTCAGGGGGCCATGGCATGGGGTCAGGCACAGAGAACCGAGTGAGTTCCTGGAGTGGCTTGGCGAGAGAAGCATATTGGGAGATCCATTGCCTGCAAAATCCAGCCGTGCCCAAAAACTTTTGGACCTGACGTGGAGAGCGTGTTCAGGGAAAGTTAAGGATAGTTTGGATGCGGTCAGGAGAAAGGGTACGGGAACCATGGGAGAGGAGAAAGCCAAGGTACAAGACAGAGGGTTGACAAAGCTGTAGCTTTGAGCGAGAAGCCTTGTGGCCCTTGTTTGCTAGGGCAGTCAGGAGCACTAAAGAATCAGTTTCTGAAGCAAATAACGAAGGGGAACAGAGGAGTAGATCATCTACATATTGGACCAATGTGGACCTGGAGGGGAAGACAAGGTCAGCGAGGTCTCGGGCTAATGCTTGAGAAAAGTAAGATGGGCTTTCAGTATACCCCTGTGGGAGTGTGGTCCATGTATACTGCTGCCCCTTGTATGTAAAGGCAAAAAGATACTGGGAGTCAGGGTGAACCAGGACAGAAAAGAAAGCAGAACACAGATCAACAACAGTAAAATGAGTTGCATTTGGCGGGATAGAAGCCAGAATGGTTGCTGGGTTAGGGACAACAGGAAAGGTGGGTATAACAATGCGGTTAATGGCGCGAAGATCCTGAACAAAACGCCACGATTTTCCATCAGCCTTCCAAACTGGGAGGATAGGGGTGTTACAGGGGCTGCTGCAGGGGACAATAATGCCTTGTTCCCACAGGGCTGACATGGCCGGTGCAACGCCAGCCTCTGCTTCGGGATTTAAAGGGTATTGAGACAGGCGAGGCAGGGGTTTGGAGGAGTCAACAGTAATACAGACGGGGTCAGTATTTAAACGGCCCACTTCTCATGGGTGGGTTGGCCACAGAGAGGACGGAATCTGTGAAATTAAGTGTTCAAGGGATGGGATCAATGGGCAACAGGGGATCAGAGTGGAAAGCCACAGAATCACACAGAGAAGACTGGGGAATTTGCAAGTAAACACCATCCGGGGAACAGTAGATGGTATAGCCAAGTTTACATAACAGATCCTGACCCAAAAGGTTCACCAGAGTGGAATCAGAGAGGAGGAAGGCATGATCTGCGGAAAGGGGACCAACCTGAACCGATAGAGGTTTTGAAAGGGGATAAGGGGTTGGGACTCCCGAAATGCCCACAGCGGACACGGTTTTTCCGGAGCGGGGAACTGCAGGCAGGTCGGTGGTATGAACTGCAGAGAGTGAAGCTCCTGTATCAACAAGGAAGGGGAGAAAGAGATCATTGATAGTCAAAACACACTCACCCGTGGGAGTGAGAGGTAGTAAGGGAGCTAAAATTTCCTGAGGTTCCCCGGTATCCCGTCATTGTTGTGGAACAAAGTAAGGCTGGGGACCAGCCAGCTGTGCTGGCAGGGGGTCTAGCTGATTGTTTAAAGGGTTATTAGGCCAATGCAGACACCCATTCTTCCAGTGTCTGGGCTGCTTACGGTAATTGCAAACATCCCCAAAACCTGAAAACCCAGTTCCATGACCCCTCCCTCGACCACGTCCCCTTCCTTGGGATCCTCCCCATCCCCGATATTGTCCACCCCGCCCCAAATAATGTTGTATTTGCAGGGCCATTAACCTTTGGGAGGAGTGCGGTGGCAGTGCTCTGCCACTGCTTGCAATTTGTCCGTTGTCTCAGTCTCCCATCCTAATTCGCTTTAGCATGCTGCCAACAGCGGGGAGGAGACCATTAACAAACGCACGTGCCAGGGCGCCCTGTCCATTTTCGCCCGGCTGCTGTATCCCAGAATGTTGTAGAAAAACATCAGTCAGCCGGGTGCGATAGTTGCCCGGGCTTTCTCCCTGTCGCTGTTTACAGCAATGTATGGCCGTCCAGTTGGTTTTTGGAGTCCATACTTGAGGAATGGCCTCATGTAGGCGCTTAGCTCGGTCTTTACCTTTGTTCCAGTAGGCAGCGTCGGGACCAGTGTCTGGCAAATCAGAATGACGCTCAGCGGTGGGCCAATTTGCTGTTGTGAGCCATTTCTCATACTAACTAGGGGTTGCGAGTAGCTTACACAGTTGCAGGAGGTCTGTCTCAGAGGGTTCACAAGTGTCACACACCAGCAAAAATTCCTCTGCAAATTTGGTAGGGTTCTCCTGGGGCTTCGGAAAGCCTTTTACAATTGAATGGAGCTCCGTACGAGTCCAGGGTTTATAGCTCCAAGTGGGACCCCCTTCTTGGCCCTCAGTATGCAGGATTTGAAGGGGAGCCTGGATAAACTTAGAGCCAGAGCGCAAGCACTGAGCCCAATCGTTATCGGGGCTGTCTCCGTGGAAGTGGAGTCAGGCAAATTTGAAGATTCTCCGAAAGCGGCGGGGGGTTTTCCTTTAGGGGCCTGAGCGGCACCGGAAGAATGAGCCTGGTCGGTACCAGACGATCTGGACTGGCCTGAACTGGAGACCGAGGAGGTTGGTGGCCGTCTATTGATCCGACGCAAGGCTGCCAAGCCAATTAATGAGTCTTCCTCATCATCGTCACCAGAAATTAACAAGGGGTCTTCTTCGTCCTCTTCCATAATGGGAGTATGGGGGAGGTTGGGACTGGTCAGGGGTTTCTCAGAGGACAGGGTAAAGGGGAGCGCTCAGTCTGGTGGTGGGAGAGGAGGCTTCCAATAAAGCTTTTAACTTATCATTGCTATCTTTGAGAGAGGCGAGTTTTGATTCTGTCCACCTACGATTTGCCTCTTCCCACCACTGCATGAAACAATCGACCTCTCCTCTAGCCAATTTAGTTTTGGGTTGGCCGAGTTTGTCTTTTAAGACGTCCACTCGGTCTTTGTCCCAAGATCCTAACAGTGGCCACTGAGTTTTGGGATCCCCCTGAGTTAGCCTAGACCATTTTTCCAGAAATTTACAGGAGTCCGGACCCTTCCTAAAATACATAAAATGAGCCGGCGTTCCTTTAGGGAACTGTTCCGACTTAGACGTCTGATTACCCATACAGGAGGACTTCACACACACTGACCACACAAGAAGGAAATTTGGGTTCGTCAGAGCGGTGCCCAGTGCAACACACAAAAAGAAGCCCACAGGCTACTGCCTCAAACGCCCTTGCTTTCACACCAGGGGTTTTTCCCAAAGTGCGGTGCGGCTGCGATTGCGCAGATTTCACTCACTCAGACCGCGGGGGCGGGAACCCCTTGGTTGGCCGATCCCCAGACGGAGACGGCGCCCAGACTCAAACACTCCACAGGGCAGATGGATAGACACAGAGACAGGACAGTCCTCAGTCCGGACCAAACACAGAAATAATTACCTGACCAGATTCCAGATATCAGATCCCGGGATTCACCAGAACAGAGTGGGAACCAACAGGTTCGATGGCGTAGACTTCACTGCGGTCACGCACCTTTCCGTTCTGGCGGAGGACGGTTCGGGCCAAAGTGCCCGGGTGCCGGCTACCACGGTCATCCTGCAAGACGGTGAGGAATTACACGGCCTCATTGAAGACGGTTGCCATCTCAGTGGGACCTCCAAATTGTCAAAGTTAGACTCAGGACTCACAATTTCATAGACCACTCTGTTTTATTAGCAAAGTGCTTCGCCAATACAACCAGAAAAGTGAGACCCCATCCCAAATCTAAGCCACCTTATTTATACAGATAAAAGGAGAGTGAAACAAAGGATTGCAAAAGGGCGCAAACTGACAAGGTTACCTGGGGTCAGTCACGTCCCCTATTTCCTTATTAACTCTCACCAATCTCCTGTTAATGTCTCACTATCACCCTTAAGTGGAACCCATGTCCTTTGCCTTAACATCCTCCTTCCTGCTTACACACAAACAACTTTGCCTTAACATCTCTCTTCCTGCAAAAGGAATAAACAATATTGCTTTAATTCATTCTACTTTTACACCTACCAGTGCCAGGCATCCCCTGTACCTCACCCTCCTGCCCTGCCAAGCACCCAGACCATCCAGGATTCAAGAAAAGAATGGTTACTTACCTGTAACTGTTGTTCTTCGAGATGTGTTGCTCATGTCCATTCAAATCAGGTGTGCGCACTGCGTGCACAGCGTCTTCCGGAGCGTTTTCCCTAGTGGTACCCGTAGCGCCGGCAGGGCGCCTGGAGTGGCGCTGCTATGGCGGGGCATAAGTACCCCTGCCGGCGCTCCCCCACCTCAGTTCCTTCTTGCCGGACGCTCCGACGAAGGGAGGTAGGAGGGGAATCGAATGGACATGAGCAACACATCTCGAAGAACAACAGTTACAGGTAAGTAACTGTTCTTTTCTTCTTCGAGTGGTTGCTCATGTCCATTCGAATCAGGTGACTTCCAAGCCAACCCCACTTCAAGGAGGAGGGGTCGGAGCACTCAGAAACAGAAGTCCACGAAAGTTGAACAATTCAGATATTTATTCAACTAACCGAACACAGAAAAAACTGTAGAAAAGTGCAATGTGTACAAATAAACCAACATATTTACAATACAGAGCTGAGGACCGCAGATCCCACCCCTGCGTCCTCCCTAGCCTGCTGTGCCAGCGCATAGTGCGCCGTAAAGGTATGGACCGACGACCATGTGGCCGCCCTGCAGATTTCAGTGATTGGAACCTGAAGGATAAACTTAATTTATTGTCAGTATGACCTCTGTGTGACCTGGATGTTAAGTCTGGTCTTTGTAAAGAGATATGTGCTTGAACTCAGGTATACAAAAGAAGGGGACAGGTGAAACTGGTTTGAACCTGTTGTAAGGCCTGCAAAGGGACTGTGAGGGGACAGAGAATGATTGGAGGAATTTGGTGCAAAGGGCATGACCTGTATATGCATGCAATTGTAAGTGGTCAGTGGAAAAGGTAATTACCATGTAAGGTAGTACAAAAGGCCTTGCCTTTTGTTTGGGAAGTTGCAGAAAACTTTTCCTGAGTATCCTGGAGATTTTTGCCCTGGAATGCATTCCTGAATAAAGCTGGTTGCTTAAGAAGGGTGTCTGGAATTGATTTGGTAGGGGTTTTGGGCCCCCATCCGAACCCTCAGATTAAAATTCTCCGTCATTTATGGTGTCAGAAGTGGGATGGATCGGGACACCAGGTGATTGAGACGGGCCAGACCGGAGAGACTGAACAGAAAGGCGCCATACAAATCGGTAAGAGATCCGTGTTATAAAATCTCACTGTTCCGTTCCTCTCTCCTTGTCTTGAACGGCTGCTTTCACTGGCGGTAAGCGTCCACCCTACGTTAAGAACATCCTTCCCAAGCAACTGTAAGTATCTTTCCCTTCTCTTTTTATTTTTTCTTTTCTTTTTTTTTTTGAATAAGTTTGTTAAGAGGGGACAGTGGGAAGACGCTGATACAGGGTCAGCTCAGGCTTGAAGCTGAGAGGAAGGCAGGTTAGTGCCCGATTGGAACTGTCTTATAGGTAATAGGACAGGGATTATGGGGAATAAGGGATCTAAGATAGATCCAAAAAACCCCCATTGGGTAAAATGCTGCAGATTTATAGTCAGCCAGGGAAACTGCCAGCAGGTCTTAAACTCAGGAGGCTGGTAAAGCTCACACGTGGAATGAATATACTTATGTAGAATCAGAATTACAATTCCCAGTTCAAGGTACCTTTCAATTAGACAAATTAAATTATTTAAAGGGTGTCTTAGAGTCCAGTCACCCTCCCAGATGAATTATTGGCACCTCTGGGATGATCAGGCCTCTAAATTAAGAGATAAATCCATAATGGCTAGCCTAAAGGACTCAAATGAAAAACTGAAAAAACAATTGGCAGAAATAAAGGAGAAATCTGACTCCTCTAAAGTTTGTCCCCCTCCGTACAACCACGTTCCTACACCAAGCGCGCCCAGCGGAATCTACCCATCCATCTTGAAACCACCAACTCCGCTGCCAGACCCATCTGAAGATTTATTGAACCTGTGGGTCCCCAATTTCCCGGCTCTCCTTCCCACCAACCTGCCCCAGCATCAGCAAATATTGCTTACCGATCATTCAGCTGCACCAGCCCAATTTGAATCCCCCGCACATACTCACAGTTCTGCAGGGGCGGTAGGGAATGCCAACCTGGCCAATAAAACTTCGGATTCTGAGCATACTCAGAGTCCAGTAATTCTAAAGCTGTCAGAAGTCTCCTCAAAAATGTTACAGCAAACATTGGCAAAAGACTTAAAGGACCTGGGGTTTGTTATAATTAAAATAGATCCCGAAAATAACTCAGTGACTATAGGTAATGACGTAAACAAGGATGTGATTATTGAAGTTGGACCTAAAAGTTTTCCTGGACTGTTTAAAGAGAATATTAAACTTCTCCCACTAAGACAATTTCCTAATCCAGCAGGGGGCGCCCCGATGTCCATGTCCCCTGGACACCTAATGACATCATGAATTTTAGACTTACTCTCCCAAAAATAAGAGAAGATCCTGTGGGCTTGCAAAGGGAGTTGTGTCAGATTTTGAAGTTTATCAGCCTACCCACAGAGACATTGACATGCTACTCTCGGGAATAATGGAACCCCATGAGAAGCAAGCTCTTTACACCCAAGCAAGGCGAGGTCCTGGGGATACTCCTGCCCACCTGGGTGAGCAATGGCCCGAAGATGTGCCAGGAATTCCTACTACTGCTGCAGAACGTATGGAGCTAGCAAATGACCGTACAGGTCTCCTGAATGCAATTACCGAAATGGTTCCAGTGCAAACCGATTGGTCTAAAGTATATAACTGCAAACAGAAGCCAGATGAAAGCCCTATTGATTTTCAGGCAAGGCTCTTTGCAGCCATGCGGAAGTATAGCACCTTTAACCCAAATGATGCCAATATGCACTATGGTAGTAACCACCTTTGTGCAGAATTTAAGACCAGAAATTGGGGACAAGATTATTAATAATATGATTGGATGGAAAATGGAAACTACTGAGAAAATTTTGGAAGCTGCAACTCAGTTTTTTGAAAACTTGCAAGTAGAAAAACAAAAGAAAAAGGAACTTAAAAATACCCTAATGGCACTCCAAATACAAGATTTACAAGGCCACGGGCAACCACAAGGTCAGAGGAAGGTCCAAACAGACCCAGTAGCCCCAACCTAATGATGTGTGTAATTACTGTGGTGGGTTTGGCCATTGGAAAATTGAATGTCAAAAGACAACGACAAAATAGATTTAACCAGGGCCCCAACAGACAGTCCGGACCATCGTCACAAGGACAGAGGTGGCCCAATACTAACCCCTTTTCAGCAGGTGCACCCAACAGAGGCTACCCTCCGGAGGACCGACAAAGGAGTAATCCTTACTGACTATGCCAAGAGGTTATTGATAAAACATTGCAATGCTCTCTGTTACCTTCTGTCTCTCTTTCTGCTACACCTGATGCCTTAGTTTCATTTTCCGTTAATGGAAACAAACATGAATTTCTAATTGATACTGGTGCCTCTCTTTGCACAATACGAGAGGATGAAGCTCCCAATCTGGCCAGAACTGGAGAAATAGTAAATGCTGTAGGGGAGTAACTATACCCCATGCAATGAGTGAACCATGTTCCTTAACCATTGGGCCTTTGACAGAGGAACATGCCTTTTTGTTATCCCCCAGTACACCTGTAAACTTGATGGGTAGAGATCTGCTGTGTAAATTGAATGCTGCAATTTACTATTCCCCTGAAGGGGTCTTTGTTGATATACCCCATAATCAGGCACCAAATTTCCTCATGATGTTAACAACAGACGGACAAGGTATAGACCCAGACTCCAAACTGGAGAGTGTGGAGCTGGATCAGGTACCAACGTCTTTGTGGGCTTCTCACTCCAATGAAGTTGGGAAACTGTTAACAGCAGAGCCTGTAAAGATCAGGTATAAACACGGCCGACCTTACCCTCGAGTGTCTCAGTACCCCTTGTCCCAGGAAGCGGAGGAGGGCATAGTGGCTGTAATCTCCTCCCTGTTGGAACAAGGAGTGCTCATAAGAACACAGTCTGTGTGTAATACTCCAATACTTCCAGTCAAAAAGGAGGGGGAAATTTGATGATCAAGGGAGACAGATATATAGATTTGTGCAGGACCTAAGAGCTGTAAATCAGTTTGTTATCCCCAGATTTCCTGTGGTTCCTAATCCAGCTACAATATTGTCCTCTATCCCTGCAGGTGCTAAATGTTTTTCTGTCATAGATTTATGTTCAGCTTTCTTCTCCATTCCCATTGATAAGGATTCACAGTTTTTGTTTGCTTTTTCCTATAAAGGGGGAGCAGCTGACTCGGACCAGACTTCCTCAAGGATATACTGAAAGTCCTACCCTTTTCTCACAATTGTTAAAAAGGGACCTTGATTCAATTTCTTTGCCAAAAGAGTCTACCCTTGTTCAGTATGTTGATGATTTATTGATAGCCTCACCTGATCGGGAAGCATGTAAAGCACTTATTGCTCTCACTCGTGCCTGTATTTTAGCTACTGATCAATCTGTTAACATTTATACTGACTCAATGTATGCTTTTAATATCTGTCATTCTGTAGGTCAGATTTGGAAACATTGAGGAGTCTTAATGTCCTCGGGAAGTGCCATTTCTAATGGATCCCTTATTAATGACCTCTTGCTTGCTATTCAATTACCTTTAGCTATTTCTATTATGCATTGCAGTGCTCATCCTGATAAAACTGATACTGTATCAGTGGGAAACAGGCAGATTTTGCAGCCAGGAATGCAGCTGCCTGTGGACCTCCAGCTCCATTTCAAATCCTGGTCGCTGTTTCTGTTCCCCTGACTCTAAATGATTTATCCCTGTTGCAATCTAGGGCACCTGAGAAGGAACAACACAATTGGTACAAAGCTGGGTGTCGTATTCAAGATAATAACATTTGGCTTTCACCAGATGGACGACCTGTGGCTCCTTCTACTGTGGTGTCCCAATTGGCTACCATTACCCATGGATTAGGACATATGAACAAAAGGGGGGTAGCGGACCAGATTCTGAAGCATTGGTATGCGCCTGGGATTCACCAAGCTGCTGCTAAAATCACCAGCAATTGTGCTACTTGCCAAAAGTTCTCTACCCAGGGTGGAGAAAAGACTACTCTGAGTGCTCATACTTGGGCCTATGGACCCTTCCAATATTTGCAGATCGATTTTATAGAGTTAACCCTTTCCTGTGGGTTTAAGTATTGTCTGGTTATTGTATGTGTGTTCAGTGGTTGGGTGGAAGCTTTCCCTTGCCATTGAGCGGACGCCACTACTGTGGTAAAGAAATTAGTTACTGAGGTGGTTCCCAGATTTGGAATCCCTTTAAAAATTGACTCGGATAAAGGAACCCATTCCACGGCCAAAATCCTGCAAGATCTGTGTAGAGCCCTCCACATAGAACAACGGTTCCATACCCCATATCATCCCCAAAGTTCAGGGCATGTTGAAAGAAAAAAACCTCGATATCAAAAGGAAGTTAAGCAAGATTATCTCTGACACTGGATTAAAGTGGCATGAGCATTGCCCCTTGCCCTCATGCATATCCGAAATACCCCCGAACCGCAAACATGGTCTCACCCCTCATTAAATTCTATTTGGGAGGCCGATTTTACTTGGATTTGAGCCTCCTGGAAAAATTAATCCTTCCCACTTGTCTGAATGTTATGAACTACTTCAATACTGTATACATCTGTCTAAAATTGCTTTCAGTCTCTCCTCTCAGGTTGCAGAAGCCTCACCTGTCCCAACTGATGTGCCTTGCCATGACGTGCAGCCAGGAAATTGGGTCCTGATAAAAGAATTCGGAGGAAAGACTGCCTATCTCCAAGGTGGAATGGTCCCTTCCAGGTCCTGCTGACTACCAACACGGCTGTGAAGGTAGCCGAGTGAGATTCTTGGATACCACGCAAGCCACGTCGCCACACCGTTGACCCTCATAAGTTGTGTGAACTTGCCTCTCCCGACATATCGCCTCCTACTGAACCTGTCAGCCCAGAGCCAGAAGAGAACGACTTTCTACCGCTTTCTGAGAAAGAAATTGAATCACTTCTCCTGACAAGGATATACATCATCAGAAATCAGAGACTGGGACCTCGTTCACTACGCTCTCACTACAGGCCAGATCCCTTCTGGTCCTACTAGTCACGTTGACATTTCACAAGAATCTACACCCGACCTTGCCATTGACCCTACCGGCACTTTGTCATAGGACGGTGGGTTTTCTGAAAGCTGTTTTCCTTCCTCCAGACTTACTTATAACCTCGGTCCACGCAAGCGCTGAAAGGATTACAATCCCTGCACAATGGCTAAACTCTTGTTCCTCCTTTGTATAGGCCTTATTTGGCTCCAAGGGGGGAATGGTATTGGTACTAATACCTTTCTGCAGCTGGCAGAAGGTATGGCATGAGCCGCAAACAAAACTAACTGGGCACCACAAAGTGCGCACAGTCGATACCCAATAGGTGCCCTTCCGTTAAACAAAAGTGATGCATTACTGGAACAAAATGACCAAACTGTGTGGTTCAACCACCAATATAAAAGGCTAGCGCACGTCTAGCATCCAGGGAATGGAGCACTTGCTCCTTAGGGGAGGCGTGGGGCTTTGGAAAGAAAACCGGGAGGTAAATTTCTTGGGACAAATGGAACGGTGACACCACCTTGGGGAGAAAGGCCGGGTGAGGGCAGAGCCTCACATTATTGTCAGAAAACACTAGGTAGGGTGGGTTCACAGTTAACGCCCTCAGCTCGGAGACCCTGCGAGCCGATGTAATGGCCACAATGAACGCAACCTTCATAGAAAGGTGCTTCAAAGAACACGTGGCCAGTGGCTCAAAGGGGGGGCGACACAAGTCTAGACAGCACGAGGTTAAGGTCCCACGCGGGGAGAGGGGGTCTAACCGAGGGATACAACTTATCCAAACCCTTAAGGAACCTTTTGACCACAGGGTCAGAAAACAGAGAAACTCCTGCCGAACCAACATGGAAGGCGGAGAGAGATGCCACATGGACTTTAATAGAGGAGGTAGAGAGGCCACTGGACCTAAGTTCGAAGAGGTAGTCCAGAATGGACGGGACAGGTGCACAGGACGGGTGCACTCCCCTTCTGGACGCCCAAGACGAGAACCACCGCCACTTGGCTGTGTACGACCGCCTGGTAGACGGTTTCCTAGGAGCACCATCTGTACCTCCTGGGAACATTCCCTTTCCGGTTGGGTCAGCCACGGATAAACCATGCCGTCAGATGGAGAGAGCTGAGATTCGGGTGAACCATGGTCCCCCCGTCCCAACGTTGGGTCAGGAGATCCCGAACTGGTGGGAGCGTTATAGGGTCCTTGGTGATTATGTCCACCAGGATAGGGAACCAGAACTGTCTGGGCCACCTCGGGGCTATCAGGATGACCGTGGACCCGAAGGTCTTGACCCTGGTCAGAACCCTGGGAATTAGGGGAAACGGAGGGAAAGCATAGAGGATGCCTGCCGGCCACGGCACTGTCATGGCATCCCCCCTGGAGTGTTCCCCAAGCCCCAACAGGGAGCAATAACTCTGGCACTTGGTGTTGCGTGCCGAGTCAAACAGGTCTACTAGGGGACAACCCCACCTGTGGAAGACCTGACGAAGAGCCGAATCCTTGAGAGACCACTCGTGGGCTCCGAAGGACCTGCTCAGAGCATCGGCCAGGAAGTTCTTGCACCCTGGCAGGTACTCTGCCTGCAAAACTATGTCGTGCTCTACACACAGGTCCCAGAGCACAGAGCCTCGCGGCAGAGGAGGCGACCGGGCTCCCCTGCCTGTTGAGGTAAAACACAGCCGCCGTGTTGTCCAGGCGCACCAGGACAGAGCGGCGAGACAGCTTCGACAGGAAGGTCTCGCAGGCTCTCCTGACAGCCCTGAGCTCCCGGACATTTATGTGCAGAGCCCGCTCTGCTGGGGACCATAAGCCCTGGGTCCTGTGACACCCCAGGTGTGCTCCCCAACCCAGGTCGGAAGCATCTGTGACCAGTGTAGCGAGGGGAGGTACAGAGAACGGAACCCCGCTGCACACCACCGCCTTCTGGGTCCACCATTGTAAGGAGGCTATCACCTCCGGCGGCACTGTGAGAACCGTGTCCCAGAGACCCCTGGTCTGGTTGAATGCCCTCGCCAACCAGGCCTGCAGAGGCCTGAGCCTCATACGAGCATGGCGTACCACATATGTACATGCCGCCACGTGTCCCAGCAGCCTCAAGCAGACCCGGGCTGTCGTGATGGGGGACCGGGTTAACTCGGAGACCAGCTCCACTATGGATAGAAACCTGGCCCTGGGAAGGAATGCTCTTGCCACCCTGGCGTCCAGGAGGGCTCCTACAAATTTGAGGTGTTGGGAGGGAGTCAACGATGACTTTTCTTCATTTAGCATGAGTCCCAGCTTTACGAAGAGAGCCCTTGTGATGGAAATATGGGCCTCTACTTGCTCGTAGGAGCGGCCACGGATCAGCCAGTCGTCTAGGTACAGAAAAATGTGTACCCCTTTTTTGCGGAGGAACGCCGCTACGACTGACATGCATTTTGTAAAGACCCTGGGTGCTGTTGAAAGGCCAAATGGGAGCACTGTAAATTGGAAGTGGCATCGGGAAACAATAAAAAACGGAGAAACCTCCTGTGGCTGGGTCTTATCGCCACATGGAAGTAAGCATCCTTGAGATCGAAGGTTGCGTACCAGTCTCCTAACTGTAAAACCGGGATAACAGAAGCTAGGGTTACCATTCTGAACTTGGTCTTCACGACCGCCTTGTTGAGGTCCCTGAGATCTAAGATGGGACGAACCCCGCCCTTGGGTTTCGGGACAACGAAATATCGGGAATAAAATCCCTTGCCCTCCAGATGTGGGGGGACCCTCTCCACAGCTCCTTTTAGCGCCAGCACCTCTTGGCGGAGCGTGCCTTCGTGAGAGGTGTCCCTGAAAAGGGACAGGGCGGGCAGGTTGGAAGGGGGTGAGCCCAGGAAGGGGATGGTATAGCCACACCTGACTATCTTTAGGACCCAGGCGTCGGTCATGATTCCTGTCCAGGCGCGGGCAAACCGGGATAACCTGGCCCCAAACGGGGGGCCAGGGTGGGAGGTTGGTGCGCGACCCTCTGGCATCCCGTCAAAACAGGTGCTTGGACTGCTGGGAGGGACCTTGACCAGCCCCACGGGGGTTGTCCCCTCTCGGGCGACGTCGACAACCCCTTGCGGCATCTCCAGTAATCCCCACGGGGGACCTGGGACTGCGTTCTCCCCTGCTGTCTTTAGGGCAGCTGACGATGCTGGGGGGCCAGTGTGTGAATCCCCAAGGACCGTAGGGTAGACCTCGTGTCCTTGAGCGTATGGAGCCTGGAGTCCGTGTGCTCCGAAAACAAGGCTTTCCCGTCAAACGGCAAGTCCTGGATCGTGGTTTGGACGGCCGGAGGTATTCCAGACACCTGTAGCCAGGCACCACGGCGCATAACCACACCTGACGCCATGGTGCGGGCTGCAGTCGACCGCGTCCAGGGAAGCATGGAGGGCCGTGAGGGCAATGGTTCTGCCCTCAGAGGTCATGGCCGCAAACTCCTGACGGGCCTCGGCAGGCAGCTTGTCCTTGAACTTATCCACAGCCTGCCAGGTATTAAAAGCATAGCAGCTCAGCATCGCTTGCTGATTAGCAATGTGAAGTTGCACCCCACCAGTGGCATACACCTTACGGCCCATCAGGTCAAGTCGCTTGGGCTCCTTAGCTTTCAGGGACGGCCCCAGCTGGGGAAGCCTCTCCTTTTGGGTCACAGCCTGGACGACCAAGGACCCGGGAACAGGCTGAGAGTACAGGTGCTCGTGCCCCGACTGGGGGACGTAATAGCGCCTCTCAACTCCCTTTAAGGTAGGAGTCAGGGTTGCCAGGGTCTGCCACAGGGCATTGGTAATCTTGGCCACGGTTTTATTAAGTGGCAAAGCCAAGCGGGCGGGCGCATCATCTGAGAGGATGTCAATCATGGGGTCCGTGTCCTCCACTACTGGCTCCACTGGGACACCCAGATTGGAGGCCAGATGCCTAAGCAGCTCCTGGTGCGCCTGGGCATCCATAGTAGGCAACGCCGGTGCGGGATCCGCCAAAGCCTCATCCGGTGACGACGATGACGACAACGACTCCTGGACCGGTGCCGGACCCAGAGCAGGAACTGGTAGAGGCGCCAGCTGGACAGGCGGCACCGCCTGCGGAGGCGGCTCCGGTACCGAAGCCTGCGGCTCAGCAGCGGTATCCGTAGCAACTGACCTCTGGGGAGAGGGAGGGGGTCTTGACACCGACGCCGACGGTTGCGCTCGGTGCCCCGAGGCACCGGACACCACAGAGGAGGGCACAGGCCTCTGCCACTGGTGGTAAGCCCACGGTATCCAAAAGGGCCATTGTGGCTGAGGTGGCCAAGTCTGCTGCACCCGCGAACGATCACACCGGTGCCAGGAACGAGATCTGTGAGTTGAGGAAGCTGCCGAGGACTCTGACCTGAAGGATGCCGCATCAGAATCTGACGAGTAATCAGACTCAGGCCAGGGAGGCGCAGATGACGAATGTCCTGCCGCCGATGGGGGGGAAAACCTGGCCATGGACTCGGGTTTGCCCGCGTGCGCTCGATGCGGACGTGCCGGCACCGGGAAAAACAGTGCCGGTGCCTGTCCCTGTGCCTGTTGCGGTACCAGGAGAACAGGTCCCGGTGCCGTAAGTGGAGCCCCCGGTGCCTGGAGTGGAGTCGGTGCCGGGAGAACAGATTCCGGTGCCCGGGGTGGAGCCGGTTGTGGCACCAGGAGAACCGGTCCCGGTGCCAGTTGTGGTGCCGGCACGGAACATGTCTGTGGTGCCGTAGTCGGTATCGTTAGCAATACGAACCCCGAAGAAGCTGATGTCACCGGCGATGGCGGTACCGGCATGGCCCACAGGGTCGATGCCGGTGCCTGTGACGGTGCCGAAACGTACACCGGTGCTGAAGAGGCTGATGCTGAAGGGCCTGACGATGGTGCCGAAGACATCGCCGCGAGACCAGGGTGATATGGCACAGGCGCAGCCAAGACAGGGTCTGGAAGGGGTCCCAGCACCGAGGGAGGTCGAGCCCAGTTCAGCGTCGAGTGAAGCGTGGCGGTCTGCGTCACTGCCGGCACCGCTAAGGCGGCAAGCGGTACTGGTCCCACAGGGGACGGTCCTGCTGCATAAGTGACCGGTGCCGTTCGGTCATGCCGGTGCGGAGGCGAAGCCGGTGCCAACACGGCCTCCGGCGTAGGTGACCTCGACCCTTCTGCCTCAACCGATGACGGAGGGGAGATAGTGAGGCTAATAAGGTCATGCGCCGCCTCAAAGGTGTCCGGCGTGGAGGGGCGGTGCGAGGGTAGCTGCCCAGGACTAGATGGACGCCCCGCTCGCTTACGCCGCACCGTGGTGCATGATGATGTACACATTGGAGAGTCGGTACCATGGTGTAGGCTCGACTTGGGCTTCCATCTCGGAGACCTACCGCGAGACGTTCTTGACCTTTTCGGTGCCGGAGAGTGAGACCGGTGCTGGGCCCTCGGCGCCGAGTCCGGTCGAGATGGGGCATCTCGCGTGGACGCCGGTGCACTGCGCACCGCAGAGTGCCCAGCCAGTGCCGGCTGTAAAGCCGCCTCCATGAGGAGAAGTTTTAGACGAGAGTCTCTCTCCCTCTTAGTGCGGGGCTTAAAAGCGTCCGTGAGATGGCCCTCACCCAGGCACTTCAGACAACTGTCGTGAGGGTCTCCTTTGGGTATGAACTTAGCGCAGACAGCGCACGCCTTAAAGCCTTGTGGCCCTGGCATTCCTCACCCCCGAAGGGGGAGAAGGAAAAAACAAAGAAACACTAACTACCTAACTAATTGAACTACTCAGAACTATTTACAACACTAACAGAAACGGGAACCATTAACTGATCTAAGAGAAAGACACGCTCCAGCGACTGTCACGGGCGGTAAGAAGGAACTGAGGTGGGGGAGCGCCGGCAGGGGTACTTATGCCCCGCCATGGCGGCGCCACTCCAGGGGGCGCCCTGCTGGCGCTACGGGTACCGCTAGGGAAAACGCTCCGGAAGACGCGGTGCTCGCGGTGCACACACCTGATTCGAATGGACATGAGCAACCACTCGAAGAAGAATCAAATTATCACCTGAAGAAAAGTGATTTTGATTACAGTCCTGCCTGGGTTTAAATCACCCTGTGCCTCTCAACTCCTGGTTTCTCTCCCACACAAAGAAAGCAGGCAGGGAAAAAGAAGTTACTCGTCCTGTGAAGTAACGATTGTTCTTCGAGATGTGCCCCGTGGGTGCTCCACTCTAGGTGTCGGGTCCCGTCCCGGCGCCGCGGCTCGGAGAATTCTCATAGCCGTGCTCCGCCAGCCCGCGCATGCGCGGCTCCTTCAAAGCGCCGTTCGCGCCTTTGATCAGCCGCACACAGGCTGGCAACTGTCAGTTCCTCTCACCCGCTCATCTGAAAGAGAGAAGAAACAAATCCGGAGCGGAGAGGAAGGGTGGGTCGTGGAGCACCCACGGGGCACATCTCGAAGAACAATCGTTACTTCACAGGGTGAGTAACTTCTTTTTCTTCTTCGAGTGGCCCCGTGGGTGCTCCACTCTAGGTGACTCCGGAGCAGTACCCAAAAAGAGTCCGGAGTGCTCGGGAATTAAAATTTATGATCACGATTAAGTACTGCCGTAGCCACCGAGGAGTCCGAAGCAAGATGCTCAACTACAGCATAATGTTTCATAAAGGTGACATTAGAGGACCATGTCACTGCCCTGCAAATGTCACGAAATGGAACTCCCCTTAGGACGGCCGTAGTAGTGGAAACCACTCTGGTGGAATGAGCCTTCGGAGGATACGGCAGAGGTTTTCCCCGGATAGAGTGACACATAGATATGCATGAAACTATCAGTCTCGAGATACGCTGAGAGGTCAGTGGTTGGCCTCTAGAATGGTCTGCCAATGATACTATTAAATGGTCCGTCTTCCTAAAGTCCCGCGTTCTGTCAATGTAGAATGCCAAGGTTCTTCTTACGTCCAGCGCATGTAGTGTCACTTCTTGCATTGAGGTATGGGGTTTAGGAAAGAAGCATGGTAGAACCACCGGTTCATTGATATGAAATTCAGAAGAGACCTTTGGAATAAACGCTGGGTGAGCTCTCAACGTCACTGAGTCTTTAGAAAAAACTGTATAAGGAGACGAAGTCATGAAAGCTGCTATCTCACTGACCCTACAAGCTGAGGTAAGGGCTAGGAGAAACAAAAGCTTGATGGTAAGTATGTGTAACGGAACCGTGGCTAGAGGCTCAAAGGGAGGATGAGATAAAGTTTCCAATACTAGATCCAGATTCCATGAAGGTGGAGGGGGTCTCCGGGGTGGATTAAGGTTTGAGAGCCCCTTTAGGAATCTTTTTGTAGTGGGATGGGCGAATAGAGAGAAGGACTCATCCATATGATGAAAAGCATTAATCGCTGCCAAGTGCACTCGTAGGGAAGCTACTGCCAGCCCATTATCGTGGAGCTGTAAAATGTACTCCAATATACGAGGTAAGGTTGCGGAGCAGGGATCTAGATTGTTGACCGCACACCATGCCTGGAATCTGGACCACTTAGCTATATATGTAGCTCATGTAGACTCTTTCCTACTATGCATCAACACTCTCTTGACTCACTGGGAACAGAGTTGTTCGAAATCGCTAAACCAACGAGCATCCATGCTGCAAGGTGTAGAATCTCGGGTCTTGGATGACGCAGGGATCCGTTGTTCTGGGTCAAGAGATTTGGGAGAAGAGGTAGGGAGTACGGTGCTCTTACTGACATCTGGTGGAGCACTGAGAACCAAGGTTGACGAGCCCACGCCGGGGCTATAAGAATTAATCGAGCCCCATCTATGTTGATTTTCTCAAGAACCTTGGGTATTAGAACCACTGGGGAAAAGCATACAACAGCGACCTTCCCAATGGAGAAGGAAGGCATCTCCTAGTGAATGACGTCCTATTCCAGCTCTTGAACAATAGGTGGGGCATTTCGTGTTGTTTTCCGTTGCAAACAAGTCTATTGTCGGAAACCCACACCGAGCAAATATACGGCTCAAAACATCCATGCAGATTTCCCACTCGTGGTTGTGAGGGAAACGCCTGCTGAGTGAGTCCGCTATTAAGTTGTCAACACCCGGGAGGTAGGATGCTATTAAAATGGTGTTGTGAATACACCAATTCCATAACCGGACGCTCTCCGCGCATAGAGAACGAGATCGGGCGCCTCCCTGCCTGTTGATATAAAACATGGTTGCCATGTTGTCCGTCATGATTCTGGTAGTTGTATCCCGTATGTGGGACTGAAAATGCTTGCAAGCATGTCGTACTGCCCGTAACTCGAGTACATTGATATGTAACATCATTTCTTGAGTTGACCAGCGACCTTGAATGGTCAGGTTGTCCATGTGCGCCCCCCAGCCCGTAAGGGAGGCATCTGTGGTTATTTGCCTTGTAGGTTGTGGGCGATGAAATGGGATGCCCGTGAGAAGATTGCTCAGCTTGGCCCACCACTGAAGGGACTCTTGTACATGTTGTGGTACCACCACCAGTCTGTGAACGCTGTGTTTTGCTGGACTGTAAATCGTGGCCAACCAATGCTGGAGGCAGCGAAAACGTAACCTTGCGTTCCGCACCACGATGGTGGAAGCCGCCATGTGGCCCATCAGTTGTAAACAGACGCGTGTAGGAATTGTCGGAGCATGCGTCACAGTATGTACAAGGTCTTGGATCGCCACAAAACGTTCCGTCGGTAGGTATGCCCGTGCCACGGTTGAGTCGAGCCATGCACCTATAAAAAGCAAATCTTGAGATGGAATCAATGATGACTTTTTTACATTTATGAGAAGGCCCAGGGATGCAAACTCGTTGGATACTGCCTGCACCGTATGACATGCCTCCATATATGTTGTGCCCCTGACAAGACAATCGTCCAAATAAGGGAATATTGTCACTCCTGTCCTGCGTAAATGGGCCGCCACTACTGCTAGGGTTTTGGTGAAAACCCTGGGGGCACACGCCAGTCCGAACGGTAGAACCCTGTATTGAAAATGTTCGTTCCCCAATTGGAATAGAAGAAAACGCCTGTGAGCCACGTGAATAGCGACGTGGAAGTAAGCGTCCTGCAGGTCGAGGACTGCAAGCCAGTCTCCTTTGTTTAACGACGGAATGATAGTTGCTAAGGTCACCATCTTGAATCGGTGTTTTCGAAGGTGGCGATTTAACTTTCGAAGGTCTAAAATGGGTCTCCAGCCTCCCGACTTCTTTGGTGTGAGAAAATATCGGGAATAAAAACCTTTTCCCCAAAACTGCTTGGGTACTCTCTCTATTGCCCCGATCACGAGCAAGCGAAGAACTTCTTGTCTCAGCAGTTGCTCATGAGAGGGGTCCCTGAAAAGGGACGGGGTGGGTGGGGTGGGAGGGGGGAACGGAGAGAAAGGGAATAGAGAGGCCGGACTGTACCACCTCTAGTACCCATCTGTCTGTGGTGATGTTGAACCACTGATGGTGATATGATTTCAGTCGATGGTGAAAGAGATGAAGAGTTTCGTTTTCCGCGTTGACTATGGAAGGCGTGCTTGCATCCTCGACAGAGAAGTCAAATCTGCTGTTTGGCTGAAGATTGATTGGCTGAACGATTTTGCTGGGGCCGTTTCTGCTGAGGACGTTGTCTAGGGCGTTGATTCTCTGAAATATGTGTCTGTTGTCTGGGAAAATTAAAATCGTATCTTCGCTGATAAGGGTAATAGTGCCTACGCTTAAAGGAGGGCGTGTACATCCCCAGTGTACGTAGGGTGGTGCGAGAATCTTTGCCCGAATGGAGGACTTCATCGGTGTTTGCTGCGAAAAGCTTAAACTTATCAAAAGGTAGATCCTCAACTCTGCTTTGCAGCTCCTTTGGTGTTCCTGCAGACGAAAGCCATGATGATCTCCTCATTGCGATACCCGTAGCCATGGCCCGCGCCGCTGTGTCGGCCACATCCATTGCAATCTGCAATGCAGTGCTACATGCTACGTATCCTTCCTGTACTATTGGTTTTAGTAGTGGTTTCTTAGTGTCTGGAAGATGATGTAATAACTCCGCTAGCTTCGAATAATTATCAAAATTGTGGTTTGATAAATGGGCCGAGTAGTTTGCGATGCGTAATAGGAGTGTGGCTGAAGAATAGACCTTCCTACCAAATATATCTAATTTTTTATTGTCTTTATCGGGGAGCGCACTTTTGTACTGCGGTGCTTTAGCCCTTCGCTGTGCTGCGTCAACCACTAACGAATTAGGCTGAGGGTGATTGAATAGAAAATCCAACCCCTTTGCCGGCACAAAGTATTTCCTATCAGCCTTTTTACTCGTAGGAGTAGCCAATGTTGGCGTCTGCCATATCTCATCCTCCACTTCCATGATCGCTTCGACAATTGGTAAGGCGATCCTTGCACGCTGCTGTGGACAGAGATTCTTTAAAAGGCGGTGCTTTTTAACCGGAACATCTGCCAGCTGTATTTCCTGCGTGCCCGCTACTCGTTTAAACAGGTCTTGGAATTGTTTTAGGTTGTCCGATGGAGATAATTCACCTGGGCACATTGCTTCATCTGTGATGAAGATGCGCAGTCCGCTGGAGATGTTTCTGGCTTGGGGTCCTCTGCTTCAGATAGCTGCCCCTCTTCCGGCTCGGACTGGTCCTGTTGGATAGTTGGACTTATCAATGGAGGAGGTGAGTTTAACTGTTGCGGTTGTTGAGGTAAGTATTGCGCAGTTGGTGATCGGCAGTTGCAGGAAGATCCCCTATGCGATGACAACCCATGTTCATGGTGGGGACGATCGTCATATGAGCGACAGTAGCGCCCATAGTAGCGCTCAGAACGTGACGGGGAAGAATGACGTGATGAGCGTGCACTACTGCGTTGGATGTAATAGATGCGTCATGGAGAGTGTCTAGAGGACCCGTACCTAGATGACTGTCCGGGTGAGCGAGATCGTGAGCGGGACCAGCACGCTTCTAAATATACCATGTCTCTGTAATTGCGCTGTCTGTATGTGACGTGGACCGGAGAGACACTATAGTCACGATACCGTGTGTACGCCTTGGTGGCGATGGAGATGGTCCTGGCAAAAAAACTGGGGAGGGAGACCTCTCCCTTACATGAGTTTTTGACAGTGCTTTCCTAGGCATTGAGGCACTGTCAGTTTCCATGGCAACTGGAGAGCTCTGCACCGAGTGAAAACAGAGCGGTGCCGGGGAGATCAGCTGCAGCTGCTCTGCTGTTGTTGCCGGCAGAATGCCCGGTGCCGACGTTGCTAAAACTGCTGATGGTGCCATGTCAAGGACCTGCACCCGAGTCCGGTGCCGCCGAAGATAGTGGTCCTGAAGCTGGTGCCGTCACAAGCGGTGCCGCTGGAGCCTGCACCGCTGAAGCCGGCGCCGCTGAAACCGGCGCCGGCTGGCTTGTCAGTTGCAGCGTTAGCGCTGTACTGCAAGCCGGGGAAGCTGAAGCCAGTGCCGACTTGCTTGTCAGTTGCAGAGCTGGAGCCGATGCCGGCACCAAAGCAGCCCGAGCCCTCAGCATTGCGATTCCCTATCGCTGGGGCCAGCAGAGTGTCGGGACCCCACGGGGGTCACTTTGGAGGCTGCCGAAGCCCTTGAGGCTGCCGGGGGGAGGGAGCGCGTTGGGGACGGCTTCGCCCTCTTTGAAATCGCCGGTCCCGGAGAAGCCGCTCCCCTTTTACAAACGGAGGTTTTTGCGGTGGCTGAAGGGGGCATCAGGTCAGGCTGCAGTGCCTTGCCAAAGGACATCATTCGGACCTTTATCTCCTGCTCTCTGCAGGCCCTGGATGTGAGCTTGCAACAGTGGGTGCACTTTTGAGGGACGTGATTCGCCCAGGCACCTAATGCAAGCGCCATGGCCATCAGCCGCATAGCTTCCCGGCAAACTGAGCATTTTTTAAAACCGGGAGACCCCGGCATTGCTAGGAGCCGGTGAGGGTGGCTGGATGCCGACCCTGCTTGATCTCTGTCTTTCGCTCCTTGTCAGTTTCAGTTCTTTAGCGCTTAGCCGTAGCGCTTGAAGAAATTGATTTGAAGATAAATTTTTTTTTTTTTTTTTTTTTTTTACAGAAGATCAATAGAAACTGTAGAACAGGAACACGACTAACACTAACTTTAACTATTTACAGTGAAGAAAACTAACTAAGATCGTTACTGAGAGAAGAGATATGAGAACACAGGGAGCTCTGACCGCGACCTGAGGCGGTTGAGAGGAACTGACGGTTGCCAGCCTGCGCGCGGCTGATCAAAGGCGCGAATGGCGCTTTGAAGGAGCCGCGCATGCGCAGGCTGGCGGAGCACGGCTATGAGAATTCTCCGAGCCGCAGCGCCGGGACAGGACCCGACACCTAGAGTGGAGCACCCACGGGGCCACTCGAAGAAGAACCTAGATCCAGTTCAAATTTCAACCCACTATCTGGATTGTTTCTCCAGGCTCCCTGGCCAGCACCTTGGCTAACTACCAGGCTGTGTCTACACTGGCGCGATCTGGCGCAAAAGCGGCCGCTCTAGCGCAAAAACTTGCTGCCTGTCTACACTGGCCGTGTGTTCTTGCGCAAGTAAACTGACGTTCTAATGTATAAAATCAGGGCTTCTTGCGCAAGAACTCTTACGCTCCCGCTCAGGAATAAGCCCTCTTGCGCAAGAGCTCTTCCAGAAGAGGCCAGTGTAGACAGGCAACATGAATTTCTTGTGCAAGAAAGCCCTATGGTTAAAATGGCCATCAGAGCTTTCTTGCGCAAGAGAACATCTACACTGGCATGGATGCTCTTGCGCAAAAGCATATCTCTTGCGCAAAAGCATATATCTTGCGCAAAAGCACATGCCAGTGTAGACACTCTCTTCTGGAAGAGTTTTTGCAGAAGAACTCTTCTGCAAAAGAGTTTTTGCGTGAGAACGCTCCAGTGTAGATGTAGCCCCCGAGTTTAACCCCTTGGTGCCCCGGTGGAGGTCAGCACTCCTCCTGTCCATTACAGGGATGCAGGCTGGGCTGGGGGTTGCTAAGGAAGGGAGGAAAGAGCGGATTGAGGCAAAAGCCTCCTCCTGCCCAGTCTCCAGAGGTGGGGCCGGCAGCCAGTTCACTCCCAGCCCCCACTCCCAAGATGCCCTCTGTCACCACGGACTGCTTCCTTTGATGCTGCCCCGGCATCTCAGGAGCTGCCTCCGTCCGCAGTGAGCCTTGGTGACCCCCACCCCGCCTGCCACTGCTGCCTCTGATAGCTGACCCATGTGGGGAGCTGGCTTGAAAGCTTCATGCAGGTAGCAGCTCCCGTCTGCCCTCCTCACCCTCCGCGCTGCCGCCTCTCTATCAGAGCAGTGCAAAGGAGGGAGGGGCAGGGGGACAGGTGGCTCTCCACGGCACTGGCTCCCCTTCCCCCCACTTTGCTGCTGACGAGGCGGCGGGCGGGTGGGAGACAGGTGACATCCTGTGTCCCTGCTCTCTGTGTTGCTTGTCCCCTTCCAGCCAAATAACTGAACCCAAGTAAATTATTTTTGCAAAAAACCCTCCACTTTTCTGCAATTTCTTTCTCACCGGGAAGGAGTATGTTTTGGACCATGCGCCACACATGCTGAAGATAATTAAAAGCACTCCATTTGGGAATAAGAAATGTCAATCACAGGTTTTTGCATATACTCTGGTAGCTGACGTGGAGGCAGCTCTCAAACCCCTCCCCACAAAGCGCCACTTGCAGGACGGGCGAGTTCTGCTTGAGATGTATAGGCACGAGCAAGCTTTGTGCCGGAGGGCACGGCGACGTCTCCCCAAGGGAGGGGCTCCTTCACAGCGAGGGCAGCAGCCCCTGCAGCGGTAGCCTCCTGATACCAGCACAGCATCAGGGCAGCTTCCCCTTCCAGCCTCGCACAGCCCTCGCCCTGCACATGGGAACACCCGAGCCAACGGGCGCTGCACTTCCCATGATGCCCTGGGGCCTCCAGTCCCCTGCTGGCCCCATGCTCCCCACGCACTTTGGTCTGAAATGGAGAAGGGCCCAAGGAGCTCCAGTCCATTTCACATGTCAGGAGCATGGGGGCTGCTTGAGTTCCCTGCTGGCTCCGCGCTCCACAAAGCACTTCTGCCTTTGCAGAGCCAGCGGGACTCACGCTGCATTTCAAAAGCACAGGCGCCCCATCGACTCACTAAACAGTTGCGGCAAATTCCATCGATGATTCGATTAGTTGATTCATCTCCAATGAACATCCCTAGCGTCACCCGCCGATACTCCACCTTCCATGCCCCAGGCCTGGCTGGCTGCACCCCTCCCGCCCACCAGCTATTCCTGCCTGGCCTTCCTGAGCAAAACCCTCCTGCTGTAACTCATTCAGCTAAAGCCTGAGGCACCACGGCCTCTGGAGGAGAAACCCTAAATCCACAAACCCTCTATAGTCTGCTCAACCCGTGGCCTGCTAGTGCGCCGGGGTGCTCCCCACCCAGCCTGGGGAACAGGGGACTCTAGCGTCAGCTCTAATGTCTCCTCCACCCCGTGCCCAATTCCTCAGCTGGGCCAGAATCCCCCCATGCCCATTTCTAGAGGGCCTCTCCCGCCATCGCTGCCACCTACCTGGGGTGACGGAGCAGGAGGGGAAGTCGGTGAGGCTGGTGCAGAACTGGAGCAGCGTGTAGAGCCCGCCTGACTGCACGTTTCCCATCACCTGGCTCCTGCTGATGGGCGAGTGGATTCGGCCCTGGACAAGCGGAAAAAGAAGGAGCCGCGTCACTGACCCTGCGAGGCTCAGCTGTGGCTGCCGCGCTGCCCTGCCCACCAGCTCTGCCCCATGAGCACAGAAGCGAGCAGGGCAGGGAGGTGATGCAGCGTCCACGAGATTGAGATTGGAGACTGCAGCCTGCTTCAGGGACCACATTTTGAAAAGTTGTTGGAAACTCAGAGATGGGGCAGCAAAGAGCCAAAAGTCTGGAGGGCTGCAGAGAAAGTCCTTCTGCTCAGCTCTTGAGGTCCATGTGTTTGGCTTCTACAAGGAAAGCTGAGAGGCGACATTACTCGGGCGTCTAAGGGCCTTTCTGGAGAGAACATGTCGGGTACCAAAGGGCCGATTCATGGTGGGAGAAAGGCAGGACAAGAGCCAGTGGCTGGAAGGTGAAACTAAACACGTTCTTCTTGGACATAAGGCACCAATACTTCACAGGGAGGATGATTCACCACTGGCACAAACTACCAAAGCAAGAGACGGGGTCTTCATTTCTTGATGTCTGCTAGTGGAGACTAGCTGCCTCTCTGCTGTGTGCTTGGATCCAAACTGAGCTACTGTGGTATGCAGGGGTCAGATTTGCTGCCCTAATGGTCCCATCCAACCTCAACATCTACTAATGAATGACAAACTTCGCGAGGCCTAGAGAGCAGCCTCTGCGTTTACCTCACAGCCAGCTTGGTCCCCAACTCAGCTGTCCTTGAGGTGTGGCTGGAATTGCTCCCCCTGGTGATGAGGGCCGTCCTTTAGGACAGGGATGGGGAACCTCAGGCCAGGGGGGTCACTTGCCTGGATCTGGCCCCCAAGGCTCGGGGACCCTCCTGCATTGGGGAGCCTGTGCGGGTGCTTCAGCCCCCTGCTGCCCCACCACGGGTCTAGCGTGCTCACAATCTACTAGGCTAGCCCCCGCCCGCCGGCATGCAAGGCAAATGTGGGGAGTGTCTTTCTCCTTCTCAGTCGGGTGCCACATCAGTGAGGGCTTTTTGTGTGCGGCCAGAAACTTTTGGCCACGTTGGACCTCAGGGTCATTGGGAAATGCCCAAGTGCAGCCTTCCTCCAGGTGAGGCTCCCAATAAGGCCAGGCACCTATAAATCCAGGCACCAGAGGCTGATGCCTTGTCCATTGGGCTCCTGGGGGTCCCCAACCTCCTCACCTTCAGGTGATGCCCTTAGCCTCCCTGATCTTCAGCTGATGCCAGCCCCAGCCGCGGGGGAGCTGGAGGTGGCAGCCAATAGCTAGCTCTCCTGCCCTGGCTGCAGCCCAGCCCCGGGGATGCTGGAGATGGTGGCTGCCCTGACTGCAGGGCCGGGGCAGGACTCGAACCCAAAAACCCAGGTCCAGAGGCTGATGCCTTACCCATTAGGCTGGCTGCTCCTGGGGCAGGCGGCTTGCTCTGGTGGTGCACCAGAGCCCAGCTCCAGCTCTGGCACACAGCAGCACTGTGACCCTCAGCCCCTTGTGGGTGTGTGGAGAACACCTGTGGGGAGAAGAGAGGGTCAGTCTCTAACAAGATCTTTCATTCTGTCTAGTCCATCATCTGAGTTATCTTTTCTGTGCTAACTGCCATTTTACTAACAGAAGCTTGGCACTGCAAGTAGACTGGTACCTTACTAAGGCAACTGTGTCCCTTTCCCCATGGGAAACAGCTGTGGAGTTCTTGCACATGGGGAGTGAATGAGTGCGGAACGTGAGTGTTTGGAAAGTGAACAACTTGAAGGCTCAGCAGTTTTAGAGTCCAGATGGTCAAAGAAGCCAGAAGACTCAGGCCCAATGTAAAGCAGACCAGTGCAGGACACAGAGATGGCCTTGGAGTTAAGAGCAAGCACCCCTTTACAGAGCAACCCTGGGAAGCAGGCACTGACATACTGATGCCAGATGACAAAGAAAAACAACTTCCAGATAAATAGATGTGAAGCAGAACAGATGGTTACCGATGAAGAGCTGACAAAGCAAGCTAGAGAGACCTGAACGAGAGAAGAATCCTACAAAAGACGGGGCGTCTTACATGACTCTCCGGGTCTCGTCAAGATCGGCGCACCGGTCTAGACCGAGAGAAGCCTCTGCTCCCCACCGCCAGCATTTAGCGGGTGTGGCCAGTGAGCGGATGTGAGCAACGAACAGGTAATTTGAAGCAACAACAAGACGACACATGCGCGTGAACACTTACCTACAGCCTCTAGCTTTCATCCTAGACACGTCACCCAAGCAATTGTTTACCGCCAGGCTCTAAGAGACAACCAGATTTGTACCAGACCCACAGACACAGACCCTACAGGATCTGTCAGGCATTTGTAAAAGTTCAGTGCCCACCTGGGGAAATGGAAAAACAGATTGACAGAGCCAGACGAGTACGCAGGCATCAGCTTCAAGACAGGCCCAGCAAAACAACAGAACCCTACTAGTCATCACCTACAGGCCCCAACTGAAACCCTTCCAGCGCATCCTTAACAATCTACAACTTACCTTGGAAAACAATCCTTCACTCTCACAGGCCTTGGGACACAGGCCGGTCCTCGCTCACAGACACCCCCCTACCCTGAAACAAATTCTTTCCAGAAACCACACATCCCACCTCAAAGACACTCACCCAGGAAGCCACCCCCGCAAGAAACTCCAGTGCCAGCCCTGTCCACACATCTGCACACGTGACGTCATCACAGGACCTAACCACATCAGCCACCACATCAGAGGCTCATACAACAGCACATCCAAGGTGATCTGTGCCACCCCCTGCCAGCTGGGCCCCTCGGCCACGTGTGTTGGCCACACTGGACAGACGCTGCGACAAAGGAGTCAGGGACAGAAATCAGATACTCAAAATGGTAGCACACATACCTGCTGGGGAACACTGTAACTGGCCAGAGCACTCAATGGATTTCTAAGTGGTTCTCCTCTTACAAAGCCATTTCAGGAACTAACTAGAGCAGGGCTCAGCAAGCTGTGGCTTCCGAGCCAAATACGGCTCTTTTGCAGCACGAGCTCAGCCCCCTGCCTCACTGCGCCCGCAGCAGGGAGCCATCTGGGGCTCCAGCCTCGCAGCCCCCACAAAATTGGAGCACCGGCTTCCTGCGGGGGGAAAGGGGGGAAGGAGGGGGAGAAAAGCCCCGAGGCTCCCTGCCGGATCCAGCTTGCAGGGAAGAAGAGCAGCTAGAAATGGCTCCGCACACTGCTGCTTCCCTTCCCCCTCCCACAGCAGGGCATGGACCTGCTTCCTGGAGGATTTCCCTGCTGCTCCCATTTGCCAAAATCTTGCCAATGGGAGCAGCGGGAGGCCAATCCTGGGCCGTGGTGCCGGTAGCACTGTGAATGCAAGTTAGTGCCCCCCCACTCTCCCAGGCTGAGACCCCACGCCCCCAGCCTGCTCACAGACACCCTCCACTGAGACCCCTCACACCCAGTCCACTCCTGCACCCTCACCCCTAGCCAGACACCCACCCCCAGCCTTCCCCCACCTTCCCTTGCACCTGCCTCCTCCCCTGGCCAGACACCCCACCCCAGCCTGCTCCTGCACCCCACCTCCCACCCTCACCCGCCTGAACCCCTGTCCCTGTCCCACCCGCTGGCAGCCCCGTCCCGCACACTGGTCCCCTCCATTGTGGCTGCACCTGGAGCTCAGGGGCCACAAAACCCACCGGCCCTGGGACCCCAGAGGAGCGAATCCGGTTTGAAGAAGCTTAAACCTTGCTCCCTCCTGCCCCCCCCCCAAGGGAGCGAGATGTTTTTGGGGGGGGCGCACATCGGCGGGGGGGTTTCGCTACTGTTGAGTGCCCCCCCTTCCCGATTGTTCTGTGGGTCAGCGACCCGCCCAAGGCAGGTTCCCGGCCCGGCCGTAAACACCGACAAGGCGGGAACCTGCCGCGTGGGACACCCGCGGTACCGGGTGTGACACGGAGCCCGGCCGACAAGAGGCGGGCTGGACGCAGGGCAGCCTCGCGCTCAGACCCAGGATCCGCTTGCGGCCCCACGCGCAGCACGCTCCTCGGACCAACGACAGCCCATTGGCCGACAGGGCAGCGCGTAACGGGCACCTGGGGACAGAGTCAGGACACACCCCTTGCTGACAGCCCATTGGCCGACACAGTCCTCCACCAAGGCTGTCTTCCAAAAACCCATTGGCTGGCACACAGCCAAGAAACGCCCTAAGTCGCAGCCCATTCGCGGACAGACCAGCCTGTTAAGATCTACCCCGGACAGCCTATAGGCCACCAGTATTGTTAGGACACGCCCTTGAGTCACAGCCCATTCGCGGAGAGAAGAGTCTGTTATGAATCAACCCCGGACAGTCTATTGGCCGCCTGTAGGCTCTGGACACGCCCTTTAGTCACAGCCCATTGGCAGACAGACCAGTCCGTTAAGATCCAGCCGGGTCAGCCTATAGGCCACCAGTATTGTTAGGACACGCCCTTTAGTCACAGCCCATTCGCGGACAGAAGAGTCTGTTATACTCCACCCCGGAATCTATTGGCCGCCCGCAGCCCCAGAACACACCCTGTAGTCACAGCCCATTGGTGCACAGAGCAGTCGGTTACTATCCACCCCGGACAGCCTATTGGGCGCCTCTGATTCAGAACACGCCCTGTAGTCACAGCTCATTCGCGGACAGAACAGTCTGTTATGATACGTCCGGGACAGCCTATTGGCCACCTGTAGTGTTAGGACACGCCCTTGGGTCACAGCCCATTTGCGGACAGAGGAGTCTGTTATAAAGCACTCCGGACAACCTATTGGCCGCCAGCAGCCTCAGGACACGCCCTTCAGTCACATCCCATTCACGGACAGAGCAGTCCGTTAAGATCCACCAGGGTCAGCCTATTGGGCCCCTCAGATTCAAGACACGCCCTTCGGTCACATCCCGTTCGCGGACAGACCAGTCCGTTAAGATCCACCCCGGACAGCCTATTGGGCGCCTCAGATTCAGGACACGCCCTTCAGTCACAGCCTATTCGCGGACAGACCAGTCCGTTAAGATCCACCCGGGTCAGCCTATTGGAAAGCAGCAGAGTCAGAACACGCCCTTTCGTCACAGCCCATTCGCGGACAGAGCGGTCGGTTCAGATACGCCCTGGACAGCCTCTTGGCCGCCAGCGGAGTCGGAACACGCCCCTTCAGTGACTGCCCACGTGCCTACAAAGTAGTCCGTTAACGTCCGCTCCGGAAAACTCATTGGCCAATTCCTCAGGAAAGAAACGCCCCTTCGCGACTAGCCGTTCGCCGACACAGCCGCCCGTTAACGTCCCCTTAGCTGGCAAGAGCCAGGGAACGGCCCTTGTCGAGAGCCCGCTTGCCAACACATCAGTGCGTTAATACCCCACGAACTGCCCCCCAGGGGTCGCTCTGCCCCCTCCCGCCACCCATTTCCAGCAGTTCTGGCACCTCAGCGCTTTGCGTCCCGTCCCTGGGGGCAGCTCCTTCTCCGCGTCCAGCCCAGGCTGGCCCAGAGCTGCCGGGCACGGAGAGACGCACGCGAAGGGCTCGGCCCATCACGGGCACCACTGGGGTGCCGGGACACATCCCTTCGGGGGCCGGGCTCGGGCCGCGCTGCATGGGGGAGCTACTCCCCCCGGCCGGTCCGGGCGCCCACGCGTTGAGACACAGGCGGGGCTGGGCCGCAGCAGCCGGAGCCCACGCGCTGAGGCAGGGGGCTGTGGCCGGGACGCTTCAGGGAGAAACTCAAACACTATATTTGCCCTTTTCCAATCTTCTGGAATCTCTCCCATCTTCCATGATTTTTCAAAGATGATAGCTAAAGGCTCAGATACCTCCTCTATCAGCTCCTTGAGTATTCTAGGATGCATTTCATCAGGCCCTGGTGACTTGCAGACATCTAACTTTTCTAAGTGATTTTTAACTTGTTCTTTTTTTTATTTAAACAATTTCATCGTTGCCGGGCAGGCAATGAAATGTCTGGGTGTAAAAAGTACAAAAATAATAAAGCGCTGTAAAACTTAATAGCAAAAATTCAGTTTTCTCCACGTTTCAGTGGTATTGACGTACCCCCCCAGACTTCTCTCGAGTACCCTAAAGGGTACTCGTACCACTGGTTGTCAGATGGCCTAAAGGACCCGGGGAGGGGCTATGGCAAAGCAGAGAAAGTGCAACTAACTGCAATAGGAAAAGTCATAATCCACCAAGGAGAAAACCTGACTCCCCTGGGAAATCAAACCAGCTCCAGATAGCCTGGGCTTCCCAGAAATTTGGAGTTGGCACACGAATTCTCCCCCTCCCCGGCCTGTTCATTGTCTGGCAGTCTCCAGGGAAGATCAAACCAGACCAGAGAGGCTGTTTGTCTCCTTTGCCTTGTGGTAGTCCTGCCAGAGTTCCTTGATCTTGGCTCTGCATTGTACGGTGTCTAACTCATGCCCCTTGGCACACAGGGCTTGAGAAATGCAACCATTCGTGTCCCAGTTCTTTTGGGTCACTTGCAGCTCCAAATTAACTGAATCTTTGCTCCACACACTGATTAGATCCAAAAGCTCTGCATTGCTCCAAGCAGGGGAGTGTTTGGATCAACCACCACCCATTTCCTTGAGAACCACCATACAATGTGCCATGAGGACCACCATACAATGTGCCACAGACACAGGAAATGAATTTAAATTTCTTAGGATTTGCAGGTGGGAGAGGAGCATCTCTTTAACTGTGAACAGTTCAAGGTGATGTCCATAGTGGCTCAATGGGGCATTGTCAGATATATGCTTGATGCAATAAACTCAACATCATCCTATCACAGTGCACGATTGTTGATAGTGCAGAGACAAAAGTCCCTTGTGGAGCTGGAAGTTTTTTATCAGGAAAAACAGCTGTACATTATGACATCTGTGGTACTGTAGTGTGGACACTTAAAGGTTTTTGTCATCCAAAGGCAGTTTTTCTCAACAAAACGTGCCAGTGTAGACAAGTCCCAATTCAGCTGATGAAGAGGGTTTTAGTGGTGAAAGCTTATCCCCTAATAAATGTTAGTCACCTGTAGTGGTAGATCCCCCATTGGTGGATTGAATGAAAAAGTTTTGACAGGAGTCCAGAAATTCCCTCAGTCTGGAATTCAGCTGCTCCAACAGGACCAGCATCTGCTGGGGAGAAGGGAGAGAAGAAAAGAGACGAAAAAGGGACAATTAAAAAACGGTGGGGTCGGGGTAGGGAATCCCAGCAGCACAGACAGGCAGGCGGCTGCCCTAGGAGGCCCGTGTAGGGTTGCTACTAGATACCTTCACAAAAAACCCCAACATGGTGGTTGAGAAAGGGGCGGGGGGAAATGTCCCCACCCCATGTCCGGTATTTTCTGGGACTTTTTACCCGGCGGAAGACGCAACCGCCGGACTGTCCGGGAGAAACCTGACACCTGGCAACCCTAGGCCACTGCCCAAGGCGCAGGGAACACATGAAAGCCCCCCCCCCGCAGTCCCTGGCGCCCTGTAACCCCCCCCCGTTTCTTTGCTCCCAAAGGCGCTCGAGCCCCGCCCTCAGCTACGTCCGCCCTGGCGTTAGACACTGCGTCGTCCCGCCCTGACGTCACTGGCGACTGCAGCCAATGGAGACGACGCGTCCCGTTCAAACCGAGGGGCCTCAGCAGCGCGAAGCAACTAGCTGCTTGGGGGCTATGGAGACCACCGGGCCGTGCCAGGAGGTGAGTGCGCGCGCCTGCCTCTCTTTCCCCGCCCCCCCCGCCGGCTCCGGCCGTGGGGAGAGCGGCGTCCTGAGCGAGTCTGTTTTGTGGTCCCCGTGTGAGCGCGCTGCTCGGCGGGCGCCCCGCGAACACGCAGCTCCGGGGGGGCAGCCGCACGCACAGACACCCCCGGCTTAGCGCGGCGCGGGAGGCGTCACCGTAACGTTAGGTTCTCCCCTGCCCCGGGGGAGGCGGTGGCCCCTGTGCAGGGCAGGGAGCGGCTGCACGTGGGGGGTAGGGGTGGAAGAGGCGCCCTGCAGCTCGGGTCTCCCCGCCCCCAGCGCTGCTGCTCGGGGCAGCTCCGGTGGGAATCTAAACCCTGCTCCTGGCGCCCCCTTTGTGGGTTGCCTTGGGCAAGAGCCCTCAGACGCCTCACCCTTACTCCTGGCACCTGAGCTGGATGCGGAGCGAGAGACCAGTGAAGGAAGGGCCGCACTTTGAGTGGGGAGAGGCAAAAGGGAGAAAAAGCAAGAGCAGACTGGCTGCAGTGGGGAGGGGATTGGTGTCTTGCTGAGGACTCAGGCCCTAGCTTGATATCCCCAACCTTTTTATGTCCATGGCTACTTTCTAAATTTAAGGGCAACCCAAGAACTACCTGTCCAGCTCTCTCCACCCCTTCCCCCATTCACTTTCACGTGGCATGGGTAGTTGATTAACCAATAAGCAAAAGTTTATCAGTTAATGCTATAGTAACAGGGCTCGACAATTAGTGTAATCTACTTGCCCGTGGCGAGTAGATTACAAGCCGGCACAGCCGCGCAGCGTGGTCTGCGCACGCACAGTGTGCTGAACCGTGCGGCTGGTGAGCAGGGCTCACCGCCGCTTGGTGAGCCCTGGCTATAGACTATGTGCATTTCCCTCTTCCCCTCTCTCTGCCAGTAAATTTTTGCTCAGTACTGGCTTGCAATGGGTCTAGGACCTACCCCTGCTGTAGCTCTGCATTTAAAGTGTATTAGGAGCCGGGTGGGCAGGCAGCCCGGCTCACTGTGGGTTCACACTGGGTCTGGGACCTACCTTTGTTTCAGCTCTGCATTTACAGTGTATTAAGAGCCAGGTGGGCAGGCATCCTATCTCAGTTCTGGCTCACATTGGGTCTGGGAGCTCAGATCCTCCCTAGACAGGGGCTGCTGTCACCCCGCCGCACTACTGCCTCTTTCTCAGAAGCAGCAGCACAGGGTGACAGGCAGCAAGTGTGCGAGGAGAGCTGGTTTTTAAACTGGCTCCCCTTGCAGACCAGCTCCCACCTGGCACCCAGCATTGGTGTCTCTGATACAGCGGCTGCTGGCCCTGCCCCTGGGGACTAACCCGATTAAAATTCCATGAGGTTACTTGACTATTCAATTAACTGATATTTAACATCTCAAGTAGGAGGTTGGGGATGTGGAGTGCTAGCTCTGAGGGGATTCAGGGCTGGTGCAAGAGGGGTTTGGGTGCAGGTTCTGCTGTGTTACAGTGGGCAGCTCTTGTCAGGGTTGTAAGAGTTGCTGCTCCTCCCTGCCAGGGATATGAATGATGGAAGGCCCACATCCCAGCCACCCTTTGATTGGTTAACTGGTTAAAAAGTATGTTAACTGGTTAACAAATTAAATGGGCTTTTACATCCCTACTCCCTTCAGGGAAAGCTTCTGAGCAGAACACCTTCCAGACATAAGCCTCCTCTTCAGTCCAACCTGCTGGTGCCAGGTCCCCCTGGGATATGCAGGGCACTGCTATGTCTTTCCCTCTCCTTCAGGACAGCCAGGCTGTTGGGAAGCTGCAGAGAACCTCTGAGATTGGTACCAGCCACATTATACCCATCTTCTGGATGACCCCACTGGAGTGGCTGGAGAAAAACATGCACATCTCTGTGTCAGAGTCCTTGAGGCAAAGCCTACCGCTGCCAGCTCTGCAGCAAGATGCAGGCACAAATGTTACCCCTGTCCTTAGCCGCTCTGCGGGCACCTGGATGACTCCCCCAGCACTGCTGGAGAAGAGTACGAACACCTCTGCGGAATGGTCTGTCTGCGCAAAGGATAGTGCAGCAGAAACAGATTCTCTGCTCTGGCAGTAAGTGTCCCTATTATAAGAGCCCTGCATGGAAACAAAACTTGTATCCACAGAAATGAGCTGTGGAATCTGCAGATTCAGATACCTGTGGATATCTGGATTTGCAGGGCTCTACCTGTTAGCTGCAGAAACTTCTGTTACCCAAACACTCTGGGCAGCGGTTCCCAACCTTTTTCAGATGGGGACCCATTTTGACAATTCAGGAAGACTTGGTAACCCAAAGCAATTCAAAAACGGGGGGAGGAGGGAGGGCAGAGCCACCTGGGGAGACACTTGGAGACCCTTTCGAAATATAATGGCGACCCATCTTTAGATCCCGACCCATAGGTTGAGAGAACCTGCTCTAGGGGCACCCACCTCTACCAAATTCCTAGGGCTCAAGGCATAAGAATGGCCATACAGGTTCAGACTAAAGGTCCGTCCAGTCCAATATCCTGTCTTCCGATAGTGGCCAATGCCAGGTGTCCCAGAGGGAGTGAACCTAACGGCTAATGGTCAAGCGATCTCTCTCCTGCCATCCACCTCCACCCTCTGACAGACAGAGGCTAGGGGCACCATTCCTTATCCATGCTGGCTAATAGCCAGGGCTCGACAAACCAATGTAATCTACTTGCCATGGAAGAGCTGGCGCGGAGCGATCCGCGCATGCGTGGCGCGATCTGCTAATAGCCATTAATGGACTTAACCTCCATGAATTTATCTAGTTCTCTTTTAAACCCAGTTATAGTCCTAGCCTTCACAACCTCCTCAGGCAAGGAGTTCCACAGATTGGCTGTGCGCTGTGTGAAGAACTTCCTTTTATTTGTTTTTAAACCTGCTGCCCATTAGTTTCATTTGGTGGCCCCTAGTTCTTATATTATGGGAACAAGTAAATAACTTTTCCTTATTCACTTTCTCCACACCACTCATGATTTTATATACCTCTATCCTATCCCCCCTTTGTCTCCTCTTTCCTGAGCTGAAGAGTCCTAGTCTCTTTAACCTCTCCTCATATGGGACCTGTTCCAAACCCCTAATCATTTTACTTGCCTTTCTGTGAACCTTTTCTAATGCCAGTATATCTCTTTTGACATGAGACCACATCTGTACGCAGTATTCCAGATGCAGGTGTGCCCATGGATTTATATAAGGGCAATAACATATTCTCTGTCTTCTTCTCTATCGCTCTTTTAATGATTCCTAATATCCTGTTTGCTTTTTTGACTGCTGCTGTACACTGTGTGGATGTCTTCAGAGAACGATCCATGATGACTCCAAGATCTTTTTCCTGATTAGTTGTAGCTAAACTAGCCCCCATATGCTCCCTGTGTTGTGGGGCTGGTACACTCCATTACTCCTTAGAGTGGGGTGAAGAGGTGCATCACAACCGAGTTTGAAGGGCTGCCCTGCATCTTGAGGCGGGGTGGCCCAGTGGACGGAGTCAGCACTACTGATAAGCATGGTCACCATCCTGGTGTGGGTGGTGGCCAACATAAGGGAACCCAGGCCTGCCTTCTCCACCAGGTCCCGACCCAATTGGCAGGGTTACCTGACACCAGGTCAGTAGGGATCCTACCAAAATACACCAAATCTTGATGCAGGTCTGTAACCCATTCCCTGCAAAGCCTCCCTGGGTCACTTCCTACCTGACTCTCTGGCATTCTCAGCTTCTAGGGCTCTCAGGTCTCCATTCTTTTTAATGTCCCATGTCTGTGTGGCATGCCAGCAGTTCTTCCCCAGTAGCTATCAACACCCCTCCTTCCTTGCTAGCACTCAGCCCAGACTGAGGCCTTCTCTACACTGAGAGAAGGTTGGTGGTGTTTTTTGTTTTTTTTGTTTTTTTTTAAGCACTCGATTTTTGTAAAGTCAAAGGTGCATGTCCCCACTGTGCAAGAATTCAGTGTAGCTTGTCCCCAGTAGGATGGCTACTGTTGACTTCAAGAGCAAGGCACTGTGAGTAGCTATCTCACAGTTCCTGCTGCCCCTCTACACTGGGAGCATAACCCAGAATGCACACTGGGACCAAAACTGCAGCAGTGGGCACATGTCATCAGTGGCACATAATGCACTCCTCTTTCCATCCCTCCCCCCCACTTGAAAGCAGCAGCAAATAGTTTTTGGTGCCCTTTTTTCTGTTTATCCAGGGTGATGCCATAGTAGGCTAAGCATGGAAGCAGGTATGTGAATGGTGAATCGGTAGAGGCTGGACCAGCAGCAGTGTACTATGGTAATCATATTAACCACTGTGTGCCTTATACTGGAATGAGGACAAATCTTGGAAGGCCGTGAACTAGGGATGTAAAACAATTTAAAAAATCCTAGCGGTTACACAGCTGAGGATACTGCAGTATAAAGCTTTATATATAAACTTCCCTGGAGTGGGGCTGGAAGGGGCTGCTGGCTTTACTCCAGGGGAGCCTGTGTGTAACTCGGGGGGCAGGGGGAGCTGTGCCATGCCTGCCACAAGATGGGAGTTGCTCTGCCTGGCTGAAGCAGCCCCCTATTAGTGAACAGGAATAACACTTAATAAACCGATTAAACACTTACATCTCTACCATGAGCATACTCATCTGTGGCTCACTTGAGTTAAGTAACTGGCAAATGTCATCAGCATTCAATCCTCTTGGCACAGTGGAACTCTGGCTCTGGTGCTATGAGACACCCAGAAACTGGTGGAATTGCTTAGTTATACAACTATGGGATGAACAGCAGTGGCTGCAGAACTTTTGCATGCATAAGGCCACTTTCATGAAAGTTTGTGAACTGCTTTCTGCTGCCCTGAAGCACAGGAACACCAGAATGAGACCTGCTCTGACAGTTGAATGGCAAGTAGCAATAACCCCGTGGAAGCTTGCAATGCCAGACTGTTACTGATCATTTGGGAATCAATTTGCAGTGGGGAAATCTACAATGAGGGCAGTTGTGATCTAAGGCAATCGATACCCTTCTGCTAATAAGGACAGTTACTCCAGGAAACGTGCAGGACATAGTAGAGGGCTTTGCTATGATGGGGTTCCCTAACTGTTGGGGCAATAGATGGCATGCACACACATCCCATCTTGGTACCTGACTGCCTTACCCATTGTGGTTTATGTTCTCTTTGGCATTTGGTGCTGCAGGCACTGGTGGATCACAAGGGCTGTTTTGCTGACATTGTGAGATGGTCAGGAAAGGTGCATGACATTTGTATCTTTAACAATTCCAATCTCTTCAGAAAGCTGCACACTGTAACTTTCTGGTCTGGGAAGAAAATTACAGTCTGATATTGAAATACCAATAGTGATCCTTGGAGATCCCCCTGCTCCCATAGCTTAGGAAGCTGTACACAAGCAGCCTCGACCACAGTAAGTAGCAGTTCAACTACATGCTGTGAAAGTGTAACATGATGGTGGTGGAATGTGCTTTTGGAGATTTAAAGGGAAGGCCTTGCAATCAACTGCCCATTGTCGTGGCAACCTGCTGTGAGCTTGATTTAATCTGTGAGAGCAAAGGGGAAAGTTGTATGGTTTGTGGCTGGCGGCGGGGGAGGAGGGGGAGAGATGAGGCACAGTGCCTTACCAGTAACTTATGAGCAACCAGACACCAAGGCAATAAGTAGAGCACAGCAAGGGGCACTGGAAACTGGAGAGACTTTGAAAAAGGGCTAGACAGTGATATAACAGTCAAGCTCTTTGCTCTTAACAAGGTGCCCCCTGCATTGTGTGCTTGCCTGTAAACCTCACCACCCCTTCAACCCAAGCAATAGACTGTTATTGAGAAATCCATGTGTTTTTATTTAGAGAACACAGGGAAGCAGGGACAAAAAAGCATGAGCTTTGGTGGGTGGGGGAGGGGAAGTATGGGAGTAGGTGGCTCTGTGGCTCCTGCCTTCTCCCCCTCTTCATCCTTTGCTGCTTCTGATACAGAGGCAGTAAGGGGTTGGGGAATGCATGTACCTATCTGGTTTAAGTGTGGTCTTATTGGTTATCAGTTAATCATTTAAACAACTATATACTAACATCCCTAATTACAATCCCCTTTATGCCTGCCTCTGGAATTTCCACTACATGCATCTGACGAAGTGGGTCTTTGCCCACGAAAGCTTATGCCCCAATAAATCTGTTGGAATCCTGTGGCACCTTATAGACTAACACGACTACCCCTCTGATACTACAATCCCCTTGTGCAGCAATCACAGGTGTGAATGGCCTTTTGTTCCGGGATGTATCCCTGGAGGCTGAGTGTAAAGCTTCCCTTTACACATACACCCCTGAGTTGTAGGGCCCCTGGGAGAGGAGGTTATAAAACTTGGTGTGGAGGGGATGTAGGTCCACAAGGGCAGGAGGAGGTGCCTGTGCATCTGGCCATCCTGAAGGTCCTCCATGCATGTTATCACATTTGCCATGAATGTCAAGATTCTCTCCTGGTTCTTCATGTCAAGTTCCCTGCATGCTCGCCTATCTTCACGCTCCACTTGTATCTCCTGCAGCAGCATTTTCCTCCACTCACTTAATTGCTTGGACAGGGAGCCGACAGATTGCATTTGCTCCTTGACCTACGTCATCCCTTGTACATTTTTTTTCACCTTTGGATTTGTGCTAGCCAGGCAGTTGAAGGAGCCAGAGGACTGTGTGGCATGTTTGCTGCTATACCCACTGAAACAAAAAGTGAAGGGTAGACTTTACAGGAGATAAACATTGAGCATAAAACCTACTCTCTTAGCACAAAGGAAGGTCTGTCTAAAGACAATAGAGATGTTATGTACAAGGCCACAGTAATGCTTTTAAGAGTCCACTTTGAAGAAGGTACACCTCAGTTCTTAGGGGAGCAGCTGGACTCTGAGGTGACAGGCCAGGGCTCAAGCCTGCAGGTGGGAGAGGGTCTGGGTGTGGCAGCATAGCAGGGACTTGAGCTATGCTTCATTTGGGATGAGCCAATGGAGATTTATTGGAGCCATCAGATAATAGCTTTCCCTGCTTCAGGTTGCCATGTGTGATATCAATCTTCTCTGCATCACACAGTGATAGGGAACAGATGTTGACTAAATGTGACTGGAAACCCGGGTCTTGTGCTGCAATGACCCTAGACTATGTAATGCTGGCTTGGTGTGGAAAGGTGTCCTACCGTGGAGGACAGAATGAGGCAGGCCTCCCCAGAAACCTTGTGAGAAAGATGAGAGAGTTCCTGTATGGCTATGTCTAGACTGCAGTGTTATTTCGGGATATTCTGCGTATTTTAGCTTGCCCATTATTTCAAAATATAATGGGCTCACTATTCCGACGTCCCTGTAAACCTCATTCCACGAGGAGTAAGTGACATTTTGGAATAGCGATTTATTTCGAAGTAAGTGCTGTGTAGATAGTGCCAAATTTTGAAATAAGCCATTCTGAAATATCAAAATAAGATGCAATTTGTGGTGCTCAAATTGCATATCTTATTTTGACCTATGTTAAAGTGGAGATGCACCCTATGAGAGCTTCATGGAGATGAACCTCCTCAAGGGAGGTTCCAAAGAGGATGGAGAGAGGCTGCTCTCAATGAGGGATGGCAGAACAAGCAGCAATGGTCTCAAGTTATAGTGGGGGAAGTCTCGGTTGGATATTAGGAAAAACTATTTCACTAGGAAGGTGGTGAAGTACTGGAATGGATTACCTAGGGAGATGATGGAATCTCTGTCCCTAGAAGTTTTTAAGTCTCTGCTTGACAAAGCCCTGGCTGGGATGATTTAGTTGGGATTGGTCCTGCTTTGGGCAGGGGACTGGATTTGATGACCTCCTGAGGTCTCTTCCAGCCCTAGGATTCTATAATTCTATGTACAGGGAGACTTTCCACTCAGTCTCTGGACATGTTAACAAGCTGTTTGAGGCGCTGTTTAAGTTTATCCAGTAAGTTAATGTGAGCAAAAACTTTAAGCCACAACAAGAGCGTGCGTGTGTGTCTGCGCACGCACACGTGTGTGTGTGTGTGTGTCCTTGTCTTCATGAAACGTATGCTAACTGTTTTTCTACTGTATTCTCAATAAATGCAGTGTTGCCTGTTCCCCTGAAAAGATCCTGTGTGCTTATAAGCATAACACTTATTCATGTTTTTCTGCTGATCTCCTTCTTAGACCCCAGTTTATACAGTTAAACTTGAGTCCTGCTTACTTATACCTTAGTGCTTAGCCAATCATTTTACTAAATTTTTACAATGCTAACTATAACAATTCTCTAACCAATCAATTTATAGTTTACTTTACACTTAGCAAAATTATTATGTAACAGACAGAAACAAAGAATGAGAGAACTTTTAAACTAAGAGATGGGGGAATAGCTGATTGGTGCGGAGGTGCACGTAAATTGGATGGAGACTCCTCTGAGAGGAGAATCTATTTATAGAGATTCTCTAAGCTGTAGTCAGAAAGAGGAGGGGAGAGGACAAACCATGGGCCAGAGTAGACAAACAACCGCATATAAAGGAATCCAATGCATCAGGGAAGGGCAGACAAATAAGCAGTGGCAAATTTTTAAAGTGCTTCTACACAAATGCTAGGAGTCTGACTAATAAGATGGGTGAACTAGAGTACCTCATATTAAAGGAGGAGATTGACATAATAGGCATCACTGAAACCTGGTGGAATGAGGAAAATCTGTGGGACACAATCATACTGGGATATAAAATATATCGGAAGGATAGAGCAGGCTGGGTGGGTGGCGGAGTGGCACTGTATGTGAAAGATAATGTAGAATCAAATGAAATAAAAATATTAAATGAAGCAACATGTTCAATAGAATCGCTATGGATAGTAATTCCATGCTCCAATAATAAGAAATTAGCAGTAGAGATATATTACTGACCACCTGACCAGGACAGGGATACTGACATTGAAATGCTGAGGGAGATTAGAGAGGCTACCAAAATAAAGAACTCTATAATAATGGGGGATTTTAATTATCCCCATATTGACTGGATACATGTCACCTCAGGAAGAGAAGCAGAGATAAAATTTCTCAATGGCTTAAATGACTGCTTCTTGGAGCAGCTGGTACAGAAACCCACAAGGGGAGAGCCAATTCTCGATTTAGTCCTGAGTGGAGCGCAGGATCAGGTCCAGGAGATAACCGTTACAGGACCGCTTGGGAATAGTGACCATAATATAATAACATTTAACATTCCTGTGGTGGGAAGAACACCTCACCAGTCCAGCACTCTGGCATTTAATTTCAAAAGGGGGAATTACACACAAATGAGGAGGTTAGTTAAACAGAAATTAAAAGGCACAATGACTAGACCCAAATCCCTGCAAGCTGCATGGAAACTTTTTAAAGACACCATAATAGAGGCCCAACTTAAATGTATACCCCAAATTAAAAAACATAGCAAGAGACCTAAAAAAGAGGCACCGTGGCTTAACCACCATGTAAAAGAAGCAGTGAGGGACAAAAGGCATCTTTTAAGAAGTGGAGGTCCAATCTAGTGAGATAAATAGAAAGGAACATAAACACTGTCAAATCAAGTGTAAAATGTAATAAGAAAAGCAAAAAAGATTGAGGAACAGCTAGCCAAAAACTCAAAAAATAACAAAATGTTTAAGTACATTAGAAGCAGGAAGCCTGCTAAAAACCTGTGGGTCCCTAGATGATCGAGATATAAAAGGCGCAATCAAGGACGATAAAGCCATTGCGGATAAACTAAATGATTTCTTTGCTTCACTCTTCACGGCTGAGGACGTTAGGGAGATTCCCAAATCTGCACCGTCCTTTGTGGGTGATGAATCTGAGAAACTGTCCCCGATTGAAGTGTCATTAGAGGAGGTTTTGGAACAAATAGAAAAACTTAATGTTAACAAATCTCCGGGACCGGATGGCATTCATCCAAGGGTTCTAAAAGAACTCAAATGGGAAATTGCTGAACTATTATCTGTGGTTTGTAACCTATCCCTTAAATCGCTTCCGTACCTAATGACTGGAAGGTAGCCAACGTGACACCAATATTTAAAAAGGGCTCTAGAGGCGATCCTGGCAATTACAGACCGGTAAGTCTAACTTCAGTACCGGGCAAATTAGTCAAACAATAGTAAAGAATAAAATTGTGAGGCACGAGAAGAACATAATTTGTTGGACAAAAGTCAACATGGTTTCTGTAAAGGAAATCCTGTCTTACTAATCTATTAGAGTTCTTTGAAGGGTTAACGCACATGCGGACAAGGGGATCCAGTAGATATAGTATACTTAGATTTTCATTTGACAAGGTCCTCACCAAAGGCTCTTGTGTAAATTATACTGCCATGGGATAAGAGGGAAGGTCCTTTCTTGGATTGAGAACTGGTTAAAAGACAGGAAACAAAGGGTAGGAATAAATGGTAAATTTTCAGAATGGAGAGGGGTAACTAGTGGTGTCCCCAAGGTCAGTCCTGGGACCAATCCTTTTCAACTTATTCAAAAATGATCTGCAGAAAGGGGTAAGCAGTGAGGTGGTAAAGTTTATGGATGATACCAAACTGTTTAGGATAGTCAAGACAGAAGCAGACTGTGAGGACTCCAAGAAGATCTCACCAAACTGAGTGATTGGGCAACAAAAATGAAATGAAATTTAATGTGGATAAGTGTAAAGTAATGCACATTGGGAAAAATAACCCCAACTATACGTACAGTATGATGGGGGCTAATTTGGCTATGACAAATCAGGAAAGAGATCTTGGAGTTATCGATAGTTCTCTGAAAACTTCCACACATGTGCAGGTCAAAAAGGCAAACAGGATGCTAGGAATTATTAAGAAAGGGATAGAAAATAAGACCCAGAATATCTTACTGCCCCTGTATAAAACTGATGGCACGCCCACATCTTGAATACTGTGTACAGATGTGGTCTCTCACCTCAAAAAAGATATTTTGGCCTTGGAAAGGGTTCAGAAAAGGGCAACTGAAATGATTAGGGGTTTGGAACAGGTCCCATATGAAGAGAGGTTAAAACGACTGGGACTTTTCAGTATAGAAAAGAGGAGACTTGGGGGGAGGGGGGGGATGGGATATGATAGAGGTGTATAAAATCATGAGTGGTGTGGAGAGGGCCGATAAAGAAAAGTTATTTATTAGTTCCCATAATAGAAAAACTAGAGGACACCAAATGAAATTAATGGGTCACAGGTTTAAAACTAATAAAAGAAAGTTCTTCACACAGCGTGCAGTCAATCTGTGGAACTCCTTGCCAGAGGAGACTGTGAAGGCTAGGACTATAACAGAGTTTAAAGAAAAGCTAGATAATTTCATGGAGGTTAGGTCCATAAAAGGCTATTAGCCAGGGGATAGAAATAGTGTCCCTGGCCTCTGTTTGTCAGAGGCTGGAGAAAGATGGCAGGAGACAAATCGCTTGATCGTTGTCTTCGGTCCACCCTCTCTGGGGCACCTGGTGCTGGCCACTGTCGGTAGACAGGCTACTGGGCTAGATGGACCTTTGGTCTGACCCAGTACGGCCATTCTTATGTTCTTATCGTAAAGACAATAAGGAAATGAGGACTTCAATCCACAACTATTGATAAGTTGTTTCTTGCTAGATTAATTACTTTCAAACTCCGTTTTCTCTAACCATCTTTCAACCTGTTTCTGAATTTGCTAATAGTGGGTGCTATTAGCACAGGGTTACCTCTTTTTAACAACCTGATAAGTTTTAATGTAATCTAGATGGAATGTGGGGCTATGACGTCGGGCTTCTACGTATGGCTGCAGGGCAAGACCTGATCCTTACATGGTCAGGTACTGTGGGTTAGTCAGTGTTCCTAAGTTGTGAGCCATTTCTCCAGTTCGTGGACTCTGTGCTCCTGAAGCCCCTCACAAGTATCTTCTTTCACTAGCTGTTCACGGGAGCACCTGAGTGTCCTGTCCCGAGCAGAACTGGAGGGGCGGCTGGAGAGCACACTTATCATCATTGAAGCCCTCTCATGCCAGCTACGGGATTGGCAGCAGAGCCAGGGGCAAGTTCCTCATCTGGGACCGGCAGAGCAAAGAGATGTGCTCACGCAGACGGACATCACCCATCCCAAAGTAGTAAGAGATGATCACTTGTGTTTGAGATTGCAGTGGGATGCTCCCAAGCAGATGCCAATGGCAGGTGTAGCCATGAGTTGTGCCTGCCTCCCCTCTGGCTGAGTAGGTCAAACTTTCCCTGTTGCCATTGCACTAGATAGTGGAGCCTATGATTGCAGCCAGGCAAAGGGGTGCTTGGCTGCCCCTCCCCTTTCCCCTCCACACAAATGCAGTGCCAGGCAAGATGAGCAGAAGGGAATTAGCTGGACTTTCTGTATGATCTTTGGCAAGTCAATCTCTCCATGTTTCAGATTTCTAGCTGTCATGGGGACAGCAGCCCTGCCGGCCTCCCAGGAGAGAGACTCTAAGGCTACGTCTACACTGGCAGCTTCTTGCGCAAGAACTCTTTTGCGGAAGAGTTCTTGTGCAAAAAATCTTCCACGAGAGCGTCTACACTGCCATCTGCTTTTGCGCAAGAGCATCCATGGCAGTGTAGATGCTCTCTTGCGCAAGAAAGCTCTGATTGCCATTTTAACCATAGGGGCTTCTTGCGCAAGAAATTCATGTTGCCTGGCTACACTGTCCTTTTGTGGAAGAGCTCTTGCGCAAGAGGGCCTATTCCTCCTGGGGAAAGGAATAACTCTTCCGGAAGAAGCCCTGTTTTACAACGCTATACTGTAAATTTACTTGCGGAAGAACGCTCGTGCAGTGTAGACAGCAGGAAAGTTTTTGCGCAAGAACAGCTGTTCTTGCGCAAGAAGCTGCCAGTGTAGACGTAGCCTAAAAGTTTTGAGATGCTCAGATGCTGCAGAGGTAGGGGCTGTACAAATCCCTTTGTTCACTAGTGGCTCTGCAGGACTGTGGGGCATGTCCAGATCCCCTGCTCGGTCTGCAGGCGAGCAGTGCTGAGCTCCCAAATTCTCAAGTGCTCCCTGGTCAATGCTGCCAGGACTCCTGCACCACAGCTAGGACATGGTGTCACAGAGTGTGGGGGAGGCACCAGGCCCTGCACCCCCATCCTCAGGCAGGCATGACTTTCAGCCAGCAAGTAGAACAGAAGGTTTATTCATTGACAAGGACACAGTGTAGCACAGACTTGTTGTTACAAGAACCATGAGCATTCAGTACAATTTATCTTGGGGATCAGGAGGCCTAGAGCCAGGGCTCTGGGCCCCTACCCAGCCTCCCAAGCCAGCTAGACCAGTGTTTCTCAACCCTTTTTTTTTTTTTCCTTTTTTTTTTTTTATTATTATTATTATTATAATAAAGTACCCTTGGTACCTACAGTTTTCAGACACACATTTTTTTTCTATCATTGCAACACATTTGTTTAAACAACTTAATTGTAGCCAGGTGGGTGATTATTATTTTTGTACTTTTTACATCCAAAATTTAAGTGCTGTAAAACTTAAAACAAAAATTCAGTTTTCTCCACATTTCAGTTGTGTTGATGATGTATCTCTTCCCCCCCCGCTTTCTCTCAAGTACTCGTACCACTGGTTGGGAAACACTGAGCTAGACTCCCTCCCTAAGCCAGCTGAAAAACACTCTCACACACTCAGCAATTGGTCCCAGCCCTGCCCCATCCTTTGTCCAGCTTAGGGGAGGAGGGAGAGGCAACAAGGTTTTATCTGACTATCACTGGTTGCATCTCCCCCTTAGGGTCAGGTGATAGGCTAGCCTGGGCCATTCCCTAGTGCCTTCCCTCAGGAGTTCTCCCCCAAATATCCCATCCCCAGCTGGGCACCACACAGAGTCACTACAGAGCAGCACAGGACAGTAGGAATCACATACAGCATAACAAAGCAAACAGCGAACGCACTCCCCACTACGAGACTGAACTGAGCAGGAGCACTCAGCCGGTGACCTGGGGAAATTCAGGCCCCTCTCTCCACTCCAGAGCAATCAGCCAGGGCTTGGCCCTGTCCTTAACCATCTCCATGTCACAATCCTGCAGGAGCAGCCTCCATTTCAGCAGCTTGGTGCTGGGCCCTTGGTGCACATACTCTGGAGCTGTCTGGCTACTCCCAGCTGGGACAGGATCCAGTTCCTTGGGGGAATCATTCTCCCCCAGCTGGGCCATTAGCTGGGCTTTGCTGAACCCTCCGATCTTCATCCCTCTCTCCTGGCACAGCTCAACAACCCCCCAAGCCAGCTAGACTTCCTCCTCCCTAAGCCAGCCGAAAAACTCCCTCGCACACTCAGCAACTGGTCCCAGCTGTCTAGGCAGCCCCGCCCACTCCTTTGTCTCACTTCCCGGAGGGCCCAAGGTGTTATCCAAGGTGGGCAATAATTTTTGACTGGGGGTGGGGGAGCACTCCAAGATTTTGGAAGGTGATTGAAGGCTGCACTCTTTCAGGATATTAATGGAGGAATTCCAGGGTCTGTGATGGAGGTTGGGTGTGGAAGGGAGCTTAGGAAAAGGGATTGAGCTGTAGGAGAGAGAATGGGGTTTGGGTGAAGGAGGCAGTTGACCTAGGGCAGGGAACTGGGATTCAGGATTTTGGGGGGGTGACTGAAGGAAGGAGGGGATTGTGATCTGGGATGAGATTGGGGTACCATATCTGGGAGGGGGTATGGGTGCAGGAGGGGGGCAGAGAGTTGGGGAAGGGAGGGGTTAAGGTGCCAGAGGCAGGCTTTTGCTGGGAGGCGCTTACCAGCAGAAACTTGAGGCAGACTGACTGCTTCAGGCTGTTTGCTGCTCCACGTGGCTCCTCTTTGTGCATGAGCAGAAGGGGAGGGGTGAAGAAGGGAAGAGGGGGGTCAAGGAGGGAGGGAGAAGGCTTCCTACACTGCCCCTGCTCCCAGCAAAAATTCTCAGCTCCTGTTGGCTGGAAACCGAGAGATTGGTCAATGGGAGCTAAGAGATTTTGCTGGGGGTGGGAACAGCATGAGATGTCTCCCTCTTCAGCTGTTCGGAACTGAGAACAGCTGGCTTTTTAAAGCTCGAACTGATCCCTGCCTTACAGTTCTGGCAAGGCAGCTGTGGGCCAGATCCAGCCCATTGCCAGCCTCTTGCCCATCCCTGGTGTTATCTGACTTTCGCTGGTTGCATCTCTCCCCCTAGGGTCAGGTGACAGGCCAGCCTGGGCCATTCCCTACGTGCCTTCCTTCAGGAGTTCTCCCACAAAGGTCCCATCCCCCGCTGGGTCCATTCCCCCCCCACAGTCACTGCAGAGCAGCACAGGACAGTAGGAATCTCATACAGCATAACAAAGCAAACAGTGAACACTATCCCCACTACGTCACATATGGCCTCCAGCCTTCCCAATCAGCAGGCCACCCAAGTCTCATTGGAGGGAAGTGGAGTGGAAGTGATGTGGGCTGAGCGAGGATTGTTGAGGTCAGAGCTGATGCAACCTGGTTGCGTGATTGCCTGCTGCTATAGCCCTGGCTAATTGAATCATGCGCATGGGCTGATTTGGAGGTGCAGCAGCCTTTGCCTTTCCTGGCCTTCTGATTACACTTGGCTGACTGAACCACTGACCACCAGCTCTTCAAGGAAGGAAGGTGCAAGTGAGCATGTCAGTAGCCAGTGTGTGGGAGAGGGTAGCTGCATCCCTTGGCATGGGGATCTGGGGAGGGGCAGCACCTGAGGGAAGCTGTTGGGACTAATGGTGATTCATATGTCAAGGGAACTGCTTAAATCTAGCCCTGCTGGGCAGAGATGCTGCCCTTCTCAGGCTCAGCCTGGTACCCATGTCCCTGGAGGAATAAGAAGAGATGCTTTGCCTGGCTGGCTCTGCTGAGAAGAGTTGGCTCAAGCCCAGTCCACCTCTGCCTGGGAGAGGCAATTCTCCTCATTCTGGGAGTGATGGCTTGGGGATGGACTGTCTTCCAGGAGGAGCAGCTTTATCATGATTTGTACCTGGCAGCCAGAGAGAGACTCATGGCCTTGCAGCGGAACCGGGAGGACGAGCAGGCTCTGCAACAGGAGCTGGAAGAGGCCAGGGAGGTAGTGGTAGGTCCTGGAGGGACTTGTGTACAGGGAGGGTAGAGGGCCCTTAAGGCCAAGGCTGACTGTCCAGGGACCCAGCTGGAGCTGATTGAATGTGCAAGGCCATCTCTTGAGAGCTCCTGACTCCTCTTTAACAAGTCCTGCACTTAAAGGAGGCAATGGTGGTTCACAAGTGGAATGTTCTCTTCCCCATCCCAGATGTTGTGACAAGCTGGCCCCTGCTTGGGGGAATCAATCCAATGTCCTCTGCAAATGGTCACTCTAGGGACATGGCTTGTCTACTTATCTGTACTTTCAGATACTTTGGCCTGTCTCTACAGGCAGGAGGATGCCTAACAAAGGTTGTCACTTATACACGTTCCTTTGCTACCACTGGCAGCAATTTGGTTACACCACCAGATCTCTAGTGGGTCTAGGACTCTGTCAGTGTATGCATATCCCCTCTGGGAGGGTGGGTGTGTGTGTGTGTGTGTGTGTGTGTGTGTGTGTGTGTGTGGAGGGGTGTCACTGGGGTGTATGGACACAGCTATTGCTACTTTCTGTTTGCTGGTGACCCAAGTCAGTCCATGACCCCAGGATAGTGTGGCTTAGTGGCCAGTACTGAGGGGTTGCTAGCAGGAGGGGGTGGGGTGATAACCCTGGTGGGGGTGGCCCAAACCCACCCAACTTTACCGGGCCCTCACCCAGGGTCCTGGCAGTGGTGGAGTGATCTACTACTAGCTTAGCACGGAATCACACTGAGTACACTGGGAGAAATCATAACATTTGTGAACCCTCCCTGAGTCACTTCCTTCCATCTCTGGCATCAGGGCTATCCATGAAGCTTTGGCCTCCTCAGGCTCCACAGTGCAAGTCACTGTCTGGGGTTCTGTCAGCTCTGGAGGTTCAATCCAGTCTTCTGGGCCTCTTGTTGCCAGAATCTGTGACTGGTCTGCCTCTAGAGCTCCTACTGCAGGTTTTCCACTCCAGCATCCAGCCCTTTTATACTAACCCAGCACTTGGAGCATGCCCAGTATGGCTGGAGGGTGGGACTTCCTCCACCCACAGTGTATTAACTCCTTCCAGCCCAGTGTGGGAAATCCACACTCGGTCACAGAGATTTTTGGCTGGTCCTAAGTCCCAGTGGTGGCTTTTCAATAGGGTTCCCAAAGCCAGATCTGTGGCATGAATGCTCCTCTTGTCTTGCAGAAATCCTGGACTGTGGAGTCACAGTCACTCTTAGACTCTGCAAATATTTCCCTGAAGAATCTGCAGGAAGACAGACAGGCCGTAAAACAACAGGTGAGACTTATATAGGGCACACTGTTTGCAGCAGGCTCTGCATTGCTCTGTGGCTGAAACTCTGAGTTGTAGCGTGCGTCCGTCAGCCCTCAGAATGGGTCTTCAATTCTGGAGAGGGCTGGACCTGGCTGGCAGTGCCCTGGGTTCACTGCCCAGTGCCTGGGCTGGGTGAGCTGCACCTCTGGAGGAGCATGTGGCAGACTTGTGTCATGTCTGGAGCTACTGGGAATCCCCAGGGACTCCAGGCTGTGCTCATGGGTGTGCTCTCCTCCTCCTCTTTTAGCAAGACCAGATGAGGGCCCTGCTCTCCCTGAACCAGAGCGTGCTGGACAGAGTGGCAACCAAACTGAAGAGCTGCCTGGCGGAGCGGGATGAGATGCGGAGCAGAGCTGCTGAGGCACTCGAGGCTAAAGACGTGGTAACAGACTCAGAACCCTGTGGGAGACTGTTTCAAAGGGCAGGACAGAGCTGTGGTGGTGCTGGGCCCAGAGTGGGCCTTGCCCCAGGTGTGGGGTAGGAGTGAGAGCAGCACACATGACTTGTGAGCCTGGGGATTGGGGCTCTTAGTCCCAGGCTGGCTTGAGCCCCATTCTCACTGCTAGCTCTGCAATGCCAGAGGTATTGCTGGCCTCTGGAGTGAGGGGCGCCTCGCAGTTCAGCAGCACCCATGCATGCCACGTGCCCAGCTGAATCTCCCACGTGTGGGTCCTGCAGTTAACGTGTGCTGGGGCTGCACCATCCCTTGGCAGTGGGGCTGCTGAGGCTTTCTGGGGCACTTGGCAGTGGCTGGAGTTCAGCAAATGCTGAGAGCGAGTTCAGTACCTCCTTCCTCTGGGGGGGCCATGTGTGCAGAGCCATGCTAAGCAGCCAATGACTGCTGCCAGGAGGCCTGTCCCCCAGATGTATGGTGCAGACCCAAATGTGCCAAGAAGCTGATGAGTGAGGCACAGGAAATGTTTGCCATCCAGGGGGCAGAACAGATGTGGGCAATAATCTTTGATGGGGGGCCACTCCAAGATTTTGGAAAATTGTCAAGGGCCACACTCTTCCATGATATTCATGGAAGAAGTGCAGGGTCTGGGATGGAGGTTGGGTGCAGAAGGGACCTTGGGGTGCAGGAGGGAGTGTGGGATCTGGGAGGGAGTTTCGGTGAAGGAGGTGTTTGTGACTTGGGGCACTGGACTGGGGTGCAGGGTTTGGGTTGTGACCTAAAGCAGGGTACTGGGGTGCAGGGGTTTGGGATGTGACCTAGGGCAGGAGGGGATTATGATCTGGGGCAGGGGACTGGGGTGCCAGATCTGGGAGGGAATATGAGTGCAGGAGGGGGGGCAGAGAGTTTGGGTATGTGGGGGGCAGAGGGTTGGGGAAGGAAGGAGTTGGGGTGCCAGAGACAGGCTCTGGCCAGGAGACTTACCTGGGTGACTCCTGGCCAGCAGCCCAGCATGTTTCACAGCCAGCCACTCTGCCTGCCTGCTTTGCCCCCCACACAGGCTGCAGGGTCATGTGCATGTGTGAATAACTGAGTCAGAGGGGAGGGGGCATGGTTCTTCGTGGCTGCCAGTTATTCAAACCGGCAGCTCCCATTGGTCGGTTTATCTGGCCAGAAACCGGCCAGTGGTATTGTGCTGGGGGCGGGGGCAGTGCCAGAAGCCTGCTGCCCCTCCTCTGGTCTCACAGTTTTGAAAGAGAAACAGCATGGAAGCTGCTTTTCTGAGTGTCGTGTGGGTGAGGCGAAGCAAGCAGGGAGCCTTCCTGGGGTTCCCCGCTGCGTCTACGAGCTGGATCCAGTGTTTTGGAAGGCCAGATGTGGCCTGCATGCTGTATTTTGCCCAGGCTTGGGTCAGAACATGGCCCCTTTCCCAGCATCAGTCTTGTGGGGAACTGCTGCCCTGCCTCCACCTGTGACTTTGGGAGGATGTTAGAAATCCTGAGCACTTCCCCTCCTTTGGGATATGGAGGCCAGCAGCCTCCCTTTGCTCAGTCCTGCCTCTTTGGGGTTCTCCCAATGAGCCACGTGCCATGTGTGACAGGTTGGGACCTCAGCACCTGATGTGCTGAGACCCCACCAAACCTGTTTGCCCTTCTAGCCTGGGCCCCCACTGCCCTTCTTGAGTCGCACACTAGCCTGCTGCAGCACACACCCAGGGTCTGGGGCTCGCCCCCAGAGCTGCAGGCCTTAACTGAAAACAGGCCAGCAAGATACCTGTCTCCAGCACACAGATACCCAGCCTCTCTGGGAGCTGAACTCCAAATCAATCTGTCTTGCGCTGTATGGAATTCCAACCAGACTAAACTCATTAATCTAAGCCTGTGTTCTCAGTGGAAAGAGAGTTGTACAGACTCTTTGCTCTCCCCCTCTCCCCAGGAAACAATTATTTACACTAGGCTTATTAAACACAAGTAATTTTATAAAGTACTAGGAAATTTACCCAGCATTGTTTGGGTCATTAAGGAAGGAGTCAGGGCAGGGGCTGGAGGTGGTGAGGACTCACGGCTTGGGAGCGGGAGGAAGGAGTCAGGTGGGCAGTGCAGGAAACAGAGTAGGGGATGTGGTGAGGGCCATGCTACTGGCCAGCAGCTGCTCCCTGGGGCTAGGGTGCTTGCTGCCCCCTTGTGGTCATTCTGGGGTATAACTATCCCTTCTACCACACCCCTATTTTTCCATTTGGTGAGAGTGTGTCACATTCCAGGCACATCCCATTGTCCTGGCACAACCAAACTCTGACCTTGATTTTAAGTTAGGATAAGAGGAAGCTGCATACCAAATTTGGTGGTCCTAGTTCTTACTGTTTAGGAGCTTGAGAACAGGAATTGCTAACAGGGAGTTTTGGAGAGGGAGTTCTCCAGGTGAAAGAGGAGTAAAAACAGGACCCTTGTGGTAAGTGGCTGTCTGGAGTGTGTGTTTGTGTGTGGGGGAGTTATTTGCTGTGTGCTGAGCTTGTGTTTATCTGGTTGGTTTGATTGTTTGTTTGCTTGAAGGAGCTTCTAAAAGGTTTGAAATCTAGAAGCCTCTGTTAATTGGCTAAGCCTCAGTCAGGGGGAGGGGCTACCAGAGCTATATAAGCCTGTGACTCAGCGACCAGGAGCTTAACAGGAACTGCTAACAGGGAGTTTGGAGAGGGAGTTTAGAGGGGGAGGTTAGAGGGCTCTAGTGACTTCTGGCCTTCTTTAAAACATAACTCTTATCATAATCTATATTCCAGAGGTTTAAAAAGAATCCCAGTTTATACTTAAACTTGTTCATTAGAAAAATGGAGACAGAAGCCCAGCAGCAGAGTGGGGGCTATCCTGTTTATTGCGCCGAGTGTAACATGTATGATTACCTGCCCTGTGGGCGGGTGGCGTATGTGTGCACCACGTTGCAAGGAGCTCCTGACCTCAGAGACCGAGTTCGGGCTTTGGAGGCCAGGGTGGCTGAACTGGAGGAGCTAAGGGAGGTAGAGAGATTTGTGGATGAGACTTTCTGGGACACTGTAGTACTGTCCCACCTCCAGTCTGAGAGCCCCAGTGCTCTTAAGGAGGATGAAAGTCTCAAGGGAACAGAGCATTCAATGGGAGCAGAGGGAAACCATCCGTAGTTGGGACCCTCCTCCCAGAGGATGTTGGTATCCTCTCGCACTGAGGATACCTCTGAGGGGAGGGAATGCCAGTTCGGAAGAGGCAGGTGTTAGTAGTGGGTGATTCGATCGTTAGAAACATAGATAGTTGGGTTTGTGATGACCGGGAGAACCGTATGGTCACTTGCCTGCCTGGTGCGAAGGTTGCGGATCTCTCGAGGCATCTAGATAGACTTATGTGTAGTGCTGGGAGGAGCCGGTGGTCGTGGTACATGTAGGTACCAATGACGTAGGGAAGGGTAGGAGAGATGTCCTGGAGGCCAAATTTAGGCTGCTAGGAAAGAGACTGAAATCCAGGACCTCTATGGTGGCATTCTCGAAATGCTTCCAGTTCCACGCGCAGGGCCAGGTAGGCAGGCAGAGATTCAGAATCTCAATGCGTGGATGAGACGATGGTGTAGGGAAGAGGGGTTTGGATTTATTAGGAACTGGGGACACTTTTGGGAGAGGGGAGCCTATAGGAAGGATGGGCTCCACCTAAACCAGGGTGGAACCAGACTGCTGGCACTAAACATTAAAAAGGCCAGAGAGCAGTTTTTAAACTGAGAGATGGGGAAAGCCGATTGGTGTGAGATGCACGAATCGGAGGGAGACTTCTCTTAGAGGAGAATCCATTGATAGAGATTCTCTAAGCTGTAGTCAGAAAGAGAGGAGGGGAGAGGGCAAACCATGGGCCAGAGCAGACAAACAACCGCGCATAAAGGAAATCCAATGCATCAGGGAAGGGCAGACAAATAAGCAGTGGCAAATTTTTAAAGTGCTTCTACACAAATGCTAGGAGTCTGACTAATAAGATGGGTGAACTAGAGTACCTAGTATTAAATGAGGAGATTGACATAATAGGCATCACTGAAACCTGGTGGAATGAGGAAAATCTGTGGACACAATCATACCGGGATATAAAATATATCGAAAGGATAGAGCAGGCCGGGTGGGTGGCGGAGTGGCACTGTATGTGAAAGATAATGTAGAATCAAATGAAATAAAAATATTAAATGAATCAACATGTTCAATAGAATCGCTATGGATAGTAATTCCATGCTCCAAAAATAAGAAATTAGCAGTAGGGATATATTACGACCACCTGACCAGGACAGGGATACTGACATTGAAATGCTGAGGGAGATTAGAGAGGCTACCAAAACAAAGAACTCTATAATAATGGGGATTTTAATTACCCCATATTGACTGGATACATGTCACCTCAGGAAGAGAAGCGGAGATAAAATTTCTCAATGGCTTAAATGACTGCTTCTTGGAGCAGCTAGTGCAGGAACCCACAAGGGAGAGGCAATTCTCGATTTAGTCCTGAGGAGCGCAGGATCAGGTCCAGGAAATAACCAAGCAGGACCGCTTGGGAATAGTGACCATAATATAATAACATTCAACATTCCTGTGGTGGGAAGAACACTCAGCAGACCAGCACCCTGGCATTTAATTTCAAAAAGGGGAATTACACAAAATGAGGAGGTTAGTTAAACAGAAATTAAAAGGCACAGTGACTAGAGCCAAATCCCTGCAAGCTGCATGGAAACTTTTAAAGACACCATAATAGAGGCCCAACTTAAATGTATACCCCAAATTAAAAACATAGCAAGAGACCTAAAAAGAGTCACCGTGGCTTAACCACCATGTAAAGAAGCAGTGAGGGACAAAAGGCATCTTTTAAGAAGTGGAAGTCCATCCTAGTGAGATAAATAGAAAGGAACATAAACACTGTCAAATCAAGTGTAAAATGTAATAAGAAAAGCAAAAAGATTTTGAGGAACAGCTAGCCAAAACTCAAAAGAAATAACAAATGTTTTTATACATTAGAAGCAGGAAGCCTGCTAAAAAACCTGTGGGTCCCTAGGCGATCGAACTATAAAAGGCGCAATCAAGGGCGATAAAGCCATTGCGGAGAAACTAAATGATTTCTTTGCTTCAGTCTTCACGGCTGAGGATGTTGGGAGATTCCCAAATCTGCACCGTCCTTTGTGGGTAATGAATCTGAGGAACTGTCCCGATTGAAGTGTCATTAGAGGAGGTTTTGGAACAAATAGAAAAACTTAATGTTAACAAATCTCCGGGACCGGATGGCATTCATCCAAGGGTTCTAAAAAGAACTCAAATGGGAAATTGCTGAACTATTATCTGTGGTTTGTAACCTATCCCTTAAATCGGCTTCCGTACCTAATGACTGGAAGGTAGCCAACGTGACACCAATATTTAAAAAGGGCTCTAGAGGCGATCCGGGCAATTACAGACCGGTAAGTCTAACTTCAGTACCGGGCAAATTAGTCGAAACAATAGTAAAGAATAAAATTGTGAAGCATGTAGAAGAACATAATTTGTTGGACAAAAGTCAACATGGGTTCTGTAAAGAAATCCTGTCTTACTAATCTATTAGAGTTCTTTGAAGGGTTAACAAACATGCGGACAAGGGGATCCAGTAGATATAGTATACTTAGATTTCCAGAAAGCCTTTGACAAGGTCCCTCACCAAAGGCTCTTGTGTAAATTACATGGCCATGGGATAAGAGGAAGGTCCTTTCTTGGATTGAGAACTGGTTAAAAGACAGGAAACAAAGGGTAGGAATAAATGGTAAATTTTCAGAGTGGAGAGGGGTAACTAGTGGTGTCCCCCAAGGGTCAGTCCTAGGACCAATCCTGTTCAACTTATTCATAAATGATCTGGAGAAAGGGTAAGCAGTGAGGTGGTAAAGTTTGCGGATGATACCAAACTGTTTAGGATAGTCAAGACAGAAGCAGACTGTAAGGGACTCCAAGAAGATCTCACCAAACTGAGTGATTGGGCAACAAAATGGCAAATGAAATTTAATGTGGATAAGTGTAAAGTAATGCACATTGGGAAAAATAACCCCAACTATACGTACAATATGATGGGGGCTAATTTGGCTACGACAAATCAGGAAAGAGATCTTGGAGTTATCGTGGACAGTTCTCTGAAAACTTCCACACAGTGTGCAGCGGTCAAAAGGCAAATAGGATGCTAGGTATTATTAAGAAAGGGATAGAAAATAAGACCGGAATATCTTACTGCCCTGTATAAAACTATGGTACGCCCACATCTTGAATACTGTGTACAGATGTGGTCTCCTCACCTCAAAAAGATATTTTGGCCTTGGAAAGGGTTCAGAAAGGGCAACTAAAATGATTAGGGGTTTGGAACGGGTCCCATATGAGGAGAGGTTAAGCGACTGGGACTTTTCAGTTTAGAAAAGAGGAGACTGAGGGGATATGATAGAGGTGTATAAAATCATGAGTGGTGTGGAGAGGGCCGATAAAGAAAAGTTATTTATTAGTTCCTAAATAGAAGAACTAGAGGACACCAAATGAAATTAATGGGTAGCAGGTTTAAAACTAATAAAAGAAAGTTCTTCTTCACACAGCGTGTAGTCAGCATGTGGAACTCCTTGCCAGAGGAGGCTGTGAAGGCTAGGACTATAACAGAGTTTAAAGATAATTTCATGGAGGTTAGGTCCATAAAAGGCTATTAGCCAGGGGATAAAATGGTGTCCTTGGCCTCTGTTTGACAGAGGCTGGAGAGGGATGGCAGGAGACAAAGCGCTTGATCATTGTCTTCGGTCCACCCCCTCTGGGGCACCTGGTGCTGGCCACTGTCAGCAGACAGGATACTGGGCTAGATGGACCTTTGGTCTGACCCGGTACGGCCGTTCTTATGTTCTTATGTTCTTATGAGGAGTTCTTAAACAGATACAGACACACACACACACACACACAGTCTAAAACCCTACCTTTTATCTACTATATATTTAAGTGATCATAAGAGAGCGCACACAGAACAAAGTAGGTTACTGATCAAAATAAAGCAGAACATGCAAGCTAAGCTTAATACACTAAAACCATGGTATCCAACCAATTCTGAAGCAGTAGCCACTATAATGGCTACTGCTATAGCATGCTAGCCACATTGTTCAAACCAACTAGTCACATGTGGCTAGTATGTTGGACATCACGGCACTAAAATTAGTTACATGTAATATCTCATCCTCAAAGTTGTTCTATTAATCATTTTCAGAGACCAGACATCCTTCCAGCCTACCCCAGTTCCTTCCTCCAGTTCAGTCTTAGTTGTTTCCAAGAGCCATCTTGGATGGAATAGCCAGGGACAACTGCGTACCTGGATTACCTCACTCCCCACACTTAAATAGGTTTTGCAAAAGGCAGGAATCCTTCATGTTCAGTCCAAACTTTCCCTCTGTTCTTGTGGAAAAATACAGCATCCAAGGTGGATCCCAGCCGCAGGTGACCTGTCCACGTTAATCTTCCTAACTTGTGCTACAAAAATAATACATGCATACAAATGGGATAAGTGTATTCAGTAGGTTATCTTGCATAAAGCGTGCTCCAGTGATTGTCATAAGAACAGCCATACTGGGTCAGGCCAAAGGTCCATCTAACCCAGTATCCTATCTGCCAACACTGGCCAATGCCAGATGCCCCAGAGGGAGTGAACACAACAGGTAATCCTCACGTGATCCCTCTCCTGTCATCCATTTCCAGACAAACAGAGTCTAGGGATACCATTCCTACCCATCCTGGGTAACAGCCATTGATGGACCTAACCTCCATGAATTTATCTAGCTCTTTTTTTACCCTGTTAAAGTCCTAGTCTTCACAACATCCTTTGGCAAGGAGTTCCACAGGTTGACTGCATTGAGTGAAGAAAAACTTCCTTTGGTTTGTTTTAAACCTACTGCCTATTAATTTCATTTGTTGACCCCTAGTTCTTATATCATGGGAAAAAGTAAATAACTTTTCCTTATTCACTTTTTTCATACCAGTCATGATTTTATAGACCTCTATCATAGCCCCCCTTAGTGTCCTCTTTTCTAAGATGAAAAGTCCAAGTCTTTTTAATCTCTTCATATGGGACCCGTTCCAAACCCTAATCATTTGGAACGGGTCCCTTTTCTGAACCTTTTCCAATGCCAATATCTCTTTTTTGAGATGAGGCGACCACATCTGTACACAGTATTCAAGATGTGGGCGTACTATGGTTTTATATAAGGGCAATAAGATATTCTCCATCTTATTTGCTCTCCCTTTTTTAATGATTCCCAACATCATTTGCTTTTTTCACTGCCGCTGCACACTGAGTGGACGTTTTCAGAGAACTATCCTCAAGGACTCCAAGATTTCTCTTGAGTGGCTGTAGCTAAATTAGTCCCCATCATATTGTATGTATAGTTGGGATTATTTTTTTTCAATGTGCATTACTTTACATTTAGCAACGTTAAATTTCATTTGCCATTTTGTTGCCCAATCACTTAGTTTGGTGAGATCTTTTTTTTAAGCTCTTCACAGTCTGCTTTAGGGATATTAAATTTTGAGTAATTGACTAATCGAATAGTCCCCAGGTGATCCCGGGCTCCACTTGGCGCTGCCACTTTGAAATGTCACGTGCAGCCTGGGGACACCCCAGTTGGCCCCAGGTTCCAGGCAGCGTTTCAAAGCAGCAGCGCCACATGGACCCCGGGGTCTGGCCCCAGGCTCCACACGGTGCTGCCACTTTGAAGTACCCTGGTCTTTCTCCCCTTCTGCTGCCTCTTTCTGATAGCTTTGGTCTTAACTATCTTGAGCAGTGTGGTATCATCTGCAAATTTTCCCATCTCACTTTATACTCCTTTCTCCATTTATAAATAAGTTGAATAGGACTGGTCCCAGATAAGACCCTTAGGGGACACCACTAGTTACCTCTCTCCATTCAGAAAACTTACCATTTATTCCTACCCGTTGTTCCCTGTTTTTTAGCCAATTATCAATCCATAAGAAGACTTTCCCTCTCCTTTCATAACAACTTACTTTATTTAAGAGCCTTTGGTGAAGGCTTTCTGCAAATCTAAGTACACTGGATCCCCCTTGTCCACATGTTTGTTGACCCCCTCAAAGAATTCTAGTAGATTAGTAGTAAGGCATGATTTCCCATTACAGAAACCATGTTGACTTTCCCCCAACAAATTATGTTCATTTATGTGTCTGACAATTTTATTCTTTACTATTGTTTCAACTAATTTGCCCAGTACTGACGTTAGACTTACCGGCCTGTAATTGCCAGGATCACCTCTAGAGCCCTTTTAAAATATTGGTGTCACATTAGCTATCTTCCAGTCATTAGGTACGGAAGCTGATTTAAAGGATAGGTTACAAACCACAGTTAACAGTTCTGCAATTTCACGTTTGAGTTCTTTCATACTCCAAAAACGAGTCTGGAATGCCCCATCACACCGTGCTCTGTTGCAGGCGAGCACAGAGCTGGAGCTGGTTTCCGGCAAGCTGGAGGAAGTGACAGCCGAGCTGCAGAACTCTTTGGCCCAGGTGGATCAGCTGACTGTGGCAAACTCCAGGCTGGGAGCAGGTATGGCTGTGCAGAGGCCCTAGAGGCAGAGTTTCCTGTAAGATGTGTGAGCACGCAAAGGGGCATGAGGAGAACGGGGGCAGAAGGTGGTGAGGGGGTGGACACCAGAGAGGAATAGGGCAAGGAGGGCAGGTGTTGGGAAGGCAGGAGCAGTGAGGGATGGGGGAGGCCCCAGGAAAGTGCAGGGGGTAAGGGAAGGTGCAGGTGCCAGGAAGATTGTGGGGGTGAAGCAGAAGAGCAAACACGTGGAGGGGAGGGAAAGGCACCAGAGAGCAGAGGAGAGAGGCAGGGCAGGTGGGTAGAGGGAGGTGTTAAGAAAGGGGATCGGAAGGGGGGCTAGAGGAGGTGGGCACAGGGGAAGGAAAGGGCTGGTGCAGGATTAGAAAGGATGGGGATGGGGGCAAGTCCCAGGAGGGCTGAGGGGAGTGAGATGGGCAGGAGCCAGGACAGCAGAGGAGGGTGGGGGGCAGTAGCAGGGGAGCAGATGAGCAGGTGGGAGACATGGCAGCAGAGGGGAAAAGGGAGAAGTTTATAACTTGGGTGCCACAGTGGCACACGCGCAGTCCGAACAAACACCCATGGCCTTGATATTGGTGCACGAGACAAAACTCACTCTGCTCGTTGATGGAAAATCTTAGTGGGACCCTGCCTAGAGGGGGCAGCATCTGAGAGATGGAGACATTCGTGCAGGGCACACACAGCCCAGACCATCTCTTGCTATGCCGAGGACAGAGATGAGCCTCTTGAGTTGGCTAGAGGGCACCTCCTGTAGAAGTAGCTGCCTGTTCTGTTGGGACCTCAGTGTCCTGGAGAACTCTTGGAGGGCACCCTGCTGACAGCTCCTCCAGCTGGGTAAATCTGATGTCCTGCACATCAGGATCAAGGCTGCTCTGGGGATGGGCAGGCAAGGGCTGTTCTACCTTGTCAGTTTAGCACAGAGGGATCTGGGGATGCCAGCTGTGCAGCTAACCGTGCTGTGCCCTGTGCCCTAGAGCTCAGCACACTGTTGAGAGACCTGGCCAGCCTGCAGTGCGAGCGGGATGAGCTGCAAGAGAAACATGCAGCCCTGTCGGAAGAGATGGCGCAGTGAGTCTCCCACCCCGAGGGTTGTAGGGGGAGCTGTGCAGGCCAGGGACTGAATCACAACATGTGATGCCCTAAGGGGACTCTTTGACAACTCCGGTTCTGTTTCCCTTCCCTTGAAAGTCACTTCTGGTCTGCTTAAATCTCCTGGGCAGATCCTGCCAGCTGTCCTACCCAGGCCCAGAGCCTGCAGCTGGCATTTGAACTGCACTCCAATAGCTTCCTTCCCGCCTCAGGCTGACCAGGGAGCAGGCACTCCTCCGGCAGGAGCATGACAGGGTGCGACAGGAGCTGCGTGAGATGACTGAGTGCCGCGAGGTAGAGTCTGGGGGGCTGGGCTAACCCTTCTGTTGTGGGCACAGGACACTTGCTGTGCTGGGGGTGCATGCTCCATCCCACTGGCGCCTAAGCAGCCTGCACAGACCACGATGGTAACCCCTAGTCTAGGATGAGTTAACATCGCCACCTCCTCCCTGCATGTTAGTCCAGAACTGGAGCTGCCAGGCCTCACTCTAATGTCCTTCCAAAAACCCCTCCTGCCCCATAAAGCTGCACAGAGGGACAGAGAGAGAGCTGGGCATCCTAACTGTGTGGATGCAAATCCTACTGGCCCAGGACTTGTTATAAGTAGTGTCCTACCTGTGCTGATGCCATAAAACCTGTCAGCCAAGGGGCCACTTGGAGGCTAAATCTCTCCACAAAACTCCGCCTCCTCCCCATTGACATGCTGTGAAAGCCCATCCCTCTGACTGCTACCCTGCCCTCCTACTGCTCCTTCTGGCATCCAATACCCCAAAGGCTTCCATTAGAGACTGATGCTCTTGCGTCCTGGGGAGGCTGCAATCCCAAGGGGAGTCCCACTCTGGCAGTTCTTGCAAAAGCTGTGGCTGAAGTCCCAGAAGAACTGGTTGAGTGCAGAGTGGGATGGGAATCGGCAGGCCTGGCGTTTCCCAAGGTGCGAGGGCTGAACAAGGTTATAAATGCCATGGAGAGCAGTTGCATATTACTGACCCCAGGCTCAGTATTCTGATCCCTGTGGTCAGCACTCGGGTGAGAAGAGGAAAGGCTACAGATCTGTTTTGCTGGGCTATGAGACCTGTTAGAGGAAAGATTCCCTGATATGCAGGGCCAGGCCTGGCCTGCTTCTCTGGTGAGGGGAGAGCCTCAGCTTGGGCACCTGCAGGAAGGTAGAGTGGGAATTCAGCGACTTTTCCCCAGCTTCTGGTATGAATGTGGCCCTCCTTAGCCCTTCCTGATCTGCATGCACTGAGGATCCCACGCTGTACCAGCTCCCTGTCCTTACTAGTGAATGCTCATGGGCTGTCTCTTCCCTCCACCCCAGTTCATTGACCAGGAGAACCGGGTGTGCCGGGAGCAGCTGACAGAGACGGAAAGGGAGCTGAAAGCCACCCTGGCAGTCCTGCGGGAGCGCAGCATGCAGTTTGAGGACCAAAAGGATGCCTACCAGCACCTCCAGTGAGTCAGCAGTTTCCCTATGCCGCTCCGAGCCCTTTGTGGGCCTTCCCACCCACCTTGCTGCTGCATCTGGCCTGGTGTGCTGAAAGCCTGTGTCTGCGGGAAGGGAGAGTGACATACTTCTGTTCAGCCCCTGATGAGCCGGGTCCCCTTCCAACCTTCCCCAGGTCTAGGAGGCAAAGAGTTCCAGAGAATGAGCCCACTAGTGCACCCTGGTACATGCCTGAGTGCACCAGTTCCTCTGGGAAGCCCTCGGGTGCTCTGGCTGGGCACAGCTGGTCTCATCCTCTGCTTATTCACATGCCACCTCCAAGTATCCCCCTCTGCTCTGGCCACCGAGTCCAGGAGCTCAATCACTGCCAGGCCACAGAGCTGCCCTGACATAGCTCCCATCTCTCTGGATGAGGTGTGGGTGAGCCCTGAGTGAGCTCTGACTCCCCCGTGCTTCCCAGGAAAGAGCGGGACACCCTCTGTGAGGCGCTCGACTGCAGCAAGGTGGAAGCCCTGGGCCTGCAGCTCAACAGGGACAAACTCCTGAAGTCTGCCCTGGAGCTTGCTCAGACCAAGGGGAGGCTGCTCGACCTCACGGACGTTCTCCAGGCTGCCTTGCAAGGAGAGGTAGGAGCGCAGGCCCCACAGCTGTCGCTCACAGCACTCTCTGTAGCATGGCTTTCTCCAGACTGCCCTGGGGAAGCAGAGCAATCTCTGTTCGCTGCCTTGGCATCAGTGGTACAGTCCTTCTGACCCTCTCTTATCATTGAAGGCTGCTGCTGCTACTTCAAGGAGCATAGCACGTACCCCTCACAGCATGCCTGGCTCCTTCGTGGGCAGCGTCTTGAAAGCTGTGGCAGGAAAAGGTAGGATGAGGCTGTCAGAAATTGCTTATTGTCTCCTCCTGCCCGGGCTTGCAGCTCCAGAAACACTGCCTACTTGGCGGGTGCTGGGTTACTGCTTCACAGACAAGGGGCATGAAGTGGTCTGTACACCTGCCAAACGGGCTGAGCTTCTCACCACCCATGTAGAGCGGGGCCCTCCCTCTGCTCTGTGCAGCCCTTGGTATTGGAGATGCAGCCATTGGGGTCAGTGGCACGCCCCTTCCCATAATGCTTTGCTCTGCCGCATGCTCAGGAGTCAAAAGAACATGGTGCCACTGAAGCAACATCTCCCCTCAGTGGAGGCTGTTCCCATGCCCGGGAAAGCACTCTCCAGCTCCCATCATCCTCTGCTCTGCTGCCAAACCCTGTGGCTCTGCTCGCCCTTCCTGTGGCAGGCAGCAAAGGAGTCCAGTCTGGGGGGAGTTAGCAACCCAATCTCAATAGGTCTAAAGAGAGAGTGCAGCTCAGCACCCCCACCCCAAAAGTAGTGCTAGTGCCACTGGGCCCCTCAATGCCCAGGGCTTCATGTCTGCATTAAGCCTGCTTCCCATGATGCCTGCACCTGGGGGATGGCTCCTTCCGCTGCAAGGGTTGTAGCTGTCATGGGATGGCCTAGTCCAAGGGCTCCTTACATGGGGCATGGTGAAAGAGGGCTTTGAACGAGGCCTCAGCACCAGTCTCTTCTCCAGGGCCTGAGCCCAGGGACTGGCAGAGAAGGGAAGTTCCTGAGTTTGTGCAGGTACCGTGGCCTAGGAGTGGTTCAGGGCTATGGACGGGTAACCAGTGCCAGTCCCCTCTGACCTGCTTTGTTACAGGCACCGATGAAGAAGCTGCTGGAGGCTGGCGCACAAGTGCTGAGATACCAGCAGGTAACCGGGTCTGCCCTCTCTTCCCAGGCCTAGCCACTTGCTCCCTTGTCAGTAAATCTGCCCTGGCTGAGCCCCAGTGTAAAGGGGCCCTGGTCTGATGAGAGAACATGTCCTGGAGCAGGGTAGTGCAAACTCCTGAGTGCATGAGGTTTTCCCAGGGAGCCAGGCCTGTGCCCTTCCTCCAGGTGTGACTCAACAGCTGGTTTCCTCTTGTAACTGCTCAGCACCAAGAGGCAAAGGAGTGGGGGCCTTAGCTATGCAGGCGGGCTAAAGCTACTCACTGTTCCAGGCACAGCATCTAGATGACTGGAGCAGCCCCCTGCCCACAGCAGGTGGGGAGCTGTTCTAGTCTGCACCAGTTACCCTGAACCAGTCAGTCTCACCTATTAAGGGTGATACTTACCAGTTACCCTTTCACATCCCTGCCCCAGAGATCGAAGAGAGCCTGTGGGAGACTGCCTTGGAGCTGCGAGCTGCTGTCTCTCAACTCGTCACTGTGAGCTCCCAGAGCCAGAAGGCGACTCACAATGAGGTTCAGGAGCTGCAGGCCCAAATGTGAGTTCTGCATCTGGCTTGGAGTCAAAGGAGACATGATGGGAGTACCCAGCAGCCTGTGGGCAATAGCCCTGCTCCTTGCTGGTCTGTCACTCCCCACCGTCCATCCCCTGCCACTGAGAGCCTTTCTAGCACTGTGTCCCCTGGAGCTAACCCTGTTGGCCTCCAGCTAGCACACACCATTACCCCTGGTGCTGATTCCATGCACGTAGGGTCCAGTCCCAGCCCAGCTGATACCCCTCGGCAGCACTGGACGGGCTCCTTGCCATGCCTTTGATGCCAGGCTGAGCTGGTGGGTGATGCATTACTCTCTCTCCATGGATGGTCCTGAAACTGGGTACTAGTGGGAGTGTAAGCTGAGCCCAGTGTCTGCTGGGCAGTGTCACTCAGAGGTGTGTCATCCTGGTGAGGCCGAGAGCAGTGTGTGGCTTCCCCTGAGAGCGTGGCTGTGCAGCCCTTACTGGATCCGCTCTGTGCCCTATGAAGAGACTGTCTGGCTCTTTCTCTCCTAGCTCTGAGCACCAGCACCAGCTGGAGAGCCTGGAGTCCAGGCTCCAGGCCGAGATTGATGCCCGCGATGCAAACATTGCCAAGCTGAACAAGACCTTGCAAGTTAGGTTTCAGGTGAGCAGGCACCAGAATTGGGTTAGGCATGAGCTCCAGAGTAGAGCTGGTCTGGGCCAAGGACCAGGCAGGCTCTGATTCTAGGACACAGGAGAATCTGGGTAACTGTTTTTTTCCACATCTTGCAGCTGCTTGCTCACTTGACTGAATGCGGCACTTGTGTGGCTCCCCAGTGCTCTAGACTGAGCATCCCCTGTGTCCTGGGCCAGGACTTTGCAGAGCAGGGGGAGCCTGGTGCAGGACTGCTCCAGCCTGAGACACCTGCCCCCCTCTAGCTGGGCAGATCTAACTGTAACATCTCCATCGGCGCAGGCCAGGGTCCTACCCCTCGCTATCTGGGGAGGTGGGGGCCCCATCACTGCATGCAGTCTGATGGCCTGGCAGCAGGGAATGGTGCTAGGACTCACTTGCCTGAAGCTGCTGGGGAACTAGGCTTGTGCCCAGCCCACTGCCTCTCCGCTCTGTCCATGATGCACTGAGTGTCTGAGCAGTGCCTGTCACACTGATTGCAATGGACAAACCCACCACTGGGCCTAGACACCTTTGCCCATTTCTTTCCTGGGAGAGCAGCATTTCTGTACCTCTGTTCCAAGGGAGGTGCCTCTCTGGGAGAGCCTCTCCTAACACAGTACCCTCTCTCTCCTCAGGCAGAGAAGGAGCTGCAGGACATCATGCGGCAACAGGAGAAGCAGATGTTGCAGCTCATTGACCGGAGCGGGGAAGTCACGGTACCCACCTCTGTGGGCTGGGTGGGCATGTCGGGTTAGATCCTGAATTGCCTCGGCCCTACTGCCCACTGTACTGTCCTATACTGGCAGCACACCAAGGAGCAGCCTGGGGGGTCCTCAGGCAGGGGACAGAGTCCTTTGTCCCATTCCCCAGCGTCTCACTGGCTTCTCTCCCTTTAGCATTTGAAGGCCGAGGTCTCTCACCTGCAGCACCTGCTCCGGCGGGTGGAGACAGAGGCTCGTGTGCTGTGGGAGGAGGTGAGGGGACGGGAGCCTAGCATGATGACGCTGGATGCTGAAGCTGTCCAGGAGAAAGTCTTGCTACGGCAGGAGGTGAAGCCAGCAGTGCCCGGACGGGAACAGAAGGGAGGGACTGGATGGCTGGGGGGGTCACTCATGGCTGGGGGGGTGCACCTGCTGAGAGCCAGGTGTCCCTGGGCTGCCTGGAGAGGAGCTGTTCTTGCTATGTTGTGGCTCCTTTCTAGTAGGGCCCCGTGCACTGCACTCAGGATCACCTAGCCCAGCTGTGGCCAACCTGTGGCTCGCGACCTGCATGTGGCTCCTCTCTTCTCTCCCCCCCCCTCCCCCTCCCCAGCTCATAAAGCCGCCCCTTGCCCCCAAAAACACCCTCTCCTTCCCCCCCTCCCTACAACAACTTTGCTCTGGCTCTCTGCGCTGGATCCATTGATATCTTGGCTCTTTTCCCAGAATGGCAGAGGGACCAAAGAGAAGCCACAGCCCTGCTGGTGACTTGGTAGTGGGTTACGTGGTGGGGGGTGAGTGCTGTGCATGGCTAGGCCTGGCAGAGCTGCCATGCTGGGAATGAGAGGAGGCAGCTCTTTGGGAGCTGGTGGGGTCTGTTCCCCTCCCGCCTGAGTCAGGCTCTAGGGCATCCAGCTGCACCCTGCCTGTATGCCGACCCTTGTCCTGTCTTGCAGGTGAACAAGCTGAGGGAGCTGCTCCTGGAGACGCAGAGAGACAACCAAGAGCAAGTAAGGCGTGCACCTGGGAAGTGGCTGCGCTGTTCCTCACTGGAGGTTGCTCACCCTCCCTGCCTGGTGGCTAAGCAGTGCAAATGCCAGCTCTGGGGATTGCCCTGCTTCCCTCCTCCCCTCCATCTGCACAGCTCTGTGCTTTCCTTTACAGAGGAGAATCCAGGAGGGGAAACTCCATCAGACACAGACGCTGCTGAGGAGCCATGAGGCAATGCAAGAGAAGATCAAAGAGGTGAGGCCACTGGGGGAAGTGGGCTCTCCCTACAGATGTGTATTGCTGACAAAGCACCGGACACACAGCCAGGGCTGTCCCCCTGCACTGCTCAGCCTGGCCCCACACTACAGCACAGAGCCCTGGAAAGAGCAGTGCACCTTGAGCATGGCTCAGCCCTTTCCCACCTGAAAGCATTGCAGGGGAGGCAGCCTTCAGCAGGGCCTGCTCTAGCTGCAGGGGTCTGGGGAAGGACACGTGCTGTGGCCACGAGAACAGCAATGTGACTGCTGTGTTAGGGCTGGGGGCCCAGAGGCACGATGGGATGGGGGCCCAGGAAAGGTCCCTCCATCCCATCTGGCTGCTGTCCCTGAGGGTCCCCCCACCAGCTTCCCCATGCTGAGGGCAGTTAAGTGACTTGTCTGCCGTCATTGAAATAATCACTTCTTCCCCACCCCACCCCCTGCTGCTTCCTCTCAGGAAGGCTCAAGGTCCTGCCAAGGCCTAGGCACTGCCCCTAACTGGCAGGCCAGAGCCCTTCACACAGCTGCTTGGGCCTCAGGGTCAGGGCTATTGATGGAAACCCTTGCTCTGCCTGTCCTATTCCCAGCTGCTAGAGTCATATCCCCACCTCCAGCTTGGCTGCAGCTCCTCTAACTCTTCCTCCTCCTTTCCCAGGCTCTTTCCTCCATCCCTGCTGCGGTGACAGCCAGCTCCCAGGAGCTCCAGAACCTGCTGCAGTACTTTGGGCTGAAGCTGAGGGAGGGCGATAGAGACTCGGGAGATGCTCTGTAGCTGTGATGCGCCCCCTTCCCCTGCTTCCTCTTGTGTGTTTATTTATTAAAGTTTTGGCACCCTGTACTGCTCTGCCTCACCCCAGAGCCACTCATGGGTGTGAGGGACTCTCTCTTGAGGCTCACTAACAGGATACCTGCCCAAGTAGGTACTATACTCTTCCCCTGCCTGGCTGGAGTTCATTCTTCAGATTCTCTCCTGCCTGCTAGGGCCCATTCATAGCAACTGTCTGAGAGCACGTGGCCAAACCACCCCTGCCCCTGTTCAGAGCAGCCTGGCTCCCTAGTCCCATTCCTTCGGGCTTAACACGGGAGGCAACTGCTCATCCAGGAGAGGAAGTAGAATCCCTGTTGAAGCAGGGCCTGCTGCCTTCCCACCACTGCCTTCTCTGCCTGCTGTTCCATAGCTAGTACCCAGCCTTGCAGATCATGGCAGGAGCCTTGGGGCCGCTAATGGCACATGCTGGGCTGACCTAGCTTGGCCTCAAAGGCAGTTGCTGCTCTTGGTGTCCTAGATCCTCAGTTCCTTGTCTTCAGATCTGTCAGTGATCCCTTCTGAGGGTGGGAACCTCCTGCAGAGGCAGTAGCCTGTGGGTTCTGTCTCCTGGGGACCTCAACTCTTGGGGTGGTGTGAGACTGCCAGGGCCAAGCAGTGGTGGGGTGAGGTGGAAGTGCCACTGGAGCCCAGGGGAGAAGGGAACTCTCCAGCTGTCAGGTGGTGCAGTGTGCATGCAGCAGAGATGGACTTATGCAACCTGTTTGGCCACCGTGCTGGGACTCATCTTTGTCACTCTGGCCAGCAAATAGCCACACACAACTTTCAGGAATGGTAAGGGCCTTGACTGGGCTGTCCAGTGAGGGGAGAAGGCTCATTAGAGGAGCACACTGGGTAGGCCTTCTCTGAGCACAGATCTCCAAGAAGGGCCTTGCTGAAAACTTGTTTCACGCGGACTGAGATTCCTTCCTACTTCCCCCCTTCATCAACCATTAGCAGGGGCTCCCTCCCTTGACAGCTTGCTGGAAAACCTGAGTTGGAGTCTTAGCCTTGTGCTGGTGCCCTTGGGCCATGCTCTGCTCTGCTTGTAGCTGCATGGGTCTACTGATTGCTCCCACGGCAGAGAGGCTGCCAGGACAACACTTGCGTGACCACACTTACCATAGTGTGCCTAAAAGCAACTGTGTGGAAACAAACAAATGCTCTGTGGGGTTTTTTTTTAATGGCTTCCCCCCCTTTGGTGCTGTCCCAGCTCTTGCCCTTCTCCTGCACAGTGGAATAGCTGCCTCAACCCATCAGCAACTGAGGTGATTAGTGTGTGAGGTGCTGGGAAACTCACTTCCCTATCCTGCCCCTACTGCAGTCAGCTGCCAGGATCAGTCTCAGGAACAGGAACCTCTGAGTAGCTGGGGTCCCATCTACCACAGTGCCTAGACACCCTAAATTGGGCTGGTGCAAGCAGCTACCCCATGCTGCTACTCATCCCACTGTCCTTGAAACCTAGCCCTGCTACTGGGTACTGCTGCTGTGCAGTGCAGAGTACAGACTACCCTCCCAGATGCCACCACAGGCCCTAGAACGGCAGCCAGTGAGATGTCTTTTCAGCTTAGAGTCTAGGAGCTGCTAGAGGTTGGGGGCTGCTGTTTTAGAGGAAGGGGAGCCCCCATGCTGCATGTGATGCCCTGCTGGCTGATTGCTAGCTCCTCCCTAAGGCTTCCAGCAGCAGAAGCTGTGAACTGAGGTGGGGAAGAGCCCTTTCCCCACACTGTTAAGCAGTGCTGGGCCATGCTGCCTGGCAGGGCCTACAGCTCTAAATGTCCCATTAGCTAAGAAGCCATTCAGTGCTGCACAAAGGGACAATTAATGGAGCAGGTCTGGCAGCCAGTTCCTGGTGTGAGGAAAAGCAGGCTCTGGATGGAGCTGGCAAACTGCCGCAGGGGTCACATGGGGTCTCTAGCCCAAGAGCAGCATGGGGAGGGGGCAGAAATCCATGCAAACACAGGTGATGCCCGATAGCACTTGGGGGAGGGTGCACCCCCAGCCCCTGTCAACATTTTAATTGCTAAATGGGGTTCTCCCCCATGCCCCTCCCTGTTCCTCTGGGTAGCCCTCCCTGCAACCCCTCCCCCGCATATGCATGTAAGTGCCAGGGCCCTTCAAGTCTGAGGGCCTCAGGCCTCCCCATGGGTGTTCTATGATGTGGGCGGGGAATGGAAGTCAGGCTCCGTGTTCCCTCTCTGCTTCTCACAGACTGGTTCATGTGCTTTGGCTGGGTACTGGAGCCCATCAGTGCTCTCCATTCAGGCCCTGACTCCCAGTGGGTGCAGTGGTGGTAAGACCCTGTTCATCCTGGCCATGGCACAGATAGCAGGGCAGGAAATGCCAGAGCTGGGGTCCCGCCTCCCCTTCCACTGGTCAGGAGCTTGATTTTCCCCTGTCTCTTCGACCCGCCCCACCCCATTTGTTGAGGTTGCTGGACGGCAGGATGGGCAAGGTCCCCATGCGCAGTACTACCCCAACCCTTCTGCTCAGCGCTGGGCAAGGGTTCTCTGGTCTCTCTGTGGGAGGGACTCAGCTATCCCCAAGGAACATGGGAATTCCCTTCCTCTGGGAAACTGCCCCATGGCACCTTGGGAACTTCACATACCCCCTGCTGCCCCTCCCTGGTAACTGCCCCATGGCGCCTTGGGAAGTGCACGTACCCCCCGCTGCCCCTCCCCGGCAACTGCCCCATGGCGCCTTGGGAACTGCACGTACCCCCCGCTGCCCCTCCCCGGTAACTGCCCCATGGCGCCTTGGGAACTGCATGTACCCCCCGCTGCCCCTCCCCGGCAACTGCCCCATAGCGCCTTGGGAACTTCACGTACCCCCCGCTGCCCCTCCCTCGCAACTGCCCCATGGCGCCTTAGGAACTGCACGTACCCCCCGCTGCCCCTCCCTCGCAACTGCCCCATGGCGCCTTGGGAACTGCACGTACCCCCCGCTGCCCCCTCCCCGGCAACTGCCCCATGGCGCCTTGGGAACTGCACGTACCCCCCGCTGCCCCTCCCCGGTAACTGCCCCATGGCGCCTTGGGAACTGCACGTACCCCCAGCTGCCCCTCCCCGGTAACTGCCCCATGGCGCCCGCTTCTCCCCCTTAGGAGCCAGCCGCCCGCTGTTACCTGCCCTGGGCGTCCCCTGCGGGAGCAGGCTGGGCGGAGTCAGCGGCTCCGCCCGTCGGAGTCACGTAGCTCTGCGGCATCGGCTCCAGCCTCATTTAGCGGCGCTCCAGCCTCTCATCCCGCAGAGCTGCAGCACCAGCGCCGGGGAGAGCCCAGCCCAAGCGAGTCTACCGGTAAGGACCCCACTTCCCTCCCCTCCCCTCCGACTCGTGGAGGAGCTCGAGGGCCCTGGCCCGGAACCTGGGTTGGGGGCGCCGGGCTGAAGGGCGCAGCAAGGTCACGGCCCCCGGCTCCGGCTGAGGCTCGGGGGAATGGCAGGCGGCGGGGCGGGGATGCTGGAGGGTTGTTGTTGGGGAGAAAGTGGGAAATTGGAGCAGAGAAGGGATACGGAGGGGGAGTCCCCGGTGCGGGGAAGGGATGCGGGAGGGGTGTCCCGGTGCGGGGAAGGGATGCGGAGGTGGGGAGACTGGGGAAGGGATGGGGGCGGGGGCTGGTGCAGGGAATGGATGCCAGGGGCAGGGCAGGGGGCTGGTGCAGGGAAGGGATGCTGGGGGGTGGCTGTTTGCCCAGAGGCCATGTGCTGTCTCTAGTTGAGCACACCCAGATTACCATAGGGCATCAGAGTCCATTATGACCCCCAAGTGCCTGAGTCATATGTTGGCATGTTCTGTTCCCTTGGCAAATCTTGGCCAGGACCTGCTAGACAGGCTCAGGGGACAGGCTGGGCTGGGGACACTGACTCAGACCTTCCCTTGATGGGGTCTGTCTGTTTCCAGTCACGGGAGGGGGTTAGAGGTTGGCCCCACTTGGCTGCAGAATGGTCTCCTCAGCACCAGCTTTGGGTCAAGGCCATTCTCTTTCAAGAGCTGCCTGCTGCACCAGCCAGTTGGGCTGGGAGCAGTGCAGGATGGAGCCCAGCTGACAAGTCTGGCTGGGTCTTGGAGCTCTCATGCCCATCGTGAAGCCCTCTGGCAGCCTTGGTGCTATGGGGGAGCAGCTAGGCTTGTGGCATTTACCTGCCTTATGTGGTGCATTGCAGGCTTGTTCTGACCAGCTACTCCCTGCTAACCAGGTTCCTAGTTGCTCCCCTCAGGCTTCGTGGGTGCCAACTAAGGCTGCTCTCTGCTGGAGCAGCATCTCTGGGTTGTCTGGGATGGAGGGAAGGTGCATGCACTGGGGCCCTCTGTGACTGGGCTTCCTGGCTCTGCCTCAGTCTTGCTTTGTGTATGAGAGAAAATAACTGTCCTTGGCTGCTTCCCACTGTGAAAGGGGGCTGATGTGCTGCCCCCCTTCCCCTGCCTGGGGGCACAGGAGATGGTGCTAGCTGATAGCCCCTCCTGTCTAGCTAGGGGCGTTCCCGCACCTGGGCTGATTGGGGTACCAACTGGAGGAGTCCCAAGATTCCTCCCCCCTTCTTGTAGCAGAGGCTGGGCAGCTTGTGGCAGGATGTGCTGGGAGCACCATGCACTGTTTCTAGTCCTGTCTCGGTTTGCGCAGCAGAGCACTGAGATGGCTGGCAGGGGGAGGAGCAGGCTGGGCCTGGCACACGAGGCTGGGCTCGTGCCTGTGCAGTTGCAGCCTGCATGTTATGTAACGGCCCATGATGGGTGAGGACAGTTAAATGGATGAGTTTGGCTCTTTGTCTCAGGGACAGTTCAGAGCAGCCTCTGGCCAGAGGGTGGCTGACAGAGACAGGGTGGAAAGCGGCTGCATCCCCATGCTTGCCGCATTGACGCAGCTGGACCACAGCCCTGGACGGAGAAGTTGAGACTTGCCTATCTCCCCCGCCCCAACCTCAGGATGCCAGACTGGGGTCTTGGCTGGTTTGGGGAGCTCAGATGGGTTTAATTCCTTTGTTGTGGGGGGGACAGGGTAGCTGAGGGGTCATAGCAGCTGTGGTCCCGTGGTTTGAAGTGGTTTCCCACCTATTGCAGGGGTCACCGGGTTTAGCAAATGACCTTGAAGTTTATTGCAGTGTCTGGTTGGTAACCACCTGCAGTGGTTTGAGATGGAGGGGGCAGGTGCTTCCTCCGCCCCACCCAGCACGCTAGTCACTCCTGCAGTAAACTGTGTGCTTGGGCAGCCACCCAGGAGAGATTCCAGTACCACTCAGCTGATGAGCAGAGCACCACAGCTGGCAGCATGTGTTTCTACCAGTGCACAGAACAAAATTTCTTTAGCTCATGGAAAAAATGAGGGACATTGCACTCTGCCTGCGGGGGAAGGTTGGGATTGGCACAACCATAACCACCATCATGGAGAGCCAGGGGCTGGAGCAGTGAGCTGCCACAACGCCTCCTGGGGGGCAAGTGAGAGTATTACCCTAGTGAAGCTACTGCAGGGGGTCATGGCACATACTGACCAGTACGGAAGACAAGTGCTCAGCAGTGCTGAGGTTAGGGTTGGGGTGGGAGAAGTAACCAGGACTCAGCTTTAGTGGCAGAAGTAAAGACGTTCATCTGTCCCTGCTCCCTAGAGCAGGAAGAGGACTAATTGTCTCTCTTGCTCCCTCCCAGTTCAGGAGACTCCTGCTGTCCGGAGTGATGACGCACCAGTATCCCGCGCTCTCAGCTGAGCAAAAGAAGGAACTGTCTGATATCGCACTACGAATCGTGGCCCCGGGCAAGGGGATCCTGGCAGCAGATGAGTCCGTAGGTTGGTCTGAGTCCTTCACTGTTGGGGAGAGTGGCACTTTGGGGCTCCTGCTCTCTTCCTGTAATCCCCAGTGCTGTCTCGGGTCTGGCGGAGAATGTGGCCTTACACATCAGTGACTGGTGGCACCAATGGTCTCAAAATGGCGCCGAACAGGCGGGTCACTGCTGGTGTCTCAGGCTCCAGCTCTGCTGGCTCAGTAGCTGGCAGGAATGAAAAGCGGTGTCAGGTAACATGGGGTGCTGTCTTTAGAGGCCTCCCTCTGTGCAGCTCTTGATGCAGCCTCCGGCCCCAATGACATTCATGGTGTGGCTGGTGGTATCAGGGTGGCTGGTGCCTAGTAGCTCAGTGGCAAATCTTATGTTCCTCAGGGCTTCCTGGGCTCCTCTTTCCCCCAGGGAAACATGTGCTATGCATCATTCATGCTCCCCTCTGTCCTGCTAGGAAGCATGGCCAAGCGCCTGAACCAGATTGGAGTGGAGAACACGGAGGAGAACCGCCGGCTCTACCGCCAGATCCTGTTCAGTGCTGACAACCGGGTGAAGAAGTGCATTGGAGGGGTCATCTTTTTCCACGAGACCATGTACCAGAAGGGGGATGATGGCACCCCCTTTGTCAGGATGATCAAAGACAAGGACATCGTGGTGGGCATCAAGGTGTGTGGCTAAGAGCTGCCAAGCGTGGCTCTGCTTGTGGTGCAGGGGCACTGGGACTCCCTGGTGCCAGTGTTGTAGTGCAGTGGTCACCAGCCAGTGGATCGGGCTCTTCTAGTAGATCTTGGAGCCTTTGACAGGTGATGCTGACAGCTTTGGCCAGGAGGCTGCCAAGTGCTGGCACTTCATCTGCCCCTCTAAGCACTGCTGTGTTGCTCCTGCCCTCTGCCTCAGAGCTGCCCAGCTGGAGCCTGCATTCTAAACCCCAACCCCAGCCCCAGTCCTGAACCCCTCCTGCACCCCAACCCTCTGCCCTACCCTAAGTCCCCCTGCACCCAAACTCCCTCTCAGAGGCTGCACCCTGAACTCCCTCCTACACCGTAACTCCCTGCCCCAGGGTCAGCTCAGAATCCCTCCCCCACTTCAAATCCTTTAGCCCAAGATCAGAGTCCGCATCCCTCTGCCCCCAGCCTAATAAAAGTGAGTGAGGATGGAGTGAGAAGGGGTGGGAAGGAGGCGGGACCAAGGTGTTTGGGTTGGAGGTGGATCCGGGACTGCATTTAAATTCACAAAATGATCTTGTGCTTAAGAAGGTTGCAGACCCCCTGCTGTATTGCATCAGGCCTTGTGCATGGAGCTGCACTTGGGGGCAGGGGGAGTGGCTCAGCAGGGAGGCACACCAGCTGCTCCACCTGACAGCACACCAGGCTCTGCTTTGCTCCTGTTGCTATGGCTGCCTGTTCATTGCCATGGCTCCACTCCGCTCAGGCAGGGGCTGCTATTCCAGACACTGAGGCTCCTGACCTATTTCCATGCCCTGAGTTCCTGTGTTTCTAGCCAGTCCCTGGAAAGGGCTGCCAGGGCCCTCTCTGTGGTCTCCACCCAGTCTCACCTGTGCCCTGCTGTTCCGTTTACAGGTGGACAAGGGTGTTGTGCCTCTGGCTGGGACAGATGGAGAAACCACAACTCAAGGTATGAGCCGGCTACTCCGTGAGTGGGCGGACACTGGGGAGCTGAGATCTATAACACTGAGCAAACGCCTCAGCAGTTCTCTGCCTTGGTGGGTGAAGCTGGGGCCATTGCTATGTGCCTGCAGCATGGGGATTCCTGCCTGCCCAGGCAGTAGCTGGCACCGGGGGGCAGGTGGATGTTTGCAGCTGAGCCTGGCTGAGGGTAGCTGTGTGTTGGGGCAGGTCTGGACGGGCTGTCCGAGCGCTGTGCCCAGTACAAGAAGGATGGGGCCGACTTTGCCAAGTGGCGCTGTGTGCTGAAGATCAGTGAAAACACCCCCTCGGCCCTGGCCATCCTCGAGAACGCCAATGTCCTGGCACGCTACGCCAGCATCTGCCAGCAGGTGAGAGGGCAGCCTGGTGGGGTGCCAGGCTGAGACTGTGGAGCCTGGCACCACTATGACTGCACTGGCGGTGGGCACTGTGCTCTGCTGTCCCATGCAGCTTCCACCACACTGGCCCCATCCAGAATGCCGTTCCTGAGCCCAGTGGGGTTCCCCCACACCATGTTCTACTCTATGCAGCCCCAGGGCAAGGTCCTAGCCCAGGGCAGCCAGGAGGCCTCTGGCTGGCAGGGCCAGGTGCTCAGTCCCTACATCAGCAGCTCTCACACTTTGCAGGCAACCATACCCCTTTCAAGAGTCTGACTTGTCTTGTGATCCCCCCAAGGGTCACTTCACTTGAAAAAGTACTAAATCAGACACGTCACAACATGCCAGAGCTGACAGATTGCTGACTCTCTCGGTGGTACATGGCCTCATTAAATAAATCCATTGGGATATAAATACTGTACTTGCGTTTCAGAGTATAGTTCATGGAGCAGTATAAACAAGTCATGGAAACGTTAGTTTGTACTGTCTTCGCTAGGGCTGTTTATGTAGCCTGTTGTAAAACTGGGCAACTCTCTAGCTGAGTTGTACTCCTGGAGACCTCGGTGTGCCATCAGGGCTACATGCACCCTGCCTGAGAACTGCTGCCCTAGCACGGTGAAGTGCCCCTGTTGCCAGGTGGGTGATGACTTTGGATGGCACCTTTGACACAGACCCCAGGGCCTCAGTTTCATTGTGCGTTCCATGGCTCTGCTATCCCAGCTGCAGACCCCCTCTCTGAACAGGAAATGTGTGCGCTGGGGCTGGGGACTGAAATCTTGAGGGGGATGAACCTGCTCTCCCTGTCATCCCCGGCAGAGCACCCTTGGGTGGGGAGGCCTGTCTGGCATGTATCCCCCCACTCTGCCATGTGGGTTGCTACCCATAATACTTTCCCTGTTGCAGAATGGCATTGTGCCCATTGTGGAACCAGAGATCCTGCCTGATGGAGACCATGACCTGAAGCGCTGCCAGTATGTGACTGAGAAGGTGAGTCCTAACCCAGCAGGGCCATGGGGGCAGGGTGCACAAGGAAACCAGGGGCTGATGTTTCAGTAGAGCTGCCTAGAGAAATGTACCCACCCCAGCTGCCAATTTGTGCCCCATTTGTCCCCCAGGCAGATTATCAGGCACTCAGAGGAGCCTGCAGTCTTAACTGCACCCCTGATGGGCAGAAGGCGCTATGCTGGGGTGGCACCTCTGCACCACAGGCCCTGCTGGGCACATGGACCCTCCCAGCAGCTTCCTGGGCTCTGAGCAGGGACACTTTTAGTCTCCTGGGGAGATCTTGGGGCTGGGCTCTCTGGAGCAGAAAGCAGCCATGGGAGCTCGGCTCTCGTTGCCTTGCTTTCAGGTGCTGGCAGCTGTGTATAAGGCCCTGAGTGACCATCACATCTACCTGGAGGGCACGCTACTGAAACCCAACATGGTGACCCCAGGGCACGCCTGCCTGACCAAATACAGCGCTGAGGAGATCGCCATGGCTACGGTGACAGCGCTGCGCCGCACTGTGCCTCCTGCAGTCCCAGGTAGCCAGGGCATGGAGCAGCTGCTTTTCAGCTCCTACACCCCTGGATGATGGAGCGTAGCTGGGCTGATCTGTCGCTTGGTCCTGTGGCCGAGCCAAGCCCTCTGCAGCCCTGCCGCTGCTGGCACAGCCACGTTCAAGTTGTAACACCCTCAAGTGAAAAGGGGGAGAAGTCACCTCTGGGTATAGAAAGGGGGCTCCTGTTGCTATAGTAAATTGTCCTCTTCAGGCAGTGGCTCGATTGATTGAGGAACCTTTGTGCTCTGGGCGTGCCACTGGCACAGCTGTGAGCAGCATAGCTGGGTCGGTTTTGATTTGCAGTGTGGGCAGGGTCTGGCAGAGCTGAGCTTGTTCCCAGCTGAGCCAGGCAGAGCCCAGCCCCCGCAGCCTGTGGGGTTGCTGTAATTTGCTCTTGCAGTGGGTGGTTGTGTGGGAGGCAGGAGTAGGGGGCTCTGGGTGTCTGCACAGCTAACCTCTCCTTCAATGTCCTGGCCTTATTTTCAGGCATCACCTTCCTTTCTGGGGGGCAGAGCGAGGAGGAAGCTTCCGTTAACCTGAACGCCATCAACAACTGCCCCCTGGCCCGGCCTTGGGCTCTGACCTTCTCCTATGGACGTGCCCTGCAAGCGTCGGCGCTCAACGCCTGGCGTGGCCAGCAGGAGAATGAGAGCTCTGCCACGGAGGAGTTTGTGAAGCGGGCCGAGGTACTGAGCTGCAGGTTGCGGTGTGCTGTGAAGAGTCCTTTCCCCTGTTCTCTGTCCTGCAAACTCCTGGACAGCAAGGGTCAGGAGGTGCCTTGCCTCGAGCTCCTGATCTCAGGAAGAGTGCACCTGAGGGCATCCTGGTGAAAGATCTGCTTGGCCACTTTCAGTCCAGTGCTTGCTAGAATTGCCCATTCAAGCTGCTGTGCTAGTCCAAGGGTGGGCTGAGCCCAGTGCAGCATGGTACGGTGGCAGGGAGTATGTTGCATGTCTGGAATGGCTATTGTGAGATTAAAACAAGTCTGATGAAGGGAACAGTGAAACTGCAAATTGGAGGGGAGAGGGGAAGGCTGCTCTTCCCAAGTGAGCATGGCATATGGCACAACTGGATTCCCAGGCAGGCTCTGGTCCAACCTGGGGGTTGCAGCAGCCAGTGCCACGGCTGGGGGTGCTAACTGCTTTCTCCCTATGTTATAGGTGAACAGTCTGGCTGCTCTTGGCAAGTACGAGGGCAGTGGAGATGACTCGGGCGCTGCTGGGCGGTCCCTCTATGTCGCTAACCATGCCTACTGAGACTCAGGCGGGCTTTCTAGCCACACTGACCAACCAATCTCCCACTCCGCTATGTTCCGTATCAGCCACCAGTTACCCCCAGCTTTCTACTGTAGCTACCACCAGGAGCCAAGTAGCCGCCTCCGGTGTGGGGGAGAGAAAGGGAAGAGCGAGCCCCACCTGGACGTACAGCCCCAGTCTTGTGTTTTCTTTTAACTGCTACTGATTTTTGTGCCTGTGAAAGAGGAGGGGGAGGTCCCTGGTAGAGGCCTTCCAGTAGGGACTGGCCAGACAGTGCAGCCTGTCTCCCTCTCCCTGTAACTTTCTAGTTCTCCTTTCCCACGATTGTTGAGGTGGGAGGGAAGCTAGGCTGGTAGGGTGTGGGGAGGGGAGAACTCCTCAGTTTCCATGCCCAGCTCTCTGGCAGGAGGCCCTGTTCACAAGAGGTGTTTGGGGGCAGGAAGTGTACTGTCTTGGTGCTCCGGTGCCCGTTCTCCACCTGCCCTGTGTGGCCTCCGCGCTCTGGCCGTGTGGGACCCCACGCTGCATTAGACTGCACTTTAGTGTGAAGCTGTAGCTTTGCCATTCTGAATGTGTGCTCTCCACCCCGTAGTGCCGGGCTGCTGCTGCCATCGCTCTGTGGCTGGCGGAGTTGGGTGTGAGCAGCTGCTAGTAGGGGAGCCAGGTCCTGCCATGTGTTGTGTTCCCCATATGCACCTGATGTACCAAATAGTGTAACAAATAAAGTCTAGAGACAGTGACAAGTGACTGCGGCTTCCCTGTGGAAGGTAGGAATGGGGACTCTGATTTCTCTCCAGGGAGGTGGTGGCCTACTTAATACGGGTATTCTGAGTTGGGGTGAGAGACAAAGTAGTTGCTTCCAGCTACACCCTCTGGAGCAACACACCCACATGGATACTGCTTCTAAATCCAGCTCTTCCTCTCTCAGCAGCCCAGGTCCAGGTCTCTGCTGGCCATTATCACCTCCTCTCCTCTGCTTCAGCTGGACACTGGTGCTGAACTCAGCAGCTGCCAAGTTCCACCTCAGTGATGGCTGTACTTCAGTGGCAGGTGGAGCTACTGAGGACATGTCTACACAGCAGGGCTAAAGCTGAAATAAGCTACGCAGCTTGAGCAACATCTGTTGCATAACTTAAGTTGAAATAGGTAGACAGCACCAAAAGCCAAAATAAGCTGTCTGACAGAGGTAGAGCACTCTTCCTCCAACTTCCCTTACTCCTTGTAAAATGAGGGTTACAGGAGTCGGAGTAAGAAATCCTCAAGCTCCTCAGTATTTTGACATTATGTTGAAATAACTGTCTGGAGTGTAAATGCAGACTTAATTGGGAATAACACTGTTGTGTAGACATACTGTCATGTGGTTCGATTCATTTTAGATCTGAGGGAAACCAGGACACTTGAGAGAAACTTACCACTTGCTTATTTATTGCAAGCTTTAAACAGATAATATAGTTGTTTTACAAGCCTTAAAAACAATTATACAATTTAAACCTTATATTCTAAAGCAATTAATTGAAAATCTATTATAATACAATAAAGCCTAGTTTACTTACACTTCACCCATCTGTTACCTACAGTACTAGGCAGGAGGTCGTGGTCCCTTTGATTCTCACCTGTCAGGATGCCATGCACTGCTATCACAGCTGTAAAGGGTCTATTTACTTCTAGTTACAATGAGCAGGAGCTGTGGGCCAATTCTGCTCGCTCCCTCCCATCAATTCTAGCTAAGCCCATTTTATAGTAAAGTGAGACTTGGTCCTTCTAATAATGTTTACCAATTAATTACGTATTATGTAAGATGCCTAATGTCCCTATTTGAGGTACATCCTGCTACTCAGGATGTTTCAAAACTATGCATAATTAAACAGTTTTATGGCTGTATTTTTTTTTTTTTTTTTTTTTTGCTTATCAGAAACAAATACCAGTACAAGGTTGACTGTCGTGTGTTCTTGATGGGGTCTCACTGTACCATACTTAATCTGCATTGGTAGCACATTGTAGACTAACAAAACATGTAGATGGTATCATGAGCTTTCGTGGGCACAGCCCAGAAGTGGGCTGTGCCCATGAAATCTCATGATACCATCTACATGTTTTGTTAGTCTATAAAGTGCTACCAGACCATTTGTTTTTTTTCCCTGTAACAGACTAACTCAGCCACCCCCTGCAGCTTCTTAATCTGCATTGTTATGGAAAACATGCCTGCCTCTCAAAGCTTCCCCCTGAGCCGTGCTTACGTGCACCAGACTTGAGACAGGCCTGGGTTTTGCTTGTTAAGAGAGCCACACTGTGGTCAAGGCAGACATTATTGTCAAGGCAGGGCCATCCAGGCTCCCACACACGTACCTTGAGAGAGGAGCTATACCACTTTCTGGCCATGTACACAATTCAGTAGAGTGCCTCCATCTCTGTACAAGGATGGTGGCTGTCCTCCAACAGGGGAGAGCTTAGCCTACTCCAGTACTGTAGTAAAACAAGATGCGTGCTCTGCTCTCTCTGCTGCACCTAAGATTTCTCTTGAACTGTTCCGGTGAGGTGTGCTCCATCCCCGTTACTGCTGCCTGGACTACCTGTCGCATGGACTCCAGGTGCAGCCCTCCATGGCACTGTACAATATACATTACAAGTAGTAGAGCTATAATGGGGTCTGGTCTAGGGATGTGAGCGGGTAACAGTTAACTGGTACCTAGGGAACAGCCCCCTGCCTGCGGCCTGCTGTGAGTAGAGGGCTGCTCCAGCCCTACTAGTCCTGTGTGGGTTGGAGCACCCCTGCCCATGACAAGGGGGCTGTGCCAGCCTAGCTGTGGCGGCTGGGGAGCCACTGCAGCCCCTCTGCCTCCTTAACATTCAACCGGTCAACTAACTAAAGGGGATTTTACATCCCTAGTCTGGTCCACTCTTGGTTCTGTTGGAGCTTTCTTGGGTCATCCACTTCCATCGTTTGAAGATGCCTGACTGCACCGTAAGGATAAATCCTCCTGATCTGTCCTGTGTAAAGTGCCATTCTGCCACCCAGGGAATTAGTGTGAACTCCACAATGTCCCAGGGCTCCTGCAAGTTTCACTTGCCCTGCAGGAACTGCAGCTGTATCTTACAGCTGGGGAAATGGAAGCAGAAAAGCCAAGTGCCTCCTTGGAAGGTCAAGGACAGAGGTGGGGCTGGCCCCTAAGAGGGAATGGGTCCCAGTCCTGTCCTCTCCCCACTTTCCTGGATGGAGACTCACCTTGCAGACATCAGTCACTGAGGCTCTGGTGCTAGATGCTGATGTTAAGTAACAGGAATGGTTGGGGTAGGAGTGCAGTGCCCAGGGCTGGGTGCTGGTTTGGGGTGGGTGTGCAGTATCTGGTGCTAGGATGTGGTGTCTGGTGTGGGATAAGGGTGCGGTGTCTGGGGCAAGAGAGAATAGTGTGTGTGCAGTGCCTAAAGCCAGGGGGCCCGATGGTAGGGGTATGGTGTCCGATGCAAAGAGTCAGAGTGCAGTGCCAGTGGCCAGGGAGCCCAAGGGGAGGTGCAGTGCACCATGGATGGGGTAAGAGTGCAGAGTGTGGGGCCAGGGAGCCCAACGGGGGTGGGGGTGGTGCAGTGCCCCGAGGACAGGAGCCCGATGGGGGTGCAGTGCCCTGAGGATGGGGTCAGAGTGCAGTGCCTGGGGCCGGGAGCCCGACGGGGTTGCAGTGCCTGGGGTCAGGAACCCGACCGGGGGTGCAGTGCCCTGAGGATGGGGTCAGAGTGCAATGCCTGGGGGCCAGGGAGCCCGACGGGGTGGGGTGCAGTGCCTGGGCCGAGCCCGACGGGGGTGCAGTACCCTGAGGATGGGAGCCTGACCGGGGTTGCAGTGCCTGGGGCTAGGGAGCCCAACGGGGAAGGGTTGCAGTGCCTGGGGTCGGGGAACCCGACCGGGGTGCAGTGCCCTGAGGATGGGGTCAGAGTGCAATGCCTGGGGCCGGGGAGCCCGACGGGGCAGTGCCTGGGGCCGGGAGCCCGATGGGGGCAGTGCCCCGAGGATGGGAGCCCGATGGGGCAGTACCCCGAGGACGGGGAGCGCGACGGGGGGCAGTGCCTGGGGCCGGGAGCCCGACGGGGCAGTACCCCGAGGATGGGGAGCCCGACCGGGGGCAGTGCCTGGGAGCCCGACGGGGAGCAGTACCCCGAGGACGGGGAGCGCGACGGGGGCAGTGCCTGGGGCCGGGGAGCCTGACGGGGGCAGTGCCCCGAGGATGGGAGCCCGACGGGGGGGCAGTGCCTGGGGCCGGGAGGTCCCATGGGGGGCAGTGCCTGGTAGAAGGGGTAGGGGCACTCGGTGCCCGGAGCCAGGGGAGGCGCACTGCGGCCGACAAGACCCGTTGGGAGGGTGGGGGGGGCAGTCTCGCCTGATGCCTTGGGGGGCACAGACCTGGATCCGCCCACCTACCAGTCCCTTCCCTTCGCCCCTGTGACGGGCGGGATAACCCCTTCGGCGTGTCCCTCCGAGTGACCCGTACCCGTTCCTCAGGGCTTAGTCAGCGTTCATTGGTCTAGGCTGCCGCCCGCCCTCACCGCTCTTCGCTCTGCGCCAATTGGCCGCCGGCTGGTTTCCCCGTTTTTGAGTGGCTGGGCACTGCAGGCCCCGCCCCTTGAGGTCTGGGAGCAGCGAGCGAGAGGATGGCGGCTGACGAGGCAGGTGCGGAGCCGGTGCGGGAGGGGGATGGTGTCCCGGGACAGCGGCTCGTGGCTCTCGGACGGGGCCGGGGAAGTGAGGCCGCGTGCGGGAGGTCAGGCTGGGCCAGGACCCCCAGTGGGAGAGAGCGGGGGGGGGGGTTCGGGACCCCCAGTGGGAGAGAGCGGGGCCCCCTGTGGGAGGGGTCAGGGCCGGGAGCGGGGGGCTTGGGCCCCCGAGTGGGAGGGAGCGGGGGGGGCTCGGGGCCCGCAGTGCAGGGGGTCGGGGCTGGGACCCTGGGGCATCAGGCCCTTGCATTGCCCGTGTGTCTGCTGGCCTGCAGAGAAGGCGCGGGGGAAGCGCGCCGCCCTCTCCTTCGCCGCCGTGGCCCTGGCGCTGGGGCTGCCGCTCTGGTGGAAGACAACGGAGACATACCGAGCTTCGCTGCCCTACGGGGGGATCAGCGCGCTGGGCTCCCTCCGGGTAGGTGCTGGGCCCTGTGGTGAGTGATGGAGGGTTGCCTGGCTGGCTGGTGGGCTGTGGCTGGCCTCCCTGGGAAGGGGGCAGGAGTCCTGCGCTAGATGGGGTGGAGCAGCATGGAGCCTCTGGCAGGGAACCAGCTGTCCCACTCCCAGCCAAGCCTCATTGAAGCTTGCTTTGCCTCTGGCTTCAGGACTGACCTGTGGTCACCCCCCCCACTCTGGGGAAAAGCCAGCCCAAGGCTGACGTCACTTTGTTCCTCTTGCAGTCTAGGCCCCTTCTCACCCCAGTACTCACAAAGCCGAGCCCAGTGCTAAGGCCTGCAGCATGTTCTCCCTAGACTGGAAGTTGTCTGGCCTGTAACACCCACAGGCCTCTAGGAGCCCTGGCTGTTGTTTGCCCTTCTTTCCAGCCGTGGGAGTGAGTGGTGCTTGTTGGGGCCTTATTTTCAGCCCTCCCAGGGCCCAGCACTGCCCTTCTGTGCAGGCCCCTCTACTGGGCAATGGTTTGGGGATCAGGAGCAGAGTGGTAAGCAGAGAACTGTGCCATTTGAATGCACTTGTCTTGCTTTGCTAGCCCTCTGGCTATGGCTCATCTGGGCAGGAGTTTGCTTCCCTGCAGTGGCCATTCCTCATTGAATGTCATGTATTTGTCTGTGCTCTTTGGCATGGACTCCTGATGCAGACACAGGAGTTTCCAGTTGGCGGCAGCAGCAATTCAGCTGTCTCCCTTCCCAGGGTTCACTAGAACTTCAGTAATATCTGGGCTTCAGGGTCTCTGAGTAGGCTGGTGGTGATGCAGGGTGTCCCTGGGGTCACAGAAGGGCTGTGAGGATGGTGTGGGGGGTTGCCAGAAGCTGGGATGATAGTGAGGGGCTGGTTTGCACTGCCAGGTAATGCTGCTCTTTGCTCAGTTCCAGTTGACTGTGCCCATCTCCGTGGTTTTTGCCAAGGGAGCTCTGTCGGGAGCTCAACAGAGGAGACTGCCTTTTTCAGACACAAAGGAGGAGGAGAACCTGTTAAACCGTAAGAACCTCTGATTGCCGGGTATTTGCGTAAATATGTAACCACTTGAAATTTTAGAAGTTACACGTTTACACGCGGGCAGGGAGGAGGGTAGCACTGGCTCCGCCCCCCACCCGGCTGCCTCTGATAAAAAGGCAGCAGTGCGGGAGGTAGGCGGCTCCATGGGAGCCAATATGCACGGAGAGCTGGCTTGAAAGCCATTTCCCATGTGTATCAGCTTCTGCCTACACACACACACACACACACACACACCCCCGCTGCTGCCTCTCTTATGTCTTAACTTGGTGGGCTGCAGACGTAGGACTCTCTCCTGGGCTGGGGCCGGCTGTATGGGGTGGTTCCAACATTTTAGGTGAGTTAAAAGCTTTTTAGGCTCCTTTTAAATACTGGAACAAAAGGCCTAGCTCATGACATTTGCATGATCAAATTTCAAACAAAGTTTACATAGATGTTAATGGCTTAAGGTAAGAAAGGAGAGGATTCTTTTAACTTTTTTTTTTTTTTTTTAGTGTTGTATATGTTTGCAAACTCTGATCTTAATGTTTTTGTTGTTTTTTTTTAAATCCTGTGTCACTAGTTAATATATGGTAAATTGTTAAAACTGGAAGAACTTTACCATGAATCCTGTTTAATTTGTTTTGCCTTTCCATTGGAGTTGGATTCTGGAGGCTTCTACTCTTTGAGTTAGTGACACACACACAGTGAAAATTTCAAACCAGAACTTTTATCTGTTTTACAGATCTCTGTTTCATTTGGCTAGCATGGATCCTAAACATTCCCCAGAGAAAGTGTATAAGCCTGAGTGAATGCCTTTCACTCTCCTTTCCAGTGTCAGTAAATACTGTATTAATATTTTCAAGGAGAGCATGACTATTTCTAGATGACTCATAATTTGTTTAGCATCTTAAAGTTGTGCATATATTTTAGACTTAACGGCTATGTCTTTGATTTATTTATATAGCTATTTGCAGTATGCCCCATTTTGGTGTGTTTACTAGCTTTTGAGTTGTTAGAAAGGACAATAATACATGCACTCTAAGGGTAGTGTTAGTTTTCTTTATTTGATTTCATATTAAATAAACATCTTAAGCATTACTCCTTGTTACTTATTCCTTGTTTTAATATATTGTCTTCCATACCTATTTACTGTTTAAAATATATATTCATACCTAGGTTTTTTGTTTGTACTAGGACATGCTGCACATCCACATACAACCTCAATATTGGTGGTGCACATAAGAAATGTGAACCTGCCCAAGGATAGATAATGCTAGAGGGAACACTGCTTGTGACCCCAGAGCAATTAGGCACTGGGCTAGAGAGGGACTGGCGGGTGAGAGACAGGCTTGTGGGGTGAAGGGCAGGGAGCATGGCCTGCTTCCTGCTTTTGCCCTCAGAACTGCTCCTCCCCATGTATCCCAGCCTGCAGGCTCGGAGTAAGAAAGACTGAACGCCCTGGGCTGAAGGGAAGGTTCAGAGAGCTGAGTGTAGCTTGGAGCCCAATGCTCCTGAGTGTCTGGGGATACACCGTGTGGTGGGAGGAGACCAAGAATTGGAGTAAAACAAAGGGAAGGGAAAGAAGCTCCCTGCCAGTGGGGTGGGTCATCCTGAAATTCTCTCCCCAGAGAGGGGAACCCCATTACTTGTGACACATCAGTCTGGGCCAACCCCAGGGAACACAGATTAGTGTCCTGCCTATGGGGATGGACCATCTGGGCAGTGAGGCTTTGCCCAGCTCTGGGAGCGGAGACTTAAGGCAAATGCCCAGCTAGGAGAAGGTACCGTTCCCCAATCGTCCCTGGTTCCTTATTAGGATTGCCAGCGCTGGGCCCTGATGCTGGAGAGTGCACACACAGGGCCAGGTGGCCTCACCGGCTCTCTCCCTTCTCTGCAGCAAAAGCAAGTGTTACGTCCTGCTATGCGATGACTTATCGGAGTGCGACCGTCACAGAGCAGGCAGCCTTGGCCATGGCCACTGTGCAAGGTACAGGGTTATGCTGGTTCTGTAGGATGCACTGGGCTGCCTTTGGTAGAGTTGGTGAAGAGCAGGGAGCCCTGACTCTCCTGTGCCATCCAGTCGCTAGGCCTGAGCGAGATGCAGGTGGTGGGTGCTAATTTGGCAGCTGGGGAAGCTGCTGCTGTGTTGCCCAGAAACACTGCTGGTTATGAGGAGCAAAGGGCCTGCAAGGAAGCTGTTTGGGATTGCTACTGATCAGTTCCATATGGAGCTCTTGGGGCACAGGAATGGGTGCTCCGGGGTTGGTTCTAGGTGGGTGCAGGGATCTGATTGTGACTGTGGAGATAGACTTGTGTTGTAGTGGGGGCTGTGAGGGAGCCAGGTAATCCCTGCCTCTATGGGCTGGGAGTGGGGGAAGGGTTCTCCTCTCTGGATTATTTCCTTTGGACAGCTGATAACTTCTGTTCCATCCCTCCATGGATGCTACCATGATACCTGGAATGGGTGATGTGGGGTGAGGTTCCCAACAATGCTAACTCCCTTCTTTGCCCCAGAGGCAGACATTGCACTGCACCCGCTGCAGGAGGACTTGTTGGGTGCTCTGACTGTATACGTGATCCCAGAAACCTCCCCTCTCCTGCCTCAGGTACAGCATCCATCCACTTGGGGCTCAGAGCATTCTGGGGCTGCCTGCTGCTCCCCATGAGAGAAAGCTATGTCCCTGGAGCAAGAGAGCAGTTTGATTGCCCCCAGGGGATTGTGCCCTACAGGGACCTGCCCAGAAAAATGCCCGATTTTCCTGTTGCCCTCTTTCCTCCAGGCATAATACAAGGGCCATGTGGTGGGGTCTGGGAAATGGATGATCTGAGAGGGAAGAGGCATTCATGGAAGGAGTATCCCTCTGCATAAACAGAAAAGCTTCCCATGGTTCATGGTGTGCCCCCCATAGGCAGGAAAGGGCATGGCTATCCTGTGTATATTGTGGTGTCTCCACTGTCCTCTGACATTAGTGGTCCATCTCCTGTCCCAATCCAGGTGTCTGCCAGTGGGGTCACTGCAGGAGAATCCAAGACCCTCTTTGCCTGAGGGCTGAGGCTGCTGTCCAGACCTAGGAAGGGGTTGGTGTGGGGCACCCCTGCGACGGGTTGTGCAGGCTTCCCAGGGTGCACTGAGCCCTGTTTGCTCTGTTCCCAGGAGCAAGACAGGGTCACACATCCTGCCCTCCTGATTTACTTCCCTGCCTTCTCTGCAGGGTGTTGGCGTGTACATCGGGAAGCACCGGAGTGCTGTGATGAGGTGTTCGCCAGGCTCAGGGGATGTTCTGGCTGCTGTTAATGCCCGGGTGCAGCAGATTGTGCAGGCCATGTCCTTCACCATTGACTCTATCGCCGCTGCCTTGTCTGACCGCATGCCCACGGACACAAGGCACCCGTTCAAATCCAGCCTGGGTAGGACGCTGTGGGCACCTGACATGAGAAGCTGTTCCCATGGTTTTCTGCAGCATGCTATCTTCCCTGGGCAGGACTGGGGGCACCACTGAGCCCACATGGGCCACATTCTTCTCCCTTACCCTGGGATTCCCAGCCACCTGCCCCCTTTGATTAACAAACACTCTGGGGTCCCCTGTGTGCCCTGGCAAGCCCCCCTGATAGTGCTTTGTGCCACTGCCTGGGAGCTGCTTAGCTTAGGAGTGTGAGGCTGGGTCCCACAGGTATTCTTTGGAGTGTATCTCTGTTCTCTCTCCCCCATGTGGCATCTGCTCAGCTCTGGAATTGTGCTCAGGCATTCCAGAGCTGGCAGGCACTGAGCCTGGTTTGTGGGCAGGTACTGCCCTGGCATGTGCTGCTGCAGTGGGATGTTGATGCAGCCTCTGCTCTCCCAGGATACGAAATCACCTTCAGCTTATTGAACCCGGACCCCAAGTCCCACGATGTGCACTGGGACATCGAGGCAGCTGTCAGCAGCTATGTGCAGCCTTTCCTCAACAAGCTGGGCTCTGTGGCCAACTTCTCTGTGGACTCCCAGGTGAGAGGCTGGGTGGGAGTAAGAAGGTGCCTCCACCCAGGCTGGCCACAGAGATGGGCTCCTTCCCACAACATTCATCTACTTGGTGATCCCCTCAGATCCTGTACTATGCCGTCCTGGGGGTCTCACCCCGCTTTGACAAGGCCTCCTCCAGCTTCATCCTGAGCGTGCACAGTCTCCCCCACGTCATTAATCCGGTAGAAGCCAGGCTGGGTAAGTGCCACCCTGTGTCCTTACTGTGGCAGAGACCTCAGGAGGTAATCGAGTCCAGTTCCCTGCCCAAAGCAGCTTTGAGTGTTCAGTGCTGCTGAGGGGAAAGGCTGGCAGGCAGAGTCCTCTCCCCAGCCCTGCACCATCCTCGGGTAGAGGCTGATACTGCTGACTAGTTAGAAGGGCAGGTCCCCGCAAGAGGTGTAGGCTGAGACCAGCAGAATTCATGCAGTTTGCGACTCACATGGGATCTCAACATATGGGCAATATTGAAAGCACTGATGTAACCCCCAGGCCACGCACCTCTTCTCAGGAACAGGTTGAGAAGGGGGGAGGTCCCATTCTGCCCCACAGGAACATTCCAGGTGGTGAGCTCTGCAAGCAGCTTCCCTGTTGGACTGCCCCACAAAAGCTATGGGAGTCACTTTGTGTTGCTACAGGTTCCAGTGCCACTTCACTCTACCCCGTATTGAACTTCCTGCTGTATGTGCCAGAGCGCGTCCATTCCCCCCTCTACATCCAGGACAAGGACGGTGCTGCTGTGGGAACCAATGCCTTTCACAGCCCCCGCTGGGGTGGGATCATGGTAAGGAGAGGGGGCTGGGCTTGGCCCAGCCCTGCCATGCCCTGCATGAGCAAAGCCTCGCTCTGCTCCTGTGGGAGGGCCTATGCTGTCCCTTTGGTCCCCTGCCTCCATCCTGGGGGCTGTGACTGACAGGAGCTGACCAGCTGGAGCCCTGTGCTGTGCTTGAGAGTTCCTCCAGGCCCAGCAGTGTCCTGCCATGGCCCAGCAATGCTCACACCCTATGAGCTTATTCCACTTGGCATCAGTTTCTTGACCCTTCCTATGATAGGAGATAGTTGGGCTGGGCCTGGGCCTAGGCCCTCTGGCAATAGCCTGAATAAGACAGCTGCTCAGCACTGCAGGGTGGCTGAGAGCTGTGGACAACGGCTGGGGGACCCTATGTAGTGGGGTTGAGGCTGCCTCTTGCTGTCTTGGTAGGTGTACAACATTGACCAGCCAGCTCCAGACAAGGCCTCTCTCCCACTGCGGGTAGACGTGGACATGGTGCAAGTGATGGAGGTGTTCTTGGCCCAGCTACGGTGAGGACATTGCTCCCTGCATTCTCGGTATTCATTATGTTCTGTCCCACCAGATCAGCATGGCCCCCTCAGGCTGAGATGCTGCCTCCATGCCGCCCCTTCTCTGGCAGCCTGTGGTTGGCTCCGTGCTTTTCCTAGGCCCTCTGGCAATGTGAGGATAGATGTCATTGGGTCACTGGCTGGCTTGGGGCTCCTCTCACCCCCTAGGGTGAGTCTGGCCTAGGGTGGTGGCTGGAGTTGCCCTGGCTGATGGCTGTTCAGTAGTGTTGGTGGCTGAACTCGCTCCAGGAAAGGAAGTTGAGCTGTGCCCATTCCATGCCTCTGCTGCAGGGCATGCGAGCCATGGAAGAGCTGGCCTGGTGACCTGATCTGCCCTTCTCTGCCACAGGTTGTTGTTTGGCATCTCCCGGGTGCCACTCCCAGAGGACTTCCTGTTGGTGAGCCCTGGGAGCGAGGGGCTGGCTGACTGGGAGCTGGACCGCCTGCTCTGGACCCGGACAATTGAGAACATTGCCACGGTGTCCACCACTCTCACCTCTCTGGCCCAGCTGCTAGACAAGATCGGGAACATTGTCATCAAGGATGATGTTGCATCTGAGGTGGGTGGCTGTAGGGAGGGTCCCACATGGCAGGTGGGTGGCTTCCAGCCTCACACAGAAGCCCTACATGTTGCTGCTGCCAGAGTCCTTGTCTCCCCAGTCTTCTGTAATCATTTTCCCTCTTGGGGAGGGGGAAGGCAACGATTGTCAGAGTCCATTAACCTAGAGCAGCGGTTCCCAACCACTGGTCTGCGGGCTGGTGCCGGTTTGTGAACTGCTGGCTGTCAGGCTGTGCCAGCTCTGGGAGTCGGGGCTGGGATGCACTGCCCAGCCCCCCCTCCCCCCCCCTGCTGTGGCTTTTGGGAGAGGCATGTCCTGCCCCACCTCTCAGCCAACCAGGGGTGGGGGTGGGGGGGTCTCCTGGATGTGGAAGAGCAGTTCACTGTGTGGCGGGAGAGCTGCTCGGAGCCCAGCATGACAGCCTTAGAGCAGCTGCAACCTAGGCAGGAGCATTCAGCTGGTGGCTGGGAAGCAGTGCAGGTCTAGTTGGGGGGCGGGAGGGGGCAGGCACTGGGCGTTCCAGGGGCAGGGCTAGTGCTAGGGGGGGTTAAGAGGCAGGGGGCTGGCACTGGGGAGCTCTGGGGGTGAAGCTAATACTGGGATGCTCTGGGGGCAGGGCAAGTACTAGGAAGCTCTAAGAGGTGGTGGGCTGATACTGGGGAGTTTTGGGGGTGGGGCTAGTAGTGGTGGGCTATGGGGGCAGGGTTGGCACTGGGGCTCTGGGGATGGGGCTAATAATGGGGCCTGCCATTGGGTGGGGGTTTGGGTGCAGTGGGGCTCTGCAAACAAGAGGCTGATACTGGGGGGGGTCTGGTGGTGGCGGGCTCTTAGGCGAGGGAGTGGCACTGAGGCATTTGGTGATGGGGGCTGGCACTGGGGGGGCTCTGAGGGCAGCAGGCTGGCACTGGGGGGGTCAGTGGCTGGGCCCAGTGGTTAGTGGAGGGATGGGGGTTCTAGGGGTTAGGGCTGGTACTGAAAGGCTCAGGGGTCCAGGGTGTACCCTGGCCCCCAGACCTGCAGCAGCCACCTGCCACTGTCCTAGAGAGCTGAATCAGGCCTAGCAGCTTGAGTCACTAGAGCAGTGGTTCCCAACCTTTTTTATGCTGTGGACTGGCAAACCCATTCACAAACTTTTGTTGGACGGATAACATCTTATTTGCATATTCGTGTTTCCTGTCCCCCTAACCCCTACCCAGCCCCTTGCTCCTTAGCATCCTTTGACCCATTAACCTCTGACCCCTACAGCCCATGCCAACACCCTCTTGCTCTGTGACCCCACCACGCCCTCATCCAAGACCCCTTTGCCCTCACCCCACCTCCGCACTCCCCAGAGAAAGAGCCTGCCCCTTCTAGGGAGCGTGGCCATTACTTCCATGCGGGCAGAGGGAGCAACCGTTGGTGACGTGTGCTCCCTCCTCCTTCGCGCGCTCTCCCTCCACAAGCATGTCTTGCACCCCCATGGGAGGGGGGGTGTGGAGCCCCAGCCGGGCCGCCATTACCAAGGTGGGAGGGAGGCACTTCCTGCTGCTGCCTCAGTGCCGCAGGTGGCAAAATCAGCTGCGTGGGGGAAGGGGGCAGCTAGACTACTAATGCTGAGGGGAGGGGGAAGGAGGCACTTCGTGCTCCAACTCCTGCCACTGCCTCAGTCCCAACGCAAAAATCAGCCACCACAGCTGCCAGAGCTGAGCTGAGCCGTCGCACATGTGCCTGGAAGTGCTTGGACCAGACAAGGAGCTGCTCTGTGCTGACTCTGTGTGCTCCCATCCAGGTATACCGTGCAGTAGCATCAGCGCAGATTGCTCTGCTGGAGCTGGCCTCTGGCCATCTGGGCGCCGCATTCCAGGCCAGTAAAGAGGCAGTCACCTCCTCCGAGCGGGCCTTCTTTGACCCTTCGCTGCTGCATCTCCTCTACTTCCCCGATGATCAGAAATTTGCCATCTACATCCCACTCTTCCTGCCCATGGCGGTGCCCATTCTGCTGTCCCTGGTGAAGATCCTCCGGGAAGCCACACAAAGCAAGAAGGAGCCCATGAAAACTGACTGAGCCTGACTGCAGCTACCCCATGGGGCAGGGGAGCTCAGAGCTAGCTCGTAACAGCCTGTCTGTGTAGCAACAGCCAGGACCCAGTTCAAGGGCCTGGACTCGGATGATTTGTTATGAATCCTGGCAGTGGGGATAGTCTGGCAGAAATAGGGTGTTGGGTCAGAAACTGAGGCTTTGAACCAGCATGGCCACTTCCCAATGTGGACTTCTGGGTTTGCCTTTGACACCTGCAGCTGGCCCAGGCCAGTTGACTCAGGCTAAGGGGCTGTGTTGTGGTGGTGTGGATCCTTAGCCAGGAGCCTGGACCCTAGGACCCTCTCACCTCACAGGGTCCTAGAGTTGTGGGCTCCTACCCAAGCCCAAATGTCTGCATGAAACAGCTCCTTGGCAGGAGCCCCACAAGACCAAGTCAGAAGCACCTGTGGGGTTTGGAGTGCAGCATGGCTACAGCTGCCTGTGACTGGCCATCTGAGCAAAATGCTCCTGCCAGTTGGGTCCAAGGTGGGTAAGCTTGGGCTGCTTCGACTTTTTTCTAGTTCCTATAGCTGGCTGTACCACCAGACAGCAGAACAGGGAGTGCTGGGGCTCCCTGCCCACTTGTGCGCTCGCCCTGGGGCTCTCCTGTGAGTCTGAAGGGTTGGTGCTAGCTTCTGGAAGATGCTCTGGAGTCTCTGTCTCCTGTGAGTGCCCCCATCTAGCCCTGCCTCCAGCTGGCCTGCCCCTGGGATTGCCTTGCTTAGCAGGGGGTAAGACATGGAGAGCTGAGGACACCTTTCTTTTACTCCTGTTGAGAGCCTTGATCTTGGCAGAACCCCACCTGCATGTGCTGGACTCAGCTCCTTCCCCTCCTCCCCCCAGTATAGGGGGCATAAATAGGTCAGCCTGTGCCTGCAAGTGGGGCAGGGCTTCCTTGCAGGGTCTGGAGCAGGAGAGTGCTGCTCATGCTTCAGGGATGTTCCGGAAGTGCCTCTTGGGTTTCTTAGCTGGCAGCCTGCTGGTCCCAGTGGAGGGACCCTGGGCTGCCAGGGGGACAAACATGAGAGTGATGCACTGATGAAGGGTGGGCAAAACAGTTTCTTTTTAATAAAACTAAAAGCCAGACTGTGCTGAGGGGGATTGCCTTACCTGGGAATGTGAGCAGCCTGTACCCCACTGGCCTGGGAGAGATTCTGCCCTTCAGGGCAGCCCAAGCCAGTGCTGCTCTTCTGTGGCGGGGGGGGCTGGGTTCTGGGCCATCAGGTTCTCAGGCAGTGGGGACATGCTGCTCACTGGCCAGCTGCCTCGATCCCGTCTTCTGTCCAGCATGTTTGTTTGCCCTTCTGGAGGGGAAGAAGCTTGTCGCTCTGCTGTGGGCAAAGAGGGCTGCAGGCTACTGTCCAGTTCTGGGCCAGTGAGGTGGAACAGAGGGGAAACTGTTTGCTGGGTGTTGGGCTGGCTGAAGGGAAGTGGGATGAGAGCAGGGCCTGAGAGTTTCTACACTGTGTGCTGGTTTCTAAGGAGCTGCAGCCAGTGGTTCTAGGGACCCTACAACAGAGTGGGCCTGGTCTGTGGGCCATTAAACCTGGGTGAAAGGACACCCCATGACCTACCACAGAGCACCAGATGCCAAGCTGAGTAGACCATGGAGCCCTGTGGGACAGAAGGAGTCTGACTCAGTTCTCCACACTCTGCTAGGCAGTGGTGAACTGCTCCCCACGGCCAACTGGGGTGGAACGTGCTCAGCAATGGATTCCCTGGTGCCCAAAGACTGCTTAGTTCCTCCCAAGTATGACTGAACTGTGTGTTGGCATCCCATTCTGCATAAATACTTCACTGCGCTTGGCTGCCCTCCTCTGCCTGGAGTCCCCTTCTCAGGGGGGACTTCTGACATGAAACCCTTTGCCTCCTTGCCAAGCTCTTGGGTAGGTTTGCGAACTTCATGGCTATGTCTACGCTATGAGTTTTGCCAGAAGAGGCAATGCAAATGAAGCATGTATTAGCATTTTCTCGTGCTTCATTTGCATAATCTCTTCCAATCCATTTTTGTGCAAAAACAAGCAGTGTGGACGGGTCCGTTTTGCGCAAAACCCCCTTTTTGCACAAGATCCTTATGTATGTCTGCACTAAGTCTCAGCTATCTCTCCTTGTCCGTGCTCTGCTATGTCCCAGGCTGCAAGCTGTCCTCCCTAACTGAGCTGCCTTGAAATGGACAATCAAAGCAGACAGGTCTGAGGCACCAAGCAGTGCTCTTGGCTAGAATCTTATCCTGTGTGGTTTGTAGCATGCAATCCTCTTGGTTGGTCAGTAACTAGATCCAACTCATAACCTCTGATTCTGATACCCACTGTGGCCTGCCTCCTTTATCCAGCAGTCTTACCCTGAAAAGGGCAGTTGTAACAGGCAAGATGTCTCAAAACACAGCTGTGGAATTAGAGCTGTCTGGGCTGTTTCCTACCTACCCTACACCAGTGAGGTGTAATGAGGCACCAGGGCTTCAGTCATGGGCAACAACTACTGCCCTCTTCCCCCCCCCCCCCATTCCACTACCCCCACCTCAATCCACCCCCTGCTGTTTCATCCCAATCCCCCTCACCCAGTATTGTTAGCATAACTTGACCTGCTGTACTTACTATTCCTACTGCACAGGGCCTGAACCTCCTAACAGAGTGAAGTTTCAGCTGTCCATTATGTTCCAGGTGCAGCCAGTGTTATTTTGAATGAGAAGCAGTGTTGCTGAAAGCCAGCCCCACCTCTGTTTTGGTAATGGAGAAGGCTGGAAGGGGCTGTGAGAGTTGGATCAGGATGCAGTTGGGTGTATTTCCATTAGTTTGCAGCATTGGGTAGAACTGAACTAACTTCTGCCTGGATTGGCCCAGCAGCATAATTTTAATGGACTCCTAGCTGCTTGATTCAATTTAGCTGCTGAAAATGAGGATCCAGCATGACCTATCACTCACTTCAGTGTAGACTGCTAGCAAGTGCTCTTTGAATTGCAGCTTGTTGCTGCATGGCCTACACCATCCCTGCAGCTGCATTATCCAACTCCAGGCAGGTCCAGTGCAGGGCTAGCTGAACTGGTAAGGTAACCAGTGTGTGTGTGCACATTGAAGTAGTGTGAAATAAACCTGCAACTGCCTTTGCTTTTCTCTTTAAAATGTGCATTTGCTACTAGTCTGGATTGACAGTAGCCACCTTAATTATGTCTATTAAATCTCCTTAGGAAATGCCTATTTCTCCTTTCAGTTTGCTATATCTCATTTAAAATAAGGATGTGGGCCAGCATCCTGATGGGTCTAAACAGCTACTTTTCAGAAATAGAAGCTTAAGAAATTTCTGGATTAAAAATTCCAGCTGCTCCACACTGCTTAAAGTATTTGGGAAGAGGAGAAGGGTCAGGCAGTGACTGCAAGCTCTACACCAGCAATGGGCAGCGTAGGCTCTTCATCTCAGTTGGCCATAAGACTTATAACTAAGGTGGTCTTGTAGGGTAGGGTAATTTAGCTAACTGGAATTTGTGGGGTGTGCCAATGGAACTGGAACAGCACTTTGGATGGAGAGAGAGCACAGAACTCTCACAGTCAGTGTTGTGTGTGATCGGCCCTCCCTTCCTATGCCCTTGTCACTTTAGTAATAGTGGTAGGGGGAAAAAATGAGAGAGAGAAACTAGCATAATATGACCCCCCCGGATGTGGACAGTGGTGAATGAAATGTCTCTTAAGCCACACACAACGCTGATGGGCTGCATATGGCCCATGGCCTGCAGGTTGCCCACCACTGCTCTAGCCTTTGTCTTGCTCCTGCAACTGAGTCACAGTCCTCTGAAAACTGGCTTACTGAAGAAGGGGCTGTATAGAGGATGGCTGTGAACTGTAGAAAGCCCTTGAACCTCCCATGTGTATCATCTGCACTTTAGACTGATTCGCAGGCTTCCCCTCTAGGAACCTGCCCAGAAAGCCCCTACCCCCCACGCCCTTTGCCGTTTCTGCCCTAGAGGAGTTGGGATGAGGGCAAGCAGTGGGGTGTTGAGTGGAGGGGACTTGCAGACTGGCTTTGAAAGGCTGTAGCCTGGACTGCGGGAAGGCAACTGAGCATGTCTTTCCCTGGCCGCGGTAGCTGGTTTTTCCTGGCTTGGAGGGAAGGCAGCCAGAATCTGGCCGCAGCCATAGGGTTAGTGGAAGGGCCGGAGCCTGTCGGGGGGCATTAATAGCACTGCGGCTGGGCTGTTGGCGGGGCAGACAGGCAGGGGTCGCTGGAACTCCCGGCCACTGACGGCGGGGCGGGGCTGGGGCCGGGGCCGGGGCCGGGTGGCCCCTCCTGCCGCGGGCGGAGCCAGGCCCGGGCGGATCGGCGGCAGCTGGGCTCTGCCGGCAAAGACGCCGAAGCCGCGGGCGGGGGATGAGCGAGCCCGCCCTCCGCGCCGAGACTCGCGCGGGCCGGCGGGACAGCGCGGCCGCGGCCATGCGGGTGAAGCGGGGCGGTGGGGCGGCGGGCCCCGAGGAGCAGGAGCTGCTGCGCAAGCCGCTCATCGGCCCCGAGGACGTGCTGGGCTTGCAGAAAATCACGGGCGGTGAGTGCTCGGCCCGGCCTGGCGCGCCGCTAAGGCGGCTTCCTCTCCGCCCCCATATCCCGTCCGCCCCCCCCCTGTGGCCCCTGGCCTACCCCTGGAGAGGGGGCCCGCCCCCATCTCTCCTCTTCCCCCGTGGGCCCCGGCCTGCCCCTGCCCCTTAGCTTCCCCTTCCTCGTGGGTGCCAGTCCCTGCAAGGGGGGGGAGGTATGCCCACCCTCCAGTGGGCTGTCTGGGGCCCTGGGGCACAGGGCTTGCATAGGGCTTCTGCCTTGTTACCAGTCCCCATTTGGCTGGAGCGACCCCTTGTTCCCTAAGGCCTCTGCAGCTGGCCCGGCCCGGCCCTTCCCTCATGTTTGTGTGCCCAGCGTTCTGTGCCAGGGCAGGGGCAGAGATGGGGGGTACGTCTGAGACCTGGTGAATTGCTTGTCTGTCCTCTCGCTCCATCTCTATCCTTTGCTACCCTGCCCAAAGGCCAGCCCTGTCAGTGGGTATTTACTGCGTGTGGGCTGTGTCGCTGGGGGCTGCCTGAGGACAAAGGGGTGACACAGGACAGTACCTTCCCCCCGAAGAGGGGGGTATTGATGGTATAGGCTGAGGAGCTGGTGCTTAAACCCTGAAAATGCAGGGTCAGCTAAGTCTCTGAATTCAGAAGGGCCTAGCTCCTTCAGCCTTTAGCTTTGTTGTCAGAGGAGGGGACAGCTTCAGTGGGACACAATGTTTCTCTGTCCAGGTGGACAGACTATGGGACCGCTTGAGCTGGTGGCTTTGTGCACCATGTTCCCTAGCTGATGCCCAGAGACACCTGTCCTGGTCTGAAGCGCAATCTGGAGTTTGTGGCCTGGTTTCCTGTGTTTGCAAGACAACCATGCATGAGCCAGCCCTGTGGGCAGAGCCCTGGGTGCTGGTGGCAGCACTGAATGGCAATGGCACTTCTTGCCATTGTGCCTGGCTGTGGAGTTGGGGGTGAACAGCATCAACGTAACTCACTGGATTGGGGGAGCTGCAGTGACTTTCCCACCTTCCACTTGGATTGGGGTGGGGAAGAGGATCAGGGGGAAAAAAAACATGGTTTGCTAAGCTTGTAACCCAGGACTGTTCCTTAAAATAGATTCGTGTGGGGTTTTCTGAGCCTTCTAAATCACTTTGTGATTCTGTCATAGTCTGTGCTTAAACCCCTCTTCTGTTCAGCTGGCTTTGCTGAGAGCCCTCACACCCCATGTTGGTCACTGCTGCAAGAGGAGGGGCAGGTCATGGCTGTGGAAGAGAGTCTTTGCTCTCTCAGCTTCTCTTCCTCCATGCACAAAGTATCCATGGAGCTGCTGGTCTCTACCAGGGGCTTTGCGCAGAGGGCAGGGGAATGCCTACAGGTGACCCCTTGTGCTGTGTAGGTTCGAAGGGGGAACCAGTCCTTAGGAAGCTAGTCACTGTGGGATAACATATTTGCAAGGTATCTGAGTTATTAGCCCTGCTGATTGATGAGGAACAGGCTGTTGTGTTCTCCAGCAGTGCACCTCAAGCATGTTGCAGTGGGACTTGGGGGTTCAGTCTTTCTGGCCTCTGCTGATTCTGTATCACAGAAGTACCAAGAACATAAGAACGGCCAGGTTGGGTCAGACCACCTGTCCATCCAGCCCAGTATCCTGTTGGCCAACAGTGGCCAATACCAGATGCCCCAGAGGGAGGGAACACAACAGGTAATCCTCACGTGATCCCTCCCGTGTCACCAAGCTCCTGAGAAACAGAGGCGAGGGACACCATCCCTACCCTTCCTGGCTAATAGCTATTGATGGACCCAACCTCCATGAGGGATTGGTTTTATAATGCAGACACCATTAGGTGCAGGACTAGGCCATCCCTGGGCTTGTGCCTAGAATGCCGGATGCTTGCAGTGGGGCTGATCCTGAGTGAAAGGGATGCTGTATCCCAGCTAGGGCAGGCTTCACTCTCTGTGCAAGAAATGAAAACAATTGTTTCTCTCAATCATGACATTGCTGCTGATTCGTGGGTGTAAATGGTAATGGTAGGACTCTGCCACTTTCCATTGTAGATGGCAGCTCTTGGAGCAGAGAGAAAGAAAGGGGTCGCTAGTGAGCTCAAAGCTCTGAAGAAGTGGTCTGGTCTGGTGGCTAGCCAGTGTCCCAAAGAGGCCCCTGCTAAAGCCTAGGCCAGCTCTGCTCCCAAGCCTTGTGCAGTTGGGGCTTCACAGTGGCAGGGCTCTGCAGATACAGAAGAGGGGGTTACTCCTGGTACTCCCCTCTGAGTCTCATGCCTGGCGGGTGGTGTTTGGAACAGGAGCCCCAAAGAGTTTGGTGCTAAAATGCACCGGAGTGATGTTAGTGGCTCTGGGGAAGTAGGGCTTGGAAGGCTGAGCAGGGGATGGGTATCCCCTGTGAGTGCTCCCTGGACAGCTGTGTGTGAAGGGTCTAGGGGCAGGGAGAAGTTCCACCCAGATCTTTTGTTCTTGGGGAGCAGCATCATGGGTCTCTGAAGAGTGGCTGTTAACACTCAATGGCACTGGGGGAAAGAGTCCTCCCCAGCGCCCCGCTAAGATACTTGGGCTGTGTGCTGTAGGTGACTCCGGTCTCATACGCTGTGCATGGAGGACATGGGTCTCGCGTCCCATGGTTAGAGCGGAGGTACGTTGTTTGTCGTTGGGCAAACACTGGTATAGTTGCTGCAGGTCACTGAAACTGGTGATTAAACAAGTGTTTTAAGTGTTTCAACAAGCATTGTACACCAATCCGTGAAACTGGCAGTGGTGCTTGGCAGCCATGTCTGGGGTTAGAGTTCATCTAATGACTGATATGTCTGTGTGCACTCAGTAGAGTTTTTAAGGGAACGCACAAGTATAGATTGCCGTCTGACACCAACACATCCTTCCCACTGTGGCGCTTGTAAAGCATTCTTCTCGCCCAGATCTAGCTGCCTAGTGCAAAGTTGGGAAGCTTACATTTGTTGCTCCAAATTGCATATCTGGCTGGGAGCAAACTGTTGAGCCCAGACTTGTAGCCCCTTCTCCAGGACAGGATTCCCAGAAACAAAGCAAGCATTAGTTACCTCCCTTGGTGCTTCTTGAGCAGGTGCCTGAGAGCTTTATTCTTGTAGGGAGCCCACTCTCACTCCAAAGGCCTTGTTTCTTCGTCACTAGGCTGTGCAGAATGACTCAGTTTGTGTGACTGCTCCACTTGATCTGAAGTGGGGCTAGTATTGTAGTTGGCTGGCACCAGGCCTTCCCATGGGCACTTAAGGAGTGTGCCAGGCAGTGTCTTTGCAGGGCAGGGGCTGTAGCAAAGGCACATGTGGAATTCAATGGTTTTGCAGATGCAGCCTGTCCCCCCACATGCAGTCGGTGGAGCGCATTTTGCTCAAGAGATGCACAAGGTCTGCATCAAATCCTGGTGTATTGGTCTTCCCTATGGTGTCTATCACTGGCACCCTGGAAGTGCAAAAGGATATTTTTTTGAAGAGTGCTCTTCAGTGCCCATTCCTCTTTTGGACAGCATTCGCCTGAGAGCCTGAAGGCTCCTTTTTCATTCCTGTTGTGTAAATAATTGAAATCCATAGAATGTCAGATAGTTGGCACCTGGCCGCTCAGTGCCACATAGAGTACTGAAAACATCCAGCCATTCTTGCAGTCCTTCCTCTCCTCATGCAAGGTGCTGCAGGGATGGGAAGGCTGGCTTCAGTGGGGAGGCTTACAGCCCTTCCAGTCTCATCCCTTTCCCGCTGCTGGGGCACAGCAGGTGATTGAGGTGTGCCAGTTTGTCAGGGAAATGTTCTCTAGCCTCCTCTGGCACTTGAAGGAGATGTGTGAAATGCAAGTGCGCACAATTGTTCCCTTGCCAGCTATTCTCAAATTCAGCTCCCCTAGGCCCTGTGGACCAACCTAGTTGCTTTAGGCGATTTTCCCAGCCCAGAGCTGACTCTAAACACTGCATGAGGTCTCCATGGTTTTAGTGTAGCACTCAGAAAATCCCAAACTGAACACTGGCCATTTCATGGGTTTCCTCACACAGGTCCAGTGCATGCAGCAGGAGCCAGATTGGATCTCACTAGGGATCTGTCTCCTCCCATGTCCTATTACCCACAGTCACTAGATGCCCCAGAGGAAGGTGCAAGCCCTGCCCCCTTCACTCTCAGCAGGGAGATGTGGGATAATCTGCCCTGTGAAGGTCGCAGTCTAACCCCTAAGAGTTGAGACTGACTTAGCCTTGCATTTCAGGACTGATCTCACACCCTGTGTTCTGTTACAATCCTGCAGATACGGTGACTTGACCTTGGGGAGATTTGCTTGTCTGCTGTGCTGAGGGATCCTGACTATGGCTGAGCAAGGCTAAAGAGTCTTCTGCTCACCTGGTTTTAACGGGTTGGGGCCCAGCATGGGCCAGGCTGACTTAGGTGCTGACACAAGCTTTGGGTGTTTGGAACTCTGTGATCTCCTTGCCCCTTGTTCTCTGAGTGTTCTTATCCCCTGGCCACTCTGCTTCGTGCAGCCACTCGCCAGGTTTCCTGAGGCACTGGTGAAATTTGCCAACCATGACAAAAGCTGGAAGAGCTAGTTCTCCAGGGTCTTGACTGTTAATGTCCTGTGATGCTGGGGGCAGGAAGGAGACCCAGGACTTCTCTCAGTGGCTGTTTCTTGGTGTGTAGAACTTGGAATCAGTCGCCCCTGGTTGGGGAAAACATCATTCTGAATGCAGGATGCATATTGCTGCTCTTCAGAGCCCTTGGACTTGAGTGCCCTTTGGGCTAGCACTGAACTGCTCCCCCTCTCCATGCCTCCCTGACAGGGCTGGCCTGGTGGAACTGGAAGAACTCTGTCTAAAATGCTGTGGGCTTATGTAAGAGGAACAGCTGCTCTCTCCAACGTCCTAGCTGGTTACTGAGCAATTACCAGAGTAATACCCACTGACAATAAAAACCAGCTTAGTGCTGAGCCGTCCGTGCATGCACTGTGGGAGCCCTGTTATGAACCCATAAGTGGATGGAAGGAGGTCTCTGTTCCTTAAGGGGGACACTGAAAAATCCTCACAAGGGATCTGCCTTTAGATTGCTCAGGGCAGCTGGCAGAGGTGTGTCTACAACATTTGGTGAGCTCTGTGGCAAAAGAACACTTGCATCCCATTTGGAAGCTCCTTCTGTTTGCTGAAGTATGCAGCCAGCTGAGCCGTGTTCTCAAGATTTCCCTGCCCCTATAAGCTTGGGGTGGGAGGTGTCCAGGTAATGATACTGAGTGTATTGTGTCCTCTTCATGCAAAACTCTCCTCCAGTTCCACTGCACTGACCTGCACCAGGCCTGTCCAGAGCTGGCTTTGTGAAGAATGCAGGGCTGCTGTTACTGAAGCACTATGTGTCCTCCACAAACTCACCTCTGGCTGTGCTCCAGATAGATTAAATGGAAGGTGAGTGTACCGTTTGATTTGCTATTAGCAGGATTTGTCACTTGCTCTTACAGCCACACTCACAACAAGAGGAAAACCTTACAGCCTGATTAGCTTTGCCCTCTCTCCGGTAATCCCAAGTTAATTTCAGATTGCAGTTAATTACCAAGGCATCTGGAGGGGAAGAAATGTCCCTCTTTCAATCTAGGGCTGGCACATGCTCTGAGCACATGACTGTGTGGCCAACGCCTGCATGCCATGCAGCCCAGGAGAGCACTAACCTTCCCATGCTGCCTGCCCAGGAATGTGTCCTTGCCTGTGGGAGACCCCTGCTGAGAATAATGAAGACTAGTAGATACACAGGTTGCAAGACCTACTGTGTACCTAGGCATGGTACAGGTCCACGGTGGTACAGAGAGGATTTTTTGCCTTTTCTGGGTGAAGGTCTAAGACACTGTCTTGAGGGATCATCCACTGGTAGCTACCATGGTGCGAACCCCAAGTTTGAGGAGGCGAGTCCTACCTTGCACTGGAGGAGCCCTGCCAGAAGCTAGCCACCAGTGGCTCAATTGGGGCTAGTGGCAAGCAGAAGCAAAGGCCAAGTGAGTTGATTTTCTCCTAGTCGGCCATGATTCCCATGCCCCACCTGCAGTCTGAGCAGCTGGATATGTCTGCACAACAATTGGCAGAATTGCCTCAAATTCCCATGTCATTTCTTTGGCTTCAACTAACCCCTCTCTTAAGATGAGTCAGTGGGGCTGCTCACCCCTGTGAGATGGGGTGCTCTTTCTCTGGGGTTTCCAAGGAGCGTGCCACCCTGCCTCTAGGCTAGGGTCTGGATGGAGGAATCTTGCCAGGAAGTTTCCACTGGTGGGGTTGGTGGTCTAGAGGGCTGGTCTAGTGCAGAGAAGACTCCAGCAATCTTGCAAGGCTACAATGGCTCCATTCTCTGTGAGGCATCTGACAGGCTGTGCACAAGAATGTGAAAAATGCTTAAATGCTCCTGAAATGGATGGGGCCACCATTGCATTAATTTAGTGAATACATGGGCACAAGGAGAGAGCTGTTCATATGAGCCTGACACTGCCCATCGCCAAACAGCGTTAAAACAACATTGGGTTTGTAACTCACAAAGAAACCTTGGCCTGCTTGTGCCATGGCAAACACGTTGCCTTCCATTAAAGATAGAGAAAAGAAGGAAAAAGCCCTTGGAATATAAAGCATTAAGCAAGGCTGTTATTGTAACATCCCTTTTCCTTTAGCTGGAGGATAGAACAACCCCTCACTAGACCATCTGTTAGATGGTATTAAAGGTGGTAATAGCTGTCCTTGTGGGGAAAAGAGAAGAATTGAGTTGAGATGTTGCTGCCTTTATTAGTCTGATCCAGTTTCCTAAAAAGCAAACTAAGCTAAATGTCCACACGAGGCAGAGAGAGAGCTCATCTTCTTGCTCTGGGACTGCTTTTTACTTGAAACCTCGCTGCTGAAAATCACAAGATCCCAACTTGTACCAGCATCAGGTTGGTTAGCTTGCTGCTTGTAGCTGCTCTCTCCCCACTGGCTGATAGCAGTGTTGCAAGATATTGAAGGTGTGGCTGGCTGCACCACATTCCTGTTAAGCAGGAGGAAAAAGGAGTGGGATAGGAAAGAGAAGAAATAAGGTGGGAAGGTAAAGGGCACATTTGGGTGTTTGAGGGAGACAGTCTCACATCCCAGGTGGTGGCAGGGATGTAGCCAGAGCTGGAGAGGTAGTGCTGTCATTTGGGTTCCTCTTTGGGCCCCCATCTGGTCAGAGTTCAGATGAAGAAAGTCTCAGGTCCCAGGAGACAGTGGTATGGCAGCCATGATGGTGAAACCCAGTACATCTTTTGCTTTTCGGCCAGCTAGTGTGGTAGCCGGCTTTCATGGACTCCTAGGGTTGGAAGAGACTTCAGGAGGTCATTGAGTCCAATCCCCTGCTAAAAGCAGGACCAATCCTAACTCAATCATCCCAGCTAGGGCTTTGTCAAGTCTGCATGTAAAAACCTCTAGGGATGCAGATTCCACCCCCTCCGTAGGGGTATGTCTACACAGCAGGGCAAAAGTTGAGTTAAGATATGCAACTTCAGCTATGTCAATTGCATAGCTTAAGTTGAAATAGCTTAATTTGGCTTTTGACGCTGTCTACACAGCAGGAAGTTGAAGGAAGAGCACTCTTCCTTTGACTTCCCCTTACTCCTTGTTAAATGAGGGTTACCATGAGTCAGAATAAGAAATCCTCCAGCTCGACATTATTTTGAAATAAAGGCTTGTAGTGTAGATGCGCCACTACGCTATTTTGGAATAATGTCAGTTATTCCAAAATAACGCTGCTGTCTAGATGTACCGTAGGTAACCCATTCCAGCGCTTCACCACCCTCCTAGGGAAATAGTTTTTCCTAATATCCAATGTAGACCTCTCCCACTGCAACTTGAGACCATTGCTCCTCATTCTGTCATCTGTCTCAGAGACTGTTTCCCTTCAGAGGACCGCAAAAGGAATAGTTCATTTCATTATTTTGTCCACCAAATAGGCCTAATTTTCAATTCAGCAATTTTAATTCATTGATTCTTATTTACCAGGCATGGTTTTCACAGTCTTTCTATTCGATCAGGAGCCATTTTGTTTATACTAATTCCATTTTTCTGCTTCCTTTTGCACCGTTTCCCATCCTCTTTTATTGTTAGAGACCCTGTGACAGTTGATGAACATTTTCTCACTTCTTCCAGTAGAGTTCCCAGACAGGGTAAAATCATAGGTCTAATTATGACACAGCTATCAAATAAGTGCTGGGGAGTTGGAGGCCAAATAGTGCCTGAGCCCAATCTGAACCCCTCTTGGCAAGAGGGGCTTTAGGGAAAGGACAGGCAAACTTATCTCTCTGCCTGCCTGGTCTCTTCTGGCAGGTTTATGGTCTGTATAACAAACTTAGATGCCCAGGATAAGTGAATTGGGCTGGCTGAGTGCAGCCCTGACGAGCACTTGGAAGGCTACCCGACTCTCTAGTTCAGTAAAATGGATTCTCTGTCATGTTTGTAGAATATTGTCCCCTCCATTCTTGCATCACATCGGAGGCTGTTTGGGCTGCTTCTGCACTGTATTTTGCAGTGACTTTTCTGGCAAACCTGGCAGCTGGCAGTAGGGTTAGGTTGGACTTCCAGCATGATGAGTCGCTAGAATTGTTTTCATATTATTTGGTTGTGCTATTAATTGATCTTCCTTCCTAATAATCTGGTCTAGCCCAGTTCAGAGCCTGTAACCAAAGCTTACCTCCGTGCGGGGGGCAGCTAATATAGGCGGGGGCATCAGGCTAGTCTACAATTTGCAGTGGAGGCTGATTTGCCAGAGAGGCACTTTTGCAGTGACTGGGGCACTGTGGGATAGCCCTTGGAGCACTGCCATACCTTGTTTGGTCTGGCATGAGTTTGAACTCTCCACGGCGTCAAATGCCGTAACTGTGGGGCCACTCTGGGGAAGCTGAGCAGAATGGGTAGGACTCGGTGTGTGACTGGCACAATCTAAGGCAGTGTGTCTCAATGCTGTTTGTGAAACCACTTTGAGAAACCTCCAGTGTGTTTATTTACTGGCTCCGGGGCCACAGAGCCTCATGGCTCCCATTGGCTCTGGTTTGCCATTTGTAGCCAAGGGGAGCCGTGGGAAGTGGCAGCCCCTCCCATGCTGTTTCCTGGGGCTCCCCTTAGCTGCAAAAGGTGAACCGGAGCCAATGGGAGCCGTGAGGCTCCGTGGCCCTGGAGCTGGTAAATAAACACAGTGGAGTGACCAGTTAGCAGGTTTCTCAAAGTGATTTCACGGACAGCATTGAGAAACACTGATCTAAGGGACTGCTGGGCTGTGAGGGGTGGGTTAGTCCCTGTTTCTCTAGTGAAGATGAGCCCTAAGAGGAGAAGGGCAGGCTTGCAGCGGAACTGGCAGTGCTTCCACCTTTGAAATGTAGCAAGATCAGGACTCTTGCTACATTTGAAAAGCAAAGCGCTGCAGGGCCAGCAGGGGACTGTCTGAGTCTCCTGCTGGCCCCGCACTCCCTGCAGCGCTTCTGCCTTTGAAACGTATTAGAGCATTTCAAAGGCGGAGGCGTCCTTATCGACTAATCCAATAGTTGATGCAAATTACATTGACTATTACATTTAGATTAATCAACTAATTGAACATCCTTAGTGTGCAGCCTTGGTTTGCGGGGACAGGGAGAGGAGGCAATGCCAGGTGGGCTCTCTTGCACGTGCTTTACCCTAGAAATTTAGGGCTTGTCTGTTCTCTAGCTTGGAAGACTCCATGGAAGCTGGTAGGACTAAAATATTACAGGTCTCAAGTTGTGAATCCCAGGGAAGGGATTTTTTTTTCAGACCGTTTTAAACTTTAACAAATACTGAACATAACATCCAAGGAAGGGGGTGTGAGCCTTGGCTATGTGGTGTGTAGTGTGTTCATGTGCACTCGTGTGTCTTCCCTCACAAGCCCTTCCCTAGGCCCATTTTCCCTCCACCTGCAACGCACTAGTGCACTGCCTCACCTATGGCTTCTCACAATGTATTTTTGGTAGCCTCAAAGTACAGCCATCAACTCTTGCTGGTGGCATTAACTTTAGGAGAATAAAATAAATATGCATGTGCAGGCACCTAAGCCATTTCAATTTATGTAGGATGTTTTCTGCAGACTCAGTAATAAAAATAATGCTTTGAAAAGTGATATTTGTGTGTTTGTTAATAATCACATTTCACGGGACACTTGGTAGCTTCATGGGAGGCTGTGGAAATTGATATTAACAAACATCCCCATATCATTTTTCACAGCCTCTCAGCTAGCTTGAGAGTCTGCTGTGAGAAGTGATGCTTGCATGTCTGTGAATATCACTTTTCTCAGCAAGCCCCAGGACAAATTGAGCCCTGGATGGAGAGGTGAGAGGGGGAGGCAGTGGGAGCCCGAAGCCATGGTGGGATGGATATGGGCCAGGAAGGCAGAGTCTGGCCTGGGACTGACCACAGGGCTGGGAGAGATGGCAGGAGCCAGAGGTGATAGCGGTGGGTGAGGAGCCCTGCCATAGCATGGCCAGAGCTGGTGTTGGCACCCTCTGCCACATGGCTGGGGCTCAGTGGCTGTGGGCAGAGCCTGAGGCAACAGTGGTATGGCCAGAGCTGGGGGTTGGGGCTAGTGCTACATTGGCAAAGCCCAGGGCCTTTGGGCAGAGCCAGGGGCAGTGCCTGGTGCATGTTGCTGTGTGGCCAGGACAGGAATCTGTATCCTGGGCCAGACCCTGCTGCCATGCAGCTGGGGGTCATGCTGCTGAGGCTGTGTAGCCAAAGCCAGGAGTTGGTGCCCAAAGTCCACTGCCATGCAGCCAGGGCTGGGGATTGGTATCTAGAGCTCAGCACCCGCCGCCCCGTGGGCGGAGCTTGGGATCAGAACCCAAAGCACCGCGACTGGAGCCCAGAGGCCAGTGTTTGGTCAGAACCTCTGTGGGGGCCATGTGGTCAGGATCCTGAAGTCCAACTACATCAAGGTTGGAGACCAGCGCTCCCCCAAGGTGGGTTGAGAACTCACCTTGCTCCTTCAGCTTTGTGCCACACATGTCTCCAGAAGTGGTGCAGGGCAGCACATCCAGGGGGAGGGGCTGGGGCTGATGCTTTGCTTCCTCCTCTCTCTTTCTCTCCCCCCCCCTTCTCCCCCCCCTGGCCCACAACCCAGAAGCCATCATGGCTGCATGAAAAGCTCCTGATGGCTGCAGGTGAGAAATGCTGGTCTACACAAAGCCTTGGTGCTTAAATGATTTGACTAGAAATGTCACAATCCATATATCTGTGGCTTCCATTGAAACTAGCTAGGTGAGATTGACACATCCTGATATGTCCACAGTCCGATATATGTAGCTCTAAGGTTGGTGAAGACTTTTACAGAGATCAGAATGCGGGGGCCTCTTTGGCTGCTGTTATATGTTGCATAAGAACAACCATACTGGGTCAGACAGAAAGTCCCTCTAGCCCAGTATCCTGTCTTCTGACAGTGGCCAGTTCCAAGTGACCCAGAGGGAATGAACAGGGAATCAAGTGATCCATCTCTTGTCACCCATTCCCAGACTCTGGCAAAGGGGCTAGGGACACCATCCCTGCCCATCCTGGCTAGTAGCCATTGACGGACCTATCCTCCATGAATTTATTTAGCTCTTTTTGAACCCTGATGAAGTCCTGGCCTTCACAACATCCTCTGGCAGGGAATTCCACAGGTTGACTGTATGTTGTATGTTTTATACCTGTTGCATATTAATTTCATTTGGTGACCCTTAGTTCTTGTGTTATGTGAGCAAGTAAATAACTTTTTCTTATTCATTTTCTCTGCACCAGTCATGTTAGATCTCTATCATATCCCCCTTTAGTCTCTTTTCCAAGCTGAAAAATCCCAGTCTTATTAATCTATCTTCATATGGCAGCCGTTCCAATCATGTTTGCTGCTCTTGTCTGAACGTTTTCCAATTCCAGTATATTTCTCTTGAGATGGGGCAACCATCTCTGCACACAACAAGGGCTCTGATGAGCCCTGGGGGGGACTGAGCATAGCAGGAACATGGGAAGTGAGGCCCAAGAGCACCACAAACATGCAGCCACAGGAAGCCTGCAGCAGCTGCTCTGCTCTGATGGAGGTGGGTGAGGATTTGGTCCCTCTGGGGAACCATGAAGCCACCTCCTTACCATGGTGCTAGCTGAGACGCATCACTGGTTCCCCTTCCTCTCAAAAGGTTCCTGTTGAGCAGCTCAGCTTCTTCCCCTTTCCTGTGCTCTTCCCAAGAACATCTGAGTTACCCTTCCCTCACACTCCCCTCCCCTGCGAGACTGACAGCCCCTCCCTGGGCTGCTGTGGGTTTGGGGTGGGTGGAAGGCAAGATACCCCTACATAGCAGTGTTTGCACATTTGTCTACAAGACGACAAACTCAAGAGGAATCAAGTGGCAGGGCAGCCTTCAGCTCAGAGCAAGAAGCATTGGAACCACCTAGGACCCGCTACTGTGCTCCAGTGTTTGGTGCTTTGTTGGAATCCTGCTTCTTGGTCTCCCCTGCCCTCTTCTCTAGGGAGTTTTACTGCTGCTACATCTGGTGAGTCGTCTTTCCTCTTCCTTTTGCTGCATTGCTCCGGATGACAAGAGTAATACCCCAGTGCTCCGAGTCGCCCCCTTCCCACAGGGGTATATTCTGAGCCAGGGAGACTGAAGGTGCCCTTCCCTGCATCACCAGCTTGCATGTTTAGTTGCCCTCCTCCTCCTAGGAATCTCCAGTCGGATAATCTGTTAATCGCTAGGAGCTGAGCGTCAGTGTCTGCGTCTTACACCTGGCTTACCTCTCTGGAGCAGGGTTCAAAATAGCATCTGACCTGGTTTCTTAAAGCATGTTAGGAAACAGCCATGTGCTCCCTAGAGGGTTCTTTTCTCTTCTCAGGTTTCCTGTTCAACTTGCGTTGGCAAGATGCATTGTCCTCCAGTGAGTGCTGTTGTCTCCCTCATTTGTATGGCCAGGGGCTGATTTCAGAGTGTGAGATCCTCCTCCTCCTTTTGGCACTTTGCTGCCTCTCCCCATCACAATTAAAGGTTTAAAATCAGCCAGATCTGAGCTCAGCTGCCCTAATGTTGAGATGCCTACTAGGGATGTCCAGTCAAGTAGTCGACTACCCGATAAGCTTAGGCTTATCGTGTAGTCAAGTCACTACTTGATGAATCACTTCCCCCCAGCATGGTCTCTGTGATGTGTGGGGGTGGGCGGGGAGGCAGAGCTGCAGCGCTACTGGAGCCGGGGCAAGCAGTCCTGGGAGCTATCCCGCTGTGGCTCTGCATTTTAAATGTAGTAGGAGCCGGGCTGCCTATGTGCCCGGTTCTTACTACCTTTAAATTGCAAATCTGCAGCAGGGGTAGCGAGAGCTCTTCTCCCCACCCCCTTCCCCCTCTCAAGTTGACTAATTGACTAGTCAATGGAAATTCAATCAACTACTCAATTAACTAATTAATCACTACTTAACATCCCTAATGCCTACCACTAAGGGTTGGTGGGGCTAGAGGTTTTTCCTTTTTACTCCCTTGAAGGGTGCTGTAAATTCACATGCTAGGACTGGAGTGCTCTGATCTTCCCATCTCCCATTAATTCCTTGAAGCTGCCCCAATAAAGGGTGCTCTGGCCAGGCTCATGTGGAAGTCCTGGTTGGCCTGTCCCTGGCCTGGGAGTAGAGGTGTACTAGTGTGCTCTGCAGAGCTTTTTGGGAGAATCACATCAGCTTGGCTGCCTTTCAGGCCCCAGGCTGGTTGTCTGCTCTCCCCAGCTCTTGGCACTGAATGCTGTGTTATCGCATCCCGCTCCCACTGCAGAATTGGCCAGCCCCAACCAAGGCCATGTGGCGTAGAGGAAATGCACTCTGCAAGGGGAGCTGGGGCCTTTCATGCTAATTTATGGCACTCTCTTGACTAAACTGGGTAGTTACTGAAGGAACAAATCTCTTAGGGTATGGCTCACTACCAAGTTTTGTTGACCAAACTTGTGCCAACACCCAAAAGTCGACTAAACAAAACTCGCCAGAGGGTGTTCATACTTGCTCCCTCGGTTGACAAATCATGTCCCCACTAGGGGTACCATCAGCGACTGTGTGAGCAATGCCCGTGGGTTTGTATCCCATATTTCTGTGTTGTGGGAAGGCAGAGCTGATCTCTGGACTTCTTGAGATTTCCTGCGTCTCCCACAGCCTCTTCGGCTCCTGAGTAGCTCTGTGCTGAGGAATATCCAAGCAGTCTCTCGGGCCTTCCCCCTGTAGCAGCAGCCTGCCTGCTGCTGTGTTCCTAGCAGGGCAGAAGAGGAGCATTCCAGTGACTTGCTCTTTGTTCTTCAAACAGACCAGCTGTCAGACACTTCATGAAAGAGGAGGTAACTAGTGGTGTTCCCCAGAGGTCAGTCCTAGGACCAGTCCTATTCAACATATTCATAAATGATCTGGGGAAAGGGGTAAACAGTGAGGTGGCAAAGTTTGCAGATGATACTAAACTGCTCAAGGTAGTTAAGAACAAAGCAGACTGTGAAGAACTTCAAAAAGATCTCACCAAACTAAGTGACTGGGCAACAAAATGGCAAATGAAATTTAATGTGGATAAATGTAAAGTAATGCACATTGGGAAAAATAACCCCAACCATACATATAATATGATGGGGGCTAATTTAGCTACAACTAATCAGGAAAGAGATCTTGAAGTCATTGTGGATAGTTCTCTGAAGACGTCCATGCAGTGTGCAGCGGCAGTCAAAAAAGCAAACAATGAAAAAAGGGATAGAGAATAAAATGGAGAATATCTTATTGCCCTTATATAAATCCATGGTACGCCCATATCTGGAATACTGCATACAGATGTGGTCTCCTCATCTAAAAAAAAGATACTGGCATTAGAAAAGTTTCAGAGAAGGGCAACTAAAATTATTAGGGGTTTGGAACGGGTCCCATATGAGGAGAGATTAAAGAGACTGGGACTTTTCAGCTTGGAAAAGAGGAGACGGAGGGGGGATATGATAGAGGTCTATAAAATCATGAGTGGTGTGGAGAAAGTGAAATGGGAACAAGTAAATAACTTTTCCTTAAATAGAAGAACTAGGGGCCACCAAATGAAACTAATGGGCAGCAGGTTTAAAACAAATAAAAGGAAGTTCTTCACACAGCGCATAGTCAATCTGTGGAACTCCTTGCCTGAGGAGGTTGTAAAGGCTAGGACTATAACAGGGTTTAAAAGAGAACTAGATAACCTCCATGAATTTAAGTCCATTAATGGCTATTAGCCAGTATGGGTAAGGAATGGTGTCCCTAGCCTCTGTCTGTCAGAGGGTGGAGATGGATGGCAGGAGAGAGGTGGCTTGATCATTACCTGTTTGAGTCTCTCCCTCTGGGGCACCTGGCATTGGCCACTGTCGGCAGACAGGATACTGGGCTGGATGGACCTTTGATCTGACCCAGTATGGCCATTCTTATGTTCTTAGTGCAGGCCTGCCAGGCAGCAGAGATCACAAAACACTGAGTGCAGCCATCAGGACAGGCATTGTGGGATACTGGCAGAGGTCAGTTCTGTCAACAAAACAGCAGTGTCCACACTAGGGATGTAATAGGTAGTAGATTAACTGATAAGCAAAAGCTTTTAGGTTAATGCTGTAGACTACATGCATTCCCTTCCCTCCCCTCCCCTCCCCCCTCCCCGCCCCGGTGACATTTGCCAGTAAACTTTTTAGCAGATTGGCCAGCAGCCCGGCTCAGTCCTGGCTTGTGATGGGTCTGGGGCCTACCCCTGCTGTGGCTGTACATTTAAAGTGTATTAGGAGCCAGGTGGGCAGGCAGCCCAGCTCAGTTCCGGCTCACGTTGGGTCCAGGAGCTCAGACCACCCTCTAGACAGGGGATGCTGCCACCTCATGCCACTACCTGTTTGTTAGAGGTAGCAGCACAAGGCAACAGGCAGCCAGTCCGCGAGGGGAGCTGGTTTTTAAACGGTCTCCCTCATAGACCAGCTCCCACCTGGCACCCTGCACTGCAGTCTCTGATAGAGGCAGCAGTGTGGCATGGCAGGGGGCTTCTTGGGAGTGAGGCTGGAACGCACTGGCTGCCAGCCTTGCCCCCAGGGACTACAGAATAGTCGACTAACCGATAAGAATTCGTGAGGTTACTCAACTATTCAATTGACCGATATTTAACATCCCTAGTCCACACTGGCTCTTTGTCGACAATAAAGGGAGGGGAAAAGAGAAACGTCTCCCAGTGGTGAAAGTTTTTTTTTTTTTGTTGCCGAAATGGGGTGTTTTTTTCAGACACAAGTCGCATTGCAGTGTGAATACTCATTGCTTTGTTGCCAAAAGGAGCCCTGAGAAGGTGGAAGTGCCCTTGTCAGGGCTCTTAGTGTATCTCTTGAAATGAGAAGGTTGCCATTGTCCAGGGAAGGTGAGGACAGGCATGTGCTAGCTTGTCTAATGCCAATTTGTTCACAGCTACTTAGGGGTAGGAGGAAGTAGTACCTGGCTGTGGCACTCTGGCAGGGCTGAGGCTACCCCTCTGCTGCGGCCAAGTGAGAGTGGGCAGCGTTCCCAAGCAGATGCTCTGGCCACCTGCTTATTTTTCTTTTCCTGCTTTTTGCTTCTGCCTGGGGTTGTTTCATTGAAGCACCTTCCCTGCGGCTCTAAGGCCTCTCTAGCACCAGTCACTGGGATGTGTGGACATGCCAGGTAACCTGTCCTCTGTGCACTGTGCTCAGCCACTGCCTTTTCTGCCACCAAGCCACTTAATGGGATGCTGCTCCAAGGCGCGTGTGATGATGGGGGCCATGCTCAGTGGGTAGCAGGAGGCCATCACCGTCTTGGTGCAATGAGACACTATGTTGTCAGTCTTGCACATGCACCATTTGGGGAATTGAGTCCTTCTGAAGAAATAGGAGGAAAACAGCATACGCTCGAGGGTTGGGAGTCCCCCTAGGGCAGACAGTGTCTGCTGGTGAGATGGAGTAGGAATAAGTAGTTCCCTTCCTTGGGACGGGCAGCCAGCGACATGTCCTCCTCTCGGCTTGCAGCTGTGTCTTGGCCGTGTGGGGTGCAGAAGCCGTGCCCTGCTTCGCTTCACAATGTGTGCGCGCTTTGTGGAACTGCCATTGTAAAACCGGCTTATCTTTTCTCTGCCAAACCTGGTTGGCACCACCCTTGGCTGCTCTAGGGGTTTTCCAAATCCAGGCAAGCTTCTCACCTGAGAGCAGCTCTGGTGTGCAGAGTAGCATTAGAGACACAAGTGAATGCTGCCTCTCTTGCCGCTGGCTCTCATGCCAGCCTTGGGCTTTCCTGCACAGCCCCCTTTTCTAGCATCTTCTGCAGGGTGAACTCTGGCTCACAAGTGCTTTGTGCTTCTCCCTTCCTTATGCCAGAGGGAGCCAGTGACTGAGGCTGAACTGCTATTGTCCTGCAGGTCTCCTCAGTGCTGACCGAACCAACCTTGTGGTGGCTCTGTAGTCGTAAACATTCACTGGGGATTGAGATCCCCAAACTTCTCATTTGTGATCTGTGCAGGGTTTTAATAACTCGGGCCCTGAGGGGTGACACTTGTGTTTGACTTGTGAGGACCGGTGGGTGCCATAGGATCAGGGCTGGAAGGGGCACCAGACACCCTTCATTCAGGTCAGGGGCTTGTTTTGCTTCCCTTCGCTCAGCATTCGTGGTGTTAGACATCTGACTTGACAGCAAGGTCTGTGTGTGAGACTGCTGCTCATGCTCTGCTGGCATTTCCTAAGTAAGGCAAAAAGCCATTCTGCAGTGCTCCCCTGCTCCTGAAGGAAGGGGAAGTATTGCAAAAGCCACTGAACTGCTCTTTTGGTGACTGATTTATTTGCTAATCTGTAAAGGAAGTGAGGGGCTTGCAGCTGACCATTTGGTGATCGGTGGGCTGCCTTGTGTACTGAACAATTCATCTATTGCATATAGCAAAGGCTTACAGAATTGTCTTGCATATTAGATTGGAGACTCTTATCAGTTACTTTGATACATGAGCAGTCGCCTCCTTCTGTGTGTTATCTTGTCTGCATTTATTTCTAATCTATTATAATTTTGTGGCTTTGAGCTTAACTACTTCTTATGAAACCTGCAGCGCTTGTATAAGGTATTGTAGAGAAAGGAGCTTGCAAATTCTGCTGGTGACGGCCTTGGGATCTGTAAGCCTCACAAGCTGACAAGCTCAAGATTTATCCTGTTTCAGAAAGAAAGCTGGGAATTTAGTTGCAAACACCTCCTAATGCAATGTTAAGTGTGTACAGTTAGAATGGCAATACAGTGAGCAGCGTTAGCCCAGCTATGCTGCACATGTGTACTGGTTGATTTTTTTTTTTCTTGTTAAATGTACAGCTCAATATATTGGGGTCATATAATGTCTTCCACAAAATGTAGGACCTGAAACATGGCCAAGTTCTCAGTGCTGCTGGGGCCTTAACACTAGGGTTTCCTTGTTGTCTGCAACCTTAGGGCTGTAGTGAATAGTGTTTTTGCTGTGTGCGCACATGCAGGTGCTTGGAGTTGTGATCTGCTTCCCTAGGGCTTTGTGTGAAAAGGGCCATCTTCTGATAAACAGCCGAGGCCGCCTGGCGTATCAGCACTGATGTAGGAATGAAAACCCATGGAAGTGCCACTGCTGCTGACGCCGGACTGTGTTGTCATGGGGGTGGGGGGGAGAGTTCCCCCTTTGGGCTTGGACAAAAGGTGTTCAGTGCAGAGGAGCATGAACTAGGTCCTCTGTTCTATTCCAAATAACGGACCATACCAAAGAGGGGTGGGATACACGGACAGTTGGGGGGCACTGAAACCTCCGAATAGATAGTTGGAGTCTGAAGTTTGTGAGGCGCTGTGCAAAGAGTTCCTGGATTTCGGCTCTTCCTGCCTGACAAGATGGGACTCTGTTCTGGAGACCCTGACGCTATGTGGATTGTGGACGAAGAGAATCACAGAATCCTAGGGCTGGAAGAGACCTCAGGAGTCATTGAGTCCAGCCCCCTGCCCAAAGCAGGACCAACCCAATTCAATCAGCCCAGCCAGGGCTTTGTCAAGCTGAGACTTAAACACCTCTAGGGATGGAGATTTCACCACCTTCCTAGGGAACCCATCCCAGTGCTTCCCCACCCGTCTAGTGAAATCATTTATCCTTATATCCAACCTAGACCTCCCCCACGTAACTTGAGACCATTGCTCCTCATTCTGCCATCCATCACTACTGAGAACAGCCCCTCTCCATCTTCTTTGGAACCTCCCTGCAGGAAGTTGAAGGCTGCTATCAAATCCCCCCTTACTCTTCTGTTCTGCAGACTAAATAAGCCCAAATCCCTCAGCCTCTCCTCATAAGTCATGTGCTCTGGCTCCCTAAGCATTTTTGTTGCCTTCCACTGGACCCTCTCCAGTGTGTCCACATCCTTTCTATAGTGGGCGGGGGGGGGGCAAGAACTGGACACAATATTCCAGGTGTGGCCTCACCAGAGCCAAATAAAGGGGAATAATCACTTCTCTAGATCTGCTGGCAATGCTCCTCCTAATACAACCTAATATTCCATTCGCTTTCTTCGCTACAAGGGCACACTGTTCACTCATATCCAGCTTCTCATCCACTGTAATCCCCAGGTCCTTTTCTGCAGAACTACTACTTAGCCATTTGGTCACCAGCCTGTAACAATGCTTGGGATTCTTCTGTCCCAAGTGCTGGACTCTACACTTGTCCTTGATGAACCACATCAGATTCCTTTTGGCCCAGTCCTCTAATCTGTCTAGGTCACTCTGGACCCTATCCCTGCCCTCCAACATATCTACCTCTCCCCCTAGCTTAGTGTCATCTGCAAACTTGCTGAGGGTGCAATCCATCCCCTCATCCAGGTCATTAATAAAGATGTTGAACAAAACCAGCCATAGAACCAATCCTTGGGGCACTTTGCTAGAAACTGACCGCCAACCTGACATCGAGCCATTAATCACTACCCATTGGGCCCGACAGTCTAGCCAGCTTTCTTATCCACCTTACAGTCCATTTATCCAATCCATACTTCCTTAACTTGCTGGCAAGAATATTGTGGGAGACCATATCAAAAGCTTTGCTCACATCCACTGACTTTCCCATATCTACGGAGCCAGTTACCTCCTCATAGAAGCTAATCATATTGGTCAGGCATGACTTGCCCTTGGTGAATCTGTTGACTATTCCTGATCGCTTTCCCTTTTTCCAAGTGCTTCAAAATGGATTCCTTAAGGAGCCCCTCCATGATTTTTCCAGGGACTGAGGTAAGGCTGACTGGTCTGTAATTCCCTGGATTGTCCTCCTTCCCTTTTTAAAAGATGGGCACTGTATTTGCCTTTTTCCAATTATCTGGGATCTCTCCTGATCTCCATGAGTTTTCAAAGATAATGGCCAAAGGTTCTGCAATGACATTTGCTAACTTCCTCAGTACCCTCGGATGCATTAAATCCGGAACCAGGGATTTGTGTATCTCTAGCTTTTCTAAATAGTTCCTAACCTGTTCTTTCTCCACTGAGAGCTGCCCACCTCCTTCCCATATTGCGTTGCCTAGTGCAGGAGTCTGGGAACTGCCCTTGTCTATGAAGACAGAGGCAAAGAAAGCATTGAGTATTTCAGCTTTTCCCACATCATCTGTCACTGGGTTACCTCCCTCATCCAGTAAGGGTCCCACACTCTCTCTGATCACCTCTTATTGCTAACATGACTGTAGAAACCTTTCTTGTTACCCTTCACATCCCTTGCTAGCTGCAATTCCAGTTGTGCTTTTGCCTTCCTGATTACTCCCCTGCATTCTTGAACAATATATTTATACTCCTCCATAGTCATCTGTCCAAGTTTCCACTTCTTGTAAGCTTCCTTTTTGTGTTTAAGCTCACCAAGGATTTCCCTGGTAAGCCAATCTGGTCACCTACCATATTTGATTTTCTTACTGCGCATTGGGATGGTTTCTTCCTATGCCTTTAATAAAGCTTCTTTAAAATACTGCCAGCTCTCCTGGACTCCTTTCCCCTTCATGTTAGTTAGCATCCCAGGGAATCCTGCCCATTAGTACTCTGAGGGAGTCATTCAGCTTTTCTGAAGTCCGGGGTATGTGTTTTGCTGCTCTCCTTTCTTTCTTTAGTAAGGATCCTGAAATCTACCATCTCATGATCACTGCTTCCCAGGTTGCCACCCACATCTACTTCCCCTACTAGTTCCTCCCTGTTTGTGAGCACCAGGTCAAGCTGCGCATGGTCCCTGGTTGGTTCCTTCAGCACTTGTATCAAGAAGTTATCCCCAACATTCTCCAAAAACTTCCTGGATTGTCTATGTATTGGTCTCCCAACAGATGTCAGGGTGATTAAAGTCCCCCATAGGCCCTGGTTCTCATGATCTGGAAGCTTCTCTCAGTTGTCCGAAGAAAGCTTCGTCTACCTCCTCCACCTGATCTGGTGGTCTATAGCAGACACCAACCACAACATCACCCCTGTTGCTTCCACCTCTAAACTTAACCCATAGACTCTCAACAGGCTTTTCTCCCTTTATATACTGGAGCTCCGAGCAATAATACTGCTCTCTCACGTACAGTGCAACTCCTCCTCTTTTTCTCCCCCACCTGTCCTTCCTGAACAGGTTTATACCCTTCCATGACAGTGATGTGAGTCATCCCAATAAGTCTCCGTTATTCTAATCAAATCATAGTTCTTTGACTGGGCCAAGGCTTCTAATTCTTCCTGTTTGTTTCCCAGGCTTCTTGCATTTGTGTACAAACTCCTTAGATAACCAGTTGATTACCCTACCTTCTCCATTCCAGTCAGGGGTCCTCTTTTGTTGCTCCTTCCTCCGACTTCCCCACTTAGGGCTTAGGTCACCGTTCCCCAACAAACCTAGTTTAAAGCCTCTGGTTGCCTGTGTTCCTGCACTGTCTTTCCAGGCCCCTCACGGGTGGGCTTTGGGGAAGCAAAGTTATGCATGAGAAATATTTTTCTGTTTTACCTAAGTTAGTATACAACTTTTTTCTTTTATAAAACCTCCATGTGGGGAAGCCTGGCCCGCTGGCGACTGTCCCTTTCATCTGTTTGGGGCTTTCATGCTGGCTCAGCAGCAAGCCCCTTCTTGCCCTGAGACAAGGGGCTTTGGGATGCGAGTACTTCGTTCTACTCACTGAAGGAGTGGCTCTTCTCTCCCGCCAGCCCGGGCCCTTGCTTCACCCGTGCTGCAGGGGTTGAGCTTAGGGATGTAAGAAGTTGGTTAAAGATGTAGCTGCTCAAAATCCTAGTGGTTACATGAGCCGTGGGCTTTGCAGTATAAAGTTTATTTGCTTTATACTGCAGAGCCCGTAGCAAAGCCCCCCGCAGGCCCTGCCCCCAGGGTAAAGTCATAGTGCAGAGCCCACAGCGAAGCCCTGTTCCCGTGGAGACGGCATGTAACCCGCGGGGGTAGGGGAGGAGGCCAGCTGGGCCTGCTACAGATTAGGGCAGGGGTGTGCAAAAGGGCCTCTGTGGGTCGGCCCCGTGGATGCCCTGCTGCTCATTAGAGCCTGGGGGCCGGGGAGCGCACAAAGCCTCCTCTGCTTTGCCCCCGACATACGAGCAGCACGCGGCGCTTCATAGCACCGCATGCTCTTGGCAGGACGGGAGGAGACTTCACACGCTCGCCCGCCCCCAGAGCCCAATTGGCCTAGGGGCAGGGGAGTGAGGGAAGTCTCCTCCCACGCCAGGGGCGTGGGCTCCTTGGGGGAATGTGGGGTGGTGGCAAAGGCAATCATTGTCTGGGGGTGGGGAACCAGGAAATATCTTGGCCCCGCCCCTTCTGCTTGATGCCCCGCCCCTTCCTGTGCAGCCTGGGGCCACTTCAAAAATTTCCAAAGTGGTCCCCAGCAAAAAATTATTGCCCACCCCTGAGATGGGGGCTGCTCCAGTTGGCTGGCTGGAGCAGCCCCTGTCTTTGCTGGGCTCCAAGGGGCTGGAGCAGCCCCCTGCCTGGGGCGGACAGGGAGCTGCTCCAGTCCTTACTGGTTAACCATTTACATCCCTAGTTGAGCTGTCATTCTAGTGGGGATGACAGCACTGCTGACCCCTGGGCTGCCTATGTTTCTACACTATGGCCTTGTACTCTGAGCATGCTTTTAGCTGGGGTCCTTCGGCCTTAGCTTGTGGGCAGTGCTCAGCAGTGAGACCGCAGGTGTTTCTCTGACTGTGTCTATAAAAGGAAGTAGCATCAAAGACTGACCAGAATGTGATGGAGCTGGTAGATGTGACTATAGATAGCTGAGATTCCGCACCTACGGGCTGGGTGGCAGACGGCAGGCCAGATGCAGCACGGTGTTCTGCAAAGTTGCCTGGGGCCACTTCTCCTCCTTCAGTGTGAAGGTGCAGCCACCTTGTGAATGTGGAGCAGACCGGGTTAGAGCCTGGAGTCTCCAGTTGTACCTTTTATGGAGAGGAGGCTGGCTCTGCTTTGTCATAGGCTAGTTAGAGATGACTGTCTGTCTTCTGACACCCAACTCATCTGCTTGCAGGACGTGGCTTCTGCTGGTTGTGTGGGAATATTTATGTGTAGAGCTGGTCTGTGGGTCAGGGTAGGGTCTCACCAATAGTTTACACGAGGTGCTGGTTTCCTTCCCTGCCAACACAGGGTTTTTCAATGTCCGAGACACAGATTGCCCAGCCTTCTGCACATAGCTCAGCTCTGCTCTTTGGGATGAGCCACTGACACTGTTACTATAGCAACCACTGCTGCCACGGATGGGGATAACTGTTGCTATGGTGCTAGCTGGGGAAGAATTCTGCAGAAGAAAAATGGTTAATTATTAACTTGTGGACCAGCATGACCTGCACAGATGCAACCCTTCCCCCCCCCTCGCTCCACATTGTGACTGTTACCACGTAGTTCACTTGTCTGGAGCATGTGGTCTGATCATGTTGCTGACAGTGGCTCTGACACCTCTCAGAAGCGGCTGCCCCTGGGTGCCCAGTCGCCTCATCAAGGCCTGTGATAGCGGGCAGTAGCCTCTGGAAGTGATACTGCGTGCTTGTGTGTTACAAATTAACTTATGTATTACCTAGAGCAGCGGTTCCCAACCTTTTCCAGATGGGGACCCATTTTGACAATTCAGGAAGACTTGGTGACTCAGGGCAATTCAAAAAAATGTGTGAATGGCTCCTTAAGAGCCTCCTGGGGAGACACCTGGCCACCCTTTTGAAATGTAATGGTGACCCATATTTGGGTCCCGACCCATAGGTTGGGAAACCCTGACCTAGAGCCTTCCAGTCAAACCAGACTAGCAGTTCGACCTGGCCCTGCATTGAGCCTTAACCTGCATGTATCTTCACATGACACCATCTCCCTACACATGTTCGGGGTTTTCTTGTTGAAGTCACGTGATTGAATCCAAAACTCAAAACTCTGGTCATCTGAAGAAGTGGGCTGTGCCCACGAAAGCTCATGATCCCATCTTCATGTTTTGTTAGTCTATAAAGAGCTACCAGATCAGTTCTCAAATTAAATGTTCATGGTAGTGACCAGACACATGTCTTCATCTCTATTCTAGAGTGCTGGGGTCTGGTTCCTGTGATTGCAGATCCCAGCCTGAGGGCTTTGCGGGCTGCTTCCTGGTACAGTTCATTGTGCAGAAAACACAGGGTATCTTTTTCTCTGTCCTGCTAGTCACATGCAGAGTTTAGGACACATTCTTATTGTACTGGGGCCACTCTGAATCACACTGAGGTGTCTTTCTAAGGGTTTCTATACCCAACACCATAGTTACTATAAGCCCTTCATTTGTGCTCCCTCTAAGGCATGCTTTTCCTATCTGGAACTTAGGGTAATTCCCTCACATGTTAGGCTTGGGATACACTACGCTAAAGGTTGAACCTCTCTAGTCCGGCATCCTTGGGACCTGACGGGTGCCGAACCAGAAAATTTGCCAAATCACAATATTGTCTAGCAGCATTACCAACACTTCCACTGCTTACTGGGCTCTTAGAAGACATTTAGAGGTAAATTAGAATTAAATAACAGCACAGAACACTGAGGCTATGTCTGTACTGTCTCCGTTTTGTGCAAAAAATATGCAAGCGAGGCAAAGCATGGAATATCACCACACCTCATTTCCATAATTAATGAGGCCTCCGTTTTTGCACAAAAACCCCCTCTTGCGCAAGAGCTGTTCTTCCTTAAAAAATGTGGAAGAATGGCTCTTGTGCAAGAGGGGGTTTTTGCGCAAAAAGGAGCAGTGTAGACAGCTCTTTTGCGCAAAAGCCTCTTGCGCAAAAATGGAACCTCATTAATTATGCACATGAGATGCAGCAATATTCCATGCTTCACCTCATTTGCATATTTCTTGCTCAAGAGGCTATAGTGTATAGCCTGAGAGCCATAAACAAACTTTATGGGACTGTAGGAAACTTGGTCACACCCATGATAAGTGGACATCAGGCTAACTCAAATCATGCTAGACTAGAAAGTGCCGGACTAGAGAGGTTCAGTCTGTACAAACATATGTCAGTATAACTGCATCCACAGCCCTCTGTGATGTAGTTACACTGGACCAAAGCAGGTGTGGAAAGTGGAATGTCAATGGGAGGACTTCTTCTGTTGAAACAGATTTTGCCTCTCCAGGAAGTACAGTATTTAATGCCAACAGCAGAGGCTCTCCCAGCTGCATACATATAATCTCCCCTGTGCACTAGAGCAGTGCAGCTCCAGCACTGAAAGTGTAGACATGCCCTTACTCGAATTGACACTTCCTACACCCTTGGAAGGTGGGTCTGATCCCAATTTTAGGAATGAGGAATCAGGCACAGGCATTAAGTGATTGACAAAGCCCTGGCTGGGATGATTTAGTTGGGATTGGTCCTGCTTCGAGCAGGGGGTTGGACTCCGTGACCTCCTGAGGCCTCTTCCAACTCTATGGTTCTAGGGCTCTAGCCTTGGGTCAATCTGGGTCTTAAAAACCTCCAGGGATGGAGTTTCCACCACCTCCCTAGGTAACCCATCCCAGTGCTTCACCATCCTCCTAGGGAAATAGTTTGTCCTAATATCCAACCTAGACCTCCCTCGCTGTAACTTGAGACCATTGCTCCTTGTTCTGTCATCTGTCACCACTGAGAACAGCCTTTCTCCATCCTCTTTGGAACCTCCCTTCAGGTAGCTGAAGGCTACTATCAAAGCCCCTTCACTGTTCTCTTCTATAGATTAAATAAGCCCAAATCCCTCAGCCTCTCCTCATAAGTCGTGTGCTCCAGCACCATAATAATTTTGGTTGCTCTCTGCTGGACTTTCTTCAATGTGTCCACATCCCTTCTATAATGGGGTGCCCAGAATTGAATGCAGTACTCTAGATGTGGCTTCACTAGTGCTGAATAAAGGGAAATAATCACTTATCTAGGTCTCCTACTAATGTACCCAATATGCCATTAGTCTTCTTGGCTACAAGGGCACATTGTTGATTCATAAAATACCAAATTCATAGTCCATTTTGGTCAATTTCACAGTTGGGGATTTTAAAAATAATAAATGTCATTATTTCAGCTATTTAAATCTGAAATTTTTCTGAAACTTTGGAATGGGGGGAACATCACAAGGTTGTTGTAGGGGGATTGTACTGCCACTCTTATGCCTCTGCTGCTGCTTGCAGGGTGCTGCTTTCAAAGCTGGGCATCCAGCTACTGCTCTGTGGCCACCATCCTCCCAACTCTGACGGCAGCACAGAAATAACCGTTTGACTCCCCACAACTCCCTTTTGGATCAGGAACTCCAATTTGAGAAACACTGGTCTCCACCGTGAAATCTGTGTCATAGAGTAAAACCATACAAAAACCCAAATTTCACAGTCCATGATGTGTTTTGCATGGCTGTGAATTTGGCAAGACCACAGTCCAAAGCCATGGTAATTAGTGGCAGAGGATGAGATGGTATTAGAATTCAGGAGTTCTGATTCCAGTGGTTCCCAAACTTCTCCTGCAGTTCTCCCCCTTACCAAGCACACATGTAATGGAATCTGTCCTCACCCCACTCCATTACTGCATAGCTGGCTCAGCAGAGGAGCGTGGGCTGAAGGCAGAGCTGGGATGGAGAAGGAATTGGAGCTCTGAGGGGATGAGGGTAAAGCTGCTGATAGAAGTAGAACAGAGGGGAGCTAGAATTGCAGCTGGGGTCAGAGCTGGGCAGAATGGAGCTGAACAAGGGGTAGAGCAAGGTTGGGGTGGTCCCTCTCCTACCCTGTGGGGGCTGACCTTGGCTCCTCCACATGGTCCCCAGGTCGGGAAGCACTGCTTTAGTGCAAGTTTCTCTGAAATGCCAGGCATACTGTTCTTCGCTTATGTATTTGGTGATGTAAAAATTCGTTTAGCGGTTACATGGTTCTATTTTTAAAGATCATAGTGGTTACACACACTGCAGTATAAAGTGTATTTGATGGCCCAAATTAATTTTAATTCTACTGCCATAAGATAAGTTTTCACAGCTGCTTTTAATCTGTGCCTCTGTAACATGGAGAGTAACCAGAAGGAACCATTGATCTCTGTCCCCCCCTGCACAAAGGTAAAGTCTGGTGGTAGGGAACTGGAATTGGTCCCAAAACAAGGCAGGACCAAGGTTGGAAAGAGTGGTATTCATCCAGAAAAACTGAGCAGGGGTTGAGTCAGGAAAGGGCACCATTAGCAGTCCACCTCTAGTTAAAAATTAAGGATGTAAAAATTGATTTTAAAAATGTAACGGTGTAACTGCTAAAATCATAGTGGTTACACGCATAGCAGGCTCTGCAATAGAAAGCTTCAGTAATTTATACTGCAGAGTCCACAGCAAAGCTTCCCCCGGAACGGGGCCAGCAGCCTTGGCGGCCCCTGTGGGCCTCGCTCCTCGGGGAGCCAGCATGTGGATTGCAGCAGCAGGGAGGGAGCTGGGCTGGGCCCACTACAGTCAGGTGCAGGCGGGGAACTGCTCCAGCACCTGCTGGTTAACTAGGTAATCATTTACATCCCTTTCAAAAATAGCTGCGGGCAGGTTGCTAGGGTTGCCAGGTTGCTAGGGTTGCCAGGTGTCCGGTATTGACCCAGACAGTCTGGTATTTTCGCCTCCTGTCTGGTTTTAAAAAAAATTTTTTTTTCAGAAAATACCGGACACCTAAAATGTCTGGTATTTTCTGATGGTTTTTCCCTGCCAGGAGGTGAAAATACTGGACACCTGGCAACCCTACACACGCTCAGCAACTGGCCCCAGCCTCTGCCCCCCTCTCTCCCCTGGACCCTCCGCTTACCTGGTTCCGCAGGGAAGCTGCCTTCTGGCTTCGATCAAGAAAACAAGATGGCCACCGGCCAAAAGCCTAAAGACTCTTCTTAAAGGGGCCATGCTGTTTTAATGCTGTGCTTTTTTTCTCCCTTTTTTCCCCTCAACAATTTTGGTCTCTTCTCTCCCTCTCCCCCCTTTTTTTCCCCCCCCCAAACAGAATTTTTTCCCCTGTTTGTGTGTGTGTGTATGGTGTGTGGTTGTGGGGTTTTTTTGTTTTTTGCCGGGGGCCGGGTATGTTTGGTATTTTTGGTTGAACCATCTGGCAACCCTACAGGTTGCTATTATCTGCACTGGTGAAAAGATGATACAAGTCCCCTCTTCCTCTCCCCTTCTCCCCAGCCTAGTGTAAATGGAGGCGGCGGTGGCAGCATTGTGTCCTAGGATTCTGGTTCTGTTTGGGTGAAGTCGGCTTAGTGCCTGCAAAGCAGCTTACCATTTGCAGCCTGCCAGAGGGTGTGTTTAAAAAAAACAAAGCACACCTTCTTAAATTGACACAGTCAGAGCTTGTTCGAATGCTGGCTGCTCTTCAGTGCCCTGGGTGAAAGCGGATCCAGAAGGTGCAGGGTTAGGGTCAGGGCATGGTGAGGACTCTTCCATGCCTTGGGAGAAGGTATTTTTTCCATCTTTTCATCTTTGTTTGGATCAACATGGAGCACTGCAAGCTGGGAGTTGTGGCCTCTATAAGCGGTAACTTTATACTATCAAGAAGGGGTTTTGGGGGGTGCCTTTGTCCACCCTTTCTGCTGGTTGTGGTCCCAGAGAGCAGTCTGAAGTCCAAGCCAGTGCCGCGCACCCTTTCCTTACTGAATTTTCTTTCCTTCCACAGATTATTTATGCACTCCTGAAGAAAACGTGTACAAGATAGATTTCACCAGGTTTAAAATCCGAGACATGGAGTCTGGCACGGTACTGTTTGAAATCACGAAACCACCTGCCTCAGGTGAGTGCAGAGAATGTTGTCACCAGTAAACAAATACCACTTCACACGTCCCTTCTTAATAAATAACATTTGCCTTTCTCCAGCCCCTTTCACTCCAAGCACTTTCCAAAAGCAAAGGGATACTGTCAGCATGAAATCGGTGTTCCCTCTAATTTTTTATGTTCACATGCAGAATGAATTGTATGTGCACCAATATGGAGATGAGATGCTACACGTCACCTCCATACGGGTGCATGTAACAAAATTCATTCGGCACATGGATGACCAGTAGCAGGGATGGGGCTGAGGGCTTTGGAGTGTGGGAAAGGGTTCAGGGTTGTGGTGCAGGGGGACTGAGGGCTCTGGAGGGGAATGTAGGCTCTGGGATGGGGTTGTGGATGAGGAGTTTGGGGCAAAGGGAGGGGTCATGGCTGAGATGAGGGGCTTCAGCTACAGGCTCCCCCGGAGAGAGGCCTCCCCTCAGTCCTCTCTCACCACAGCAGCTGTGGGCCAGGTGAGAGGTGCCTCACTGCCAGCCATGGCAACCCTGGTGGGGCAGAATTGGGCTGGTGGAGGGACGCCCTCTCCTGGCTGTGGAAGTCTGTGCTGCGGCTGGCAGGGGTAGAAGGTGCCTCTCCCCAGGCTGCGGCAGCTTTGTGCTGGCAGAGACGCAGCTCTCTTTGTGGCAGCCTTGAACTCTTGTGTGTGGCTTGTTAGGAAGTTGCATGGCCACACAGCTCGAGGGGACCTAGCCCGAAGTCTAGTCACTTTAAAAACAATGGGTTGGACCTCACTGGTCCAGCACCCAGGGCCTGGCTGACCCGAACAAGGGGATTTGCCGGACCAGGGAAGGTCCCTCCCCTCATGGCTTGTGTTGCCACTGGGCTAGGGCTCCAGCCTGCCCCCGCTGCTGCCAGTGCCCCGGGGTGCTTTAGGTGCTGCCTGCTGTGCTGCTGCTGGGTCAGAGCTGCACAACCAGCTGCTGTGCAGCTGCCTGGCTCCGTGGCTGGGGCTGGAGCTCCGCGGCCCAGGCAGAGGGATGGGGCCAGAGCTCCATGGCTACTGCCAGGCTAGAGCTCCCTGGTCTCGGGGGTCAGGGAGCTCTGCTGGGGCTGGAACTCCCTGTCATGCCGTCCATCCTCTCCTCCCCCCACATACACACACTGGGCTCCCAGCTGAGTCGCCAGTGCCCCCAACGTGATAAGAGGCAACAGGTGAAATTGGCTTGTCATTGGAAGCAGTAGTCTCAGGTTTGACCGTAGCTTTTCCATCTCCCTGCCAATTTCTGTGGTTTCACAATCCTATTTTCACATCACTTAAAACGGCTTTAGCACAGCAGCAGGGAAGAGTCGCTTCTCCAGGGGAGACTCTGCAGAGGAGGAATTGAGTATATGTGAAGTGCTGTCAAAGGCACAAAGTAATCAAACAGAGAGCACAGGGTTCTTCAATCTGTTAAATCTTTGGTGTTACTTGTAACCACCAGTGGTACCAACAATTCAGGCAGAAGTGTGTCTTGTATTTCAAGTTAACAGTGTCCCTTTGAGTCTCTATCCCCCTGCATGTATAATGGAGTTTTCTTCATGCTCCCAGTGGAGAAACTGAAGCACAGAGCTGAAATGCCATATTTAGCATCCCTCAGTCACAAGCATAAGAGGGTTCAAAAAGAATTAACTATGTTCATGGAGGACAAGTCCATCAATAGCTATTCGACAAGATAATCAGGATGCAACCAATGATCCAGATGTCCCTAAACCTTGGACTGCCAGCATCTGGGGCTGGAAGACAGGATGGATCTCAGTAATTGCCCTGTTCTGTCCTTTCCCTCTGAAGCATCTGGCCCAGCCACGGTTGGAAGAGAGGATCATAGAACACTAGAACTGGAAGAGATCTCGAGAGGTCATCGAGTCCAGTTCCCTGCCCTCATGGCAGGACCAAGCACTGTCTCGATTAGGGCTACTCAACTTTGGAAGCCCCAGGGGCCACAATGATACTCTCAGCACATGCTGAGGGCCGCAATGTTAAGTGTGGTTGCATATTTATGCAAATAGCTTCTTTTACACGGAGGGGCATGAATACAAAGATTAAGGCAAGACTACACAACACACAGGCCCCATTTAAGTCAGTTCTGCTGATATTAATAAAATGCAATATTTACCCAATTTCCATCCATATGACAGCACTTCTAATGAGCAATGACAGTTCAGGAATTTAACTACTAAAATGCATATCAACAGAAGACCATTATATTGACTATTTTTGTTTTGGCTCCCACCCGTGGGCCACGTGTTGAGCCCCACATAAACCCAAACTATGCCGTGGGCTGCATATGGCCCGGGGGGCCGTGTGTTTTGTAGCCTGGTCTAGATCAGTGTTTCTCAACCTTCTTTTATAAAGTACCCCTTTTAAAAAAAAAAAAAAAAAAAAAAAAAGTATAAGTACCCTCAGTACCTATAGTTTTCAGACACGCACTTTTTTTCTACTATTGCAACACATTTGTTTAAACAACTTAATCATAGCTGGGCAGGCGATGAAATTTTTGCGTGTAAAAAGTACAAAAATAATAAAACGCTGTAAAACTTAAAATACATATTCAGTTTTCTCCAAATTTCAGTTGTGGTGACGTACCCTCCAGACTTCTCTTGAGTACCCCAAAGGGTACTTGTACCACTGGTTGAGAAACACTGGTTTAGATCATTAAATATCTCCAGTGATGGAGATTCCACAACCCCCCTAGGGAATTTATTTACAGTGTTTAACCACCCTGACAGGCAGGAAGTTTTTCCTGATGTCCAACCTAAACCTCCCTTGCTGCAGTTTAAGCCCATTGGCCTTTGAGGATAGGACAAGAAGCAAGGAGAACAATTTTTCTCCCTCCTACTTATAATACCCTTTTAGATACTTGAAAACTGCTATCATGTCCCTTCTCAGGGTATGTCTATACTGCAGCATTTTTCCGGAATAACAGCTGTTATTCAGGAAAAACAATACTAGCGTCCACACTGCAATTGTGTTAGTCGAAATAATGGACAGCTTTTTCTGATGGCAGTAAACCTCATTCTATGAGGAATAAGCCTTTTTCTGAAAACTTTTTTGGAAAAAGGTGTGGGGGGACGCAGAAGAGTGAGTTCTTTTGAAAAAAGAGGCCTCCAGGAAATAACACAGGTGCCCAGCTGGCCACTCTGTCCACACGCATCACAACTCTATAGTTCCTGTCTCCCGGCACCTCTTAAAACTGCAGATACCAGGGACAGGGCTTATGGCAGGAAGCAGGACCAGAGAGCTTCTGCACACCGCGCGCCTGCCAGTGCCTGACGTGTGGGCACAGATGTCCCAGCCGCAAACCCTCCAAGAGCCAACTGACCCTCCCAGGGAGCATTCACAGGGCTCCCAGGAACCTGCCAGGGGCTGGAAAAGGCATGCGCCGTCCTCGTCTGGGGCAGAGATCCTGGCCCTCCTGGAGGTATGGGGCGATGAGGAAAATCTCCTGGATCTCCACTCCAGATGGCGCAATGCCAACATCTACAGCCGGATGGCCAAGAGCCTGGCCACGAGGGGCCACAACAGGACTATGGAGCAGGTCCAGAGCAAAATGAAGGAGCTGTGGCAGGACTACGCCAGGGCAAGGGAGCGCAGCTCACACTCCAGGGCAGGACCCCACTCCTGCCCCTATTATAATGACCTGCACCACATCCTGTGAGGCGGTGCAGCCCCTTCCCCATTCCTAGTGGTGGACTTGGGGCTGGAAACGCCCGCCCAGGAGTCCCAACCTAGGAGGAGGAAGAGGAAATGGCCAGCACCCTAGAGCTGGTACCCCAGGGCCTGGATGTGTGTCAGGCATCCCCCGAGGCCAGGGAGGGATCATCAGGTGAGTAGTCTGTTTTTCACACACAGGGCGGGGGTGGCAGACGCTGAGGGGCTGGGGTACGATTGTCACTTGGCCTGGCCATTGCGCTGCAGTTCATGCACGTGCAGCCGCCAGTCTGCGCCACGCAGCCCCAGAGCACCCCTTGGCTCCTGCTCACAGATTCTGGGTAGGCCAGACACACGTCTGACCTGGGGCGGGAGGAGGGGGGAGATGCTGCTGGAAGGAGGCTGAGGACAAGGGCGCCCGCCTGCCCGCCCGCATACAGACTCTGGAGTGCCCCACACGGGCAGGCCTGCACGCTTGAGGCACCACCCACTCCCGGGGACAGCACTGCCAGGCACAGGTGTGTGCACGGCACCAATGGAAGCCCAGGCTGCTCCAGGCCCCTCTCCTGCCCATTGGATCCCAGTGTGGCCAGACACGTCCCTTCCTGGCTTGTCCATGGGACGGGCGGGAAGCATGGGCCCCTGTGAGGCACGGGCTGCTGTCCAGGCCACACGTGGCCTTTTTCCCGGGACATAACCATCCTCTGACCCCGGGAACTGTTGCTCTCGGCTCACTGCTGAGGGTAAGGCCTCAGGGACAGCGTCTCCAGGGATGACTGACCCCCTCTCTTTATTCTCCCCAGCTGGACCAGCTGTGACTATGGGGCAATCACCAGCAGACGAGCCAGCTGAGGCCTAATCAATGCAGTCGAACGGCAGAATGGCTTCTCATGTCTTGCTTACAACACACCTGTTAACGCCTCCCAGAACCATGTTAGCTTTTTTTGCAACAGCGACACACTGACTCATGTTTAACTTGTCGTCCACTATGCCCCCAAGTCCATTTCAGCAATACTCCTTCCTAGACAGTCGCTTCCCATTATGTGTGTGTGAAACGGATTGTTCCTTCCTAAGTGGAGCACTTTGCATTTGTTCTGATTAAACTTCGTGCTATTTGCCTCGGACCATTTCTCTAGTTTGTCCAGATCATTTTGAATTTTGATTCTGTCCTCCAAAGCACCTACAACCTTTCCCAGCTTGGTATCATCTGCAAATTTAATAAGAGTACTCTCTATGCCATCATCTAAAACATTAATGAAGCTATTGAACAGAACCGGCCCCAAAACAGTTCCCTGCAAAACCCCACTTATGCCCTTCCAACATGATTGTGAATTGTTAATAACTACTCTCTGAGAACGGTTATCCAGCCAGTAATGCACCCACCTTATAGTAGTCCTATCTAAGTTGTATTTGCCTAGTTTATTGATAAGATCATGCGAGACCATATCAAATGCCTTACTACAGTCTAGGTATGCCACATCCACCGCTTCTCCCTTATCCACAAGACTTGATATCCTATCAAAGAAAGCTATCAGATTGGTTTGACATGATTTGTTCTTTACAAATCCATGCTGGCTGTTACCTTATTTTCTTCCAGATGTTTGCAAATGGATTCCTTAATTACTTGCTCCATTATCTTCCCTGGCACAAAAGTTAAGATGACTGCTCTGTAGTTTCTGGAGTTATTATTTCCCTTTTTATAAATGGGTACTATATTTTTCCTTTTCCAGTCTTCTGGAATATCTCCCGACTTCCATGATTTTTAACTTGTTTTATTTTAACTTCTAAACCTACCCCATTTCCACTAGCATTCACTCTGTTAGGCATCCCGTCACCATTCATCTTCTTGACGAAAACCAAAACAAAAGTCATTAAGCACCTCTGCCATTTTCAAGTTTCTTCACTGAGCAGTGGGCCTACCCTATCCTTGGTCTTCCTCTTGCTCCAAATATGCTTGTAGAACATCTTGTTACCCTCTATGCCTCTAAGCTAGATTTAACTCTTTTTGTACCTTTGCCTTTCTAATCTTGCCCCTGTAAACCTATGGTTTGCTTATATTTATCCTTTGTAATTTGACCTAATTTCCACTTTTTATACAACTTCTTTTTGATTTTTAGATCATATAAGAGCTCCTGGTTGATCCAGGGTGGTCTCCTGCCATACATTTTATCTTTCCTATGCAGTGGAATAGTTTGCTTTTGGGCCCTTAATAATGTCCCTTTAAAAAACTGCCAACTCTCTTCAGTTGTTTTTTCTCCTCGTCTTGCTTCCTATGGGACCTTACCTACCAGCTCTCTGAGTTTACTAAAATCTGCCTTCCTGAAATTGTCTCTGTTTTGCTCTATTTTCCATTCCTTAGAATCATGAACTCTGTGATTTCATGGTCACTTTCTGTCAAACTGCCTTCCACTTTCAAATTTTCAACCAGTTCTTCCCTATTTGTTAAAATCAAATCAAGAACAGCTTCCTCCCTAGTAGCTTTCTTAACCTTCTGAAATAAAAAATTGTCTCCAATGCAGTCCAAGAACTTATTGGATAATCTGTGCCCTGCTGTGTTAGTTTCCCAACTTATGTCTGGATAGTTGAAGTCCCCCATCACCACCAAATCCTGCACTTCGGATGATTTTGTTAGTTTAAAAAAAGCTTCATCTACCTCTTCTGCCTGGGTAGGTAGTCTATAGTAGACCCCTAGCATGACCTCACCCTTGTTTTTTATCCCTTTTAACCTAACCCAGAGACTCTCAACAATTCTGTCTTGTATGTCCATCTCCACCTCAGCCCAAGTGTATTCATTTTTAATATATAAGGCAACACCTCCTCCCTTCTTTCCCTGCTTATCCTGTCTGAGCAAGCTGTACCCTTCTATACCAATAAGCCAGTTGTGTATTATCCCACCAGGTCTCTGTGATACCAATGATGTCATACCTGTGTTTCATTACTAGCACTTCAAGTTCTTCCTGCTTAGTCCCCATCCTTCTTGCATTTGTATGTAGGCATTTAAGATGCTGATTTGATTTAGTTCCCCAGTTCTGCCTTCTCCCTCCTTTATCTCTATTATAGTCCATGCTCCCTCCCATTTCTGACCCATCTCCCAGGTCTCCATGTTTTTCACTTACCTGTGGGCTTTGGTTACCTGCCTCTGTCGAACCTAGTTTAAAGCCCTCCTCACTAGGTTAGCCAGTTTGCGTTCAAATACGGTCTTCCCCTTCCTCGAAAGGTGAACCCCATCTCTGCTTAGCATTCCTTCTTAGAATAGCATCCAGTGGTCAAGGAAGCCAAAGCCCTCCTGGGACACCATCTTCTCCTGTCCCTACCTGGGCCCCTACCGTAGACAGGAAGGACTGAAGAGAACACCAGCTGTGCTCCAGACTCCTTCACCCATATGCCCAGAGCCCTGTAGTCACTTTTGATCTGCTCAGGGTCACACACTGTAGTATCATTAGTGCCCACATGGATGAGTAGCATGGGGTAGTAGTCAGAGGGCCAGATATTCCTCGACACAGCCTCCATAACATCTCGGATGCGGGCCCCTGGCAGGCAGCACGTCCCAAGATGACATGTTAGGGTGACAGATGTGCGCCTCCGACCCCCTCAGAAGAGAGCCCCCAACAACCACTCCCTACGTTTCCTCCTAGCAGTGGTGGCAGCAGACCTCTCAGCCTTGGAGGTACAAGGCTTCTCCTCCTCAGCTGTAGGGGGTGATTCCTTATCTCCCGTATCCAGAATAGCATAATGGTTCTCCAGGACCACGGTGGGAGGGTTGGGAGCAGGAGTAGAGCACTGCCTTCTGCCAAAAGTGACCAGCTGCCAGTGTCTGCCCTGAGCCAGAGCCACCATCTCCACCACCAGTGGTGTGTCAGCCGTCTTTTGTAATGAGGTAGCATCCTCAATCTCAGCCGTCTCCACATAGATACTCTCCAGGAATTCCTCATGGATTCGGATGCTCCTCAGTTTAGCCACCTCCTCCTGTAGCTCTTCCACCTGCTTCCTGAGAGATTTCACCAGCAGGCACCTTTCACACTGGATGGTCCCCCCCAGCCTGGATATCAGTAAGTGGGAATTGCAAGCCACAGTCCCTGCAAAACTGCACCAGGATCTGGATAGAGGCATCCATGGTCAGGCGGTCTGTCTGGCTACAGGTGCAGGCAGAGGTGTTGCTGGTCTTTCTAACTGCCACCTCCTTTTAAACTCCCTCTCAAACTCCCCTGTCTGCAGCCCCCTGTCCGCTTGTCTCCCCAGGTCACTCTGCCTCTGTTTTTTTTTAAAGCCCGCTCACCGAGGTCAGGCCTACCCCCTCGTTACACGGGGAGGCTGATCCCAAGGTTGAGTGAGGCTGATCAAAAGTAATCAAGGGAACAAAAGATCAAACACTCCCAGTCACACAATCCCAACTGTCACAGTACCTGAAATTACCTGTAACAGAACAGAAACAAAATGCAAACAATCGAGCAAACTCATTCACTCACTCGCTCCAAAGCTAGTCCACTCTCCTGGCGGCCTGTTCAGCAATAGGATCTCTTGTGCTTCCTCTGAAACTCCCTTGTCTGCAGCCCCCTGTCTGCTTCTGTCTGAGTGGGACCTCAGGATGCTAGGCGAGGTGGACTGGCTCTGGTGTGAAGGGCCAGAATTGGGGCGCTAACTGGGTAGCAGCATGACTTTACAGGGGGGATATCAACGTTTGCATTTGAAGAACAAATTCTTTGTATTTCAGTCATATAAATAACTTGTGTAGAAGTAGCAGGAGACCCTATTTGCTATGCTCTGCAATCTTACCACTGTAAGTGACCAAATCAGCAGCAGACCTAGTAGAAGCAACAAGTGTGTGCCAGAGGTCCCAATAGGGCAGAAAATAGGTGTTGGGAAATCTAGCATTTCTGGACTTTTCTGCATGTCAGCTCCACTATGACATGATCCTCTCCACCCTGCCAAAAAATGTTACTGAATTTGATATATTGGAAAGTAATAGGGTTATGATGTATGGCTCTAGTCGAGGATAGTGTGGGTAGATGCTGTGCAAGTTTCCCATTTGCATCTTTGCTCACACACTTGCAGCACCAGTTGCTCTTCTGGTTCTGGGCCTTATTTTCCACTGTTAAATCACCTGACTCCTCACCTTTAATTCTCCTGTTAGTTCAGCAGCAAGTCTCATGGAGTAAAGGTTGCCAGTCATTCCAAACTGTGTGGCTGTCCTATACTTGTGAGCCAGCTCCTGAGATACAGAGAGAGGGAACAGAAGAACGGCCAGGCTGGATCAGACCAAAGGATCCTCTAGCCCAGTATCCTCTCTGCCGACAGTGGCCAGTGCCAGGTACTCCGTGGGAAACTGGTGGCATGGCCTCAATTGTCCAGTTCTTCTGCAAACATTATATTTGTGTAACTTCTCAGATTCTTCCATGTTTTATAGAGCTGGAATCCAGTGTGTGCATTATCCCCTTCTGTTGTGGGTGCTTTCCTCATGAAATGGCATGAGGAGGAGAGCAGAGCTGTAGAGCTAGACTTTATGGCTCTAAAGCAGCTCTACAGCCCCATGCTCATTTGTGGACAGTGATAACTACCTGATTTAAATCAATTCTAAAGACCCAAAATAAAATAGGGAGACTGTGTTTGAGGAGACCCAGAGAGAGTCCCACAGCATTTTATATTGCCCCAACTGACTTGCTGCTACACAGTTGGATCGTGCTGTGTCTCACACTACATTTACCCTGAAGAAACAGGTGGTAAATCTGTCTTCAGTTTTCTGGAAGTATTCATGGGATAGAAACTTAAGCAACTAGATTAGCTGATAGAGCATCAGTGATCTGGAACTGCTTGGGGTAGGTGTGTACTGCCTTGATAGCCTCTTCCACTGGAGGATCACCAAGCCCTTTCCAGACCATATATAGCACAGGACCCTTAGTAGGTAAGTAAACAAGAGACACTTTCTGCAGAGAATTAACTTCTCAGTGTCTGAGGCTGTCTAAACTACATCCCTCTTTTGAAAGAGGGATGTAAATTAGGCAGATCGAAAGTGCAAATGAAGCGGGGATTTAAATATCCCGTACTTCATTTGCATAATTGCATCAGTGTTCTTTCGAAAAAGGGTATTTCGAAAGTGAAACCGCTGTCTAGATGCGGTTCTTTCGGGGGGGGGAAACCCTTTTTCAAAAGATTCTGAACTAAGAACCCTGTCCAGACGGAGGTTTCACTTTTGAAATACCCTTTTTCAAAAGAATGCTGTGATGTGATTATACAAATGAAGCACGGGATATTTAAATTCCCACTTCATTTGCACTTTCAATCTGCCTAATTTACATCCCTCTTTCAAAAGAGGGAAGTAATTTAGACATGCCCTGAGTTTGCCTGACTTGTCCTCAAACATCTTGTGCAGTCTTTGGCTGGGCTTTCAGACTGAGGAGAGGGATGGAAGATCTTTGAGGGGAAGGGAGGGCTTCAAGGTGTATCCGTTAACAGTCCTTCCCTTCGGTTTCCATGTTTCAGAGCACAATGATGATTTGATTTGTGCCATTCCAGAACGTGAACATGCTGATAAAAAGGATGTTGATCCTAATGCTGGGCGATTTGTGCGCTATCAGTTCACCCCAGCTTTCCTGAGACTCCGGCAAGTTGGAGCCACGTAAGTACCTGGGATGCTGTGCTATGGGTGCAACTGTCTGTAGCTGCTGTCAGTACCACGTAGTTCAGTTTACTAGGGGCTTTCAGTTGATTGTGAAGAGGATCTCCTGAACGTTCTGCTGCCTAGTGCTTGTACTGTATTGAGCAATCGAGTCAAAGAGGTCCCCATGTAGTGCTGTAAAACCAAAAGGCAACACACACGCCTCCCAGAAGTGTGGCTTGGCAGTTGCTCTCCAAGTTGCCCATATTTTGAAAGAGGGCTCTTTGTGAGCGGAATCATGATTTGCCCCTTTGTGTTACTTTTGGTGTGTCTGGTATTAGTATCTGGTGCATGTCAACAAATGATGCTAAAGTGAAACACCAAACCCCCAGATTTTTCTGTAAAACTCATTCCAAGAATATTGCCCCGGACTTTTAAATTGTAAAATGCAGGTGTGCTTATGTGCGGAGGGGAAAATCCTAAAACGTGGGAAAATTAACTGGTTCAGGGAATTAGTGGTTTATTAATTTATTCTTAGTTTAACTCACTCTAAATGTGTCCTTCCCTTCCAGGGAGTATTGTGGGTAGAGGTGCAAATTTTGGTTGAGATGCCCACACCTTCCCTTTCTGCTGTTCTCAGAGATTGTCTTTAGGATAATGAATCAGGCTGGGTCTGGTCGTTTTTTTTCCCCCTCCACATTCACTTATGTATAAATTAGTAAACCAGATTGTGTTTCATGCCTGCCAGTATTACACTATCACAGCCACAATACTTAAATTAAATAAATGTCAGCTGCTCTTTCAGTACCAATCCCATTGTTCAGGTTTGTAGAAGTTACTAGCTTGTATTTGTGTCAGACGGTTTCAGTTTCAAAGCAGGGCTATTCCTAAAAAGAGGTTTTTAAAGAAGACAGCAAAAATGCTGTTTTACTGTGTCTGATTAAATCCCAATTAACGGTTGAATTTTAAAGAATGAGAACTTGTAGGCAGAATGTTTAGGGGGAAAAAATGAAGATTTCTGTGTCTAGTTAGTCTTAAAACAAGCACCTTTTAAATTTGTGCTTTGGTTGGGAGTCCACATCATTACTGTGAAAGAACCAAAGTTGCATGCAACCTCTTCATTCTGTTGCCTGCTCCTCTGTTTAAGCGATGAATATTCACTGTCCTTTAGGGTGGGGGACATTCTTATTGGCATACTTCTTCCTTTGTGTGGTGCGTCTAAGTCAAGCATGTCAAACTTGAAGCCTACTGAGGGCCGCACAAAGGAAAACTGATAGCTTCCAGGGCCATCAAAGAAAATGTACTTCTATTGGAAAGTCATAATTATTTATTATTATAGATTATGTTTTAGGTATATTTTTTATAATTTTCAGGTCTTGTTTTAATATAATACAATAATTTGATGTGTAAAATTGTTGTTTGCCCATATAAAGTAACTTTTAATTTAAATATAAATTTATACTTTTTATATGATACATAACTTGTTTTGTTGAAATAAAAACAAGTATAGACCGTGGTTAATCAAATAGAAGAGGCTTCTGTGAAAATTTCAGATACTTTGTAAGTTTGAGATTTCGCATAAACCTATAATATTCATGCAATTGAAAAAAATTGACACATTTATTGATATAAAATTAATATACGTTTTATGTTTTTATTTGGGACTAAATACATAAAAAACCAAAATGTTAACAAAATCTCCTCCTCCTCTCCCCCAGAGCCAGGCACTCCCATCTCCCTCTGCTCCCCCAGGACACCCCCTCCCCCCGCTCTAACCCAATGCCTCCCCTCCCCAGAACCAGGCACTCCCAGGCCCCTCCCCGCAAACCTGTGCAGAGCGGCCGGCTGGCTGTGAACACGTGTTGGGGCGCCCAGTGCAGAGCGGCCCAGCCGGCCGTGAGCAGTCACTGCAGTGCTGTGCTCCAAGCGGCCAGTGGGCCGCACTTTATTCTTTTATAAAAATGTAGTGGCGGGCTACAAAAAATGTCGATCAGGCTGCATGTGGCCTGCCAGAGGCCTGTTTGACATGCCTGGTCTAAGTCTACACAAATAATTCCCTTCCAAACCCAAGTGGTCATACCTCCGAATAGGTTACAAGAGCAGTAGTGAGTCTTGATCAGAAGCTTCTCTCTCTTTTGTGGCCTGTGTTATAGGCAGAGGATGTTGGTTTCTAAGCTAGAGCTCTTCAGCGGGCACTAAGGATGTTAAGATGGGATTCTCTCGGTAATTGTATAGTCGATAAGCGCTGCTGTGGAGAGCCACAGCAGAGGTAGCTCCAGGAGCTGGCTCCAGAGCCACCCATGCTGCTGCTCTGCATTGTAAATATAGTAAGAGCTGCTGGGCTCTTACTACATTTAAAATGCAGAGGCGCATCGATCAGTGTGTGCCAGGACTGCTCGGTCCCAGCTTGTGCGGAGTCCAGCAGCCCCTGTTCGTGGCGGACAGAGGCGGGTGCCGGACCAGCCCCTGTTCAGAGCGGACAAGGCTGGCCCGTCCATGGCCAGCCCTGGCTGCCACGAAGAGGAGATGGTGCCGGAGCAGTCTCTGTTCATGGCTGCCACGTACAGAGACTACTCCAGCCCCTATTGGCGACAGCCAGGGCTGGCCACAGACAAGGGCTGCTTGGTGGCAATAGCTCCCCGCTGGGACCCCTGTGGACAGGGGATGCTGCTGGGAAGCAGCCCCTATCTCCCCCCACCTCTGATAGAAGCAGCAGGTGGGGGCACAGGCGGCACCCTGGAGGCTGGTGCTGGGGGGAACCGGCTTTTAAGCTGGCTCCCCCCAGCACTGGCTCCTGTCCCCCAGGCAGCAAAGCGGGAGGCACTGCAGAGAGCACAAGGTGAGCAGGGACTGCTTGAATCCCAGTTCACCCAGTAGTGATCCCTGTGGCTCTTGTACATTTCAAAAGCAGAAGCACCGGCAGTGGGGACTGAAGCAGTCCCTGTTCGCACCGTTTCCCTGCTGTGCCTCTGCCTCTCCTGCCCCCCATGGAGACGGTGCTGGGGGGAACCAGCTTAAAGCCGGTTCCCCCAGCACCGGCTCATGCTCCTCTCCCCATTGCTGCCTCTCTCTGATAGAGGCAGCAAGTGGGGGAAGGAAGCGACTAGTCGAGTGGCTACTTGACTCTCTGATAAGCAAATGCTAGTCGACAACATCCCTAACAGGCCCCATTAACAAGTATTAAAATCGCTTTTGAAAAATTCCATCCATACCAAGGGAGGCGCTGCTGAATGCTCCCGCTGTTTAGGCTGCATGTTTGAGCAGCTTTTCCTCTACTGATGGTGATTTAAACTGGTGAAATTCACTTTTGTATTCCATTTTTGCACAGGAAAAATAGTTATGTAATCCTAATTGCTTTGCTTTGTTTCCTAGCTGGTTTGTAACATTATAGTGAGTACCTTCATAAAAGCATATTTTAGGAACAATTGCTTTAGATTTTCAGCATTGTTTAAATGAACTTAGTTGTGTGTGATGAGCAGCAAACTTTTGGCCAGGCGCAAAACTCCATTTCAATCTTCCTTTCTTCTCCATTGCAGGGTAGAGTTCACAGTAGGAGACAAGCCCATTAATAACTTCCGCATGATTGAGAGGCACTACTTCCGGGATCAGCTGCTCAAAAGCTTTGATTTTGAATTTGGGTTCTGCATCCCCAGCAGTAAAAACACTTGCGAACACATCTATGAATTCCCACAGCTCTCGGAGGATCTCAGTAAGTTCTTGCAGTCTGAGTTTCTAGCAAGGGATGATAAACTGAGGTATTTTAGAAGACTCAGTCCCAAAAGGAGCCATGTATTTATTAAGTGGGAATGGGAGAATACAAAAGCATCTCTGTTAATAGAGAAATCACATTCTTGTTCCACAATCACTGGTGAAATGGATGTGCTTGTCTCTCTTATCCATAGAAGTTGGTCCAATGAAAAATATTACCTCACCCACCTTATGTCTTTACTTTAGGGTTGATGCAGCTACATTTCATTTTGTGCTGCATTTTTAGAATGTCCCATCAAACTGTGACGACCTAAGTGGATCATTCAACATTGCTGTATAACTCAGTGAAACTTAGCTTCGTTAATCAAGATTGTTGGAAACTAGATGTATATGATTTAGCCAAAGCCCTCAGGACTGGGGCCATCAGCAGAAGAGTAACTCGGTGCTGATAAGGGGTTGTATCTTTGAGGGAGATAATAGTTTGCAGCTACAGGAATAAATCGCAGTCGTTCATGAGGGACTCAGTGGCTGGTTTATACAAAGGAATGCAGCAGTGATTTTTTGCTGACTGCATATCATGCCAATCAGAGAATCATAGAATACTGGAACTGGAAGGGACTTCGAGGAGTCAAGTCCAGTTCCCTGAACTCATGGCAGGACCAAGCACCATCTGACAGATGTTTGTCTAACCTGCTGTTAAATATCTCCAGAGATGGAGATTCCACATCCTCCCTGGGCAATTTATTCCAGGATTTAACCACCCTGATAGTTGGGAAGTTTTTCCTAATGTCCAACCTAAACCTCCCTTGCTGCAGTGTAATCACAACTACACTCATGACGCTGCCATGAACTTTCTTTAACAAATTTCTCAGCACCCTATGTATGAGCTGCTTAGATATTATGAGCATGGGGGGTTGGGGAGGACACAGGTAAGTACCTAAATAGGACAATTTCTCTTGCTTTGGGATGACCGTTAGTTGTGATCTGAACCACCATGTAAACTGTACCTTTACACATCCTGGTATAACTGCTGAGGAAAACACCAGATGTACAGTCTCTCTTGATAATTTTTTGTGTTTTCTTCACATAATGTACAACTTCTTTTGCAGTTCGAGAGATGATCCTTCACCCCTATGAGACGCAGTCGGACAGTTTCTACTTTGTAGACAACAAGCTGGTGATGCACAACAAGGCAGATTATTCATACAGTGGAGGACCATGAGTACCGAGTGGACAGCAGAGCTGTGTTGGCCTTTCCTTTCCTGTAGAAATTGTCAGGGATTCTTCCACCTTCCTGCTTTTGACTTCCAAGGTCAGCTGAGCACAGGTCCATGATCCAAGGACTCTTTGTTGTAGTAGGAGTTTCATGACTAAACTTGTTGAAGTCTTTCATCTTCCCTGAGCTTTGAAGCAGAACCCTGTTCTTCAAGAATGCTAAATACAATCCCACATGAATGAGTGATCTTTGGTCACTGGAGTCTAAGGCTTTTTAAATAGCTCTGCGTAAAAATGGCCTGATACGTCATCTAGTTAATACCAAACCAGGAATTCTGTGCCCAAATTCTCCAGATTTGTGTTTCCATTATTAAGCATATCTTTGCACGATTGCTCTATCTTAGAATGTGGGGTGGGAGAGCCTGTGAACAGGCAGAAGTCTAATGCAAATACAGAGATGCATATCTCTATCTGATCTTGTGTGTGAATGCTTCAAAGGGCACAGTTTTAACCTCAACTTCATTCGTACATCCACCTAAAATGTGGATCCTGTCTTTCCTCCTGAGAAGCAAAATGTAAGTAGGATTTAGAGAGAGCTTCTCTAAATCTATAACTCAGCACATGTTTTCCCTCCACAGAACATTTCCTGTTGGAAACAATGAAACTCACACTGAAGGACAGTAATTCAATGATGGGCCTGTTTTCAACTGCCCTTTTTTCTGCCTCTGTTAGAAATCTAGTCTTGAGGGTCTGCAAGTCCCCACAAACATTGTCCTCTTTCATTTCAGCTTGTGTGTTGTTTTTGCTGAGTCATCCAGTCAAGAAGTAGATATGTTTTTTAGTTTAGCTTGTCATTATCAGTTAATGTTCAGTCTATGCCTAATGTAAGCTTTTCTGAGTCTAACTTCTTATTTAGCTGCCTGTATAGAAGTGTACTGAGATAAGATGCTTCAGTATGGGTTGTCCTAGGAAAGTAGTTTCATTTGTCCAAGGTGATCAGAGTGAATGGACTTTCTGGTTTCTTGTTTTGTGTGTAAATTTAAAGCATTTTATGGTAATATGTTTGTTTGTTTTTCTTTTGTCCCAAAATTTTGGGACCAGCTATTAATTCCTAAGAGGCAGTAAGTTTAAAAGTATGGATCCTACACAGTCACTGTACAAAACAGATTATCCAAAATGATGGTTCCACGTCCAGTCCTGCATAAGGAGTTTAAGAACTGTTTTGCACAAGTTTCTCATGGGTATGCTGCTCTTTGGAGCTAGGAAGTAGAAAGGAGAGGGAAAAGCAAACTAACAAATCACAGAGAGTGTCTGCTGTATTATAACAATAGAATCTGCTGTACTGTACACTAATTGATGAAAATCTGTGAAAAGATCCAACAAGGACAAAAGCTTTCTTCCTTTTGGAGGAGATTTGTAGTCATGAAACCCTCATAAAAAAGTTTGGTTCACTGGTATCAGAAAAATAAAGAATTGCAGTTTATAGCTATTTCTATGAATACTTTGTTTTCATGTCTATTTTTGAGAGTTAAATGGAACTTTATGCGTTAGCCACTGATATTGTAATAACTTTTTTAAATATACCATTTTTAGTTCCTAACACCGTTTCTCCAGTGAGTCTAATCAAAGGAGGAGAATTGCAAACCATTTCAAATGCAGCCATCTGCCCTCAGGAAGCGAGGCCTTGTCTGAGAGCTGCCATCAGTGAGATTGTGTCATCAAGGGTGACAACACAAATCATTGTTACTTTAAAAAAACAAAAAAACAAAAAACACAACTGTAGCCAAAAGTGTGTGTTCACATTCACTGCTAGAACAAATAGTAAATACTACCCCTATTGTCATCACCCCTTCTTTGTGCTGTATCAGACTGCAAAATCAGCCCGGAGCTGACCTATTTATTTTGAGATGGTTACAAGGAGTTTTCCCAATTATTTTTCTATTAGAGACTGTTCAGTCATGTATAAATCATCAGAAAATTAAAAATAGTTTACAAAAAAGTTAGACAAATTAATTTTTGTATATCAGGGCTTTTAAACTGTCTTGCAAATCAAGAGACTTTCCAAACTTATGCAAATACTGAACAGTTTATGAAACAGTATGTACTAATATATAAGAAAATACATGTTATAATTTCCATTGTACTCATATCTTTCTTCACTCATTCATTGTTCATATTAACCTCTTTTGTTCTTAATAATAATACCAGGTACATGCAGCAAGTGTGCCCACCCAGCATTGCCAAACATACATGTTCCAGGAGCAGTGAGTTAAAATGTCACCATATTATAAACATCTCAGTCCACTGCTGTAGGAGTATCAGTTCCCTGTCACCTTTTATCCCATCTTTTCACTTTTTGGGTTGCCATCGCAATAATCCTTTTAGTATGTGATGTTGTAATGAGACATTTGGAAAAACTCAAAATTCATCAGTCTCCTGCTTTTTACACTCTTTGTGCTACCTCTTGTTGCTGTTTTTAAATATTCCCTTGAAATGTTGTTTGATAGGTTTAAAAATGACAGATCTTTTGAAATAGTTAAACAAAATATGCTGTGGTGTTGCCTGCCTTTATCAAATTCTAGGAACAAAAATCTGGAGAAAGGTGCTTGGTTCCCAGCAGTGCAATAAGTTATAGAATGAGCTTCTTGGTATGTTGCGTTTTATTGCAAATGGGAGATTAAGTGTAAAAAAGAATGAAATATTCATGACAGAATTCTGGGACTGAATTCTGGCAAACTGTGATCACAACTCAAATTCAGGGGGTTATAGTTTCAGGCTAGAAAAATCCAATCATGATTTCTATATAAACTTTTAACAGGTAGTCAGTTTGCCCAGGCCTATAAATAATAATGCTGATATCCTTTAAAAGAGAGGAGAAAATTTCCCAACTAATTAATGGAGTAAATTACTTGAGCACCTTTTGGCTTTGGGTTTATGTTGGCTGCTTTGTAAGTAGAGCCCTATCAAATTCACAGTTCATTTTGGTCAATTTTGTAGTCGTAGGATTTAAAAAAGAATAAATTTCATTATCAGCCATTTCAATCTGAAATTTCCCAGTATTGTAATTGCAAAAAAGGAGTTGGGGGCAGGGATTTGCAAGGTTTTTATAGGGAGGATTGTGGTACTGCCACCCTTACTTCTGTGCTGCTGCTGGCAGCAGCTCTACCTTTGGGGATGGGCAGCTAGAGAATGCTGGCTGCTGGCCTGGAGCCCAGCTTGGAAGGCTGCGCTGCTGCTTCTGGCAGTGCACTACCTTCAGTGCTGTGCACCCAGCCAGCTGCTGTCACTCTCCGGCTGCCCAGCTCTGCAGGTAGCTAAAGTTGGCAATAGTGGGACCTCCCAGCAACTCCCTTTTGGGTCAGGATCCCCAATTCGGGAAATGCTGGTCTCCCCCATGAAATCTGTACAGTATAGGCAGGGCCAGATTAAGGGGGGGGCTAGCTGGGCACCCCTTACAGCTGCCATCAGGCACCGCGTGCCCAGGGCCGGGGGCCGTGCATGTGCCATGCACCGGAGGCGGGGCTGTGCATGAGTCATGCGCCCGCTGCCCAGGGCACAGGAATGGCTCGAGCCAGCCCTGAGTATAGGATAAAGTACACAAAAGACCAGATTTCATGGGGGAGACCAAATTTCAGTCCTTAACACATTTTTCATGGCCGTGAATTTGGCAATGCCCTATTTGTAAGTTGTTGGGTTGGGTGTTTTTTTTAAATCAAAGGGGGGAGGGAGGGAGTCAAAGGGACAAGACAGCCTGTGATACACTTATGAACTCTTTAGACCAGTATGATGCTTTCTGTAGAAGTATAACACAGGCAGAATTTTCCAGTTGACTGGAATAAATATTCTGTAGGTGCAAACAGTTTTTTATTTAGAGAGCTGTATACTGTCAAATTGTTTCCAACTTTTACATCTAAGATTAATACAAAAAGGAAAAGACCTTAGATAATGGACAGATTCCATTTCTGCTCTGGCTGCTCATGCAGAAGTATGCTGTGTAATGCACATGATATCTGTGAAATATACATGGAAAAATGTCAGGAAGCTTTCCAATACATTCATTGTTTTAGTGTCATTTTATGAGGAAACTTATTTATTTGTCCTTCTGGGGCTTATTTTGTAACACATTTCTCAAACAAATTTTTCCTCTCATCTGAAGACATCACTTTTTTGAGATGTGAAGGAGCAGAGTTACACAGGAAATAATCTGGGCGTAGGAGATTATTTTAAAACTGAATGTTTATAAGATGCTGAGTGCCTTCCACTACTAGTGGCTTGAATAGGAATTAAAAGCACTTGGCACCTTTCTAGAATCAGGCCCATGACTTTTTTTTTTAAATCGGTACCTTATTTTTGGCAAAAAGTAGAATTGCAATTAAAAACACTTTTCATTATTCCTAGAATGCTCTTTAGTAGTCTTTCCATGTAGCTGTCACTCTGTATTTAATATTAATCCATGTTGGGCTTTCCTTTTTGTCCAGGCTCTGAAATCCTAGCTTTCCAAATGTCTATTGCATTCACTTTAACCTAACAGGACAAGACAGTTCACCTTAAAATTGTACCCTCTTCCCCACTTCCACAATAACCACTGTATTGAGAACTCCATGTATGACAGTACTGTTTGGGACCCTAGTTTGCAATGGTATAAAGGATTATCTCTAACTTCATGTCAGAAGTGAAGTGAGGATAAAAGAGCAAGAGAGGTAATCAAGATGACCAGCTTTTAGAGATTAGATGTTCCTTATTACAAATATATCATGTCTTTTATTATTTGTTGAATTAATTTTGTAAACCTCTTTTTACTCTCTGGGATCACACATTAATATTTTACCTCCACTGTTGTTCACTTAAGTGAAGATTAAGCTGGTCAGAGTCCCTGCTCTGGCTAACATTCATAGACTTTAAGGCCAGAAGGGACCCTTGTGATTACCTAGTCTGCCCTCCATTGACACAGCTCTTCTTGTAATAAATTATGTCTCAATTTAGTTATTCTAAGTGGACAAAATATTGGACTTTATCTCTTTTCTAGGTCTTTATAATGTAAGTTCCTTGGTACTATAGGATGTTCTCAAATAGTTAATTCAACTCAATAGTAACATTAACATCTATACTATACGGTCCAATATTTTATAGATAGCTAGACTAGAAATGTATTATTACACCAGACAAATGCTTTCAAGACCATTGAACCAATGACCATAAAGAGATAAGATTCCTGCAAATTCACTATATATCCTTTGTGCATTAATTGAATATTACATGTCGTCATTGACTGGGGAAAATTTTTGAGCCTGATTAAATGTAGGCAGTCTCTTGATTTAAAGATTAAAGACAAACAACTGGTATGTTAATGTTCTTGCTTACAATCTCTGTTGTATTACAGCTTTCTTTTATAAGCAGATCAGTAGGATGGAACTGATTGGCTTCTCTGTCAGCCATTTGGGCCCCATTGAAAATGTTCATATAGGGTAGCAAAATTGCAACCTGCAACTGCACATATCTTTAATATAGCAATGCAGGCTAAATATCCTGACAGACTTCATCTTAGTCCATACTACCTACACGTGCATCAAGGAGGGAGCACAGTTTGTCAGAACCTGGTCTCCATGGTTAAATATTTGTTAAAGTAGGAAGCAAATGCAACGTGCTCCATTTTATGCCAGTGAGATACAACCATAGGGCTTAGGGAAGTGGCCAGTGTTGTTGTAAAGTTTGAACACCTTGAACTAAGGTTGAACCTCTCTAGTTTGGTACTCTGTGGTCTGGCAACATCCTTGGTCCAGCATGATTTGAGCTAGCCAGATGTCCACTTATCATGGGTATGGTCAAGTTTCTCGTTGTCCCATTAAGTTTGTTTACAACCACCAGTCCTGGCTCTCAGTGTTCTGTGCTGTTATTTAGCTCTAATTTACCCCCAAAATGTTTCCTAAGAGCCCAGTAAGCAGTGGCAGTGTTGGCAATGCTGCTAGACAATATTGATCTCCTGTGGTTTAGCAAATTTTCTGGTTTGGCACTGGTCAGGTTCAGGACTAGGGAGATTTAACCTGTATTATAAAAGACTATGTTGACAGGGGTGTGTGTGTGTGTGTGTGTGTGTCTAGGCTTTTCTGTTGAACTATCCTTAGATTGTGAACAGTTGGGGGTAGGAACTCTATTTGAACAGCATCTATCATTTAATTCATACTCCTTTACTAGAAATGACATTCAACTCCATGCTTCATACGTATTGTAAGACTAACATGTTAATAAATATTTGTAATCTCTGTGAGTAATTGAATTGGTAAATAGCTCCAGTTAACCAGGTCTGACTAGGAACTGGATTCCAGGAACCGGAGCTACCTACCACTTGAAAGAATCAGAAGTTGAACAGCTGAGAAACTACATGGTAGATTTTGGTTAACTGGGGCTAAGAACTTGTAAGGTCCTGACAGCTTTAAATAATTTTCTGTTAAATTAAGAAAACCTTGTCTTATGGTTTATGTTAGCGATTGTTTTTCTAAACCCCAAATGTAAGTACTGTGAAGTTTACATACATGTTTTAATTTTAAATTAGGTTTTTACTTAAATTCTCTAATTGCTCTTTGTCAACATGCAAACACGAGAATGATATGCTGGGCATGAAATGCTAGCAGCATTATCTTCTGAATCATGGCATAGTCCAGCCATGGCCAACCCGCAGCTCACGAAGCCGCTCCTGCGCGTCCTGTCCCGTCCCCCCCACCCCCTCCACCGGCCCTCGGCTCCCCTGTGCTCACTGGGTCGGCGATTCAAAATGGTGCCCAAGATGGCCTAGGCCTAAGCTTGCTTGGTCCTTAAAGGGGCAACCTCCTTTTTTTTCCTTGATAATTCTGGTGCGGCTCTTTGCATTTTTTCCGCCGCTGTTTCGACTCTCTTTGTTAAAAGGGTTGGCTATCCCTGGCGTAGTCTAAACAGATGGTACTGTGTGTAGAGATCCATTTATATGGTTTAGTGAACACTTTCCTAGAATCACTGTGCTAATGCCTACTGTAATGTCTGCTTTTATTTTAATGCTACACTGAATACCTGCCTAAATGTGACTTTTTTGCATAAAATCAGTTTGGATTGTCTGTACTAAAATACGTATTTATAAAATAAAAATATATTTTTGGTGGAAGGAAAGTAAGAATCGAGGCATAATTCTGTTGGAATAATGTTAGCAACATTTTTATTGTTTGCTTTATATATGTGTTTGTTGTTGTCTAACTTCAGTTTCTAGTAAGAACATCCACTGTTGCTCCCTTAGTGGAAACACTGCATTGCTATGCAGAGACTCTGGGATTGGAAGAATTAGGATTGTTTTTCTTCTGGAATTGATGGAAACTGAGCATGTTGCCATGGAGAATATAAACCCTGGCATTAAATACACCTGACTGGCATTGGTTTCAGCACTTAGTTTGCTTTGTTTGTAGATACCCAAGGCAAGGGCTCGGGAGGATGAGAATAATTCAGAATAAAGAAAATTAGAATACAATTTTAAGATCTCCCTATAAAGGTAGGAGTATAGCAATGAACACAAGGAGTACAAATAGTGAGTACAGACACTCACTCAAAACTATTTAATATGGTCGGCCAGCCATCAGTATTTATAGGCTAGGGAACATGCTTAAATATTTCCATTATTTTGGAAAAGGGATTAAAATGTATATCTTTCATTAGCCAAGTGTTTCTTTTCCTGTAACAAACATCAAAATGTTTAAAAAATTAAAAGTAAATTATTGCTCCTAAAAATGGTGGTGATTGGTTCTTTGCATTGAACATTGGTGTTCTGTGAGATTACCTAGAAGATTTACATAATGTTGCTTGGGTTTTTAACTCAAATAAGTTTTGTTTTTCTTCATTTATGGGACTGGAGATGAGGTGTTCAGTATGCAGGCTGCCCAGGGGAGAGAGGACAACCTCAGCCCTTTCTCACTGCAGCAGCTTGGGGCCAGGTGAGAAAAGCGTTTGTACATGGCTGCTGCGGCAGGCACAGCCAGGGGAGTGGTGCATGTCCCTGAGCTAGAGGACAGACACACAAACAAACTCTCTGAAATATATAGGAGATATGTCCTTTACTCCACCCCTGCCCCCCTGCTGGCCCAATGGAGTTACAGCTGTCCTAGTCCCCATCTCTGGCCCCTTGCTGCCCCCCCCCCACCCCCATGTCTGTCCTATCAGACCCCTTCCTTTCCTTTTTTATGAGAAACAATCAAATTCCATGCACATCCCATTGTCCTAGTACAATCAAACCCTGACCTTGCTTTAAGAGGAAGCTGCATAACAAATTTGGTGGTCCTAGCTCCTTCCATTTAGGAATTCTTGGACAACCAGACTCACAGACAGATGCACATTTGTAAAATATATAGTAAGCTGTATGGAAGTATGTTTTACCGCAAACTGTCCACTAGAAATACTACCAGAATATTAAACCAATGATGGAAGCATAACAAAGCACAAAAAGTACAGTGAAAGGTAAATTTAAAAACTGAGTTTTAATAATCTTAGGTGGTCAGTAAAGATGCTAGCTTTTTAAACTTGATCATTTTAAAATACTACAATATTGCTTCAATATTTAGTCCCTTTATTAAATCCTCCAGCATTAGAATTAACCTTGGGACCTGTTGTTTGCCTATTCATGTGTGCTTTTGAAACAAAGGGAAGTAGGTCAGACACTAGTACACTACCCTTCTACTTTATCACACAGCAAACACTTGCTATAACAGGGTTTCCACTGGCATGGAGTCTTAGGATATGTCTACACTGCGTGGCTATTTCGGGATGGCTTTCCCGTCTTAACCAGCTGCCCGTTATTTCAAAATATTTTTCAAAATAACAGGTGCGCTATTTCGGCATTCTGTAACCCTTGTTCCATGAGGGTTAAGGGATGTCTCGAAATAGTGCATTATTTTGAAATTTGGCATTTAGATGTGCCAAATTTCAAATAAGCTATATCGAAATAAGGTATGTAATTTGTGTAGCGCAAATTGCATATCTTATTTCGAGTTTAAGGTGCTATGTAGATGCACCTTTACTCATTTCACAGTGAAAAGAGCGATTTTTGAATAACAGATTCAAGTATAGATTAATGTTATCAATTAATAAGAAGGATAAAGGCAAACTGTGTGGCAAATAAGATTTGAATGATTAACTGTCTGAGGAAATGGGTCATATATGTGAATGGTTTAAAAGAGCAAAAAACTTCCTCTATAGTTTGCCTGTTTTTTGGTCTTTGTGCGGAGTGTCTTTGGAAGGGACATAGTTACTTTTACTTTTAACTCGCTTTTTGAAATGGATATTGAAACTTGTAATTGGAAGACTATTAGTTTTGGAAATATTTAGAGAAAAATTTTATTTTCCAAACATTTGGTTCAAGGTCTGAAGACAAATATTTAAATTACAGGAAAGAGAGAAGAAACTTGAAATAAAATATGGTAACTGAAAAAAAGGTGGTAACCTCTGTAAACTAGTGACCTGGAAAATGACTCAGATACAGGTTGAACCTCTCTACTCCAGAACTCTCTGGTCTGGAAACCTCCATTGTCCAGAATGATTTTAGTTAGCTAGATGTCCACTTTTGATGGGCATGGGCAAGTTTCCTGTGGTCCCTTAAAGTTTGTTTACAGCCATCAGTTCTAGCTCTGTGTTCTGTGCTGTTGTTTAGCTCTAGTTTACCCCTAAATGTCCTCTAACAGCCCAGTAAGCAGTGGAAGTGTTAAGCTGCTAGACAATATTGACCCCTCATGCTCCAGAAAATTCTCTGGTTTGGAACCAGTTAGGTCCAGAGGGTGCTGCACTAGAAAGGTTCAACCTATATCAGGATGGTGGAATTATTTTGGGACATAAATTGTGTATGTATTAAACAGAACTGGGAGCTGCTCTCCTGTGCAATCTGTAATGCTTACCCTGTAGAATCAAATTCAGAATTTAAGTACACAGATGTAACCTCTGTCTATGTTCTGTGGATTGAAATTTAAGTATACAGGGTTAAGACTGGTGCAACACAAATTAATATGAGGGATAATCTAATCTCAGTTCTTGGTACTTCTAATTATGTTAATCCTAGCATTACTGGGAAAAAATGTTGCTCATTAATTTGTGGTTAAACTCAGTGAAACTGAGTAATGCTGGCGGCAGTTAAATTAAAACTAGGGATGTGAAGGACTAGTCGACTATCCGATAAGCAAATGCTTATCCGATAGTCGAGGTGAATAGTTGATTTCCTCCCCCCCCCCCCCTTGCTGTCTATCACAGGTAGCAAAGGGGGGAAGAAGGGATACTTCAAAGGGGCAGATCAGCTGTGTGGCTGCCCCTTCGAAATAGCAAGGCCCCAGCCTCTTCCCTGCATGAGGTGCCTTCAGGGAGGAAGGGACAGCCACAGCTGGGCAAGCCCCAGAACGCCTTCCCTGCAATAGGCCGGCTGCAGCAAGGAGCAGTGTCTGGTAGCCCTAGTGAGCCACACGCTGCCAGCAGTGCCTCCTTGACAGGAGTGGGAGGGGAAGGGAAGCGCCCCCCTCCCACTCCCTTCCCTGCATGGGGTGCCTTTAGTGAGGAAGGAAGGGGTGGCCACAGTGATGCGAGCTCCAAAACCCCTTCCCAGTATGGGGAGCTGGGAAAGGGGAGGTGCATCTTTAGCACATCAAGGGGTTTTGTGGATTTTTTGTGAGAGTGAGGGTGGCTTTTTTTTTTTTTTTTTGCTTGTGCTTCTCACTTTTGGCCCCCAACCGGTATCTCTGTGGGTTAACAGTCCCCCCAGACCCAAAAAAAAGTTCCCCAACCCTGCTCTAAAACAAAGGAATCTATTAAAATCTCTGTAGGCTGGGTTACCAATTCTAACGATTATAAGAACAAAGACACTGATTGGTTGGCAGATTGCATAGCCAATTTCTCCTGCCTTTAATGTCTTCATTTCTACATCAAGTTATGTATGGGACACATCCAGCCTGCTTAATTAGCCTCATTAACACAGGTCCTACAATTGACAGATACTTCTGCTGTTATAATATATGGAGATAGAGAGGTATATTTCATAGAACTGGAAGGGACCTTGAAAGGTCGAGTCCAGTCTCCTGCCTTCACAGCAGAACCAAGTACCATCTCTGACAGATATGCCCCAGATCCCTAAATGGTCGCCTCAAAGATTGAGCTCACAACCCTGGATTTAGCAGGTCACTGCTCAAACCACTGAGCTATCCCTCCCTCTTACATACCTCTCTTGGTTTCTGTTACTACTACTCTAATTCATCTGATGAAGTGGGTTTTGTCCACGAAAACTCATGATTCTATATATATTTTAGTTAGTCTCTAAGGGTATGTCTAGATTACATGCCTCTGCTGACAAAGGCATGTAAAATAGGCTACCTGACATAGTCAATGAAGCGGGAATTTAAATATCCTCGGCTTCATTAAAATAAAAATGGCCGCCACACTGTGCTGGCTCAGCTGATCGTCGGCACAGCACGCGAGTCAAGACGCGGATCGCTCGACGAGGGAAGCCTTTGTCGACCGCTCCTGTAAACCTCGTTTCACAAGACATAAGGGAGCAGTCAACAAAGGCTTCCCTTGTGGAGCGATCCGCGTCTTGACTCGCGTGCTGTGCTGATGATCAGCTGAGCCGGCACAGTGTGGAGGCCATTTTTATTTTAATGAAACAGGGGATATTTAAATCCTCGTTTCATTCACTATGTTGGGTAGCCTATTTTACACACCTCTGTCGGCAGAAGCATGTAATCTAGACGTACCCTAAGGTGCTACAAGGCTGTATTGTTATAAGAATACAACATGGATATATTTCCAGAACCCTATCAGTGGTGGCTCCTTCCTTAAGGCATTTGGCTTATCAGTTACAATCTCCTTATAGGAGAGGGGCCTGCAGGGAGTGCAGAACAGCACTGTGTGACTATATTTTGATGTTCCCCCAGTGTTCGGTGTGATAGGCATAAGCCTCAAGGCTTCTCTACACTACAGCTAAGACTGGTGCAACTTATGTCACTGAGAGGTGTGACTAATAAACAACAGGAGAGTTCTCCCCTACTAGTAGACTGCATCTCCAGCACATGTACTACAGGGGTGCAGCTGTGCTGCTTTAGTGCTGCTAGTGTAGACTAGTCCAACGTGCTTGCTAAAGGAGTTCATCTGCTGAAAGCTGAAGTCTGTTCTGCAGCACTTTTCCCATTGCAGTGAAGAGAAACTATAGTTAACTTCACTTGTGTCCCGTCCAGCCACAAAACCACCTCACCCAAGTATGGTGGTAGGGATGTAAAATTCCATTTAACTGGTTGACTAGTTAAATGTAATGTGTAACCAGTTACCCGATTAAAGAGAGGGCGTGTGGGGGGGCACTGAGGCCAGCCTGGAGCAGCCCCATAACTTCAGGCAGGAGCTGCTCCAGCCCCCCCGGTTAACCTTTCACATCCCTATGTGGTGGTGCTTTTCACTTGAGTCAGTTGACTTATCTTAAAGCCCACATGAGCACAATTTACCAGCTGCTAAAACAGTCTCCCTGCTGCTGAACCAATCTTCTTATGCATGTTGCAATGTGGCTGTTCTCTCTCCACATCTGTCTACACTTTGCGCTGAGGTGAGCTCCCTGCTCAAGGAGACACCCTTCTGCTAAGGCTCAGAGCTAGCATGCCAACAATAGTAGAGCCACAGCAGCATCATGGGCAAGAGGAGCTCATCGCAACAAGTGCACACCCATCAGACACACTAGTACAGGGGTCTCCAACCTTTTTACACCCGAGATCACTTTTTAAAGGTCAGGGCAAGCCAAGATCTAACCCATCCCTTCCCCAGACCAGTCCCTTTCTTGAGGCCCTGCCCTCTCCATCACTTGCTGTCCCCAGCCCTTACTCACTCTCACTGGGTTGAGACAGGAAGTGCAGGCTCTGGGGTGGGAATGAGGGATTTGCGTGTGGGAAGGGGTGAGAGGTGCAAGCTCTGGGAGGGAATTTGGGTGCAGGAGGAGGTGGAGAAGGGGCTGCTGGCTCAGGGAGGGGGCTCCAGCCTGGAGAGTGTTGGTCAGGGTGGACGGTTGGGGTGCTGAGCAAGCCACAGGCTTGTGGATGTGAGGGTGCAAGAGTTTGGGTTGGGGTATATGGGGGCTCAGGGCAGGGGGGGGTTGGGAGTATGATGGGCTCGACACAGATTTGTGGTGTGTGGATGGTGTAGGAGTGTTGTGGCACAAGACGGGATGTGGGTGGTGTAGAAGTTTGTGGGTGTGATGGGGCTCAGAACAGGGGGTTCAGGTGTATGATGGGTTCCAGGTCGGAGAGTGTGTGGGGTGCAGGAGTGTTATGATGCTGCGTCCAGATGGAGGCTTGGCCCCAAATGGGGGCTTGTTGGCCAGGCTTCATTTTTAAATTATATTATGTCCAACACAAAAGGTTTCAGCATTGTCTGTATTTATGGGAGGGGCGGGGAACCTGGTTTGGGTCAGGGGCCCCACCGAAAAATCAGTTGGGGAGTGATGCAAAAAAAAAACCCTCCAAAAAGCCCCCAAGCCTCTCTGATGTGGCTCCAACTGAGACACCTCACTCCTCTGGCGCTCCAGCCCCATGGAGAGGGTAGGCAGGACTGAGGTTCAAGGCCTCAGGCCAGATCCGGTTGGAGCCTCGGGGCTTTCTCCTCCACCCTCTGCAGAAAGCTGGTGCTAGTGCTGTAATCTTGCGGGGGGGCCATAAGGCTGGAGCACCAGGCAGGCGGCGGTTCCCTGCTGGGTCATAGCGTGTTGGGCCCCAGACCCAGAAGTGGAAGCAGAGCCGGAGGTAGCTGCCACTTTCCCCCTGGCTCTCCTGCAGGGGAACCAGGGGCCATTGGGGAGCCCAGGGAGTCCCCAAAGAGGGGCTGGGGGAACCCCAAGCCATGGCTGCCACTTGTTTCTGCAGAGGCGGGGGGAAGGGGGTGACAGAGTGACTTGATTACATCACTATTGTCCTGCAGGAGAAAATTGTTTCTACAGAGAGAGATTCTTTATTCTTATCAGTTACTTACTGAAGGGACACTGCCAAGATTCCAACTAATGTTTATTTAAATTGTGAGATAGCTTAGGGCAGGTGGCTTCTCTCTGTTCAGTGTATGATGCTGGTTGTTAAATGTCTTAGGCTTTGTCTAACTTGGCACTTGGTTGCTAAAAGTTTTGTTGCTCGGGTGTGAAAAAACACCCTCCCCAAATGACAAAGGTTTTAGTGACACACTGCTGGTGTGAACAGTACAACAGTAGTGGGAGTCACACTCCTGGCAAGGGGCAGCCACCTTGGTGGGGCAGCAACTGCAAGGGATGTCTGGCAGGATGGCTGTGCCCGGAATCCCCGGGATGCAGCCTGGGGCCATGGGACTGATGCAATGGAAAGTGGGTATATACCAGCCTTTGCAAAACACCAAAGCAAATTTACCAGCTGCCCAGGCAAACTCACTAGTGAAGAGTTAAATGTACTGACTGCAAAAGTGAGTATAAGTGATAGGCAAAAAGCCAGAGTTAGTTACCAAAAGAAATAAAGTCTAAACTCTCACCCGTTAGACTGGGCAACAGCTCCATTAAGCAATTTAGCTCACCCACTCAACTTTGCAGGTAGTGTATAGATCTCACCCTGGGAACCTGGGTCAATTCCCTCTGTTGGAGTCCAGCCCTTTTAGTGTCCTTGTTGCTTGTAGCATAGGTGGGGGCTGGAGAAGGCAAAGTGGCCAGGGCCGTCCTTAGGCATACGCGGAGTACGCAGTCGCGTAGGGCACCACGCTTTCTTGGGCACCACTCTGCCGGCCCGGCACGGAGGGGAAGCATACGTGTGCGCTCTGCACCGGAGCCAGTAGGGGCGCTGCCGGCACTGGTGGCCCCGCCAGGAGACCCCACCGGGCCAAGGGACTCCGGCGAGGAGGCTGGCAAGCTGACCCCGGCTGGAGAAGGGAAGCTGTGAGCCGGGGCTGCGCCAGGGGCGGCGAGCCGGAGGGGGCTGGGTCACGCCTGGCTTGGCATTGTGGCGCCGTTTTTAAACATGGCCAAGCCGCGCCGAGCAGGGCACAGGGGAGCAGAGCCTCGCTAGGGCCGGACCAGCTGTGTTGTGATGGGCCGGGGCTGCGAACGCCAAGCGGCCCAGCGGCTCCAGCACGTGGTCTGGAGCCCGGGCTGCGGCGACTTCTGGGGCCCAATCGCAGCAGAGTCCAGCCCTGCAAACGGGAAGGCAGAAGGTAGGCAAGGCGAGGGGAGGGGAAGGGGCTTGTGCTGATGGGAGGGGGGCAGGTCAGGAGAAGAAAGGGCGAGGCACCAAGGGGCAGGGGTGCAGGAGAGACTAATGGGGAAGTGGAGACAATGAGGAAAGGGCAGGAGGGGAGGTGTCAGTGGGAGGGGGACAGGGTGATGCTGGGAGAGGAGAGGAGAGGGGAAGGGCATTGGGAGCTGGAGAGGGAGGTGCTGGGGAGAAGGCTTGAAAGAAGGGGTGGGCGTGAGAGAAGTGGGGATGGAGCAAGTCATGTGTGAGGGCACAGAGGGGCAGGAGGGGAATGGGGCAGAGACTGGTGAGGGGGTGGGCATCAGGGAAAAAGAGGGCAAAGGGGGCAGGGGCAGTAAGGGAAGGGGAAGGCACCAGGAAGGTCCAGGGGTGAGGGAAGGTGCAGGTGCTAGGGGATTCTGGAGTTGAAGCAGAAGGGCAGACACCTGCAAGGAAGGGCCCAGCACCAGAGGAGAGAGGCAGGGCAGGTGTGTAGAGGGAGGTGTTAGAAGAGGGGATGAGGAGGGAGTAGCTCTCATGATCAGAGTGGGGCTACTGGAGGAGTGGGCACAGGGGGGAGAGAAGGGCTGGTGGAGGAGGGGCAGGTCTCAGGAGGGCTGAGGACAGTGAGAAGGGCAGGAGTCAGGACAGCAGAGGAGAGGGGGGTTGGGGGCAGCAGGCACCAGGGGAGCTGATGGAGCAAGGGGAGGAGACATGGCAGCAGAGGGAAAAGGTAGAGGTTTATAACATTTATTAATAACTTGGGTGCCACAGTGGCATATCTAAACAAGCCACATGAACTCAGTACTGGTGCACAACACAAAATTCATTTTGCTCATGGGAGGAAACTCTTAACGTCTACACTGGCATGATTTTGCGCAAGAACTCTTTTGCAGAAGAGTTCTTGTGCAAAAACTCTTCCGGAAGAGAGCGTTTACACTGGCATGTGCCTTTGCGCAAGAGATGTGCTTTTGCGCAAGAGCATCCATGCCAGTGTAGACGCTCTCTTGCACAAGAAAGCTCTGATGGCCATTTTAACCATAGGGCTTTGTTGCGCAAGAAATTCATGTTGCCTGTCTACACTGGCCTCTTGCACAAGAACAGTTGCACAAGAGGGCTTATTCCTGAGCGGGAGCATCAGAGTTCTTGCGCGCAAGAACTCGTGGCCAGTGTAGACAGGCAGCAAGTTTTGGCACAAAAGCAGCCGCTTTTGCGCAAGATCACGCCAACGTAGACACAGCCTGAGATGGAACACTTCCCCCAGCCTCTCCGCCCCCCGAGGTTAATGTCACGCACATTGGGTTAATGCAATTGCAGGATAGTTGCATGAGGGGGGTTTGGTGGGGGCCAATCTAATCCCTATTGGTAGGAGGATGGTGGGAAAAGTCCTTGGGGAGGTGGGGGAGTGTCACATGACAGCTTTTACTTTTGGTCATGTGTCCACCTTGCCCCGAGAGTGTTGCCTCCAGAGGCATGGCTAACGGGGGTCAGGGGTGTGGCTAATGGGGGGGTGGGTAAAAGAGTACATTTAAAAAAAAAAACACCCTAATGAAATGTGCTGCGCATGCCTATGACAGGAAGCAGTAGAGCATGTAACAGCAGGGCTGGATCCTAGAGAGCTGAATGCACTGCCTGCAGCACAGCCTGAGGGAAGGGATTGGCTGCTGGGGTTTCTGGGAAGGGGAGGGAGTAGGGGTGGAAGACCAAGTCAGTCATAGGGGCACCAGTTTAATAACCTCGCGTAGGGCACCACAGAGCCTAAGGACGGTCCTGAAAGTGGCCCCTCTGTTCTGAATTATACCCTCAGTGCCATGTGCTTGGGAAGACACAAGTCCAGGCACATCTTGAGGACATCTTGAGTCCCCAGGCAAGGTTGAGCAATTCTGCAGATGTGGCCTCATGCAGGTGAGTCACTGAATTGTAGCTCCTTTGCTGGATCCTGGTTGGTTACCTCCCTCCTTATTGTCTCTGGGCACCTCCCAAATCTATAGTGTATTTTAGTGACAAGCGTACAACACATGCATCTGCACTAGTGATATACTTACATAGGAAAATGACTTCGGGCAGATGGTAACTTTTCTCCTGATACCTCCCATGGCCTGCTTGACATGCAGTCTCACAATTAGATATAGAATGAGGAAAGTGGGGTTACAGAGCACTCCCCCACCTTGTTTTGTGTCATGATGGCAAAGACTGACTTGGCTGGTAGGGTAGCCAGAGAGGCAGTGATGGCGAGGGTCAGGTCGGAAGGGCAGTGCCACGAAGGTTGCTGGGCAGGCTACCCAGGGGTGTGCTGGTGAAGAGTGGCTTGTGGGTTAGACACAGTTTGGAGTCCGCCCTTGCCAGGCAGGAGGAAGAAGGCCCGTGTGCCACCTTGGGACCCCAGCATTTGCAAGAGTGCCATCAGTGCAGCTGTTTCTGCGGTAGCCTCTCCCGGACTGTGTGGACCAGAGCTTTGTTTCATATCCAAGCCCAAGTCTGCCTGGTGATCTTCCCTGCTGCCCAGCCCATACAGCAGCCTCATTGCCTCCAGCACAACGTGCGGAGACGTCTGCGGCTGTTTCATAGGGCTCGCTTTCCTCCTCCCCCCCACCAGGTGCGTAGACCCTCCAGTTGCCAGACATAAGTACAGGGGTGGACAAAAGGGCCTCTGTGGGTCAAATCTGGCCTGCCAAGCAAGTTGATCTGGCCTGTGAAGGCCCTGCCGCTCGCCCTGCCCTGCTAGTCAGGGCCTGGGGATACGGGGGGAAGCACGCAAAGTCACCTCCCACCTTGCCCCCTGTCAAGGCTTCTTCCCCACTCTGGCACGATGAATGCAGAAGTGGGGGCTTGCAAAAGTACCCCAAAACCTTATCTTTCCATGCTTTGGTATAAAGCTTCCCCCCCAAAATCGTAAACCCCTAGATTTTGGGGATAAAAAATCTGCTGCCACCACCAAAATAATAATAAAGCAACCAGGGAGAGACTACTTGGGAAATCTCAGCCCCAAAAGTAAAACCAGGACACAAAAATTAACCAATACCAGGTTAATAAAAAGAAAAGAGAGAGAACTTTTATTATCAACACAATATTCCTGTTGCAAGTATGACGACTATGGAAAAGTCGCAAATTAATATACTCATGGGGGGGATTCCACCATGGGCCAAAACTTAGTTACAAACTGGAGGAAAACCCATTTTTAAATGCACAGACATCAGATTCCCATTCCCAAACCATAAAACAATAAAATCTAACAGATTTATCTAAACTTTACCCTACTTACAGATAGTGAAGAGTCTTTTCTTGGAGGGAGACATAGTGTCTGTCCCTCTCAGTAGCTGGAGAGAAACTGCCCAGAGACAAAGGAGGGAAAAACCAAAAATTCCTTTGTCCCAGTTTAAAATTCCTACCTACATTCCTATTGGCTGACTGTACCTGGCTTAGGTAAGGGACATAGTTAACCCCTTAGTCCCCAGGCTGCTGGCCATCTCTCATGATCATGACACCCCCGCTCTACAAGGAGTTAGAAATGCTACATGCTCCTGGCAGGGCAGGAGGAGACATCGTGCACTTCCCTGCCCCCATGTCCTCATTGGCCTAAGGGCGGGGGGGAGCGCGCAACATCTCCTCTGGCCCTGCCAGGGGCTCAGCACTTAAACCCTGCTGCTCAGCTGGTGATTGACTCTAAGCACAGTGCTTCCTTGCAGGGCAGGGGCAGAAACTTCACATGCTCCCCCTTCCCCTCCCCAGGCCCTGATTGACCTGCTACCTTCACGCAAAGTCTCCTCCCACAGCCGGGGCACAGGTACCTAGAGGAAACTGCCAGCTGTTCAGAACAGCTGGCGGTTTTTGCTGGGGGGGGGGCCAAAACTTTGTGCATTCCCCCACACCCAGACCAATCAGCATCTGTGGGTGGGGAAACATGGAAGTGTCCTGGCTCCACCCCTTTTGCCTGAGGCCCCTCCCCTCCAGGAGCAGCCCAATTTTTTAAGTGGCCCCCAGTTAAAAATTATTGCCCACTCCTATATAAGAACATAAGAAAGGCCAGACCCAGTCAGACCAAAGATCCATCTAGACCAGTATCCTGTCTTCTGACAATGGCCAATGTCAGGTGTCCCAGAGGGTATGATCAGAAACCCATTCCCAGCTTCTGAAAGAGGCTAGGGACACCATTCCTCCCCATCCTCGCTAACAGATGAGCACCGATTGTTTGGTCCTGAACATGCAAGGCAAGAATCATACCCATCTCACCCAAAAAAATGAGCATGTTTTCCACAAACCAGGAAAAATCCAGGATCTGAGTCAAGACAGCAAACATAGGCAGCCAGAAATGATAGGGGTACAGTGGGGAAGATGGGTGCTGGTGGAGGCTGTGGAAAAACAAAAGCAATCATACATATACCCATCTCTTAAAGGGTTGGTTTTTTTTCTTTCTCTCTTAAATCCCTCTCTTAAATCCCTCCAAACCTCTCTAATTTCCCACCAAATTACCCTGTATAGGGCCTGAAAAAGATATAAACTAGATTAAGAAATGGGCCTGGGGTGGAGGGGGAAATCAATGTTAGTGTAACGAAGAATTGCAGAACAGAGGTGGGGGTGAGACTTGAGTCAGTTTTGTGTTGATTGGTGAAGGAAAACCCTGTAGCTATTGGGCCCAGTCCACTGTCTGGTAGCAGGGTACAGCCTAGCTTTTTGTCTGTCCTGACATTTTTGCTAAGAAGAAATGACGTTTTTATAAAACACTCCCCTGGGAAGGGTCTGGCCTATTTGTTGGCAGTGGCTGTGTCTCGGAAATGGGTTGGCTGGGCAGCTTTGTCACTTTGGGGGCCTGGCAATCAGAGGTGCTAAGGAAAGAGCCTACATGATGGGCTACGTGGGCCACGGCCTATCCAGGCTCCATGAAGCTCTGGTCCCTGACAGGACTTGTAAAAAAGCTGGCACCCCAAGGGCTGTCCAGGCTTCATGGCGGGTGTGTTTCTGCCCCCTTTGGAGAGCTCTCTGCAGGGCCAGGGCGTTTCGGGGGCAGAGCCTCCGCTAGCCTAGGCGGGAAGGCAGGGTGGATGAAATCTTTCACCCTCATCCTGCGCACGGAGCAAAGCCAGCCTGCCTTTCCCATGATTAATTTCAAATCTCAACCGCAAACAGGGCGGGGGGGGGGTACGAGGAGCCGGGCAGCCAATCAGAGAGCAGCGGCTGCCCCACCCACGGAGAGAGGCGGGGGCCGAGCTGCAGCACTGAGGAGCACAGTTAGGGTTGCATGCAACCTGGACGCTCTCCCCCCCCACCCCCAGTCAGGCGGTCCTGGCAGGCTAAGGGGCGGGCAGTGCAGCCAGCTGCGGGGCATGTTGAAGGCCCTGGAATTGGGATGATCTGCGGGCGAGCACGGGTCAGGGTCCAGCAGGGAGGGGCGCACTACCAGCCACCCACATCAGCAGGGCTCGCATGCGCTGTAGGCCTCCACTATTTCAGGAGGTTTTTGTGTGTAGCCTTTTTGGAGATCTGATTTGTGTCCATTCATTCTTTCCTGTAGAGACTGTCCAGTTTGGCCAATACACGTGGCAGTGGGGCATTGCTGGCATTTGATGGCATAGATCACAGTAGTGGATGTGCAGTTAAATGAGCCTCTGATGTGGTTGGGTCCAGTGATGAATTTGCTGGTGTAGATGTGTGTTTGGCACCGGGGCTGACTGCAGGGGTGGGTTCCTGGATGATTATGATGGAGGTGTGTTACATGGTTACTGGAAGGACTGTATGTGAGGTTAGGGGGTTGTCTGTAAGCGAGAACAGGCCTTTCTCCCAAGGCCTCTGAGAGTGAGGGGTCATTTTCCAGGATAGGTTGTAGGATTGTTGATAATGCGTTGGAGAGGTTTAAGTTGTGGGCTGTAGGTGATGACAAGTGGAATTCTGTTGTTTTCTCTTTTGGGCCTGTCTTGAAGCAGTTCATGTCTGGGTTCTCTTCTGGCTCTGTTGATCTGTGTTTTCACTTCTCCGGGTGGGTATTTCAGTTTTAGGAATGCTCTATGTAGACCCTGTGGGTGTTTGTCTCTGTCTGTGGGTTTGGAGCAAAGCTGGTTGTATCTTAGGGCTTGGCTGTTCACAATAGACTGAGAAATTATTTAGAAACAGGCACATGAGTGAAACGTGCGACTTCCTTCCTCCAACCCACAGAATTGCACAGCAGTGCTCCAGGCAGCCGGATCTGGACAAGGTCACTAGGGTGTCTTCTAAATGATGGGCCTGAACCCAAGGGTCACGCTCTTTGCACTGGTGCCATGTGTCACCCTCCTGCCAGCTCCTCTCCTGCCAAGTGGGCAAGCCTGGGCCCTAGGGAAATGGGCAGCCCTGAGCACTTCGGCCACGGGCCAGCACCAGAGCTGGCACCCGGGGACCCCCAAGCAAACACTATAATCTTCCTGGACACTCATTAAGGGATCTCCAAGTCGCCGTTTTGTTTCAGGCCAATTCCACAAGCCAAATACACAGAGAAGGGTTGGAACTTAACTTCGTTCACAAGTTTAATTCTCATGCAAATGGTATGAACTGGGATATCAGCTGGCTCACACACTATCTTCCACATCCTAATAACTTAACCAAACAATGGAGTTTCTAATTGTTCTTGTAACTATTTGAACCATCTACTCACTGTATCTCTTTTTTCCTCCCCGCCTCTTTTTCACCCTCTTTTTTTCTTTCTCCCCTTCCCTTATTTATTCTTGGATCTGGACTTCTGATACTCCTGTCATCTGAAGGAGTGGGCTGTGCCCACAAAAGCTCATGATACCAGCTACATGTTTTGTTAGTCTTTAAGGTGCTACTAGACTATTTGTTGTTTTTTAAGTTTTTCCTGGTACAGACTAACTCAGCTGTCCCTCTGAAGCTTCCAAATAGATGTAGGTAAATAAGCTGAACACAAAATGCAGGTTTTTTGGAGGAGGGGCAATTAAAATGTGACACTAGGACCCATTTTGGACAATTTCATGTTCATGGGATTTTAAAAGTAGTAAAATGTCATAGTTTCACCTATTAAAATCTGATCACTGTCATAATTGTAGGGCTCCTGATCAGAAGAAGTGGGGGGTGGGAGGTGTCATCACACTTATTATAGGGGGTGGTTGTTGTACTGCTCTCTTACTGCTCCACTGCTGCAGGACGGCCACTGCCTTCACAGCTGGGTGGCTAGAGAGGGGCACCTGCTGGCAAGGAGCTCAGCTCAAAAAGCAGAATCACCACCAGCAGCATCACAGAAGGCTGGCATGGGATGGTAGCCCCACCCTTTCTTCTATGCTTTTGCCTGCAGAGCTGGGCCCTCGGGCTATGTCTACACTACACTGTTCTTCTGGAAAAAGCTACGCAAACTGCAATTTGCATAGCTTTTCCCACTTCTTTTTTCGGAAGAGGCTTTTCTGACACTGGGCCAAATGTCGGGAAAAAACCCTTTTTCGGAACATCCCTTCTTCCTCAGAAAACGAGGTTTACAGGGATGCCAAAAAAGCACATCTGCTCTTCTGAAAATTTTTTTGGAAGAGCAGACGTGTTCCCTGGACGCGGCAGAGTTTTTCTGGGATACTGTAGTGTAGACATAGCCTCTGTCTGCATTGACAGAGGCATGAAGAGAAATAAGAGGGAAATGCCCCTGAAAAAATGTCTACAAGGATTAAAGAATATGCAAATCCGTCAGCTAGTTATCAACACACACACAGCCCATCTGCAGACCTGGGTTTCTCCAGTGCCATGTTGGAGCTTGTAGAGAAGAAAGGACCAGACTAAAAGTGCTGACCTTCTGACATCCCTCCTGTGACCATGAAGCTATCTGCCTGGAAGCAGGCCATCCTAATGGTCAGAGACATAGCTGATGAATTAGCTAAGAGAAACAAAGTGGTGATACTACAAAAAGGTCAGTTCTAAACCCATAGAACCCCATCCAAAGACCCATTAGAATAAAGAAAATGACTATCAAGAAGAAAAATAAATGAAATAGTCTCCTAACTTGGGAAATATGGATACACAAAGCATAAACTTTGCATCAAATTATTGCCACCAAATACAGGTTTTCTAGCTGCTTTCAATGTGAGGGAGTTTTATTTTGGTCTGTATGTAATTATTGTACTGTATTCCTATACTGCACAGCACATGGATATTTCATAGAACCATAGATCTGGAAGAGACCTCGGAAGGTCATCAAGTCCAGCCCCCTGCTCTAGGCAGGACCAATCCCAGCTAAATCAACCCGGCCAGGGCTTTGTCAAGCCGAGACTTAAACACCTCTAGGGATGGAGACTCCACTACTTCCCTAGGTAACCCATTCCAGTGCTTCACCACCCTCCTAGTGAAATAGTTTTTCCTAATATCCAACCTGGACCTCTCCCATCACAACTTGAGACCATTGCTCCTTGTTCTGCCATCTGTCACTACTGAGAACAGCCTTTCTCCATCCTCTTTGGAACCTCCCTTCAGGAAGTTGAAGGCTGCTATCAAATCCCCCCTCACTCTTCGCTTCTGCAGACTAAACAGACCCAACTCCCTCAGCCTCTCCTCATAAGTCATATGCTCCAGCCCCCTAATCATTTTGGTTGCCCTCCGCAAATTTGTTGTGGTTTCCAAATTCGTTCAGTTTGTTAGCTCATTTTTTTCTATTGCAGTTTTAGAACAGCTAAAAGAAGTGTTGTATCAATACAGAGGGAGCTGAAACTGACCATTCTTCCTCCCTTTAATACCAGGAGTTATTTATTTCAATCCCCCGTTATTAGTGGGAGAATTCAAACTGTTAGGCCTTAACCATATCAGATTTTCAACTAACAATACAAACACCTAGAATTGACAGTGTTTACACCAGTGCAGCACAATTTGCGCTTGAGGTGTTTAACTTAGGGTAAGTGTATTGCACAAATCACATTGCATCCGTGTAAATCTATGTTAGGAGTTTGCACTGGAGCAATTACATCACAGGAAGAAATGGCAGTATAAAGTTTACTGAACACAGACCTAGGGGAATATGGCTTAATCTTATTTTTGTAACGTTCTTATGTTTCTATAAGTGTATCATTCTATGTTCAAATGTGCTTAACAGCCTTATGTGTCAATTTTATGGATGCTGAATGTGAAGTGTATTATCTAAGCATAAATATTTTGGTGCAAATATGTATTTACTAGTACAGGAAAACAGGGGTGAGTGAGAAAGTAAATAGTACTCAGTAATAAAAATAAATATATACTAAAACATTCTTTGCTAACCAGCCAATAGATCAAAGGGCCAAAGAAAGTTCTCCCATTCTCAGTTTAGGGCCAGATTCTAATACCCTTACTCATGATAATTAGTACCATAATAGACAAGGTACCTGTCCCACTAAATTTAGTGCTGTTCCTTTTGGAGTTGGATTCTAAATGTTTAACAAAACAGGTTATGGCATTATAGAATTCCTTCCATTTCCTATTCTATTCTAATCAGAGATGGGGATCTTTATTTGAAGAAGACATAGTTTCATCTCCTTCAAAGCCTGGCCCCATACTAACATGTGCTATGAAAGGCAATTAAGATACTTAACTAATCTTTTCCATCCACGTGCAGAATATTTTTTGTGCACTGAGGCGTGTGCATGTGCACCACCAGTCGAAACAAAAACCTAGTTGTGGGTGCTCTGCTAATCAACGGGGCGACATTTGAATCTCTTCCGAGCGGCCACACACGGGAACACTGCTTAAAACTTAATCCTGCAACCTCTACTTACGGGAGTAACTGCAGGATCCAGCACTTTTGGTAGATGAGCTGTCCACTTGATTGGAGTTCAGGGATGGTATTTCAACTAAGTGTATTAGCAGACATGTAGCACTATGTTACTCACTTGCTTAATTTTTGAAAAGTGTGCTTTCTAAAATTGTTCTCTTGGACTTAATGAAATAACAGAATAGCAAGAATAAGTTTCCCCTAGTAAAAGATAATTCTTTCGCAGAGTAGCTATGTGCTATATAACTTTTGTGGTGATTTGGAAATGGTATAATAGCTATGAGGTGGAAAGGTGGTTACAGTGGAAAGGTGGTATAACTGATGGTATAAGTTCTAGATGGTGGTATAAGTTCTAGAAAGCTGCAAGTCATGGAGCTATGTGATATTGTTGCTCCCTGAGAAATCACCTTCAGTTCTTAAGTTTTTTTCTGGATGTCATTGAAACATTATAGTTTAAGAACAAATACACAAATTAATTTTTGAAATATATAGTAACTGACTTTTTTGTATGTTAATCTTCAGGAAACCTGGTAAAACTAGTTTGATATCCAAATTGGGGAAATAAGTCCTGCACCAAAGCCTATTTAAATCAGGTTAAATGTATGGCTTATGTACAACTTAAATCAAACATATTTCATAGATGAGAAATAAAATTAGAAACAAAAGGCATCCTGGGGCAGGATAAATAGTTTAGTCAAATATTACTGTATTACAGTGTCTGCATAGTTTTTAAAAAAAAAACGTATTGTCATAACTGTTGTTTTAATAGTGGTAAGAATTGACCGACTAAATCATTAGAAATTATTACTATTATAATACCACATTTTAAGTAATTACTTACCTTAGAATTTTTAAAAATAATTTCCTAGATATCCTGAAATTTGACATTCATTCTAGTGTGTGTGTGTGTGTGTGTGTGTGTGTGTGTGTGTGTGTGTGTGTGTGTGTGTGTAATATTTCCTGAATGGAACAATACTTAGGCTACTGATGATACATATCGTGTCAATTTTGGAACTCGTGCATACTAGTTTTATTTGTTCAATATGGAATTGTTCACTCCTTGTTCCTTGATCAAAGTGCTTGTCAATGCATCAAATGTTGACACTTCTTCCACCATCATCCTAAAACTTTGTGAAGAAATAGTCCTGTCTCTTTTTCCATGTGGCAAGAAGCGTCTAAGTTAAAATTGTATGTGTAGCTGCCTTAACAGAAGAATCCATTAGTTTGGTGTAAAACTTGTTCAGTCTTCCAATTATATTACCGAGTTGAGGGAAGCAGGGAAAAGACAAGCAGTTTGTTTCTCTCTCGAGCTTGTAAACAGCTTCTTTTTGTTTGTCCTAGGGTTGGAAATGTCAGAAAGTCAGTAAACACTTATTAAATAGCATTTTTGGTATGTAGTAGGCTAAGTAAAATGTTTGAGCACAGGTATAAAATAACCTTATTCAAGTATTACAAAAATATGGAAACATTAATATTAACTGAATCAAATACTTATGTGGCAGGATTTGGTTGGTAGTTTCTGAAAGCACCTACAAACAAATTATGCTTTTGATTGTCAAGGACTGTGTTCAGAGAAAAATGTCCAAGATACATAACACGACATTATCTTACCGGTTTAAAACTTTGCTGTTTCCATAATATATGTTTACCATATACTGTGGTTTATATAGAGTACAGGTATTTGAGTGAGGTGCAAAGACTGTTAATTGAAAATACCTTGCAAGATGGATACTGACAATAAAACAAGTTAATTTTCCTCAGATGAGATTTATGGATGATAAAAGGGAAATGTGTGGGTGGCATCCTTCTTTATCCATAATTCTTACCAAGAGAAAAGCTCAGAGCGTTTTGTAAAATCAAGAAAAATATTGTTAGTACCAAAAACAAACACATTTAGAGAGATTATGAAATTTAAATTGAGCATTTAAAAGAGACAGTTTTAAAAACATACTAAACTTTTATAGGAAAAAGTCATACAATTGGATGAGGAAATGGTGAACAAAAATCCTTTTGTTTTCTAGTCCACTCTTTGTGATGCTGAGTACACTGAGATTTCTAGAAGACTACTTTTTTTTCACTAAAAATTGGTTCAGATTGGACCTTTATAGTGCAGACTTCCATCATCGGGCAACATTTGTGATGCAATATCCCTTATGGATGTTCCTAGGCTGGAGCACTCATGGGGAAAAGCCAGGCCCTGCTCTCAGCAATTCCTCCCTTGCCTTCCTAGAGCACCACAATTAGTTCATTTGCAGCACTCAAGCTTAGAGAGGAAGAGGGAGGAATTGCTGAGTGCAGGGAGGATGCTTGGGGAAAGAGGCAGGTTGGCTTCGGAGCCCCTTGGCTGGCTGTGAGCACCAGGAGCACAGCCCTGCAGCCACACGGCTCCCAGGGAGCTACACTCTTAGCCCTTGCCTGCAGGGCTCTGCAGCAACCCTAGTCTCTTCCTTGAACATCTACCCCATCTCTGGTTAGTCAATGCTAGCCCCTCTGCAGCTGGCAGCAGCATTGACCGGCTGGCATTGACCTTTCCTGGTCCAGCAAATTCCTTAGTTTGGGACTGGTCAGGTCCTGAGGGTGCTGGATCAAGGAGCTGCAACTTGTAACTTCAAAATACAGGTTGAGTAGTGAACCAACACCACTAGTCATAGGCGGGAGAATTTATATTGTCCCCTTAACTCCCCACCCCCTTTTATATAATTTCCTAGAAAATTTGTTTACAGAAGACTCCAAAGTAGAATTGTCATCTTTGCAAAATCTTAGGTCCAAATAAGGCATGTCATATGATGTGGTTCAGTCATTAAATGTTTGATGAAAAGAGTCTACTTATACCGAGCTGCATCACATTAAAAGCAATTTTTTAAAAAAGTTTAAAATCAAGTAGTACTGAGATGGGAACTAAACCTTATCTGACTTTTAAACTTTTTAAAATGCTCTACATTTCCATTATATAATATCAGTGTGCGAGGAGAGCATCCCATGTCAAGGGAACTTTCCCAGCTACCAGAGTCACAAACTCTACACTGAAACAAAACTGTAAGACCTTTAGATATGTGTTGGAAGAGTGGTCAATTTAAAATTAGTTTGCAGTCTCCCCCTGCCCCAAATTACTCTGTTTAATATGAGAAAAAAATTGTAATCAATTGTAATTTTTCATAATGTCCAACCATTTTAACACTGAAATACATTGGATAAAATATTAAGATGCTTACAATAAATAAATATTTATATAAACAGATTATAGCAAAGAGAACTTACTTTATTGCATTCATAATGCATCAAAGTAGTCATTACACAAAAATGCATAAGGAAAACATGAAATTTAGCTGGTTTTTTTCTTTTGCTTTTAATCTACCTATTTATTCTTGGGAGAATTTAGTCTATCACCAAGAAAATGTAGAATATTGCTAGATTTACAAGCAAACCACTGACTATATTGCAGCAACAAATACAATAGCCATATGGACTTAATACATTGGGAGAAATTCCACTCTCATTTTACTTGTGAATTAGAGAAGAGAATTTAGTTTATTAAATCCCAAACTAACAGTTCATAATATGTAGGTGAATTGATGCACCTGCATGTTGAAAAGTTTAACATAGAAATTGGACTTAGTTTTTCTGTTTCTAAATCTTTACCATATTTGAATTTGGAGCCTTTACAGTTGATATTTACTGCACTGCTAGATTTTTATTTAAATGATTCTTTTCATATGAAGTGTTTTGGGATTTTTTGATCACAAATTGATTTTTATTGCAATTTTGTCTTGTTCCTACACAGAATGACAGAGCTATACTTCTAGAACCTTTGTTGTTTGTTCTTTTTGTTGCCTTGTTTTATATTATTTTCGAAAAAAATTCTGTAAAATATTGGAAAGATTGTTAGTTTTGTAGGGCCTGATCTTGCAAAAACCTGTGTAATACTTTTTCCTTGCCATAATCCCATTGACCTCAAATGAAGTAGAGAGCATCGCTGCTGGAATTTCAAAGAAGCCTAAAGGAGTTAGGCACCCAACTGTTACTGAAAAATTTGCGCATCTAACTCTTTTAGACCTATTTGAAAATCTCAGTCTACACCATCTAGTAAGTGTACAAGTTTGGGCCCTCAGATGCTTAGGCTTTGATCATGAAATACTATTAAACATATGTGACTTACTTACTTGAGCTAAATTACATACATGATTATTAAATGCTTTGCAAGATCAGGATTTGGGGTTTTAATCCTACAGGCTACGTCTAGACTGGCATGATTTTCCAGAAGTGCTTTTAACGGAAAAGTTTTCCGTTAAAAGCATTTTCGGAAAAGAGCGTCTAGATTGGCATGGACGCTTTTCCGCAAAAGCACTTTTTGCGGAAAAGCGTCTGTGCCAATCTAGACGCTGCTAAAAAGCCCGATCGCCATTTTCGCGATCAGGGCTTTTTTTGCGGAAAACAAATCTCAGCTGTCTACACTGGCCCTTTTGCGCAAAAGTTTTGCGCAAAAGGGACTTTTGCCCGAACGGGAGCAGCATAGTATTTCCGCAAAAAGCACTGATTTCTTACAGTAGGAAGTCAGCGCTTTTGAAGAAATTCAAGCAGCCAGTGTAGACAGCTGGCAAGTTTTTCTGCAAAAGCGGCTGATTTTGCGGAAAAACTTGCCAGTCTAGACACAGCACAGTGTTTTGCACTGGCACAGCTTTGCAATGTCCCATTGAAGTAAATGGGACACCGTACAAACATAAGTCTCTGTGCAAACTGATCTTTTCTCTACAATTTTTTTTGTGAATATGTATAATATGTTTTCAAATTTAACACTGAAAAGTAAAATTATTTACTAAATACGCTTTTTTAAAATATGCCCTTTACTGAACTATTGTCTTTACTCTCAAAATGTAATTGTGTCTGCATCTCATTTTGCCTTCAAAAGATAAATTGAATAGTTGCAAGCATATTTGCTCAGTTACATTCACCAAAATTTCTAGCTATGAATTGCCGGAACCCTGGAAATTAAGCAGGTATTTAAAAACTGAATTCATGCTTACCTGTGTTTTGTATAAGGTGCTTTCGTAGGCAAACTGAGAGAGTGAATAACTCTCATTTATGAATTGTCCATTGTTTCTAAATATGTTAGAAGTTTGAAAATAAAATGTCTTTCTCTACAACACTTATCCTTTTAATTTAGGCAAATATAGAGTTCTCTCCCCTGGTTGCTCAATGTTTCATGATTATTGTTTTTCTGCCACGATTATCAGTGATGTCAGAACAATTTTAGAAATTGTGTTAGCTAAATACTACTGCAGAATCTGCTGAAGGAGCACAAGAGTATCATAAGTGTGTGTTTAAATTTATGACTATAGTAAAGTATGTGTTTCAAAGGATATTTAAAATAATATATCACCTTTAAAGATTTGGATTTGGCAGCTTTCAAGGTGGAGTAATTTTCTTACCCAGATCATCTTTCGTCCAGTTTTAACCATGGAAGTGGAGAATGATAGGACAGATTAGTGATTAGTCCAGAAAATTTGAGGCCTTAATCCTGCAAAGGCTTAAGCATATGTATAACTTTATTTTAGTCACCCCATTGATGTCACAGAACTACTTGCATTAGTAAAGTTACACATGTGCTTAAATCAGGGGTGGGCAAACATTTTTGAATGGGGGCCACTTCAAAAATTTTTAAAGTGGTTGCGGGCCATCCCGGAAGGGGCGGGGCCTTGGGCGGAAGGGGCTGGGCCTTTAAATAGTAGGAGCTGAAAGGGCTCACGCCTCCCCTGCAGCTCCCAGGCATCACGTTAGCGAGGGATGGGAGCTGCAAGCCCTTTCAATTCCTGCTATTTAAAGGGCTTGCTGCTCCTGGCTTCACTGCTAGCGCGTTGCCTGGGAGCTGGAGACACTACAGCCCTTTCAACTGCTTCTGTTTCAAAGTCTCGTTGCCTGGAAGCCAGAGACGCGTGAGCCCTTTCCACCAGTGTTCCCGCTGAGTTTTTCCACCCAGGAGCGGAGTGTTTTGTCTTGTGCACCAGCATTGAGTTCATGTGCGTTTGTTGGGATGTGCCACTGTGGCACCCAAGTTATTAACAAATATCTTATAAACCTCTCCCTTTTACCTCTGCTGCCATGTCTGCCACTCTCCCCTCGCCCCATCTGCCCCGCAGCCCTCACCCTCCTCTGCTCTCCTGGTTCCTGCCATTCTCACTCCCCTCAGCCCTTTGGGGACCTGCTCCTCTCCCCATCCTCCTTGACCCCTGCACCCACCCTTCTCTTCCCCCTGTGCTCACCCCTCCTCTAAGCCCCACTCTCATCATCTGTAGCTACCTCTCACCATCCCCTCTCCTAGCACCTCCCTCTGCTTACCTGCCCTGTCTCTCTCCTCTGGTGCCCGTCCCACCACTCCACATGCCCTGCCCTTCTGCTTCACTCCCACAATCCCCTGGCACCTGCACCTTCTCTTACCCCTGCACCTTCCCTGACTGCCCCTGCCCTCCTTCTCCCTGGTGCCCACCCCCTCACCATCCTCTGCTCCAGCTCTCCTCATGCCCCTCTGTGCCCTCACATGACTTGCTCCATCCCCTGCCTTCCTCATGCCCATCCCTCCTTTCAACCCCTCTTCTCCTGTCACCCACCCCTCCCCTCTCTTCTTCTTCCCTCTTGCCTGCATTGTCTCTCCCCTTTCCTCTCTCTGCATCACCCTGTCCCCTCCCCTCTCCACTTCCACCCTCCCTTGCCCCCTTATTTTATTTTGTCAGAATGCTAATCATCTCATAATTGGTGCATAGTTTGCAGTATATGTGTATCTTTCATCTACACCCCAAACTTTCTTTTGATGAGGCTGTGTAAATGTTTTTAACGTGCATTTTCTGTAGTGGTCTACAGCAGAAGGTGTGGACATCACTAACTTCAGAAAAATGTTTGGAGAAAAACTTTATTTCTGTATGCCCGTGACATGCACATTAAATTACAAATACCTTTCATAAAAATATGGCTGCTAAGGGTATGTCTACACTTGCCCCCCTAGTTCGAACTAGGAAGGCAAACAAAGTATACCGAAGTTGCAAATCAAGCGCGGGATTTAAATATCCCGCGCTTGATTAGCATAATCGCGGCCAGTCACCATTTTAAAATACCGGTCGCCCGATTTAACTTGCCGCGTGTAGACGCGGTAGTCCGATTTAAAACCCTTCCCTCGAATTAACTGTTACTCCTCTGACGGACTACCGCATCTACACGCGGCAAGTTAAATCGGGCGACCAGTATTTTAAAATGGCGACTGGCCGCGATTATGCTAATCAAGCGCGGGGATATTTAAATCCCGCGCTTGATTTGCAACTTCGGTATACTTTGTTTGCCTTCCTAGTTCGAACTAGGGGGCAAGTGTAGACATACCCTAAGTTGTTTCATGAAGACACGAAAGATGGATGGCTTTACTGAGCTATTAATAGCTGTATTGGTCAACATCACTTTGTTTTAAACTAGTGAGCCATATATTTTTCTACATTAAACAAATACTACCTGTAGTATTAGAGTAGTCTTGAATTTCCTGCAGACCAGTTATGAGGGGGAAAGATAGTTCTCAATCAAATGGACACAATTTTGATTTATTTTACTTGAAGGTGTGAAAGTAAGTAAAACAATGTGATGACTTGAAATTGCATTGGGACAAAAGTAACGTAACTCTGTTGGTTTGGAGTTCACACCAGTGCTATAGGCTTGGATCCAGAATTATTCAAGTAGGCTGTGGACACCGTATCCAATTCCATAAAGGCAGAGTAAAGAGTCGTGAGTTGTAGATCAGGTAAGCTGCTCTGTGGAGCGCTATTCTGGACGGTGAGGTTATTGCTGCTGCTGCTGCTGCTGCTGCTGCTGCTGTTACTATCCATCTGACCGTGAGAAGGGAAACATTGAGAGGAGATTGGGGATGTTGAAATGAGAACCAAGGGATCCACTGCCAGGCTGTCATCTTTCAGCTCTTCCCAAAGATTTCCTATAACAAAAAAAACAAGACCAACACGTTGATGTAGTCTTCAGCTCGTGTGTGTGTGTGTGTGTGTTTTAGTTTATTTTATGTAAGAGATACTAGTCAGTGTACTCTATGTGCATCATGTCTACAGCAATCACTTGAACAACAAAACAGACAGCAAGAACTGGTTTACATTCTCAGCCAACAAATTCAGCTTTGACAGAATGTATACTTTCATTTAAAACAGGTATCTGGCCATATTTTTTCACACAACACAGTCAACCTGTGGAACTCCTTGCCAGAGGATGTTGTGAAAACCAGGACTTCTATGGGGTTCAAAAAAGAGCTAGATAAATTCATGGAGGATAGATCGATCAGCCAGGAAGGGCAGGAATGGTATCCTTAGCCTCTGTTTGTCAGAGGCTGGGAATAGGTGAGAGGCGAGGGATCACTTGGGGTTTGTCTAGACTACATCCCGCTTTCAACAGAGGGATGTAAATTAGGCACTTTGAAATTGCAAATGAAGCCGGGATTTGAATTTCCCACACTTCATTTGCATAATGGCGGCCGCCGTTTTTTTTTTAAATGGGGCTTTTTCGAAAAACAAAACTAAAATGGCAGTTTAGACGTGGATCTTTCGAAAATAAAACCCTTTTTCGAAAGATCCTGTAAACCTCATTTTTTGAGGACTACAGGAGCTTTCGAAAAAGGGTTTTATTTTCGAAAGATCCATGTCTAAACTGCTGATTTTTTTCGAAAAAGCCCCATTTCGGAAAAAAAGCGGCAGCCTCCATTATGCAAATGAAGCACGGGAAATTCAAATCCCGGCTTCATTTGCAATATCGACGTGCCTAATTTACACACCTTTCTCAAAAAAGGGATGTAGTCTAGATACACCCTTGATGATTCCCTGTTCTGTTCATTCCCTCTGGGGCATGTGGCATTGGCCACTGTGGGCAGACAGGACACTGGGCCAGAGGGATCTTTGGTCTGACCCAGTCTGGCTGTTCTGCTGTTCATATTGTCAGGAACATACTTTGAAAATATGACCTGATGAATTATCAACAGAAAGAAGCTACTTTGAAAGGAACAAACCACCTCACATTCTTCTCAACAGGCTGTTGATTCTTACAACTAATGATGATGCTTTGAGTTTGTCTACACATTTAGATGGGAAGTGTGGTTCCTAGCTTGAGGAGATGTACATTCGCTCTGATGGAACTGAGGCTTGATCCATGCTAGCAGTTGTCAGGGTGGGGCTAGAGGTGATACTTACCAATTGCCCATTCACATCCCTACTCTAGGGGTACTGCTGGAGTGAGGTCGTTATACTGGCTTGTTGACAGTGTTATGTCAATGGGAGGGCTTCTCCTAATGGCATAGCTACTGCCTCTTGGGGAGGTGAATTACTTATACCTCTTGTTGGCTCAGGTAGCATTGTTACTGACATGCTACTGAAGTGCAGCCACACCACTGCAGCCTCTTATGTGTAAATAGTCCCTGAAAATAGAATAGTAATAGAGATGTAGCTGTGTTAGTCTAGTCTAGCTGAAACAAAAGACAGGACTATGTAGCACTTTAAAGACTAACAAGATGGTTTATTAGGTGATGAGCTTTCGTGGGCCAGACCCACTTCCTCAGATCAAATTGTGGAAGAAAATAGGCATGACCATATATATCAAAGGATACAATCAAAAAAAGTGAACACACATAAAAAGGACAAATCAAATTTCAGAACAGAGGGGGGATGGGGAGGTAAATGTCTGTGAGCTAATGATATTAGAGGTGATAATTGGGGAAGCTATCTTTGTAATGGGTAAGGTAATTAGCGTCTAGATGTACCCTTAGAGACTAACAAAAAATATAGATAGTATCATGAGCTTTCATGGGCATAACCCACTTTTCCAGATGATCTGAAGAAGTGGGTTGTGCCCACGAAAGCTCATGATACTATCTGTATTTTTTGTTAGTCTCTAAGGTGCTGCAGAACCATTCGTTGTTTCTTTAAGTTTTTTTAGTTACAGATTAACACGGCTGCCCCTCTGAGACTGTCAAATAATACTCTGTGCTAAAAGTATACACTGACATTTCTCATGGAATGATGCAAAATGCAAAGGTGACACTGACTCAAAGTTTAACTACTGCATAAGGGGCATGTTCTCTGCTCACTTTTTGTGGAGACTTTCTGGGGATATGAGGAACATATCTCCCTAAATGTGTAACCACGGTTTATGCACCATAATGTGAATTATAATTTAGCCCTCTTCCTAGAAGAAGTTTGATACCCTCCATGCAAATGAAGATAGAATTTGCTTCACATTTGAGATGTTTGACAATTTAAATCCCATTTATTACTTACCAGCAGAAATACCCAGTGTCACCCGGGGAAAATATAGTAAAAGGTGTGATGAATGAACTATGTCAATGACATTAACATAGTATATTTTATTGGAACTACTTTTCTCTTATATATTACTTTAAGAAATTAACATAGCTAGTACTTTTTCTGTTATCATAGGGAAAGGATCTCGTAGTTGCAGTTTGTGACACGTTTAACAGAAGAGTCCAGCAAATGCCTATGATCAGGCGCTACTAAAAGCTAATTAGTGGCCCAATCGGGGCTCTCGGGGCCCAATTGGGGTTCTGGGGGAAACTGATTTTGAGATATAACCAATCCAGTGATTGAAGTTAGGAAATCAGGAGTATCTGTGCAAAATGTTGTGTTTCTAGCTCTTACCGTTTCGGAGACCTTTCAGGACAAACAAACAAACAAACTTTCAGAAATATTTATAAGAAGATGTGTTAGTGAACACCAAACCCAGACCAGATAGAATTTTGTAGAATATAAAAAGTGATAGACTAAACAAAGAGAATTAATTTAAGATGGAATGGCTGAGAAATCTGTGTAACAGCAGGGCTAGGGCTTGGTGGCAGTATGCTCAGGGAGTCAAAGGTACAGAGTGCTGGGAACACAAATAAGGTATTTAGAAAGGGTGAGGAGCCTAGATTGAGGAATAGACTATTGAATTTTGTATTTGGAAATGTGTAGAATGGTGCACTTAAAAATCCACTTGTTAATCATCAGTAACTAATGGGAAAATGTATATGCTACAGAGTCTTTTGACCGTTTGGAGATGGTCTATCAATTTTTTATGCTATTATTCCCTGTTGCGTTAGATCTTGATAAGGGAGCTGGAAGAGTATTTTGCCATAACTATTTTGTATACTCGACTCTATAGTATCCACAAGCCTGCACTGTGCCTCTTCAGTTTCCACTGTTGTACTATCTTTCTTATATTTCCATGAGGCTGTTTGGCGGGCTCCTGTCTCCCCTCCCCATCCTGTGGAACATTCTAGCAGGGGCATTGCATCCTCTAATCCAGAGATTTTTCACCTAATTTTTGACACTTCCACTGAAGCTTAGTTTTGCAGTGGAAAGGTGATGTGGGCCTTGAGCATGATACACAGTGACAGGAATATTTGTTTGTCTGAGAACAGGAGCTTTCATGTCTGCAATACACAGTCCTTTCAGAGAATTTTACCAAACACAGGTGGTCATGGAAATGATTACCCAAATATCTGAGGTAAAATACATAAGGAGCAAGTAGGGGTTTTTTTTAGCAAAAAACTAGAAGAGGATTGTAACAATAGCAGTGAATACAACCAAAAATATGTACAGTGCACTCAAATAAACACACATTTCCTTGTTTTCACGTGCTGTTGTATCAGACATTCATCTAATCTAGGAAACTTTTTACTTAGGAAATGTGTGTTAAAATCAAGGGCTACATTTCACTTATTGGACTGCAGAATTTAGTAACAGCAGATTCTGTTGGGATTAAACAGTTTCTACATTATATCTTCTCTAGGTAACATTTTCTCTAAGCAATATTACATTCTATACTGCATGAGATAATGAATCCACGTGAACTGCTCTTCTCTGGCTGTGGAATGAAGAAATAGCTCAAGAAAGGAACTAAGGGTAGTTTTCTAATTATTTTTTCATGTGTGCAAGGTACCTTGGAAAAGGAGATTTATTCTGTGGTTAGATCTTGATATGATCAGAGTACAGATAACACATAAACATTTGGTGGAGTATCAGGCACCTACCTTGGAGATCAAAGTCAATCAAGGAAGGGTTAAGAGCATCGATATCGTTGCTCATGTCTGCTTCTTGCATGAGTGTGTCCTGCATTGTCCTGGCTGTGGAGTGCTCTGTTAGCATCTTCATACTGCCTATGGGAGGGGTCTGTGCTGGCAGGGGTGAGTCTTGCGTGGTGCTAGGTTGTGCTCTGAGTTCACTTTGAGCATTTGCAGAAGGGAAGATGCTCTGAGGCATATCAGGTGATTGTTGCATTAAGGTAGGCGAGATCTGAGGGAAAGCCTGGGGTGATGTAAAACATGGAGTTTGGTGCCCCCCAAGGAAACTTGGCAGTGGGTTCTTGGCACACAGAGGTCCTGTTGTGTGAATAGTATGTAAAAGCTGTGGGATACTGGATGACAGGGTTGGCTCACACAGAGAATGTTGCTGGACTGACATCTGTCTGGAAACTGTTGAACTTGCCACACCAGTTGGATTGCAGGACATAGTTGAAGATCTTAGTTTTTCAGCCTTTTCTCCTATCAATGTGTCAAGTTCTTCTAAAAGGCAAAAACAGAAAAAAATCAAAATATATTTTGATGCAGTGCTGTTAAAGCCAGTCCAACATTGAGCTTGTCGTCTGCCAAAATTAACATGTGAGGAAAATGCTGACCTTAAAATAGCAATGAAGTTGGTACCTAGTATGGAAATCCAGACCTAAGGAGTACCCATCAATCACAAGTGAGTATTTCACAAAGTATGTTTTTTAAATTTAAGGATTGGAGAGTTGCATACTAAAAAAAAACCCCAAGTTTTATTCCTCAATGCTTAATTCTGTCTCCTTTGTATCAAAGATTAGACAGATGTTAAAGGAGACACATCTTTCACTGAAATCATAGGGAATACACCTCTGAGCTCCAGGGTGCCTTTTGATCTGTAGCTTTATAAAAGTTTGGTAGTTGCTCAGCAAAAACAGGTCTTACTCTAGTCCTAATCATACATTTCTGTGCTGCCAACCATTGAATAAGCAAGAAGCCTTGGACAGGCATTGTGTCCCTTCCCAGCACTCAAATCCTCCTCTATTGCTTGATTCTCAAAATATTTACACTCCCTGATGCTAAGGATTCTGTGGATCACTGAGAACTAATGCACTAGCATATTACTAACCTGGTTTTGCCATACTTTTCCTCACAGCAACTGGATCTTTCCTCTTCCATTTCTGAAGCTCTTCCTGCATCTTATCAATTTTGGCTGGATTCAGTGCCCACAAACAACCTTTCCGAGAAGAGCCACCTGACTTGTTTTCAACTTTCTCAAAGCATTTGTTCAAGGATAAGTTATGGCGTACAGAGTTCTTCCAACCATCTGGAGCTGTCTGGAAAAATAAATTTAAACTAAAAGTGAACTCGAAGATAGATTCCCAAATATTTCTCTACTGTCTAAGTTCTCTGCTGAACGGATAGCTTTGTGTATTGTTAATGAAGGGAAAGAGCTAAAGAGGTAAGAAAGAGAGGTTGCCCAAAGAAATTAGAGCTGGAAAAAGCACTTAATTCAGATCTATTTTTTTGCCAAAGGGATCTTCTCAAGGTTGTTTCCAGCCATGCATTTGCCTGTTCTTTGACCAATTCAGATTTTAAGGATCCCAACAATGATTCTTTCATCACTTCCCTTAAGAATTTGTTCCACAATGGTATGTAGAACTCACTACCAGGAACATTTTTCTGATAGAGACTTTTCAACAGTAGGAAATTATGACGACTCATTCCCATTCTCAAGCTGATTTTTAGGAAGAGTAGTTACATGATAATATCCAGTGGTGAGACAGAACCTCTCTTTTACTCAAAAGACCTTACTTTTAGGAGCACAACATCCTTTACTCATTCAAGGGATGCTCAATGGCACTTACCAGAGGTGGGGCAATGGCTCAGTACTGATTCACAGAGAACAGTGATGTTCCAAAACTTACCGAAAGCAATGGAAAGACCTCCATTGATTTCAGTGGGATTTCAGTTAGGCCCATAATCACTACTGTCACTTCCTGTAGCACCTTCAGTATTTCCTTTCCTTCTTCAAGTGCTTGCTTATGTCCATTGGAAGGCTTTTCCTCTAGCACAGGGGTGGGCTGGAACTTAACTTCATTCACAAGTTTAATTCTTATGCAAATAGTATGAACTGGGATATCAGCTGGCTCCAATATTCTTTCACATCTTAATGACTCAACCAACCAACCAACAAAGGTGCTCATGGTTCTTATCAGCCTCTTATAACTATTTGAACTATCCACTCACTAGCTTCAGGGGTTAGCCGAGTTAGTCTGTACAGGATAAACTTAAAAAACAACAAATAGGGTTACCAGATGGTTTCAAAAAAATACCGGACACACTTGATCTCAGATGGGGGGGAGGACCAGCCGGGAGGAGGTCGGGGGGAGCGGGGCTGGCCAGGGGAGATTGGGGTGGGGGGAAACCGACCAGTGGGAAGCAGGGCTGGCCGGAAGGGGGTCGGGGGGTGCAGGGCTGGCCAAGGGAGATTGGGGAGGAAACCAGCTGGCGGGAAGCAGGGCTGGCCGGGAGCAGATTGGGGGGATGTGCAGACCCAAAATAAATAGGGGAGAAGGGAAATGAGGGAAGGAAAAAAAGGAGAGGGGGCGGGAAATAAGGAGCAGAGGGTATGAGAATATCAAAGGGAAAAACAAGAAGGCAGAACTGGCAATCTGTAAGCACCTGAAGATTGGATAGTTAAAAAGAAGCAGATAAGGATCAAAGGATTGCAATAGATAGGGGAGGGTACTAACTGTAAGAATCTGCAGAGACAAAGAGCTGTTTGCACCTTCATTGAATGTTAGATTAATAATGTCCTGCTGCCCCCTCCTTTTTTCCTCCCCCCCCCCCCCCTCCTTTCTCCCCTATTTATTTTGGGTCAGCACATCCTAAATTCAAAATTCCGGTCATCTGAAGAAGTGGGCCGTGCCCTCATGATCCCATCTACATGTTTTGTTAGTCTATAAAGTGCTACCAGACCATTTGTTGTTGTTTAAGTTTATCTACTCTCTCTCTTTTTTGTCTTCCTCCCCTCCTTTTTCTTCTCTTTTTTTTTTTTTCTTCTCTCTTCCCCCTTCCCTTATTTATTCTTGGATCTGGACTTCTAACACTCCTGTTGTTGGAAGAAGTGGGCTGTGCCCACGAGAGAGCTCATGATATCATCTGCATGTTTTATTAGTTTATAAGGTGTTTAAGTTTTTCTTCAATTAGTTATTGTAACTAGTTGTAAATAATTACTCATTAGTGTTAATTAGTGGAATAGTACAGAGCTGGGGCATCTTCCCTGGTTCTCTTTGCCCTGATTGGGGAGCCTCAGTCCCAGGACTTGACGCCTATGCCCATGGTGATCCACACAACTCCAGCTTCAAGTGCCTTGGGGAGAGTCATCAGGTGGATGGGTGCAAGACTTGCTAGGGCTTAAAGCCAAGAACAAAGAAGTAGAGAGACTTTCCCTGGAAACTCCTAATAGAATCTGTGCTTCATCCAGAGCTGGCACCTGCAGTCACGGTGTACAGCACATCGGAATTAGTGCAGGAGCCCTCAGCACTAAAGGAGGCCTTTGGTAAGGAGCATTGACACTGCTCTCCAGCCATGAAACCCAGCTCCACTTTGTGGCACTGTTCAAAATTGCCGGTGCTGCATAGGAAGAAGGTGGTGGACAAGGGCCACTTGCTGGCATGGCACATTGGTGAGGTGCATCCTGTATTGGGACACCCCAAATCTGGCCTTCAAGTCCCACAAACATTGACTCTGGCCAGGAGAGGGGGGCTGTCAAATCTGGTATAGATGGACTTGCCGGTGCCAAAGGACTTGGAGTGAGAAGAACTAGCTCTTCCCTCCACACCGGACAAAGGTGAAACAGCACAGAATGTGATCACCATGATGGCTCAATCTCTGGTACCTTGCCACTGCCAACTACTGCTTTACCAATTACTGCTTTACCAACGGTGGCACTGATGGCAGCACTATACACCATCAGACATAGGGACAAGCCCACATTATCATAGAATCACAGAACCACAGAGCTGGAAAAGACCTCAGAAGGTCATCAAGTCCAGCCCCCTGCTCTAGGCAGGACCAATCCCAACTAAATCAACCCAGCCAGGGCTTGGTCAAGCCAAGACTTAAACACCTCTAGGGATGGAGACTCCACTACTTCCCTAGGTAACCCATTCCAGTGCTTCACTACCCTCCTAGTGAAATAGTTTTTCCTAATATCCAACCTGGACCTCTCCCACCACAATTTGAGACCATTGCTCCTTGTTCTGCCATCTGTCACTACTGAGAACAGCCTCTCTCCATCCTCTTTGGAACCTCCCCTTCAGGAAGTTGAAGGCTGCTATCAAATCCCCCCTCACTCTTCTCTTCTGCAGACTAAACAAACCTAAATCCCTCAATCTCTCCTCATAGGTCATGTGCTCCAGCCCCCTTATCATTTTGGTCGCCCTCCGCTGCACCTTCTCCAATGCATCCACATCCTTTCTATAGTGGGGGGGCCCAGAACTGGACACAATACTCCAGATGTTGCCTCACCAGAGCTGAATAAAGGGGAATAATGACATCTCTGGATCTGCTGCCAATGCTCCTCTTAATGCAACCTAATATGCCATTAGCCTTCTTGGCTACAAGGGCACATTGTTGACTCATATCCAGCTTCTCATCCCCAGGTCCTTTTCTGCAGAACTACTACTTAGCTGGTTGGTCCCCAGCCTGTAACAATGCTTGGGATTCTTCCGTCCCAAGTGCAGGACTCTGCACTTGTCCTTGTTGAACTTCATCAGATTTCTTGTGGCCCAATCCTCCAGTTTGTCTAAGTTACTCTGGACCCTATCTTTGCCCTCAAGCGTATCTATCTCTCCCCCTAGCTTAGTGTCATCTGCAAGCTTGCTGAGGGTGCAATCCATCCCCTCATCCAGGTCATTAATAAAGATATTGAACAAAACCGGTCCTAGAACCGAACCTTGGGGCACTCCACTAGAAACCGACTGCCATCCTGACATCGAGCTGTTGATCACTACCCGCTGGGCCCGGCCTTCTAGCCAGCTTTCTATCCATCTTACCGTCCATTTATCCAATCCACATTCCCTTAACTTGCTGGCAAGAATATTATGAGAGACCGTATCAAAAGCCTTGCTAAAGTCAAGGTATATCACATCCACTGACTTTCCCACGTCCACAGAGCCAGTTACCTCATCATAGAAGCTAATCAGATTGGTCAGGCACGACTTGCCCTTTGTGAATCCATGCTGACTATTCCTAATCACTTTCCTCTCTTCCAAGTGCCTCAAAATAGATTCCTTAAGGATCCCTTCCATGATTTTTCCAGGAACCGAGGTAAGACTGACCGGCCTATAGTTCCTGGATCGTCCTTCTTCCCTTTTTGAAGATGGGCACTACATTTGCCTTTTTCCAATCATCCGGGATCTCTCCCAATCTCCACGATTTTTCAAAGATAATGGCCAAAGGCTCCTCAATGACATTTGCCAATTCTCTCAGTACCCTCGGATGCATTAAGTCCGGACCCATGGATTTGTGTACGTTTAGCTTTTCTAAATAGTTCCTAAACTGTTCTTTACCCACCATGGGCTGTCCATCTTCATCCCATCTTGCGTCACTTAGCGCGTTAGTCCGGGAGCCGACCTTGTCCGTGAATACAGAGGCAAAGAAAGCATTGAGTACTTCAGCTTTCCCCACATCATCTGTCATTAGGTTACCTCCTTCATCCAGTAGGGGCCGCACACCCTCTCGGATCACCTTCTTCTTGTTAACATGACTGTAGAAACCTTTCTTGTTATCCTTCACATCCTTAGCCAGTCGCAATTCCATTTGCGCTTTCACCTTCCTGATAACCCCCCGGCATTCTTGAGCTATACATTTAAACCTCTCCCTGGTCATTTGTCCAAGTTTCCACTTTTTGTACGCTTCCTTTTTGTGCTTAAGTTCACCAAGGATTTCCCCTGTAAGCCAATCCGGTCTCCTACCATGTTTGCCTCTCTTGCTACGCATCGGGATGGTTTCTTTTTGTGCCTTCAAAAAGCCTTCTTTAAAATACTGCCAGCTGTCCTGGACTCCTTTCCCCTTCATGTTAGCATCCCAGGGGATTCTGCCCATCAGATCTCTGAGGGAGTCAAAATCTGCTTTTCTGAAGTCCAAGCTGTGTATTTTACTACTCTCTTTTCTTCCTTTGGTCAGGATCCTGAAATCTACCATCTCATGATCACTGCTTCCCAGGTTGTCACCCACCTCTGCTTCCCCTATTAGTTCCTCCCTGTTTGTGAGCAGAAGGTCAAGCTGCGCACGGCCCCTGGTCGGATCCTTCAGCACTTGTGTCAAGAAGTTATCCCCAATATTCTCCAAAAACTTCCTGGATTGCCTGTGTACTGCCGCATTGGTTTCCCAACAGATGTCAGGGTGATTAAAGTCCCCCACGAGAACCAGGGCCTGCGATCTGGAAGCTTCTCTCAGTTGTCCGAAGAAAGCCTCATCTACCTCATCCACCTGATTTGGTGGCCTGTAGCAGACACCAACCACAACATCACTGCTGTTGTTTGCTCCTTTAAACTTAACCCATAGACTCTCAACAGGTTTTCTCCTCTTTATACTGGAGTTCAGAGCAATCATAGTGCTCTCTTGCATATAGTGCAACTCCTCCTCCTTTTCTCCCCTGCCTGTTCTTCCTGAACAGTCTATACCCTTCCATGACAGCGCTCCAGTCATGCGAGTCATCCCACCAAGTCTCTGTTATCCCAATTAAATCATATTTCTTGTACTGGGCCAGGGCCTCCAGTTCTTCCTGTTTGTTGCCCAGGCTCAAATGTCATCTGCTGCTTTCCAGGCTCCAGTGCCATTCAGGATATATGCAGGACAGCCACGTGGTCCTCCAGTCATACCTTTACCTTGCATTACGTAATTTCTCAATAACCCAGAGATGGATGACACAGTGTTTGGCAGGGCAGTGCTGTAAACTGTGACCAGATGAACACCACTCCTCTTCCAAGAGTACAGCTTGGGAGTCACCCAATTGGAATGGACATGAGCAAGCACTCGAAGAAGGAAAAAAGGGTTACCTATCTCCCATAACTGTGTTGCTCATGTTCATTCCAATTCCCGCCCTCCTCCTCTCTGTATTCTGGCAAGAAGGAACTGAGCAGTCAGCAGGGATTCATATATATCACCATAGAGGCACCCTTCTCGGGGGCTCCATAGCTGATCTCTAAAAGGTACCGCTAGAGTGGGGGTGGGCAGAAGGGCCTCCGCGGGCTGGATCCGGCCCACCTAGAAAGTTGATCCGGCCCGCGGAGGCCCTGCCGCTATCCCCACTCCCAGATCAATCAGGACCTGGGGGCAGGGGGAAGTGCACAAAGTCTCCTCATGCCCTGCTAGGAGTGCATGGTGCTTATAACGCCGCACGCTCCTGGCAGGGTGGGAGGAGATTTTGCATGCTCTCCCTGCCCCCAAGTCCTGATTGGCCTGGGGGCAGCGAGGTCTCCTCCCACCCTGTGAGGGGCTCAGCACTTAGTCAACCACCAACGGCTGCTGAGCTGGCTGTTGACTCTAAGCACAGCACTTCCTTGCAGGGAGGGGTCAGGGAGCGAGAGACTTCACGTGCTGCCTCTCCCCAGACCCTGATTGACCTGGGGGCCAGAGGGGGGGAAGCACACAAAGTCTCCTCCCACTGCCAGGACAGCTGGCGGTTCTCTCTGGGGGGGCAGGGAGAGCAAAGACTTTGTGTGCTCCCCCCCAGACCAATAAGGGTCTGTGGGTGGGAAAGCACAGAAGTGTCCTGTCCCCACCCCTTCTGGGGTGGCCTGGGGCCACTTAAAAAATTTCTGAAGTGGCCTCCAGTCAAAAATTATTGCCCTCCCCTGCGCTGGAGGAAAACCCTTCCGACAGTCATGCACGCAACATGCACTCACCTAAACGGAATGGACACAAACAACACATCTCGAAGAACAAGAGTCATAAGAAGTAGGTAGCTGTTTCTTATTTGCTGTCCTAATACTGATCAGCTCTCATTTGAGATTTGCAAGTTCATAGCTCAAGACAGTAAGGCTGCAGGTCAGATCAAAAGGCTGAGACCTGAAGAAAACCATGACTTTTCACATGGCAGGACCTAGTGCTGACAAATAAGTTTGCCCTTCGTTTTTTAAAAATATTTTAAAGTGCTTTTGAAATCATCTTTAGGTAGATATTTTGGCTGACAATAGTTGTTTCTTTCTTATAGATACAAGGACAATATGTCGGTGGTTAGCAGTGATGGAAAAGATGCAAGGAAGTTTATGGGACAGTCATCAACTTCCAACTAGCAAGTTTTGCACAGGTGTAGCGACTGGATTATTCAATAGCAATTTCACAAAAAATTAAAAGAAGAACTAATTATACAAAGAAGGTTCATCATTAGTTCACTTCAGGACATCTAGAAAAAAATCAAGATAATAGCGGAATAGCTACACATTACTTGGACTTCATCTGAATTTCACAACAGACATCAAATAGGACTTAGCATGTTACCATGGGCAAATTTTGTGTGGCTAGCAAATTGTGTAACTATTAGGTTGAGTCAGAAGTCTTCCAGATGAAACAAAACAGTTTGCACACCTGACTACAGTGTGTCTGTCTCTCTCTTTTTTAACCTTTATTTTTAAGCCACTTGTTGAAATTGGGAGTTTCTTAGCTTGAACAACACGTATAATTGCTTCAATAAAATAACACACCCCTCCATTTTTATTCAAGCACTCTCTGATCTGTGAGATAACATTGTTTCCTCCTTGCCCTGAGGGAAAATTCTGCACTTACTCACAAAAACTCAGAGAGAGGAGAATTAAAATATCTATTGTAGAAGCAAGATTTTCTTCATTGTATAGGCCTAGAAACGCAAAACAAGAAAAAAAATTTCTATCTGTCATTGATTTTACGTGCAGGTATAATTTTACATACTTGATTTCTTTTCATCACTCTATATTTAGGACTGATGTTTGAAAAAAGAAGTGGAGTTATCTTACATTTCAGGCCAGAGTTTTTCATGATGAAGATTTAATCATCCCAGCAGTCAAGTTTTGTTTTGTCTTTGTTACTTGATACTAACTGTGAAAAAGTGTTGTTTTAGAGGTATTGTTCCATATTTCTATGAGGGATAGACACAGTAAAACTCTGGGATGCATACTTGACTGAGAGAGCTTTAATTGATTATTGATCTGGAACATGGTTATTGGAACTAATTAACACTTATCATTTAGTCTCTAAAAGTTTTGCTTTTGTTTGTTTGTTAGTTTTTAATACAGCACTGTTTTCTGTTTGTTATTTAAAATCTGTATATAATCCTTCCATTAAGCATCATAGAATCATAGAACACTTAGAAGTGGAAGGGACCTCAAGAGGTCATTGAGTCCAGTCCCTTGCCCTTATGGCAGGACCCAGTACCATCTAGACCAGGGCTACTCAATTTTTGAAGCCCCGGGGGCCACAATCATACTCATGGCACATGCCAAGGGCCACAATTTGAGTGTCATTGCCTATACATAAAAATATATATTCAAATATATGCAAATAGCTTCTTTCACACTGACAGGCATGAATACAAAGATTAAGGCAAGATTACACAACACACAGGCCCCATTTAAATCAGTTCTGATGATATTAATAAAATGCAATATTTACCGATTTCCACCCATATCACAGCACTTTTAATGAGCAATGACAGTCCAGGAATTTAACTACTAAAACGCATATCAACAGAAGACCATTATATTGACTCCTCTTTTGTTTTGGCTCCCACCCGTGGGCCACGTGCTGAGTCCCACATAAACCAAAACTGTGCTGCGGGCTGCAAACAAATGGCCCACAGGCTGCGTGTTGAGTAACCCTAATCTAGACCATCCCTGATAGATGTCTGTCTAACCTACTCTTAAATATCTCCAGAGATGGAGATTCCACAACCTCCCTAGGCAATTTATTCCAATGTTTAACCACCCTGACAATTAGGAAGTTTTTCCAAACATCCAACCTAAACCTCCCTTGCTGCAGTTTGAGCCCATTGCTTCTTGTTCTATCCTTAGAGGCCAAATTTTCTCCCTTCTCATTGTGACATCCTTTTAGATACCTGAAAACTGCTATCATGTCCCCCCTCAATCTTCTCATTTCCAGACTAAACAAGCCCAATTCTTTCAGTCTTCCCTCATAGCTCGTGACCTTTAATCATTCTTGTTCCTCTTCTCTGGACCTTCTCCAATTTTTCCACATCTTTCTTGAAATGTGGTGCCCAGAAGTGGACACAATACTCCAACTGAGGCCTAATCAGCACAGAATAGAGCGGAAGAATGACTTCTCGTGTCTTGCTGACAGCATTCCTGTTAATGCATCCCAGAACAATGTTTGCTTTTTTGCAACAGTGTAACACTGTTGACTCATAGTTAGCTTGTGGTCCACTATGACCCCTAGATCTCTTTCTGTGTTAGTTTCCCAAGCTATGTCTGGATAGTTGAAGTTCCCCAACACCACCAAATTCTGCACTTTGGATGATTTTGTTAGTTGTTTAAAAACCCTCATCCACCTCTTCTACTTGGGTAGGTGGTCTGTAGTAGACCCCTACCACGACATCACCCTCATTTTTTACCCTTTTTAACTTAACCCAGAGACTGTCAACACATCTGTCTGCTACATCCATCTATAACTCAGTCCAAGTGTATACATTTTTAGTATCTATATAAGTGTGATGTAGTGTTGATACCTTGCTGGTTGCTAGGCTTGGGCTGTGGGTGACCCCCACTGGCTGCTGTCTGTACCACGGCCCAGCAGAGTAGCTGATGGGTCAGGTAGGTAACCTGTTCTACTGATTACCTCCCAGGGAGAGGAACAAAGGGAGGAAGACGGAGTGCAGCCCCTGGCTGGGGGGCAGGGCTGGAAGTTGGGCAGTTTCTGTCTGATATCATGGAGGAAGCAGCCTAAGCAAGGGGCTGGGATTTAGGGGCCCGGTCTCCCTCATCTCAAGGGGGGTTGAGGCATCCTAGGCCTGCCCTGTAACCAGATGGCATCTATGCTGTGCTGTATCCTGGAGAAGCAATAAACTCCCTCTATTCTACTGGCTGGTGGAGTCTGTTCGTGCCATTACGGGGGTACAGGAGTCAGGGTAACGCCGACGCGCCGTCACAATAAGGCAACACCTCCTCCCTTCTTCCCTGCCTATCCTTTCTGAGCAAGCTGTAGCCTTCTATACCAATATTCCAATCGTGTATTATCCCACCAAGTCTCTGTGATACCAGCGATGTTGTAGTTGTGTTTATTTATTAGCACTTCAAGTTCTTCCTGCTTATTCCCCATCCTTCTTGCATTTGTACGTAGGCATCTAAAATACTGATTTGATCTTGCCTCCCAGTTCTGCCTTGTCCCTCCTTTTTGTCTGCTATTATAGCCCCTGCTCCCTCCCATTTCTGACCCTCTTGATCAGCTCAGTGTCACACCTTGCAGTATCATTAGTGCCCACATGGATGAGTAGCATAGGGCAGTAGTCAGAGGGCCGGATAATCCTCAACAATGCTTCCGTAACGTCTTGGATATGGGCCCCTGGCAGGCAGCACCTCCCGAGATGACATGTCAGGGCGACAGATGGGTGCCTCCATCCCCCTCAAAAGAGAGTCTCTGATCACTGCTACCCTACATTTCCTCCTTGCAGTGGTGGCAGCAGACCTCCCAGCTTTGGGGGTACAAGGCTTCTCATCCTCAGCTGTAGGGGGTGATTCCTTATCTCCTGCATCAAGAAGAGCATAACGGTTTCCCAGTACCACAGTGGGAGGGTTGGGAGCAGGGGGTGGAGCACGGCCTGCTGCCAGAAGTGACCAGCTGCCAGTGTCCCCCCTGAGCCATCTCCTTCACCAGTGGTGTGTCAGCCGTCCTGTGTACTGGGACAGCTACCTCAGCTGTCTTCACATGAACACTGTCCAGGAATTGCTCATGGATTCAGATGCTCCTCAGCCTAGCCATCTCCTCCTGTTGCTGTCCCACCTGCTTCCTGAGAGATTCCACCAGCAGGCACCTTTCACACTGGATGGTCCCCCCAGCCTGGATTTCAGTAAGTGGTAATTGTAAGCCTCAGTTCCTGCAAAACCACACCAGGGTCTGGGTAGAGGCATCCATAGTCAGGTGGTTTGTCTGGCCACCTGATGTGTCTCATATTTTTCTAAACCACTTCAATAGAATTTGGATTCATCCCTGCATCCTTATTCCCGCAGTCCTGAATCACCTCTCTCTCTCTCCTTCAGTAGCAAGAGAACATAGTGAGTCACCAGTATTGACCAACTGTTTTCTAAAACGGTAGTATTTCTTTGTATGGGCTATTAGCATCAAAAGTCTCCTAAGTCAATCTCTGATAAGTTATTTTCCTACTCTTTGCTTGGTAGGTATTGCATGTACAATGCTATTTGCTTTCTTTATGGCTCATTGCCAGTTGGACATAATCTAAAAAAGGTGCTCAGTGCTTAACGGTGAAACTCAACCTGAGAAACTAGCTGTATGATGCTATGTGCAACCATTAACTCCACTGCCCAGACTTCTTCCTCTGTCACTAGAACCAATAAAAAGTAAAGACTGTGCAGCTTCATGTATGTCTGTCAACTAGCAGCCTGAACAATCCTTTCCCCAAAAGGTCTGTGTTTGTACAGAGGAAGCAAGAAACTGATGCTGAAAACAGGCTTTGCACTCAGTCTATTATAAAGGACAATTATTACTATTATTAAAGCTGGTGGACATGAAGCCATTTTATGTGCAAGAACTATGGATGACTTTTTTCATTGTCACATCCTCTGAGTATCAGAGTTTGAAAATGAAACCCTTGATTCATGTACAGAATGTACTCTATATAAAGTTACTTAGGGTAAGTTGAGAGCTTTATGTACAAGACAATGAAGGAGTATAAGTAAAAAACACCTTTCTTTGCCTCAATTTTTAACCTCTCTTTAAAACTTTTTAATACAAATTAAATTCCCACTAGATTCTCAAATATGGATTTTTTCACATAAAAAGCCATCCTGCTTAACTGGTAGGTTTTGTGACATTTGCCTAGTTTAAAGATGGCTGGCAAAAGAGTTATTAAAAATTGGGCTCATGCCCATTTTTTCTTTATGGTATGTGACGGGGTGTATCTACCCCACACTAAGGATCAGGGAGTTGCCCTGGCCCAGCTGGTCAAAAAGGTCCCCCCCCCCAGCCCTGCTGGGCATGCTCCCAGGGGAGCCAGGGTATAAACGCCAAGGGAGCCACTCAGTCAAGGCTGGCTGCTGGAGGGGAAGGAGCTCAGGCCTGTGTTCCTGAACAGCCCCTGCAACAGCTGCCTCAGCCCGGGAGGCCGTCCAGGAGGCTCCGACCCGCTGAGCGATGCCCCGAGAGCGGAGCAGCGCCGGGACGGTAGGAAGGGGTCCAGGGCGGGGGATTGTCCTCTGGGAGCTCCGCACGCTTCCGCCGGCATCCCTGCCGAGCAGGCAGTGAAACCTGCCACTGCCAACGGGGCCCTGGGCTGGGACTGGGTGGATCAGGAGGGCCTGGGCCCCCGGTACCCTGCTCCCTAGCAGCTTGGGAGGCTTCCCTGTGGACTGGGCCTGAGAGAGGGGAGTGTGTTTGGGACTAGGCCTGCAGGGCTGTATATCCTCTGATAGAGGGGACTGGGCTTTGGACTAGGCCTGCAGGGCCGTATGTCCCCTGATAGAGGGGGCTGCGCTTTGAACCAGGCCGGAAGGCTGAATAGACCCTGATGGAGGGACACTAGCTGCAAACTGAGTTTACAAAACAGGCTGGCCCTGTGAGAAGGGAACCCTCACCCAGACTTTGGGGACTTCTAGACCATCTAGGGGGCCTGCTCCTGACATGGTGTATAATGAAGACCTGAAAGATTGGGGGTGAAGGTTGTTTGGTTTTAATTCTGCTTGTATCAGGAATCTAAAATTTGGTTTTCCTTCTCTTTGTTAGAGGACAAGTGTGTGGTGTAAGGATTATTTGCGTATCCTTGACCTCTTAATTTAATTGGCGAGAGTGTTGGATCTTTAACAAGGGCTTATTTTATTTAAAATATTAATTAGTGACAGATTAAATATACTCGAGCATAAGCCCGTTCATTTATAAGACCCCAAATTTACAGAGGGAAAAAGAGGTGAAAAGTCACTGGCCCGTTTATAAGCTGACTCCAGAGTACAGCAGTCTGGGACGTTATAAATGGGCCAGTGACTTTTTACAATTTTTTTCTCTGTATATTTGGGGGGGGGGAGGGGGTGGTCAGGTCCCAGACCACTGACTCTGCTTTTTAAATGTAGTAAGAGCAGGCAGCTCTTGGCGTGAGCTCTGGGTCCCCTACTGCTGCTCTGCCTTTTTAGAACCCGTTCATAAGCTAACCTCCACTCTTCACAGTGGGATTATTTTCCAAAAAATGTTGGCTTATTAACGAGTGTATACAGTAGATGCAACAACAAAAAACCATGTTAACTGATCTGACAAAACTCTTCTCTTTCTTAGCTCAGCTTTTAATTCTTGGCACATGGGGAATCACCATTTTATTAGTTCATTAGTTGTCAGAGTATGCTGGGTGAGTGAGAACTTTATTTCTAATGTTAGAACCCAATTTTTCTGTTTTCTTATTATTTTTTTTATTCACCATAAAGCAGCAAATAAGGGCAGGAGTCCAATTTTGTTCCCTTTTTGCAGGTCATTTTTTAAGTTGATCCCAACTAATTCCAATTCTAAATAATAAAGCTGTTCCCCTTACATCCAATGTATACTTAATAGTGAATGATTGACCTTTTTTTTTAAAAGCAGAATGTGAGATTTTATTTCTAGCCCTATAAATGAAAGATTATGTGTCTGCCCTGTCCCTTCCTAGTAAGGATAATTAGTGTTTCTGCTCAGCAGTAGAGAAAGTGGGGAGTGGCATATGCTTCTGGGAGGTTTTCAGAAAGGGTGGGGCATGCACTCTGAAATAGTTGTAGGGACATCTAAAACAAAAAAGTATTAGTAAGAGGACTGATTCTGGAGAGTTGTGCCAGGTGGGAAATTGATCCTGACATCAAGATCTCAAATATATTTGGCAGGGAAAAGCCAACCCTTTACCCAGCTCAGTTGTGTTAATACTTTTCTTGTCCACTATTAGTGAGCTTTGGTGACCAAAGCTGCTGTTTTACAGTTGAACCCTGGTAACTAACTGGCTTGTGTAGCATACAGAGTAGTATGGTGGGAGGGGGTGTGGAAGAGAGGGGAAATGCCTTGTGTTATGGTCCCATCAGACCAGAAACTTTTCTAACCTCTTAGACCACTGGCAGTATTTATATATACACAACCTAGTGTTACTGTGCACATACCCATTCAGCCTGATAAAACAGCAACAGGCAAGGAGTTTTATAATTTTGCAAAACCCTTTTCTCTTTAAATCTGGCTCTCAAGAGAAGGGAGGAGTACTTCAAAGCGCAATTCCACTTCAGCTGAGTGGATGTTTTTAGGACGTAGGAGTTGGATTGCTCTGTTTCAACTAGAAATGAGGCTGTTGCATCACAGAAATTGCATTTGCAGTGGTGGTGAGTAGAAGTTAATTGACTGGGCTTGTCATCTAATGTCTTCCAGCGAGATCAATGTGCATTTGTAGTCTATGGTTTCTCCCCAGTTGGAACTGCTTTCCCACCCTTTGGCTCCATATTCTAGTAACTACTGAGTGATCTTGGATAGTTTTGTTTTTTCTATTTTTGTCCAACTTGTGAGGATAAAAACACAAAGGGAACTACTGCACAGGGATCTTGATGAAGACTTCGAAAGGGAGCAGGCAGTTCATAGGGCAGTGACCTATTTTATGGTGGATGATTCTGATTTTATTTATAAATTAGATAGAGGGCTTAATTGCCCAAAAGTAAGAGACAGTTGTTTTGTTTTCTATGTTCATTTTAAGGATGTTTGGGATGAAATTATGGAATTAGTTTACTATAAAACTACTGTGCAAAAAGATTCTTCTTGCTAAATCTGATTGTCCCCATGGTACTCTTTATCATTCTGTTTCTAACCCTTGGGTTGCACAGAGAAGAATCTCATTCTCATTGTGATTATTAAGTGATATAAGTGTGGTGGGGAGGACACAAGGATAAGAGAAGATAACTGCTCACTGTCCAGGGGAGTTGACATTTTGTGGAGTCATGAATTGGGGGGGGGGGGGGGGGGAGCTTAGATGAGGTTTCCGAAATGGCACCTTCTCTCTGACTTGTTTCAGAGGAGGAGCTGTGAGAATCTGTTTCAGCAAAATGAAAAGGAGTCCAGTGGCCCCTAAAGACTAACACATTTATTTGGGCAAAAGCTTTTGTGGGCTGGAACCTACTTCATCAGCATCTGGATTCCAGCCCACAAAAGCTTATACCCAAATAAATGTGTTAGTTTTTAAGGAGCTACAGGACTCCTCGTTTTTTCTCTGACTGATACTCAAGTGGGGAACGGATGCCCAAAGACTGTATTGGAATATATGCAGAAAAATGTGTGAGGGAAGGCTGGCTGTTGCCCTGCCATTGTACACTCAAGGGGCAGGAGCAGGAACTTAGTGGTGCAAGGTTCTCTTACATTGAATTCTTACAGGAATTTGTTAGAAATAGCAGCAATGGGTCTGGAGCAGCTTCTTTCATTAATCTGGTGGGAAGCAGCAGGCAGTGTCCCTTCAGTAACGCTCTAGTGCAGGGATGGGCAAGATACAGGCCGCAGGTCAGATACGGCTCCCCAGGCCGTTTGATCTGGCCTGCGGCCTGCTCTGCTGCGCCCTCACACCCAGGCCAATTGAGTCCCAGGGGTGGGAGAGAGTGGGAAAACTTCTCCCCCCTTCCCACCAGGGGTGCACGGCACCAGAGGGAACCGCCAGCTGTTCGCAACGACTGGTGGTTCCCTCTGGGCACTGTGCACCCAGGGCGGGGGGAGAGACCTCGCATGGTCTGCTGCTCCATGGGGGAGTGTGCAAATTCTCCTCCCACCCATGCGGTGGCCCAGAGGGAACTGGCACTTCTGCACATGACCCTGCCCCTTCCAGGCCAGCCTGCAACCACTACCAACATTAGTGAAGTGGCCCCCTACTAAATTATTGCCCACCCCTGCTCTAGTGACTAAATGCATGTGTGTTTATAGTTGTTTATAAAATGTATATTTTGTTATATTAAGAACTGAGCTTTGGTTTGAAATTTATTAAATTTATCATTCAAAAAATATGCTCCTCAAAGATGCAATACTTAGTTTTAGATCTCATAATTTGTGCATTGCACCATTAGGCATGATCTAAGAAGGGGAGCAATTCATGTACCCACTGTTAAAAATAAGGGGAAGTCTTTTTATTAGAGAACAAACTGAAGGATCTGAATTAATCCTTGATTTGGAGCAGCAAATTTTATCTAACTTCTAAATTCCTTGTGATTTGCCTTAAACAAAACTTTTCCAGGTCATTGCTATTTTGGTTTATTTTCCACCATGTGCTTTTGAACAACTATATGGGTTCCTTATGATATAACTGTATAAAATAAGAGTGCCCATTGTATTAAACTATATAATAAAGATGCTGATGATGAGGATTGAGGTCTTTTGTTGTGGACTAGAGTGGTGACACTGGCATATTTAATCAATGAAGATCAAAGAGTTTTGTTTCTTTCAGCCGCCTTGCCCCTGGGCAGTAATACAGGAACACTAATCGCTAGAGGAACCCATATTCTAAGAGTACAGGTTGATCTAAAAGGGGGAAGGGTGTCTTTTGGGATAGAGGAAATATCTTTCTCCTTTATGATTTTCTGCCTTCCGTCCCTTCTATTGTGACTTCATGCCTCTTCACCTTTTTGGGTTCTGTAGGCATCATCCATCCTCGCTACAAATGTCCAAAATCTTCTTGTGCTTCATCAGTATTGTTCTTGTGTCATCTAGTATTTATATTTACATTTTCGGTAATTGTTAGTAAGCTTACTAGAAGTACTGCATATTCTCAACTGGAAATATGATTGTCTTGTTGCTCTGATTCCATGTTTGGGTTTTTTGTCCATTATAATTCTTGATTTGGATTCTTACTGGGTTTTTGAGGCATCATAGATAATAAAGTCCTGCGATGAACTGCAGCTCAGGTCTCATTTATACCCCTTGCTTAAATGTAACTGTAATATTTCTCCTGGGTCACATGCTGACTAATCCTTCTCCATCTGCATTCCCGATACAGGAACTCTTTCTCTTCTACATCATGGATTTTAAATTCCGACAGCCCCTGTTTTAAGTCATGTATCCTTAAACCCTGCCCCCCCTCAAATTACAGTTTTGAGCTCAGCACTGTTCATCATGTGGTATATTTTTTGGTGTGTTCAGTGTGAGCGGTAAAAAAAAAATTCATGACTGCTTTCCAGCCTCCTGAACAGGGCAGAGAGAAGCTTCAACTCCAGCTTCCTCAGCAGCCTGGAGAGTCTGGGGGGGCATGGGCAATCATTTTTGACTGGGGGCCACTTCCGAAATTTTTGAAGTGGCCCTGGGCCGCCCCAGAAAGGGCAGGGCCTCAGGTGGAAGGGGCGGGACCAGGACACTTCTGTGCTTCCCCACCCACAGACCCTGTGAAGTCTTTGCCCCTGCCCCGGAGAGAACTGCCAGCTGTTCTGAACCCCTGGGGGAAGGGGAGGAGACTTTGCATGCTCCCCTTCCTGCCCCCAGGTCAATCAGGGCCTTGGGTAGGGGAAGCACACAAAGTCTGCCCCGCCCTGCAAGGGAGCACTGCACTTAGTCACCCGCCAGCTGAGCAGCAGCTGGCAGTCGACTCTAAGGGTATGTCTAGACTACATGGCTCCGTTGACGGAGCCATGTAAACTAGTTTACCTGGCATAGGCAAAGAAGCATTTCACGAGGCATAAGGGATCGGTCGGCAAAGGCTTCCCCAGCCGACAGAGCCGCGTCTAGGCTGCTGCGCTGTGCCGGATCAGCTGACTGTTGGCACAGCGTGGCGGCCATGTTTATTTTAATGAAGCGGGGATTATTTAAATCCCCGCTTCTTTGCCTATGCCGGGTAAACTAGTTTACATGGCTCTGTCGATGGAGCCATGTAGTCTAGACATACCCTAAGGGCTGAGCCCCTTGCAGGGTGGGAGGAGACTTTGTGCTTTTCCCCCGGCCCCAGGCCCTGACTGGCCTGGGGAGGAGCTCAAAGTCTCTCACTCTCTGCCCTCTGGCACACAGTGCTTAGACTCCACCACGAGGATTGACTTTAAGCACTGTGCGCTCTCCCGTTCCTAGGCCCTCATTGGCCTTGGGGCAGGGGAGCGGCAGGACCTCTGTGGGCTGGATCAACACACTCGGTGGCCTGGATCTGGCCCACTGAGGCCCTTTTTCCCACCCCTGGGTTAGGGGAAGGTCCACAATACCGATTTCCTTCTTCCTGGGGGGGGGTGAGAAGGAAGGAATAAGGATTTTTAAAAGTCATTTCCTTCTCTGAGGGTCCATAGTGAAGAAATGGGACCTTGCCATCTACTGAGGCCCAGGGTTGGAGGTGGAGCTGGGTTCTCAGTAGATGTATGTGCCCAGTATTGCCCTAATCAATACTTATCCCTTCTGCATAGGCCAGGGGGCTTGTGTTCAGTGCACACGAGACTCATGGACTAGGACAGAGGTTTCGACTTTTTTCTTTCATTGGCTATATCCTCCTACAGAGTCCTGTTCCCTGCGCCTCCTCCCACTTGCCCTGGAAGACAGGAGAGAGAGTGCTGCAAAGGCTGGGGAGAGCAGGAGGTGGGGGGTTGAGTTGCTTGGAAAGAGGCAGGGAGTGGCAGTTTCTGAGTGTCTGAGGGAGGCAAGGTGTGTGTGGGAGGGTGTTGGGTGCTTGCAGCAGATAGCATTCCCATCCTTTCCCCATGTACACCTCTGCCCGGCTAGGTTACCAGGTGCCCAGCTGCTCCCCTTCTTATCTGTTTCTGAGCCCGCGGAAACCATTTTGCAGCTACCAGAGAGGCTCTGCCTCTTTTGCACTGCTGTTTTTCCACAGTGGGAAGCTACCCTCTACAAGGCCCCCCCAGCACACCCCACATCTGGCTCCCCCACAGTTCATCTACGCTGGTGCCAGAACACTGCCCAGCTGCCAACCCAACCTGAACTCGAGCACAGCCCCCTCTCGGAGCACAGTGAAGTGATAGCTACAGACCCCCAATGGCATCACTAAGTGGGCCTGTGGAGGCCTGCCTGCATGGTTCAGCTGACTTGGACTTGCCCCTGTGCTGTGCTGCTTGTGATCCCCTGAGAAACTCAGTGGGTTTACACCTCCCTCCACCCCTACTCCCCATTTGAAAACCAGTGGGCTAAGAGTTGTACACTGTCACTGGTTAGATATTGCTCTTGCATTCTAACAAGCAAGCTACCCACTTCAGTAGAATGCACCTGGTCCCTTACCCCTGTGTTGACACAGATCTCAGGGATGGGGGGAAGGAGAACAGCATAGAAAACAATGTTTAAAATAAAGTGCTCACCTTAAAGTAAGGAAAGTGTTCCGTCATGAAATTGTAAATCTCACTGACTGGGAGACTCCCAGTTTTACTGTTTTTCAGTGCCATGAAGATCAGGATGCTTGAGGAACAAAGAAGAAACAGTGGCCTTTACTGAGAGCGCCACATTTGAGCGTGTTATCTCTGGCTTCTCAGTAATAGGGAAAAAAATAGAACTTTGCAGCATGTTTGAGCTTCACTGTAAGGGGAAGAATCCTGGTGATTCCTAAAGGCTGCATGAGGCTGTTACTTTGCAATCCGTACACAACATCATGGTTGCCCTGCACGTAAAGGGTCTGACTTTGGTTGAGTTACAGTATATCAGTGTAAAACCAATATGCATTTGCTAATACTGCACTCAGATGCATAGGCTGCTGCAGACCCTATACAGAATGTCAAACTGACAATGCAAAGGGTTTAAACTTGAGGTCAATTTGTATTAAGTTTACTGTGGTAACCTGTCCTCTGGAGAAGTTTCCACTAAGATGTTTGCTCTTGCTGTTATGTGGAAGGCGCAGAGGTAGGGGAGATGGACAGCAGTGTAAACATTAACACAGTTTATGTAATCACCAGAAGACCTCTTGCATGCAGGACAGGCTTGTTTTATTAGCAGTCTGGCCTTAGATGCTCCAGGATAGTGAGGACTGAGACTGGATGCAGTACTAGTGACTTAGGGGTTAGTTTAATTGAAAAAACAGATGGTGCGAGAATGAAAAAAGCCCACATTTTACAAAGGAAACACTGTCTCACTTCATAAACACTGCTCACCAACTGGTTCTTTTGTTTTCACCGTATCCGTGTGTGTGACAAGTTCCCTAGCCTTCCCGTGAATAGATTGCTCACATTCAGCAGAAAAGAATTTTAGGATTCATCATACACATGGGAGCAAGTATCATGATGCAAATGTCTAAAGAGGGTGGTTCCCCCATCAAACACAGAGCACTAAGACAGCCCCTGCTCCAGGGACCTCACAATCTAACTCTGATAAGAGACAAGGGAGAGACCGTTACCTGTAGGAATAGATGGGTTTAGGAAACAGAGGTGGCTGGGATTCTTGACTCCCTTGAGGAGCGATTCTCTGGAACGGGTAATGCGCTGAGGCAACGTAGGTTACAGGGTAACTTCCTCCTGAGGAGTACTGATAAAACGACAAAAGAAGCAAACTCTCAGAAATTATCTATTAATATTAGTAAGAAAAGGTTCTATTTCTGAGGATAACTTCCACCAAGCCAATGCGGCACTATACTGAGATAAAATACTGCAATAATTACTAGATTAAAAACCCAAACAGCATGAAACACTTCAAATAATAAAATACACCATGAAAGACTAACCCTCTAAAATAAGACAAAAGATTAAAGCTCCCAAAAAAAATTCTGGAGATAAAACAGAATGTTTTTAAAGTGGAGATGAAATAAACTAACACAGAAGCCCAAGAAGGCAAATTCCCATCTAGTCAGTTGCCAAATCCTTAGAGGTCCAGTTCTCAATTGCACACCTTCTAATGCTTTATCCCATCACCTTTCAAATGTCTCATGTGATGAGGTTTTAACTGCTTCGCTTGGGAAATTATTCGACTGCTTAACATTTCGAATTGTCAAGAAACTTTTCTTAATATTTAACTTGTATTTCTCTTTCTTAATTGTACTCTATCATTACTAATTAATATTTTGGTTGGCTAATAATTTCTCTTGATCCTTGTTTACACAGTTGAAATATTTACTAGTAGGTGGTATCCCCTTAATGGTTCAGTTACTCCAGTTTCCTAGTACCGTTAGTTGCTTTTTCCTGTATTTCCGCTTGTTTGCTAGCATCTTTTTTCATTCTGAGCTGCCCAGGACTGAATGCAGTATTCCTGGTGCAGTCAAACCAGAACCAGATAGAGAAACATGCTGAAAATATTAACCTGTTTGCTATAGTGACAAATGAGCAAAAGAAACAGGGCATGGCGAACTTCTCCACTTTTGTATATCCTGTTCATGTAACATAAATACTGGGAAAACAATGAGGAGTCCTGTGCCACCTTAGGCCATGTCTACACTAGAAAACTATTTAAAAAATTACTAAATTCAACTTAAGAACTCCCAATTTAACTAATTCAAACTAATGTGTCCTCACTATGGGGAAGCATCAAATTAGTCTGAATCAGGCTCTGTTAATGTGGAAGCTAGGGATGTAAGCAGCTAGTTGACCATCTGATAAGCATAAGCTTATCAGATAGTCGACTAGTGATGCAACCAGTTGCTTCCTCCCTTTTACTGCCTCTATCAGAGAGAGGCAGCAAGGGGGAAGGAGCTGGAACCAGTGCTGGGGGGGAGCCAGTTTAAAAGCCGGTTTCCCTTCTCCCCACCCCCCCCCAGCACCGGCTCCACAGGGGACAGGAGAGGTAGAGGCCCAGTGGGAAATGGCATGAGTGGGGACTGAAGCAGTTTCCACTCATGCCATTTCTGCAGTGATTCTGCTTTTGAAATGTACAAAAGCTGCAGCGGGGGCTCTTGTACATTCCCCTGCTGGCCCCATGCTCCCTGTGGGGCTTCCTTTTGAAATGTACAAGATCCCCACTGGGGCTCTTGTACGTTTCAAAGGCTGAGGCTCCTCAGGGAGCATGGGGCCTGCGGAGCTTCTGCTTTTGAACTGTAGGAAGAGCCCTGCCAGGTTCTTGCTACAGTTCAAAGGCGGAGGTGCCCCCTTGTAGACTAATCGAATAGTCAATGGAAATCCCATCGACTATTCAATTAGTTAATTAATCTAAATTTAACATCCCTAGTGGATGCGCTACCTCAGACTTAGCCATAGGAAGCACTGGGGAGTAAATAGTTCAAATTACTCTGAGTAATTATTCTGAAATAGCGGCACTGAACATCCACACTGCTGCTGTTTTGAAATAACTATTTCAGGATTAGCTTTACTCCTGATGAAAAACAGGAGTACAAATTTCAAATTCTGCGGCCCATTATTTCAAAATAACGGGCTTGATAGTGTGGACACTCTGCTTATACATTTGACCTTGGGGGAGTGGGTGTTGTTTTGAAATAAAGTCCTAGTGTAGACCAGGGCTTAGAGACTAACAGATTTATTAGGGCATAAGCTTTTAAGACTCACTTAATCAGATGAACTAGAGTGGAGTTTACAGAAGTAGGGGTGTATCTATATAAGGTCACATAAACACCACCCTATACTGGAAACCTAGTAACTGCTATTCTTGCCTACATGCCTCTAGCTTCCATCCCAGACACATCACACAATCCATTATCTACTGCCAAGTGCTAGGATACAAGCGGATCTGCTCCTGCCCCTCAGACAGAGACAAACACCTACAAGATCTTTATCAGGCATTCTTAAAACTTAAATACCAACCTGGGGAAGTGAAGAAACAAATTGACAGAGCCGGATGAGTACCTGGAAGTAATCTACTTCAGGAGAGGCCCAACAAGAAAAATTACAGAACGCCACTGGTCATCACAGCCCCCAGCTTGAACCCCAAGAGTGCATCGACAGTCTACAGCCTATCCTGGAAAATGATCCACCTCACAGATCTTGGGAGACTGGCCAGTCCTTGCCTACAAGCACCCCCCCTACACACACACACACCTTAAGCAAATAATCACCAGCAGCCACACACCAAACCTCAGAAACACTTACCTGGGAACCTACCCCTGCAATAAACCCCATTGCCAACTCTGTCCATATATCTATACAAGTGACACCTTCGCAGGACTAACCACATAAACTACAACATCAGAGGCTCATCCACCTGCACATCCACTAATGTGATACATGCCATCAAGTGACAGGAAGGCCCCTCTGCCAGTATATTGGCCATACTGAAAAGCCTCTGGGCCAAAGGATAAATGAACACAAATCAGGCATCAGGAATAGTAACTTACAAACCTATATGGCAGGGCTCAGCAACCTATGGTTCTTGAGCCAAGTATGGCTCAGTACAGAACCAGATGTCTTCTGTCATTCCCAAATACACAACTTTTTTGATTAAAATGAAAAATTAATTCAAAATGTTTAAAACATCTCTCTTGTCTTTCACCTTTAACCAGAGGTGAAAGTAAGATAGTGTGCTCCAGTAAGAACCAGCTGCACTCTGGCAAGAAGTGGCTGGGACACTCTGCTTGTTTAAAGGGCTGGCTGAGGACATGCTGTAGGGTACGCATGCACACTTCCAGCTGGGATTTCGAGGAACTGGCGGTGGCAGATGCCTCCATCTCTCTGCAGCAGCCAGGCTCCAGCCCCCATCTGACTGCTGTGGTCTGTCCCCAGCTGCTGTGCACCTGGGGCAGACCCTGGTGACCCTGCGACTGCTGCAACAGCCGGGTCGGTTCAGGCTCTGGCTGTGGCAGCCTGGCTAACAAGGCCCCAGTCGGGGGCCCAGCCCCCATCTGGCCACAGCATCCTGCCCCCCCTGCCCCAAACCTAGGGCAGGCCCTGCAGTCTGGCCCCCATCTGGTAGCAGGCAAGGCTAGTGGTGGCCCCCATCCTGCAGCAGCACACGTAGGAAGGGAGGCCATGATCAGGCTGCGGTGATCCTGGCCTGGCCCCTTGTCCAGCCACTGCTGCCCGGGTACAGCAGCCTAGCTCCGGCCAGGAAAGGTAATCCAGCCACAGGGCCTCCGCATACTCTACTTTCCTCCCCCAGTACCCTGCCTTGCCTTCTGCACCTCCCACACAATGCCAGCCCCCTAACCTGAGCCCCTCATACACTCCAAACCTGACTTCTGTACCCCCAACCCCACAAACTGCACCCCCAGCAGCTGCAGAAGTCCCATTAAATGAAGTCTGAGTACAATGTTTCATTTATGCTATTATTAACCATCATGTCAATTATCAATAATATTAAGTTATATATTTTTAGTCATGCAAATAGGGATTCTTAAATGGCTCTTTAACCACCTCTTCTGAATTTTGATGTAGTGTGGCTTTCTGGTTTGAAAAGGTTGCCGACCTCTGCTATAAGGGAACACTTTAATCTCCCTGGACATTCAGTAATGGAAATAAAAGTAGCCATTCTTCTACAAAAGCATTTCAAACCCCGATTACAAAAGGAGACAGCTGAACTGGAATTCATTTGCAAATTCAATACTATAAACTTAGGACTGAATAAGAACCTTCACTGGTTAACCCATTACTAAGGCAATTTCCCCTCTCTTGATAGCCACATTTCTACATCAGCTGCTGTGAATGTGCCATTTCCACCCTGACTTGATTAGCCTCATTTACACAAGCACCCTCTGTCTTTTATTGTCCTTATCTGTATACCCATGTCTCTGTAAACTCCACTCCAATTCATCTCCCTGAAAGCTTATGTCCTACTAAATCTGCTAGTTTCTAACTAGGATGACTCCTCCTTTTTGCAGATAAAAACTAACACAGCTACCCCTCTGAAACTTGTCATAAGTACTGGTTCAAGCTGCAGCCCTTGGAACTACTATAAATTACATCTCCAAAGGCTTCAGAGGGGTAGCCAGTTAGTCTGTAACTGGAAAAACTTAAAAAACAGCGAATGGTCTAGCAACACCTTAAAGACTAACAAAACACATAGGTGGTATCATGAGCTTTTTTGGGTATAACCCACTTCTTCAGATGAATGGAGTATTAAAAGTCCAGTTACAAAATAAATAGGGGATGGGGGGGGGGGGAGTGAGAAGGAAGGGAAAAAACAGTGAATTAGTGTTCATGTTACATGAAGCTGATAGAGAAGGTGCAAATTGTTCTTAAGTACATATTGTTTGGTTGGTTAAGTCACATCCTAATGACTTGTCTCCTGTGTTCAAAGTTTTATCAGGTAGAGAACTGGGCATTTATATAGTAATTTTAATTGTATCGGTTTCAGTGGCTCTTTGACAGGAAAGAAGACTGAGGTGAAAATGACTGTGATGTCATTAGTTTCAGAAGGGTAGCCGTCATTGTGATGTTATTACCAGGTCCAGAGGCAAGAACTGGGTGTGTTAAATATTATGTCTGTTTTATTGGCTTTGGTGCTTCTTTTTGAGGGGCTGGAGACTGGGGAAAGGTCTGGCATGACGGGCTTGTACTGGTTACGACCTGGCAAACTGTCATAAAAGGTGTCCATGCTTTAGGGTGGGTGGATGACTAGAGTAAGTGCTGCATGTCTGCTGTTATTTTCAGGTCCATAAGAAGGTCTCATGGTCTAGCTTTTGCCCTTTAAAGGGGAAGACCTGACCAATTTATCTTACTGGCATCATTAATGAGGGAACTGACCTCTCGCTTCTATATTGATGTGAGGCACGGCTTGGACAATCTTTTTTTCTGGCTAAAGGCCCCATTTGCTTGTTTTTCATTTTTAGTAAGCTAAATTGCTCTGCTCTAGTTAAGGTTTGTAGTGTGAAGCTTTGCTGAAGACTGACAGCATTCCATTCCAATACTGTTTCTCCCAAACTTTGTATGCTAGGTATCCCTCACACCTTCATGTCTGGTGCTGGACAGTAATTCTACTGATTGCAGCTTCGGCAACTCATGCCAGTCATTTTCCTCTCTGGGCACTGGTATACATTGCCATTATCTTTATCATATTTACATAAAAAGAGCAAATTATAATAGCAGCCTGCTACATGTGAGAAGTTTGTCATGATGCCAGTCTACAGGTGGATGAAGACTTCCTTTCATGTAATGCTTGTTGTGTCTTGCCCAGCTACTCCCTTTTTATCTTGCTTAGCTACACCCTTGTGTTTCAGAAGTTACATTGTAAGGTGGTTTTTTTCTTTTAATCCAGTTAATGCCAACATGTAATAACAATGTTGGCATCATGACAGCAGTGGAAAGGGATAGGATAGTTGTATTCATAGGAAATAAGGAAAATGAAAAGAATGTACAGATTAATTGGCAGCCAAATTGATATTTCTGCTAAGGTTCCATGTAGTGTGAAGCTGCATATTTATATTTCATGGAGGCAGCACCCTGAAATCTGATTGCTATCTGGATAGCTGGTCATAGCTGCTTTCATTGCAGGTCTGATTTTGGACTCGCTCGTCTCAAATCCACAAAAGGAATGTTCACTAGAACATTGGTAGATTAGGTCTACCAGTGCATGTTGCAATTTTTCTACTCCGTTCAAGATTAATCCGGCATAGGTCTCTTGAATTATGACATTGAAAAAGAACTGTTAGTGAAAATTAAAAAAAATTGTGTCAGGGCGTGACGTTGTTCCCTAGCCCTGTTTATTATGCCTAGCCAGGGTGGAAGAAAAACCCCTGTTCCCTCTGCCATCTGTCCCAAGGCTTCTGTTCTGGTAAATTCGATAGTGTATATATTTAGCTCCTGCACACTGTAGGATGTCTGCATGCTATGGGAGCTGGGGGCTGTAGAGAGCAGGCATCTTGGACAGGAGTGGGGAAAAGATAGGGTGGGTATTTCCAGTGTCCTGTGGCCACCTAGTGCTCTATAGGAGAGGGCAAGCCTCCAATTGGTTAATTAATAGATTTTTGGTAGCACCTAGTGACCCCAGCCAGAACTGGGGCCCCAGTGTGCAAGGAGTTGTACAGACATGCAGTAAAAGACAGTCTCTGTCCTGATGATATTATAATCTAATAATTAACTACACAGGGTAATAGGTAGGGACAGAGAATAAGGAGTGGAGGCAGAAGGAACACCAGGGTAATAGTAATAGGAACACATGGCTCCTCTGAGTGCTTGCTCACGTCCATTCCATGTTAGGTGTGTTTGCTCGCCACGTGCACTGATGCCAGAAGTGTTTCCCTCTGTGGTATCCGCTCTGGTGCCCCTGGGGGTGATGTCTGTATGGTGTGGTATAAGGGTTCCCGGCTTCCTCCCCCCTTAGCACCTTTGTACTACCAGTGACAGTGCTGGCATGTTCCTTTGCTCCTGCAGAGTTCCATACGCTGCCTTTTTTTTATAAGGGTGAGGTGCAATTACAACCACATCTGACCCTTCTTCCTAAGGTGGTTTTGTCTTTCCACATTAACCAGGACACCAGTGTTCTGCCCTAAGCTGCATAACTCGACCCAGGAGAGGCACTTGCATACTCTAGTTGCTGCCTACTGCTGGTGTTTACCTGGACAGCCCTAGCCTTTCCTCTTCGCTACCATGGCAAATCAGATGAAGGGTCCTCCAGTCTCCTTTCAAAGGATCTCCAATTGGATACAACCTGTTAGGATTAGCTCAGGCCCTGCTGCCACTTCTGGTGAAATCACGCTTCACAAGAGAACAGGCTTCTTTGTGGCCTTCCTGGCACATGCACCCATCCAGGACGTCTGTAGAGCCATGACGTGGTCATTGGTCCACATGTTCATGGCTTGCTACGTCACCACCCAGCAGGCTAGAAACTATGCTGAATTCGACAGAGCTGTGCCACAAAGCATCATGTTCATGAACTCTTACTCTCTTCTGGAGATACTGCTTGGGAGTCACATAATGTCAGTGCTTTTTTTGTGACGGTACTGCCCGGTACGCAGTACTGGCACCTCCAGATGCAGTACTGGCACTTCCAGTCAAAGCTCAACAACTTTTCCCGTGGAGTACCGGCACCTTTTTAAACAATAAAAGCACTGCATAACGTGGAATGTACATGAGCAAGCACTCGAGGAAGAAAAGACAGTCACCTGTTTCTTAACTGGTGTTCTTCGAGATGTGTGACTCGTCCATTCAATGACCCACCCTCCATCCCTGCTGTTGTCCAGGAATGATAATTTGTCAAAGACTTAGGTTCTGAAGTGACAAATCTTCCATTCACAGACAGGATTTGTTGTGCAATGTACACATTGCACACTGAGAAGAAAATTCATGTACTACAATGTATACAAGTATAACAAATTCTGCATCATACCAGCAATAGTGTTTAAACAAACTGATTGAAAATACACTTAGTCACAAAAGTGGCTTTATGTACATTTCAAATGTACAAGTCTGCTACCTGTGGACCTTTAACTGTACATGCACTTAAAAAAACCTGGGTAATTGCACACTTGTATCATATGTAGTTACATACTGTATAGAAGTGCTTCTGAAAGTGTTCCGCAGAATCACTTTGAGAAACACATTAATTGGCCACCCGGGTTTATTTACCGGCGCTGCGGCCACAGAGCCTCGTGGCTGCCATTGGCTCCGTTTCGTCCTTTGAAGCCAGTGGTGTGGGCCAGGCCACCACTTCCCACGGCTCCCCTTGGCTGCAAAGGGCAAAACGGAGCCAATGGCAGCTGCGAGGCTCCATGGCCGCGGCGCTGGTAAATAAACAAACCGGGGTGGCCAGTTAATGTGTTTCTCAAAGTGATTCCGCGTTACACTTTCAGAAACACTGCTGTATAGGAAACAAATGCAGGGATGTGTATTCATTTTTGTACAAGCAAACACTTCACTCGCTTTAAAAATCTGACCGGGACCGATGCATATCTAAGGAGTTCATCTATAAGGGTAACAAGGTAATTTTTACTCCTGCCAGCATTTGTAGCGCTAATAAGATAACTAGTTAATGGAAGCACAAACTCTATACTGTTCTGTGTATCATCAACATAACTGTCAGTTCAGTTTTCATTGCAGAATCTTTTAATTGAGGTGGGATAATAGTGGAAAAGTTGCAAAATAAATGGATTATGGGAATTAAGTACCAATAAGGTGATTTGTAACTATAGCAACACAGGGCTGTTTAAAGCTATGTGAACTACCCAGATTTTTAAAAGTACTTTTCTATGTGTATGTTGTTTGAGGGCACATTAAATATATTATTTTCGTTGCAATGGAGTCCAGGGGGATTCCAGGATTTTCACGGAGCCAGGCCTCCTAATGTGTGGGGTAAAGGGGACAGTTGTCCCAGATCCTGGCAATTCTAAAGGGCTCAGCGCACTGGCTACTGCTACTACTGCAGTGGCTGTAGCCCCAGGCCCTTTAGAATCACCACCAGAACGCCAGGAAGGACGTTCCAAAACCCCATGCCGTGAGCGCCAGCTGGGGCAGAGGGGAGGCGCCCTGCATTCCTGGTGGTGCTGAGGGCTGGCTGTCCCAGCTCCATCTCTTCTGCCTGAGGCCCCATCCCTTCCAGGAGCAAGGAGTCGCCTTCCTGCCATTGCCCAAAGACCCAGCAATCCTGTCAGCTGCCCTGGATGACTCTAGTAGTTACAAATGTAAAATCTTTCAACTTGTTACCAGTTTTCTCTGGAGATCATTGTAAGAGAATAAATAAGCAATATCTATACAAATGTTAGTATTGTTTCTGTGCAAACATGTATAAAATTCATGTCTCTTTCTCCTGGCAGCTTTTTTTCCGAAGTAACATGAGACTATTCATGTAGGGACATACCCACAAGTGCAAAATTAGTTGATACTGTTCACCTTTAGTCATAGCCACTTGGAGTAACTTGGAGGACATTGGGTTGATCCAGTTGTCCACATGTTTCCCATACCTGGTGAAACTGATGTGAAGGACAGTACATCTGCTGCACTTGAGGCTGGTAACAGTACAGACTCTGCTGCCCTTCCAGTGGAGATGTCTTAAGCTTGACCTCTGAATCCTGCTAAAATATATTCAGATAAAGAGTTATTACAGAAAATGACGCTAATTTAAATAAATTAAGCCTTTCAGTTACTGCCTCCATGCTGCCTTTGGATGTTTTCTCTAGGGATGTAATAATGTAGTCAATTAAACAATTAACCAGTAAGTGGATGCTTATCAGTTAACACTATGGACTATATGTGCGTGCGCGCGCGCACACACACACACACACACACACACACCTCTCTCTCTCTGCAAGTAAATTTTTTAGCAGGCTGGCTCACTCTAGGTCCTAGCAACTACCTCCCTGCAGCTCTGCATTCAAAGAACTTTAAAGAGCCTCGCGCTGGCTCTTAACCGGCTTCTATTGCAGAACCGCAGTGGGGGTAGTTGCCGGGACCAGCTTGAGTTGGGACTGAGTGCTTGCAATGCAAACCCTTATTGATTAATCCTTTAGTCGACAATATTTTTGTCGACAACATGATTAACAAATTACACACTTCTTAACATCCCCTATTCTTGGACTTATTTCTACTCAAGAAATATTAGCAGTAACGTATTTCATCTGCTAGAGCTGTTAGAAGGAACATCATCTTATTAATGTTTGTGCAGTTGCTATTTAGAAAGAAGGGGACTGTTGTTAAAATACTCTGACAAATATGAAAAATCCAGAAAATGATCATTTGTTTGTTTTTCTTCACAGACCAGAATAACCCACACTCCTTAGCTCTTTTTGCCTCTCTTTCACTCCTTTAGTCCCTCTCAGATTGTCAATAGAAGGAATGCACAAAGCTGGAGGGAGAATTGGGAATCAGGTTGCTGAGGAAAATCACACTAGAATGACTGCATCAGCTAGCTTGATTGCAGTAGAAAATCCAGTTGTTGAATATGAACCATCTCTAAAACTGCTGATAAGAGCAGTTGGTTGGTTAGCCTCTGCAATTCAGACTTTTCCCCTGCTGCCCATGTATTTGTCTAGGATTCCACGCTTGTATTCTGCCAGGGTCCTACATACTTGCCTGAGGGATGCCGATATAGCAAGAATATTCAAAGTCCTTATATCAGAGGGATAGTCATGTTATGCTGTATCCACAAAAGAAAGGAGTCCTGTGGCACCTTAAAGCCCACAAAAGCTTATGCCCAAATAAATGTGTTAGTCTTTATTAAGGTACGACAGGACTCCTCATTGTTTTTGCAAAATCCTTGGCCATCCTTCCAGCAGTAACACCACCATAACAAGCAAAATTCAGTCTTAGTGAACAGAGAGCAGCAACACATTTAAGGAGATTACCTCAGAAAATGAGAGAAGCTCAACTTCCATTTTCTTTTCAATTAGGATATGTCTATGGAGCACGCTTGTTTTGAAATAAGTTATTTTGGAATTTCTTTTCCGAAACAGTTTATTTCGAAATAACACGTCTATGCTACAGGGAAGCCTCAAAATTAGTCAGAGGTAGGCTTCCCTAATATGGATGTGCTACGTCGATTTAGAGTCCCGGGAGGCACTGGGAAGTAATTACTTTGAATGGCCCTGGGGAAGAGCCAGGTGAATGCCTGGCTGCGAAGATGGTGTCGCCCGGAGGGCTTTGACTTCCTTGATCATGGGATGCTATTCTAAGAAGGACTGCTCAGCAGGGACAGGATTCACCTTTTGAGGAAGGGGAAGACTGTATTTGGATGCAGACTGGCTAACCTAGGTTCAATGGGGGCAGGTAACCAAAGCCCACAGGTAAGTGGAAAAACAGTCCTGGGAGTTGGGTCGGAAATGAGAGGGAACATGCGCTATGATAGCAGAGGAAAAAGGGGGGACTAGGCAAAACTGGGAGGCAAGATCAAATCAGTATCTTAGATCAGTGTTTCTCAACCAATGGTACGAGTACCCTTGGGGTACTCAAGAGAAGCCTGGGGGGGGGTTCGTCAACTCAACTGAAATTTGGAGAAAACTGAATTTTTGTTTTAAGTTTTACAGCACTATATTATTTTTGTACTTTTTACATCCAAACATTTCATCGCCCTCCCAGCTATGATTAAGTTATTTAAACAAATGTGTTGCAATGCCTAGGGAGGTTGTGGAATCGCCATCTCTGGAGATATTTAAGTGCTGGTGAGAGAGATGTTAATCAGGGATGGTGTTGATAGTACTGGGTCCTCCCGTGAGGGCAGGGGACTGGACTCGATGACCTCTCGAGGTCCCTTCCAGTTCTAGTGTTCTATAATTCTATTTTGACATAGCAGCAGTGGTGCGTCCACAGTACTGCTATTCCGAAATAGCTATTTTGGAGTAAGTGTTATTCCTCGTGGAATGAGGTTTACAGATTTCGAAATAAGCCCTCCATTATTTCAAAATAATTTCCAAATAACGGAATTGCTGTGTAGACGCTTGCATTGTTATTTTGAAATAATGGCCATTATTTCGAAATAACTGTGCTGTATAGACGTACCCTGAGAGAGTTATATAAAGACGGATGGACAGATTTGATCAATAGTTTAAACATGGGTACATGGGATAATTTCTAATAAGCATGGAGCAGCATTCTTTAAATTATCCTGACAACTTGATTAGACCACAGATTTGAGTTCCCTACCAACTGATGCAATCTGGCAGGACAGTCTCGGCATTCTACATATTCTCTTTAAAATCTGCACTGTCACTTTAAAAATAATTGTCAATATTTTTGTGCTATCTCAAAATATATATGTTCTCCTACTGACTTTGCAGTGTTTTTATCCACTGAGCACTATTCAAAGGAATGCATATACAACAGAACTTCAGAGTTACAGGTTTGAAACTGTACTATGCAAGAGAGAAATACAGCTTTGAAACTTCTTAATTTAAATCAAATAAGCACAGAAACAGTTTACTTAACTTGTCATTTTTTTAAAGTTTCCCTTTATTTTTTGTAGTAGTTGACATTTAACAGTACTGCTCTGTATCAGGTTTGTTTTTTTTTTTTTTTTTGTTTGTTTGTTTGTGTTTTTTGGAGGAGGGGGTTTTCTCTGCTGCTGCCTGATTGGATATTTCAAGTCCACATATTGGCTACGTCTAGACTGGCATGATTTTCCGCATATGCTTTTAACGGAAAAGTTTTTCTGTTAAAAGCATTTGCGGAAAAGAGCGTCTAGATTGGCACGGGTGCTTTTGCGCAAAAGCATTCTTTGCGGAAAAGCGTCCATGCCAATCTAGACGCGCTTTTGCACAAGAAAGCCCCAATCGCCATTTTAGCCATCGGGGCTTTTTTGCGCAAAACAATTCTGGGTTGTCTACACTGGCCCTCTTGCGCAAAAGCATTTGCACAAGAGGGCTTTTGCCCGAAAGGGAGCATCATTGTATTTGCGCAAGAAGCACTGATTTTGTACATTACAAAGTCAGTGCTCTTGCGTAAATTCAAGCGGCCAGTGAGTTTATAGGGAAAACATTTCTATGGACTTCTGAGAATTACATTTATTTGAGGAAAGGGAGTTACATGGGGAACTGCAACAAAAGTAGTACAGATATTTATCTCTCCCACAACCTTGAAAAGTTATGCCAGGGATAAGAAGAATTATTTCCAAAAGTAGCTGAAGACCCTGATGATAGCTTTCTGTAGTATGGTAACTCACCATGACTTGGGAAACATGATCTTGGCCTGTAGGGTTGTACTGGAGATTGTTGCACCATGTTGGTTCTGTGGAAATGTTCTGAATATGTGTAGGAAAGGATTCTGACTCTCCAGTGCCTGTAGATCCTGGTAGCTCTTCAAAACCCTCAGTGCTTCTTGCATTTTGGAAGGAATTCCCCTCCAGGGTAAGGGCTGAATGAGTTTCTTGGAAGGCATCTTCACTGAGCTCCCTCTTATAAGGGTGGAAAGGGTTTCTGCTGCCCTTGATAAACCTGCCATAGTTTGCCGCAGTGCATTCCTCATAACTAAATCTTCTGAATTTCTCAGCATTGGGAGAGACTTTAAATTTGCACTTGCCAGTGTGAATCCCTTGGTTGGAAGGAAATCTCCCATGGGTTTGGTCCTGGGGTGGAGAAGAGGGGCTTGGGCTGTGAGAAGATTCTGAACTCTTTCTTTCCGTCCTGCTGTCTGGATCATATGATTGGCAACTGAAACTGGGATTATCCTGCAAGGCACAATTTCACACATTTGAACTTCAAGACTTGGCACTATCAATAAACAATGAACACTGGGCTACAGAAACATATTCAGAGAGGGACTTGCAGATTCAGAGGGTCTACAGTACAGAGGTTTTTTGAAAAACAGCTGTTTTTCCGAAAAAACTACAATTACATCCACACTGCAATCGCGTTCTTTCGGAAAAAAATCGAAAGAACTGAGGGGTTGGTAAACCTTTTTCTACGAGGAAGAAGCCTTTTTGCGAAAGAGCTCTTTTGGAAAAAGGTGCGTGTGGATGGGGAAGAGGGAGTTCTTTCGCAAGAAGAGGAAAGAGGAGAAAGCACAGGTGCCCTGGTGGCCATTCCGCCCATAGTAATCACAGCTTACATGCGAGATAGCATCCACGCTGAATGGCTGCTATCTGCTGAAAAAGCAGATTGCTTTTTTGATGCGCTTTGGCAGTGTGGATGCTCTCGTTCAGAAGAAGTTTTTTTGGAAGATCTCTTCTGGAAAGACTTCTTGCGAAAGAAGCCTGCAACCTAGACATAGCCAGAAAGACCCTGCCAGGGAACTCTGCATGAAAATAGTGTTCCCTGCAGAGAGAGAGCGACCTTGAAATACTTTGTGTGTCATAAAAAACTTATAATGTTTCAGTGGTCACTGGTCTACATAAGAACTTATTTGTCAAGAATTCTGTTTTTTATTTTAAATACAATTTGAATGGAATAGTAGAGCCCTGCATGGATACAAAATTTGTATCCACATCTATATCCACAAAAATGAGACGTGTATATCCACATCCAAATCCATGGATGCGGATACCCACAACCTAACGCAGATATCCGCAGATTTGCAGGGTTTTATGGATTAGTCACACTACACCCATTACTGCTGTGACAATCAAGGATATTCATTTAGTTCAATAAGTTTCTTTATTGAAATGTTAAGGGGAAGTTGATGTAGCCTGATGTGGGGTGCCACTTTGAGCATTTCTTGCCACTAAACATCAGCAATCAGTGCTAATCTGGTTTCATAGAGAAATTGTGTTCTTTCAGAGACTCCTCCAAAACACAAATCCAACTCCTGCCCATTCTTGGCTCAATGGATGAATGAAAACCAATTTCAATATTTTGTAACTCCCCTTCCCTTTTCATTCCTTAAAACAAATAAAACCTGTCTGCATGTAGGCCATTTTTGTTTCACCAAGAAGTATTATAAAATCATAGAGATAGTTGTGCTGAGCTTTTTGGACAACAATACTGTTAATCAACCACCTGGAGTTTTCATGATGGAATCATGATACGTGCTTTCTCTGTAGTGGAATGCAATATACTGAATCAGATGGCAGACACTGACATGCCAAAATTATCAGCTATAAAATTACAGCATTCTTTTGCAGCAAGCTGATGGGTTGAATATGTGAGCAGTCAGAATCAGAGAAATTCAGTTTATGACTTAGTCACAACCAAGTCCGAAGCAATGGGGGTTATCTTCCACTGGCAGGAGATGGGCAAGATGGGTTAATCCTTTGAGTCTCTAGTTTCTATGTTTCTGTAAAGAAAGGGTATAAAATAATTTCTAAAAAAACCCACTAGTTGTAAAATAACAATTATGCCTAGCAGAGATAAATTGCCTAAGTACTGAGAATCCAGTAGAAGAGTACTCATAAGGCTTAATATGCAGCACCACGTGTTAGCTATCCACATTTCAGAAACATAATTTAAATGTTTGCTCTTGTACACCAGTTGTGATTTCTGGAACCTTCTGTTACCATAAAGATTACTGAATTTATTCTTGTGTTTATTTCTTTGGACAGCCAAATCTGAGTCTCGGTACCTCAACGGTTAAGCACTGTTTCTGGGCTTTTCCTTGTTGGAAAAGAGAAAAGAGATTGCACATGTTACTCACAATTTGCTGAGCTGGGGAGCTTGGGTCCCCTTGTGTCTGCATGAGGTCGTCTTGTTGGTCACTTTCCAGCATGTCCGAAGAAGAGAATTTAATATTAGGTTGATCTTCAGGCAATGAAACCATTACTGAGTCCCAGCCAGGTAGAAATCCTGTTGTAATGGAACTAAACCACAATGATCATCAGTATAAATCTGCTTAAAAGTCTACTGTAAATGAACAGCCTTTGTTGTTCGAACAGCTTTGGTCTGTCAGACCAATATTCCTTGGGTACCTGCCTGACCAATATTCTTCTCCCTCAGATTGTATGTATTTCTAAAACCAGAATTTTTAAATAAATCACCTGATTATCTGGGGAAGATTCTGACTGCAGATATCCAATCTAGTCACAAAAGTTGTAACTACTTTTACCCCATTCACCAAAAACTCTGCCAATTTACCAACACACTGGCATCTTCCCATTGCTTTCTGCATAGGGAGAGGTGTTTTACAGGTGTATCAGATGAGAAGCTGTGGTAGCCGCACTAGCTTACTACGCAGCACACAGCTCCTACATGGAGGATTATGATTGCACTGGGAAAACTGCACTGCTTGGGGGTGTTGTCTGAGGATAATAACACTGCTTTGTTGAGAAGCTCTTATGCAGATGAACCCACTGTTCTGGGCAGGGCAATTTAAAGGGAAGGTTTATCTCTTCACTGCTTAGGTTGGGAGGGGTCATATATTTCCACTTCCACTTCTTCATGCTATGACCTTTTTTGACTTCTGCCTTGCATCATGGCATGTACCTGAGATGGGTAAGTATCCCGAATCACTTAATGCTATGTAATGTAACCACTCACATCTTCCCCTCTGTCCCTAATCTTTGATCTGGGACATTTCTGATACTCTTTCTTTGTGTTAAGAGAAGCACGTTTCATTTTCTAATGTTTTGTGCTATGGGATCTCATGGGTCTTGCTCTTTGCAACCTCACTGAGTTTCTCGGGCAGTAATAGTAATAGCTTATCCTATATATCATACACATCCTGCTGAATGTGTTACTCTACAGCAGGGGTGGGCAATAATTTTTGATGGGGGGCCACTCCAAGAATTTGGAAAGTGGTCGAGGGCCACACTCTTCCAGAACATCAATGGAGGAGGTGCGGAGTCTGGGATGGAGGTTGGGTGCAGAAGGGAGCTTGAAGTAAGGGAGGGAGTTTGGGTGAAAGAGGCAGTTGTGACCTGGGGCACTGGACTGGGGTGCAGGGGGTTATATTGTGACCTAGGGCAAGGAATTGGGGTACAGGAAGGGGTGCAGCTATTTGAGTTGTGAGCTAGGGGACTGATCTTGGGCAGGGGATTGGGGTGATGGATCTGGGAGGGGATATGGGTACAGGAGGGGGCAGAGGGTTGGGGAAGGGAGGGCCTGAGGTGCTGGAGACTTACCAGCCAGCAGCAGTTCCTGAATCAGCCTCCCTGCCTGCCCCGCCCCTGCACAGGCTGCAGGCATGTGCTCTGGAGCTCCTTGTGCTTCATGGCTTCCTTTTTGTTGAAACAGGCAGCTCCCGTTGGCCAGTTTCTGGCCAGAAACTGGCCAGTGGGATTGTGCTTGGGGTGGAAGCAGCTCCTAAAGCTTTCCCTCTCCCCTCCGGACTCTCAGGTTTTTAAAGAAAATCTTCCCCCCCAGCTGCATTTCTGAGCTGCCTGCGGGTGGAGCGAGGCAAGCGGGGAGCCTGCTTGGGGCTCCCCGCAGCGTCCACGGGCAGGATCCGGTGGCTTGGAGGACTGGATGGGCCGTATTTTGCCCAGGCCTGATCTACAGAGAGATCCTGTAATGTCTGAGCTATGCTGAAGCTACAGAAGTTGTCGGATTTTAAATTCCTATCTTTACATAAAGTATTAATCATTGGAAGTTTTGTTACATATTTGAGTGGATGTTAGGTAGATAACCAAGGAGTTTATTAGATTTGATTGAAAAAGATACATCATTTTAATAGATGAAAATTTTCCTTTGCCTTTATAGTTCAAAGAAAATATATTTTATGATGAGTAGGTGTGCTGAAATGTGCACTGCCCAGGGGTGTGAAACACAGTGGGGAATGGAAATCAGGTAGGAGACCTCTGCTAGCTCAGAAAAAAGTGATGTTAACTAACATTCAGAAATGTCTTGGGCACAGGATCATTTCTTAGCAGTTTATCTGCAAGCTAACATGGAGGAAGCATCTGATTATTGACGCTCATGATGAAAAGAGCAGGTGGGAAATGCTGACAACTGGGACCTACCACATGGATTTGTAGATGCTGAGCACCGGCCTCCCTTTTCTCAGTATTCATTTCCCACTTGCCTTGTATCTCAGAAAGAGGTGGCTGACCTGGGCTGTAAACTTGAATGTTGACCAATTGCCTTGTTTTGTGGACCAAAAATTCAGAATCTGATTTAGAAGCATTGGTCAGGCTACAATAATGGTTCAGTGAACCTGTGTTTAAATCGTTTGAAAGACTCTCTCAGTAAGACCGATAAAGGATAAGAAATAATGTGATTTCAAGAAGTCAGTTTGAGATATGACTGAAATGAAGAGTTTTGTCTGAGTGTTGCTGGTAAATAACTTCCAAACCTCAGCTACTTTCATTCTGTCTGCCACAAGCCCTGTGTCCAGAGGCAGTGCAATCAGGTTCCTGTCATGGGTCAGGAAAGGTCCTACCTGAAACACAGGACATTCAGGTTCTGGTTATCTGAAAGCCATTGGCTTGCCATTGTGAAAATGGTAATGAATCCATTTGGATTATATGGGGAGTTTAGTACACTGTGGATAAGGAAAACTAATTTTTTGCTCTTTCCAATATAATATCCTTACTTATTGCTGTCAAATTTTACCAGCTTTTGCCTGTGCTTTTTGTTTTGCTATCTCTTGGAGACTGGCATGAAAGGAACAGCCTGCCTGTCTTAAGACTAGGATCAGTCTCTGCCAAGCTGTAGAAGTATCTAATTGAGTAATAAGCTGAAAGCAACGCTAGTAGCAATAGTACACTGGCAAACCAGTTGAGCTATGGCTGTGGTGTCCAACACGCTAGCCACATGTGACTATTTGGCTGATGGAGTGTGGCTAGTTAGCTTGAGCAATGTGGCTATTTGGCCAGCTGAGTGTGGGTACTTCGCTTCAGAACTGGTTGGACACCACAGAGCTAGGAGTAGAATTCCCAGCACACAAAGGCAGATTTGTGCTAGCTCAGCTCTCACTAAGCTATCCCACTACCAGAGTGTTGCCAGGGTAGCACATGCAGTGAAGGGGGGCAGTGCAGGCTAGCTATGCCAAGTACAAACTGGCCTGAACCCTGTGGGCATGTCCTTGGCATAGTTAGTCCGTGATGTCTCTTGCCACTGCCCATGCTACCCTGGGTACATTAATATTCTTAGCACTCAACGAGAGCTTGCACGAGTATGTCTGTGCAAGCTGGCAATCACACCTGTATCACCTAGCGTGCAGCCTTTGCCACCTTCTCTACCTTTGCATTTAGAACAGCCCTCCAAAAATATACAGTCTTCTCTCACTGCGGCTTGTCAAGAAATTGTGTGTGCAGATCACATGCTTTCTCTGTTTCCTCCCCTGGTTTTGTGTGGTAGTGATTAGTCAGGTTAATTACCTTTAAGGAATTGCATTAAAATCAGATTTTCAGAACATGATCAAGCCCATTTAAGAAAATTTAGTTAATGGAATATTCTAATAAATTGAAAGTATATTCTCTCTATACTAAATTAAACTATTTTGTATGAATGTCATACTTATTTGCCTATTAAATATTAACAGTCAAAACATTTCTCTCTCTCTTTATATAGTCAATTATAAAACACTCCACATGTCTCAAGTAGTAGTATATGTTGGCTTGAAGCATTCAGAACAAATGAATTTCTCATTAACTACCAATTCTATGTCTCAACAGATTAAATGTGAACACTAAATGCAAATTATAAAATGAGGCACCAGAAACACCTTTGGTATAGTTGTTCTTTTTTTTAAGATTATGTTGGAAAATGGGTAATGAGGCGGGACTGACATTATTCCTTTTTCATAAAGGGGGGGGGGGAGGGAATCTTCCCCCTAGTTTGTTTGGCTTTCCATTTATTGAAAAATCCCATTTAAGAGGGAAAAATTGTGTTCAGTAGCAGTTGACAATAAGTAGGCTTGACTATATAGTATAGTAAAAATGATACAGCCGCTCTTGGGGAGAGAGGGGGGACTTGGAAGAATATGAACTCCCTAGAGGTAGCGCTAACTCGTCATGGAAAACAATGACCCTTTGATTTTAAAAAAGGTATCTTATTCCCTTAGGAGTAGCTGAAATCATTTCTCTAAATCCCTTGTTATTTCTGCTTTTGTAAATGTTGCATGACAGTCCCAGGCTCCCCTAAGAAGATAATGATATTTAAAAAAATAAATAAAATAGAGCAAGAAACTGTAACTTCAGCTGAGTGTTTGAGTAAGCAGGGCAGCAGCAGCTGATCTATTAGCTCTGCATGACTGAAGCCACTGGCATCAAACCATAGTTGAAACAATCCTCGTTTTTGTGTCTTTCCTGGCTATTGGAGGACACTCTGCTGGCGACACACTTCACCAGAGCTCGGCACCGGGCCGTCTGAGCACTCAGAGATGTGCTGGGTGCTACTGTAAATGCCTCCTACATCCCTGGGGACTGAGATCAGCTTTCATGAGAGGAAGGTGTGTTTGGATGTTCACCAGTTTGTAATTCATTCTTCACGCTGCTTGCCTTCAGGAGCTTACTGATCCTACCTTGAACCAGCTTTTGTGAGCATCATCTTTATTCTCCCTCCTCCCTAAAGCACTACATAATATTTTTTTCTCTCCAACTCACATTGATACCTCTGTTATGTAAAGAGACAACTAGCTGGGATATTTTCTAACAGCCTTTTATATGCAAGTGCTCAGAAGGGTCATGGAATTTTAGATTTCAACTTTTCCAGCTGGATATTTAGTGACATATTCTCTTCTCATTATTCCCAAGTTTCTAGCATTTCAAAGGCAACCCGAATTTTAGTCCTAAAGCCTCCTATGTTTATGTCTCTTCCTAGTAGTATATCTCAAGATCATCTCATCTGAAGAAGTGAGTTGTGCCCACGAAAGCTCATGATACTATACATATTCAGGTTGTATAGTATCCTGGTCTGACAAGACCACTGATGTTGCTGGACCAGAGAGATCTGGCGGAGGGCCAGAGGCAGGCTGGTTGCAGGGAGGCCAGCGGCTAGGAGCCCCGCTGAAATGGGCAGCTGAAATGCCAGCGGGCTCTGGCGAGGCAGCAGTCTGCTGTGGTGGGGCCAGGAGCCCCAGCAGCAGGACCACAGGACTGCCACAGTTGGGCTGGTGGAGCCAGGAGTCCTGGCAGTGGCCCTGGTGTTGCCCCAGTAGGGTTGGCAAGGTCAGGAACCCCTGTGGCTGAGCAGCAGTCTACTGTGTGGGGGGGGGGGGGTGGACAGCGGGAGTCCTGGCGACGGGACTGTGGGCTGGTGGGGCCGATGCTGCTGCGGCAGGGCAGGTAGGGCCTGGAGCACCGGCAGCAGGGCAGTGCTTTGCCGCGGAGAAGCTGAGCACCCCAGTGGCAGGACTTTGGGCTGCCGTGGCAGGGCATCAGGGCTGGTCGCCTGTGGGGAGCCTGCTAGGAGGCTGGGCTGGGGGGAGTGGGGCGGTGGCAGAAATGACCTCCCCTGGTCTGGCAAAATCCCTCTTTTGGGACCACTGAGGTCCCAAGGATCCCAGACCAGGGAGGTCCAACCTGTATTTGTGTTGGTGTCTAAGGTGCCGTGGGACTGACTTGTGGGTTTTTTTGTTTGTTTTTTTTAAAGTTGTTTTTAAAGTTCCAGATTAACATGGATACCCCTCTGCGACTTTTCCTAGTAGTATATTTCTACATAGGAGGTCTTCAGAAACAGTATTAACTAGACCCAGATCTTTTACAAATTTTGACTAGAGCAGGGCCCAGGCTATAGAAAAGATCTCCTCCTTAAGTCCTCCTGTCCTGACAAATCTATGCTCAGACATGGCTGAACTTTAAAGGATAGTGTTTCAGGTTGGCTGATAATTGTACTTTTCTGCGGTGGACTTTGAGTTGTGGAACTTGTTGCCCTGTGATGTTAAGGAGACCAGACATCCTGGTATTAAGAGCTTTAGCTTATGTAGCCAACTATAGTTCCCTCTTTTGCCTCCCCTATTCCCCTGGAAAAAAATGTCCAGATTTTTTACACAAACTATATTATACATTTGCACAAACCTAATTTGCCATTTAAACGTACCAGTTTCTTATTGCCTTCCTGTTTCCTTTTCTGTTGAGAGGTATGTATTGCTTCTAGGACTCAGGTAAAGAATACTGTAGTAGCTTCATGTTGCTTTAAGGATTTTATTTTCCTCACTGTTTACTTTAGACACTTTGACAAGTCTTAATTTAAAAAAAACCCTCCCATTCTTAAAGTGTAGTGTCACTGTGCTAATTTTTGGTGTGATTTGTTCCCTGAGGGTGCTGATTTTAAGTTTACTGTGGTCACTATTAGCTAGTGGCTAGAAACTGTAGATACTTGTTGAAATAACCTTTGTATGTTATTTAGGACTAATTTGAGACTAGCATCTCCTCATGTCTTAGTTATTCCAAAAAAAAGCTGTTACTTAAGGTATTAAGAAATGGCTGATATAAGCTTGTGCCATTTGACCATTTTACATGCAGGTAGTTGCAATAACTGGGGTTCCATATGGCCCAGAAATCTGCCTGAACAGATCCAGCTACAGGATCATTTCATATAGACTGAGATTTGAGCTTTGCATGTGATCTGGTAACTAACGGAGGGAACATAAAGAAAGAGTAATGACAAAAAGACAGTTTATCACATTGGAGGCTCATTTAGGGAGGTTTTTCAGAGTTTGGGGTTCAGCCCCACCTCATTTAAGGGAGAGGTGTTCACAAATGATTGACAGGCACAGATAACCCTGGAGGCATACATTAGGAAGGGATATAGATGCTAGAAATGTGGCTATGGTGGGGCAATAACAAACCAAGATTAATTTTAGAAAAATAATTTTAAAGAGGAGGAAGAAACATGGACAGTAGTAATGATGGCAGAGGCCTATGGATAATTGCAGCAGGTTAGCCATGAGTTTCCAGGTCCACAGGGCAGTGTAGTTTGGGGCATTGAGTAAGAGCAGGGAGACCTAGATGCAATTTGATGAGACCACTCCTGGAATTCACGGTCAACCTGGAACAGGTTGCCAGGGGATGTTGTGAAAGCAAAAGGTGTAACAGTTCAAAAAAGAACTAGATGAGTTAATGTGGGATAGAGCTGTCAATGGCTACTAACTAAAACGGTCAGGAGTGCAACCCCATGCTCTGAGTATCCCTGGCCTCTGTCTGCAAGAAGCTGGTAGTGAACAATAGGGGATAGATCACTAGATGAGTGCCTGGTCTGTTCATTCCCTCTGAAGCATCCAGCATGGGCTACTGTCAGAAGACAGGATACTGAGTTAGATCAGTGGTTCCCAAACTTTCCATGAACAGGGAGCTGGGAGTGGGACTGTTGCTTCAGGATGGAGTACATGGACAGGAGTTAGGGGGGCCTTAGGTGGGGGCCAAGGGTGCTGTGCCTGTCTGAACATTCCTTTGTGTGGTGCGTCATACAGTTTTTGGGGATCTCTGGGTTAGATGGATCAATGTGGCCATTCTTAGGAATGTGCAGAGCACTAATGCACTACTCACAATAGTTGAAGCTATGAAAAAGTTACACTGATCAACTCAAACGAGAGAATTATTGATAGGTGCAATAAGTAATAAAATAGCATTTTTAATGCTTTGCCTAGTCTACTTGTAAATGGCCCAAGCAACAGAACTTCCACCAGTTCCCATCATTATCCCACACAGTTCAATCATTTTCATTATTCCTACTTCTTTTTTCCTTGGTGTTTACTCCCTTCATATTCTCACAAGGCATTTATCATGGCCCTTCTTAGGGTTTATCTGTACCGTGCGGTGATGTGCACCCGCAAGCACACTAAATGTTCCCAAGTGCTATTTAAAGTATATTAAAGCGCACTAGGGACAATTAGAGAAGTGTAGCATGGTCTGCACAAACAATTAATGCACAACATGATAGTGCACTTTAGAACACACAACCCAGTAATGCACATTAATCCACATTAACTCCAGTACCAGGCAAACTGGTTGAAATGACAGTAAAGAATGGAACAGATGGACATAATTTGTTGGGGAAAAGTCAACACCATTTCTGTAAAGGGAAATCCTGCCTCATTAATCTCCTAGAATTCCTTCAGGGGTGTTAACAAGCATGTGGACAAGAGGGATCCAGTGCATATAGTGCACTTTTAGATTTCCAGAAAGCCTTTGACAGGGTCCCTCACCCAAAGACTCTTAAGCAAATTAAGCTGTCATGGGATAAGAGGGAAGGTTCTTCCATGGACTAATAATTGGTGAAAAGATAAGAAACAGAGTGGGAATAAAGGGTAATTTTTCAGAATGGAGAGAGGTCACTAGTGGTGTCCCACAGGGGTTTGTCTTGGGCTCAGTAGTATTCAACATACTCATAAATGATCTAGTGAATGGGGTAAACTGATGTGGCAAAATTTGCAGCTGATACTAAATTGCTCAAAGTAGTTAAGTCCAAAGCAGACTGTGAAGAGCTTCAAAAGGATCTCACAAAACTAGGTGACTGGGCAATGAAATGACAGATGAATTTTAATGTTGATAAGTGCAAAGTAATGCATATTAGAAAACACAATCCCAACTATACGCATAAAATGATGACTGCTCAGGTGGTCAGCAAGGGCCCAGCTGCTGGAAGGAGCAGAGCAGCTTCCAGCAGCTGGCCAATCTGTGGCCCCAAGCGGGACGTCCCACCCCACACCCGGCCAGGGACTCCTTAGGGCCCCCTGCACCCGTATGCCTTACTAAAAAGGAGGCACCAACCCCAAGGCCCCGACAGGGGGCTACAACCTCAGGCTCCCCCGTCTTGCAACCTGAAAGGCGGATTATTGATGAGGCACAGCCTGGGACCCAAGAAACTCTGGGGACTCCTCGCCTCCAGGCCCGGGAGGAGCGGCGTAGCTCCCCATTAGTTAAATCAGCCCAAGTGACCCACCCAGAACTCGGACCATACTTTGCCTGCGGCTGCATGGGCCATTTACAGAAGGAGTGTCCGGAAATGGACTGTAGCTTTAGCCGGGTCTACACGGCTGAGGCCCAGGCCCACCGACCGGCCCCACCCAAGCTGACGAGCCATGTGGAGGTGGCCTGGGCCAGTCGTTGGCCTTGGCCAGATCCTCAGGGTCCTCCTGGTGTGAGAGGTAAGGGTAGGCCTCTGCTCCCTCTGGCAGGTGGGCCCCTACTGAGCGTCTGAGCTCAGCTTTTATAACTTCCTGCCTCTCCCCTAGGCTTCTGTGGACTTAAAGGGGCAGGCTCCATCTCAGCCCATTGGGGCTCAAAGAGAGGTTCTTCCTCCTCCGGGTCAGTGAGCTGCCAACCCTGCTCACTACAGAGACATAACTTAAACTGGTAGTTTTCAGCCTTGAAAAGAGGAGACTAAGGGGGGATATGATAGAGGTCTATAAAATCATGACTGGTGTGGAGAAAGTAGATAAGGAAAAATATTTACTTGCCCCATAACACAAGAACTAAAGGTCACCAAATGAAATTCTTAGGTAGCAGGTTTAAAACAAACAAAAGGAATTATTTCTTTACACAACATATAGTCAACCTGTGGAACTCCTTGCCAAAGGCTATTATGAAGACCAGGACTTTAACAGTGTTCAAAAAGAACTAGACAAGTTCATGGAGGATAAGTCCATCAATGGCTATTAGCCAGGATGGACAGGGATGGTGTCCTTAGCCTCTGTTTGTTATAAGCTGGGAATGGGCAACTGGGGATGGATCATTTGATTATTTCCTGTTCTATTTGTTTCCTCTGGGTGGCACTGGCCACTGTTGGAACACAGGCTACAGAGCTAGATGGACCTTTGGTGTGACCCAGTATAGCCATTCTTATGTTCTTAAATAAATTCATATTTGAAATCCCTATCCATTGTTGAGCACTCTTATTCTATGGATGCACAGATCTGTGCTGGTTTGAATGTGAGCCATGAAAAATTTCAATATGTCATACTCAAATCTATGGTATAATCTCAGACCCAACTCTAAATAAACAGAGAGACTTTGAGTGTTTCCCTTAGGGGTATGTTTGCCCTACAGCTGGAAGCATGAACCTGACGAAATTTTCCAGCCAGTTGAACAGGAGCCCTGTAGAGTGGCTGGGAGTGGCATTGTACAGGCAGAAGAAACAGTGAAGATACATGAGCATTATCTTGTGGATGATAAGAATCAATGGACATACAGTGCTGAAAAAGCCATTGCATAAGGTGGGGCTGAAAGTTAAGTCAGGAGTGGGCAATAAAGTGGCAATGGTTCACTTGGTGGGCTGCTGCCACTATATTTACCTGCACCTCCGCAGGTATGGGTAATTGCATCTCCCATTGGCTGGGAACAGTGATCTGCGGCCAACAGGAGCTGTGATCCCCTGAACCTGCTGAGGCACAAGTAAATATGGCCGTGTGGGGACCCACCAGGTGCTAACTCTGGCAGATGGTATCCTGCCCAGAGGCTGATATTTGTCCACCCCTGCATTAAGTGGAAGGAGAAATGCCATGTGGAACAGAACTTTGTACTGTGGTGAGGTTGAGATGGATGCACAGGGTAATGCTGAATGGTTTGGGAGCTGAGTAGTATGTATTGGGATGCATGTGATGTGTCTTCTAGGAGGTGCTGAGAATGTGTACATGAGACATATCCAGTGAATTCTCTCTGAGAAGCCCAGAGTCTGTATGCAATCTGATGTACCCAGTTCATTCCACAGGGGAAGGGATCTCACAGAAAACATGGAGACTTTGCTCCTTCAGCAGTCTCCTAATCCTCTCCCACAGTGAGTGAGTCATACTCAGCTCCCTGTGGCTTGTGAGTTCATCTTGGGATCTTGTGCCATAGCTCTTTCTTTATGAGGAAGGTGTGTATAAAGATCCACCCTAATGATTTCTGTTGCTGACTGTGACAGCATGTTTTATGATGGGTGTGGTACATTCCCATTTTCTCTGTTGTGCATTTACAGTATTCACCTTCGAGCCCAACCTATGGCCACTCCCACCCTCCCACTGGGAATCGCCCACAGTAAACTCTGTAATTACCTTTATTTGATCTAGGGAATGGATTTGGGAATTTTACTGGTATGGTTGTAAGCTGAGTGTGTTAAAAACTTGAGCAACTGATTTACTGAGCAGTGATGTGTTCGCTTAGAAGGGAAGAAGACAGCACAGATGTAAACACTGAGTTTTCATAAGACAAGTTCACAGGTGTCACTGGCTGCTTCCCCCCCCCCCCCCCCCCATCCCCCTTCTGTTCTGAAATTTGATTTGTCCTTTTCATATGTGTTCTTTTTTTTTTTAATTGTATCCTTTGGTATATATGGTTGTGACAATTTTCTTCCACTATTTGATCTGAGGAAATGCGTCTGGCCCACGAAAGCTCATCACCTAATAAACCCTCTTGATAGTCTTTAAAGTGCTACATAGTCCTGTTTTTTTGTTTCAGCTACACCAGACTAACACGGCTACATTTCTATCACCACGCTGCTAAATATCTGAGACTTTTTGTTCTTTTTAAGCATTAGTTCTTTAAAATGGTGTTTTCAAGCCCTTGTCTACATTTGGGATTTGCCCCATTACTACCATTGGTGAAGTTTCCATATTACCAGTCCCAAGTGTGCACAGGCAAGGCTTCTATAAGCAGCAATTTACACTAGTGATTTTACATGTTTTTTACAAGAGATTTGCATTGGTGCTGGTCACTGAATGCTGAAATCCTCCGTGTAGACAAAGACTTGAATGTCATTAGAACTGAAGAGATTCTGGCTCAAATTTCTATATATTCTGTTGATAAGCCTCTTAAAAAAGGTGACCCTTAAATTCTTACCTTGACTTCCCAAGATCAAATGCTTTTCAGTATCCATTTAGCAACTCGTAACTAATCCAGCTGTCTCTCAGAAGGACCATGAATTTTGGAGGGATATAAGCACCTGCCGCTTATCCCCAACTATTAATAAGGGCTGCCTTATTCCTAAAGCTCAAGTTTTATTTTCAGAAGGAAAAAGCAATGATAATATACATGCTAGGAGTTCTTTCAGCTTTCATCAAGTGTACACATTGTGCTGATGAGAGAACTAGAAGGTGTGAGAGAAAATAAAAAACCTCCTAAACCCTAAATACTAATAAGTGGCAAACAGAGAAGGATTAAAAACAAGGCCATGACGGCACAGACTCTTACAATCTTGTTTGGTACTACCTACTCCCGCCTCCTTTGCCTGTCTGCTGTCTGTTTAGATTGTAAGCACTTTGGGGAGGCAGCCAGCACATTTTGACTATGTCAACAATAACATACAATCACCATTCATGAGACATTAGCTACCCTTCATTTTGTACCTTCTCTTTTTGGCCCCTGTGCTAAGTAAAATGTACTCATACCTCAGTAAAAATATTCCCAACCCATCCCTCACATCCCTACCTGCACTAGGCTTGGAGATATTTCAGCTTTCTTAAGAACTTCTAGGATAATAAAATAAACTCTCCCACTACCGTGGCTGACTGTGTGCCCAAAGAAATGGGTCTGCTTGCCAGAGTTACTGTACAGTATATATCTATGTATGCTGGGGCCCCATCACTGTTACCCTATGTTCCCCTTCTGTTTACTGTGTATCCATGTAATCTCTCAGCTGATTCCTCATGGGTCTTCAAAAGAAATAAAAATATAACCCCATTAGATCCAGAGAGTTTGCAGCCAGTTCATGTTTCGAGAGGAGTCTCAGAATATATCCCACTCTGAATGTCATTCTCCAACTCGTCTCATTTACAGAAAGGCCCCAGTGATTTTCCCTGGAAGAGGCCCCAGGAAACTACAGCCCAGCCAGCTTAATTTCTGTACCACAAAAGATAAGGGAGCAAATAATTAAGGAATCCCTTTGCAAACCTCTAGAAGATAATATTGTGATAAATAACAAGGGGGAAATGGTAGATGTGGTATAAACTTAATCAAATGCTTTACAACAATCTCACGTGACCTTCTCATTAACAAACTAGGCAAATACAACCTAGAGAGAGCTGCTATAAAGCGAGTGCATAACTGGTCAGAGTTATCAGTGGTTCACAGTCATGCTGCAAGGACATAACAAGTGGGGTTCCACAGAGATCAGTTTTGGGACTAGTTCTGTTCAATATCATCTTCAACTATTTAGATCAGAGCTACTCAATATGCGGCCCGCGATGTGGTTTGAGTTTACGCAGGTCTCAACATGCGGCCTGTGGGTGGAATCTTTTGAACATGGCCTCCACTGGGAACACACTTCATAATGGTAAGTCAATATAATGGTCTTCTATTGATATGCGTTTTAGTAGTTAAATTCCTGGACTGTCATTGCTCATTAAAAGTGCTGTCATATGGGTGGAAATCGGGTAAATATTGCATTTTATTAGTATCAGCAGAACTGACTGAACTGGGGCCTGTGTGTTGTGTAGTCTTGCCTTAATCTTTGTATTCATGCCTGTCAGTGTGAAAGAAGCTGTTTGCATATATATTTGCTTGTACATGCAACCACACTTAAGTTGCAGCCCTCAGCATGTGCTGTGAGTATCACTGTGGCCCCTGGGGCTTCCAAAGTTGAGTAGCCCTGATCTAGATAATGACATGGAAAGTACACTTATAAAATTTGCAGATGATACAAATCCATAGTATGCCCACATCTTGAATACTGCATACAGATGTAGTCACCTCATCTAAAAAAAGAGATACTGGCATTAGAAAAGGTTCGGAGAAGGGCAACTGAAATGATTAGGGGTTTGGAACGGGTCCCATATGAAGAGAGATTAAAAAGACAGGGACTTTTCAGTTTAGAAAAGAGGAGAGTAAGTGAGGAGAGGATATAGAGGTCTATAAAATCATGACTGGTGTGGAAAAAAATAAGGAAAAGTTATTTACTTGTTCCCAAAATATAAGAACTAGGGGTCACCAAATGAAATTAATAGGTAGCAGGTTTAAATAAGCAAAAGGAAGTTTTTCTTCATGTAGCACATAGTCAACCTTTTAGTTTTTAGTTTAGTTTACCCCGCCTCTCTATTTAAAATGGCTCACCTATTCGAGGTGGCTTACAACATTTTAAAAACACAATATAAATATATATAAAAGTAAAATAAAAGACCCCAAGCGGGAAACCTGCTAAGACCTCGAGAGAAGGGACACACACAAACTCAGATACCAATAAACTTAAATAAATAGCATGGATAAAAAAGGCCAGAACAATGCCAGCATTGACGCCAGGTGAATGTCCCAGGGGAGAGAATTTGGAGGGCAAAAAAGTTTTGAGATTTAAAGTATAATTCAGTAGACATTCTTTTCTCAGTAACATCTCAACATTTTCTTTCCATTCTCTCTCTCTCATATCAGCCCATTGCTTCTTCTCCTAGCCTCAGAGGCCAAGGAGAACAATTTTTCTACCTCCTCCTTGTGACACTACTATAATGTCCCCTCTCAGTCTTCTCCTTTCTAAACTAAAGAATCCCAATTCTTTCAGTCTTCCCTCATAGCTCATGTACTCTAGACCTTTAATCATTCTTGTTGCTCTTCTCTGGACCTTCTCCAATTTCTCCCTGTCTTTCTTGAAATGTGGTGCCCAGGCAATACTCCAATTGAGGCCTAATCAGCGCAGAATAGAGCAGAAGATGACTTTTCATGTCTTGCTGACAACACTCCTGTTAATGCATCCCAGAATAATGTTTGGTTTTTTTGCAACAGCATCACACTGCTGACATTTAGCTTGTGGTCCACTATGACTCTAGATCCCTTACTGTAGCACTCTTTCCTAGACAGTTACTTCCCATTCTGTATGTGTGAAACTCATTGTTCCTTCCTAAGTGGATCACTTTGCATTTGCCCTTGTTAAACTTCATCCTATTAACCTCAGACCATGACTCCAGTTTGTTCAGATCATTTTGAATTATGACCCTATCCTCCAAAGCAGTTGCAGCCCCTCCCAGCTTGGTATCATCTGCGAACTTAAGTGTAGTCTCTATGCCAATATCTAAATTGTTGATGAAGATATTGAACAGAACTGGTCCCAAAACAGACCTCTGTGGAACTCTACTTGTTATGCCCTTCCAGCATGATTGTGAACCATTAATAACTATTCTCTGAGGCTACGTCTAGACTGCAGGTTTTTTTCGGAAATAGATATGTAAATTGCTAACCGAAATCTGTGCCTCTTTTCCCACTTTTTTTTTTTTTTTTTGGAAGAGGCTTTTCTGAAATTTGGCCTGTCTACATGGGGACAAATTTCAGAAAAACCTCCTCTTTTGGAACATCCCTGTATTCCTCTCACCGAAAGGAATACAGGGATGCCAAAAGAACACGCCCGAAACTGTTCTGAAAAAGCGGACGTGTTCCCTGGATGCGGCAGAGCTTTTCTGGGATACCTCATGCACCCCCCTCCTGGCCAGACCCCACTCCTGTAGCCTACCTCCCACCCAGACCCGGAACTCTCATCCCCTCCTGCCCTCACTTCGTTGTTATGGGTCCTTGGCTGGTGGTCCATGGAAAAGTCCGCATTAAGCGGGGTGGGCCACAAGCAAAAAAGTTTGAGAACCACTGGGATAAGGTAAGTACTGCAGTACATTCATATTTAAACTTTTTTCATGACTGAAAAGTTTTCCTTTTTAATTCCAAAGTGTTAAAATATTCTCAAATCCCCTGAACAAAAACATCTGATATTTTAGAGGAAGTCTACAGAAATTCTCTTCACTTCGTCCCATTCTATACTCTCCTAAATACAGCCCACAGAATGACATGAGATCTCAAAAATAGTCTCTTCATCTGGGAATAACTAGGCCCTGAGATTTGTTTCCTTTGGACCCCAGTGCAACTGATGAGAAAGAGGCAACAAACTGAGAATGGAAATAGAAGGATATTCAAGAGTATTGTAAATGAGAATGTAAATGTCCAGTAACAAATGTCTATGAACAGATGTTTGAGTGCCTAAATTAGCATTTTCTATTCTGTTAGTATACTTGAGTAAAGTGAAAATCAATTAACTTGTGTTACAGCAGAACCAAAAACTCCGCTCTAGAGCAGACTAGGGAGTTTAGGTTGGTGTAATTTACACACTGAGGAGACAAAAGATTTATGTTAAAATAGGGTACAGGCTACTTTAATTTACAGCTTCTTTCAGCACCTTGGTGTTTAAATTACCCCAAACTCTCATAGACATAGATTGTGAACCATGTATCACCTCTGATTTTGGCTTATGAGGATGTTTTATTTTAGTTTACACCTTTTGCTTAATGATGAAAAATTGTGTATAGACACTTCTATTTTGGATTAAAAATACTATTTTAATTTAGTCTAAATTGGCAAAAAGCTAAATCAAAGTAGAACACTCTTAATCTGATATGTGTCCACTCAAGCTTAGACCATAATTACAGAAAATGTGAATTAAAACCAATTGATTTATTACAGAGAAGAGACAGTTTGTGTTTAGAGAGGCCTTAAGAGAATTTAAACATTAGTGGGGAATTGAAGGGAAACAAATATAAAGGCTTGTCTACACTAGAACATCTTTTGGCATAGCTATATCAGCAAATCCTCTTAATGTATCTGAAGCATAAATTACACCAATTTAGACCCCATCTAGACTTTCTTGGACTTGCTTAAATTCGTCAGGGAGAGGTGCTAATCTCTCTCTCTCTCTCTCTCTCTGTATATATATATATATATATATATATAGAAAGTTTTTCCTGCCAAATGACATAATCAGGCTGGGGTATGCAAACATAGCAAGCAGTGCAGCCCCCTAGATCTTCTAAATATAAAAATCTGCCTGTGAGGAGATCTACTTCCATTAAAAAAGCCATCAGTCTGCATGGGAATCCATTTGAATCAGATAGCTGGAGGGGGAATGTGTGTACCCAATAGTGACACAGAGCCTGAGTGAAGGATTTCCTCAAATAGCCCCGTCTTCATAAATAAATGCACAATATATATAGAAATAAAGAAATGGAACACAAAGACCAGTGTTTTTTGGTAGAGAAAGGAGTAATTGTAACCCAAAAACTGTTTGGAGCAGGGGCTCACTGGTGAGAGAGATTAGATGCTTTGGACCTATTCTCCTAATTGTATAGCTAGCTCATCTATTGAGTCCAAAGTAACCAACATCATTTGAAAGGATATGAAGTAATGGTATTAAAACACAAAAGAAGTGAGAAACAGCATATGGGATCTTCAGCAGTTACTTTATAAATGACTATTTTTGCCACATTTTCAAAATATTAAATGGCTCCACAACAGGAGCCATTAGTTATACATTGTTTTGGTTGGATGGGTTAATATTAAAGTGTCATTCATTAATTCATTTGAGATGCTAATTCAAGATGATCAAAAAAGCATCAGATCTGATATGTCCACTCAAGCTTGACCCAAGCCCATTTCTAGAACTAATATTCCTATTACACTCATTTTAACCATTATTTTTTAATTTAAAAAAGATGTTCTTCTGGAAGCCCTGCAGAATTCAAACCAGGGAATTGCATGTGCAGTAGCTGGTTTTCTATTGGAAACATGGACACTCAATCACAACATTGGTGCTAGGAGGATCCTGTATGTGTTCTGTACCAGTGTTTACAGCCCTAAAGGACACCAATGAGAAATGGCGGGGGGGGAGGGGGGGAGGCAGGGGTAATGTTCTGGTAATTCCCCTAAAGCATTATATAGTGCTTGCTGCTTTGACCGATTTCTGTTCGTTGAAGCCAAAAGGTCAGGTGGTGTTTTGAGTTTGAATACTGTGCAGATCTCCTGGGAAGTGATGTCTGCAGAACAGATGGGAGGGGAATATTGTTAAGCTAAAGCAAAACTAGTTTATCTTCCCTTTGGAGCGCAATGAAATGTACCATTTAAAAAAAAAGATTTTTACGTCCAAAATAAGGAAATGAGAGCTGAAGTCTAGCTTAAGTCCTTATTTATTTAGATGTCAATCAAAGTGGGAACACTGAGCAGAGGGATTTCCCAGGTGCTCCGTTTGCATTTGCAGTACAATGCCTTTGCCATGAGCAAAAGGGCTCAGTAATTGGTTTTATTTTCAACTTTCCAGTTTTGATTCAGAAGCTTGCCTTTGATTTATTGGTTTTCTCCACAGATCTCAGAACCACAATGTGTGGTGCTCACTGGTTAGGGTGTGAGGAACATGCATTTTATTGTCAGGCCAAAAATTCAGGTTAACCAATCCCATCCCAGAGCAGGAAAGAATAAGTGACTAGTTGGCTGATTCACACACACAGTTCAGTACATTCCTTCAGACTTGTCTTGTGGCGGAGCTGGCAAATGCCACTGGAAAGAGGGGAGAAGGAAATGGAAAAACTAGAGGGAGAATAAAGCTTAAAAATATAAAAAAACATATTAACTCCCACAAGAAGAAACCCAGGTTCACTTGTTTTATGAAAACATTGGTGCCTGTCTGAACACTAAGTCACATGTACTTCCTATTCCAATTAACACATCCACTCTGATTTGTTAAATTAGCCTGAAGAAAATAGAAACCTGGCTCTCTCTGCCCTGGAATAACCTATATTTATCTCTGATTATTGGTGGTTCTTGAAACCTTTCCTGTTTTCTTTTCTTCTTAAGTGCTATGTGACCAGTTCTCACCATTTTATTGTAAGTTTCGCACAATGTCATGTTTTTCCAAAAAGGCCCAGCTACTGGAATTCTGGAAATAAGTGTGAACTCCGCTTTCCTTTTTAAGAGAAAGCATGCTTCTAGTCCTTATGCTTGTGGAGGACAACTTGAAACCTGAATCCAAAAGAATAAAAAAAACTAAAGAAAAATGAAAAGTATCCTACATTTATTCATTATCCAAACTCACGTGATATTTAGCACTGCAACTACCAATACTACAATGCTAAATTCAGGCAACTCACTGCTCCAGCTCCAGCATTTATTTCAGCCTTCACCCTATTTCACTCTTCACACTTTTAATCAGTTCTCTTAAATGCTCCTTTTGTTGTCTTCCCGTACTCTGAACTTCACCCCACTTTTGTACTTGGAACTTCTAATACCCTCTTAAAACCCTCTTTTTCTGGGAAGCCTTCCAGCTGTAAATTCTCAGCCCACCCTCATAGCACCTCCTAGGGGATGGAATCTGGTTTGATTTTTTTTTTTTCCCCCCTCTGCTGAAAATTTCCCCTGCCTAGTGGAGTGCCTGGCTCAGCAGGAACTGGGGTCAAGGAGAAGACTGCATAATGTCTCTTGAAAATTGTTGCTAGCTGGTGGAACTGAAAGCAAGGTGCTCTTTTTGTGCTGCAGATGGGCAGAACTTCAGGAAGCTGTATCCTGCTTCCCAATGCTTCCACACTCTCTGCAGAGCAAAGCAGAAATGTGGCATCGTAGAGAATCAGTCCAATGTACTCCCATAGCCTTCATCGCTGTACTGTCTGATCTCCTTTAAGGCCTCGGGGTATGTATCCACACGGCCTCCTTGTGAGGTAGGGGGATACTATTCTGTCCATTTTACAGAGAGGCTAAGGGACTTTCCCAAGCTCATAAAAGCTGCCTTTGGTGTCAGAAGCATCCCATGTCCTAGCTTAGTGGCTTAGTTACTGCACAGTCCTTCCTCTCTAAGAACATAAGAACGGCCATACTGGGTCAGATCAAAGGTCCATCCAGCCCAGTGTCCTGTCTGCCAACGGTGGCCAATACCAGGTGCCCCAGAGGGAGGGAACACAACAAGTAATCCTCACGTGATCCTCCCCTGTCACACACCTCCAGAGAAACAGAGGCGAGGGGACACCATTCCTATCCATCCCGGCTAATAGCCATTGATGGACCCAACCTCCGTGAATCTATCTAGCTCTTTTTTGAACCTTGTTAAAGTTCTAGCCTTCACTGCATCCTCTGGCAAGGAGTTCCACAGGTCGACTGTGTGCTGAGTGAAGAAAAACTTCCTTTTGTTTCTTTTAAACCTGCTGCCTATTAATTTCATTTGGTGACCCCTAGTTCTTATATTGTAGGAATAAGTAAATAACTTTTCCTTATTCACTTTTTCCATACCAGTCATGATTTTATAAACCTCTATCATATCCCCACCCCCCCCACTGATATTCCTGGTTTGTCCCTCGGGTATCATATCTCTTGCTTTGCTCAGCATTGTGTGGAGTAAGGGATATATTCTTGTTTGGCATATCCTGTCTGCTGCATGGTGTCATGTAGACTTGTGCTGGGCTTGTCTACACAGGGACACCCAGAAAAGTCAAACAAATTAACTGAAGGTGTGACGTTACTATGCATAAGCTAAAGCACGTTAAATATGGTGTAGTTGACAGTTTTATTTCAGAAGTAAAGTGGCCGTAGCTAGCTGTAGCTTAATCCTGAGGCTTTCAGGTGCTCCAGTTTATGAGCATGAACTTCATTCCATGTGTAGAAAAGCCTTGCGTAACCCTGAGTGCTGTAGTAACACTGACCAAACCCTGGGCATGCAGTGGGGTCAAAAGCCTTGTCAGGCCCCTGGACAAGGGGGCTGCTCTGTGCCCCCAGAAAGGGTGGGACATAAGGGGCAGAGCTGGGGCTAGGCAGCCTTCAGTGCTACCCGGAGCGTGCTGTGCAGCCCTCCAGCAGCAATGTATAGGGTCAGGGCTCAGGCCACCACTGGTGCCGCAGTAGCAGCGGTGGCAGTCTGGAGCTCCAGGCCCAGGGGCAGCTGCCCCTTTTGCTTCCCCCCGGTGGCAGGCTTGCTGGTATAGATGCAGTTAGGGCAACAGAAGAATATTTTGTTGACTTAGCAAAGTAGATTACTTACATCAACAGAATAACCTCTTCCATCTGCGTAGGAAGCATCTATGCTACAATAGATACTGCTTTAGTGCCCAGAGCAGAGACATAACCTTAGCAACCCTATTATTAGGTTAAAACTATACAAAGATCCCAAGCAGTCGTCCGGGAATCCCATACCTCCCACAAACTCATAATGAAGGCTGCTCTGTTCCATGTGCTAGGTATCTCCACTCAAACTTTGCCTCTATCCCCCACTAAAGCAACAAAGAGAAAATAATTTTCTGGAGAAGCAAGATGTGCTGAGACCTTTGCTAGTCATGCTGACCAATACTGCCTCCTCATTTCCTTCTATTCCTCCTCTTACCTGTCTCCATCTGTTGCTTCTGGTCTTATATTTAGCTTTGAGGCACAGATTGTCTTTTATTCCTTGGTTGTACAATGCCTAGCACAATGGAGTCCCGGCCCATAGCTTGAGCTCCTAGGATACTATTACTATTTACTACTATTCATAATAATGATGATTACATCTATTTTAACATATTTTAACCCACATTTTCAAAAGCAGGTGCTGATTTGGGGTGCTTTCATTCTGTGCCCAACTTTAAGACACTGTTGGGCCTGATTTTCTTTTTTTTTTTAGAAGTGCTGAGCTCCTTTGACTCCAGTTAACTTACATAAGAGATGTCAGTGCTCAACAACCCTGAAGATTAGGCCCAATCTTTTCCAAACTGGGCTTCTAGCAGGATAGGATTTTTTTGGAAAATGTTGGCCTTCGTACATAAGCTGCTGTTGCAATCATTTGAAAGGCTCTCATAAAGAGATCAGAAGACGATAATTCTTGGACATTATCAAAACACAATTCAATTGTGATGGGTAATTGGCTTCAGAGTGGTTCCCCCATGCCAGTCCAAGGGCTCACCAGCTGCTCAACATTCCAAAGAATCCTTGCCCACTGCCTTAAATTACAGTGTACAACTATCCCCATATTGACTGGGTGCACATCACTTTAGGATGGAATGTAAAGATAATATTTCTTGATACCTTAAATGATTGCTTCTTAGAGAAGCTGGTTTTGGAACCAAGGGGAGAAGCAATTCTTGATTTAGTCCTAAGTGGAGTGCAAGATCGGTCCAAGAGGTAAATATAACTGCACCGCTTGGAAATAGTGACCATAATGTAATAAAATTTAACATCCCTGTGGTCGGAAAAACACCTCAGCAGCCCAACACTGTGGTATTTAATTTCAGAAAGGGGAGCTACACAAAAATGAGGAAGATAAACAGAAATTAAAAGGTACAGTGACAAAAGTAAAATCTCTGCAAGCTGCATGGAAACTTTTCAAAGACACCATAATAGAGGCACAACTTAAATGTGTACCCCAAATTTAAAAAACACAGTAAGAGAACCAAAAAAGTGCCACCATAGCTTAACAACTAATTAAAAGAAGCAGTGAAAGATAAAAAGGCATTGTTTAAAAAGTGGAAGTTAAATCCTAGTGAAGAAAATAGAAAGGAACATAAATTCTGTCAAATTAAGTGTAAAACTATAATATGAAAAGTCAAAAAGTAGTTTGAAGACCAGCTAGCCAAAAAAATCAAAAAGTAGTAGCAAAATGTTTAAGTACATCAGAAACAGGAAGCCTGCTAAACAACCAGTGGGGCCCCTGGATGATCAAGATGCCAAAGGAACACTCAAAGATAAGATCATTGCGGAGAAACGAAATGAATTCTTTGCTTTGGTCTTCGTGGCTGAGGATGTTAGGGAGATTCCCAAACCTGAGCCATTCTTTTTAGATGACAAATCTGAGGAATTGTCCCAGATTAAGATGTAATTAGAGGAGGTTTTGGAACAAACTGATAAACTTAACAGTAACAAGTCACTAGGACCAGATGGCATTCACCCAAGAGTTCTGAAAGAACTCAAATGTGAAATTGTGGAACTATTAATTGTGGTTTGTAATCTATCCTTTAAATCAACTTCTGTACCTAATGTCTGGAAGAAGGTAATGTGATGCCAATATTTAAAATGGGTTCTTGAGGTGATCCTGACAATTACAGATTGGTAAATCTAACATCAGTAATGGGCAAATTAGTTGAAATTATAGTAAAGAATAAAATTGTCAGACATATAGACAACATAATTTGTTGGGGAAAAGTCAACGTGGTTTCTATAAAGGGAAATCATGTCTTACTAATCTTACTAATCTATTAGAGTTCTATGAGAGGCCCAACAAACATGTGGACAAAGGGGATTGATCCAGTGGATATAGTGTACTTAGATTTCCAGAAAGCCTTTCACAAGATCCCTCACCAAAGTCTCTTAAGTAAATTGTCATGGGATAAGAGGGAAGGTCCTCTCATGGATTGATAACTGGTTAAAAGACAGGAAACAAAGGGTAGGAATAAATGGTAAGTTTTTAGAATGGAGAGAGGTAACTAATAGTGTCACCTAAGGTTCCAACTGGAACCAATCCTATTCAACCTATTAATAAATGATCTGGAAAAAGGGGTAAACAGTGAGGTGGTAAAATTTGCAGATGATACTCAAGATAGTTAAGACCAAAGCAGACTGTGAAGAGCTTCAAAAAGATCTTACGAAACCAAGTGATTGGGCAATAAAATGGCAAATGAAATTTAATGTTGATAAATGTAAAGTAATGCACATTGGAAAAAATAATCCCAACTATACATACAATATGATGGGGACTAATTTGGCTACAGCTACTCAAGAGAGAGATCTTGGAGTCAGTATGGATCGTTCTCTGAAAATATCCACTCAGTGGGCAGCGGCAGTCAAAAAAGCAAATAGAATGTTAGGAATCATTAAAAAAAGGGATAGCGAATAAGACAGAGAACATCTTATTGCCTCTATATAAAATACTGGTACGCCCACATCTTGAATACTGCGTACAGATGTGATTGCCTCATCTCAAAAATGGTATATTGACATTGGAAAAGGTTCACTAAAAGGCAACAAAAATGATTTGGGTTTGGAACAGGTCCCATATGAAGAGATTAAAAAGACTGGGACTTTTCATCTTAGAAAAGAGGAGACTGAGGGGGAATATGATAGAGGCCTATAAAATCATGAGTGTTGTGGAGGAAGTGAATAAGGAAAAGTTATTTACTTGTTCCCATAACATAAGAACTAGGTGTCACCAAATTAAATTAATAGTTATCGGGATTAAAACAAATAAAAGGAAGTTTTTCGTCACACAGTGCACAGTTGGCCTGTGGAACTCCTTGCCAGAGGAGGTTGTGAAGACCTGGATTTTGCAGGGTTCAAGAAAACTAAATAAATTCATGGAAGTTAGGTCCATCAATGGCTATTAGCCAGGAATGGTGTCCCTAGCCCAGGGGTCAGCAACCTTTCTGAAGTGGCGTGTCAAGATTTAACCCTCCTGCTCTGCTGGGAAGAGCGGAGGGGCTCTCTCCACCACTCACCCTGTGGACCACCTGGGTCACTGCAAACCTTTCCATGGAACACCAGTTGCTAATGGAAACTCACCCTTAATTACATAATTACACCCGAGCCCTTTTGCTAGTGCTGCAGCTGGGGAGAACTGTTTAATTTAAATTATTAAACAGATTAAGCATTTTCACTTTCTCATGTTAGTTTATCAAACTTCATTTTAAATAAAGTAAAATACTAGTTTATGTCCAACACAAGGTTTCAATGTTTTCTTTATTTATGGCAGGAGTGGGGAACCTTTTTTGGGTCAGGAGTCACTGACCCACAGAAATCAGTTGGGGACCACACAAGTGAGAAGTAAGACAGCTCCTTCCAAACCCCCTAGCCCTCATTGCTGTGGCCCCCCCAACTGAGACACGTCACTCCTCTGGTGCTCCAGCCCCATGGGGCGAGGGGAAGGGACAGGGAGGACTAAGGTTCAGGGCTTCTGATAGGCCAGATTTACTTTTCTGGGGTTCCAGAGTTAGTGGATTTTGTGGACCTCCTTAAGCTCTGGGGTGGGAACAAAAATGTGTGGTACAACGTGCGGGACAACTGTTAGCGAGTGGGATGGAGTGCAGGACGGGTGAGGAGGGCAGGTTCTGGAAGGGACTGTGGCAGCAGGAGAGGGTGTAGGGTGGGGGTACGAGAGGGAGTTTGGGCGCAGGAGGGGACTAGGGGAGTAACACAGAAAAGGTGAGAGGGTGAGAATGCCGCCAAATAGCTAGTTGGAGAGGGAGGCAAAGAAGTGGGGAGTAAAGGAAAGTACAGCTTCTGCAAAGTAAAATTGTTCCCCCCCCCCACACACATCTTCCCTCTACTCCAGCCTCGCTCCCCTCGGCCCCACGATCCCCCTAGCCTGATCCCCTGCATCGCCCTGTGCCCCTCAGTGCAACCCCTGCCCCTCCCATCCTGCCCCTGCATCCACCTTCAACCCACCCTCTCGTGCCCCAACATCCCTGTGCCCCCAGCGCACTCACCAGCAGGGTAGCAGCACTGGGACTTGCAGCCCCTGGGAACAGCGCTGGTGCGAGGAGAAGCGGAGAAAGCAGAGTCACTTCCCTGCCTGGCCCAGACCTTTGCCTGCAGGCTGCAGCTCTGGAGCTGGGGCAGGTAGAGCCTGGGGCTGCCCAGGACTGGCTCCAGCCTGGCTGGGTGCAGTGGGGTGCTGGGGAAGGGGCTCCCAACCCCTCACACAGCCTACAGAGAGCAGTGCGGTGCAGCCCGGACCCGGGCCCCGGCACTCCACGTGTGCTGCCCACACAGCCCTGGCTCTGTGGAGCAGGCCCAGCCCCGCCCTCTCCCAAAGCAAGAGGCAGCCCCAGGTATGTGCACGTACCTCTCCCCCTGCCCCCAGCAGGAAGCCAGAACTGGTGATCCAGCCTGCAGCACAGGCTCTCAGCTGCGCCCCGCGTACCAGTAAAAATCGGCTCATGTGCCGCTTGTGGCACGTGTGCCGGGGGTTGCCGACCCCTGCCCTAGCCTCCCTCAGAGGCCGGGAATGGGTGACAGGAGAGGGGTTGCTTGATGATTCACTGTTGTGAACCTGGCATTGGCCACTGTTGGCCAACAGGACACTGGGCTGGATGGACCGTTGGTCTGACTCAGCCTGGCTGTTCTTATGTTCTTAAGTCCTGTTCATGGATGGAGATCAGTGCCTAGCAATGTAATTAGCCCAGCTCGGACAAGAGTGGATTATTTCCTTCACTGGATTACCTACATTCCTGGAAGAACAGGTTCCTGTCTAATATTTCTGGCATCCTACCATTTGCCCATAGAGGGGAATGCTGCAGGGACCTGCCCTGGCAGGCCGGCTGAACCAGCAGCTAGAGTTTGCAGGGCTGGAATATTTACCCAGTTCTAAGAGAAAAGCAAGGGGTAGGTGTGGACCTAGTAAGAGGACACTAGCTGGTAACAAGCTGGTGAGGCAGCAGGACAGAGGGAAACTGGGTCAAAGTGACAGCATGTTAACCTTCATTACATGGCTCCGATGAGACCTCACCCTATTGTGCTGTGCTCACTTTTGGGCACTTCACTGCCAGAAGGATAATAACACTTTGTGCTGCCAGGGCTTTGGCTCATCCAAGCAACTTAAAATGTTTTACATACATTAATTAAGCCTTGTCAAGGGCTATGCAGGGATCACTGTCCCTCCCACATTAACAGCACTCCGCAATAGTAGCCAGTGTTTTAGGACAGGGAGTGAAGAATGTAGTATTCAGTGCTGCTTAGGAAATGTAGGAAAATGGGGCATATTTGCATTTATCTTTTATTCCAGTTCTTTGGGTTAGTTGATTTCTGGGCAGGGGAGCACACGTGGTCCTTGCTCTCAAAGGCTTACATTCTATCTGGGAACAGGGTAGAGAATGATTGTATGGATCTTAGTAATATTTGTTATTCCGTAAATGTTGATTCAAGGGAGAACTAGCGTGTACAGATTTCTTGGGGAAGAATGAGTTTTCAGGCAGCTAAAGAGCCTGCTAGACTGAGTCACATCAGGGGTTCTAGGCTTAGAGGGAAACATGGAAGAAGCTACTGACAGCAAAAGACGTGAATGGAAAGCTGAGTCATGCATCTTGGGCAATATAAGAAAGGAGTAAAAAGGGATAGATGAGCTACGTTGTGCAAGGTCCCCGTAGTCAAAGACAAGGAGCTCTGTTGGTGTGGGAAAGGGGAAGCCAATGACGGGAGCTGAAGAGCAGCAAGTCATGCTTGAGAAAGCAGGGCAGTTGGTCAATGTTAAAGTCAAATCATCTATGACACCAGGGTTAATTCTTCTCTTCTTATGAAAAGTGTCATGGTTTCTTTAATAATGACAACTGATTAACACCTTTGTTTTCAATCTGATCTGCCATGAAAGCAGCACAGTGTCTCTAAGGGACTGAGCCAAGCATGATCCAGAGGAAAGAGTATCACTTGCCAGTGACATTGCCTTTAGCAGCCAGATGTTTCTGGGTGGTCTCCCAGCTCTGAGCCTTTCCAAGCTTATTTAGTTTGTGAGAACTGGCTGCTTCCTTTTTATATATTAACTGTCTAATGGAAACACCTTGGCTGTGTCTACATTGGCACCCTTTTTCGAAAAAGGGATGCTAATGAGACCAGTCGCAATTGCAAATCGCGGGATTTAAATATCCCCCGGTATTTCATTACATAACTGCCGCTTTTTCGGCTCGGGGCTTTGCCGGCAAAAAGCGCCAGTCTAGACGGATCTTGCGGAAAATAAACCCTTTTCCGCAAGATCTCTTATTCTTTTCCGCAAGATCTCTTGAAAGTAGGAATAAGAGATCTTGCGGAAAAGGGTTTATTTTCCGCAAGATCCCCGTCTAGACTGGCGCTTTTTGCCGGCAAAGCCCCGAGCCGGAAAAAGCGGCAGTTATGTAAATGCAAATACCGCGGGGGATATTTAAATCCCCCGAGGATTTGCAATTGCGACTGGTCTCATTAGCATCCCTTTTTCCAAAAAGGGTGCCAATGTAGACACAGCCATCGGAAGATGTGGCCCAGGGGATGTCCATAGGTAGGTGTGTTGCAGGAGGGCTTTATTCATACCACTAATTTAATCTGCATTCTCTCCCTAATTAATCTCTCTGTATTTTAAGGTAATTGTTTTCAAGGTTCAAGAGAGTGGGGAGGGATGTTTACTTAAACCATGAGATTCAAGGTCTCTCATTAACAGCTCAGGACATGGGCACAAAAGAGTAAATTTCTACCTGCTGAAAAGTTGCCTCCTTTTGCTATTTCTGTGGCTCTCGCTCAAATGTCAAGCACTATCTCCTCTTTACTCCTCTCCCAAACAAGATTCTTCCCGTCTCCCCATACCTATGGAGCTCAAACATACATCACCTAGGGAACATAAAGGCATTGCAGAACTTGAAGTCCTTAACTGTAAAGGTCTGGCTGAAGTCACAGTGAACCTGGTGGTTATATGTGCCCTGAATGTCAGGGGGTCACTCAATGAATAGGTACTAAGGTGGGTGTGGCCTTCATTATCTTGTGCACCATGTGAGCAGCTCTGTATGAAAGTTTTCTGGGGCCTTGTGTGACTTTGAGCCCCTCAGCATTGATTGTCTCCTTGTCCCTCTGCCGCCTGACAACCTATAAGAGCTGGGCTATAGGAGTTGTTACTGAAAGTTGTCGTGTGTCAAAGCCCTCCTCCAGTTGCTCTTCCAGGTTAACAGTACAAGGTTTCTGGTTAATTGTTGATTTCTCGGAGCCTGGAACTATTATATTCTTGTGTCTGTTTTCACACTGTAGCTGTTTCAAAATGTAGCATATCTTTTACTGTGTCCTCCTCTCAACTTGTCTCCTAACCATTGGGCTGTATTTGAATAGCAACCATATTATCTTGGAGACAAGCTGGAACTGTAAGGAATGGAATTGAGAGACATTGCTTTACTTAGTTGTCTCTTCTTCCTTCAGCCTTGTGTTTTACCATAATGATTCGTATTTTATTCTGTTTTGGTAAGGTTCTTATACCATGCCCATCATCAGGGTATCTGGGCACCTGCATATACTCTTCTGTGCATTCATAGGTTACCAGTCTGGCAGTGTGGTGTCACTCCAGGTATATGTACAATGGTTTGTGCTTGTTGTACAAACCAGCACCATCTCACGCTATACATTATCAGCTGTGGTTCAGAAGAAGCACTGGCATGACAAGGTTCTACAACCTCTCTTTCTTCATACTAATGCTCCACGTGGGGCATGTTGTTTAATCCTGCCCATGTCCACCTCATGTTATTTGGATGTAAAGTAAATGAAAGTGAGATAGCTGTTGACTCACATGGCACGTGGAAGCACCTGTTTGTACTGTTCAGCAGATGGCTGAGAGCAAGATGTACAAACCTACACCCTAAGAGCTGCTTGAGCATTTCTAGTCCAGATAGTGAAATACTTTTTTCTCCTTCACACTCTGAGTAAACACAAAATAAAATAGACAAAAAATATTGAAGCTGAATTTCACCCAGTTCGTCCCAATTTTTCCCAATTATCAGATTAGAAAATGTGTGATTAGAATAAATCAAACCAATGTGTTGGAAATAGAATTTACTGTATAATCTGATATCACATCAGTCACATAGGAGGATCAGGCTGGTTACAGATAAATTTGATAACTACTCTCCGTTGTAACACAAATGGCTCTGTTTGTGATAGAAATGTAACAGTCTGAAACTGAGGGATAGATTAGATAGCTACATTTTAATAAGTGCTTTAGGGGAACAAACAAAGTTCAGCCTGCAGCCATGAGACAAGTAATTTTTCTCAATTCATCTAAAGAGTCCGTTCTGGAGTCTGTGTGTTTGTCTGGATCTCATTACAGGCATGATACCTTTCAGTGCAGCAGCAAATCTGAGAAAGTTCACAGCTACCACCCAAAAATTGCAAAATACAAAAGGCAAAACTAGTGATACCTAATCCAAAACATGGATCACAATATTTGCTTCAAAACATCTTGCTTTTCTGGTTTTTGACTTCCCATCAGAGAAATAATTAAAATAAATCCTGTTCTACTACTAGTAGGCAGGAGAGTTATCCATTTTATTTTCCTTTGACTATTAATATTTATTATTACTTTTCAAGGAATGGTAAATCCCCCGGGATTTTCCCTGTAATGATGAAGCAACTGGTAACCTACGTTCAGTTGGTACATATGCCAACGACAGGTAGGGGCTCATTTGTATGCCACAATTTCTCTGAAATGTTAGTCACCAATACTCCTTGTTCTCAGTAAAAGAAAAATAGAACTCTGAGCTTACCTGGTGTCTACTTGACTCTTTCCCACTCTGAATGCTCCCCCATTCACAGGTGACAAGAGTTTAAATTGAGCTGCAGAGAAAAGGGATGTAAATGCTGACTTTCCACCCTAAAAAGCCTGGAGTTCTTCAAAAAGTGAGCCTCAGAGACATCAGATTAAATAGTTGAGCTAAGGTGGGAGAGTTTTGCACCCCCTTCCCTTTGGCTTTCACGGGTGAGTTCTAAAAAGCTGTATGAAGTTGACAGAGGTTTCCTCTTACCTTTCTACTGAAGCAAAACGGCGTGCTGCTGCTCCAGGATGGGATTAGGTCATGCAAAGAGGCTTGTATGAGAGAGTAGAGGCTCAGCAGTGCTGAGACTCCCAAAGGCTGGAAAGATCTGATCTTACATCAGGTGAGGGAAGGCAGCTGGCTAGGCAAGCCAATAATTATGATATCAGCTCCTCTTAGCCAGAGGCAATTCTGCATTTAATAAGAATACAAAAATGACTAAGCTGCAGGTTTTCCCCCTCATTTTGCAGAGCCTCTTGGTAATTTTTGAGAAAAGCTGGATGGGTATTCAGCTCAGTTTCCCTCTCCACACACCTCTTTGCTTTACTTTTGGTTTGAAATGCCCACCTTGTACTGTGCTTTGCAAACCTCTAACCTCAGTAGGTTGATTAAAAGCGTGTTTTCCTGAGTTGGACATTAACATACTATTGGCAGCATTTAGTTGTCCACAATAGGGTTGCCTATACTTTTATCCCAGCTGATCTTTCATTATGGCAATATTGTAGTTCCGCTCTGGAATAATGTCAACACATGCGCTACCATTTCAATCTAAGAGGCTCAGCATAAGGCAAGTGTTCTTAAAGGAATTTTCCTTACCAAAAACTTCAGCACCACAAGCATATAAATAGGACTGAGTTGCGTAGGTGTGCACATGTATGTGGAGCGAGGTTTGTACATGTGCATTTGTTTGTGCCAATGTGTACAGAAGGTTGTGGATATGGATATGCAGGTGTGGAAGTACATGTTTGCATATGCTTCTCTTACCTGGCTCCTACACACTCTCGAGTCCTCTAGAGAAACTATTAATGTTACTGTAAAAACATTCACCTACCTCACAGGATGATGTGAGGGTTGATTAATGTTCGTAACATACTTTGAAGATGAATGCTACTTATAATTACTATTATTCCACAAAACAGAAGAAACAAGCCACATTTATGTCCCACAGTTATGATGAGATACTGAACAAGAATCCTGATACATTGATAAAGCAGAAACTCTGCTATGGAAGGTAAAGTGATAGTCAAATAAGGATGCATTGTTTGGACCCTGCAATTTGAATCATAGAATCATACAAATTAGAGATGGACAAGAGCGTTATCAAATTCTCATAAAAGCAGAAGGTATGGAATATGAGCTGTATTTTTACCTATAGTTAATAATAATTTCCTCGCTATAGACAAAAGAAAGTTATCCGCACTGGTCAGCAATTTTTGACACTATTAACCTCAGGTTTTTGTCAGTTCTTCTACAGCAGTAGTTCTGAACCAGGGGTACCCCCTGAGGGTATGTAGAGCTCTTCCAGGAATGCATCAACTCATCTGGATAAGTGTTTCATGGGGATGGGTTTGTAGGGGGTCACAATTGCCATGTTGGTGTTAAGGGGTAGCAAATAGCAGTAGCTTGAGGCCCCGTGCCACAGGGAGCCCCATGACATTAAGTTGTATCCTTCAGCCCAGAGGTGAGGCTTGGGGCTTGGGCTTGTGAAAGGGGCGCAGTAGTCTGGAAAGATTGAGACCCAGTGATATTGTGCAGGACGGGAGTGTGAATCTCAGTAGTTTTGCTCCTTCCTCTCTGAAAGATCTCCGAAGATAGGACTGGATAATTGCTTATCCTACCCAAGAGCTCTCCCAGTTAACATCCCTCCAGGTTATGTGTGTAAATATGTTAGGGGAGATTGTGATCTGTTTGGGGCTGCACATGGCAGCTTTTTCATTGAACCCAGATCCTACAGTCTCATTATTTCCCAGTTTCTGATTAAGATAGAGATTTGGAGAAAAGTGAACTGGTTGTGAGTTACCCTAAATAAGGGAGAACTAGTGCTTGCTTGCAGGAGAGAGGAATTAGGGGAATGGGCTGAGACTGTGTCTACAATAATGTTTGAAGATCTTGGTGAAGATCTTTCATCAAGATGCTCTGATTGGATCCATTACTGTTCCATTACTGTTCCTCTGGAATCTGTGACTGGTGTAATGGTGATGACCTTCCCTTTCTAATGCTGACCTTACACCATTCATCTACACCTTGTGTTACATCCCAAATAGACTACTGCAGTGAGTTATGTTTAGCGCTGTTCTTTGGACTTTTCCCAAACAGGGTTTGAAGAGGGACAGTAAGCAGTTACTCAGTGTGCTGGCACTTCTTCCAAGCTGCCATACTGTGCGTCACAATCTAAGTTTCCATTTTGAAAAAAAGAAAATCTTTAGCCTTTGTGGTTGCAAAGAAAATCTTTATATTGTGACCCAACTGTAACTGCTGTAGCAATGTTTGGCTGAGTCTGGAACACAACTTTGAAAGGTATGGACTTTCCCTTTTGGTTTTACTGAGGCATGAACTCTGTGGGCCAGTGAGGATTAACAAAATGTCAACATTGTTAACAGTGTCCCTGTTGGCCAGGGCTTTGGGGAAAGGAAAAGGAATGGCTGTGAAGAAAATCTGCACAATCTACTGAGAGCAGTGTGGGGTCTCAGTTTGGTTCTAGGTGGGGGGATGGCAATTTGGAGAGTAGCAGCACTTGTTTTTTCTGCACAGTACTTTCCATTCTGAAAGATCAGCGATTGTCAGTAGCTTCTCATCTGGCATCTCACATGGGTGGGATTTGGAGACTTGTGATATTTTTTCCAGTTTGTCGCCTGTCCTTCATCTAGTGGAGCCAGCGCTCTTCTAAGTGGGACATGTTACAATGAGAGTTTAAAACTTGTTGTCAGATTTGCACTGGCTCTCTGGAGTGTTTATAACAAATGTTAAATCCTTGGATGGTCTTAGACCCCACTATTTGAGAGACAACCTGTCACCTGAGTGGAATCCTGCCCTGGCTTTAAGAATGGCCATCATTGTTAGTCCCCGGAATTCTGTCAGTGGAGGATTCCATTGTCCCTTTGGAACTTGTCCCCTTTGGGGCACACCAGACCCCAGACTCAATCATGTTCAGGCCATGGTGTGACAGACTCCTGGGTGCTCTGCTTTGCTTTGCAGTGGTGGCAACAGTGTTTATGCTCCTCATTATGAGCAGCTTTGTAGATTTTTGTTTCAATCTTTTTGTACCCTAACATTTGGACAATATGGTTACAAAATGACTCAAGACATGAGCCAACCAGCTATTCTGCAACCTTTAAATAGGAAAAGCGGCCTGGCATCCCTCTCCTGGGATCACCTGAGGGAAGACACACCTAGGTGTAACTTAACCGTCTGCTGTACTGCCTTTAAATAGTAATCAGAGCTTGCCCTTTATCTTCTGAGATATCCCTAGGGAATACACACCTTGGATTAACCTACATACACGGCAGCCCATTTTGGTCCCTCAGAAACCATTTCAGATACATTTATTTGGCAGTTTGAGACCTCCAGATTGTAACCTTGCTACAATTCTCGCCCTTCTGAATCTTCTGTCTGACATAGACCTCTCCTTTGCCCTCTGTTTTTTCACAATCTCAGGAAAATGTGAGAGCCCCAATATTCTATGGGAGTCTTGAAGGGGGCTGACTGGTCTGGGATGTAGGTTTCAAATCTGGCACTCAGATAACAGGGTCCTGCTGTTGAGATCTATAGAGCTTTCCATCTGTTGGCTGCAATATTCAGCTGTTTCTGTGTAAGATTAAACAGTATACAGTAGACTTCCGATAATCCGGAACCTTTGGGACCTAGGTGGTGCTGGATTATCGGATACGCTGGACTATCAGGAGGTACTATAAGATGGTTTTTTATATATATATATATACACACACACACACACACACACACACACACACACACACACACAGAGTATATACTGTATATAAAGTGTTACACACACACACACACACACACAGAGTATATACTGTATATAAAGTGTTTTTAACCCTTTTTATTGTAGCACAAGCACTGTCCAGCGTCACACAATGCCAGTGGCAGACTGACTCGGTCCCGTCTGGTTTCGCTTGGTCCAGCTGCTGCCACTGCTGCCTCGTGACTCGTTTTTTGCCGAAGCTCACTCACTAGGCTCTTGCCATTTTGATGCCAGACTATCGGGAGTGCCGTACATTTGGATGCCAGACTATTGGAGGTTTACTGTAGTAAGTTATTTAAAACGGTTAAATATGAACAATCACTTTCTAGCTGCTGATTTAATATCTTTTCTGCACCCCCAGCAGTTTAACAGCCCCTGTTGAAGTTGTGTCGGTCCTAGGATAGTAGAGACACAAGGTGGGTGAAGTAATATTTTAAATTGGACCACCTTTGGTCAGTGAGAGAGACATGCTTTCAAGTGTACACAGCTGAAGAAGAGCTCTGTGGAAGCTCAAAAGCTTGTCTCACACTAACAGAAGTTGGTCCAATAAAAGATATTATCTCTCCCACCTTGTCTTTGTTGTTTTAGAGAGATTGGGTTTCCTAATCTCTCCTCTGTAGTTGGAGTGATACTGGTGATGGCACAGGAAAGCTGGAGTGTCTAAAGCTTGGTCAACACTGGGAGTTTAGGTTGAACTTAGCCACATTAAGTCAATTTTCTAAACAAAGAGTCCACACTACAAAGCCTGTTCTGTTGATGTTAAGGGCCATTAAATTAGATTTCTGTACTCCTGCTTTCACTAGGAGTAACTGCTTATTTCAATCTTGCATGGTCAACTTTCCAAGTAGTGCTCTGAAAGTCGAGGTTCTTAGCCTCCAGGTGGTGTCCCACAGTGCTCCATGATGACTGGTCTAGCCACAACTTTGAACTCTATTGCTCTCCAGGTGAACAGGAAAAGCATTAGGAAAATTTAAATTTAATTTCCTTTGTGGCCAGCGTGGTGAGCAGACCTCAGAGCAGGCAGCACACCTGAGCAACATACCTGACCATGAGCTCCATGAGTTCCCCAGGTCGCAGATGAGCACCACTATGGAGCATGCAGGAGATCCTGGACCTCATTGCTGTGTGGGAGAGGAGTCTGTTCTCATAGAACTACGAACTGGCAAAAGAAAAGCAGATATTTATGCCAAGATCTCAAAAGCATGGAGGAGAGAGGATTTGCCAGAAATGCCCAGCAATGCCGAGTGAAAATAAAGAAGCTGCGGCAGTCATACCAAAAGACAAAGGAGGCAAACAGATGGACTGGAGTATTACTGCAAACACGCTGCTTCTACAATCAGCGGCATGTGATCCTTAGGGGCAACCTGACCAGCTTCCCTAGCCGTGGAGCTTCATTTTTTCTAACACATTAGGTTTTATGCTCTACAATGTATCTCTAAGTCTATGGATTCCTCCCAAGATCCTCAAGCAGCCTTGGGCAGGAGTGTGGAGGACAGGATGGTGAAGGAGGAGAAGAAAGAGGAGGAGGAGGAGAACGGTCAGCAGGCAAGCAGGGCAACCAAGATCACCAAGAACTGTCTACAGCCTTTGAGACAGTCCTGCTTCCCCTCCCCACTTCCCCTAGGACATCTGACAGTTGGGCACTGATCCTGTGGGAAGGGAAAATTGCACTCTTCTAGCAAACGGGGTGCTGAGCAGACAGACACCACATGAGCCTGTGCCCTGCTCTACCTCCATGTCTGGACCCCCTCTAATCCCTCTCGCCCACAGACTCATGCCCCAGCCTGTCCCTTACCATGCTTGCTACTGAACCAAGTCCAGCTGCTCTCCTAAGAATTCTGTGGTGCACCTGCAGCAAAGTGGTCATCTAAAAGCATAACTGTACCCTTGTACAGAACACGTCCCTATCGTCTTTAGACAGAACTTTGTTTTATCCTAACCGATTAGGTTTTATGCTCTACAGCGTATCTCCTGCAAAAGCTGCCTTTCACTTTGTTACAGTGGGAACAGCAGTCAGCCTGCTGTGCACTCCCCTGGCCCTGCCCATGTCTACCTGGCACTAATCTGCAGGCAAAAACGGACTAGGAAAGATTTTCAAGGAGCAAATGCAATCTGCCAACTAGGACAGGGAGTGCATAAGCGAGTGAAGAAATCCGCTGTTGGAGATGTGTGCGGAGCGCGATGAAAGGAGAGCATGCAGGGAATGGGAAGTGAGGCACCAGGAAAGAGTGTTGTCAGCCATGGTGGATGTGATGGACCGCATGGCAGTTTTCCAGAATGCCTACCTGAACAGGCCCCCCTCCAGTCCTTGCGAACCAATTTTCCTTCCTCACCAAGTTCCATAGCCTCCTCTTCCAAGGACCCTAGAACATGGGGAGAGGGGGATTCAAGGGCAGCCTCACGCTTAACCTCCAGGGATGCAAAAAGCTGTCTGTCTCATAATTGTGATCACATAAACACACACACACCAAAGCTCCCGCCCTGAACTCCTTTTCAGTCCCTGTTGTGTTCCCTAGATACCAATGTGTGAGTTCTGAACAACAGTCTCTTTATTGCTTGTGCTGAAGGTGGGGACTTACAGGCAAGCACACTGAATACAGGGACACCTTGCTGAGAGCACAAGCATGACTCTCAAAACTGTCTTTCAAAGCCTCTCTGATTTGCACGGCCTCTCACAGTGCTCTCCTTATTGCCTGATGTCTGGCTGCTCAAAATCCCTGACTCGGGGCTGTGTCTCGGCATTCCACCCAAATGGACACATTTCCTCCCTTATTCTCACAAATATTATGGAGCACACAGAAGGCTGCCACCACAATGGGAATGTTACATTTGCTGAGATCTAACATAGTAGACTTTGGAGCCTTCCCTTTAAATGCCCAAAAGCACATTCTACCACCATTCTACACTTCCTCAGCCTGTAGTTGAACTGCTCCTTACAGCAGTCCAAGCTGCCTGTGTACAACTTCATGAGCCACGGGAGCAATGGGTAGGCTGGATTGCCAAGGATCACTGTTGGCATTTCAGTGTCTCCTATTGTAATTTTCTGGTCTGGGGAAAAAAAGTTGTAGTATACAGCTTGCTGAAGAGGCAAAGTTCCTAAAGATGTGCACATCATGCACATTTCCTGAGCATCCCACGTTGATGTCAGTGAAATGGCCCTTGTGATCCACCAGCACAACCACTGAGAAGTACCCCTTGCAGTTTATGTACTCCTTTGGAAGGAGTGCCAGGATAGGGATGTGTGTTCCATCTATCTCCCTGTGATGGGGTGTGCATACCCCGCATTGTAGCAGGTGGGATTAAGACCCTATGGACAGAGGAAGTCCCTCCCCTTCACCCGGACTGGGCATGCTCCAAGTGCTGGGGCAGTATAAAAGACAGCAGAGCAGCTCAGTCTGGGCTGGCCAGCAAAGGAGAAGGATCTCCAGCCAGAGCTCCGGAATTGCAGCAGCCAGTAACTCAGACAGTAAGAATCGGAGCCCCAGGAGACGGATGTGACACAACCCCCGCAGAGTCCCAGGGAGAAGCTGCTGCTGAGGAACTGGAAGACCCAGCTGGTATGTGGGACATCGACCCAGCAGAAGTGGTAGGAAGTAACCCAAGGAGAGTTCAGGAGTAGCCTCTCCCATCCAGGTATCCTCGGTGTGTTTTGGCTGGATTCCCCACCAAGGGAGTGGCAGACTGTTCTGCAGCTCACAGGGCTCTGAGTTGGGACCCGGTGGAGCAGGGAGGGCCCAGGTCCCCCTACCAGGGTGCTAGGCCCAACCCTTCTGGCTCTGGCCCTTAGGCCATACTGCCTTGAACTGAGGGCTGTGTACTGACTCTGACTATTAGGCCACACTGCCCTGAGGCAAGGGCTGTCTAGAGACTCCAGCTGGTAGGGCATACTGCCCTGTGTTAGGAGTCGCTTACGGACTATCAGTGGCTATTAAGTGACTTTCGGCCAGTGGCCTATACTGCTCTGTGCATGGGGCTGCTTATGGCCTTTGGGTCACCCTGAGACAAGGGAGGATTAGGGGACTCTAGAGACAGCCAGCTACCTGGTGGCCAAGCAGGCAGCCTCCCACTCCAGAATAGGCTCCCATCTGTGACGGGATGCATACACCGCCACACTCCCCAACACAGCTACGGAACCTCCGTGTTGCCAAGCCCTCCATTGTGTCCTCCACACTTCCCAGAGTCGCTACCCTCTGTAGCAGAAGAGTACTGATTGCTTTGGCTACTTGGATCTCAGCAGTCCACACTGTAGATTTCCTCACTCTGGATTGATTCCCAGCTGATCAGGGGCTGTCTGGCATTGCAAGCTTCCACAGGGCAATTGCCACTCACTTCTACACTGTCAGAGTGAGTCTCATTCAGGCATTCTTGCACTTCAGGGCAGGGAAAAGCAATTGCCAGACTTCCATGAAAGTGGCCTTATGCAGGTGAAAGTTTTGCATCCATTGCTGATTGTCCCATAGCTTCATAACAGTGCAGTCCTACCAGTCTGTGCTTGACTGATGGCACCAGAACCAGCGTTCCACTGTGTCCAGAGGATCAAATGTCAGCAGCATCTGCAATTTGCTCAACTCAAGTGCTTCATAGAAGAGTACGTCCATGGCCTCCAGAGAGTCTTCCTCATTCCAGCAGACTCTGGATACGCTCTGGACATACTGCAGAACTAGGTGTACCAAGGTTAACATCATCCTCATAATGCTTTGATGCACAACAGGATCCACGCTGGGTTCCACACTCATGCTGCTATGGCATCTGTGCAGATAACCAGCAAGGGAGAAAAGGGCCTGAAAAGGCTGTTTGCCATTGGTCTGAAGCGAGGTGGGAGGAGGAAGCGAATGTATTATGGGCCGCTGATGACATGTACCCAGAACCACCCCCTGCACAGTTTTGGTCCTAGGGTGCACTGAATGCAATGGAGTGGCAAGAATTCTGTGATAGCTACCCACAGTGCATTGCTCTCAAAACGGACTGTAGCCACCCTTCTGAGGATGTGCAAATTACAACTATGTTAATTTCTTGTGCATAGTGGAGACATGGACCTTCAACTTTACAAAATCAAGTGCGAAACATCAACCTTAATAAATTCAATCTTACCTCTCAGTGTAGACATGGCCTAAGGGAGTTGCTTGTATGACTTCTTGCGAGCGAGTGTAGTAAGCAGAAGTGCTTATTGACTGGTTTGGTGCCTTATAGTGAAGAACCCACAGTCTTGGATTGTAAGTAGCCCTGGCTCTAAGCATTTTGCCCTGATTCGACCCTCTGAGTGGTGCTCCAGAAGCCTCCTATATTACACGAACCCAAACATAGGAATGCAGTCAGGGATTGCAGTGCTCCTTGGCTCACACAACCTCCTACGTGCCTATTGGAAAGTGTACAAACTTGCCAATTTTCTTTGAATAATACCACTGCTAACCATGTCTAACTTTCAGACAGCTCTTTCATCAATAGCTCTCAAAGCGCTTTACAAAGGAGATCACCGTTGTACTGCACAGAGAGGGGGCATAACCTGCCCAAGATCCGCCAGCAAATCAGTGGCAAAGCTGAGAACAGAAGCTCAGGTTGAGCTCTTGAGCCCCAGCAATGCTCTAGCCACTAGGCCATACAGCCCCTGGATAACTAAGTAGCTTTACCTTTCTATTTGCAGTATTCTAGTATTTCCTATAAGTCTAAGGAAGTATAAAGGAATACTGTTGGTAGAAGTAACCTTACCTATGGCATTCTTTGCCGACACTACAATTTTTAACTTAGTTTGTAGCGAATTAGAGGCTCTACACATTTTTCCCCATACACGACATGATTGATATTTAGCTAACTATGCAGCTAACAGGGTTTCTCACTTGCCAGAGACTTTTAGGCTGACACATGATTTTGTACCTGGCTCAGCACAGTTTTTATTAGTGTTGTTGTTTTTTCAGGATAGCTTGAGACCCAAACCATTCCTGATGAATAGTAAGGCTAGTCCACCTCCTTTCCTCTCTGAGTAAGAAGGATCTTTCAGAGTGCACTGCTCCATGTCCTGGTGTATGCATGTCCGCTTGGCGCTGTGCCTCCTGAGGATGAACTGGTGGTGTGGTAAGCATGGATACACAAACATCATTAGCCCATGGTTGTGTTGTGGGGGAAGCTGTTGAGTGAACACAGCTCAGATATGGTTCTTGAAACATGAACATATCAGGAGCTGATTACAAAATCCCAGTTGTACTTGTGTTGTCAACAGGTAAAACTGCCAAATTTTTAAAGTGATCATGAGGAACTAACCAGCTAGTGCACGGCCTTTGGAATAGGAAAGAGGTGCTGAAATAGATTACCTGGGTTATTCCTAAGGAATGCTCTGCTGGGATTTACTTAGTCACGTGTACGACCTTTCAATAGCAAACAGGATCTGGGATGGATTATTAGCGGGAACACCAACCACATAATTTTTGCAGCTGGCTTGGATTTGAGGAAGTCGGTGGCTATTTCAGACTCAGCAGGGAGATTGTGGAGTGTAATTGGCTATCAATCAGTTGCTTGAGCTGACCCATTTAAGATCAAGTGCATGAAATTTTGGAGACATCTGGCCATATTTTGCCCTCAGATTTGTGTGCAGAGGCTCATGTTGAAGGATGAGTAATTGCATTTGCATTTTGATATAGGCAGAAATCTGAAATCTGTCAAGGTGTCTCCATCATCTTGTCTCTTTCACCTCTTGCTTGAAATCTCATCTTTTGTCTTCCCTTACTGGAGTGCAGAACATAATGCCTTAAACTTGGGTAGAGAGTAGTTGGAAAAGTCCCAGCAGGTGTTATTTTAGAAACTAGAAAATGGTTCAGTGAAACAAGGAGTGACTCATGCACATTGTGGAGAGCTGAACCACAGCAGTATCACTCCCTTGCCGATACAAAGCAAAGAACAAACACATGGGCCCCTCCCAGATGACTTATTGGGACTGTGAGCTCACCAGTGGCCTCAGGAAGAACTGCTTATGTAGCATTTCTGACTTGATTTTCTCTCTTTTGCTGCCTGGGAACAGAGAACCATCTCAGGATTCAGCAGTAGACATCTTCCTGTGCCCATAGTCTGAGTCCTGAGGAGGAAGGGAAAGGAGGTGGGTATTTTGCACTCAAAAATTCCTGGATTTTCTTTTAAATTTCAGACACCGAGAATGAAGTGTTAGGGATGCAGTGATAGGGCTAAGTGCCTGCTGGGCCATGAAAGGACGAGGCCATATTTTCAGTATTGACATTTGTTTGTGTACAGTCAGAGGCCTTTCCGAGGCGCATCTTTAAAACAGTATGACACTGTGGGTATGTCTACACTGCAGCATTTTTCCAGAAAAACGGCTGTTTTTCCAGAAAAACTACACTTATAGCCACACTTCTATTGCATTCTTTTGACAGAAAGTTGAAAGAATGGAGGGGTTTTTCCAACATTGGTAAACCTCTTTCTGCGAGGAAGAAGCCTTTTTCCGAAAAAGCTTTTTTGGAAAAAGGCGTGTGTGGATACAGAAGAGGGAGTTCTTTCGAAAGAGGCCTCCAGGAAATAACACAGGTGCCCTGGTGGCCACTCCGTCCATCCTAATCACAACTTAAATGCGAGACAGCGTCCAATCAATGTGGTTGCTATCTTTCGGAAAAGCACATTGCTTTTCTGTTGCACTTTTGCTGTGTGGACGCTCTCTTTCTAAATAAGCTTTTCCAGAAGGTCTCTTCCAGAAAAGCTTCTTCCAAAAGAAACCTGCAGTCTAGACGTAGCCAGTCTGTGTTTTGTTCTGAGTGACAATGTATAGTAAAGTTCCAGGCTGGGCACTTGGGGTGAGCTGCTCATTGTAGCTCTACTAGTGGATTAGCGGCATGCCTCTAGAAGTAGGAGAAACTTAGGGGCCAGAAGAGCTGACTTGGGGACTAAAAGCGAGTGAGTGAAATGTAGGGTGGCCAAAGAAGCCAATACACAAAGGAGGAGGATCAGTGAAGATCGAGGGTGGGGAGAGTATTGTGGAAGGAAGTTGAGGGAAGTTAAGGAGGCACCAGAAGAAGTTACTGCAAGTAAATGTTTCACTTTTATTCCAATAAAATTTATTTCATAAGAACGTAAGAACGGCCATACTAGTTCAGAGCAGAGGTCCATCTAGTCCATCCAGCCCAGTATCCTGTCTGCCAACAGTGGCCAATGCCAGATGCCCCAGAAGGAGTGAGCAGAACAGGGAATCATCTAGTGATCACCCACCATCACCCATTCCCAGCTTCTGACAAACAGGCAAGGGACATCATCCCTCCCTATCCTGGCTAATAGCCATTGATGGACCTGTCCTGCATGAGTTTATCTAGCTCTCTTTTGAACCCTGTTAAAGTCCTGGTCTTCACAACAGCCTCTGGCATTCAGGTTCTCAAGTGGGTGTTTCTCTGCTTACATCTTCCTCCAACCCCTCCTGCTAGGGTTTCAATGGAGTAAGACTGATTCTCCCTCTCTGCCAACTTTGGTGTGAAGCATGCATGTGACATCCACATTGAAACTTTTGCCTCAATCCACAGGCTCCCCCTCCTCCCCCACGAGATGTTCTCAGAGTTCTCCGCATCCAACTCCAACCGTCTAACTGCCAATCATGCGTCAAAGGGTCTGCAGTTTATAACGTGCTACAAACCTGAAGAATTAGGCTTTATCACATGAGAGAGTCGCTCTCAAGCTGGCTTCTCTCCAGATCAGTGTGCAGGTGGCGTCGTCTCACATGGAATGGCCTCAGTTTTAATGTGTTCTGAGCAGTCATGAAAGTGCCAGGCCATGAAACCTGCTCTTGTCCTGCCGTGGCCCATCGTTTTTTCATCCTTGGTGAATGTGTCTGTGGTGAACTGCCTTGGGCGAATGGGACTTTCAAAGGCTCTGACAATTTGTTACCTTCCCAGTGAACAGTTTATTACATTTGTAATTATTGTTATTAGCCTGGCAGGTGGTGCCAGAGCTAGGTCTTTTATAACTGCTGTACATGCAAATATTTCTTACACGACAAATTAAAATCTAAATAGAATCCGAGACTTTTCTAGGGTTTGTGTGCAATCCACTCACTCTCATGCGGTCTTATGCAGTCATCTACCAACAAAGATGTAAACTTCAGAAAGCAGAAACTTTGTTTTCCTCTATATCTTGTACAGGGCCGAGCACAATGTCATGTTTCACCAAACCATGATAACATAGTTACATCCATTTCAGGTAGTCTGAAGCAATCCCATTCCATCCATTAACCCATCACTACAATCTGTCACCATGTTTTATTCTTCTAGTGCTTTTCTTCTAACCTGTCACAAAAGATTAAAATAAAATGTATCACAAGACTTTAACTTGCACTGACGCACAATGAAGACACACAACTATATTTCTTTGTATATTCTAGTCTTCACCTTCAGTAAAATTATTTTTAAAAGCCTGTCCCAGGATAGCTGAGGAGGTGGGCTGTGCCCTTGCATCATAACTTATGTGATAAAACTTACCCGCTCAGACTGCTCCTCACCACTTGCTCTGCTCCAGTAAATGTTGCATCACGGTATCTGGCACTGTTACCAAAGAGAAAATGTGACTTCAAAAGAAACAGAGTCAGGAAACCAGCACAGCCCTGTCCTTGGACACCACTGTGCCCTGTCTCCTGCAGCTCATATCACCAGGGCAGCTTTTGCACTTATTAAAATTATCCTTGTCACAAGAACCATTTACAACATTCTGTCCTCAGAATCGACAAGGAGTCCTGTAGCATGTCAGATGTATGCGAAGTGGGTCTTTGCCCACAAAAGCTTATGCTCCAATACATCTGTTAGTCTATAAGGTGCTACAGGACTCCTTGTCGTTTTTGCAGATCCAGACTAACCCGGTTACCCCTCTGATACTTATCCTCAGAATGTTTTTTAAAGAAACTTACCATCCGGGAAAGAAGACACACATGGGAAATTGACCTTTTTTAGTGGCTTCTTCTTTGCCTGTTACGTGTTTGTCCAGACTCACCTGCAGGAGAAACCACCATTCAGGAATGCTGCAGACAGTCAGGCTTATCACCTTTCTGAATTTTATAGGCCTGTTTATTATCCCACGTATTAGGACACAAAACCACCAAACTTACTTTACGGAGGATGCCCTCTGCTCTTCTCACCTCCATGCTTTATGATGTGGGTGCAGAGTGACAAGTGTACTGTCTGGATGCCACATTTTATGTTTGGTAGAATTTGCAAACGCACGATCAGCACCAGGAGATTAAATGCTGCCTCTTGGAGGGATGGGAAAAGGAACATGGACAAAATTCTTAGCACAAGATTTAGTGCCATGTTGTCTTGTCTTGAAGGCGCTGCAGCTGGGCGAGGGAGGTGTCAGGATTTGGCTGACTTATGTATGCACCTGTCAGGGCTCCAAGAACCGATCCTGCTGGAGCCGGGAGCAGAAGCATGTTCTGGAGTCAGTCCCTGCAGGGGCTGTTTGGCAAGTAGACTAGGCCAAAAGTGACACTGATCCAAAAGAGCGGCTGGAAAAATATTACAGACTTCACTGCACCTGGTATAGCAGAAACTAAAGATGTTAGTCCCTGTCCCTGCCCCCATCAGCAATCTTATATTTATGAGCTACAGGTGTGTGCTTACAGAGCAAACAGGACCAGAAATTTTGTGTTTAGGGGAATAATCCTCATGCTTTCCATCAGAGTGTTTCTGCTAACATACAGATGCACAAACATGCACTTCTGCACTTCCACACGTCCCATGTGCACCTGGGGAAAGGACTGCAGCTTCCAGGGATGGGATGGCATACAGAACTCACCCCTTTGGCTGCTGTGTACCTCATTCTTTTCTGAATATATCACAAAGCCCACCTTCTATGTTGCTCGTGATACATGCTGTCTACAAACCTGCTACTCCCTCTGCAGATTGTTTTGGCCTGATGGTGCCACATTGGCACCTCTCTGGATGTACTGAAAGCAGAAGGGCATCTAGACACTTACATTTAGATCTGATGAAAAGTACTGGATTAGCAGCCTAGAAGGCTGAAGTTCTCTCTTTTTCCCTGGACAGGTGCAGCATGTGTTCTGACAAAACAATGTTTTCCATATTCCCCTCCTGTGTGCCTCATCCCTGTCAGGGAAGTAAGAGGGAGGAGTTTAGTTTCCATGATGCATCCAGTATCTGGCCTCCCTGTTGAGACTATCCACCAGAAAATGAGTCCTAGTTCTGATGGATATTTTTAGTATGGATACCTGTTCACTGAGAATTTGGGCTGAAACTTCCACTTCACTTCACATGCAGCATGGAATGGCCACCAGATAAGCAATGACTTTGACTGTTCCCGAGAGGAGAAAAGCTTTCTGTCTGTCTCTGGGCCTGCAGGATCCCCTGAGCCATGCAGCCCCCAAGAGTCATTGAAATAAGTATCAGAAATGTTACCAGTTAGATCTGATCTGGATGGGAAGGATTTGAAAGAAATGACACCGACCATGTCAGTTGGAACAGGTGACAGTGGTTGCTCTTGGTCTCACCGAGCCCTTTGATCAGCTCCGCAGAAAGACGGGAAAGGAAGCGCACAGGTGCAAGGAAGCTTGCATTGTATGACTGGTATCTGCGGTACAGGCACATGATTTATGATTGTATATTTAATGTGGCAGGAATGATACTGCCAGAGGTAGAACAAGGAAGAAAATCTAAACGTGCTTCAGGGGACATCCGTACAAATAAAGCAAACCCTTTTGAATTTTCTGGCAAGTCTCATCAGGACAGTCCTGCAGCGCAGTAGGAAACTTGGCTTTCTCTTTAGAATCCCAGCAGCAATTACTGTCTGTCCAGGGCACACCTGATGAACACCAGGAGAGCAGCTGCCCTGACAGCAGTCTGCGTGTCGGGAAGTGTGTTCCTTTGTGTTTGCACACAACTTGTTGCTTTGACATCATCAGTGAGGGTCCCTCTTAACACACAGTCGAAATATAGAGACATTTCTAACTATTTCTCACTTTGCTTTACTGAAGAAGCAAAATACCACAGAAAGTCTGAGATTGATGAGACTTTTGACTGCATGTTGATACTGGCATGAACTGAACCAGAGTAGTTGTTATCAGTTGGATTGGGAGGGAAAGGTTTCCTGGCTGGTTGGTTGAAAGCCACTTGGATTATTTGAGGACAGAGATTTGGGGTCCCTCTGCTGCGTTTAGACTGAGCAGTGAATGAGGGAAACCAAGGGAACACCAATAACTCTGCAGGTCTGAGCTCAGAAGCAGAGCAGATGGGGCGATGGAACTAGAACACTGAAGTACAAGTCTAAAATGAGCAGCAGAGCATAGGAGTGAAGAGGAGCAAGATGGTAATATTATTAATCAGACTCGTTTGTATGACAGTAGCACCTAAGAGCTCAGGCCCCACTCTGCTACATACTATAAAACATTCAGGGCATTACACAGCAGAGCTAAAGCCGAAAGAAGCTAAGCAATTTGAGCTACGTCAGTTGCGTAACTTAAGTCGAAATGGCTTATTTTGGCTTTTGGAGCACTCTTCCTCCAACTTCCCATATTCCTCGTAAAATGCGGGTTACAGGAGTCAGAGTAAGAAGTCCTCCAGCTCGACATTATTTTAACATTGTCAAAATAACTGCTGCTGTGTAGAAGCAGACTATGTTATTTCAGAATAATGTTACTTATTCCAAAATAATGCTGCTGTGTAGATATAGCCTCAAAGACTTTTCACTTCCCAGAAAAACTTACACTCCAGGGTGGTGTTTGACAGGGCAGACTGGTCCTTTGGATGAACTGTTCTTTTCCTTCTTTCTTGCTCTTCAGTTTTGTGTTCATTCAATTTCTCTTTCAGACTTTGACGCTGTTCTTATTCAGTTGAATTATTGCTATATTTTTAATTCAGCAGGAGTGCTGCAATGCAGCTTTTCTGACAATTAGTACCAGTTCAACTTAGCTTTGTCTCGTATGTTTTCCTACTGGCTCTTTGAAGTTGGGGTCATCCCTCTCTGACACGGCAGAATGTCAGTGTTGGGTGAAGTGATTCTTGTGCTCCATTTGCAGATGCCTCCAAAAGAGCTTTGGACCTTTTATGACAAAGGGCACACCACATATGTGAGCTATGTGTATGGTTTTATTGGTGGAAGTTGGTACCAAAATCTGCAGATGACAAATAGCTCAGTCCAGGAACATGTGGCATGCATTAGGAGAATGAGCTCCAGCCACTAGATGGCATATTGCATAAGAGTCTGTCCATGGTTTCTGATTAGCAACTGAACTTTACATTTTCAAAGTCTTGAATTATGATTAATGGATAAATAACAATAACCATGTGTTTAATGAGAGAAAATGCCCAACCTTGGCAGTAGTGATTAAGGTTCATTAAGAAGTTGTTATTTTGGACACCTGGTGATTAGTGCATGCCAGCCACTTTATTTCCAGGCTTTGGCACCTTGGTCATTACTAACTCAAGTCATAAAGCGGAGTGAATCACAGTGTCAGTCACTTTATTGGTTCTATGGTGGAAAGGATTCTGGGTTTCTGAAATTCCTTGACGTTTTGAAGTTTCAGATTTCCCAATTCCCTGCATTACTGTATCTCTTCCTCACACTGCCCCCCCTTCTGAGCTCTGTTATTCCTCAGCATGGACATTTAAAATTGTTTTTCTGCTTCAAAGACAATACTCTGTCGTCAGACTGACAGCCACAGGAACCAAAGCTCTTTATCCCCTGAACAGGAAAAGCAAGCTAAGAGAATGCAAGTGTCCTGCCACTGCCTGTGTGCCTCATTTTGTGCCCTGGAGAGACCATCCCCCTGGGAGGAGAGGGGAAATCCCTCTCCATACCTCCCCTTCCCCGCTAGAAAAGAGACCTATTGTGTTGAGTGGGGTCCTCTTGTCCTGTAGGAATGGGACAATAATACAACATACAACATTGCAATGACTCACCACAATGGAGTCTACAGCCTAAAGCATAGGGGTGCTGAGTGTGCAGCAGCACCCCCTAGCTCCCAGTAGTAATAACAAACACCAGATACACAGGTTCAATCATCAGCATCCCTGCTATAAACATTGGCTTTGCACGCCTGCTAAAACAGACCAAAAACTCGCTACCCAAGGAGAGAAGGCTCCCTGCCTGTACAAACCCCCTTCTCTTCACTTCCCTCCTTCTGTGGGAGGGAGAATCCCCAGTCGGAAGCAACTTTGGAGACTGTTGTGAAGACTATGCCCCTCCTGAAGGAGTTGCTAGTTGTGAGAGATGGTTAGTTCACAGAGCTGTTTCCAGTTCAGAGCTTTAATAGAACACACCACACCACTGTGGCTTTTAAATGCACACCATGATCCTCAAAGGATGTGATACAAGAGCATGTCTTTGACTGGCTGAGGTTCCCAGGAATGGTTTTTGGCATGCTGAAGAGGCCACAGGACTTCACGTCCCCTGTTCTAAGCCCTGTTGCAGGATGGCTTTGTATTCGAGAAAGTCATGGCTGTCCTGCTTTGACACAGCAGACTGTCAGTGCTGGGTGAAGTGATTCTTGTGCACCATTTGCAGATGCCTCCAAAAGTGCTTTGGACCCTTTATGACAAAGGGCATGGCACACATCTGAGCTATTTGTATGGTTTTATTGGTTGGTGCAGTGTCCATCATATTTTCTAGTGGTTCCCTGGACAATGGAAGTGTTTGTGTCAGCGTAAACCCTTTGTTTTCCCTGGTGTGCACATATGTGTGCCTGTAGCTCCATGGCAGGGGTGTGTCTGGGCCTGGCAAGGATCAGCCATAGAACTCCAGGGGGTTAAGGGGAGCTGACTGCGAGTCACCCACTTAGTCATTGGCATGTGCTGTGGGAAACCTGTGGTGAGTGGTTTTGCAGTGCACTTGCTTTTCAGCCAGATATGCAGGCTTTTCAGCCACACAGGCAGGCAACCGTCCCCTTATTAACAAATATGGCACTTGCCACTCTTATGTAAGGCAAATCCAGCGTGAGCTCTGACACAATAGCTTTGTGAATCACTTGGCAACAGGTGCTGAGCTGATGGTTTCAGAACAGATTGTGAAATGTGAGCACTGGGTAGGGAAGATAGAGCCACCCCTGGGGGGCAGTAGCAGTGGAGAACCACCCCTGGAGAGTGACCACAGCAATAGTGTAGCTAGGAACACTTGCCCTCTGCTTGGGACAGAACGTGGTAAAACAAGGGGTGGAGGCTGGTGGTGTGCTAGTGGGTTTTTGCAGAAGCACGTTGTACTTAGCTGTAGCTCAATCAATTCTGCTCTTAGCCACACCCCTGTAATAACAGTGCCCTGCGTGTACCTGCTGCCAACACACCCACCAGTTCAGGTTGAAATCAGTTCTTCGATCTCTCAGGGCCAAATACAGGTCTGAACTTTGCCCTTTGTGCACATACAGGACAGAAGTCAGAGAATCATATGGAGGATTTAAGGGTCCAGAAGGCCAGGTTTATTGGGAAATACTTTAAGAATGAAATATTTATAGCTTAACTAATCAACCATTTAGAGGGATATGAAAACCATCTATAAGAATTGAGAAGAAAAACAAACAAGAAACAAACCCCGCACTCGCCGGTCCCTGGAAGTGAAGCACAAAGAAGGTATACAGCAGCTACTCAGATGCCACGATCATGAGGCTAGTGCAAATACTTATGAAAGGATAATATTTGATAGGTGTAATCTAAGGCTATTGATTAATCACAAATAACTCACACAAGTAACTCAAAAATTAATTGTGATTTTAAATATCACAATCACAGTTTTAATTGCACTGTTTAAAATATCAACTGGAATTTATTAAATATTTTGGATGCTTTTCTACATTTTCAAATATACTGATTTCAATTACAGCAAAGACCACAAAGTATATAGGGCTCACTTTATATTATAATTTTACTACGAATATTTGCACTGTAAAAATGATCAAAAATTGTATTTTTCAATTCACCTCATACAAGCACTGTAGTGCAATTTCTTTATTGTGAAAGTGTAACTTACAAGTGTAGATTTTTGTTTTTGTTACATAACTGCACTCCAAAACAAAACAATATAAACTTTGGTGCCTGCAAATCTACTCAGTCTTTTTTCTTGCTCAGGCAATCACTTAGAGAAACTATGGGTAAGGAATGGTGTCCCTAGCCTCTGTTTGTCAGAGGGTGGAGATGGATGGCAGGAGAGAGATCGCTTGATCATTACCTGTTCAATTCACTCCCTCTGGGACACCTGGCATTGGCCACTGTCGGCAGACAGGGTACTGGGCTAGATGGACCTTTGGTCTGACCCAGTATGGCCGTTCTTATGTTCTTATGTAAACAGGTTTGTTTATATTTACAGGAGATAATGCTGCTGGCTTCTTATTTATAGTGTTACCTGAAAGTGAGAACAGGTGTTTGCATGGCACTTTTGCAGGGAGCATTGCAAGCTATTTATGTGCTAGACAGGCTAAACATTCATATGCCCCTTCATGCTTCGGCTACCATTTCAGAGGACATACTTCAATGCTGATGTCGCTTGTTTAAAAAAATGTATTAATTAAATTTGTGATTGAACTCTTTAGTGGGGGATTGAATGTCTCCTGCTTTGTTTTAGCCCTATTCTGCCATATACTTCATGTTATAGGAGTCTTAGATGATGACCCACCACATGTTTAAGAACACTTTCACTGGAGATTTGACAAAATACAAAGAAGGTATCAATAGGAGATTTCTAAGAATGGCTACAGCACTTGACCCAATTTTTAAGAATCTGAAATGCCTTCCAAAATCTGAAAGGGAAGAGTTGTAGAACATCTTTCAGGAGTCTTAAAAGAGCAAAGGCACATCTACACAGCAGATAAAATAATTGCGTAGCTTAAATCGAAATAGCTTATTTTGGCTTTTGGTGCTGTCCACACAGCAGGAAGTCCAAGAAAGAGCACTCTCTCTCTGACTTCACTTACTCCTCGTAAAATGAGGGTCACAGGAGTTGGAGTAAGAAGTCCTCCAGCTTGACATTATTTTGACATTATGTTGAAATAGCTGCTTGTGGTGTAGACGCGGACTATGTTATTTCGGAATAATGTCAATTATTCTGAAATAACACTGTGGTGTAGACATACCCCCACACTCCAATGCAGAACCTAGAGAATCTGAACCACCAGAAAAGAAAATAAGCCTTTCGCTGGAGACATCTGACTCAGGTGATGAAAATGAACATGCATCAGTCTGCACTCCTTTTGGACTGTTATGGAACAGAACCCATCATCAGCATGGACACGTGCTCTGGAATGGTGGTGAAGAATGACAGGATATATGAATCCTTAGCACATCTCTCACATAAATATCTTGTGACACCAAATACAACAGTGCCATGCGCGAACACCTGTTCTCACTATCAGGTAGCAATGTAACAAGAGGCAGGCAATGGTTAACTGGTAAGTATCACCCTTACCAGGTGATGCTTACTGGTTGCAGTTAACTGGTGGGAGCTGGAGCATCCCCCCCCCCACTGTAGGTAGGGGGCTGCTCCAGCCTGGCAAGGCCCACTATGATTGGGGGGGTGGTCCAGCCCGGCCAGAGCAGCCCCTACCTGCAGCTATTTAAGAGGTTAACCAGTCAAACATAACATTTAACCAGTTAACTGATTAAACGGAATTTTACATCCCTCATTATCTCTTGTAAATGTAAACAAACTTGTTTGTCTGGGTGACTGGCTGAACAAAAAGTAGGACTGAGTGGATTTGTAGGCTCTAAAGTTTTACATTGTTTTGGTTTTTTAGTGTAGATTTTTTGTACATGACGCTACTACATGTGTATGTTTAACTTTCATGATAGAGACAGCACTACAGTAGTAGTAATTGGGGAGCTGAAAAATATTTTGTTTGTTTTTTACAGTGCAAAAATTGGTAATAAAAAATAAAGTGAGTACTGCACATATTGTATTCAGTGGTATAATTTAAATCAATATATTTGAAAATGTAGAAAACACCCAAAATATTTAAATAAATGTTATTATTGTTAGTGCAATTAATTGCAATTTTTAAAAATATCTTTACAAACACAGGGAGGAAAGGTGACTGATTTATCATGGAACAAGAGCATTCTGAAAAAGCACAGAAAACACCTGCTTGACTATTTTGTGACAAAGGAAAATGCAACCCTTCATCCCTCTCTTCTAGTTATTCCTCTGGTTCCAGACCCAATCAAGATCCTGGTCATAATTTTTAAAGCTGTTAGGAGCTGCCAACACAAGGAGTAAAACTGAGAGGACCAGGAAGCAGAGCTATCATGGCACCTGGCCCTCGGTCGGGAAGGAACTCCCTCCATTAATACTCCGAATGAAAGTGAGAGCTGCCACTTTTAGATACAAACATAGAGTGCACCTCTTCATCAAAGAAGATGTCTACATTGCAACAAAAGTGAGTCTCAGAGCTTAGGTCAACTGATTCCACTTAATACTATGGGGCCAGAATTAGCATGTAGACACTGCTGCTTAATCTGGGGCATTGGCTCTGTGCTCCTCCCCCACTGCCAGGTTTTAGAGCCTGGGGGCCAGCCCAAGTGAGAACATCTACATTGCTGGTTTTAGCCCTGTGATGTGAGCCCCGGGAATCAGATAAACCAGGCTGTGAGACTTGCTGACATGGGATTTTGTTACCACAGTATAAACGTGTTTAGTCTTCTAATCGTGAAGATAATAAATGGGAGAGAAGAAACATTCAGAGGAGTTGGAGTCATGTCTCAGGATAAAATTCACAGTCTCAGGGTGGAGCGATAAATAGTCATCAACATCAAAGCTACATCCAGATAATAAGATAACTTGGATTCTCAGTTTTTCCTGGGTGGATCCCCTGTCTTTCAACATCGTGCTATCTGGCAGAATGTTTCCTGTCCTGGGTGAAGAAATCTACCTTCAGTTACCAATTTCATCTCAAAATATGACTTGTCAGTGTTTCCAGCCATAAACATATTGTAGAGGTTTGCTCTGCAGTCTTGCATTAGTCCCTGAGAAAGCTCTGTCTGCTGTGCACACCCGCTGGGACACAGTTCTCTTGTGACTGAGGAGTAGTGTCAAGATGTCGCCCATCACCTTCATTCTGGAGCTTTAAGCAGTTTTTAAATATGTTGGTTCTAGGCCAGTGAGCATCTTGCAGGTAGGGATTGAGACCTTGAATGTGACTCTGTATTCTCTTGGAAGCCAGCATAAAGACAGGGCCAGTTTAGTTTGTTCACAGCCCCCCGTGTTGCTGTGGAGATGTGTTCTGCGCTACGTGAGGATTGCTGGCTTTGTGCCCAGCTCTGATTGGTGTGCTCCAAACATTAGGTGATAAAGGCATGTAGAACTAAACTGGGTCATCGTCCACCAGAATAGGGCAGAATGTTATAGCCAACAAATGGTGAGAAAGTGTTTCTTACAACTGATGGAAGATGCTTAGCCTTGGTGAGGAAACCAGGAGCACTTCTACGCAAGGGACTGAATTGACCAATGATGGGGGGGGCGGGGATGTCTTAACCAACGGAGGCTGTGCTGGGGCTGAAAGCTCCACAATGTGTTCTCCTGTGCCCCCACGTCACTTGAATTTAGCTTCAACCAGCTGTTAGAATCATAAAATCATAGAACACTAGAACTGGAAGGGGCCTCGAGAGATCATCATCTAGGACAGGGGTGGCCAACCTAAACCTGAGAAGGAGCCAGAATTTACCAATGCACATTGCCCAAGAGCAACAGTCCTATGTCACCAGCCCTGATCATCTCCCCATCGCTGCTCTCAGCACATCCCGCCCATGGGCAGCCCCACCGGGCAGTGCCTCCTTCTCCTTTTCCTCCTGCCCACTGGGATCAGCTCTGTCAGTGGGAGACACTGGAGGGAGGAAGCTTGTGCCAGGCTCAGTGGGGAGGGTGGGAAGTGGCAGGATCCTAGGGGAACAGAGCCTAGGGCAGAGCTGGGGGTTGAACAGTGAGCACCCTCTGGCCCTGTGGAAAGTTGGCACTGATAGTTCCAGCCCTGGATTTGGTACCTATGCAAGGAGCCGCATATTCACTTCTAAAGAGCTGCATGTGGCTCAGGAGCCACAGGTTGGCCACCCCGATCTATGAGTTGATCTTGTCCAAGCATTGAGCCGTAGCTGTCTGCTGTGAAGGGTAAATGGTAATGTGTGTCATATTCATAGAACCATAGAACACTAGAACTGGAAGGGACCTCGAGGTGTCAATACCACCAGTCCCCTGCCTTCACGGCAGGGCCAAACACGATCTAGATCATCCCTGATAGATGTCTATCCAACCTGCTCTTAAATATCTCCAGAGATGGAGATTCCACAACTTCCCTAGGCAATTTATCCCAGTGTTTAACAACCCTGACAGGCAGGAAGTTTTTCCTAGTGTCCAACCTAAACCTCCCTTGCTGCAATTTAAACCTATTGCTTCTTGTCCTATCCTCAGAGGCCAAGGAGAACAATTTTTCTCCCTCTTCCTTATAACACCCTTTTAGATATTTGAAAACTGCTGTCATATCCCGTCAGTCTTTTCTTTTCCAAACTAAACAAGCCCAGTTCTTTCAGTCTTCCCTCATAGCTCACATCTTCTAGACCTTTAATCATTTTTGTTGCTCTTCTCTGGACCTTCTCCAATATCTCCACATTTTTCTTGAAACATGATACCCAGAACTGGACACAGTACTCCAATTGAAGCCTAATCCGCGCAGAGTAGAGTGAAAGAATGACTTCTCGTGTCTTGTTCACAACACTCCTGTTAATGCAGCCCAGAATCATGTTTGCTTTTTTTTGCCACAGTGTCACACTGTTGACTCGCATTTAGCTTGCGGTCTGCTATGACCTCTTTCTGCAGCACTCTTTCCTAGACCATCACTTCCCATTCTGCATGTGTAAAACAGATTATTCCTTCCTAAGTGGAGTTCTTTGCATTTGTCCTTATTAAACTTCATCCTATTTACCTCAGACCATTTCTCCAGTTTGTCCAGATCATTTTGACCCTATCCTCCAAAGCACTTGCAACCCCTCTCTGCTTAATAAGCATAGTCTCTATGCTAGTATTTAAATAGTTGATTTAAATAGTTACCCACCTTATAATAGCCCCATCTGGGTTGTATTTCCCTAGTTTATTGATAAGAAGGCCATGTGAGACTATATCAAATGCTTTACTAAAGTCTAGGTATACTACATCCACCACTTCTCCCTTATCCACAAGAAAGGATAAGAAATCAAAGAAAGCATTGTTGTTATCCTATCAAAGAAAGCATTCAAATTGGTCTGACATTTATTCTTTACAAATCCATGCTGGCTGTTACCTATCACTTTATTATCTTCCAGAAGTTTGCAGATGAATTCCTTAATTATTTGCTCCATTATCTTTCCTGGATTCCCAAACTTTCCATCACCATGAAAGCCCATCTCTTTAACACCAGTATCCTTCCAGTAATGCTGTATGGCTGCAAAACCTGGAACATGATGCTTACAGAAGAATTAAAGCTACAAACCACCCAAAGAGCAATGGAAAGATGCACGGTGAGTGTAAGTAGGGTACAAGCATATTACTATCGACAATTTGCAGACAAGAAGTAGTATCAACAATATCATTCAAGTTATGTATGATCGGAAAAGAAGATGGGTTGGTCATGTAGTGAGATTGAGACAACAGATGGAAAGTGAGCATACTCCATTAGTATCCACGATATGTAAAAATACAAGAGGAAGGCCTCCAGCACATTGGGTGGATTCTTTATGGAGGATTCATGGAAGAGAACCACACGAAACAGGATAGCGTGGAAAAGTTGCAATCTGCATCGGTGGTGAAACTGTTCACATTGATGAAATCATGGCTCTTCCAAGTATCTTCCCTGGCACAGAAGTTAAGCTGACTGATCTATAGTTTCCGGGATTGTTTTTATTTCCCTTTTTATAGGCGGGCACTATATTTTCCCTTTTTCAGTCTTCTGGAATCTCTCCCAACTTCCATGACTTTTCAAAGATGATAGCTAAAGGCTCAGATATCGCCTCTATCAGCATCTTGAGTATTCTAGGATGCATTTCATCAGGTCCTGGTGACTTGAAGACATTTAACTTTTCTAAGTAATTTTAGCTTGTTCTTTTTTTTTTTTATTATTTTAACTTCTGAACCTATCCCATTTCCACTAGCATTCACTATGTTGCTTGCTGTTCGTCCATCGAGGTCGATGAGGACCACCCGGTGTCATCAGTTTAGTTGGCGGTGGGTTCGGAGATGGCTGATTAGTCCAATCCGAGCCCGGAATTGATGGTTACAGTGGAGACATGGAAGATCGGGCTGCCAACCGGAGGAAGAGAAGATACCAGCCCTGGACTTGCGAAGAAGACGTTTCTCTGCAGCATAGCGCAGTCTCTTTTGTTCATGGGCTATTGCACCATCATGTACTCGTCTGCGCCAGGCGGAATGATCATCAGCAATACTCTCCCAGTTTCCAGGATCTATGTTACAGTTCTTAAGGGAGGCCTTAAGGGTGTCTTTGAATCTCTTCTTTTGACCTCCAAGAGATCGCTTGCCGTGTTGTAATTCGCCATAGAGCATCTTCTTGGGCAATCGATCATCGGACATGCGCACAACATGGCCAGCCCATCTGAGTTGTGCCTTGCAAAGCATGGTGTGGATGCTTGTCATATTAGCCTGTAGACGAACATCAGTATCTGGAACTTTATACTGCCATCTTATCTTCAGCAGTTTCCGTAGACAGTTCAGGTGGAAGTGATTCAGCTTTTTCGCATGACGACTATATACAGTCCAGGTCTCAAGCATAGAGGAGGGTGGGCAAGACGACCGCCGAATAGACTTTTAGCTTGGTCTCAGTCTTAATGCCTCTTCGATTCCAAACATTAAGTTGAAGCCTTCCAAAAGCTGCACTGGCTCTGGCAATTCTAGTATTCACCTCCTCGTCGATGTTGGCTGCCTTTGATAGAGTGCTGCCAAGATATGTAAACCTGTCCACGTTGTCGAGCTTCTGGCCATTGACAGTGATGGATAGCTCAGTGTAGTCACAGCCAGGAGTGGGCTGATGCAGAACCTTGGTTTTTTTTGGTGGAGATCGTGAGGCGAAGTTCATGCGCTGCGGAGAATAGATTCATGCAGTGTTGCATGCCTGCTTGCACCTGAGTTGAGGCGCAGTCATCCGCAAATAGAAAGTCACGAATGGTCTCGACCTGAACCTTGGTTCTGGTCTGAAGCCTCCTCAAGTTAAATAGCCTTCCATCAAAACGGTAGCGCAAGTCGATCCCGACATTTACTATGTTAGGCATCCCGTCACCATCAATCTTCTTGGTGAAAACTGAATCAAAGAAGTCATTAAGCACCTCTGCTATTTCCAAGTTTCCTGTTATTGTTTCTCCCTCTTCACTGAGCAATGGGCCTACCCTGTCCTTGGTCTTCCTCTTGGTTCTAATATATTTGTAGAAAGTTTTCTTGTTACCCTTTATGTCTCTAGCTTGATTGAGCTTGTTTTGTGCCTCTGCCTTTCTAATCTTGCCCCTTTATACTTGCGTTATTTGCTTATATTCATCCTTGGTAATTTGACCTATTTCCACTTTTTATACAACTCCTAGTTGATTTTTAGATCATGTAAGATCTCCTGGTTAAGCCAAGGTAGTCTCTTGCCACAGTTTTTCCTCTCTCTTCTACGCAGTGGAATAATTTTTGGTTTTGGGTCTTTAATAATTAATATTGCTGGCCCATGTTGCCTTCTTGTTTAATCTAGAAGCTGCATGTATGTACTGACTAAAACTGGAGGGAGAATCCTTGCAGGACACCACAAGTCAGTGATCCAGGGACAAAGGTGCCGTTTCTCATCCGTACTCTGTGTGCCCCTCTAGGGAAGACTGAAGGCCTTTTATGACATCCCACTGGAGCACTGCTCTTAGGTGAGACAATTGGCTGAGTGTGTCTTGGCTGTATATTGCCAAGAGATGCAAAAGGGAAAGAATGGATGTCTGCCCTCCATCTATAGGTAACTGAAAACTTTCCATTAGTGCCACTAATGGCTGTGTCCAACTCATGTCCTAGCTTGAATATATGGCCTTCAATTAGATGAGCTTGCAGGTGGCCTTTGGCTAGTGTCTCTATGGATGCACTCAGGAATGGAAGGCTTGGTACAGGGTAGCATGGCAAGAATAATGTATGCAGAGTAGGGTTCTTCAGTATTGGTAGGGTTACTGCATGTTTGAAGGAGGAGGGGAAGATTCCTTCCCTGAATAAGGCATTGGCTATTGCAGTCGTCTCTCACAGGACTACAGAGGTAAATGCACATGCAAATCTTAAATCCACCATGTGGAGGCTGCAGAGATCTTGGCAGGTGACATTAAATAATTGTTTGTTTAAATCTGAATCCTGCCAGAGGGATCGGGTCATCTGGCTTCTAACATTAGCACCAGGGAAATAGCAGGTCATTAGCAGAGAAGGATAAACCTTTTCTAGCCTATGGTTTACTGGCATCTGCTCTCCAGCTAGCACATTTTGTACCTAGAGACCTATACCTGTTTTACCAGCTGAGAGATTAGGATCAAATGCAGAGGGGTGGGGGAGAGGGGCAGGGTGTGCTCTGGAGTGTGTGGTATAGGAATTCCTGAACAAGGTAGATTTTATGCAAATACATGAGTGTTCTGTGAACTTGTAGCTCAATTTTCCCAGAGACAGGCCAGGAGATAGCCTGTTGAAATGAATCCTGATTTTCCATATCTCCATGCTCTTGCAGGCATTAGCTATGGCTTCTATAGGAGCCAATGCGTTCTCTTTCAAAAATCTGGGAATAACATTCTGCATTTCCATGCTAATGGCATTGGTGATTGTGACGATGAGTCGGGGTTCCTCCGATCCTGCAGCCCCGTAGCAGCAAGAACAGACTCCACCAGCCAGCAGAATAGAGGGGGCTTATTGCTTCTCCAGGATACAGCTCAGCATAGACGTGATGTGGCTACAGGAGTCTGGACCAGGATGCCTCAGCCCCCTTGAGATGGGGTCTCTGGGCCCCTAGATTCCAGCCCCCTCCTTAGTCTGTTTCCTTCATGGTTCCAGCCCAAGACTGACCCTTCCCCCAACACTCACTTCCTTTGTTTCATCCCTTCCCTTAACTGGTAGAACCGGTTCGGTCACTGTCATGGGGGCTCTCAAGACGCCCTCCGCTGGGCAGTGCTTACAGACAGAGGCCAGTAGGGGTTACCCACAGCCCAAGCACAGCAACCAGCAAGGTACTGACACTACATCACAGTGATTATGCTACACTCCCTTCTCCCAAAGATAACTAGCCCTGTCCCTCTGTTCTCTGTGGAAATGGTAAATAGAGATGAAAGGGAACATTTTCAAAAGTGCCTACATGCCTTCAAGCCAGGCTTTCAAAAGCAGCCTAATGCTTAGAGATGCATGTGGGCACCTGATGGAATTTTCAAAGGCAGGGTAGATGCTCTGCTCTCATTGACTTCACTTTCAATGGCTGTTAGGCATCTAACCTGTTTGGATGCTTTTGAAAATCCCACTGTGTGCCGAGGTGCATTGTTCGGTGCCTAAGCACCTTTAAAAATCTTCCTCTTTGCAATGTAGGTCTCACTGAAAGTCAGAACAGGCTTACATACTCCTGAGTCACTTAGGCACTGCTGCAGTTTGACCTGGACTCTGAAAACCAAGGGCTATTCCATAATTCTTTCCATGGTGTTAAAAGATATGTTGGTGGTGCTGGCTCTGCCGGGGGAGTGGGAAGGGTATGGTGAGCTGACATACACAATGGCAGCAGAAAGATTGGTTTCTTATAGAAAAACTGGACAGAATATAGGAGTTGCATAAAAATTCTTTAATTCAATCAATACTTTAGGAAACAAGAATTTCCCCATTCTCAGGAGAACACTATAGTTCCTGTCATGTCCTTGCAGCAGGGGGAGTCAAGGGGTGACAGTGGGCCATATCTTGACTGCAAGATGCTTTTAGACAGACCCCTAGATCTTTTTATGTAGTTATTGCTAACAGTATTGTTGGAGGGCTTGTGATTTTTGTCTGGAATCTGCACCTTGATTAGATTTTCAACAAGAAATTTGGAACTTGACACAAAACAGACTGTCTTTGCACAGTCTTTGGGCCTCCATAAATAGTCTTAGGATTGATGTGATAGTGAAAATAGCCTCTTGTTTTCAGAAGCTCCTTTTCACTTCAACTACAGAGTGAATTTTAAATAAATAAATTAGAGAAATAGAATGGGCTAGCTAGTGTTTTGATTTGTCCACAATCATTATAATGCAGAGATTGTTGGAGTGCTTGCAGGTCATGCATACAATTTTATGTTCACCAGGCCCGTGTACAAGCATACCTACACAGAGCGGTCTGTGCCTACAAACAGAGGTATGCATTTAGTTTCAAACACACAGTTGCAGTCACAGCGTCAAGTACAAACTGTTTCCCTCTTTCTTCTTATATACACTTCTGTGTCACCCTTCCTTTCCTCTCCTGGCACACTCAGAGCAAACACGGAATTTGCAGGTAAAATCTGCACTCTGATAGGAGTGCCTAGTACTGGGGAAAATTTCCCACTGGTTCCCAAGAGAAAGGTAGCCTGGGGATCCCAGCAAAAGTTGCCCAGCATAAGGCTATGGGGTTGCCCAGCATAAGGCTATAAGGATATATCTTGTGCACGCAGTAGAAAAGCCAGATAATTCCGTTAACATCTGGGTACTTTGTTTCTAGAGGTTGTGTCTGATCCAGTACATCACAAAAGCTTGAGCAGATCAAGCTAGTGGTCAGAGTGAACAATATTCTGCTCCATCAGAGACCGCTTGTGGTTCCATTTGTCCATATTATTTACAGGCAGCTGGTGACGTGCTGTTTGCCCATACTGGAAAGTGGTTCAAATCAAACAAGGAGAAGCCCCAGGTGTGTATGGCTAACATGATTGTCAGGACACCCAGAATGTTGAGTACGCTCCCGGCTTTAGCCTAGAATTGTAAAGAGACAGTGTCATTGGCTGAACTAAGGGGATGCTTACACTCCACAGGTTTTAGCGATGGCCATGGCATGAAAAGTCAGGCAGACTAAAAACTGCTTGTCAGCACTGTTGCCAACAAAAAGCTTCCATCCCTTCGGAGTGGCATTTGCTTTGTGGGCAAGAGAGCCTTCCAGCTGACAAAGCATTTTTAACACTAGTACTTGCCAGTGATTAAGCACCTGTGAATGGGCAAAGTTTTGTTGTTCTATTGCCAGTATAGACAAGGCCTAAGTCTGTTCCTGATCAGCAGTAGGAAGTTTGGATGGATGGCTTTTGGGCAGGGGTCTCAAACTCTCAGCCCACAGGCCATCTATGGCCCAAGCAGTTCTACAGTCCAGCCTGTGTGTGGCTGCCAGCACGAGTCCTTGCAGCCCTTTGCACTCACTGCGGCGGCAGGAGCTGTGGCGCAATGCAGCAGCCTCTGCTCCACTCCACCTCCATCTCCCAAGCCCCCCCGGCTCGCTCTGCTTGGCTGCCGGAAGGCGCTCTAGCCCCACTGCACTCCTGGGGGTGGCGGCAGGGACTCCTGGGAAATTTTTAATCGCCCAGAGGCAGCAGGCAGGACAAAGGGATGCTGGGGGGGGGGGTGGGGAGAGGGAGTGCATAGAGGCCCAACCCCCCGAGTCCTGCCATAGGGGGACGCCTGCCAACCCCCTAGGAGGACGTGAGGACTAGTACTGGCCCTAAGGTAAATTGAGTTTGAGACCCCCCCTGCGCTTGTGGGTTGATTTGTAGATCCTTATTCTAGCACCCAGGTTGGGCAAGGTATCCAACTGAAAGCCTGGGGGTGATGAATGGCTTGGCTTTGTGCTGGGAAGCTAAAGGCCCAGGTGGGGAAGGGGATGTCAATTTCAGAGCTCTCGGTCCCTGTAGCCCTGTGCAGGATAAAAGAAACAGGAATCCAGGGATCGGATTCTGACTGGGGCCTCCTAAAGGCACCTCACACAGCTCTCAGCCTAGGGGGAGGCCTGGGATGACTTTGCTGCCTTTGCTCTCTCCCCATTCTGCGCTGTGCTGGAAGCTGGAATGTCCCCTGGTGTAGTGCTCTGGAGCTGTACGTGCTGTGGCCTCTCTCCCAGCCCTACCAGCATGCCCCCTAGAGCAGTGTTTCTCAACCGTGTTTTATAAAGTACCCCTTGAAAAAAAATTATCAGCACCCCAGGACTTACAGTTTTCAGACACAATTGTTTTTCTACCATTGCAACACATTTGTTTAAACAACTTAATCGTAGCCAGGTGGGCGATTAAATTGTTGGGTGTAAAAATACAAAAATAATACAGCGCTGTAAAACGTAAAACAAAAATTCCGTTTTCTCCAAATTTCAGTTGTTGACGTACCCCCTAGACTGCTCTCAAGTAATCCTCAGGGGACTCGTACGACTGGTTGAGAAACACTGCCCTAGAGCAGGTGATGTGAGAGACCTTCGCATACAATCTGTGGCTGTGTTCCTCAGTTCCTGCCCTGGGGAAATTCTCCTCCATCTTGCTCTGGAAATTTTAGAACCCCATTAGGCAGCTCTGGGCCTTTGGTCTGTCATAAATTAAACCCAGGATGTTTAATTTCAATACCACTTTTTTTGCTTGTAGCTGATGTTAAATCACCCAACCCTGACCATTAATTTGGCTTTCCTCCCAAAGCCTCATTCAGAATAAACTGGGCCCCATACCATAGCTGAACAGAAGCCTGTGCTTATTTTTTTGGATGGGGCTAAGTCTTATCAAAGACCTGGAATCCCAGCCACACACTTACATAGAACTCTCTTGATTTGGCATCTGAATCTGATATTCACTCGGGGACATGGGTGGCCGGTATGCTAAGTGGGGGAAGGCATTGCCTTCCCAAACCACCCACCTGGCCCCTCCCACACTCCGCCCCCAGCATCCTCCTTCCAGTGCTCCAGGCCCTGGGAGGCTGGAATTGAAGATCCTCCTCCCTCCCCATGTTCTGGGGGCTGGAAAGGCTGGGGAGGCTATCCACCCTCCCCATGCTCTGAAGCCAGGGAGGCTGAGGACACGCCCTCCTCATGCGCTGGAGCCATCCACCCTCCCCATGCTCTGGAGCCAGGGGAGGCTAGGGAAGTGTGCCCTCCCGATGCTCCAGGGCCGGGGAGGCTGAGGACACGCCTTCTTCCCTCCCCATGCTCTGGGGCCGGGGAGGCTGGGACCATGTGCAGCCTGCCCTCCTCCCTTCCCTGTGGTGGCCTCCCCATGTGGGGGGCGGGGCACGGGCGTGGAGGCAGCTTGGCTCCTGTGGGGGGGGGGCAGGACCTCATCAGAAGGGGTGGGGCTGGGGCTTGCTTCCCCCCAGCCCTACCTTCACCAACCACCCATGTTTGGGGAGAGTAATTCTGGGACCTCATATGTCAATTATAAAGATATCCTCTTCTTTTTGTGCTATCGTGAGACAGGGCATCAGTTCAGCCCTGGCGGAATGCGCTGTGGAATGCACAGACAGCAATACGGAAGCTTGTGCAAAAAAGTGGTGTGATAAGAACCCTTTTGCCAGCCCCACGGTTTGCATTTCGTTTATTTGCACAGCTACACCCTCCCATTTCCCATCAATGCCCTGTTGCTATGAACACACCCAACGAGACCTTTCCCTGCAGTGTCACTGGCTGTTTTCCAAGAACTGAAGAGCTCATGGCTCTGAGTGTACGTCCGTGCCACAGTGGCCCGTCAATGTACAAGTCTATGCTCTATATTCCATTTGAGTTTAGCAGGGTACAGGCTGTTCTGTAATCGCTTGTCAAGGGAAAACTAATAGGCAAAGAACGGTATAACTGGCAATCAGAGGGGGCCCTGCTGCTCACCATGTCGATAACCTTGAGCTGTCCATAGGAGAAAGCAATGGCATTGGGAGGAGTGGCCACGGGGAGCATGAACGCCAGGGATGCTGAAAGTGTGCAAGGCAGCATGACATAGAGCGGATTGAGGCAGATGGCTTGAGCCTGTGTAAGAGGTGAGAAGAAGGGTGACATCTTTAATACCGGCAGAGTGCATAGATGTAGCACTGACATGTGCTCCACTTTTCCTTTCATAGACACCCTCCGTCCTGCTACAGAAGCTTCCAGTCACTCCCACAGGGTCCCAGCACCCTCGGGCCCTGGTCCTGCTTGGGGCATTTGGCCACCACTCTCATATAAATTAATAACAGTAGAATCATAGAATCATAGAATACTAGGACTGGAAGGGACCTCGAAAGGTCATCGAGTCCAGTCCCCTGCCCTCATGGCAGGACCAAATATTGTCTAGACCATCCCTGATAGACATTTATCTAACCTACTCTTAAATATCTCCAGAGATGGAGATTCCACAACCTCCCTGGGCAATTTATTCCAGTGTCTGACTACCCTGACAGTTAGGAACTTTTTCCTAATGTCCAACCTGAACCTCCCTTGCTGCAGTTTAAGCCCATTGCTTCTTGTTCTATCCTCAGAGGCCAAGATGAACAAGTTTTCTCCCTCCTCCTCATGACACCCTTTTAGATACCTGAGAACGGCTATCATGTCCCCCCTCAATCGTCTCTTTTCTAAACTAAACAAACCCAATTCTTTCAGCCTTCCTTCATAGGTCATGTTCTCTAGACCGTAAATCATTCTTGTTACTCTTCTCTGGACCCTCTCCAATTTCTCCACATCCTTCTTGAAATGCGGTGCCCAGAACTGGACACAATGCTCCAACTGAGGCCTAACCAGCGCAGAGTAGAGCGGAAGAATGACTTCTCGTGTCTTGCTCACAACACACCTGTTAATGCATCCTAGAATCATGTTTGCTTTCTTTGCAACAGCATCACACTGCTGACTCATATTCAACTTGTGGTCCACTATAACCCCTAGATCCCTTTCTGCCATACTCCTTCCCAGACAGTCACTTCCCATTCTGTATGTATGAAACTGATTGTTCCTTCCTAAGTGGAGCACTTTGCATTTGTCTTTATTAAACTTCATCCTATTTACCTCAGACCATTTCTCCAATTTGTCCAGGTCATTTTGAATTATGACCCTATCCTAAATCGTTGATGAAGATATTGAACAAAGCTGGTCCCAAAACAGACCCCTGCGGAACCCCACTTGTTATGCCTTTCCAGCTGGATTGTGAACCATTAATAACTACTCTCTGAGTACGGTTATCCAGCCAGTTATGCACCCACCTTATAGTAGCCCCATCTAAGTTGTATTTATCTAGTTTATTGATAAGAATATCATGCGAGACCGTATCAAACGCCTTACTAAAGTCTGGGTATACCACATCCACCGCTTCTCCCTTATCCACAAGACGCGTTATCCTATCGAAGAAAGTTTTCAGATTGGTTTGACACGATTTGTTCTTTACAAATCCATGCTGGCTGTTCCCTATCACCTTGCCACCTTCCAAGTGTTTACAGATGATTTCCTTAATTATTTGCTCCATTATCTTCCCTGGCACAGAAGTTAAACTAACTGGTCTGTAGTTTCCTGGGTTGTTCTTATTTCCCTTTTTATAAATGGGCACTATATTTGCCCTTTTCCAGTCTTCTGGAATCTCTCCTGTCTCCCATGATTTTCCAAAGATGATAGCTAGAGGCTCAGATACCTCCTCTATCAGCTCCTTGAGTATTCTAGGATGCATTTCATCAGGCCCTGGTGACTTGCAGGCATCTAACTTTTCTAGGTGATTTTTGACTTGTTCTTTTTTTATTTTACCTTCTAAAACTACCCCCTTCCCACTAGCATTCACTATGTTAGGCATTCCTACAGACTTCTCGGTGAAGACCGAAACAAAGAAGTCATTGAGCATCTCTGCCATTTCCAAGTTTCCTGTTACTGTTTCTCCCTCCTCACTGACCAGTGGGCCTACCCTCTCCTTGGTCTTCCTCTTGCTTCTAATGTATTTATAAAAAGTCTTCTTGTTTCCCTTTATTCCCGTAGCTAGTTTGAGCTCATTCTGTGCCTTTGCCTTTCTAATCTTGTCCCTGCATTCCTGTGCTGTTTGCCTATATTCATCCTTTGTAATTTGTCCTACTTTCCATTTTTTTATATGACTCCTTTTTTATTTTTAGATCATGCAACATCTTGTGGTTAAGCCAAGGCAGTCTTTTGCCGTATTTTCTATCTTTCTGACACATCGGAATAGCTTGCTTTTGGGCCCTTAACAATGTCCCTTTGAAAAACTGCCAGCTCTCCTCAGTTTTTCCCCTCAGTCTCGATTCCCGTGGGACCTTACCTATCAGCTCTCTGAGCTTACCAAAATCCGCCTTCCTGAAATCCATTGTCTCTCTTTTGCTGTTCTCCCTTCTACCCTTCTTTAGAATTGTGAACTCTGTGATTTCATGATCACTTTCACCCAAGCTGCCTTCCACTTTCAAATTCTCAACCAGTTCCTCCCTATTTGTTAGGATCAAATCTAGAACAGCTTCCCCCCGGTAGCTTTTTCAACCTTCTGAAATAAAAAGTTGTCTCCAATGCAGTCCAAGAACTTATTGGATAATCTGTGCCCTGCAGTGTTATTTTCCCAACATATATCTGGATAGTTGAAGTCCCCCATCACCACCAAATCTTGGGTTTTGGATGATTTTGTTACTTGTTTGAAAAAAGCCTCATCCACTTCTTCCACCTGGGTAGGTGGCCTGTAGTAGACTCATAGCATGACATCACCTTTGTTTTTAATCCCTTTTAGCCTAACCCAGAGACTCTCAACACTTCCGTCTCCTATGTCCATCTCCACCTCACTCCAAGTGTGTTCATTTTTAATGTATAAGGCAACACCTCCTCCCTTTTTTCCCTGTCAATCCTTCCTGAGCAAGCTGTACCCTTCCATACAAACATTCCAATCATGTGTATTATCCCACCAAGTTTCTGTGATGCCAACAATGTCATAATTGTACCTGTTTATTAGCACTTCCAGTTCTTCCTGCTTATTTCCCATACTTCTCGCATTTGTATATAGGCATCTAAGATCCTGATTTGAACTATCCTGAGTGATCCTGAGTATCACTATTCAGTCCAGAATTGGTAAATCAATGAAAACAGTCATCAAAATCCTACATCCAGAGCTCAGTAAGTGGCCCCCTTGAAGGAAAGAGCTCCAAACGCTCAGTGGAAATAGTTGGGTAAGCGAGAATTCTGCTCTCTCCAGTGAAGAAATTACAGGTTACTCCTACTGTTCAATGTCTGAACCAAAAGAAGTCATAGAACCATATAGCTGGAAGAGACCTCAGAAGGTCATCAAGTCCAACCCCCTGCTCTAAGCAGGACCAATCCCAACTAAATCAACCCAGCCAGGGTTTGGTCAAGCCGAGACTTAAACACCTCCAGGGATGGAGATTCCACTACTTCCCTAGGTAACCCATTCCAGTGCTTCACCACCCTCCTAGTGAAATAGTTTTTCCTAATATCCAACCTGGACCTCTCCCACCACAACTTGAGACCATTGCTCCTTGTTCTGCCATCTGTCACTACTGAGAACAGCCTCTCTCCATCCTCTTTGGAACCTCCTTCAGGAAGTTGAAGGCTGCTATCAAATCCCCCTCACTCTTCGCTTCTGCAGACTAAACAGACTCCCTCAGCCTCTCCTCATAAGTCATATGCTCCAGCCCCTAATCATTTTGGTTGCCCTCCGCTGGACCCTCTCCAATGTGTCCACATCCTTTTTGTAGTGGGAGCCCAGAACTGGACACAATACTCCAGATGTGGCCTCACCAGAGCCGAATAAAGGGGAATAATGACATCTCTGCATCTGCTGGCAATGCTCCTCTTAATGCAACCTAATATGCCATTAGCCTTCTTGGCTACAAGGGCACACTGTTGACTCATATCCAGCTTCTCATCCACTGTAACCCCCAGGTCCTTTTCTGCAGAACTACTACTTAACTGGTTGGTCCCCAGCTTGTAACTGTGCTTGGGATTCTTCCGTCCCAAGTGCAGGACTCTGCACTTGTCCTTGTTGAACCTCATCAGATTTCTTGTGGCCCAATCCTCCAATTTGTCTAAGTCACTCTGGACCCTATCTCTGCCCTCAAGCATATCTACCTCTCCCCCTAGCTTAGTGTCATCCGTAAACTTGCTGAGGTGCAATCCATCCCCTCATCCAGGTCATTAATAAAGATATTGAACAAAACCGGTCCTAGAACCGAACCTTGGGGCACTCCGCTAGAAACCGACCGCCAACCTGAAATCGAGCCGTTGATCACTACCCGCTGGGCCCGGCCTTCTAGCCATTTTTCTATCCATCTTACTGTCCATTTATCCAATCCGCATTCCCTTAACTTGCTGGCAAGAATAGTGTGGGAGACCGTATCAAAAGCCTTGCTAAAGTCCAGGTATATCACATCCACTGACTTTCCCACGTCCACAGAGCCAGTTACCTCATCATAGAAGCTAATCAGATTGGTCAGGCACGACTTGCCCTTTGTGAATCCATGCTGACTATTCCTAATCACTTTCCTCTCTTCCAAGTGCCTCAAAATGGATTCCTTAAGGATCCCTTCCATGATTTTTCCAGGAACCGAGGTAAGACTGAGCGGCCTATAGTTCCCTGGATCGTCCTTCTTCCCTTTTTTGAAGATGGGCACTACATTTGCCTTTTTCCAATCATCCGGATTTCTCCCGATCTCCACGACTTTTCAAAGATAATGGCCAAAGGCTCCTCAATGACATTTGCCAACTCCCTCAGTACCCTGGGATGCATTAAGTCCGGACCCATGGATTTGTGTACGTTTAGCTTTTCTAAATAGTTCCTAACCTGTTCTTTACCCACCACGGGCTGTCCATCTTCATCCCATCTTGAGTCACTTAGCGCAGAAGTCCAGGAGGACTGGTGACCTTGTCCGTGAAGGTCTGGTGACTCTTATTCCACTTCCTCCTGGGGCATGATTTTAACCTCCAACCTAAATCTGCCCTTGGGGAGGCAATAGTCTTCTCCTTGTAGCTAGTCTCAGTGGAGCTGCAAAGGTTTGAATAGACCAAGGAGACTGACGTACATGGTCACCGTAGAGGTGACTCTGGAGGGTCATGATGAGATACACTGATGTGCTGGTATTGGGAAGTTCACACTGCCGCTGCCATTGCCTTTCCTGTGACTAAGGGCACGTCTACACAGCAGGGCTAAACACAAAATAAGCTACGCAACTTGAGCTATGCTAATTGCGTTGCTTAAGTCAAAATAGCTTATTTGAACTTTTGGCGCTGTCTGCACAGCAGTCATCTCAAAATAGAGAACACTTCCCCCGACTTCCCTTACTCCTCATGAAATGAGGTTTATAGAAGTCGGAGTGAGAAGCCCATTATTTCAAATTTATTTCAAAATAACGGGTTTGCTGTGTAGACATGCACTACGTTATAAATAACACTGCTGCGTAGACATCGTCTAAATGGCCTTCAGTCCCCTAACTTCTCAATCCTATTATTTTCACCTGCATACGCTACTTTAGAAAGAGTGACCATAACATCTAGACTATATGTAATATCTACATTTCAAGGGCACGAGCCTGTGGTTGGCTTGGTCAGATTTCATGCATAACTGAGTAGGTTTGTACTTGGAACATGATGGAAGGTCCTGTTGCTTTTCCTGCAGAAGCAGTCTGAAAAGGGGAGGGACTTACCATGGAAGCCAGTATAGGAAGGAAGAGAGTGGTGGTAGCCACATTGCTGGTGCATTCAGTGAAAGTGGCAACCAGGAGACACAATAGCAAAACAATAGCTGGTGATGAGATATTCTGCAAAGGAGCCAGTTTGCTACCTAGCCATGAAGACAAACCAGATTCCTGAAAGAGAGGGATGGAGAGCGGTCCGTCAGCACAATGGACATGCAGAGCAAGTGCCATATCAGAACTACACTCAGTAACTATTTCCCCTGCCAATTGCACTGTCTCCTTTTTATGAGGTTCCAGACTGCTTACTGGAGAAAAGCAAATCATCTTTATTCCCAGGCAATAGACCTCAATGCAATGAATAAAACACACACACACACACACACACACACACACACTTTTTCCATCATAAAGCCACTGAGAGGGAACCAATACAGCAAGGTCCTTTCTTGGTCTAAAGAGGTTCATCGCAGTATTCAGGGCATTAGTTAGACATGACCACTGCTTAGATCTGTCTCCTTTCCAAACTACAATCTCAGCCTATCTTTCTGACAGGCCCTTGTGAGTGTCCAGTTGCCACTTCAAAGCAACATAGTCAAAAGCGAGTTCCGAACCTTCCTCCTTCCTCTCTCAGTGACTATGGACAATGAGCATCCAGCCTGTTACTCAAGCCTGCAAGTTGGATCACAGTTTTGACTTGGCTGTCTCTGTAGACTCAACACACCCTGGCAATGTCTATATCTTGCTACTTCTTCCTGAATAACATCTCTGTGATCCAGCCTTTCCTCTGTCCACGCAGCTCAAATTTACACACATTCTCATCTCAGATCTTGACTATTACGACCCCATCCTTTCTGGACTTGACAAACGCCATCCTGCCCCTTCAGCTCCTCCAACTCCATTAAAAGCACATTCACAAAGATGATCTTCCTGCTGTGTTACTCTGACCAATCATCTCACTCTTTGCAGCATTCCCTCTCCCCAACATCATCCTTTGTAGCCTGTTACCACCTCTTATACAGCATGGAGCCACCGACCACCTCTTCTGGACCACCAGTGATGCAAGTCTTTATTTTTCATGAGACTGCTCCATAGACACCTCCTCATTTTCTCCTATGCCATTTCTGAGGCATGAGGTTAATTTCCCATGAAATCTGCATGATACTACATTTTCCTCCTTCACAACTCTCCTTAAAATTCACCGCTGTGGCAATGCCTACAAAACTCAACAATAACCCATCTGTTTGATGTGCTATGACTATTGCTTTACTACACTCATCATCATCATCACTGTTTCCTTGTGCTGAGGCCCACCACCTTTGTGATATATCTGCCCATTCTACCTTGTGTTATATGAGCATCTTTTTATCTGTGAGGGCAATGCCTAGGAAACTGAAGTCCTAATCTTCAACTGGGGCTTCTGGTTGTTACCACAAAAAATGTACAAGTTGTTAGAAATTGTGCTTTCTTATATTCAATTACATTCAGTATCTCATTTTTTAAAATCAGTTTTCCAATGTTTAGTTTCCCAATTTGAAGAGAGAAACAAGTTATCCATGGTTGGCCCATCAGCTTCATTTATTGCTACTCATTATGTTCTCCTAATCACCAGGAAAAAGCCTTCTGATTTACTCTCTGCACCATGTTCTCCCTTCTTCCTCCTTTTCTTTTCTGTTCCATTTCACACTTGCTAACAAATGCACATGGTGATGCAAGTCCCTCCAGCTGTGCAGCTTCTGTTCAATGGGAGGTATATGCCTCAGGTGGCCTGCAACCCTGCTGGCTGCTAGGTGGCAAGGTTGCATTGCCTAGGTACTGCACTGAGGAGTGAAGAACCCTGAGATCCTTTGGAATCCCATCATGGGCAGATCTTACCTGCCTGAGCCACCTCACACCTTGGAAAAACTTGGACCCATGAATCATCACTGAATTGCATTCGTTGATGTGTTTGGCCCTTCCCTCACGAATCCCCTTCTCAGAATCACACTTAGCTGTTCTACTTCAGGAGCAGTGTCCCGTTGTCTGCATGCAGCAATAACAGACTCAGGAGTGAGCACTGCACAAGAGACATGCTCCTAATGCTGATCTCCAGCTGAGAGAGAGGGCATTTGGTGCTACTCGAGTGCCCTCTGGTGCTCTACAAGAGTGCAAAACAGGAACAAAATGAAGTGTCCAGTTAAACAAATGTTTCAGGTAATCAGACACAGGAAGTTACCTCGCTGCCTTTGGCTAGGGCAAAGCCACCGCCCAACAAAATCACAATGTTCCAGGGCATCTTCTGATTAACCGTCTTCCAGTCCAAGAGAGCAGGGACTACTCGAATCTTTCTATCATCTAAAATACAAAACCAATCTGTGAGCCACAGGAATGCAGAGCACATCCAGGGGAGCATCTCTGTGTAATGCCAACAGGTGGCACCAAACCTGGGATCTCTGGAGCTTAGATCATGAGTCTCTACTACTTGAGCTAAAAGCCAGCTGGCTCTCAGCTAAGGCTGTAGAGCAGGCATGTCAAACTCGAAGCCTACTGAGGGCCGCACAAACAAAAACTGATAGCTTTCAGGGCCATCTAGGGTTCCCAGATGGCTTGTGGAGGGGCGGGAGGGGGAAGCGCAGTTTAGGTGCCAGGCAGAAGGCACCAATACCGGACACCTAGCAACCCATGGGCCATCAAAGAAAATGTACTTTGTCAGAAAGTCGTAGTTATTTATTATTATAGATTATGTTTAGGTATATTTTATAATATTACAGTAATTTGATGTGTAAAATTATTTGCTCCTATTAAATAATTTTTAAATTAATTTTACATAATTTTTAATTTAAATATAAATTTAAGGTACTTTTAAATTTTGTATATGATACATAACTTGTTTTGTTGAAATAAAAACAAGTATAGACGATAGTTAATCAAATAGAACAGGCTTCTGTGAAAATTTCAGATACTTTGTAAGTTTGATCATGAGATGGTAGATTTCAGGATCCTGACCAAAGGAAGAAAAGAGAGTAGTAAAATACACACCTTGGACTTCAAAAAAGCAGATTTTGACTCCCTCAGAGACTTGATGGGCAGAATCCCCTGGGATGCTAACATGAAGGGGAAAGGAGTCCAGGACAGCTGGCAGTATTTTAAAGAAGCCTTATTGAAGGCACAGAAAGAAACCATCCCGATGCGTAGCAAGAGAGGCAAACATGGTAGGAGACTGGATTGGTTTACAGGGGAAATCCTTGGTGAACTTAAGCACAAAAAGGAAGCTTACAAAAAGTGGAAACTTGGACAAATGACCAGGGAGGGGTTTAAATGTATAGCTCGAGAATGCCGGGAGGTTATCAGGAAGGTGAAAGCGCAAATGGAATTGCGACTGGCTAAGGATGTGAAGGATAACAAGAAAGGTTTCTACGGGCATGTTAACAAGAAGAAGGTGATCAGAGAGGATGTGGGGCCCCTACTGGATGAAGGAGGTAACCTAGTGACAGATGATGTGGGAAAAGCTGAAGTACTCAATGCTTTCCTTGCCTCTGTATTCACGGACAAGGTTGGGCTCCCAGACTAATGCGCTAAGTGACGCAAGATGGGATGAAGATGGACAGCCCGTGGTGGGTAAAGAACAGGTTAGGAACTATTTAGAAAAGCTAAAGCACACAAATCCATGGGTCCGGACTTAATGCATCCCAGGGTACTGAGGAGTTGGCAAATGTCATTGAGGAGCCTTTGGCCATTATCTTTGAAAAGTCGTGGAGATCGGGAGAAATCCCGGATGATTGGAAAAGGCAAATGTAGTGCCCATCTTCAAAAGGGAAGAAGGACGATCCAGGGAACTATAGGCCGCTCAGTCTTACCTCGGTTCCTGGAAAAATCATGGAAGGGATCCTTAAGGAATCCATTTTGAGGCACTTGGAAGAGAGGAAAGTGATTAGGAATAGTCAGCATGGCTTCACAAAGGGCAAGTCGTGCCTGACCAATCTGATCAGCTTCTATGATGAGGTAACTGGCTCTGTGGACGTGGGAAAGTCAGTGGATGTGATATACCTTGACTTTAGCAAGGCTTTTGATACGGTCTCCCACACTATTCTTGCCAGCAAGTTAAGGGAATGTGGATTGGATAAATGGACAGTAAGATGGATAGAAAGATGGCTAGAAGGCCGGGCCCAGTGGGTAGTGATCAACAGCTCGATGTCAGAATGGCGGTCGGTTTCTAGCGGAGTGCCCCAAGGTTCGGTTCTAGGACCGGTTTTGTTCAATATCTTTATTAATGACCTGGATGAGGGGATAGATTGCACCCTCAGCAAGTTTGCGGAAGCTAGGGGGAGAGGTAGATACGCTTGAGGGCAGAGATAGGGTCCAAAGTGACTTAGACAAATTGGAGGATTGGGCCACAAGAAATCTGATGAGGTTCAACAAGGACAAGTGCAGAGTCCTGCACTTGGGACGGAAGAATCCCAAACATAGTTACCGCTGGGGACCAACCAGTTAAGTAATAGTTCTGCAGAAAAGGACCTGGGGGTTACAGTGGATGAGAAGCTGGATATGAGTCAACAGTGTGCCCTTGTAGCCAAGAAGGATAATGGCATATTAGGTTGCATTAAGAGGAGCATTGCCAGCAGATCCAGAGATGTCATTATTCCCCTTTATTCGGCTCTGGTGAGGCCACATCTGGAGTATTGTGTTCAGTTCTGGGCCCCCCACTACAAAAAGGATGTGGACGCATTGGAGAGGGTCCAGCGGAGGGCAACCAAAATGATGAGGGGGCTGGAGCATATGACTCTTGAGGAGAGGCTGAGGGAGTTGGGTCTGTTTAGTCTGCAGAAGCGAAGAGTGAGGGGGGATTTGATAGCAGCCTTCAACTTCCTGAAGGGAGGTTCCAAAGAGGATGGAGAGAGGCTGTTCTCAGTAGTGACAGATGACAGAACAAGGAGCAATGGTCTCAAGTTGCGGTAGGAGAGGTCCAGGTTGGATATTAGGAAAAACTATTTCACTAGGAGGGTGGTGAAGCACTGGAATGGGTTACCTAGGGAAGTAGTGGAGTCTCCATCCCTAGAGGTGTTTAAGTCTCAGCTTGACAAAGCCCTGGCCGGATTGATTTAGTTGGGATTGGTCCTGCCTAGAGCAGGGGGCTGGACTTGATGACCTCTGAGGTCTCTTTCAGCTCTATGGTTCTATGATTCTAAGTTTGAGATTTTGCATAAAGTTATAATTATTCATGGAATTTCAAAAAAATCACATATTTATTGATATAAAATTAATATACATTTTGAGATTTTATTTGGGAATAAATAAATAAAAAACAAAATATTAAAAAATAACCCCTTCTTCTCCCCTAGAGCCAGGCACTCCCATACCCCTGTACTAACCCAATCTCCCTTCAGTCCCCCAGACCCAGGACCCCAACCTAATGCCTCCCTCCTCCCCAGAGCCAACCCCCACAACCTAATGCCTCCTCCTCCCCAGAGCCAGGCATTCCCAGCCCCCAACCTAATGCCTCCCTCCTCCCCCAGAGCCAGGCTCTCCCAGCCCCTCCCCCCCCACCTAATAACTGGGTCCTGGAGTCAACGTTACTGCCTGAGGCGCTGGGGCGGCATGAGCACAGTGGCCAGCTGGGAGCGCCTGCTGGAGAGCCCAGCGCAGAGCACCCAGCCAGCCGTCAGCGCGTGCGCAGAGCAGCCCGGCCGGCCGTGAACAGTAGCTGCGGCGCAGAGCGGCCCAGCCGGCTGTGAGCAGGCACTCGGCCACATGCTCCAAGTGGCCAGCGGGCCGCACTTCATTCTTTTATAAAAATGTTATGGCGGGGCCGCAAAAAATTTCGATTGGGCTGCATGCAGCCTTCCAAACACCAGTTTGGCATGCCTGCTGTAGAGGAAACTCATTCTTTCTGTACGTGGCCTAAGGGCTTGTCTTCACTATGCAGAAAATCAGTGTTACCATGGTCAATCTTTCAGAGTTCAAATTAGTGGGTCGAGAAAAGACCCGCTAAATCAAACTCAGAGGGTGCCTCCGTTGGCACTAGCACTCCTGCTCCTTGTGAGGAGTAAGGGAAGCTGACGGGAGCATTTGCTCCCATTGACCACCCCTGCGGAAACTGCACAGAAACTCAACCCCAGCTACATAATTAACATAGATGAAATTGTGTATCTTAATTCGACCTTCCCCTGTAGTGTAAACTGGCCTAAGTGCCACTACATGGGACAGAGAACCACACTCAGTAGGTGTGTAGTTACAACCGCACTCCATTTCCATGGACCAGGGGCAAGCAGAAGCGGGGGTATTGGCTTGTCAGTTTCCTTTAGTAGTTCTGGTGCACAATGCTCCCCTGACAAATAGCATCAGTGCCACAATGTAGCCCTCCTCTCTGTTCAACACCCTGGCTTAGCTGAGGTCTTGTACTAACATACACAACACTACTAGTGTTTGACACCTGTAAAACTCCCCAACTCTTGCATCTCCCTGTAGTGGAGAGCTGGAGTTAAGGGGAAGGTGATCTACCAGACTATGGAGTTGTCTCCAAAAGGGAGTGATGGAAGCGTCATCATTAAAACTTATAAAATTAGACTGGACAAAACACTATGGAAGAGACTGTAGAGAACTTGCCCTGGCCCCAAAAGGTGGGAGAATGGACTAGATGTGTAGGAACATGTCCTCAGAGCTGGTCAGTATTCCCCCAGGAAATCGTACATCTCCTCCTAGACTCTTCAGCTTCAGCTGTTATGAGACATGCATATAATGTCTTTGATTAGACGTGTCTCATTTAATTAGCATACCAGAAACAGAGCCATTCTGTGATCAACCAACTGCACAGTGGAGAACATATAACCCAAATCCTGCAGGAATCCTTTGCAGACACATGCCCAGCACTGCCCTTTGGCTCCTTGAATTGTTCAGTGTTTGAAATTGCCTTTGTAAAGCCAAGAGGCAGGGAAACGCCTGTGTCCTATTGTGGCACCTGGACTGTGACTTGCTGAGTTAGTTCTTACCTTGTCGTTGTGCTTGCTGAGTCCTCTTGCGACAGAGATAAATGGGGATCTCTGAAGGGATTAGGAACATCAAAAGTGAAATGAAGATGACAACTGTAGCATCAGTCACATAACTGCAAGAGATTGATCCAGAAATGACTCTACTGATTTTGGCAAGGATACTGAAGGAGCAAGGGCTGCACAATCTGGCAAAATTACCCCTAGAATTGGCATGGTCCTACCGAAAGGGTAGGCCCCAGAATAAGCAGGATTTATCCAGATGGGAACAGAGAACCAATGTACTTTGAGATGAGAAGTCCAGGTCCTCGCCTATGTGCCCATACTGGATCTCTAATGTTCAGTGTTTGGCTGATATTTAGTGAGGATGGGAAATCATAGAATATTAGAACTGGAATGGACCTCTTGAAGTCATCAAGTCCAGTCCCCTGCCCTTACAACAGGACCAAGCATAATCTAGACCATCCCTGATACATGTCTATCCAACCTGCTCTTAAATATCTCCAGTGATGGCAATTCCACAACCTCCCTAGGCAATTCATCCCAGTATTTAACTACCCTGACAGGAAGTTTTTTCTAATGTCCAACCTAAACCTCCCTTGCTGCAGTTTAAGCCCATTGCTTCTTGTCCTAGCCTCAGAGGCCAAGGAGAACAATTTTTCTCCCTCCTCCTTGTGACACCCTTTTAGATACTTGAAAACTGCTACCATGTCCCCTCTCAGTCTTCTCTTTTCTAAAGAAAACAAGCCCAATTCTTTCAGTCTTCCCTCATAGCTCATGTTCTCTAGATCTTTCATCATTCTTGTGGCTCTTCTCTGGACCTTCTCCAATTTCTCCCCATCTTTCCTGAAATGTGGTGTCCAGAACTGGACACAATACTCGAGTTGTGGTCTAATCAGTGCAGAGGAGGAGGAGGAAATACCTTTTGCCATTCTGGTTAAAGACATTAGTTGCCCAGCCTGCCATGAACCCAGGGTCCCTGGTAAACCAAAGCACCACCAGTAATATGAAGAGGACTGTGACAGCAGTCTCTGAAAATTTCATAGGGCCCAGTTTTTTGTGCTCATCCTTGATAATCCCGTAAGCCATTCGCTGCTTTGCTTGCACAGAGACATTAGCTCCACAGCCAAAATTCTTTTGGAAGCTGGAAAGAGAGAGAAGCAGATGTCACAGCAATTCCCTGGGCTTCACCCAAGGTCTGCACCTCTCAGAGGGCCAAAACTACGACTATGATTGATTTGTGTTGCCATGGCACCCAAGATCAGGACCCCACTGCTCTTGGTTCTGCACAATCACAGGTCAAAGAGAGAGTCTCTGTGCCGAAAAGCCGAGGTCTAAATAGAAGAGAAAAGACGCTTGCTGGCTAGAGAGTGCTAGATGGCGGGATACAAGAAAACAATGAGAAAATGGTCAGCTCTGGTCTCAGGGCACATTACCTGTTGCACATTATCGTTTTTCTGTAGGCTTGAGGCAAAGGAGAGTTTTGCAGAGGGAATTGAGGTGGAGAATGAGGTAGCTTTGTGGGTGAATATGGAGAGAGGCTCCCACGTATGGGGAGCAGCACAGGAGAAAGCATGAAAGGACTTGTTTGGACATTGAACAAGTGAGCAATGGAGGCTGATACCCAGAGCCAATTGGAGGCAGGAGCTGACATTTCAGTAGTGAATAAAAGACAGTCATTGGGGTTTAAGAGTCTTTGAGGTGAAGAAGAATCGCTTTTGTACATTCAACAGAGAAGAGGGGAACCAGTGGAAGGATTGAAGGAGAGGGATGATGTGCTCAAAGCAACTGTCATGGCTCAGTCCCCAACGTGACACACTGCTAGCAGAATAAACACTGCAAAACCTGTCTCTGTGATTCACAGAGAAAAACTTATTCAATCTCAGTCCCCCTGAGATCTAAAAAAGACCAGACTGGTTCGGCACTGCCACCACCCAAGTGATTACAAGAAAATATTTAAAAAAAACCTTTTCCAGAGAGAGAGATCACTTGGGAATCTACTCCCCTAAGGTAAAGCACTCTCCCTTGCCCTCTGTTTTGCTTAGAGTTGGGAAAACAGACAGAGGGAATCCATAGACAACAACAGACTCTGCCCTTGTAACTAGGCACTTAATCCTAAAGACACAACAATCAACCAATACTGGTTAATTAGAATAAAAAGAAAACTCTTTTATTATCAAAACAAAACTTCTGTTGCAAGCATAGCGAATTGGCTAAGTGGTAAATAGCCACAATTGACCTAGACTCAGGGAAAGTCCCTGGGCTGTAATCCTTAATTACAAAAGAGAAAAATAATTAGCCAGCTCAGACATGATTTCCAAACCCCCAAACAAGGAAAACAATAAACCCTGACAGACTATCTAAACTTTTCCCTAATTACACATTTCAAGAAGTCCGTTCTTGGAGAGAGAAGCATCTTCCATCTCCCTCAATACCTGGGAGAAACTACTCTGATCTTAAACAAAGAAGAGAGATCTTTTCCCGTTTGAAATTCCTACCTGCATTTTTATTGGCTGATGGCTTGACCCCCCCCCCCCCCGGGCTGACACCTTTGCTAGGTACCTGAGTTAACCCCTTAGTCACCAGGTGCTTGTCAGCACTCCTGTTCATGACAGCAACCAACTAGGATCTTTGCAGCAGCATTCTAACCAGATAGAAGCAAGGCAAGACTGCATGTGTCAAGCCGAGAAAGAAGGTTGTTACAGTAATTGAGATGCCAGATGATAAGTATTATGTATTATCTGCATGGATGGATAGGAAAGGGTGTGTCTTAGAGAAGCTTTGAAGAAAGAATCTGCAAAATTTAGGCATAGTCTGGATGTGAAGACCTAGTTATTGAAGATGATGCCAGAATTATAGACCCGAATGACACACAGGCTAGGAACAGGTCATTAGAGACTTTGCCAAGAGTGGCTTTGGAGGAGTGAAAGTTGGCAGGAGCCAGTTTGGAGTGGGTCTAGGCTGGAATTGGAGGAGAGGATTCTAGACAGCAGGGCTGGATTGAGCATATAGGCAAGCTAGGAGGTTGCCTTGGGTGACTTTAACGCAGGGATGGACAATAATTTTTGATGTGGCACCATGCCAAGATTTTGATAAGTGGTCGAGGGTTGCACTTTTCTTTGGAGACACTGTGGGATCTGTGACAGAAGTTGGGTACAGAAGGGAGCTCAGGGTGGGGGACAGGTGCAGGAGAGGGTGTGGGGTCTGAGAGGGAGTTTGGGTAAAGGAGGGAACTAGGGGCAGGGGATTGGTGTGCAGGGTCTGGCAGGGGTATAAGTGCAGGAGAGGATTCTTGTCTGGGGAGAGGGATATAAGAGGGGTAGAAGGTCTGGGGGAGGTACAGAGGGTTTGGTTGTGATCTGGGGCAGGGATTGGGGTCCAGGGTCTAAGAGGGGTATGAATGCAGGAGAAGGATTCTGGCCCCGGGGGGGGGGGCTTTAGGAGGGGTGCTGAGGCTGGGAGGGAGATGAGGCTGGGGAGCCAAAGGCAGGCTCTGGTTGGGAGCCACTTACCTAAGCAGCTCCTGGCCAGTAGCACTCTCTGGCAGGCTCCCCACTCCTCCAACAGCCCCAGACTGCTTGCTGGCAGCGCATGTGCATCTCTGCACTGTGGGAAGTGGGGAAGGAGAAGCTTCACATGCTGCCCCAACCCCCAGCAAAATCTCTCAGCTCCCATTGGCCAGCTTCCAGCCAATAGGAACTGAGAGATTTTGTTGAGGGGGGGTGAGGCAGCGTGGTGAAGCCTCTCCCTCTTTCCCTACATCCCGCACAGAGCGAGCAAAACAAGCAGCTAGCCGCTTTTATCGGTGCTGCTCTCTGCTGCAGGGGTGGAAGCAGGTCAGATCAAAAGGCTTGGCGGGCCAAATCTTGCCTGTCCCTGCTTTAAGGGGTGCCAAAAACCCAGCCAGTAGGAGCGCTTGGGGAAAAGGCTGCAAAAGAACACTTCCCTGTGCTGTTCCTCTAGCCAGGACAGGAGAAGGAGAACGGCAGTATGCATGGCCTCTTCCCCACCACCACCACCAGGCAGAGCTGGCCACGCAGGGTTTTAGTGCCGACTCCCCCACTGCTTCCCGCAAGCTATTGAATGGGGGGTACCAAAGTCATAGTTCGCCTAGAGCACCAAAAACTCTTGTGCCAGCCGTGCTAGACAGTGATTATTATAGACAACCCATTCAAGGAGCTTTGAGATGACAGGAAGAAGGGTCAGTAGCTGGAGAAGCACAAGGGCTCAAAAGTGTTGGGAGAAGGGGGTTAGAATGGGAGAAAAAATGTCATCTCTATACTTTGGGATAGAGGTGTCATTTTCAGCTCAAGAAGCCACTCCCAGACTAGCTCTGATCAAACTAGTGTTCTAAAACCAAAAATGAAGTCATGGAAGCACAATGGATGGGTGGGGCTAGCTGCCCGGAGTTCATAAGAACATATGAATGGCCCAGAGCCGGTCCATTTAGCCCAGTATTCTGGCTTCCAACAGTGGCTGGCGCTAGATATTTCAGAAGGAAAGCAGAACAGGGCAGTTATCAAGTGATCTCCTGTCATCCAGTTGCCGTTTCTGGCTGTCAGAGGTTTAGGGATACACAGAGCATGGGGTTGTGTCCCTGACCATCTTGGGTAATGGCCATTGATGGACCATTCTCCATTAACTTATCTAATGCTTTTTTTATCCCAGTTATACTCTTGGCCTTCACAACAATGACTGTGCCTTGTATGTTTTAAACCTGCAACTTATTAATTTCATTTGATGATCCCGGGTTCTTATGTTATGTGACGGGGTAAATGGCACTTTCCTATCAGCTATCTCCACACCGTTCAGGTTTTTCTCAACTTCTGTCATATCTTCCATTAGCTGTTGCTTTTCTAAGTTGAATAGTCCCAGTCTTTTTATTCTCTCCTTGTATGAAACCCATTTTATACCCTAATTGTTTTTGCCTCCCTTCTCTGTACCCTCTTCAGTTCTAATATATGTTTTTTGAGGTAGGGCCACCAGAACTGCCTGGAGTACCAAGTTGTGGGTGCATATAGAGGCATCGTGATTATTTTCTGTTTTAGTATCTATTCCTTTCCTAAAAGTTCCTAACATACTCTTAGCTTTTTTGTCTCACAATCTGCACACTGAGTACATATTTTCAGCTAGAAATCTAAGACTTCTCAAGAAAACTATCCACAATGTATCAGCGAATTTAGGCCCCATAATTTGATATGTATAGTTAGATATGTATGTTTTCCAATGTGCATTAATTTATACTTACTGACACTGAATTTCATTTGCTGTTTTGTTACCCAGTCACCCAGTTTTGTGAGGTCCCTTTGTGATGCTTCACAATTATCTTTGAACTTAATACTAAATTATTCAAGACCGTTATCTGCAAACTTTGCCACCTCCCTGTTAACACCCTTTTCCAGATGATTTATTAGTACAGTGAACAACAATGGTCCTAATACAAGATATCTGGGGTCCCTCCTATTTACTTCTTTCCATTGTGAAAATGGACCATCTATTCCTATCCTTTGTTTCCTATCTTTTAATTAGCTATAAATCCATGAGTGACCTTCCTTCCTATTCCATGGCTGCTCACTTGCCTTACAAGCTTTTAGCATGCAGCCCTGTCAAAGGCTTCCTGAAAAGCCAAGTACAACATAGCCACTGAATCCCAATTTGTCAGGGCTGGATTAAGAAAGGGGCTGTAGCGGCTGCCGCTCAAAGGCCCAGGCACCCCATCCCCTGCTCCAGCCCTGAGTCTCCTCCCACGCCCTAACTCCTCCCAGTCGCTGCACCCCTATCCCCTGCTCCAGCCCTGAGTCCCCTCCCACGCCCTAACCCTTCACAGTCATAGAATCATAGAATACTAGAACTGGAAAGGACCTCGAAGTCATCAAGTCCAGTCCCCTGCCCTCATGGACCACCAGCTAAAACATTGCTGACAGGTGTCTGTCTAATCTGTTCTTAAGTATCTCCAGAGATGGCAATTCCACAACCTCCCTAGGCAATTTATTCCAGTGTTTAACTACCCTGACAGTTAGGATTTTTTTCCTAATGTCCAACCTAAACCTTCCTTGCTGCGGTTTAAACCCATTGCTTCTTGTCCTATCCTAGAGGCCAAGGAGAACAATTTTTCTCCCTCCTCCTTGTGACACCTGCTTAGATACTTGAAAACTGCTCTCATGTCCCCCTCTCAGTCTTCTTTTTTCTAAAGAAAACAAGCCCAATTCTTTCAATCTTCCCTCATAGCTCATGCTTTCTAGACCTTTAATCATGTTTGTTGCTCTTCTTTGGACCTTCTGTGATGTAGTGTCAGTACCTTGCTGGTTGCTATGCTCCACTTAGGAAGGAACAATCAGTTTCACACATACAGAATGGGAAGCGACTGTCTAGGAAGGAGTACAGCAGAAAGGGATCTAGGGGTTATAGTGGACCACAAGCTGAATATGAGTCAGCAGTGTGATGCTGTTGCAAAAAAAAAGCAAACATGATTCTGGGATGCATTAGCAGGTGTGTTGTGAGCAAGACATGAGAAGTCATTCTTCCGCTCTACTCAGTGCTAGTTAGGCCTCAGTTGGAGTATTGTGTCCAGTTCTGAGCACCGCATTTCAAGAAGGATGTGGAGAAATTGGAGAGGGTCCAGAGAAGAGCAATAAGAATGATTAAAGGTCTAGAGAACATGACCTACGAAGGAAGGCTGAAATAATTGGGTTTGTTTAGTTTAGAAAAGAGAAGATTGAGGGGGGACGTGATAGCCGTTTTCAGGTATCTAAAAGGGTGTCATAAGGAGGAGGGAGAAAACTTGTTCATCTTGGCCTCTGAGGATAGAACAAGAAGGAATGGGCTTAAACTGCAGCAAGGGAGGTTTAGGTTGGACATTAGGAAAAAGTTCCTAACTGTCAGGGTAGTCAAACACTGGAATAAATTGCCTAAGGAGGTTGTGTAATCCCCATCTCTGGAGATGTTTAAGAGTAGGTTAGATAAATGTCTATCAGGGATGGTCTAGACAGTATTTGGTCCTGCCATGAGGGCAGGAGACTGGACTCGATGACCTCTCGAGGTCCCTTCCAGTCCTAGTATTCTATGATTCTATGCTTGGGCTGTGGATAACCCCTACTGGCCTCTGTCTGTGAGCACTGCCCAGCGTGGGGGGGGCGCCTTGAGGGCCCCCATGACAGTGACCAAACTGGTCCTACCGGTTAAAGGAAGGGACGGAACACAGGAAGTGAGTGTTGGGGGAAGGGGCAGTTTTCGGGCTGGAACCATGAAGGAGACAGACTAAGGAGGGGGCTGGGAGTCTAGGGGCCCAGGCACCCCATCTCAAGGGGTAGGAGGCGTCCTGGCCCAGATTCCTGTAGCCACGTCATGTCTGTGCTGTGCTGTATCCTGGAGAAGCAATAAACCCTCTCTATTCTACTGGCTGGCAGAGTCTGTTCTTGCTGCTACGGGGCTGCAGGATCGGGGGGGAACCCCGACACGCCGTCACACCTTCTCCAGTTTCTCCACATCTTTTCTGAAATGTGGTGCCCAGAACTGGACACAGTACTCCTGTTGAGGCCTAATCAGTGCTGTGTAGAGTGGAACTATTACTTCTCGTGTCTTGCTCACAGTGCTCTTGTTAATGCATCCCAGAGTCATGTTTGCTTTTTTTGCAACAGCGTCACACTGTTGACTCATATTTAGCTTGTGGTCCACTATGATCCCTAGATCCCTTTCTGCCGTACTCCTTCCTAGACAGTCGCTTCCCATTCTGTATGTGTGAAATGGATTGTTCCTTCCTAAGTGGAGCACTTTGCATTTGTCCTTATTAAAATTCACCTTATTTATCTCAGACCATATCTCCAGTTTTTGTCTCTTCATTCTTTTTCTGAGGTGCTATATATGTAGTCAGTATGGGGATAGTTGAAATTGCTCATTGTCTTGGTGTTTTCTGTTTTTGTAGCCTCCCTAATCTACCTGAACATTTCACAACCATCCTAGCCAGGTGGTCAGTAATATATTCCTTTGGCTATGTGCTTATTATTCAAGCAGGGCATTTTTTCCTTAGAGGTTCTATGTAAGACTGTTGCTATTTGACTCTCTGTTTTCTTCAACATGGAGGGCCACTCCCCCACAACTGTAGCCTAGTCTGTCATTCCTGCATATTTTGAACCTTGGCATCACTGTCTCCCATTGATTATCATCATTCCACCACGTCTCTGTGACGCCTGTTATAGCATAGCTTCATTTAACACCAGGCACTCAAGTTCACCCATCTTAGAATTTAGACTTCTCGTATTTGTCTACACACACTTGAAAAATCTGTCACTTGTTACTTATCTACCTTCAAATGATGTAATTGAATGTGACTCTTTTGTTTGACTATGTCTCTGCAGTTCCTACCTGCATGGGTAAGTGGATTTCCTGGGGAGTCCCTGGGGAGTGGGTAACCCAGATTCTCCAATGATGCAACCTTCCCCCCTCCCTTCTGGAGCTGTGTCTAAAGGAAAAGGTGATGACCAGGCAACTGTCAGATCCTGATATAGGAGATCAAAGGCCCCAGCAACTTAAAGAAACAGCTGATCTGCTCAGTCTGGATGCTGATTCTGGAGCTAAAGACTGTTATGAACAGGTAAACACTGGGAAAATCCTGTGTGGGGTTTGAAGCAATGGCCCCTATGTTGAAGATGGGGGAGGTAAGCTTTTCAGCATGCAAGTACAGTAGTGCCTTTTCTATGCTTTGTAATGCTTTGCAAAATAGATATGCTTGCTTAAAAGGAGCAGAGTGATAACTTGTAACTGGTCAAACCTAGAGAGAGAGAGCAAAGCCCAGGTGCTGACCTTGGTCAGTCTGTCTTGCTAGGGCTACCACAGTCTAGATTTGGGAGCCGAGCAGCCTTAAAATTCTTGGTCAGAAGAGAATTGACAAGGATTCCTACCCATAAGCAGGTGACAGCTGGAGGAGACCTGAGACCCAAGCAGAACATGGAGAAGGAAATGCTGGTGCAGTTACTATGAAATTGCAACAGGATCAATGGCAGAAGCATCCATGAACATTTGTTTCAATGTGCGTAAAGTACTTACTCAAATCCCAAGAACATTATCTGGAGCCAAACCCAGGAGACAATCAGCAACAGGAGCATGGTGGGGAAAGCAAACACGAACCAAGAAGCAAAATTCACCACATTGTTGTTGTTAGGAAAGAGTCTGGAAGAACAAACAGATGTCACTACCACAGCTGCTTTCATTTCTACACCCAAATCTGTGGCCCAGAGAAGCCAGAGGCTGGGAGGTCAGATCAAAGAGGAGTTTTTCCTGGTTCCGTTGCTCAGAATGGTGATTTACTTTTTCATTCTCAGCTTTGGCTGCAGCTCAACCCCAGACCAAGGTTACTACTAACAGATAGCAATTCTGTGGTTGCAGTCCCAACTCTCTCCATACTCACTCATCCATCTGTCCCTTCATCACCAGGTTGGGAGTAGTACCAGTAAGGGTTGCGATTCCTCCAATACTGGCTGCATAACAAACAGAGAGGCTCATTCCCTTGCAAAATGTCAGGTGCTTCTCCTCTTGCAGCTGCTTCTCAGTTTTAAGTTTCTCCTCTTCCTCCACTGTCAGCACGTGTCCATTATCTGGGGGCAGAGGCAGGAAGAGAAGAGTGGCACAAGCTGAGCTGGGCAGGAATGGGGAAGGTTGATGTTTCTGCACAATACGGTATTTCCAGTTTAGGACACAACAGGATATCCCAAAGTGAGGAAAGGCATCCAGACATGGTCGTTTCAGGGCAAACTTTGGGAGTTCCCTTAGCCTCAGTCCCATTTAATGTTTACATTCATACAAAATCCCATGAAAAGAGGTATTGCCAGAAAATTGGAATAACACATAGTGTGTGTGTGTAACACCACATGGCTACATACCATGCAAACATTGGTAACTGAAATCAGCAATGTCTGAACTTGGAAGGAGAATGGGAGAAGAAAAACACATTCAGGGACACGGAGAACTGGCAACAGGCAGCTCATCCCACATCAAGACCTGATTCAGATTCAAGGACACTTGAGTAGGATCGAGGGTCAGAAAAGAAGCAAAAGGAAGCTGCCTGCTCACAAATTCATACATTTTAAAGCCAGTCATAGATCTACCTTCGTGGAACAGGCCAGAGACCTGCAATCTGCATCCATGTACCAAGCCCAATAAGTTGTAGTTGAGGTGCAGGATGGTTTTAGAAGCTTCAGGGGGAGCCAAGTTAGACTGTACAGGATAAACTTTAAAAACAACAAATGGTCTGGTAGCACTTTATAGACTAACAAAACATGTAGATGGTATCATGAGCTTTCGTGGGCACAGCCCACTTCTTCAGATTGCCGGAGTTTTGAGTTCAGGATGTCCAGACCCAAAATAAATAGGGGAGAAGGGAGAGGGGGAGGGCATTGCTATATATATAATGCCCCACTGCTATATAAATTGGACAAACTGAACAGTCCCTAAGGGAAAGAATCAATGGACACAAATCAGATATACGTAAAGGGAACATACAGAAACCTGTTGGGGAACACTTTAATCTACCTGGTCACACTTTAAAAGATCTCCAAGTAGCTGTCTTATTAAAGACCAATTCTATAAGCCAAATACACAGAGAAGGGTTGGAATTAATTCTCACACCTATGGCCTCAATCAAAATAACGGATGGCTGGGACATTATCAACTAAACAAACAATGAAGGTGCCAACAGCTCTTTGTCTGTGTAGATTCTTGTGGTAGTACTCTTCCTCTCTAATTGCCATCCTATGATCCTTATCTGCTTCTTTTAACTATCCAATGTTTAGGTGCTTATAGATTACCAGTTTTGCTTGTTTGGCTTTCCCTTTGATATTTCCATACCCTCCCCTTCTTGTTTCCTGCCCCCTTCCATTTTTTTCCTTCCCCTCTCCCTTCTCCCCTATTTATTTTGGGTCTGGACATCCTAAACTCAAAACTCTGGTCATCTGAAGAAGTGGGCTGTGCCCACGAAAGCTCATGATACCGTCTACATGTTTTGTTAGTCTATAAAGTGCTACCAGACTATTTGTTGTTTTTTAAGTCTAGTATGGTTTTAGACAGACAACCCACGCTATTTTGGGACTCCCAGAGACACAGAATTTGATACCTCTCTGTGAAAGTTGCTTCAGTGATTAATGACCCTCACTTAAAAAACTTGAAAAACAAGAAATAGTTTTGCAGCACCATAGAGACTAACAAAAAATGTACTTTTCATGAGCTTTTGTGGGCACAGCCCACTTCTTCAGATGTGCCCACAAAAGCTCTCAATGCCCTCTACATTGTTTGGTAGTCTCTAAGGTGCTGCAAGATTATTCATTGTTTTTTAAGTTTTTCCAGATACAGACTAACACGGCTACCCCAATGAAACTTCCTCACTTAAAATGTGCAATTTATTTCCAATTTCAATTTTTCTGACTTCAGCTTCCATCCACTGGGGTTTATTATACCTTGCTCTTCTGGATTAGAGTCCTCTCCTATCAGAAATCTTCTCTGAGATACTCTGGAGGCCAGAGACATCTTCCTTCCTTATGAAGTTAAAATTCAGAAGCAGGGATGAATGAGGCCAGAAGCACCTAAGGTGGAGACGGAGAAGGTACCTGACCATCCTCCACTATCCTAAAGAGGAAAACGCCCACAGCTACTCACCTTGTTTTTCTGTCTCTTGAGAGAGAGCTGATTTATCTGGCACCTCCTGCAGCTCGAAGGCTTTGTTGATGTTCTCAGCCACGTGCTCAGCTGACTTTTTCTCCTGCTCTGACTTGTGCAGCTGCTCTAGGACAGCCTGGGATATGGGTATCATCATGGCCGTGGTGGCGGTATTGCTGATCCACATAGACAGGAAAGCAGTGACAACCATGAAGCCCATAATGAGCCTACAATGAAGAGGACTGATGTGAAGCTCACTTCAGAAACCAGAAATATGGCAACACCATGTTTGACAGCATGCAGTGAAGACCATTCCAGGCTGTGGCTAGAATTCTGCATATGGTAAGTTTTATCGTGTCCTGTCGGCTCCCATCCCTCTGGGGAAATGCTGTTAACTAGCTAATGCATCCTGGGCTTGGGTGCAAGGCATGGCCAGGGTGAGCATTTCCAGTGAGGAATCTCCTTGGAAAGAGAGCTCTCTTTTTTAGGAAATAGCCCAGTGCCTACTATTAGCAGCGCAGAGCCTTTGGCTTGGAATGCACAGTGCATCCCACACAGATCACCATGACAGAGGGGTGTCCAGGCCATGCCTGCACAGAAGGTCCTTAACAGAAGATGAGATGCAGCTTGCTCAGAAAGTGGGATGATACTATCCTGGGGGAACAGCTCAATGTATAACACTGTTGCCTGGGAGAAAAATTCTTTTTGAGCTCAAACAGTGATCAGTTAATGCGCTTAAGTATGAGGATCAATAATCTTTGTAATTTCTCCCACCTTTTATAACTGCAGAGTCTATTCTGATTCATATAAAAGTCTAGTTCTCCTTTGGATAGTACTCCGTTATTTTACAGCAATGAAAGATACAAATTGTGCAAAGAAATGTTTGAGGTTTTATTTATTTCACCCTATTGTCGTGTAATGTCCTCAAATGTTCCCTTGTTCTCATGGTATGGGTCAAAGGAGATTAGATCACACAGCATTCTCTGTGTATTTTATAGACCTCTGTAATTTTGTTTTACAGTTACCATTTCAAAACCAAATGGCCTCTGGTTTTCTAATCTCTCTTTTTATACAGTTGGCTACCCCCATCCTACTCCAGGATCATAATCATTATCACAGTGCTTTTCTACGGTTCTGGTTATTATGTTTCCTTTCCCGCTGTCATTTAGCTACATAATGTTAAATATTTCCTCATAAGTCAGTCCTTCCAGCTAGTATCTGAATTGGAATATAAGAACAGCCATACCAGGTTAGACCAACGGTCCATCCAGCCCAGTATCCTGTCTGCCAACAGTGGCCAATACCAGATGCCCCAGAGGGAGGGAACACAACAGGTAATCCTCACGTGATCCCTCCCCTGTCACACACCTTCAGAGAACAGAGGCTAGGGGCACCATTCCTACCCATCCTGGCTAATAGCCATTGACGGACCTAACCTCTATGAATCTATCTTGCTCTTTTTTTAACCTTGTTAAAGTCCTAGCCTTCACCACATCCTCTGGCAAGGAGTTCCACAGGCTGACTGTGCAATGAGTGAAGAAAAACTTCCTTTTCTTTGTTTTAAACCTGCTGCCCATTAATTTCTTTTGCTGACCTCTAGTTCTTATATTGTGGGAATAAGTAAATAACTTTTCCTTATTCACTTTTTCCACACCAGTCATGATTGTATAGACCTCTATCATATACCCCCTTAGTCTCCTCTTTTCTAAGCTGAAAAGTCCAAGTCTTTTTAATCTCTCTTCATATGAGACCCATTCCAAAATCTAATCATTTTTGTTGCCCTTTTCTGAACTTTTTCTAATACCAGTATATCTTTTTTGAGATGAGGCGACCACATCTGTACGCAGTATTCAAGATGTGGGCGTACCATGGTTTCATATAGAGGCAATAAGATATTTTCTGTCTTATTCTCTATCCCTTTTTAAATAATTCCTATCATTCTATTTGTTTTTTTGACTGCCACTGCACACTGAGTGGATGTTTTCAGAGAACTCTCCACAATGACTCCAAGATCTCTCTCTTGAGTAGTTGTAGCTAACCTAGTCTCCATCATATTGCGCACATATTTCTTCCAATGTGCATTACTTTACATTTATCAGCATTAAATTTCGTTTGCCATTTTGTTGCTCAATCACTTAGTTTGGTGAGATCTTTTTGAAGCTCTTCACAGTCTGCTTTGGTCTTACCAGTCTTGAGCAGTTTGGTATCATCTGTAAATGTTGCCACCTCACTGTTTCCCCCTTTCTCTAGATCATTTGTAAATAAGTTGAATAGGATGGGTCCCAGGACAGACCCTTGGGGAACCTCACTAGTTATCTTTCTCCATTCTAAAAACTTACCATTTATTCCTACCCTTTGTTTCCTGTCTTATAACCAGTTATCAATCCATGAAAGGACCTTGCCTCTTATCCCATGACAACTTACTTTACTTAAGAGCCTTTGGTGAGGGACCTTGTCAAAGGCTTTCTGGAAATCTAAGTACACTATATCCACTGGCTCCCCCTTGTCCATATATTTGTTGACCCCCTCAAAGAACTCTAGCAAGTTAGTAAGGCATGATTTCCCTTTACAGAAATCATATTGACTTTCCCCCAACAAATTATGTTCTTCTATATGTTTGACAATTTCATTCTTTACTATAATTTCAACTAATTTGCCCGGTACTGATGTTAGACTTAGCAATCTGTAATCGCCAGGATCGCCTCTAGAATCCTTTTTAAATATTGGCGTCACGTTAGCTATCTTCCAGTCATTAGGTATGGAAGCCGATTTAAAGGATAGGTTACAAACCACAGTTAATAGTTCTGCAATGTCCCATTTGAGTTCTTTCTGAACTCTTGGGTGAATGCCATCTGGTCCCGGTGACTTGTTACTGTTAAGTTTATCAATTTGTTTCAAAACCTCCTCTAATGACTCCTCAATCTGGGACAATTCCTCAGATTTGTCACCTAAAAAGAATGGTTCAGGTTTGGGGATCTCCCCAATATCCTCAGCTATGAAGACTGAAGCAAAGAATTCATTTAGCTTCTCTGCAATGACTTTATCATCTTTGAGTGCTCCTTTAGCATCTCAGTCATCCAAAGGCCCCACTGGTTGTTTAGCCAGCTATCTGCTTCTGATGTACTTAAAAAACATTTTGGTATTATGTTTTGAGTTTTCGGCTAGCTGTTCTTCAAACTCCTTTTTGGCTTTTCTTATTATATTTTTACACTTAATTTGATAAAGTTTATGCTCCTTTCTATTTTCCTTAGTAGGATTTTGACTTCCACTTTTTAAAAGATGTCTTTTTATCTCTCACTGCTTCTTTTACTTGGTTGTTAAGCCACGGTGGCATTTTTTTCTTGTTCTTTTACTGTGTTTTTTAATTTGGGATATACATTTAAGTTGGGCCTCTATTATGGTGTCTTTGAAAAGTTTCCATGCAGCTTGCAGAGATTTTATTTTTGTCGCTGTACCTTTTAATTTCTGTTTAATTATCTTCCTCATTTTTGTTTAGTTCCGATTTCTGAAATTAAATGCTAGAGTGTTGGGCTGCTGAGGTGTTTTTCCCACCACAGGGATGTTAAATTTTATTACATTATGGTCACTATTTCCAAGCGGTACAGTTATATTTACTTCTTGAACCAAATCCTGCACTCCACTTAGGACTAAATCAAGAATTGCCTCTCCCCTTGTGAGTTCCAGAACTAGCTGCTCCAAGAAGCAATCATTTAAGGTATCAAGAAATTTTATCTCTGCATCCTGTCCTGAGATGACGTGTACCCAGTCAATATGGGGATAGTTGAAACTCCCCACTATTATTGAGTTTTTTATTTTGATAGCCTCTCTAATCTCCTTTAACATTTCATAGTCACGATCACTATCCTGGTCAGGTGGTCAATAATATATCCCTACTGCTGTATTCTTCTTATTCGAGCATGGAATTACTATCCATAGAGATTCTGTGGAACATTTAGGCTCATTTAAGATTTTTACTTCATTTGATTCTACATTTTCTTTCATGTATAGTGACACTCCTCCACCAGCATGACCTGTTCTATGCTTCCAATATATTTTGTACCCTGGTATGACTGTGTCCCATTGATTGTCCTCATTCCACCATGTTTCCGTGATGCCTATTATATCCAGTGCTTTTTTTGTGACAGTATGGCCCAGAATGGCGTACCGTCACCTATTTTCCCAGCACACAGAAAAGGAATAGCATTTCCCCCGTGCATACTGGCACTTGTTTTCCTGGGGCGGTTCGGCTCCTGACGGAAGCCTGTTCAGGACGTGCAGTGTTTTTTTTTTCCAACTCCCAGCACCGCATTTCAGCCCCCAACAATTTTTTTTTTTTTTTTTTGCTCAACAACTTTTCCCTTGAGTACTGGCACCTTTTTTCTTACAAAAAAAAGCACTGATTATATCAATATCCTCCTTTAAAACTAGGCACTCTACTTCATCCATTTTATTATTTAGACTTCTAGCATTTGTGTAGAAGTACTTTAAAAATGTATCCTATTTATACATTTCTGTCTGCCATTTCCTGATGTTAGAGTCTTTTTTCATTAGATTGTGTCTCATCTGATCTGACACATACTTCCATCCTCTCCTCCTGACTAGAACATAAAGCATCTCTATTAATAGACCCTCCTCTAAGAGATGTCTCTGTCCAATCCATGTGCTTCTCCGCACCCATTGGCTTTCCCCCCACAAAGGGGGAAAGCAGGAGAGCTGGTTGCAGTACATATCGGAAAGCACAGAGTTCATTACACAGGGAACTCCCAAGCCTCACAGAGCCTTCTGGATGAAATGAGATGAGAATCAAATGCAAACAAAGGGACCAAATCAAGCTCTTAAAGATCATTGTCAGCATGTACTTTGCTGCTTTCCTGAACCAGGAATAAGATGATTTCCACACTTCTTCCCTGGATGGAAACTGATCTTCTCATTGACACTTCCTCTCCCCCCCTCCCCCCCCCACACTTATATGAAGTTCTCACTCACAGGGCTGGTCGGACCCCAGTGACTAACAAGACCCGCAGGGCGATGCGCTTGTGTAGGTTCCAGTGCTCCACAGCAATAGCCACCATCAGTCCCCCAATGAAGAGCATGTTGGTGTCCTTCAGATACTCCATACACACCTGTTAGAGAAAACGGGAGAGAAAACTGTCAGAGGGGAGGAGGGGCCAGATAAGCAGAGCGAGAACATTTGCTGAAGGAGGGTCAGAGACACTGTCATGCAGGCTACATGCTTTCTACAGTGCTAAGAATTTCCCTTTGCTTTCGCTCCAGGAGCTGTGCCCCTCATTCATTCCGGGTGGGTAGAGAAATTCTTTCTTTGGACTCTTCCCTCTGGGTGACTGAAGTGCAGTTTCCCCCTCAAGGCAGCATGTTGGAACCACGCCTGGCCTGCTGACTGACCAGATGGGAAAGACCAGACGCAGCGAGCAGAGACTGATGGACACACACATGAAGGAGCCAGATCTCTTACTTGAGTTGAATCCATTATGTTCATCAGCGGGAACAGCAGGACAGGAAATAAGGCAGTAACAGCCAGTGGCAGGACTTCCATACACCAGAACAGCGCCATCAGGATTATCACATAGCCACACTTGGCCTCCTGAAAAGTAGCACACGCAGTTAGAGAATGTCGCACTGGCACACAAGCTTATTCAGATTCTCTCACTAGGCATGCAGTCAGAGGCCTGTTTCTAGCCTCTTTTTCCCAAGGTAGAAAAGAGAAGGGAAGGGATCCCAGGTATCTGCATCCTACAGTGGAAAAAAGGGCAAAGCATTCAATGATCTTGTCTCAGAGCTGGGATAGAAATAAGGGGGCAGTGCATTAGGTGACCTTGTGGAAGAACCTTTATAGGGAGAGGTAAAACTTACCCAGAAAAGTAAATCAGTCCGTGACTTTGAACCCTGCCCAGATAAGAGGCTGGCAGTTCTGAACACGCTCCTTGATTTTGCTGATGGTATCAACTTCTCCCTGATTTACTTATGTCTTGGACTAATTGAGCAACTGAGTCAGTCACTCAACTGAGGGAGTCCACTTTGCTTTTCTCCCTGCATGCCCAGATGAACTTTGATTGGCTTCCTCAATTAGACATTTACTTTTCATTTGATTTTTCACAACTAGCAACAGCCTTTACACAAGTTAATTTGCAAATTATCGTCACGACTCAACTTCAGGTCCTCCTCACTGTTTGTTTATTATCCCAAAAGCTTTTTCCTTGCCCACAGTGAAATGATCCCAATGTTTGTACCCTATTTTTCTTCAAGGGACTTTGGCTTCTGCTCTGCTTCTAAATTAAATGTGTCCACTTCAGTACAGGACCTTAGGGTCATCTGAATTAGCATGTTCCACAGGCATTTTTTCCTCAGAATACTGGAGAGACTAAGGGTGCATGGGCTGTAAGGTGCCCTCACCAGCCAAGGTTCTGACTTACCACTGCATTACTCCAGTGTTTATGGCTACAGGCCTCCATCTATTTCAGTGCGGTTACTTGGGTGGTAACACAATAGTGACTCAGGCCCACCCAAGGGGAAGGAATTCATCCTTCTACTAGAGCCGTGGCCACCAACCAGTTGATCACAGCGTCTCCATAGGTCGATCTTCAGTTCCCTCTGAACTGCGCACTTGTGCGGCTGCGCACAATAAATTTTAGATCTGCCCTCCTCATGTGCAGGGCAGCACCCATAGAACAGAAGGTGAAGACGGCAAGGTGAAAGTTACACCCCCTTCTAGGTCAAAGCAGGATATCACATTAGATGGTCTAGTGAGGCTCCAGGCATCAGGCTTAGGTTCAGCTCAGTGGCTGGGTTTCTGAGTGATGCTGATTATTTGTCTTTTTATCTTTGTCAATTTCTCCTTCCTTTGGCTTTCACCAAAGCCTTTATAACTATCTGTTTGACTCTTGTACACACACCAGTTTCTCAGGGCCCCAGCCCTGGAGCAAGTTAATTATTAAAGAAGGTAGGCTGGTTAATTGAGAGGGATCTGACATCTCAATGTGGCATATGTTCTGCCTCTTCTCCTCCCCTTGTTTTTTTTTCCTTTCGGTGTAAAGTCTCAGCTTGACAGTCCTGTATGCGGAAGCCACACTGCTGGGCCAATGTAAACCTCCCTCATATGGCCCAGCAGTGTGCCCAAGCTTAACCTAAAAGGGCCACATTACACTTCCAGAGTCAGTAATGTTCCATCTCTTTCTGTGGCCTAGTCAATCTTAGCCATGGATGTCTGTTGGTGTCTTGTGAAACTGAACTGAGACCCACCAAGTCTTCCCACAGAGAAGCCAGAGACCTGACAAAATGATAACTTGCAGGCACTACCAGATATGGTGGGGTTTGAACCAGTGATGTAGTAGTGAAAAGTTCCGGATCTCACTCCCCAGCTACATAAGCAGTTGTCTGAGTTAAGTCCAATTTAATTTAGTCCCATAACTATCTTCTTGCTACTTTATGCTGTTAGAAAAATGTAGTCATGGATCTACCTGTCTGCTTTGCATTATACTTGTAAGTTTTTGTGTCTTACACTGTCCCAGTATGGGGGTTCCCCAGACTGTGGAGAACACTTCTCTGTCTGTATTCATACTGTGCCTAACACAATGGGGCCCAGAACCCAGCTGCAGCCACTAGGTGCTACTGCAAGGTAAATAATAACACACAGAAATGTTGGCATGCAAATGACTAAGAAATCAGACCTACAGGCAGAGCTGGCCCAACCTACGGGGGTGACCGCCCAGGGCGCCCTATTGTAGGGGGCGCAGCGCGGGGCTGCCGCGCATGCGTCGGGCGCCCGGGGGCGGGGCCGCGCATGCGTCGGGCGCCCGGGGGCGGGGCCGCGCATGCGCTGGGCGCCTGGGGGCGGCGCCAAGCTCCCGGGGGCGCACGAATGGCTCGGGCCGGCCCTACCTACAGGACACTTTCTGACAAATCCTTTCCTCTGTTAGTTGAGGTTGTCAATAGCTATGACTGTAATACTAATAAGAAAAAGAATCATATACTTTATTTTTATAATTGCTTCAAATAATGTTATTGTCATGTAATGGTGTTAAATTATAACCAGGCTGTATAAAAGCTGTTTTGTCTGAATTTCTTTAGCTTTCTAAAGTTTAAATGTATTGTATAACCAAGATGGATCTACATCTGAACCCTTTGTGGTGAAGAGTGGAGTCAAACAGGGATGTGTCCTTGCTCCTACCCTCTTTAGTATATTTTTCTCAGTCCTATTAAATTGTGCATTTCTAAACTCACACAGTGATGTATTTCTCCACAGAAGGTTAGATGGTTCTCTTTACAACCTAACATGACTCAAGGCTAAAACTAAGGTCAAGAAAGTCCTCATTAGAGAACTCCTATTCGCAGATGATGCATAAGAACATACATAAGAACATAAGAACGGCCGTAGCGGGTCAGACCAAAGGTCCATCTAGCCCAGTATCCTGTCTGCCAACAGTGGCCAGCACCAGGTGCCCCAGAGGCGGTGGACCGAAGACAATGATCAAGCGATTTGTCTCCTGCCATCCCTCTCCAGCCTCTGTCAAACAGAGGCCAAGGACACCATTTTATCCCCTGTCTAATAGCCTTTTATGGACCTAACCTCCATGAAATTATCTAGCTTCTCTTTAAACTCTGTTATATTCCTAGCCTTCACAGCCTCCTCTGGCAAGGAGTTCCACATGCTGACTACGCTGTGTGAAGAAGAACTTTCTTTTATTAGTTTTAAACCTGCTACCCATTAATTTCATTTGGTGTCCTCTAGTTCTTCTATTTAGGGAACTAATAAATAACTTTTCTTTATCGGCCCTCTCCACACCACTCATGATTTTATACACCTCTATCATATCCCCCTCAGTCTCCTCTTTTCTAAACTGAAAAGTCCCAGTCGCTTTAACCTCTCCTCATATGGGACCCGTTCCAAACCCCTAATCATTTTAGTTGCCCTTTTCTGAACCCTTTCCAAGGCCAAAATATCTTTTTGAGGTGAGAGACCACATCTGTACACAGTATTCAAGATGTGGGCGTACCATAGTTTTATACAGGGGCAGTAAGATATTCTGGGTCTTATTTTCTATCCCTTTCTTAATAATACCTAGCATCCTATTTGCCTTTTTGACCTTGCTGCACATGTGTGGAAGTTTTCAGAGAACTGTCACGATAACTCCAAGATCTCTTTCCTGATTTGTCGTAGCCAAATTAGCCCCATCATACTGTACGTATAGTTGGGGTTATTTTTCCCAATGTGCATTACTTTACACTTATCCACATTAAATTTCATTTGCCATTTGTTGCCCAATCACTCAGTTTGGTGAGATCTTCTTGGAGTCCCTTACAGTCTGCTTCTGTCTTGACTATCCTAAACAGTTTGGTATCATCCATAAACTTTACCACCTCACTGCTTACCCCTTTCTCCAGATCATTTATGAATAAGTTGAACAGGATTGGTCCTAGGACTGACCCTTGGGGACACCACTAGTTACCCCTCTCCATTCTGAAAATTTACCATTTATTCCTACCCTTTGTTTCCTGTCTTTTAACCAGTTCTCAATCCAAGAAAGGACCTTCCCTCTTATCCCATGGCCATGTAATTTACACAAGAGCCTTTGGTGAGGACCTTGTCAAAGGCTTTCTGGAAATCTAAGTATACTATATCTACTGGATCCCCCTTGTCCGCATGTTTGTTAACCCCTTCAAAGAACTCTAATAGATTAGTAAGACAGGATTTCCCTTTACAGAACCCATGTTGACTTTTGTCCAACAAATTATGTTCTTCTACATGCTTCACAATTTTATTCTTTACTATTGTTTGACTAATTTGCCTGGTACTGAAGTTAGACTTACCGGTCTGTAATTGCCCGGATTGCCTCTAGAGCCCTTTTTAAATATTGGTGTCACGTTGGCTACCTTCCAGTCATTGATGGAAGCCGATTTAAGGGATAGGTTACAAACCACAGATAATAGTTCAGCAATTTCCCATTTGAGTTCTTTTAGAACCCTTGGATGAATGCCATCCGGTCCCGGAGATTTGTTAACATTAAGTTTTTCTATTTGTTCCAAAACCTCCTCTAATGACACTTCAATCCGGGACAGTTCCTCAGATTCATTACCCACAAAGGACGGTGCAGATTTGGGAATCACCCAACGTCCTCAGCTGTGAAGACTGAAGCAAAGAAATCATTTAGTTTCTCCGCAATGGCTTTATCGCCCTTGATTGCGCCTTTTATAGTTCGATCGCCTAGGGGACCCACAGGTTTTTAGCAGGCTTCCTGCTTCTAATGTACTTAAAAACATTTTGTTATTTCTTTTGAGTTTTTGGCTAGCTGTTCTCAAAATCTTTTTGCTTTTCTTATTACATTTTTACACTTGATTTGACAGTGTTTATGTTCCTTTCTATTTATCTCACTAGGATCGGACTTCCACTTCTTAAAAGATACCTTTTGTCCTCACTGCTTCTTTTACATGGTGGTTAAGCCACGGTGACTCTTTTTAGGTCTCTTGCTATGTTTTTTAATTTGGGGTATACATTTAAGTTGGGCCTCTATTATGGTGTCTTTAAAAGTTTCCATGCAGCTTGCAGGATTTGGCTCTAGTCACTGTGCCTTTTAATTTCTGTTTAACTAACCTCCTCATTTTTGTGTAATTCTCTTTTGAAATTAAATGCCAGGGTGCTGGTCTGCTGAGGTGTTCTTCCCACCACAGGAATGTTGAATGTTATTATATTATGGTCACTATTCCCAAGCGGTCCTGTAACGGTTATTTCCTGACCTGATCCTGCGCTCCACTCAGGACTAAATCGAGAATTGCCTCTCCCTTGTGGGTTCCTGCACCAGCTGCTCCAAGAAGCAGTCATTTAAGCCATTGAGAAATTTTATCTCCGCTTTCTCTTCCTGAGGTGACATGTATCCAGTCAATATGGGGGTAATTAAAATCCCCATTATTATAGAGTTCTTTGTTTTGGTAGCCTCTCTAATCTCCTCAGCATTTCAATGTCAGTATCCCTGTCCTGGTCAGGTGGTCGGTAATATATCCCTACTGCTAATTTCTTATTTTTGAGCATGGAATTACTATCCATAGTGATTCTATTGAACATGTTGATTCATTTAATATTTTTATTTCATTTGATTCTACATTATCTTTCACATACAGTGCCACTCCGCCACCCACCCGGCCTGCTCTATCCTTTCGATATATTTTATATCCCGGTATGATTGTGTCCCACAGATTTTCCTCATTCCACCAGGTTTCAGTGATGCCTATTATGTCAATCTCCTCATTTAATACTAGGTACTCTAGTTCACCCATCTTATTAGTCAGACTCCTAGCATTTGTGTAGAAGCACTTTAAAAATTTGCCACTGCTTATTTGTCTGCCCTTCCCTGATGCATTGGATTCCTTTGTACGCGGTTTTTTGTCTGCTCTGGCCCATGGTTTGCCCTCTCCCTCCTCTCTCTTCTGACTACAGCTTAGAGAATCTCTATCAATGGATTCTCCTCTAAGAGAAGTCTCCCTCCGATTTACGTGCATCTCCACACCAATCGGCTTTCCCCCATCTCTCAGTTTAAAAACTGCTCTACGGCCTTTTTAATGTTTAGTGCCAGCAGTCTGGTTCCACCTGGTTTAGGTGGAGCCCATCCTTCCTGTATAGGCTCCCCTCTCCCAAAAGTGTCCCCAGTTCCTAATAAATCCAAACCCTCTTCCCTACACCATCGTCTCATCCACGCATTGAGATTCTGAATCTCTGCCTGCCTACCTGGCCCTGCGCTGGAACTGGAAGCATTTCGAGAATGCCACCATAGAGGTCCTGGATTTCAGTCTCTTTCCTAGCAGCCTAAATTTGGCCTCCAGGACATCTCTCCTACCCTTCCCTACGTCATTGGTACCTACATGTACCACGACCACCGGCTCCTCCCCAGCACTACACATAAGTCTATCTAGATGCCTCGAGAGATCCGCAACCTTTGCACCAGGCAGGCAAGTGACCATACAGTTCTCCCGGTTATCACAAACCCAACTATCTATGTTTCTAACGATCGAATCACCCACTACTAACACCTGCCTCTTCCGAACTGGCATTCCCTTCCCCTCAGAGGTATCCTCAGTGCGAGAGGATACCACAACATCCTCTGGGAGGAGGGTCCCAACTATGGGATGGTTTCCCTCTGCTCCCATTGAATGATCTGTTCCCTTGAGACTTTCATCCTCCTTAAGAGCACTGGGGCTCTCAGACTGGAGGTGGGACAGTACTACAGTGTCCCAGAAAGTCTCATCCACATATCTCTCTACCTCCCTTAGCTCCTCCAGTTCAGCCACCCTGGCCTCCAAAGCCCGAACTCGGTCTCTGAGGGTCAGGAGCTCCTTGCAACGGGTGCACACTACGCAAGCCGCCCACAGGGCAGGTAATCATACATGTTACACTCGACGCAATAAACAGGATAGCCCCCACTCTGCTGCTGGGCTTCTGTCTCCATTTTTCTAATGAATAAGTTTAAGTATAAACTGGGATTCTTTTTAAACCTCTGGAATATAGATTATTATAAGAGTTATGTTTTAAAGAAGGCCAGAAGTCACTAGTGCCCTCTAACCTCCCCCTCTAAACTCTCTCTCCAAACTCCCTGTTAGCAGTTCCTGTTCGCAAGCTCCCTGGTCGCTGAGTCACAGGCTTATATAGCTCTGGTAGCCCCTCCCCCTCACTGAGGCTCAGCCAATTAACAGAGGCTTCTAGATTTCAAACCTTTAGAAGCTCCTTCAAGCAAACAAACAAACCAACCAAACAGACAAACACAAGCTCAGCACACAGCAAATAACTCCCCCACACACAAACACACACTCCAGACAGCCACTTACCACAAGGGTCCCCTTTTTACTCCTCTTTTACCTGGAGAACTCCCTCTCCAAACTCCCTGTTAGCATTCCTGTTCGCAAGGAATGAAGACGCGCTACAGGCACTGATGGATTCTCTGTCCAGAGTTAGTAAACTGTTCTCTCTTGACATAAGCGTGAAGAAAACTGTTGTGTTCGCTCAAGGTGTATCTCAACCACCCAAGGTCATTCTGAATGACAGGCCATTAGAGGTGGTTCAACAATTCTGTTACCTTGGGTCTACTGTCACCACAAATCTCTCCATGGACGAAGAACTGAACATCAGAATTGGGAAGGTAGCCATAACATTTAGCAGACTTATGAAACGAGCATGGAACAATCCCAAACTGACATTGAAATCAAAGATACTGATATACCAAGCATGTGTATTAAGGGTCTTGCTTAATGGATCTGAGACCTGGACCACCTACTCATGCCAAGAGAAAAAATTGAGCAGTTTCCACCTTCGCTGCCTTCACAGAATCATGAATATTAAGTGGCAAGATAAAGTTTCAAATGTTGATGTCCTATCAAGAGCTGGCATACCCAGTCTCATAGCGATCCTTAACAACAGAAGACTCCGGTGGCTTGGCAAAGTGAGGAGAATGAGTGATAAACGCCTTCCCAAAGAAATCATCTTTGGTGAACTAACAAGTGGAGCAAGGGCAAGAGGAAGGCCAAAGTTAAGATTCAAGGATATATGTAAAAACACTATGAAAAGGTTTAACGTCAATCCAAGCTCTTGGGAAGCTATGTCATCAGATCACAACACCTGGTGATAATTATTACAACAGGGCACATCATTATTTGATAGGACCTGTGCAAGTCATGCAAAAGAACTCCACCTCAGAAGGAAAAATTCTCAGACTCATGAAAACGGAAGTAGACTGGCATGTAGCTATTGTAATTGACTGTGCAAATCCAATATTGGATGCATAAGCCATGAAAGAAGTTGCAGATCCAGGCACAACTCATAGATTGTCACTGCTGCTGCTTCCCACTGTCTCTTGGGCCATATATATATAACCAAGATGGGTGGCACCACCTGTTTTTAAGATTAGGCTCCACGTGCCATTATAAGACCCTGTTTTCCTTTGCTCTGAATTTTGCCAAACTTTAACCATTTGGCTGAAATTTTGCAGGCCAAGTGTCTGTATCACACTGAATGTTTATGGAAAATTTCAGTCAAAATGAGTCAGCAATTCTAAGAACAAGACTATGGCTACATCTATACTGCAGCCTTCTTCTGCAAAAGCTTATGGAAATGAAGCATGGCAATATTCTACTCCGCACTTCATTTGCATAAGCTTTTGCGGAAGAAAGCTGCAGTATAGACTTTGCCTAGGGGAAAATACATCGTTTTGTCCATGTTAAGAAATTCTTGAAACCATTTTTTGAACAGCTCTCGTGTCATCCTGCTTGGGAGCAGGAACTTGACCCATGGAAGGATTGGCATTTGTCACAGGGGGGTGTGCCTTTTGCTGTCCCTTAAAACCAAACTTGGCCCAGTTATACACCTTTGAAAAGTTGCAGTTTTCACATGCTCAGTAGAGATTCCTTTGATTTTTAGCCACTAAAATCTCTGAAGATCGCACCCTGGAGTCTCTCCCAGTTCTGAACAGAACATGAAAACCCCGTCCCAACACTGCATGTAGCAGCCCAGGGCTAGAGGTGCTCCAGGCTGGGCACTGAAACTGAGAGTGGGAACCTCTCTTTTCTTTTGTGATCTGTTCTCAGCGATGCGCCCTGCTGACACCAATGAAACACAGAGGAGGAAACTGTCTGATTTGAATGTAGGAGAACAAAAGCCAGAAGTGGGGGAGGAAAGGAATAGATTGGGACAAAGAGTCTAGAAGGACTGGTCTGGCGGGGGAGGGAGCAGTGGGAAGAGAGAAACTGGGAGTAGCTGGGAAAAGAGCCTGGGGCAGGCTAGGGCAGTGTTTCCCAAATGGTGTTCCGTGGAACCCCGGCGTTCCACGAGAAAATTCCATTACAATAACATTTTATGATTTTAAAAAAAAATGTGTACACAGTAAATGTGGTTTTTGTTTTTAAATATGTGCAATTCAGCTAAATGTTGATCTCATGACCTTGTTTAGCATTTGTTTATTATTATCCGTACTTATTGGTGGTCTACTAATTTCAGCTCCATATATAACTCAATATCCTTCTCAGGAACAATAGACAGGGAAAAAAGGGAGGAGGTGTTGCCTTATATATTAAAAATGAACACACTTTGAATGAGGTGGAGATGGACATAGGAGACGGAAGTGTTGAGAGTCTCTGGGTTAGGCTAAAAGGGGTTAAAAACAAGGGTGATGTCATGCTAGGAGTCTACTACAGGCCACCTACCCAGGTGGAAGAAGTGGATGAGGCTTTTTTTCAAACAACTAACAATATCATCCAAAGCCCAAGATTTGGTGGTGATGGGGGACTTCAACTATCCAGATATATGTTGGGAAAATAACACAGCGGCGCACAGACTATCCAATAAGTTCTTGGACTGCATTGGAGACAACTTTTTATTTCAGAAGGTTGAAAAAGCTACCGGGGGGGGGGAGCTGTTCTAGATTTGATCCTAACAAATAGGGAGGAACTGGTTGAGAATTTGAAAGTGGAAGGCAGCTTGGGTGAAAGTGATCATGAAATCATAGAGTTCACAATTCTAAGGAAGGGTAGAAGGGAGAACAGCAAAATAGAGACAATGGATTTCGGGAAGGCGGATTTTGATAAGCTCAGAGAGCTGATAGGTAAGGTCCCATGGGAATCAAGACTGAGGGGAAAAACAACTGAGGAGAGTTGGCAGTTTTTCAAAGGGACATTGTTAAGGGCCAAATAGCAAGCTATTCCACTGCGTCGGAAAGATAGAAAATATGGCAAAAGACCGCCTTGGCTTAACCACGAGATCTTGCATGATCTAAAAATAAAAAAGGAGTCCTATAAAAAATGGAAAGTAGGACAAATTACAAAGGATGAATATAGGCAAACAACACAGGAATGCAGGGGCAAGATTAGAAATGCAAAGGCACAAAATGAGCTCAAACTAGCTACGGGAATAAAGGGAAACAAGAAGACTTTTTATAAATACATTAGAAGCAAGAAGAAGACCAAGGAGAGGGTAGGCCCACTGGTCAGTGAGGAGGGAGAAACAGTAACAGGAAACTTGGAAATGGCAGAGATGCTTAATGACTTCTTTGTTTCGGTCTTCACTGAGACGTCTGAAGGAATGCCTAACATAGGGAATGCTAGTAGGAAGGGGGGAGGTTTAGAAGATAAAATAAAAAAAGAACAAGTTAAAAATCACCTAGAAAAGTTAGATGCCTGCAAGTCACCAGGGCCTGATGAAATGCATCCTAGAATACTCAAGGAGCTGATAGAGGAGGTATCTGAGCCTCTAGCTATCATCTTTGGAAAATCATGGGAGACAGGAGAGATTCCAGAAGACTGGAAAAGGGCAAATATAGTGCCCATTTATAAAAAGGGAAACTAAGAACAACCCAGGAAACTACAGACCAGTTAGTTTAACTTCTGTGCCAGGGAAGATAATGGAGCAAGTAATTAAGGAAATCATCTGTAAACACTTGGAAGGTGGCAAGGTGATAGGGAACAGCCAGCATGGATTTGTAAAGAATAAATCATGTCAAACCAATCTGATAGCTTTCTTTGATAGGATAACTAGTCTTGTGGATAAGGGAGAAGCGGTGGATGTGGTATACCTAGACTTTACTAAGGCGTTTGATACGGTCTCGCATGATATTCTTATCAATAAACTAGGCAAATACAACTTAGATGGGGCTACTATAAGGTGGGTGCATAACTGGCTGGATTACCGTACTCAGAGAGTAGTTATTAATGGTTCACAATCCTGCTGGAAAGGTATAACAAGTGGGGTTCCGCAGGGGTCTGTTTTGGGACCGGCTTTGTTCAATATCTTCATCAACGATTTAGATATTGGCATAGAAAGTATGCTTATTAAGTTTGCAGATGATACCAAGCTGGGAGGGGTTGCAACTGCTCTGGAGGATAGGGTCATAATTCAAAATGATCTGGACAAATTGGAGAAATGGTCTGAGGTAAACAGGATGAAGTTTAATAAAGACAAATGTCAAGTGCTCCACTTAGGAAGGAACAATCAGTTTCTCACATACAGAATGGGAAGTGACTGTCTAGGAAGGAGTACGGCAGAAAGTGATCTAGGGGTTATAGTGGACAACAAGCTGAATATGAGTCAGCAGTGTGATGCTGTTGCAAAAAAAGCAAACATGATTCTGGGATGCATTAACAGGTGTGTTGTGAGCAAGACACGGGAAGTCATTCTTCCGCTCTACTCTGCGCTGGTTAGGCCTCAGTTGGAGTATTGTGTCCAGTTCTGGGCACCGCATTTCAAGAAGGATGTGGAGAAATTGGAGAGGGTCCAGAGAAGAGTAACAAGAATGATTTAAGGTCTAGAGAACATGACCTATGAAGGAAGGCTGAAAGAATTGGGTTTGTTTAGTTTAGAAAAGAGACGATTGAGGGGGGACGTGATAGCCGTTCTCAGGTATCTAAAAGGGTGTCATGAGGAGGAGGGAGAAAACTTGTTCATCTTGGCCTCTGAGGATAGAACAAGAAGCAATGGGCTTAAACTGCAGCAAGGGTGGTTTAGGTTGGACATTAGGAAAAAGTTCCTAACTGTCAGGGTGTGTCTAGACTGGCAAGATTTTGCGCAAAAGTAGTCGCTTTTGCACAAAAACTTGCCAGCTGTCTACACTGGCTTCTTGAATTTGTGCAAGAGCACTGACTTCGTAATGTACAAAATCAGTGCTTCTTGCACAAATACTTTGACGCTCCTGCTCGGGAAAAAGCCCTCTTGCGCAAGTGTTCTTGCGCAAGAGGGCCAGTGTAGACAGGGAAGGAATTTTTTGCGTAAGAAAGCCCCTATGGCGAAAATGGCCGCCGGAGCTTTCTTGCGCAAAATCGCGTCTGTACTGGCCACGGATGCTTTTGTGCAAAAGCACTTTTTGTGCAAAAGTATCTGTGCCAATCTAGACGCTCTTTTGCGGAAATACTTTTAACGGAAAAACTTTTCCGTTAAAAGTATTTCCGCAAAATCATGCCAGTCTAGACTCAGCCTCAGGGTAGTCAAACACTGGAATAAATTGCCCAGGGAGGTTGTGTAATCCCCATCTCTGGAGATATTTAAGAGTAGGTTAGATAAATGTCTATCAGGGATGGTCTAGACAGTATTTGGTCCTGCCATGAGGGCAGGGGACTGGACTCGATGACCTCTCGAGGTCCCTTCCAGTCCTAGTATTCTATGATTCTATGATAAGACTGTTATTAGGGGTTCTGCAAAATTATTTTGTGTTTAAAAGAGTTCTGTGGCCAAATAAAATTGGGAAACACTGGCCTAGGGTGAGACTGAAGCTAGAAACTGAGGGAGAGGTTGGAACTGGGAGATGGGGAGAGGGAAGCTGGGTTAGCTGGGCAAGGTGACTGGGGCTAGGAAACCATTGGCTGGGAAAACGACACTGGGCCCAGATGAGGAGATGGAGAGATTGAGACTGGTTGGGCAAGGAGATTGGGACTACTTTAGGGAGAAGCAGGGGCACAGGAGACACATCTGACATGGAGCTAGAGTGGGGGGGCAGGCCCAGGAGCCAGTGGTGGGGTTGGGGGAGACTGAGATTGGATGAAGAGCCGGGGGATGGAGACAAGTCTGGGAGCCAGTAGTGGATGAGGGAAGAGACGTATGAGGCTGGGATTGGCCAGGCAAGAAACTGGGACCTTGTGTGGGGAGGGGGAGAGACGGGCTGAGCAATCCCAGAGGGGGAACAAGACTGGCTGGGCAAGGTGACCAGAACTGGGGTGAGAAGCATGGGACTGGGCCAAGGAACTGGGGTTGGTGGGGGTGGGGAAGAGACTAAGAGGAACAGATTGCAGGGGTTGAGGCAGAAGGGTTGGTGCCCATTAGAGAACACCACTCCAGAGCCTAGAATGGAACCCAAAATTCCTAAGTCCCATCATCCCTCGCCTGTCAGCAAACAGCTGTGAATCTCCTTGGCAGAGTGTGTGTGCCATTCCTGTCTCTGTTTGTCTGCAGCGAGGATACCAACCTACTACTGCTATCAGTTACTTTGCCCCAGTTACAGAGATCTGTGCCATGGATCGGTTCCAACCCTGCTGATAACTCATGCTGGTACAAATTTGATGCAACACAATGGAATTTAGGGGTTTTTTTCAGTTTGCTTTTTTAAAAACCCTGGATATTATACAAAAAATTGAATTGATGTTAAGTTTACAAAGTCAAGCACTCAGTAGTTAGGAAATTATCATATTCAACCTTAATCCAGTCCCCTTGGGTGTAAGCATTATGATGAAGCCTGATTATATGATCACATACTATTTTTCCACTGCATCACAAACTCACTTTGTATATAGGGTGGATTGTGCTCTGGAGTTGGATCATGGCTGTGTTGGAGGAGTAGGTTTGTACAACCCTGCCTCTTTTGTTGCAGCAGTGGGAAGGTGTGTAATGAATGAAAGAAGGGATTGCTGGAAGAAAAAGGGTTATTTGATGGGTAGGCAGTTAAATGCAACCCTATAGAACTGGATTCTATCTTGGTCTCTGCCACAGTATTCCAGTGCAATGCTGGACAAGTCACCGGAACCAAACTTTTTACAGGAGGTCACTAAGTCTTTCTCATTTTCTCGGTGCCCAATCTGATATCCTGGGGCCTCATTTGCAGCAATACTGAGGACACACAGTGGCAACTGAAGTCAATAGGAGCTGTGCTTTAAACATGTAAAGTCAATATAATTCTAAGAATTCATAAAAATGTCAGCTTCTTGATGTCTGAAATTGGGCACACAAAATTAGTGGAAACTTCTGATCTTAATCTGTGTGCCTCAGCTCTCTGTCTGTAAAATGGGGATAATGCCATCTCTCACCTCAAAAGGGTGCTGTGAACAGGGGGCTCTAGGCAAGATGTGGGGGACCAGCTCCGTGCAGGCCCTAGGCAAGGTGTGGGGGACCAGCTCTGTGCCCCTGGAAGAGGGGAGGGGGTCTCAGTGGAAGGGGCAGGGCTGAGGCAGACAGCCCTCCACACCATCCAGATCGTGGCGCTGGACCCTCCCCCCAGTCCTTGGAGCTGCTCAATGCAGGTAGTGCGGAACTTTAAAGGGGCCTGGAGCTCTGGCTGCCCTAGAAAAGCTCATGAGGAAATTAATAATTCTGTCTCCAATGTAGCATTTGAATAATGGACAGCAAACAAGGCTGGGGCAAACACTGTACAGTGCGTATAAAACCACATTTGGAGTAGCTGCCCTTTAAAAGTGTACTGTGCACCCTCTGTGCACCGAATGAGTCATGCGGGCCTGTGGAAAACAGCATGCACTCACGTAGTGAGACCATAGTGCAATGCATGCACACAGGAGGGTTGCATTAGGATTGCACAGGCAACCGTCATCCTGGTCATTTCCTAGCTTGTGACTGCTCGACTTCATAACCTTTATAATCGGAGACTCTGAAATATCCGGCTGGAAGCGAACTTGAGACTCCAAGTCCAGCCTCTTGAGCTGAGGCAAGACCAAGTAAACATAGACCATCCCTGATCTGTTGTCGTCCAACCTGTTCTTAAAGCCCTCCAGGGATGAGGGTTCCTCGCCCTCTCTTGGAAGCCAGCTCAGAAGTTCCACTCCCCCAAGAGTTAGAGAGTTTTTTCTAATCCCTCACCTGACTCTTCCTTGCTGCAGATTAAGCTGATTACTTCTTGTTCTACCTTCAGTGGACCAAGAGAACGAGCAATCACCATTATCTTTATTATAAATCTTCACGTAGTTGAAGACTGTGATCCCTGACTGTGAGGTCATCCCTCAGTCTTCTCTTCTCACAACTAAGTCTGCCTTGTATTTCTAACCTTTCCAAATTGATTGGGTTTTCTAACAGTTTTATCAGACCACTCCAGCTGATACAGCCTAGAATATTCACCTTTTTTGCAACTCTGTCCCATTGCTGATTTGTATTCAGCTTCTGATCCACTATAACCCCAGATTGTTTTCAGCAGACTACCCCTTAGCTAGTTATTCCCCATTTTGAAGTTGTGCATTTGATTCCTAAGTGAATTACTCTGCACTTGTGATTATTGAATTTTATCTGGTGGAATTCAGAACAATTCTCCGATGTGTTCTTTAATCGGTTTTCACATAGTGTGTAACTATGTGAAAAGGATGCTGGTGCTTATATTTTTCTGCTAGAGATACTACATTATGCTGTATTATAGGAGTGGCTGAAACACAAGACAAAAGAGTATCCAAATCAAATACTGCCAGCAGAGTTTGTAGCCTCCCAGAATCAGTGTGGCTCAGAGTTTACATACTGTGTAAAGTGAAACACACTTTATCTTTGTTCCATAGCCCAGAAATGCCTCTTCCTCCTGTTCTCATAAACAATCCCGACAGTGTTTCTTCTGTCCCAAGACAACACTTGAAAGTAGCAGAAAGGGAATTTTTTGAGAGAATCAGGAGTGAAGTTAAAAATGGATCAATAAACCTCAATTCAGGAGGCATTTAAGCATATGCTTAAAGGTGGGCACAGTGAGGGTATGGACTTTTAAGCACCTCCAGAAATGCTTTGCTGAATCAGGGCCAGCATGTAAAGCCATTTACATTTTTATGTAAATCAGTGACACATTTCTAAGGTAGACTTACAAGTCTGCCTATCCAATGAGCCCCTCATTGCTGTAGTAGTTTAGGTGTCCCCTTAGTTGTGTAAGGGGACCTAGCTGGACAGGTAACTGTCCCGCTCAGAAGCAATGCAAATGAATCAGGGAAGGGACCCGGCGTTCTGGCTTGGTTTTGTAATTTAAAAGAGTGAGTGATTCCCAGTCACTGACTCTCTTTGGGTGGTAAGAATTCTTACCTTGGTAGGGACCAGCAGTGGGAGAGGAAGGAGCAGGAAAGGTACTAGCACAGCAATCAGATAATTCCTGTGGGCCAAAATCACTCTCCACACAGCAGGCATGGTGCTGGATCTAGCCCAGTGCTGAAAGGTGCATAGGTCTGTTTATGGGGACTATATAAAGGCTCGAAACATTAAACATTGACCTTGGCAGGTTGGCTGTTGTTTTTAGAACTGTGATCAGAGTGAAAGAGAAAAGAGAGGCAGCAAAGAAGGAAGGACAGATCAGGAACTTTCCAAGGGAAATCTTTCTGATGCAAGATGATAAATTCAGCAGCAAATTAACTCCTTGTGGCCTAGCCAGTCCCACATAGCTACAAAGGAAAGGGTAGGCATGCACATATTCAAATATCCAGGCACAAAGCATAGGTGCCCACTGTTCTGCTTGCAGCCAATCTGAATTGACAAAGACAGCTAACATTCTGATCTTCCATAATAAAATGTCTGGGTATGTCTACACTACAGAGTTGTTCAGAAAAACTTGAGTTATGTCCACACTGCAATTGCGTTCTTTCGAAAGAAAATCAAAAGAACTGAGGGGTTTTTCCGACATTGGTAATCCTCATTCTACAAGGAAGAAGCCTTTTTGCGAAAGAGCTCTTTCAGAAAAAGGCGTGTATGGACAGGGAAGAGGGAGTTCTTTTGGAAGAAGAGGAAAGAGGAAAAAGCACAGGTGCCCTGGTGGCCACTCTGTCCATAGTAATCACAGCTGAAATGCAAGAGAGCGTCTATTCAATGTGGACACTATCTTTCATAAAAGCAAATGGCTTTTTCTATGTGCTTTTGCAGTGTGGACGCTGTCAGGCCAGTTAGGGGACCACAGGCTAGCATGCATGGGACTTAACATCAGTGTTAACATCCCTGTAAACTGAGCTCTTGGACAGCCACCCCGGAGAGATTCAGGTGCTGCCCAGCTGATTGGCAGAGCGCCCACATCCACACATGCCTCAGTGCACAGAAAAAAATTTATTCCACACATGGAAAAGCTTCTTCAGAAATAGCCTCAGTCACTGACTGGGGGAATTCTGCAGATGGTGAGAATCCTCCTATAGTATATTGTGTTCTAATAAAATACTTCAAATGATTAGGAAAGTATGGCCTCTCCCTGAAACTGTAAGACACCAGGGATTCCATCCGGCGCATCTTGTGACAGCAAAAACCACTAGAGCAAAATTGAAGTGACCAGAACCACTCAGCGATGGAATTCCAGCCCTAACCCTGGGAGCAGGAGCACTAGGTCCGACAGACCCAGCATCTGCGGCAGGGCAGTTCCTGGCACGTGCACAGTGCCCTGCAGCAGAGGAGTGGGAGTGCAGAGGTCTGCCGAGAACCCAGATCCCTCAGAGCAGGCTTGTGAGGTGTAAACAAGGACTGGGGCTCCAGGAGGAGACTGCAGAGAGCCCAACCTTTCTCTCTCCTATCCCGCCATGCTTGATCAGCCCAGGAAGAGAACTGGCTCATTTTGTGGTGTGATTATTGCCTTAGGTAGTTAAAGTTTTGACAGGAATTAAACCACAAACTGAGCCCAATTTGCTGCTGGTGTAAACAGGCACAGTCCCACTTACTTTAGAGCAGCACCAGCTTACAGCAGCAGGGTATGTTGCCCATATTCCAGGCAGGTGATGTTACCTCACAAGGGCACAGTTCTGAACGCCTCGCTCACACAGAACCACCACTGACAGATTGGCCTGAGTTAGATGTTCAGGATTGGGCCCAAAGTCACAAAACAGAGGGTGCACTGGCTGGTTCAGAAATTCTCTAGCGTGCTGCACACTCATTGATCCTGCTGACGTGCACTGAGTTTATTGGTGCACATTAACAAAGCGCCGGTTGAAATGGAAGCACAATAATACGCACTAAGGAACTTCAGCAGGGCCACCCATGCCAGTTATGGCACCACAGGCTAGCACGCATGGGACTTAACATCAATGTTCCCTGTAAACTGAGCTCTTGGGCAGCCACCCCAGAGAGATTCAGGTGCCGCCCAGCTGATTGGCAGAGCGCCCACATCCACACATGCGTCAGTGCACAGAACAAAATTTATTCCACACATGGATGGAAAAAACTGAGGGAACATTGCTTGACATCCCAGCTAGTACGGACCAGGCCTTCTGTAGACAAGCTCCACGTTCTTGTCTCCTGAGACAATGGAAGGAACCTCGCCTGGATCTCACTAAGGCATGGACGGGACTGTTGATAAGAAGCTGCTCCCCACTATGGTGCCCCTGGCAGTGGAAGAGGATGACTCATTCAGGGAGCCATGCGAATGTCTACATTCTAAAGTTCAATCTTCACAAAGAGGGCTCTCAGGACTGAGTTATGTGGCTGGCTTGCAGCGTGGCTCATCAGCACACACCACTACAAAACATGGCCAACAACTGGTTGCTAACTTGATTTTTCACAACCACATTTAGAGTAAACACAATCATGTTATTTGTTTAGTGCAGACACATCCTTGCATGTGTGCTTACGAACCCTGGGGTCTTTGTGAAGCCGTTAATTTAAACCCCACAGCTTCGAGGTGCATGATTCAGCGTGCAAACGACTTTGCCATTGCTGCAAGAATGCTTCATAATGGCCACATGACTGGCCATAGATCTTACAGGCTATAAATGTGGTCACTGTTCTGGAGAAATCACAAGGCTGCTGTGCAGGCCTGGGCAAAATACTCTCCCAGGGCTGGATCCAGCCTGCCAAGCCACCAGATCCAGCCTCAGGCAGACTCCCTGCCTACCCCCCACATGCTGCTGAAAAAAGCAGCTGATGTGGGGCTCTATTTCAACAGCTGTGAGCCGGGGGGAGGGAACAGAGGCTTCATGTGCTGCCCCTGCCCCCAGCGTAGTCCCATTGGCTGGTTTCCGGCCAGTGGGAGCTGCCTGTTGTTAACAGGCAGATTTCAAAGCACCCTCTCCTCAAGCTCTAGCTGTTCAAAAACCACACGGCCCCTGCAGCTGGGGAAGGGCAGGCAGGGAGTCTGCTTGAGAAGGCTGCTGGCCAGAGGGCAGGTAAATCTCCCAACCAGAGCCTGCCTTTACCCCCCAACCCCACATAACCCAAACCCTCTGCCCCCAGATCCTGCACCCTAGTCCCCTGCTCCAAGTCACAACCCCCTCCTGCCCTAGCCCCTCCATGCCTCAGGCACCCATGTCCCCTTCCCCAGGTCATAACCCAACCCCCCTGCACCCTAGTCCCCTAACCCAGGTCACAACTGCCTCTTTCACCCAAACCCCCTCCCAGACCCCACACCCTCTGCTGCACCCAAATCCCTTACTGCAAGCTCCCTTCTGCACCCAACCTCCATCCCAGACCCCGCACCTCCTCCATTAATGTGGCAGAGTGCAGCCCTTGACCACTTTCCAACTTCTTGGAATGCCCCCCCCCCCAATTGAAAATTATTGCCCACCCCTGCTGCTGTGTCTGGGATCTTAAAAGACTTCAGTCTCGGATTCTTTCCCCGTCACCGTGGACGCTTGCTCTTTAATGGCATTTGGGTTCTATCAAGTTGAAATGTTGACTGGCTGAAAACGATGCTAACAGAGAACACTTTTCTCTATTTGTGTACAATATACAGTGACCTAGAAACACAGTGCTATGGAAATATGGCCATGGGTCTTGGACCCCAAAGGTGTCTTCCTTAAAAAACTAGCTCATGATATTTGATATTGAGGTTCATGCCACAAAAGCATCATCTGAAATGGAGGAGAAATTTGAGTTCCTGATTTCAGAAAGTGCCCCTATTTGAGACAGCACCGACATGTACGCCTAACGTTAGCATGTGCTTAGGTCCTGCTAACCACACTTCAGTATTGTGCTGCATAAGGACAGATGTAAGCCTATGCCTCAGGGCTTTTCTACAGTAAGTGCTGGCACCAGCAAAGCAGCTACGAATAGTGTTGTGAAACCCAAATACAGTGTGGAAAAGACACTGGGGAAAAGCTAACACGAGAACCTCACTGCCCTCAGAGGAACTCCTGCAACGCGGATTCTGAAAAAGGCTAGTGCCTCTGTTGCACTTATTGTGCAAAGAACCCTGTGTCAGCTTTTGAGGCTGAGGACCCAAAATAATATTTCATACTTTAAAATGATGCTTGAATAATCCCTTGCAATGTCAGAGCATGCAACAGGAATTCTTGGAGGCATACACAATAAAAACAGATGTAACCCAGGTAAAGGCTCTTTGGGTTGATTTGCTTGTCCCTCTTATGTCTATATAGTGACACAAAATATCCATGTCAATTTATCTGTTTTATAAAGAATCTGTAAATAGATATTGTTTGGACTTATGTAAATTTCCCTCCGAGATATATGCCAGGTTAACTGAGATCACATAAAGGACATGCAATAACAGCTTTGTATAACATTTCTTAGCAATGAATCTTAACTTTTAACTATAATTAATTATATGGACTACACAATGCACTGTCAGTGGAGCAGGCCAAGGCGAGAAACAAGCTCTAGAAATCAGTCATTGACTCGTGAACTTGACATTGGAGCAAAATACATTTGCAGGAACCTTGCCTTAAGGGCTGCATAATCCCCACTTTAGGGATGTTAAATATTGGTTAATAGAATAGACAGTTAACCTCATGAATTCTTATTGGTTAGTTGACTAGTTTGTAGTCCACAGCGGTGGGGCTGGCAGCTAGTGTACTCTGGCCCCACTCCCAGGGAGCCTCTTGCCATCCCATGCTGCTGCCTCTGTATCAGAGACAGCAGTGTGGGGTGCCAGGCAGGAGCTGATCCCCTCATGGACCAGCTAGCTGCCTGCCACCCTGCACTGCTGCCTCTGATACAGAGGCAGCAACATGGGATGGCGGCAGCCCTTGTCCAGTGGGGGGGGAGGGGGGGACCTGGTGCAAGCTGGAACTGAGCCGGGCTGCCTGTCCACCCGGCTCCTAATACACCTTAAATGCAGAGCTGCAGCAGGGATAGGTCCCAGACCCAGTGCAAACCGGGACTGAGCAGGGCTGCTGGCCAGCCTGCTAAAAAATTTACTGGCAAGGGGCGGGGGGGATATACGTGTAGTCTATAGCATTAACCTATAGGCTTTTGCTTATCAGTTAATCGGTTAATGGACTATACTATTACATCCCTACCCCACTCAAGGACACTTTCTAGGACACAGAGTAGGACACACAATTACAAGATAATACACGTATATCCAAGACTTCAGCAAGATTGTAGTAAAGAATGTATAATATTAACTGCTCTTGTCTGAGAATGTGTGTGGTCATATAATTCAAGACTATATCATAATGCACATGAGCAGAGTTAATCATCATTTTGCTTTATCAAGCAACCTGGCATTCGTACATTCTTTAATATAGTGATTTTGTCAAAATAGTATCTTGTGCGTACCTGCCTTGATATGAATGTTGTGTTACTGTGGTAATATCACCAGCAATTGTTTTGGAAAATAGTTTGTTTCAGGAGGAATTATGAGTTTGATAGTTTCCCACAGAAACTAGTAGGACCGTTAAAGTCACAGATTATAGTAAAGTTACTTCTTAAAAAATGTCGCCATTATGAATTCTGACAGTTTTTCAGAAGGACAAAGGGGAAAGTGGGCACTTAATCTTGCCTTTTTTATAGCTAGTCACTGGAGAGAAAGTGATCATGCTCCTGCAGGGCTGTCTCATGGCTCGGGGCACTGGTAATCAGGGTTCAGTCCTCAGTTCTGTTCTAAGCTCTGGGTGGCAATGCTGCATTGTGGTAAGACAAGGGGAGAAGAAGGCAGGAGGTGGAATTAATATTTGTATAAAGCTCTAAGATCTTCAGATGGCAGATGTTAAATAACTGCATTATCAGCACAGCTACAATCTCATTGTGCCATGTACAAGCCCAATGCATGAGTGCTCTACCAGAATCAGTGACCTGCTAATGAAATGAGGTTTCAGAAGGGTAGCTGTGTTAGTCTGTAACTTTAAAAACAATGAGAAGTCCTGTGGCACCTTAGAGACTAACCAAAATATATAAGATCATGAGTTTTTGTGGGTAAAACCCATGTCATCAGATGAATTGGAATGGAAATAATAGAAACCAAGATATAAATATATAACAGAAGTACCTGTCAATTGAAGGACTCGTGTTAATGAGGCTAATTAAGTGGGCTGGATGTGCCCCATTCATAGTTTTTTATGTGAAAATGCGGTGTTAAAGGCAGGAGGAATGGGCTTTGTAATGTGTGAAGCAGTTAATGTCTTTGCTCAGCCCAGAATAACAGTGTCAAACTTGTGTAGATGAATTCCAGTTCTGTAGTCTCTCTCTGTAATTGGGTAGTGAAATTCCTTTGTAGAAGAATAGCTACATAAACTAGAAAGCAAAACAGGTCACTCTCATGCTAATTTTTCTAAAGGCCATAGTCTGAAATGTCAGACAATAGCAAAGGGCCAGGCAAAATACTCCTCTAAGAGGGATAGACAGCCTAAAAAATGGCTCATTTGCTTCATGCATTATGAATTGCTGAGGAGATGGTACCCACAGGCCTTGGGGTAGCCAAACGAGCACATATATATGTGCACTATGCAAGAGTACACTGCTTGGAGCTGAGTTTTCCCCAGCTTTCAAGGAGCTAGCATTGTCTACTCTCCTAAAATACAGCATTCCCCAAGTAAACTGGGTTGCATGTCTCCAGCCACAGCTAGGCTGGAAAGAGGACAAATGTTGTTTAAATAAATATCCTCAAATCTGAAAGTAATGCAGCCAAAAACTGCAGCAATTAAAGTAACTAAATTATATTCCGTCTTTTAAAACAGTTTAATATAGTACGCAGGCCTGGCTTGCCATAAGAAACTTGTCTCATTTCTTAGTGGGCATAACAGGGAAGATGAATGGATATATTATATTGTAAATAGAGGCTTGACAAGCAATATGCTGGAGTCAGGATTTCTGTCCTAGCTAGATAAGAAGCAATAGCTTGATACTAGGGTCTATGGACAAGATAAGCTTGGAATACAATGCTCAGGTTCTACCAGAACAGCATACAGAGAGAGCATGCAGTACAAGATTGGTCATGGCAAAGTAACCAAGCCAATCCAAAAATGTGTCATGTAATGTACAGCAAATCCAGTGTAACAAACATATATATATATATATATATATATATATATATAAAGGAAGAGGTTGTGTGTGTAACTTTGGGTGCGTGGAACGCTCTATAACCACTCCCTATGCTTGAATTTGATCAACTCAGCGTAGCTTTGCTGTATGCTAAATAAGGAACCGAAGTGACAAAATCCCGAGTCAAACTCAGTGTGTTGGATTCCAGAGAACTGAGTGAAGTGTTCTCCCAGAACTAGACAAGGTGTTCAAGATAAGCCAAATAAAAAGGTTTTGGAGGGAATCGCAACATACTATATTTTACCACATACTATAAACTAGCTGGACTTACCTGGCGTTGCTTGGGAAACCGGAGGAACAAAATTTAGGACATTTAGGAAAGGAGGGGACCCTGAGCCAGGGGACCCCCAGAGCCACAGACCCTGGGGGCTGATGGCTCCTGGCCCACACCTGACCCTCTGAGAGCAGCAGGACCCTCCTCCCCCCAGGACTGAGCAGCCAGCCCCCAGAAGAACAGTACACAGCCATGTGGCCAGTAGCAAGGGGACTTCTCTTTGCAAGGTTGGCTCAGGGATCCACCTACCTTGCCTTGGCAAGCAAAAGCTCAGAGCTCACATCTAACCCTGATGGCTGGAACCAGACACAGAAGAGCCCCACCCACAGCACAAACAGCAGCCAGCTGGCTTCACAGCAGTGTAACGCATCAAGGGTTTAACCGGGCCCCTCCGCCCTGCGCTGCAGCAGGCACACGGATTCCTTCTGCTCGGATAAGCCAAGAGAGCGGAGCAGAAAGGCTGGCCGGCTTTGGTTTTGGTTTCCAGAGAAGGAGGTGGCAGGTGGGGAGCGACCCCAGGTGGAGGGGGGAGGTTACACGGGGGAGGGGTGCCCCAACACATGCCTGGGGCTGCAGGTGCCACAGGGGCAGGGCGGGTGCCCGAGCTGTTGTGTGCATTGGGGTGGGGGCACTGCGTGCCGGCAGGGGGAGAGGGTCAGTTATGTAACCTCGTGGGCAGGAGGGGGGGGGCGAGTCCCGGGAGGCTACACATGGGAGGGGTGCCCCAGCTTGCGCCCAGGGCCAGGGCGGGACCCCGATCAGGTCCAAACATACCTTAAAACCTCCTCCTGGATGAAAGGTTATCCCATGCAAAGTTTGGTTGCGGTAGCTCTTATGGGGGTATGTCTAGATTACATGCTTCTGCCGACAGAGGCATGTAAAATAGGCTACCCGACATAGTCAGTGAAGCGGGGATTTAAATATCCCTGGCTTCGTTAAAATAAAAATGGCCGCCGCGCTGTGCCAGCTCAGCTGATCGTTGGCACAGCGTGGCAGTCAAGATGCGGATCGCTCGACTGGGAACGCATTTGTCGACCGCTCCCTTATGCCTCGTGAAACGAGGTTTACAGGAGCGGTCGACAAATGCGTTCCCTGTCGACCGATCCGCATCTTGACTGCCACGCTGTGCCGACGATCAGCTGAGCCGGCACAGCGCGGCCGCCATTTTTATTTTAACGAAGCCGGGGATATTTAAATCCCCGCTTCACTGACTATGTCGGGTAGCCTATTTTACATGCCTCTGTCGGCAGAAGCATGTAATCTAGACGTACCCATAGTGTCCAAGTTATTAGCGCACAAACTTACAAACATTCTCCTTTATATATTAGATAGGGTGGTACTTGGACAGATGTGGTGGAAGAATATCAGATTCTCTGTCTGTGTGGGGCACAGGGTGGCAGTTAGGGAGGTGGCGGGGGAAGGGTGGGGTGGAGCGGGGCACTGTCTGTGTGGGGCACAGGGTGGCAGTTAGGGAGGTGGCAGGGGAGGGGTGGGGAAGAGCGGGGTGCTGTCTGTGTGGGGCACAGGGTGGCAGTTAGGGAGGTGGCAGGAGAGGGGTGGGGCAGAGCGGGGTGCTGTGTGGGGCACAGAGTGGCAGTTTGGGAGGTGGCGGGGAGGAGGGGGCACTGTCTGTGTGGGGCACGAGGTGGCAGGGGAGGGGAGGGGTGGGGCAGAGCGGGCGCTGTGTGGGGAACAGAGTGGCAGTTTGGGAGGTGGCGGGGGAGGGGTGGGGAGGAGCAGGGTGCTGTCTGTGTGGGGCAGAAGCTGGCAGTTAGGGAGGTGGTGGGGAAGGGGGGTGGCAGCGTGCAAAAGAGCAGACCCCCCTTCCCCTTCCTCCTGCTCTCTCTCCTCCCCCTTGTGTCTGGCCCAGCGCCTGTTTAAACTGTCAGTGCCCTTTTCCATGCCAGCGTCCCTGCCAGCACCCTTGCTCTCCCCAGGTCCACCTGCCCGCCGGTTTGCACGCCGGCTGAAGCGCACCTGCGCTGTGAGGGCGGTCCTTCGCATGCCATCTCTGCGCAAGAGCCACAGGCCCAGAACAGCGGTGGCCTGGGAGCGCATTGCCGCCAGCGGAGCTAGTGCGGCGGGTGGGGGCCATCACACCCTCCCACAGTACCTTAAAACCTGCTCCTGAAGGAAAGGTTATCCCATGCAGTTTGGTTGCGGTAGCTCTTATAGTGTCCAAGTTATTAGAGCACAAACATACAAACATTCTCCTTTGTATATTAGATTAATTGAAATTATTCCTGAATTAGCTTAACAGCAACTCTTCAGACGTCGGTTTATTTCACGTACTAATTATAACTTTCTTTGACAGTTGTTCTTTGAGAGGGGAGAAAACCTTAAGCAGAAAACATTTCAATAAATTGTCAGTTTATCTTAAATTAAGTAGTGACACAGCTGTAAGTACTGTGATTCTGTTTATAAGAAATACAGAAATGTGAATGTTTACAGTTCCATCTCTTTAGCTTTGTAACATAAATCAGTTTTGCCACCAAGAAGTATATAAAGTACAGCAAGTCTTCATAAGCAAACACAGATATATCATTTATGGTAAAATTGCTGAAACAGATCTTTTTACTGTCCTGATCATAACCTGAGTGCTATCTTATAACAAACTCATTCATTGCCAAATATTTCATAATCCTCTTGTTGAAGATTAATCATTTAATCACAAACCTGGTCAAGATAAAAACTTGTAAACTTTTTAATCAGTAAAAACATGCAAATTCACTTTTTGCTGACACATGAACTCATTCAAGATTAGTTAGTCCATCACCAGACACTAGTTTAGGTCCTCAATTTGTAGGAAAACCGATACCAGGTTTTGAGGGAGGGTTGATTGGTTGGTTGTTTTTGGACCAGAGTTCTATGAACTAATAGGAAGGAGAAGGTACAGAGGAGGTTCCATGGCATAAGTTTAAGAATTTGTTGCCAAAAAAGATGGGGTGCCAATTCCAACATGATGTGTAATATAATGTAAATCAGGCCCTGATCCTCAGCACACTTGCACATGGCCTTAAATATTCCCCCTCGCCCTCAGATTTCAAAACCAGAGGGGCCCAGATCTACAAAGGTAGAGAGGCCCCTAACCTCTATTGAGGTATCTTTGTGGAGCTGGGCCTGGGTGTCTAACTTGTAGATGCCTTAGAAATTCCAGCCCTGCTCCCTATGGCACTGGGGAGCCTGCCTTGACCGGAAGAACTCAAACAGCACCATCCTGGCTACAGTATCAGAGCCTAGATACAGAGATCATTAGAGCTGAGTTCAACTTAGTCTTCCAAACTTTTTTTTTTATTTTAAAAACAGCTTTTTCAAGACCCGTTCCTTTGTCAAAGCCAGACATGTTGAGCTGGCCTTAAGGAAAAGGGTGCCCTGGGTGAACTCCCGGCTTGGCACCCCTTGTAAGGTTGCTAGCCCTCCCAGTTTCACTGGCGGTCTCCCGGAATCGGGCTCTGTCTCCCAAAGGCTACTGAAGCCAAACCAGATCGTAGGCCACTAAAAGTCTGGCAGCACAGCAGGACTAAGACAGCTTCCCTGCCTGCCCTGGCCCCACGCCACTCTTGGAAGCTGCCAGCATATCCCTGCAGTCCCAGGGGAGAGCCTGCTGCAATGCCCCCACCCCAAGCACCAACTCCATAGCTCCCATTGGCCAGGATCTGCAGCCAATGGGAGCTGCAGGGGCAGTGCCTGTAGCCCTGCTATTCTCCAGAGATTGAAGGGACAGGCCGGATGCTTCCAGGAGCAGTTCAGGCCAGGGCATGCAAGGAGCCTGCCTTAGCCCTGTGGCACCACTGACTGGGAGCTGCACAAAGTAAGTGCCACTCAGCTGGATCCCCCAACCCCTCTCCTGCACCCCAACCCTCTGCCCCAGCTGTGAGTCCCCTCCCAGAGCCTTGACCCCCCACCACCAATCCTCTACCCCAGTCCTAAGCTCTCTTCAGCACCCAAACTATCTCCAAGAGCTTGCACCCCAACCCCTGCCCCAGGTTCAGCCCAGTGCCCCTCCCACAGTCTGAACCCCTCAACCCCAGCCTGGAGCCCACACCCCCTCTGTTTCCTTCAGCCTGGTAAAAGTGAATGAGAGTGCAGGAGAGCAAGTGACAGAAGGAGGAGGGATGGAGTGAGCAAGGAGGAGCCTCAGGGAGGGGGCAACCCTGGCTCCTGTGGGTAAAGCACACCCCCCCATTTCCCCTGGCACCATGGGGACGGCACTCCTCTCCTGTGCCCCCTTTGCGACTAACCCCTGCCTTGTGCCCCTTTGCCTCTAACCAGGGATGTTCCATCCATATGATGATTTGGGGTGGCCCCACGACAGTCACCTCAGTTGTCCTATAGACAGGTCCCAGGATGACCTGGGAGATTACCGGGGGGCCTGGCACAGGGCAGTAGCAGGAGTCAGGCTCCCCCATACTCACCATGGTTGCAGGAGCCCCACCACCTTCCTCAGCCTGCTGCACTCAGTATCAATGAGGTGGGGAGAAGGCGGGGCCTGTGATGGGGCACTGGGGAAGAGATTCCCCCTGCATTCTCCGCCATGCTGCCCCCTGCCTATTACCCCACCCCCTTATGCCCAACAACCCCCATTCCCAGGGGCCACTAACCCAGAGACCTGAACAACAGAGCCCTATGCTCAGTGCCCTTCCACACACACTGCCCCCAACGCCCAGCACCTCTCTCACAGCCCCCACAACTGCTGAGCACCCCAGTCCTGAGGGAATTCAGCAACAAAAATGTTAACATTCCGCATCTGTTATTTGTCAATAAATAAAGGGAGAGGCTCCAGCTTAGCCCGGGCTGCATGGAGGTGGGAGACCATGCTGCAGCTTTCCCCTCCTCTCCTCTTCTCGCTGGGGGCTTGGCAGTGAGAGCTCTGGGTGCCTGGCAAATGGCCACAGGGAAGCATTTTACAGGAGGGCTGGAGTGTCAGCCAGGACCCAGAATCCATTGGAACAACAACAAAGAAATAGCTAATACCAATGGCAGAGTCCAGCATCCCCACCTACCCTGCTCTGGGCCATTGCCTTTAAATCTCCCTAAAAGAGCATTTCCCACTCACGGGCTGTGTCTAGACTGGCATAATTTTCCGAAAATGCTTTTAACGGAAAAGTTTTCCGTTAAAAGCATTTGCAGAAAAGAGCATCTAGATTGGCACGGACACTTTTGCGCAAAAGCACTTTTTGCGGAAAAGCGTCCGTGCCAATCTAGACGTGCTTTTGCGCAAAAAAGCCCCGATCACCATTTTCACGATTGGGGCTTTTTTGCGTAAAACAAACCTGAGCTGTCTACACTGGCCCTTTTGCGCAAAAGGGACTTTTGCCCGAATGGGAGCAGCATTGTATTTCCACAAGAAGCACTGATTTCAGACAGTAGGAAGTCACTGTTCTTGAGGAAATTCAAGCGGCCAGTGTAGACAGCTGGCAAGTTTTTCCACAAAAGCGGCTGATTTTGCGGAAAAACTTGCCAGTCTAGACACAGCCACTATGAAAAGCACACAAGCAACCACATAATGTGAAATAAAGCAACCAAACCTCACGGCTTCCATCCCTCCAAGGGAGGTTTAGGTTGGACACGAGGAAAAACTTCCTAGCTGTGGGGGAGGGGGGGGCGGTTAAACATTGGAATAAGTTGCCTAGGGAGCTTGTGGAATCTCCATCGCTGGAGATATTGAAGAGCAGGCTGGACAGACACCTGTCAGGGATGATCTAGACAATGCTTGGTCCTGCCGTGAGGGCAGGGGACTGGACTTGATGACCCCTCGAGGTCCCTTCCAGTTCTGGTGTTCTGTGATTCCCTTCCCTGCTTCTCCCCGCCTCTAATGCCCAGCTCGGATTCCCCCAGTTCAGTTCCTCCTTGGCACCCTGAAGTGCCTGGCCCGCTCTACAGCGCAAGCTCCGCTACCCTACTTCCCAGCCTCTGTGGTATCCCCTCCCCCCAGCCTTGCCTGGCTCCCACCCATCCCCTGCTCACTCATATGCACAGAAGAGTTTGCTGCCGAGTCTAGGCGGTGGCTGCGGTCGGGGAGATGCCCATCAGCCCAACACTATGGAGGGGCGGAGAAGAGTCGTCGCTGCTGGGGGCAGCCAAGTAGGATTTCAACAAAAACACCGGACACACGTGACATGACATCACAATCGACATTCCATCCGATTTAGAACATACCGGCCAGTTCTATTGTCTCCATTTGGTTCCCGGACAGAAAGCTCAAATGCTGGCCTCCAAAGCGGACACCTGGCAACCCTAAGCCCTAGCCCCCGCCGGCGGTGCCCCCTGGCTACCACACCCCGGCCCCGTTTGCCCAGCCCTGAGGCCGGCCCAGGGAGCTGATGAAGGTCTGAAGCAGAGAGCGGCCGAGGCGAGGCCGGGCAGCCCCAGCCACGGCACCGCGCCGGCGGCGGGGCGGGGGAAGGAGACGCGGGGTCATTAGAGGCAGGACTCGCGGCGCTGAGGGCCTGCCGCGCGGAGCCGCACTAACCCTTAGGGAGCGCTGCTGCGGCTCTGCCCCGCCCATGGGCTCGGCCGACCTCTGCGGGCGGAGCCCACGGCCCATCCGCCTGCCGCGGCTAACGGGACGCGCCATGGCCGAGAGCGCGGCGCCCGCGGGCGGGGGGCCGCGCCGGGCCGCCCCCACGGTGGAGCCGGTGCTGTTCCTGGCCACCGTGGCGCTGGGCCTGCAGGGCCCGCTCTGCACCCAGTACCTGTGGGAGCGGCTCGGGGCCCAGCTCGGCTACAACGCCTCGGCGGCCGGCGGCTCGCCCGGCTGCGGCAACGCGAGCGGCGCGGGGGAACCCCGGCGGCAGGTGGGCGAGGCGGCGCGGGGCGGGGACGCTGCTGTGCCCCGGGTTTCCCCAGCCCCTGTGCCCCCGGCTGCACCCTCGCTGTGGGGCGTCGGCATCTGCCGGCCTGGGCCAGGCCCAGGGGCTGGGCGCGCAGACCGTCATGGGCGGCCGTGGGTCAGTCGGAGGGCAGCTGGGGTAGTTGCCCTGGGACCTGGCGATTTTCTGGGCCGCTGCCGTTGGTACTGTGGCAGCAGCGATGGCTGGAGCCCTCTGTCCATCTGCCCCAGAGCCCTGCGTGGCAGGGTCCAGGCGGCGCTGGGGGCTGGCTGCCCCGAACTCCACCCCTTCTGCCCCTTCCAGGGGCCTGTCACCCTCCCACCCCCCATGCAGAGGGCCGGTTGCCAGCTCTGGCCTCACCTTCTGGTGTCTGTGTCCTTCTGTCTCAGGAGGTAGCAACCTTGGCCGCCCACTGGAACCTCTACATCAACCTAGGAGGCTTCTTTGTGGGTCTCTTCTCCGTGACACTCTTTGGGCCATGGAGTGACAGCGTGGGGCGCCGGCCAGCACTCGTTCTGCCTGCGGTGGGCATGGCCTTGCAGGCCGCCATCTATCTCTTTGTCATGTACCTGAGGCTGCACGTTGGCTACTTCCTGCTTGGGCGTATCCTGTGTGGCCTCCTGGGAGACTACAACCTGATCCTGGCCAGCTGCTTTGCCTATGCGGCCGACATCAGTGACCAGCGTTCCCGTACGTTCCGCGTGGCCATCCTGGAGGCGTGCCTGGGCGTGGCAGGCATGCTGGCCAGCCTCATCGGAGGGCAGTGGCGCAAAGCTCAGGGCTACATCAATCCCTTCTGGCTAGTGTTTGCTGTCAGTCTTACCACTGCCCTCTATGCTGCTCTGTGTCTCCAGGAGTCGGTGAAGGAGAGGAAACCAGCCAAGCTGTTCACCCTCCATCACTATGTGTCTGTGTACAGGCTGTACGCAGCCCCAGGGCACCAGAGATCCAGGCAGAAACTTGCTCTCTACTCTCTGGCTTTCTTTCTCATTGTCACCATTCACTTTGGAGCCAGAGAACTCTTTGTCCTGTACGAACTCAGCTCCCCCCTCTGCTGGGGCTCAGATCTCATAGGCTATGGCTCAGCGGCGAGTTATCTGGCTTACCTGAGCAGCTTGGCAGGGCTGCGGGCACTGCAGCTGTGCCTCGAAGACACCTGGGTGGCAGAGTTAGGGTTGCTTTCCAACATCTCAGGCTTGGTTGTGATTTCACTTGCTTCTACAGCACCGCTGATGTTCACAGGTAAGGTTGAATTGCTCAATACGGGTAGCCCAGTGTCCTAGCTGAAAGTGAGTGGCATCCGCCTGAAAAGTCAGGAAGGCAGAGGGGACTTCTCCAAAGTACCCATATCCCAGAATTGCTGGGCTCTCCAGTACGAAAGCCTGTCACACCTTGTATTTACAGTCACACCGCCACCACCTGGTGGTGCTAGAGGGAGGCTCTGCACGCAGTTGTGGACCAATCAAAACCCACACAAACCAGGTGTTTTAAGCCACACGTGGAGGCCCAACGGGGCCATAGAAGGAAGCCGGTTGAAGGGTGGGCATTGGCAGCCTCCCTGACAGCTACAAGTGTTCTATTTGTGGGGTGGGTTTTGTTTGAAGCACCAATGTTATTCCAGAGCTAAGGGAGCCTCCTGGGTGTGTCTTATTTCTCACTCACAGGCTATGGCATCCTGTTTCTTTCCATGGCAGCCACTCCAGTGATCCGGGCCAAGCTGTCCAAACTGGTGGATGAGAAAGATCAGGGTAAGTGATCAAATCGTGTAACCCACAGCAGGTCCTGATACACTCCAGCCTAGTGATGTCTTCATGACACGTGAACCCCAAACAACTCAGGGAGTGTGGCTTGGCCTCTCCTGGCAGGAGATACCAAAGAAATAGGTCAGGGAATCTCAACCTTCTTCTGAGCCCTCCTTTCCCAGCATGTGTGCATATCCCTAGACCCTGTACCAGGCACTCGCACTGAAGCATTGTAGGCAGTTTCTCTGGGCAGTGCAGTGCACCTGCTGGAAAAGAGAATGTGCAGAGGGAGATGTAGTTAAAGGGAAAAGTATCGCATGAAAGCTTGGGGATGGGTCAGTGATGACCTTCCTCTGGCTTCAAAACTTGCCATGGGAACAGGAGTTAGAACAGGTTAAAAATAAACTCTGGAAACACTAGAACCCCAGGGTAAGGCTTTGGCCTACAGAAGCTGGCAGCCGTCATAAGAACTCGGCATTACTCAGGATGTCCCCACTGGGCGAAAGGTTACCCTTCTTTGTGAGACTGGGAAGAGCTGTGCCTCTCTGCCTCCCAACCCCCAGTATGTGGACCTGGCTGGAAATGCCACTAGAGATGTAAGCGACTAGTCGACTACCTGATAACCAAATGCTTATTGGGTAGTCAAGTAGTAACTCAACTAGTTGCTTCCCCTCCTCCCCCCCTTGCTGCCTCTATCAGAGAGAGGCAACAGGTAGGGGAGCAGGAGCTGATGCTGGGGGAAACCATCTTAAAAGCCAGTTCCCCTAGCGCTGTCTGGGGTGGGGAAACAGGAGGCAGAGGCATAGCCGGGGACTCGACACGAGCCAGGAATCAGCTTGCGCCCGGTCCCAAACGCTGAGCCTCTACCTGATGGGCTCTTAATACATTTAAAAGGCAGATCCGCAGCGAGATTAGCTCCCACGGTTGTGGGCTGGCAGGGTTATCCCTGCTGTGGCTCTGCAGTTTCCCCCCTTATCGACTAATCGAGTAGTTGATGGAAATTCCATCGACTACTCAGTTAGCTGATTACATGCAATTTAAGATCGCTAAATGCCACTGCAGAGTCAGGAGAGATGGGGGAAGGGCTCGGTGCAGTGCAGCCCAGAAATGCTTTCCCAATGGTTAAATGGAAAGTGCTGGTTGCTCCAGGCAACTCATGTGAGGCCCCCTTAGACTGAAGTGAGTGTCAGTTTATTTAAGGGTCTCGGACTGAATGCGCAGCACTTCCTAGTCATTGAGCCATAACGTGGGCTTGGTGCTTGCCTTTAGTTCCTTTCTGCGCTGTCCGAATTCAGCCCTGGTGCATGCAGCTCGTGGAGGGCAGTCGAGTCCCCAGGAGCTCAGCTTGATTCATCATGCTTGTGTCTGGCACCTGCGCTGCAGAGCAGTAGGGTCACCTCCTGAGCGGAGCGGAATGGACCGCGGTGGGCAGGAGTGTTCGGTCTCCAAAGAGGAGCCGTGCTGCTAAGTTCTGTCCTTGGCCTCCTTCCAGGTGCTCTTTTTGCCTCTGTTGCCTGCGTTGAAGGTCTCTGCTCACTTGTGGCCACAGGAGTGTTCAACTCCCTCTACCCTGCGAGCCTGCACTTCATGAAGGGATTCCCCTTTCTCTTTGGAGCAATGGTTCTGCTTGTTCCAGCTGCTGTGATTGGGTAACTCAAATCCTGGTCTTAGACCTCAGTCTAAACACTGGTAGAGCAGCTGGTGGGGTCTCTTGCCACACACCGGCTTATGACAGCACAAGCCTGGTGAAGGCCTAAGTCCTGCTAATTGGAGAGAATTTGGTGCCACCATACGCAGGTGCCCAAGTTTCTCATCCGGGGAAACCTCTGCCCAAGTTCTCTCTTGGCTCCCAAGTAAACACACACATGCACTCAGTCTGTGGGAGCAGGGATGGTGCCCCCCCCCCACACACACATGCACTCAGTCTGTGGGAGCAGGGATGGTGCCCCCCCCCACACACACACACACACACGCTCAGTCTGTGGGAGCGGGGATGGTGCCCCCCACACACACACACACGCTCAGTCTGTGGGAGCGGGGATGGTGCCCCCCACACACACACACACGCTCAGTCTGTGGGAGTGGGGATGGTGCCCCCCACACACACACACACGCTCAGTCTGTGGGAGCGGGGATGGTGCCCCCCCACACACACACACGCTCACACATGCACTCAGTCTGTGGGAACAGGGATGGTGCTGCCCTCCCCCCCACCACACTCAGTCTGTGGGAGGGACGGGCATGGCTCAGAACTGAGCTGCCTGGGCAGAACCCGTTGTGTGGGGCCTGGGAGCAGAATGGCGGGGAGCATGCCAGATCAGGATTGAGACAGTGTCAGAACTATGTACTGTCATGCCCATGTGACTCCGGGCTGCACTAGGCTGGCACTTGTCTCTGGCTGTCGTTCCATTGCAGCCTGCCAATTTGTGTCTTGCTGTGTATCTCCCTTCGCGTGTGTGCCAGAGCTCAGCACCAATCCACAGTAGGAACGTAAGCAAGTAGGTGAGTCAACTACTCGCAGTCCCACCCCCCCATTACTGCTGCCTCTATCAGAGCCAGCAGCACGGGGGGGAGGGGAATAGGTAGGGGAGGCTGCTGTAAAGCAGTCTCTGCGCATGGCGCGCCCAGGCTCACCGTGAGCAGAGTCTGCTCCATATCCCACAGATCAGCCCCTGTCTGCAGGGGGTCCTAGCTCCCTGCTGGAACTCCCCGTGGACAGGGGCTGCTGGACCTGGTGCAAACCAGGACTGAGCAAGCCCGGCTTGGTCCCAGCTCGCGCTGGGTCCAGGAGCTACCCCTGCTGCAGCTCAGCAGTTTAACAGTAGTAGTAAGAGCTGGCTTGGCTCCTACATTTAAAATGCCGGCACAAGCCAGGACTGAGCTGGGCTTGCACAGTCTCAGCTTGCGCCGGGTCTGGGACCTAGCCCTGCTCTGGCTCTGCAGTGTAAATGTGGTATGAGCCAGGCTGCCTGCGCACCCACCTCTTACTGCGTTTAAACTGCAGAGCCGCAGCAGGGGTAGCGAGCCGAGACCGAGCGCCTTCCCTTATTGACTAATCATGTAGTCGATTCATTTTCTATTGACTACACAATTAGCCAGTTACCAGCCTCTTAACATTCTTAATCCACAGCGGGGAGCTGGGATCTTTGCACGCTCTTGCTCTTTCACCCTTCCCCCAGCAGCTGCTGGAGGAAAGAGATTGAGCACCTCAACAGCATCTTCCAGCCGTGCCCTGCTAGTCAAAGCAAGAGTCACAAGGTGTCTTTCAATCTCGTCAGTGCTGGTGGTTCTGGGAGGGAGGCCAGGCTGGGGTTTACAGGAGACGGGCCTGTGGCGTTTTCCTGGCAGGGCCATTTACTCTCTGTTCCACTGTCCGTTCTCTCTTAGGTGGCTAGAAATCTCAGACATGGAACCCCAATACGGTCACTTTACCGACTCTTCTTGAGCCCCCATGCGGCTTCACCAAAAGAGCACGCCTTGTGTCGCGGAGCAGCCTGTTCAGGGAGTGGCTGCTGCTTCTGCTGGGAAGATTGGACCCCACAAAGAGCTCTATGGGTCTTGCTTATTTCAAGTCCCAAGTACCTGGAAATCGTGGCTTTAATCAGCCAGTACACATGTGGCCCAGCCAGCAGAATAGCTCCTTGTGGTCCTGCCCAAGCAAACACAAGCAATTTTACAAATAAAGGAGTAGAAGTAGCTGCTGCTGCCCATGTGCAGGTGACAGGGGAGCGAGAACTAATGGGGAATGGCCTCTGGCATATGAGGAGTTGGCAGTGATGTCAGGGAGCAAACTCCCTTCTGCGCAGAGAGTGCTGCCCTGCTGGGTGGCCAATAAGCCATTCGTATGGACGAGGAACCTCTAGGCCCAATTCACCTGTCCCCCCTAGGGAGAGGTGGCTCCTGAAAGAGCAGAACGGCGGTGGAGGCTGAAGAGAGCCCATGGCCCCTGCCTGCACCAGCGCACCAAGCTTGTCTTGCATGTTACTGCTTTGCCTAGGCCCTTGCAGTGATGCTGGGAGTGAGAAGTAAGTTCCCAGGAGTGAGAGAGCCTGGAGGGATGTTCCTGCTCCTGCCGGTCCAGCTGCAGCTCCCATCCCTGGCACCATCTGGAAGTGCCCATACGTCCTGTGGGAGCCAGCTGCTCCCTAACCCTAGCGTTAGCTGCAGTGCAGTGTGTGCCATAGGGAAGAAGCTCTGGTGTGGGGAATGCTTTACAGATGCAAGTGCCAAGGCAAATACTAGTGGGTCCTTAGGATGTATGGGGCCCTGCACAGGACTATTAAACGGGTGCCTCCGTGCCTGACGGCAGCCTGGGAGTGAGCAGGGATGATTTTTTAGAGATGTGATTTTTATAACCTTCAGCAGCGCACTACTGACGTATCTTTGAAATAAGGTCCCGTCTCGTGAACCAACAGAGTAAATTCAGAAACTGGCAGTACGGCATATTCCTGGGGCTGGCAAATGCCGGTTAAATGGCTTCATTACCCTTGAATGGCTCCTTTGCAGGTTCAGTGTCTGCGAACTGCTCTGGCAGACTGTCATTTGTAAGTTAACGCCATCCTCTCCAGAGGAAGCAAAGCTGCAGAACAGGGTAGGAAGAGGTGGGTAGATGTTCAGACCCAGCGGAGCCCCAATTTTGGCTGCCTTACACACTGTGTATTCTGCGCATGGGTAAGGAGGGCCCTGCCTAGTGCCCGAAGCCCAGGATTCAGTTCTTTACAGAGGTGGGTTTTGCAGGTTGGAAGCCTGAGGAAGGCAACTTACAGCTAAAACTGTCAAACATTGGGCTCCCCTACATCCATAGCTGTAGGCACTTGAGTTTAATAATTGTGGATTAAGTGACTTCCCAAGGCCACAAAGTAAGCCAATGGCAGAGCCAGGGCCAAGGTCATCCAGTCATTACGCTGAGCTGGATGAGGGAGAACATAAGAATGGCCGTACTAGATCAGACCACAGATCGATGTAGCCTGACGGTGGCCAATGCCGCGTGCCCTGGAGGGAATGAACAGAACAGGGAATCATCAAGTGATCCCTCCCCCATTTCAGGCCTCTGACAAACAGAAGCTGGGGACACCAACCCTGCCCATCCTGGCTAATAAGTATTGATAGACCTAACCTCCATGAATGTATCTAGTTCTTTTTAATGTCCTTGTCTTCACAACATCCTCTGGCAAGGAGTTCCACAGGTTGACTGTGCACTGCGCAAAGAAATGCTTCCTTTTGTTTGTTTGAAGCCTACTACCTATTAATTTCACTGGGTGACCCTTAGTTCTTATGTTATGGGAACAAGTAAATAATTTTTCCTTGTTCACTTTCTCCATACCTGTCATGATTTTGTAGACCTCTATTGTATCCCCCCTCTTTTCAAAGCTGAAAAATCCCCATCTTTTTAATCTCTCTTCATATGGCACCCATTCCAAACCCCTAATCATTTTGTTCCCCTTTTCTGAACCTTTTCCAATGCCAAGATCTCTTTTTAAGGTGAGGCAACCACATCTGTACCCAGTATTCAAGATATGAGTGTAGCATGGATTTTTAAAGAGATAATAAGATATTCTGTCTTATTTAAGAGTGGGGGGAGGATGTATTTGCAGAAGGGACCCCAAAGTTCTGTAGGATGTAATCTGTCAGCAAGCTGCCTGCTGCTCCCCTTCCCAGAAGGTGGCAGGTGCCCTCATGGCTTCACACTGTCAGTGGTGTTCTTCGGAGCTGTTGTTTAACACTGTTAAACTTGTTTCCTCTTGAATGTTATCTGTGCAATCACTGAGTGGCAGTTCTGATAATAAGCCCCTTATGCAAGGCTCTGAGAATTCCCCGTGATGGCTTGTAGTCAGGTTCACAGCAAGGACAAGATTGCGCATTCCCAGAATAACAAGTGCCTCGCTCCTCTCATGGCCATAAAGACTGGCCTTGGCAGCAGAGTGTTTTATAGAATCATAAACTGGGAAGGGTATCGGAGGCCTTGAGAAGACCCGAACGTCTTCTAGTTCCTCCTCCTGTGCTCAGGCAGGGCAAGTAAAATGAGACTATCTGTGACAGGTGTCTGCTTATAAGAACGTCCAGGGAAGGGGACCCTACAGCCTTGCATGGTAACACGTGCCAGTACTTAACTACCCGGACAGTTAGAAAGTTTTCCCTAATAGCTAACCTAAATTGCCTTTGCTGCAGACTAAGCCTGTTGCTTGTCCTGCTGTCAGTGGAGACGGGGACCAGTCGATCAGTCCCCCTCTGTCGTCTTGTCTCCAGATTAAACATGCCGGCTGCGTCTAGACTGGCAAGTTTTTCCGCAAAAGCAGCTGCTTTTGCGGAAAAACTTGCCAGCTGTCTACACTGGCCGCTTGAATTTGCGCAAGAACACTGACGATTTAATGTATGATTGTCAGTGTTCTTGTGCAAATACTATGCTGCTCCCGTTCGGGGAAAAAGCCCTCTTGCGCAAATGTATTTGCGCAAGCGGGCCAGTGTAGACAACTCAGGACTGTTTTGCGCAAAAAAGCCCTGATGGCGAAAATGGCGATCGGGCTTTTTTAAGAAATCGCTGTCTAGATTAGCACGGACGCTTTTCCACAAAAAGTGCTTTTGTGCAAAAGCGTCCGTGCCAATCTAGACACACTTTTCCGCAAATGCTTTTAACGGAAAAACTTTTCCGTTAAAAGCATTTGCAGAAAATCATGCCAGTCTAGACGTAGCCGCCCAGTTTTAGATCTTTCCTTGGAGGTCAGGTTTTTAACCTTTTCTTGTTTAGGTTGCTGCTTGGTGGGCTTTCTGCACCCTTCCTTCCCCACCTTCCCCTCTCTGTCACTCTCCTGCTTTTCTCTCTTGGCTTGAAGAGTTTGTGGCGAGTCGCAGCACCAGATAACCTGATGCCATGTGGAGAATGAGCTCATCAGAGAGCCTGGAGCCATAAAGATGAGAGGTGACCCCCTGAGACTGGCTAGCAACAGCCGACATCCTGGGTTAGCTGTTCACTGGGCCTTGCGGTGAGGCTCACAGTGGCTCTTACTCTGCCTGCCTGTGCATTGAATATGCAGCATTTGGCAGATCAGCACAGGCTCTTGTCCCGCCCTGCTCTGGAGGGTTGAGGGAGAAGGCACGTGCTGCGGGCGAGGGGAGATTGGAGAAGTAGAGCAGGGCTAGAAGGGCCTGGTCTGATCACACTGGGCCCTTGGATGGGCGCTGAACTATGTCTATGACATAATGCTGGGGCTGCCTGGGTAACTCAAGTAAGTGCTAATACCGGGGTGGGCAAAACCTGCCAAGGCTTTGGCTCAGACGTGTGGCCTGCTGGGATGCTCAGGCAGGCTCCCTGCCTGCTGCAACCCCAGGCTGCTCAAAGCTTCTGCCCCGGCACAAACGTTGTAGCTCCCATTGGCCACAAACCAGCCAGTGGGAGCTGCAAGCATTTTTCTGGAGGGTGGGGGCAACACACAAAGATCACCCTCCAGCAGCTGGCCACTTTGAGCGGCCTGGGTCTGCAGCAGACAGCCTGCCTGAAGGTCCCACGGCTGCTGGCTGGGAGCTACCTAGCTAAGTGCCTCCTGGCTGGCGCCTGAATCTGGCACCCCACCCCCTCCTGCACCCAAACTCCCTGCCCCAGGTCATAACTCAAACCTTCAGCACTCCCTGGGCCCTGCACCCCTATCCCCTGCCCCAGGTCACACACCGCTTCACCCAAACTCCCGTGCAGACCCCGCACCCTCTCCTGCACCCTAGTCCTCTACCCGGAGGTCCCTTATGCACCCAGCCTCTGTCCGAGACCCCACTCACCTCCATAGAAAAGTGCAGCCCTTGACCACTGACCAAAATCTTGAAGTGGCCCCCCATCAAAAATGATTGCTCACCCCAGCTAACCCTCACTTCCTATACATAGGAAGGGGATGACTTTGTACCTGAATTCCTCAATGCAGTACCAGGCTGCTAAATCCTAGATGATCCCATTGGGCTGCATGTCCAAGCTGGCCGTGTCTGTACAGTTCGGTTACATGGGTCCCATCGTGCTGGCTTTGCGGATCAGTCCCCCACTGTGGAAGAATCCACTAGGACTTGTGGAAGAACAGCTTCTCTCTGGCTACGTCTACATTGCAGGCTTTTTGCACAAGAATGGCTGTTCTTGCGCAAAAACTTGCAGAGCGTCTACACTGCACACGCGTTCTTGCGCAAGTAAATTTACAGTACAGTGTCGGAAAACAGGGCTTCTTCTGGAAGAGTTATTCCTCTCCCCACGAGGAATAAGCCCTCTTGCGCAAGAGCTCTACCACAAGAAGCAGTGTAGACAGGCAACATGAATTTCTTGCACAAAAAAGCCCTATGGCTAAAATGGCCATCAGAGCTTTCTTGCGCAAGAGAGCGTCCACACTGCCATGGACGCTTTTGCGCAAAAGTACATGGCAGTGTGGATGCATTCTCGTGGAAGACCTTTTGCACAAGAACTCTTGCGCAAAACAGTACTTGTGCTAGAAGCCTGCAGTGTAGACGTAGCCTTTGTGTTGAAACAAGTTTTTCTAGGCTCTTCTCCCAGATCTCTTGGAACCTCTGCACAACCTACCATGGTGTGGCCATGCGCTGCAGGCACGGGTGTCCTTAGAGCACAATGTGCACCACGCTCACATTAATCCCAAACCCTATCCAGGGCCAAAGGGAGGCTGGGAACCTTTTTATTTCACGTTCCACAGGTTCTCAAGTTGCCCTCAGCACCCTAGTACCTGAGCACCTTCTCTCAGGTACCTAGCCGCATGGCCTGCGGTTGCTTCTGCAGTTCATATTCTTGTCCTCTTTCCAGGGGAGGAGCTGTGGGCAGTGGAACGTTTGAGGCTTCCCCTCGCTCCATCCGTGCTGCTCCATTTGCATTGGGTCGGGGCACTTTCTCTGGCATGAGCAGCAGGCGTTTGGTCAGCCCTTAGCTCACAGGGGAGCCGTGCCATGCTCTCAGAGCTCTGTCTCCCTCCCCCCACCAGCTTTTCCCTCAGGACGGGAAGTTGCCGTGTGCCTGTGATGGACTTGCTGACCATGGCCTCAGCCTGGCCTTCGATGGTTACAGGTGTTGGTCCTTGACGCTCAGCAGTGGGAGGCCAGAGTGGAGGGTGGAGCACAGGCCGGACTGCTGAGAAGACATACTGCAGCCTCCTGCCTTAGCTGGAGTTTCCTATGACGGGCTGGCTGGCACCTTCCAACAGCCAATGAACAATGGCACCCTCCCCCTAAAACCTAGGCCGGGCCTCTGGGCCAGTGCCCCCCCCAGACAGGCTCTGCCCTTTCGTTCAGCATGTGGGGTGGGGCCTGCAGTGCTGCTGGTGGAATCGACATCCCCAACGTGATGGGAGCAGGCTCCTCAGCCCTACCCCACCCCAGGCCTGGCTGGCAGGCAAGGTGCAGGCCTTCAGGAACAGAGCCTAGCAAGCCATGCCCTGGGCCTGTGGTGCCATCTCGGCTATGGCTCGCACAGACCCCAGTGCCTCTTATGGAGCAGTTCATCGGGGCCCCTCGTGGGCTCAGAGGCACTTTGCACACGGGCCTTCCCTGCGCCCGTTCTTTCGGACCCTGTGTGTGGGTGGGGCCGAGCAAGGCGGGCGTAACTCCACGGCGGGAGGCCACCTGTGGCTGCTGCACAAAGAGGCAAGCCTGCCAAGGGAAGAGGTGCCCAGGGCCCGACGCTGCCCAGGCTGGGGGCGTTGCTTGCTTGCTGTGAATGGGCAGGAGCTGCTGGAGGAAGCCGGAGGAGGGTGATGAGCAGGGAGGAGCGCCCTCTTCTGGCCATCCCCTCACATTGTGCGCCCTCTGGAGCGCAGGCCTGGCTCCTTTCTCCAAGGTAGGGCTGTGCTGGGGGAGGGGAGCCCCTTGGGAGAAGACAAAATCTCCACGCGAGAGCCCTAGAAATGGGCTTGTTAGAGCAGCTTCCAGCTGCAGCCAAACCGAGGGGCAGAGGTGTAGGGTGGGACACCAACCCTGTGCAGAGATGGCGGGTGGGGTCTGCAGCACAGCGAGCTGGGACCACCTGGCATTGGCTGCCTGGCCTCCGGCTTGTGTGTGCACCCGCAGATGCCACAGAAAGGCCACAAGTAAAGCAGGGCGGCCCTGTGTGAGCTGCAGCTGCGGTACAGGCGGCAGAGTGCACGGGCCAATGGCTGCGCCCCACGCCGTGCAAGGTCCTGCTGTCAGCCTGTCCCCTGCCCAGGAAATGCCCGTCTGCCCCAGCAATGCCCTCCAGTCCCTGTAGGCTGAGGAGTGGCTGTTTTCCAATGTGCAAAGCAGCCAGCTCAGGTGCATTGGACCTGGGGGGGGAGGGGAGGAAATGGCCAGTCACCGAGTACTGGAGACAGCCAAGCCAAGGCACGGCCCCCAAGCTCAGCGGGACGCTCCGCAAGCCCCATTGGCCGTGCGCCAGCCAGTTTCCTGTGCTGTGAAACCTGGAGTGACGCCTGCAGCAGGTGGGAATAAAGCACATCCAGCGCCCAGTGCCTTGTCGGTGTTTAACGGTCCCACAGGTACAGTGCAGCAGCATGCGCTCAGGCGCTCGGCAGGGGCCCTGCACACCTGGGCCTGCAACACCTTCAGCATGGCACCAGAGTGGCAGACCCAGACACCAGGTGAGCAGACAAAATGCACTTTGCAAAGGCCCCTGGGTGAGATTCTACCTGAGCTGGGAGCCACAGACTCGTGAGGCCAGGTGGGGACAGCGTGGCCTGGCTCTGTGGGCTGGGAGGGGCCAGAAGGAGGGAAGGGGAGCTGGCGGGACAGGTGGGGAGGGCTCACCTTGACACACAACAAGAGGCTTGCACCTGGGGCCTCTTCTGCCCACTGGCACGCTGTGGCGCCACTCGCGCCCTGAGCCACGCCCTGGGCACCCAGCAGTTCAGGGCCTGTAAATCCAGGCTGGCGGTTGTGGCTCCTGGATCACGTCCTCTCACTAGCCCCTTCTCCTCCCACATCCTGCCCCACCCACCCTGCATACCCTCTTGGCTGGGCTGCAGGGCAGGGGCTGTGCTCCCCATCACTGACTTCGGGGGGAGGCACTGAGGAGTGGGAGCCCTGCCAGGCAAGGGGACCAGTGGGCTCTGTGCCCCGGGCATTGGGAAGCACCGTGTGTCTGCCCCACAGGCTTGGTCAGTAGGAGGCAGAGGGTAGGACGTGGTTTGGGTCTTAACCGGAGACTGTCCCTCCCAGGGCCAGGGGCTGGATTCTGGTGGGAGGGTCAGGCTAGTGTTTTGTCTGTGCCTTTTCTCTTGCACTGGGGGAGCCGGGGCAGTAGACCCAGGGCCTTCAGGAATGGGTCCGGGGCAGTCCCGCAAGCAGGAAGCTCTAAAGGGAAGGCTTTGACCCCGTGGGGGCTCTTTGGGGACGTCCCTAGCACAGTGTTTCTCAACCACTGGGCTGAGGACTGGCGCCAGCTCCTGAGCGCGCCCTGACACCAGTTAGGAAGGCAGCAAGCCCCTCCGTGGTTGAGCAACACGGCCCTAGAGGACATGGGCTGGGGCTGCCTGGCGCTAGGTCTGCCCCAGTGGGGGGGCACACTCCAGGCTGTTCTCGGAGCCAGCAGACGAATCCCGGGACGAGCGGCCCTGCAGGAAGCGGACGATCTTCTCAATGGTGGCCTCTTGGTACTCGTGGGACCATCTGCATTCAGGAGGAAACAGGCTGCAACACCCTGGTCTCTGCAGGTGAGCACAATACACCAGACCATGGGCGCTGTCAGACCCACCCCTCTGGGCTGCTGTTCTGGGCCCAGGTCACAGGCTGCCTAGGCTGCTGTTCTCTGCACTGGCCCATCCTGCCCCTTAGATGCTGGTGTAATTGCAGAGGGCACAGGGGCAGGAGGGTCACAGGCCACCCTGGGTCTGGGGATGACAGGCCACGTATGGGTCCTGTTGGCAGTGGGTGTCATTGTCACCTTGCTGCCGGTCAGGGCGGGCACTGAGAAGGGGGGGGGTTGTCAGTACTGGACATGGGGTTCTGAGGTACTGTAGCTAAAGGCAGGTCTCACGCAGCCCTACGGCGGGTCCATCCCCAGCGCACGGTGTTTGGCTCGACATGGCTGAGTCAGAGGCTAAGTAGCGTGTGCAGGCCTTTGGGAGGGAGCCCAGCAGGGGCGCTGGCATCAGGTGAAGCGCAAAGGGGAGCGCAGCTGTATCTGGGGGTGCAGCCAGCGCCTGGCACCCTCCCCTGGAGGAGGGGCTGGGCCTCCTGAAAGCAGGGTCTCGGACAGCCCGGTGGGAAGGTGTGGGGCGGCGAGGACTCAGGGTGAGCAGCCGCGTTTCAGACGAGGGCAGCTTGTGAGCAGGGCTCAGGTTTGTGTGAAATTGGATTTTGCCCTTTGTTTCCAGTCTTGCTGGTGGCAGCCCCAGGAGTCTCTGGTCTCCACTGCAAACACTTGCCCTCTCGGGAGCCTGAGCCGCAGGGCTGGCTCTCAGGTGTCGTGGGGCTGTTCCTGCGGGAACATCCCGCGTGTCTGGTGCCTCGGCCTGGACGTGGCAGGGGCAGCGTGTCCTAGCACATACGGGCCAGGGAGCCCCGGGGGACGAGACAGCAGGGCTTGCCTTGCTTGTGGAGTCAGGGAGCTGAGCCCTAGTGGCACACAAAAGGCTCCCTCATGGTATGGGCAGGTGGTAGCGAGGTGCCTCTGAGCCCTGGCCACCTCTGGGAAGGCTGGGCCATGGGCACAGTGGGGCCCCACCCCTCCTGGGATGTGGTTCAAAGTGCCAGTGGGCCATGGGTGCTGGGGACCACAGAGCAGTTGTGCCAGGAGGCGGGGTGGAGGACTCCTCTGCCTAGCTTGGCTGAAGGACTGCAGGGGATATGAGACCTGTCCAGAAGTGGGCTGTTCAGCAGCCTCCCTCGGCTTCCCTCACCTGCCCGCTACTTCATGACTGAACCGTGCCCTCCCACACGCCACATGGCAGCCGCCCTCGCACTCACTTGATGCCGTTAAACTTCAGGACAGCTCGCATGTCCTCGGGAAGAGCCTGCGGATCCGGCCACTCAAAATGGTCAGTCACGGGGATGATGTTCTTCCCACAGCTCAGGGCTGTCGCGATCTCCTGAGGGAAAGGCCAGAGCTTATCCCGGCTCCCGCCTGGCAGCCAAAGCCATCTCCAGGCCCTCCCGCTCCTGTGGTGCCTCCCCAGGCACGGCAGCGTGCCGGCACGTCCCTTGGAGCTCCTGCATCAGGCTCTCACCTTGTGCACCCAGTCCTTGCACTCAGGGTCTCCCATGCACTTATCCAGCGTGTTTGGCGAGAGAACCAGCACAAAATTGTGGGCGTTCATCACACTCTGGATCAGCTTGTCCTCAAACTTCCCCGCCTCCAGCTTCTCCACATCTATGAACACACTGAAGCCATGCAGCTGCAGATGCACCTTCAGCAGGCTGGGGGCAAGAGAGTGGCACCATCAGGGCACCACAGCAGCCCCCATCCTCATCAGCTCAGCCAGAGGCCCTGGGAGACAGGAGCTGACAGCAGGCGTCCACAGAGCCAACTGCAGCCCTCAAGGTGGTAGCCACTGGCTTGGGCCTGTGACAGAACTAACAAGGCAGGAGGCTTTCATCCCAGCCTCCGACTGGCCCAGCTGTGGTGCGGCGTGAGAAAAGTGCAAGTCCCCATCACATGGCCAGGCTGGCACCGGGCGTCTAAATTCCCCAGCCAGCCTTCTCCGCTCTCACTCATCCTCCAGGCTCTGTTCCCGCCCACTGCTGCTCTGCCCAGGGTGCTGCAGCATTGTCCATGTGGGTCAATCCTAAGCCACAGCACAGCCATCGTGCCTTCCCTGGTATGGGTCCCATGGGGTGGGCCCCTTGGCACTCACCTGGCCAGCTGAGACCCAGTGCTCCGCCGGTAGCTGATAAAGACGTCGGGCCCCTCAGAGCTGGATTTGCAGCCACTGCATGGCAGGGGAGAGTGAAGCATTTCTAGACGCAGGAGTGGACAGAAGCCAAGAGTTAATGGTGATCTTGATCAGTCACGCAGCAGGCCTATTAATCCCATCCAGACCCCAACCCAGTGCCTCAGCCAGCCTCGTCTGGGTCTGAGCAGAGGCCCCACCGGCCCCCAGACGTGCCCCCCTTCCCGCGGCGAGGGGAGCAGGCCCTACCCCTGGCGGCAGAGAGGATGCGCACGCGGTGGAAGCCCACGCTGATGTGGCAGTCCTCCAGCAGCTGCTCCTCCGTCACGCGGTGCAGGAAGTTGCGGTCGATGCCACAGGTCACCAGGTTGTACGTGTACTGACGGAACTTGGGGTCAATGCTGCCCAGCCAGTCGGCCAGGTTGCTACGGTCGCAGGTGGAGTAATTTGCATATGTCTTCAGCTCCGTCAACTCCCGGAAAAATCTGGCAAGTAAGCGGGCGTAAGCCGGGAAAGGAGTTACCAGGGCTTGGGGCAGGCAGGGACTTGGCGCACTGGGAGGAGAAGAGCGCACCGGGCACAGGAGAGAGATGGCCAGACGGACCAGACAGAGGGGCAGGACTTGCATCCCAGGGAGCAGAGGCCACGGCCAGTCTGAGTCTTTCTGAGCAGCACACGGGGCCCTGTCCCAGGTCCCGTGCTGAGAGCCCCTTGCTATTCTTTGCCAGCTACACCCTGTGCCATGCCCACCCTGTGAGAACTTCCACTGGCAGCGGGAGGTCACAGGCAGGTGCTGTCATTGCTGGGGCAGGAGGGGCAGCGCAAAGGTCTTTGCGGGGATGCCTGTGGGCGAGGCCCGCGTGTGCGGCGCTGCCCCAGGACACAGGCCTACCTCTTCCGGACAATGCTGGAGGCCATCCCCAGATCTTCCTGCAGGTCTGTCTCCGTCAGTCGCAGCAGCAGGTCCCCGTCCACCTCATGGTCCTGCCAAGAGAGGAGATGGCAGCGCTGCCCACCGAGGCGGCTGCAAAGCACACTGGAGCCCTGAGCCAGGGAGGGGGCTCAGGCAGAGGAGGCGGATGAGCCGGCCATGCAGTGAATGGGGGCAGCCCACATGGGGCAGCTCCAGTGCCCTATGCCATTAGCTTCACCAGCCAGTGGTGGAACTGCTCATCAAGGACCACACAGACCCCAGCAGAGAGAACCGCCCGCCAGCTGCCCACTCCTGCAATTCCCACCTGCTCTGGCTAGTGACGTCTGTTGCCCTGACTGTGCTCAGGGGCAGCAGTACAGATGGCGTATGGCGGGCTGGCCTGCTCTGGGCATGTCACAGACACTGGCCGAGTTCCCTGTAGCCCTGCTCAAGGAGATGTGGCCCTAGTTTGGCAGTGGCCATGAATGGCTCCATTGCTCTGGAGGACGATTTATCTGCAGGGACCCTTATTACAAAGGGTGCCAGGGTGGGTCCTTTGTGTGTTCCCGGCAAAGGGCCTGTCCACTGTCCCTCTCTCGCAAACACGACCCTACCAGGAAGCTCTGGCAGTGTTTGTTGAATCCAATCTGCTGCAGCCATGTCTGCACCTCGCTGGGTTTCCAGCTGGAGACGGTGGGCAGGATCCGCCGAGGCACCTCCTCGCCCATCATGCGCAGCGTCTTCTTGGCCAGGCACGAGGCAGTGGTGTTGGTGGAGTAACACACTATCCTCTTCAGGCTCTGGGCAGCCCCAATTTCACTGAAAATCTGGGCACACAAGAGTAGGAGCCCTCACAGCCTTATTGCCCCAGGTGCCTTCCCGCTGAGTCATGCCACACAGTCCTGGCACATGGGCATGTCAGGATACCACAGCTTCCCAGCGGCAGAGCAGTGAACACCCAGCAGATGCAGGACTGCTCGGATGCAAGCTCAGTGCCCTCCTCCTCCCACACCTGTCTGTCGCAGGTAACCTTACCTTGGTTTTCTTCTGCCTGGCTTTGATGGCAGCCTCCGTGCACAGGTAGAAGACAGCGATGCACTGTGCCTCCAGCCGCGAGCTGTCCAGTAAGGGCACCAGGTGCTGCAGGTCCTTGGCGGTCCTCCCCTGACTGCTGTCACTGCTGTCCAGCAAGTCGCATGCGAACTGCTCTGGGTCCAGCGAGGCAATGAAGGGCTCCACCAGTGCCAGGGTCCCCGACCGCTCCACCTCCTTCTCGATCTCTTTGTTGGTGGCCAGCACAGTGATGGCCAGGCAGGCATGCAGGCGGATCAGCTCGTCGTCTTTGGAGAACACCAGCGGGAAGAGCCACTCTGCTGCCTTCTTCTCGATCATCAGCCGCTGGTTGGCTTGCCCGCCGTACATGGCACAGTTGGCCAGGGCCATGGCGCAGTGGCGAAGCACAACGGGGTCAGTCCAGCGGCACCAGTAGAGGATGGCGTCCAGGCCACCATTGGAGATGAGCTGGGAACAGGTGTCCTCGGTGTGTTTGAACATGTGCTCCAGGATACCCGAGAGGCTGCGTGCCAGCTGGGGGCTGTCTCGCTCCTTGGTCAGATTCAAAATCACCCCCAGCCCAATCCGGGCGATCCGGTCCCTGGCACCACAAGAAGCAGAGGGAAGAAGGGTGAAAGCCACGAACAGGGCAGTGCCAAGATGCCTGGAGACTGAGCGTGTCACGGTTTGCAGGTGTTTGCCGTGGGAGGCTGTAACATTGGCTCATTAATATGTAACCGTACAGACTGTTGCCACCCAGATTCTATATGTGCCACAACACTTGCCTAGGAGGTGGGGGAAGGAGGTGTCCGTGGGAAGTTGATTGGCTGGGTATGAATATGTGATGAGTGTGTATGTCAATGGGGGTGCAACTGAGTCACCCCGGGGACGCATGTGGCCAGTGTGCTGCCAAGGGCCTAGTCACGGTGAAGGGCCCATCAAGAGGATTTAACTGACAAGGGGCCTAGGGAGGGGCCAGGCCACATCTGAGGAGCCTGCCTGGGACCATTCCGACTCGCATGTGAGCAAGGGTGTCTACCTGCAACCTGCTGAGCCATCCAGTCCCAGGGCAGCAGGACTCGGCCCAAGGAGGGGCTCAGACCAGAGGCTGGAAGAGGAGACCCAGCCCTACATACCGTGACAGGGTCCGCGCAGCCTCAGTATAAGCATGTGGAGCCCAACAGACTGGTGCCTGGCCAGGCTGTGACACTGAAGGGAATGTGCTGGCAGGACGAGGAGAGTAGCCAGCCCCACAATGCCAGCCAGTGCCTGGGAAGAACAGCACTGTGCTGCTGCTGGCCCAGGGAGTCCACATTGGGGTGGGTCAGCGAAGTCAGAGGAATGCACCCAGCCCCTCCATTGGGGCATGTGAGAGGGTGTTTCTGGGAACTTCTGATCTCCGTGCTGCTTACAGTGACCTTGGGCTGGGTTTGGCAGTGAGCCGCTCAGATAGCTCTGGAAAACAGAGCCTGCCTGGGGCTGGGATCCGGAGTCCAGGCCCTTCTGCATGGTCCCCTGGTGCGTGTGGATTAGCCGCGTCGCTGGCCAGGGCAGGGTGCTGGCATACTGAGCTTGTTGCAGCATGGGGAGTGTTGCAAAGGATTCTGGGTAGGAGCTGGTGTAACGGGCCGCGTGTGTGGCCATGGACGGAAGCAGGCGAGAACCTTACTTGAGTTTGAAATGGCTCAGCCCTGGGAGGCCGGTGCCTGGGGGCCAGCCTGGGAACACAGGGAAGAGGGGTCCCCGCTCTGGGATATCCTGCCTGCATTCGCGCAAGGCACAGCACAGCCTGCCATGCTGCCACCAGGGGCTGGCTGGCAACAGTGAAGAGACTTGGATGCAGGGCAGGTTGTTCTGGCTGAGTCAGACCGTGAGGCCAAGTGGCTGCTCCCTCTTGCCAGGAGCTGAGGGGCTGAATTCAAATTCCCGGCGCTGACATTTCCTCCCATGGCAATGACACCCTAATGCAGGGGGTCTGCAACATCCTTAAGCATGAGATCATGTTGGGAATTTAAATGCAATCCAGGATCTACCTCCAACCCAAACACCTTGGCCCTGCCTGCTTCCCGCCCCTTCTCCAAGGCCCCGCCCCTACTCGCTCCACCCTCACTCACTTTTATCAGGCTGGGGGCAGAGGACTGGGGTGCGGGGGAGGGGGATGCAGACTCTGAGCTTGGGCTAAAGGATTTGAAGTGGGGGAGGGATTCTGAGCTGACCCTGGGGCAGGGAGTTACGGTGCAGGAGGGAGTTCAGGGCGCAGGCTCTGGGAGGGAGTTTGGGTGCAGGGGGACTTAGGGCTAGGGCAGAGGGTTGGGGTTCAGGTCTGGGGCTGGGGTTTGGAATGCAGGCTCCAGCTGGGCACCGCTTACCACAGGGGGCTTCTGGGTGTTGGTGCAGGGGACTAAGGCAGGCTCACCCCTACTCTGGCCCTGCTCTACTCCCAAAAGCAGCCAGCAAACTCTCCATCCCTGCCCCCCCCCAACTTTGTGGAGATGGGGTACAGGGTGGGGGGGTGTGGCACCCTGACATCAGCACCCCCTCCTCTTCTTGCTGTGCCCTGCACAGCAAGCAAGAGGCTCCCGGGGCTGGGGGCAGCTCCAAGGCAGAGGGCAGGAGCAACACAGCCGTGCTCAGAGGGGCAGATGAAGTGCCAGCACCTGGCCAAAGCTGTCAGCATCACCTGTCAAAGGCTCCAAGCTCTACCAGTAGAGCCCGATCCACTGGCTGGTGACCACTGCCCTAATGCATTCTCTTAATTAACACCAGGGCCTCCTGGGCCCTGCTGTTAGCACGGGGGGGTGAATGTGGCTACGCTCCAGCCTGCCCAGCAGGGTCAGCTGCAGTAGGTGCCGCTCAACAGGGGCACCAAGTAGCATTTGCAAAGGAGGCCCTGCCCTCCAGAAATGCCTCCTGCTCCTGAGCTGAGTGTGTACTTGACACCTGGTCCCGGCAGCACTGTGAGCCCAGCACACAGGTGTGCAAAGAATACACCTCGCACAGTCACTTTCTAAGCATGGTGCTACCTGCCCCCTCTGTTCCTGTCCCAGAAAAGTGAGTCCTCGCTGGCGGGGTCACCTCTCTGGACACCCAGGTCTGTGGGACGTCAGCTGCCTGCTGGGCCTGGAGCCAGGGCGTGTGCAGGGGCAGCAGCACTGGAGCTGGGCCCAGGCAGCGCAGGTAGCGAGCAGGAGAGGAAGGGGACTGGGTGGACATTGGTGTGAGCTGGAGTGGGGGCAGCTGGCAGGACAGAATGTGACTGTCACCTTCGCAGGAAACATGAAGACAAGACATTGGGGCCCGATGGCAAAGCCAAACTCGTCCGGCAGGTCCAAGCCCCGAGCTGTGCATTGTCCCATGGCCTGTGCAGGCCAGGTCAGGTCCAGTCCAACCTGGGCGCAAGGAACCAGGCGTGGGAGTCTGGGCTACTAGCACAGAGGTCAGGGGGCAACTGCGAGGGACTTGGGGGAAGCAGCAGCCTAGCTCCCAAAAGGGGCAAAGGGCCAATGGCAGCAGCCAGGCAGGCGCCACTGGGGTGTATGTGCTGAGCCCGGGTAAAGCTGCCCTGGACCTCTCCCCTTGCAGCACTGACACAGAGCTTGGGCAAGAGACTTACTGACTTGGCAGGGAATTAGGGCTTAGAACCAGCTGCCTCGGCCCGGCCACCCAGTGTCCCAGGGACAAGGAGCAAGGCGCTGGAGTGCAGGGGCTCTGCTGCCAGCATATAGCTCAGCTACTGGGACGCCTCGGCCAGCTGAGATCACCAGCTGGATGAGATGTGTCCTGCGAGAGCTGAGATCACAGCCCAGCCCAGAGAGAGGCCAGTGGGAAAGCTGCCCCTGGGCACGAACCCGCCCACCAGGTGCCTGCTCCAGGACCCTCTGCTGCGCTACATGTGAGCAGGCAGAGCTGTGTGACTGAGCCCGGAGGGCAGCTCTAAGTTCGTCCCGGCCCTCCGCCCCACTCAGGCCCTTGGGCCTGTAGCTCCAGCAGCTGCAGCAGCACTCGCAAGTGTCAGCTGGAGGAGAAGCTCGCTCGTGGCCCCAGGGAACGCTGAGCCTCTGGGTGATGCAGGGGTGGGGCAGCGGCGGATATAGTGCAGGGCGAGTGGGGCAGCTGCCCCAGGCCCCGCAAAACTCTCATCAGTCCCTGGGGTGGGGACAACGCAGCCACCACCCCTCGGAGCCCACAGTCTGAGGGAGACAGCGCTCGGAACACACAGCCTAGAGAGGGAAAGCCGAGCCATCCCAAACCCTGTACACACATGCTAGGACATACTGCTAACTCCCGGCACAGCCCTGCCCAGCCCAGCCCCTCCTGCCTCTGGAGGATGCTCCCTGTGCTGGAGAGGGGCCAGCCTGGGGAAGTGGCAGCCAAAAGGGGCTCAGGCAAATTCCAAGGGACTTGGAGAGGAGGGACTGGAGGAGGGCTCTGCCAGGAGGGCTCTGCAGGGGGGCACAAGGAGGGGAGGGCTCTGCGGGGGGAGCACAGAGTGGGGAGGGCTCTGCAGGGGGGCACAAGGAGGATGGGCTCTGTGGGGCGCAGGGAGGGTAGTGCTCTGCAAGGGGCACAGGGTGGGGAGGGCTCTGCGGGGCACAGGGAGGGGTGGGCTCTGCAGGGGGGGGCACAAGGAGGGGAGGGCTCTGCAGGGTGTGTGCCTTTTGCAGACTCACCTATTTTCCGCTACCAGGATCTGCTCCAGCAGTTTGCCAGCCTGGCACTTGGTTTCCAGCTCTGTGGCCTGGAGCAGGTTCAGCAGTAGGTCCAGGCCCCCCTCCAGGCGGATGACATCACACAGAGCTTTGGCCACATCTCGGCCCAGCGTGGGCATCACCCAGGCTTCCTGCACCAGCTGGAAGATCTCGGCGATCCCCTTCCTGAGCTCCTCAGGGTCGGCTGCCTGCTTCATGGAGGAAATGGCCAGGTGCAGCTCAGGCAGGATCCGATCCAGAGCCACCCGCACGTCGGTGCTCACCCCAGGGGACACTTCTCGGCAGCTGCGGGCAGCCCCGGCCCCTGCCCACAGGCAGGCCTGGCTCGTGTACGCAGGCACCGAGAGTCTCTCCGAGCTGGACATGGCAACAAACCGGCACAGTTTATAGATGGAGACAAGCAGGGTGAGAACCATGGACAGCCCCTAGCGCAGCATCCCAGCGCAGCCTCCGCAGCAGGGGCCTGGGCCCCGGGACTCACCCTGGGGGACCCGAAGTTGGCCACACGGCGCTGCGCACGGGCCCTGCTCGCCTGGTGCCCACAGAGGGGCAGGTGCTGCTTGCAGCAGTGGGGGTGGGAATGGCTGGAGGAGGCGGAGCAGAGCGGGGCTGGGTACCAGCTGCAGTGCTTGGCTGGTGCCAGCTCCTTCACCCCTCCGGCCCCGGATGCTGCTGTGCTGCCCGGATGTAGGCGCAGGCCCAGGCGAGTGACAGGCAGCTGCTGCCCCAGACCCATCCGGGCTCCGCCTGCTTCCCCTTCAGCATCCTCCCCTTCCCTGAGGGTGATGTCACCCCTTTCCGGCCCCGCCCCCACAAAGAGGAACTGTCTCCATGGCAACAACATCCCTCCTCCTGCGCCACCAGAGGTGCTCTGGCAATCCACTGAGCAGGAGGGGCCCTCAGATCAGACCCTGCATCTGGCCAGCTGCTCTTGGCTCTACACAGCCTGGCAGGGAGGCTTCTGGGCTGCCCCTTCCCCTCACTGAGCATTGCCAGGGTGGCAGGAAAGGAGCCCGTACACAGGGCATTTCAGCCACGTGCCCTGCAGCCAAGAGAGAGACCCACTGGCCTGAGGGAGGTTGTGGGCCATGCCCATGCAGCAGGGCCCTCCTGGGGGGCTCTCCCTACAGGGGCCAGTGGGGAGCCAGGCAGAAGTAGAGATCAGCATGCCTGGAGCCTTGACTTGCATGACTCTGGGGTGGCTGGAGAGCAAAGGGGCAGTGCTGACAAGGGAGCCCTGCTTGCCTTTGGCTCGGCCCATTAGGGAGGAATTAAAATGCTCCCTCCAGCTCTTCTTTCCAGCTGCCCATCCACACTGCCCCTGAGGAGGGCTCAGCAGCTGCTCCAGCCCAACCCGGTGCCGGTCGGGGCCTCGCCAGGCAGCGGCAGGGGTTAGAATTCTACTTGCAACCATCTATCGACTTTCAGTCAGGCCCTGCTCCCCAGCAGGGGCACCGGCTCGGAGACGCGTTTTGATCATCGATTGCAGACGCGTTGGGCTGGAAGGCACCTCGAGTGCAGCCTCTGCGCTGAGGCAGGGCCAGCACCCCTAGGCCAGCCCAATCTGCTACCCCCAGTGAGGAATTCCATGGGCTCCCTGGAGCCTCTTCAGAGCGTCACAGAGAGCTTCCCTCGCAGCTAGCCTGAGCCTCCCTGGCTGCAGATGTAGCCCACTCCTGCCTGTCCTGTCGTCAGTGGGCCCAGAGAACCGCTGGCCACAGTGCTCTTTGGAGCGGCCCTGGCCCCATAGCGCACGCACGCACCCTCCCCTACCCATCCTCTCCTCTCAAGAGTAACGTGCCAGGTTTTTTTGACCTCTCCTCAGCTCAGGATTTCTGCCCTTTTATTGGTTTTCTCATATCGGTTTGAAAGCGGTGACTGTCTAGGAGAGTAGCCCTTTACCACTGAAGTAAAGGATAACAGGCAAACCCTACTCGTCCGGCCTGCCTTCCCCCCCGCCCCATCCCCAGGGCCTCGCTCACCCCTTTTGCCTCCTGGAGGCCTTCAGCGCTCACCTGCTGGCTGCCTCCCTAGCGCAGGGCCAGGCAGCTCTCCCCAAGCCCAGTATCCGCCGCCCCACGTGAGCAGAGCAGCTGGGACTAGCTTTGCAATGGGACGCTGCCCCCCGCTCAGGCCGGGCCTGGGCAGTGTGTACAGACTGAGCCCAGGTGGACCCTGGAGCCCGCGTGCTTTGCTCCTTGCCCCCTGGCTGGGAGTTATCAGCAGCCAGGAGGAAGAGCCAAGTTTGTGTTAATTAGTAATGACAGGACCTGATGAAAGGAATTCTGGGAGCAGAATACACAGAGCCCTGTGTACCCAATGAATGCAGAGAAAGTGAGCGGGGGGGGAGGGGGTCCACACTTGCTGGCCCTCTGGCTTCAGCCCCCTCACCACTTTAGGGTGCTGCTGGGGGGGGTGTCACTTGCCCCCCCAAAAGTAAAACGGGCTCGGGTCAGGTGCTCACAAATCATGAGAGAGGCTCAGACCTCACCAACGCTTAGTTCCAGCCATTTGCTGTCTGACCTGGGGGGGCACTTGAGTCCCAGTTTGAAACCTGCTGCAAGAGTGAGAGCTAGAAAGTTCCTGGCTCCGAAAGGGAAGCGGGATTGTCACAAAGCCTTTGCCCCGGAGCTGGGGTCTCATAGTGTCCGACACACACGTCGGTAACACTGGTGGGAACTGAGCCGAACGTTTGCACTTCCCCTGGGCTGGAATAGTTCTGTCGGTTTGGGCTGTTGCGTGGGTGCATGGTGCTGGGTGGGGCTGGCGGCCTGTGGCGCACAGGTCAGACGGGATGGGCTGGTGCTCCTTTGGGGCCTTCAAAGTCTGGAACAACTCTCACCTCCTGCCCAGCTGGGAGCAAGGCAGAGGCTCGCTAGCAGCTCCTTTTTGTGGGGCTGCAGCTGTGTTTGGAAGAAGGCTCCAAGGGCCATGCCAAGCAGCAGGTTTCAAGCCTGGCTCTAGCTGGCACGATTGAAGCTGCCAGCAGCTTTGTGCACATAGCTTGTGTTTGTCCATGCCTAACACACACAGGCAGAGCCAAACCTGGGCCTCCAGCAACTTCCCACTTGAGCTACAAGCCAGCTGAGGCTCAGGTGAGGCTGCAAAGCAGACTCAGTCTCTCGCTCTGTACGTGGGCTAGGAGCCACTGCAAGAGACAGCACACCCAGACGATGTGGGTTACACCTGCTATAGACAGGCCCCCAGAGCAAGGTCCTAGAAAGGCCTCCGGTGGGGGGGGGAGGGGGAAGCTGGGGGAGTCAGTCACCTCTTGCGCTGTTGATCTCTGACCTTCTGTTTGTTTTTCTCTCTGCACTGGGGCAGGCTGAGCAAACTGAGTTCCTGGGACAGGAGGCTGCAGAGCCTCAGCCTGCCCAAGCAGCCAGACCAGGTCAGCTCTCCCCACCGTGCACCATGAGGCTGCTGGGCCCAGCACTGCTGCTGGGTTTGCTCTGTGGGGCTTTGGCAGCTGAAGGTGAGTCTCTGCTCATCCCACTGCTGGACTCCCTGCTGGATGCTGCAGTTCAGGGTGTTCCCTAACTCCCACTTGCAGCTAGCGTAGGGCGAAAGGAGCTAGATCTGCTGGGCTTTGAGGGGCTGGGCTTGGAGCCTCCAACTGGGCAAGGGGCCCGAGAAAAAGCAGCAGGTGAGTTGCCTGCTGGGGTTCTGGCTGCGGTGGCTCGGCAGCCTGTTCTGTGGGCAGAATCTCTCCAGTAGCAGCCGGCTGCTGCTGGCCGCTGCCCCACAGACCTGCATGGTCACCCAGCACAGGCCCTGGGGGAGGGGGCGCTAGCAGTCAGCCACCCTCAGCTTCAGCCAGCCCTGGGCCTACCGAGAAGCACACTGAGGAGCGGGGAGGACGAGGGGCTGGGCACCTGGGCGAGGGCTGAAAATGGCCCTGGCCTCTTTGCACCAGCATGCAGCCAGCACTAGCAGTCGGGGCTGGGCTGGGGAGCTGCTGGTGCCTTGGCTCATTTCTGGTGTGGAGGGTTCGCTGTGCTCACTGCCCTTTCAGAGTCGTGCGTCGGCCGCTGCGAGGACGGCTTCGATGCCCAGAGGAAGTGCCAGTGCGACGCCCTCTGCACCTACTACCAGAGCTGCTGCAGTGACTATGTCAGCGCCTGCAAGCCGAAAGGTACCTGCCCCCTGCAGACCTCCAGGCCTAGCCCCCAACCCGCACCAGGGAACAGGCACAAGCAAGGTTCCCTGTGAGCTGGCGCTAGGGCGGCAGCCCAGGAGAGATACAGGTGCTGCCCAGCTGATTTGCAGCACATCCACAGTGCACACAGCTGGCAGCAGCTGTTTCTACTGGTGGTGCACATCCATGCGTGCCTTGGTGCACATAAAATGTATTCTGCACATGGGGAGAAAACATTAGAGGGAAAATTGGGCACAAGTCAAGCCCTGTTGCCTGGCTGGTAGCAGAAAGGGTGCCGGGCTGGGTACGGGGTTTGGGGGAGTCACCAGGCCCTGCATCCCCATCCGCAGCCAGACGTGACACTCAGCCAGAAAGCAGAACAGAAGGTTTATTTGGTCCCAGGGACACAGCGTAGCACAGGATCGATGTTAACACAGGGACCAAGAGCAGGCGGCCTTATTCCTCTCGGGGAAAGGGGTCCCGGGCCTTTCTCCCCCCTTTCCTGCCCTAAGCCCCTTCTCTGATCCTAGCCCCACTGAGACTGCCCCTTCCCCCGGGCCCTAGTTCCCAGCCTGGTGTCAGCCCAGCCTATCCTTTGTCTCCCTTCCTGGGCAGGAGTTGTTATCTCCCATGCCTAGCCCTCTGGTTTTAGAGGTGTAATACACTTCTGCAGTGAGTCACCCCCTCCTCCAGACAGTGCTGCCGTGCCCAGAACAGTAGAAACCACACAAAGCAACACGGCAACACGATCCCCGCTACGTCCCGTCTCTGCCACACGATCCCCGCTACGCCCCATCTCAGAGACACGATCCCCGCTACGCCCCATTGCTGCCACACGATCCCCGCTACGCCCCACCTCAGCGACACGATCCCTGCTATGCCACGTCTCTGCCACACGATCCCCGCTACACCACGTCTCTGCGTCATGATCCCCGCTACACCACGTCTCTGCCACACGATCCCCGCTACACCACGTCTCTGCGTCATGATCCCCGCTACACCATGTCTCTGCCACACGCTCTCCGCTACGCCCCGTCTCTGCATCACAGTCCTGGCTACGCCACAGGCTGCACGGGGGGGAGGGGAGGGAGGGGCGGGTCCATCTGAGGATCGAGATTTGCATGTGGAGATGTGCCTGAGGTCAGCGAGTGCCGGTTCTGCCCAGCATCGCACGTGGGCACCTTGCAGCAGCCGTTTGCCGAGCTCCCTTCACTAAGGGGCCCTTGCGATTTCCAAAGGGCCGAGCCTGATTCAGGGGATAGGGCGCGTACGAAGGACCCTTCATCCCACGCTGAATGGGAGCAGTCTCCCGGCAGGACTGGTCACCAGCCGGGCAGAGCCCGGCACAGGGGCAGGGCTGCAGCACCCCCATGGCCCTGAACCTCTCTTGCCCTGCACAGTGACCCGTGGGGACATGTTTGCGTTTCCCGAGGACGACTACGTGGACTACGCCACCAACGCTTCCTGGGGCGAAACCACAGAGACTGAGCCCACAGCCACATCCCCAGAGCTAGTCAGTGTGGCCACCACTGATTCGGTCACGGTGCCTGACAGTGATGCCCCTTTGCTGGTCCCCACCGAGCAGGAGGAGGTGGAGGAGGAGGTGCTGTGTAGCGGGCAGCCCTTCGATGCGTTCACCGACCTGAAGAACGGTTCTCTCTACGCATTCCGAGGTAGCAGCTGGCGAGGGCTGCCCACGGGCACGGGGAGGGTGGGGAGGCTGGGTCAGAGCATGGCCCAGGGCTGCATCCATCTCAGGTCGCTGCTTGGCCAAATGCTGGGGGGCAGGTGGGTCTCAGCCCAGTTCGCAGGGGTCCCCATCATCACAGCTGACACCAGCTGGGCCTTTGACAGCCAGGACTGATTGGCCTTGGAGCCTGAGTGCCCCACACAGGCAGACCCATGCCTGGGTCACGGGCATTGCTGTGGCCGTCCTGGGCACGATGAAGCCAGGTTTGGAATGGAGCCCCTGCCTCTAGACCCTTTCACACTGCAGACAGGGCAGGAAGAGGCAGCTGGATCCAAAGCAGAGGAAAGGGGGTTCCGTGGTGCTGGGGAGGGGTTGTGTGGGTGCTACCACCCCTCCCCATCTCCCTTCTCCCTCAGGGAAATACTTCTACGAGCTGGACGAGAAGAGTGTGAGACCTGGCTACCCCAAGCTCATCCGTGATGTCTGGGGCATCGAGGGGCCGGTGGATGCCGCCTTCACGCGCATTAACTGCCAGGGCAAGACCTACATTTTCAAGGTGGGGGCTGCAGGACGGGCTGCCGCTGACGAAAGTCCTGCCCATGCTGCTGCTGCGCGGCCTGGCCTGTGAGCTCCACTCGCTGCCGTCACCCCATCCTGCCCCAGGCCATCACGCTGGCTGCTGCCTGCTCCTTCAGGAGGCCCCACGGATGGGCTGTGAGGCCTCGTCCCCCTGGCTGGGGTGGAGCTGACCTAGGGCTTGGCCAAAGGCCCCTGGGCATGTGTTGTGCAGCCCCAGGAGTGGGTGGGGCATGCAGTGAGGCATGCGCTCCCGGGCGGCACCACAGGGCATGTGGGCAGCCCAGGGCTGAGGGGGTCATGGCCCAGAGTCTTTATGGCTCTTGAGTCCAGCTTGCCAGGGAGGGCCACGGCACCTAGACCTGGGCAGGCTCTGCCCAGCAGTGGCGCCCTAGCTGACCCTGGCTGGTGGCTGTGTGCCCCCAGGGCAGTCTGTATTGGCGCTTTGACGACGGGGCCCTGGACCCCGACTACCCCCGCAACATCTCAGACGGCTTCCAGGACATCCCCGACAACCTGGACGCAGCCTTCGCCCTCCCCGCGCACAGCTACAGCGGCAAGGAGCGGGTCTATTTCTTCAAAGGTAAACGCGCTGCTCTCCTAGCCGCACCCAACCGCCCCGCTCCCCTCAATGTCCCGGCCTTGGTGGCCACACGTGGGCTGTGCCCTCAGCCCCCAGCCATGCTGTACGACAGCACCGGCCCAAGCCCTGCCTAGTGCTGGCTGGAGAACCCAGGGACGTGGGCCCCGTCCTGGCTGGCGGTGGGGTGAAGTTGGTGCTGCCAGCTGCAAGTACTTGGTGGTGTCCGGGCTGCTTGCTGCAGGGTCCTGGCACCTGCAAATGGAAAGCCCCACCTCTCCCTGCCCCAGGGCCCCGAGTGCTCCTAACTCACCGAGACCAGCGCTGGCTGCGCTCCAAGACTGTGGGGCCCACGGGCTACATGCTGGCCAGGGGTCTTGGCCTGCTAAGCTGAGCTGCCTCATGCTGACAGCCAGGTACCATGCCTGGGACACCCTGCCCTGCCCAAGCCAGCCCCAGCCCCGAACAGCAGGGGAGCGTCTCCCCTGCTAACAGGCTCCATGCCTTGTTCCCAGACAAGCACTACTGGGAGTATGACTTTGCCAACCAGCCCAGCCGGCAGGACTGCGAGCTGTCCTCCCCCTCGCTGGTGTTTGACCACTACACGCTCATGCAGGACGACAGCTGGGAGGACATATTCCACCTCCTCTTCGGGGGCACCAAGCACAGTGAGTGGGGAGGCCTGGTCCGGGGCTGGGAGGGGAGCCAGGGGCCATGAGCCACTAGGGGCGTTGGAGGCGGGGCCGTGCAGAGAGGAGGTGAGGGTTGGCAGGCCGAGCGGTGAACGTGACAGGCTGAGGGCCCCTGGAGAGCGCTGGACCCTAGAGCCCCTCAGTGGATGCCAGATTCACAGGAGCCAGGGCCTTGGGAGCCTAGAAGGGAGTGATGACACCCAGCCGCAGGCAGAGCTGCACCCCCCCAGCTCAGTCCCCCACCTGCTGTGTCCCCCCTAGCCCCGGCCCACAGCCCCTGTCCCCTGCCGGCACCACGCACCACCCACCCCCGCCACACACCAGCGGCTGCTTGTGTGAACTGGAGCCAGCTGGGGTCCAGCCTGGGCTGTGTGAGGCCAAGTGGGGAGGAGAGCTCAGCTCCACGCGGCAGGCTGGCCCTTCCCAGCCTGCTCCATGCCCTATCATGGGGATCAGGGCAGCTCTGCCCCCCCGAACTCCTTTCCTTCCCTGGGGTCCCCACTCCTTGATGCTGCCTCTGGCAAGATGGGTCAGGGGCTGCCTCCCTGCTGGGCAAGGCTCTGCCTGTGGCTGGGACGCTGCTCTCCAGGCTGCCAGCCCTCATGCCCACCCCGTGCTGTCCTGCCAGGTGAGGTCAGTGGGCCGTGGACCATCAGCAAAGGCTGGCGGGGGGTGCCGAGCCACCTGGACGCCGCCATGGCCGGAAGGATCTACATCTCCTCCAGGGCCAGCAGCTGGGCACGAAGGCGGAAATCCCGGCGGCACCGCAAGAAGTACCGGAGCCGGCGGCCAGCGGCTCCCAGCTTCTGGGACTGGCTGCAGGAGGAGTCCGACTCCTTGGACACGGACCCTGACTGGCTGCCTGGGGGCTCCCGGTGCCAGCCCATCCAGAGTGTCTACTTCTTTGTGGCAGGTGGGTCCTAGCGCCGGGCGTGCTCCACCCCCGCAGCAGGACTTGGCTTCAGCTTTGCCATGTGGCCTCCCCGGTCCCTTACAGCCACTCTCCCAGGGCCCTCGGTGGCTCCTGCACGCTGCCCAGCCAACATGCCAGAGAGGAGAGCCAGAGCAGGCTGCGCACAGGTGTCAGGCTGCCCTGGCGGGCCCCAACTCTGGCCAAAGCCTTGAGCAGGGTTGGCTCTAAGCTTGGTGGGAGCTAGGGGAGCCGGCAGGGCCCCGGTTTGCTCCTGCTGCTCCGAGCTGTGGTCGAGGGTGGGGTGAGCAGAGCCCTGGGCCCTGCGAGACTGATGCTCTCGCCTTTCTCTTCGCAGACAAGTACTATCGGGTCAACCTGCGCACCAAGCGCGTGGACTCTGTGCGCCCTCGCTACCCACGCCCCATCGCACAGTACTGGCTGGGCTGCCCATGAGCCGGAGACGAGCCCCCAGCACCGGGCTGCTCTGACCTGCCTCGCCATAGCAGCAGGGTCTTTGCTAAAGCCAAATAAACAGGAAGCTGGGGTCCAGCTGCAGCACATCTGTCTGGGGCAGCGGGAGCTTCGGGGGCAGCAGGCTTCTCAGCCTCTGACTCATGGCCACCCCTCGGCAGGGCCCCACCTGCCTCTCTGAAGCCTGACGGGATCTGGGGCCCTGTGTCCCAGCCATGCCCCGGCACTGAAAGGGTTAATGGTTCCCTCGGTCACTGCCGGAGCCCTGGCTTCCCAGGCTGCCATACTGGAGCTCTGGGACAGCCCCAAAGGACAGGAGCCATTAGAGCCAGCCCCGCCGGGGGCTCACCTCCCCAGCTGCAAGGGGGTAGCAGGGGACCAGAGACACCACTGGGCTGGGCCCTAAGACTAAGGAGCCCTCTCCATGGGGACATGACTTCCAAGGGAGCCTCTGCCCCACACTTCCCTTAGTCCCTCATGCAAAGCATGCTGGGAACAGCTTCTCCCTTCACAGACACGTTGGCTTGAGGGACACCTTGGTGCTGACCCCCCCAGCCCGCCTGGGCAGAGCCAATAGGGAAACCGGTCCTGCTCTCCTTGGCGCCCTGGCAGGGATGGGGCTGACAGCATGGCCGGCCCCTCCAGACGAGGTGCAGGGCCCTGCTGCTGGGTGTCTCTCTGGAGCAGACACGCGCCAGTGGGGCTGTTCCTTCCTCTCAGGCTCCTGAAACACAAGCAAGGGCCGGGCTGAGGCTGGGCTGGGGGCCGAAGTGGAGCACAGGCAGCCCCTAACCTGCCAGCTCTTGGGTTGGGGCAGTAAATCTGGCCCCAGCTGCCCCATCCTAGGGGTGCCAGCTTGGGCTGGATGGATACCTGGAGGCTTCGCCCTGTGACAATCTCTCATCTCTGGAGACTCTGGGACAATGCTGGAGGGCTGGCAACCCCACCCAGTCCCTGGGCCGCTGCCTAGGGGTCTGCTCCTGCCTGGCCAGCCCCTGGCCAGACTCACTTTGTCCCAGGGAGCCAGAGGGTGCTGCTGGGGCCAGGGCTGAGCTGGGTCCTCCCACAGGGACCTGGAACCGCTCTGGGCAGTGAGCCCCTCTTGTGGCGGCAGCTGGAAGGACAAGCAGAGCAGAGGCTGGCAGCTGCCCTGGTCTGTCCCCCCCAGACTGTGGGGGTGGGGCGTACCTGTGAGAACAGGACAGTCAGGCAACACGACACTGTGGGCAGCCACAGGTGTGGCCAGGAGGCAGCATCTGCAAGAGGAAGTATGCCCAGGAGAGGCCATGGCGCTGCTGTCCAGCTGACAGGGTGCCCTGTGTGTGCACTGGGCTGGGCACCAGGGCCAGGCTGGAACCTGGAGCAGGTGTCCCGATGGAAGGGAGTTGGGAATCCAGGCTCCATGGCCCATCCGTCCGCTGTCCTGTGGCGGGCCCAGCCAGCCCCTCAGGCGGGCATGGCGTCAGCCAGCTTCCCCAGAGCAGAGTGGAGCCACACCCAGCCAAGATGCTCAGGCCCAGCAGCAAGCCAGGGACTCAGATGGGTGTCACCAAAGCCCAGGCAGCACAGAGCTGGGCATGCTGGGCACCTAGCCAGCAGCTCCACGGATCTGGTGGGGCCTGGCCTTGGCTGAAAAACCTCCTGGAGCAGGAGATCCTGCAATACCCATCCGAGGGGCTCCCCAAACATGGCTGGTCTGCCAAGGTGAGTGCTTCCCCTTGTACCCAGCCCCCCCACAAGTCCAGCACCCCACTGCACACCCTGCACATGCTGAGTACCCCCCTGCATACCCCCCATGCCCAGCCCACGCCCAGTGGCCCTCAGACCACATACGGGCTTTGGAGGCCAGGGTGGCTGAACTGGAGGAGCTGAGGGAGGCAGAGAGGTACATAGATGAGGCTTTCTGGGACACTAGGTTTGTCCCACCTCCGGTCAGACAGCCCATGTGCTGTTAAAGAGGATGAAAGGCTCAGGGAAGGAGAACAGTCAACGGGAGCAGAGGGAAGCCTTCCCATAGATGGGCCCCTCCTTCCAGATGTTGTTGGGGTAGCCTCTCGCACTGAGATTACCTCTCTGGGGGAGAGAACTCCACTTGTTAGGAAAAGGCAGGTGTTAGTAATGCGAGATTCGATCATTAGAAATGTAGATAGTTGGGTTTGCGATAACCGGGAGAAGCTCTGCCTGCCTGCCTGGTGTGAAGGTTGTGGAACTCTTGAGGCATCTAGATAGACTTATGTGTAGTGCTGGGGAGGAGTCGGTGGTCGTGGTACATGGAGGTACCAGTGACATAGGGAAGGGTAGCAGAGACATCCTGGAGGTCAAATTTAGGCTGCTAGGAAAGAGACTGAAATCCAGGACCTCTATGGTGGCATTCTCAGAAATGCTTCCAGTTCCATGTGCAGGGCCAGGTAGGCAGGCAGAGTGTCAGAGTCTCAATGCGTGGATGAGATGATGGCGTAGGGAGGAAGGGTTTAGATTTATAAGGAACTGGGGAAACTTTTGGGATGGGGGAGCCTATACAGGAAGGATGGACTCCACCTAAACCAAGGTGGATCCAGACTGCTGGCACTTAACATTAAAAAGGTTGCAGAGCAGTTTTTAAACTAAGAGATAGGGGAAAGCCGATTGGTGCAGAGGAGCACATGGATCGGACAGAGATGTCTCTTAGAGGACAGTCTTTTGATAGAGATTCTCTAGGTTTTAGTCAGGAAGAGAGGATGGAAGAGGATAAAGTATGGGCCAGATCAGACAAGAAACGTTCACATAAAAAAGAATCTGACACATCAGAAAAGGGCAGACAACTAAACAGTGCAGGGCAGACAACTAAAAGTTTTTAAAGTGCTTGTACACAAATGCTAGAAGTCTAAATAATAAGATGGGTGAACTAGAGTGCCTCTTGTTAAAGGAGGATATTGATATAATAGGCATCACAGAAACCTGGTAGAGTGAGGACAATCAATGGGACACAATCATACCAGGGCACAAAATATATCGGAAGGACAGAACAGGTAGTGCAGGGTGGTGGAGTGGCACTATATGTGAAAGAAAATATAGAATCAAATGAAGTAAAAATCTTAAATGAATTAACATGTTCCATAGAATCTCTATGGATAGTAATTCCATGCTCTAATAAGAATATAACAGTAGGGATATATTACTGACCACCTGACCAGGATAGTAATAGTGGTGGGAAGAACACCTCAGCAGCCCAACAGTGTGGCATTTAATTTCAGAAAGGGGAACTATGCAAAAATGAGGAGGTTAGTTAAACAGAAATTAAAAGGTACAGTGACTAAAGTAAAATCCCTGCAAGCTGCATGGACACTTTTCAAAGGCACCATAATAGAGGCCCAACTTAACTGTATACACCAAATTAAAAAACACAGTAAAAGCACCAAAAAAGTGCCAACATGGCTTAACAACCATGTAAAAGAAGCAGTGAGAGATAAAAAGGCATCTTTTAAAAAGTGGAAGTCAAATCCTAGTGAGGTAAATAGAAAGACGCATACACAATGCCAAATTAAGTGTAAAAAGGTAATAAGAAAAGCCAAAAAAGGAGTTTGAAGAACAGCTAGCCAAAAACTCAAAAGGTAATAACAAAATGTTTTTTAAGTACATCAGAAGCAGGAAGCCTGCTAAACAGCCAGTGGGGCCCCTGGATGACTGAGATACAAAAGGAGCACTTAAAGACGATCAAGTCATTGCGGAGAAACTAAATGAATTCTTTGCTTTAGTCTCCATGGCTGAGGCTGTTAGGGAGATTCCCAAACCTGAGCCATCCTTTGTAGGTGACAAATCTGAGGAATTTTCACAGACTGAAGTGTCATTAGAGGCAGTTTTGGAATTAATTGATAAACTTGACAGTAACAAGTCACTGGGACCAGATGGCATTCACCCAAGCGTTCTGAAAGAACTCAAATGTGAAACTGTGGAACCTATCCTTTAAATCAGCTTCTGTACCCAACGACTGGAAGATAGCTAATGTGGCACCAATATTTAAAAAGGGCTCTAGAGGTGATCCCAGGAATGACAGACTGGTAAGTCTAATGTCAGTACTGGGCAAATTATTTGAAACAATAGTAAAGAATAAAATTGTCAGACATGTAGAAGAACATAATTTGTTGGGCAAAAGTCAACATGGTTTCTGCAAAGGGAAATCATGTCTTACTAATCTATTAGAGTTCTTTGAAGGGGTCAACAAATATGTAGACAAGGGGGAATCCAGTGGATATAGTGTACTTAGATTTCCAGAAAGCCTTTAACAAGGTCCTTCACCAAAGGCTCTTAAATAAATTAAATTGTCATGGGATAAGAGGGAAGGTCCTTTCATGGATTGATAACTGGCTAAAAGACAGGAAACAAAGGGTAGGACTAAATGGTAAGATTTCCGAATGGAGAGGGGTAACTAATGGTGGTCTGCAAGGGTCAGTCCTAGAACCAATCCTATTCAACTTATTCATAAATGATCTGAAGAAAGGGGTAAACAGTGAGGTGGCAAAGTTTGCAGATGATACTAAACTGCTCAAGGTAGTTAAGACCAAAGCAGACTGTGAAGAACTTCAAAAAGATTTCACAAAACTACATGATTGCAAAATGGCTAATGACATTTAATGTGGATAAATGTAAAGTAATGCACATTGGAAAAAATAACCCCAACTATACATATAATATGATGGGGAATAACTTAGCTACAACTAATCAGGAAAGAGATCTTGGAGTCATCGTGGATAGTTCTCTCAAGACGTCCACTCAGTGTGTAGCGGCAGTCAAAAAAGCAAACAGGATATTAGGAATCATTAAGAAAGCGATAGAGAATAAACTGGAGAATATCTTATTGCCCTTATATAAAACCATGGTACGCCCTCATCTTGAATACTGCGAACAGATGGGGTCTCCTCATCTCAAAAAAAAAATACTGGCATTAGAAAAGCTTCAGAGAAGGGCAACTAAAATGATTAGGGGGTTGGAATGGGTCTCATATGAGGAAAGATTACAGAGACTAGGCCTTTTCAGCTTGGAAAAGAGGAGACTAAGGGGGATATGACAGAGGTATATATAAAATCATGACTGGTGTGGAGAAAGTGAATAAGGAAAAGTTATTTACTTGTTCCCATAATATAAGAACTAGGGGTCACCAAATGAAATTAATGGGCAGCAGGTTTAAAACAAATAAAAGGAAGCTCTTCTTCACACAGTGCACAGTCAACCTGTGGAACTCCTTGCCTGAGGAGTTTAAAAGAGAACTAGATAAATTCATGGCGGTTAGGGCCATCAATGGCTATTAGCCAGGATGGGTAAGGAATGGTGTCCCTAGCCTCTGTTTGTCAGAGAGTGGAGATGGATGGCAGGAGAGAGATCGCTTGATCATTACTTGTTCAGTTCACTCCCTCTGGGGCACCTGGCATTGGCCACTGTTGGCAGGCTGGGTACTGGGCTGGATGGACCTTTGGTATGACCCAGTCTGGCCATTCATATGTTCAGTAAAACTCCATTAGTCCGGCATCCAATGCTCCGGGACTCCTGATGGTCCGGCACCATCAGGAACCCGGAAGTGCTGGGGCAGCCGGACAGGCTTCCCCCATTCAGCTGCTGCTGAAATGGACCAGCAGCTGAATCGGGGAAGCCGGGAGCAGAGCAGCTGGGGTGCTGCCGGGTTGGTCTCGTAGCGCTGCCCCTCAGGGCTGCGGGACCAACCCGGCAGCACCCCAGCTGCTCTATTGCAGGCATCCCCTATTCAGCTGCTGCTGAAACTGACCAGCAGCGGCTGAATCAGGGACGCCTGGGGCAGAGCCGGACTATCGTAAGGGGGGGCTATGACGGGTCTGGGGTGGCATCCCCTCCCACCCACTCCAGACCCCTCATAGCCCCCCCCTTCCGATAGTCCGGCATATCTGATAATCCGGCACCCCCTGGGTCCTAAAGGTGCCGGATTATCGGAAGTTTACTGTTCTAGGTCTCTCACCTGGGCAGAGGAGAGGCAGCAGGTGGGCATGGCACCCTGTAAGCCAGGAGGATATGGGGAAATGGGAGGGGCTGTGGCAGAGAGGTAATAGGGGGCAGGGACAAGTCTACAGGGTCTGACTGATGCCTGTCAGGTGGCCCTGCACAGTGGTGGGGGGGGCGCCACGCTGCCACTCTTTGCCCAGGCCAGGTGGTGGGGTGGCCCTGCTTGCTCACTGTATATCTCCACGTGGGAGATGCTGAGCGCCAGGCCAGTCCGTAGCATTGCATCTGCTCCAGGATATACACAAAGGCCCTTTGCATCAGCCCTGAAAGGCAGGGAGTCAGCAGTGCGCCCTCACTCTGCAAAGAGGGGACAAGTCTGGGAAGGCCAATGGCATGGTGCCCTGAACTCCCCTCCCGCCCAGCACAAAACCGAGAACCACCCTCAGCCAGTGCTCTGCCCCACCCCCCACAGCGCCCCCTGCTGAGGGAAGCTGGGGCTGGGGTAGCCAGGAGCTCTCCCCACAGCCAGTACTCTAAGGCAGGGCTGGGGTAGCTGGGAGTCCTGCCCCTACAGCCAGTACTCTGTCCCACTCCCCACAGCGCCCCCTGCTGGGAGAAGCGGGGGCTGAGGTAGCCAGGAGCGCTCCCCACAGCCAGTACTCTGTCCCACTCCCCACAGCGCCCCCTGCTGGGAGAAGCGGGGGGCTGACATAGCCAGGAGCTCTCCCCACAGCCAGTACTCTGCCCCACTCCCCACCACACCTCCTGTTGGGAAAGCTGAGGGCTTGTGACCCGGGAGGCGCAGGAAGGCCCTGAGTGACGTCTGCCCAGCATGGTGGGAGGCACCTAAGGGAGTCTCACCTGGGCTACGGGCCCCATGAGGCTGTAGGTCTTTCCAGAGCCTGTGTGTCCAAAGCCAACGGCTGTGCAGGACCTGGGGAGGGGCGAGAGGAGCTGCTGAGCACCTGAACCATTCCCTGGAGGGGGCCTCTGGTGGTGGAGCCAGGGCATGCAGCATGCACAGCTGGGTGGCCCGGACAGAGCAGCTCTGGGCCAAGGAGTGACAGTGAGTCTGGCTGGGCGTGAGGGTGTGGCTGGTACTTACTGGGGAGGGAGTCACAAAATGGAGTGGGGCTAGTGGATGTTTGCAGCTGGTGTGGGTAGGTGGAAAGCTGCAGCTGGCAGCTGGGGAGAAGGCCATGGTGGGGGTGAGCCAGCAGGGGGACCATGTGCATGGCTGGCAGGGGTGCAGGTGAAGTGGCAGGCTGCAAGGGGGGACATGCTCTTCACTCCGGTTTGCCTCAGCCTCCCCCATTCGCTGCCAGCTCGATAAGTCGCTTCATCCGCTGCCTTCAGACAGCTCTTCCTGGGCCGTGCCTGCAACAGACGCCGCACTTAACCTGCAGGGCAGCTCCTGCCTAGCTGCATGCACCTGGCACATGGAGAGAAGAGCTGGCTCAGGATCAGGCCCACTCGGGCCAGTGCCTGGCCTTGGCCCCTCCAAGGGTGTCACTTACATAGACAGTGTCTCCAAGACAATGCACCACACGCTGGTCTCCTCTGCGGAGCTCTGGGCAGGTCAGGGGCCTAGCTCAAGGGAAAGGCGTCATTCACCATGCAGGAACCCCCATGGGCCTGGTCCCAAACCTGGCCTTGGCTTCTTCACCCATCAGCCCCTCTTCCTTCAGCTCCCACCCTGGGCTTCACCCCAATCTCATCTGGGTCCTTTGTGGCTGCATTGCTGCTGTACTAACCTAACACCTGTAACCCATGAGTGGCCCCCGCCCCCACTGCCCGTCCGTGCCCTCCCTGCCCCTCACCTGACCAGGGGATAATCCTGTTTACCTACTGGGCTCCTGGGGGAAACAACCAGGGAGGAGAAGGGACCCTGGCACCATCCCCCAGGGACAAACAGCCCCAAAGCCATAGGAGGGCTGGGGACCAGCTTGCTGGGCCATGCAGCACTCAGGCTTTGGGCTCATTCTCTCTGGGCTCCAACACCCTGCAGCCCCTCCCCAACTGCAGCACTGAGGCCTGCTACTCAGGTATGTGGTTAACCCTTCCACCACCAGAGGGCATGGAGCACACCAGGCATGGTAGGAGACTCCAGGGCCTCCTTGGTTGAAGGGACCTGTGGTTCTTTTCCCCGGCCAGCACTGGATGCCCTCACCAGCCTTAGCTCCTCAGGGCCCCAGAGAGCTAGGGTGGATTCTCCACTAGCTCCCGGGGCTCTGGCTTACTGCTCAGAGAGATGTAGTGGCTTGGCTCCTGTGCCCCACTTGGGCTCCAGTGCCTGCTGCAGCTCCGGCTCCAACTCCAAGTCCTGCAGCTCTCTTCTGCAGGGTGAAATCTGCAGTTCTTGGGCTGCCCAATAGCCCCCTTCTCCAGCCAGAATTACCCCCAGCCAACACAGGGCTGCCCAAGCAAACCAAGTGCCAGTGCTCAGGTTAAATATTCACCTGCACTAGCTTCGGGAGCTGGTAGGGTTGCCAGGGGTCCGGTTTTGAACCAGACAGTCCAGTATTGGAGCTTTCTGTTCGGGAAACAAATGGAGACAATAGAACTGAGAAAATATAAATGTCCGGTATTTTCTAAATAAGATGGAAAGTAGATTGTGAAGTAACGTCCGGTATTTTTGTTGAAACCATCTGGCAACCCTAGGAGCTGGTCCCTCCCCCAGGCCTGGCTGGGAAAGTGGCCTGCTGCAGGGGAAACTCCTGAGGAGAAGGGGTCCAGAGTCTGAGCCCTCCTGCTGTTGGAAGCTAGCCAGAGCCAGCCCCTTTTAAAGGGCCTCAGAAAGAAGGAACGACTCCTGCCAGGGAAAGCCAGGCTCCTGCAGTTGGAGCAGTGGCTGGGAGAGGGTAGCCAAGGCTGAAGGAAATGCAATGCAGGGGCCTGGCACAGAACAGCTTCACACTGCTCATTGGCAGCACTAGGTACCCAGTCAGGTCCAGAAAAGCCAGGTGTCCTGTGAGTCCTCCCCACACAGATGGGAGGGAGAGGCCTGTCCCCCTGGGCCCAGTGTCGCTCTAGCTGCCCTGGGTGGGGGTCCCTGCACCCACTGCAGTGGCCATGCCACTTGTGTTCTCTCCCCTTCACTGCTGGCATGTCCACTGGAGTCTTGGGCCCACTGACCCCTTCCTCTCCTTCCCTCTGCCCACTTGGCCAATTCATCGTCCAGCCCATGGGCCTGTGACGGGACCAGAGCAGTGCCTGGGAGAGGGAAGCCATGCCCAGGCTCTGGGCAGGCTCTGTCTCTGAATGCAGGCAGCGCTTCACCCCCATGGGTGCCCCAGGTAGCACCGGCCAATGGGCAGCATCCTAAGGACAGAGCAATTGAAGGCTGGGTCCCACCTCTACCCCCTCCACTGGGCTGGAGTCAGCTTTGGGCTCCATTCACACAGCCCTGGGGCAGGCCACTCCAGCCCCACACTCTGGTCCTAGCCATGGCTAGTACAGAGGCCTGCTCCCCCTGTTGCTCCCTGCAGCCGCAGGTAGGAAGAGGAGCCCTGGCTGTTAGAGCCCTGGCAGCCCCATGCTGAGCAGTGCAGGCCAGAAGGGCTGAGGGCCCTGGGAGGCAGTCAGCCCACTGCTGACACCAGCGCATATGCCACAGACGAGCCCTACAGGTGGCCTTTTGTCAGGCCCCCTCCCCTCCCTGGATCATTGCTTAGCTCCGTGGTCACCAACCGGTAGATTGCGATCTACTGGTCCATCGCAAGGGCTCTATGAGTCGATCTTTAGCTCCTTCTGGGCTGAGCGCGGTGCAGCTGTGCTGGAGCAAAGAAGTGGCTGCCCAGCCAGCTAGCCGTGGTGTTCAGCCCAGGTGCACCACGGTCCATGTGGGCTGGAGCACGGGAAGCTGCCTGGTCAGCTGGCCGTGGTGTTCAGCAGAAGCAGAGGCTGTGCCGTGCTCCAGCTGATCGGGTGGCTTCTCCTCTGCTCCAGCCCACGTGGAGCGTGGTGCACTTGGGCTGAACACCATGGCCAGCTGGCCGGGCAACCGCTCCTCTTTGCTACAGCCCAGCTGCACTGCGCTCAGCCCGGGGAGGCTGTGCCTTGCTCCAGCTGGGCTGGAGCAAAGAGGAAAGGCTTCCCAGCCAGCAGGAGAGCGGCGCAGCCTCCCCAGGCTGAGCGCGGTGCAGCTGGGCAGGAGCAAAGAGGAGCGGCTGCCCGGTCAGCTGACCATGGTTTCCAGCCCAGGTGCACCACACTTTACCTGGGCTGGAGCAGAGGAGAAGCCACCCGATCAGCTGAAGCACAGGGCAGCCTCTGCTTCTGCTGAACACCACAGCCAGCTGACCAGGCGGCTTCCCCTCTGCTCCAGCCCAGGTAAAGTGTGGTACACCTGGGCTGGAAACCATGGCCAGCTGGCTGGGCAGCCGCTCCTCCTTCCTCCAGCCTAGCTGCACTGCACTCAGCCCTGGGAGGCTGTGCCTCACTCCAGCTGGGCTGGAGCAAAGAGGAAGGGCTTCCAGATCAGCAGGAGTGCAGCACAGCGCAGCCTCCCCGGGCTGAGTGCAGGGCAGCTGGGCTGGAGCAAAGAGGAGGGCTGCCTGGCCAGCTGGTCATGGTGTTCAGCCCAAGTGCACCCTTCTGTGTGGGAGGGGGGGAGGCGGCGCCCGCTGGGGCTTCCCTGCTCCGCGGGGAGAGGGGGGCAAAGTCCTGGGAGGAGGTGGGTGCAGGGGACTCCCTGCTCCCACTGACACCCTGTCCCCTGCTGCAGAACCCTGCCTCCTGCCCCCACCCCAGAACCCTGTCCCTTGCCTCCACTGCCCTGTCCCCTGCCCCAGCACCCACTAATACCCTTTCCCAGTACCAAGTCCCCTACTCCCACCAGCAGAGTTCGGGCCACATTAGTGAGGCTTGGAGGACTTTTTTTTTTTTGCATCTCCCTTGTGTGGCCCCAACTGACTTTTCTGGGGGTCAGTGACCCCTGACTCAAAACAGGTTCCCCACCCTTCTCAGAAATAAAGACAATGCAGAAACTTTGTGTTTGACACAGTATTTTATTTAAAAATGAAGCCTGGCCAACAAACCCCCAATTGGGGCCAAGCCCCCATCTGGCCGCAGCATTATAACACTCCTGCACACACACACGCAGATCCTAGATCTGAGCCCATCATACACTGGAACCCCCTGCCCTGAGCCCCTCACATACCCCAACCCAAATTCCTGCACCCTCACATCCACAAGCCTGTGGCTTGCTTAGTACCACAGTCCTCCATCTGACCCCAACACTCCCAGCCTGGAGCCCCCTTCCCGAGCTGGCGTCCCCTTCTCCACCTCCTCCTGCATCCAGATTTCCTCCCAGAGCTTGCACCTCTCACCCCTTCCCACACCCAAATCCCTCATTCCCACCCCAGAGCCCGCACATCCTGTCTCAACCCAGCGAGGGTCTGGCTAGACTGCAGGAGTTTTTCCAGGATTCCAGAGATATCCCAGAAAAACTCTTCCGCATCCAGGGATGCGTTTGTTCTTCCGTTTTTCTAGTGGAAGAGCAAACATGCTCTTTCGGTCACCCCTATATTCCTTGTTCCACGAGGAATGAGGGGGCTGCCAAAAGAAGGGTTTTTCTGACATTTGGTCCAGTCTAGACAGGCTAAATGTTGGAAAAATCTCTTCCCACAGAAGAATGGGGGGAAAAAGTGGCAGTGTAGAGTGTATAAGGGCTGGGGATAGCAAGTGATGGAGAGGAGGCGAATAGAGAGGGCGGGGCTTCAAGGAAGGGGTGGGGTTTTGTCTCCAGCCTGGAACCTGCAACCCGTCTTTAGGAGGCGGAGCCCCTTGGAGGGCGCAAAGTGCTGCGCTCGGTGCCTAGGACTGCCCTTCCTCTGCAGCTGGGACAGCTTCTGGGCCACCCCTTCCACCCCACCGGCAGGCAGGGCCTGGCCACTCACCTGGCTGGAGCGAGGGACGGCGCCAGGCAAAGTTGCTTCCCAGGGCTCTGGGACCTGAGGGCTGGGAGACAGCATCCAGGAGCGTCTGCCAGGGCCCGGGACCCAGCAAAAGCCGCCCCGCCCTATGGAGCCCAGGCTCAGACAGGACCCTGCAGGGGGAGGAGAGACAGGGCGGCCGGCTGGGGCGCGGGGCTGGGATCCCCCGAGGGAGGCGGCTGGGGCGGAGCCCGCGGGCAGCAAAGGCGCTGGGCGGTGCCAGCACGTGGGGACGCGGGCGGGCCGGGGATAAAAGCCCCGGGGAGCCGCCGGGCGTCTGTGCTGAGCCGCAGCTGCGGGGCGGGACCCTGGGCGCAGGGGCCCCGGCAGGAGAATGAGCGGGGCCGGACCCGCGCCCGGCCCGGCCCGCGCCCTTGGGCCGCGCCCCTGCTTCCCCGACAGAGAGTCCGGCCGCTGTCCGCCTCCCGCCCGGGGCCCCCGCGCAGGTAGGTGCCGGGGGCAGAGCGCGCCAAGCGGGGAGGTGGCGGGGAGCTGGGGCGGGCGCCGGGCTCCGAAGGGTCGGGGGCTCGGGACAGGGGCCGGGAGCAGCGCTGGGGCTGAGCTCGCCCCGTCCCTCCTGCCAGCAGGGAGCCGCCTGGAGCGGGGCGCTGGGGGCAGCCCGGTGGGGCCGAGGAAGAGGAAGCGAACCACGTTCAGCCGGGGGCAGCTGAGCGAGCTGGAGCGGGTGTTCGCCGCGCTGCCCTACCCGGACATCGGCACCCGTGAGCGCCTGGCCGAGCTCACGCAGCTGCCCGAGGCCAAGATCCAGGTGAGGCGGGCGGGGAGCCCACGGTCGGGGAGTCGGGCGCAGCCGGCCCGCGGACCGGGGCGCCGGGCCGGGCGCAGCGGGGCTCTGAGGGACCCTCACGGCTCATCTCTCCCCAGGTCTGGTTCCAGAACCGCCGCGCTCGGAGGATGAAGAGCGGGAAGCTGGAGCGGCCAAGCTGCCGGAGGGTTCTGGCCAGCAAACCGCCTCCCTACTGCCCCCCATCGCCCCGGGGCAGCGCCCTCCTGCCCCCGTGCCCAGGCGCCAGAAGACAGCAGGGGCCTGAGCTCCACCTGCTAGGCGGCTCCCCCCAGCAGTGCCCAGGCCCAGCGCTGTCCTGCCTGGTCTCTGCCTTCCCGGGGCAGGCCCGAGGGGAGGGCAGCTGCCAGCCCCCCTGCAGTCAGGGGGGAGCCCATTGGCCTCTGGCCAGCCCCAGCCAGGCAGGGGCACCAGGAGTGGAGCCTGCGACTGGTGAGGGGCTCTCCTACTGGGACGTGTTCCCTGTGCAGACCTCCTTGGGGTGCATCTCTGACCTCATCTACAACGCAGCCATCGACACCGACCTGGACGAGCCCTAGGCCTGGCCCTAGCTGAGGTGGGTGCTGCAGAGGTGCTGGGGGGCATCCCTCCGGCCTGGTGCTTAGCTGCTCAGCACCCAACGGCAGGAGAGTTCTGACACCAGCGGTGCTGGGGCTGTGCTAGGCAAGGTCTTGGGCCCTGGGGTGCCAGCTAGCAACCTGTCACTCAGGGACATGGGAGCAATGCCATGCTACCATGGGTGAGCAGCTGCCACACCTGTTAGCGGTGTCAGCTCCCAACCCCCACTCCATCTACCCACTGTGAACTGGCGCAAACACTGGCCTGACTAGCTGCGGGGCCCTGGCCACTCTGGGCTGCTGTGGGACAAGGAGGGTTCAGGGTCTGAATCCCTGGGGTGGGCCCTGGCTGAATTAATCTGAAGGGAGGCTCTGCTCTCAGGGGTTTACAGGGGCGTGAGCTCTGGACCCTGGCTTTCTTGGGTGGGCATGTGCTTGCAAAGCAGTTCTGGGCCAGTAACTGAGGGGCCATGCCCCCTCCCCAGCTTAGCACTGTAATTTTCATTAGATTGGAAGTATGATTGCACGGACTCCTTAAGATCTTTGTGATACCATCCAATATCCTAAATGCAGGTTGGTGCTGGGGGCTGGTGACAGGGGGCTGCCGCCTGAGCCTGCGTATCCCAATCAGCAGTAATACCAACTAATCTTTCAAAAAATACCTTAATCTCAGGCTGTATTTGCAAATGACTGTGGCCAGGCCCGGCCACAGCCTTTATCTACATTACCTAATCCTAGCGCCATGTAGCATTTCCAGGTTCCAGAATAGATTTGCACATATCAGAAATATTAAAGCGTGTTTCTAGAAGGGGCTTAGCGGACATCAGAACATTAATCAACGTTGTTAGCTCCTGGCATGCTGCCCACCTGCTAGTCCCTCCCTGGCCAAGCTGGGCCTCCACCAGCTGCAGTGGAGTGGGGAAGCCCACTGCACGGGGAAGACAGAGCCAAGGCTCAGGCCTACCCTAGCGGGACAGGTGCTGATCCACCGTGCTCAGCAGCAAACCCAGCCTGTGGGGCAGGCTTCCCTTCCTGCCCCCATTGCTGCAGCTCTGGCAGCGGTAGAGCTTCCTTATGTGGGGGCTTGTGCCTGAGAGCCCCTTTATCATTGCCTGCCAGTAACTGCAGAGAGGAGCATGGTGGGAGGGGCCATGGGAATCTCTCTGACACTCGGTTATCTTTGCTGCCAGCAATAGATCACTGCAGGACCTTGCTGTGTCTTATCCCTGGGCACAGGGACAGGTGTTTCTGCCAGCCCTCCCCAAGGCTGCAGGCCTGCTCACTGGCTCGGATTCTTCCTGGAGGAAGGGGATTCTGGGACACGTTTTCAGCAGCTGGGTCCATGCCTGAAAATTACCTACCCAAACCCATCCACCAGAGGAGGGCTGCCAGTCCTGTTAGACAGGCAATTCAAAGGGGAATGTGGCATGGCCAGCTTCAGTAGGGCAGTTTAAAAGCCAGAGTGGACGTTTTCCTAAACAGGTTTAACACAAGTATGATAATATTCATAGAAAAGTCTGATTTCTCATTTGGAAGCGCTCCAGTGAAACGTGGAAGCATGTGCTTAAGACACACTAACATCAGTGGAATTTAAGCACGTGCTTCAGTGTTTTGCTGAATCGGGGCCTTGCTTGGCTCAAATGAATTCAGGCCCTCCAACTTAAGTTTAAAGGGGTTTCTGTTAATATGTAATAAGAGTGATGCATAATTGTGTGTCAGATCTGCTCCCTTGTGTGCAGGGGTAGGTTTTGTTAAAATGTCATTCAGAAGTAAGTGTGTGTGTGTGTGTGTGTGTGTGTGCTGCGTGGGGCGGGGGTCTGAGTTTGCAGTGATGGGCACCAACCCCCTTCCCTAGACACTTGTAAGTGATCTAGGAGACACAGCAATGAAACGCTAGTCCAAAAATTACAGAAAAATAGAATTACAAAAAATTACTGCTGCCAATGGACTAGTAAGGCTGGGCCTTGTGCTAGGTGAATTGCTCAGCCCCAAAGGCAAGTATTCAAAAGCCAGGAATTAGGGACCCAAATTCCCAAGATTGGCTTAAAACTCCAGACAGTTCCCAACATAACAGGCACAGAGAGGGTGTCTTTGCTGTCTGGTTGAAGTGCTCAGGGGAGTTCGTGGATCACATTTTCAAGCTTTGCACCCATGAGAGCTAGATATTCCACTTAGAATCATAGAGCTGGAAGAGACCTCAGGAGGTCATCAAGTCCAGCCCCCCTGCCCAAGGCAGGACCAATCCCACCCAGCCAGGGCTGTGTCAAGCTGAGACATAAAAACCTCTAGGGATGGAGATTCCACCACCTCCCTAGGGAACCCATCCCAGTGCTTCACCACCCTCCTAGTGAAATAGTTTTTCCTAATATCCAACCTAGACCTCTCCCACTGTAACTTGAGCCCATTGCTCCTTGTTCTGCCATCCGTCACTACTGAGAACAGCCTCTCTCCATCCTCTTTGGAACCTCCCTTCAGGAAGTTGAAGGCTGCTATCAAATCCCCCCTCACTCTGCTCTGCTGCAGACTAAACAAACCCAACTCCCTCAGCCTCTCCTCGTAGGTCATGTGCTCCAGCCCCCCTAAGCATTTTGGTTGCCCTCCGCTGCACCTTCTCCAATGGGTCCACATCCTTTCTATAGTGGGGGGCCCAGAACTGGACACAATACTCCAGATGTGACCTCACCAGAGCCGAATAAAGGGGAATAATCACTTCTCTGGACCTGCTGGCAATGCTCCTCCTAATGCAACCTAATATGCCATTAGCCCTCTTGGCTACAAGGGCACACTGTTCACTCATATCCAGCTTCTCATCCACTGTAATCCCCAGGTCCTTTTCTGCAGAACTGCTACTTAGCCAGTCGGTCCCCAGCCTGTAACAATGCTTGGGCTTCTTCTGTCCCAAGTGCAGGACTCTACACTTGTCCTTGTTGAACCTCATCAGATTTCTTGTGGCTCAATCCTCTAATCTGTCCAGGTCACTCTGGACCCTATCCCTGCTCTCCAGCATATCTACCTCTCCCCCTAGCTTAGTGTCATCTGCAAATTTGCTGAGGGTGCAATCCATCCCCTCATCCAGGTCATTAATAAAGATATTGAACAAAACCAGTCCAAGAACAGATCCTTGGGGCACTCCGCTAGAAACCGACCGCCATCCTGACATTGAGCTGTTGATCACTACCCGTTGGGTCCGACAGTCTAGCCAGCTTTCTATCCATCTTACAGTGCATTTATCCAATCCATACTCCCTTAACTTGCTGTCTAGAATATTGTGGGAGACCGTATCAAAAGCTTTGCTAAGGTCAAGGTATATCGCATCCACTGACTTTCCCATAGCCACAGAGCCAGTTACCTCATCATAGAAGCTAATCAGACATGAAAGCTGAGTGTCTCCTTAATCACAGGACTCCAGGAGCTGGGGTAAGACATCCAATGCTGCAAGCTGTCTCTCCTGTTGCAGTGCCTGGCATCACTGATCTCTGGTGCCAAGCAGGGACCTGTGCTTCTTACCGGGCTCGTGGCATTTGTGCTGGGGGACACAACGCAGGACTCAGCGCAGCAGCAAAGGGCTCTGTTCAGTGGATGGGAATGACCCTCTGCCCTAAGAGGAAGTGATGCCCAGCTATTGTCTACTCAGCATCTCCGGCGCCACTTTTGCTCTGCGTCAGGATCTTACATGGGTTTGGCTTCCCAGCTGCCTGGCAAGTCACCTTTCAAAAGCTTAATGTGTCACTTCCCAAGCCCCTCACAGCGTCAGGCAAAGGAGCCAGCTGCCAGGACTGGACTCACTCTCTGCCCTGCCCTGCCCTGCCCACAAAGTCACAGCACCATGAGCCCAGCCCAGTTGCAGTGACTCAGACATTCGGGGCTGGGAAAATGCAGTGTGAGGGAAGGGACCTGCCTGCACAGCTGTCCTTCCAATTCTGGGTGCTTTGTTAGAGTAGAGGAATAATCCCTCAAAGAGCCAACTGGAGTAAAAGCTGGTGTGACAGTTGCCCGGTGACCGGGTGAGCTGGGCCAGAGTTCAGCTTGCTCCTGTGATTGTTCTTTACCAAAACCAAGGGATGCTGCGACTTATAGACCAGTGAACCCAAGACTGGTGGGCAGCTACCAAAGCATGCTGGGTAAAAAGGCCCTTTTTCCTCTGATATGCTCAGTGTCTAATTCAGGGGTGGGGAACCTAAGGCCCAGGGGTTGGATGCAGCCCCCGGTTTGCCTGGATCCGGTCCCTGAGGCTCAGGGCTCCCCCCAGCATTGGGGAGCCTGCCCTGGCACTCCACCACCCGAGAGGAATGTGTCTTTCCCCTTTTTAGTCAGGGGCAATGTCAGTGAGGGGTTTTTTGCTTCCCACTTGCGTGAGGCCCCTGACTGATTTGTCTGTGAGTCAGGGGATCTTGATCCAAGAAAGGTTTCCCCCCCCCGGTCCAATTGATCACTGTATGTGGACATGGGAATTTTCACCCAGGCCAGCTTAGCAGCAATCCTGGGGTTTACACCTTCTTCTGTTGTATCCCCACTATAAACTTCACAAGCTCCGCTTTGTATTAGGGATGTGAGTAGTCGACTAACCCATGAGCCAAGGCTTATCAGTTAGTCAAGCTGACTACTCAACTACTCACATTCCCACCTCCCTGCTGCCTCTGTAGCAGATGCAACAAGAGTGGGGGGAAGCAGGAGTTGGTTCCCCCCAGGACGTCTCTCTGGTGCTGCCTGCTCCACCCCCCATTGCTGCCTCTATCAGAGGCAGCAGCGTGGGAGGGTGGGGGTAAGGGGAGGCTGCTCTGACAGCTGACTCTGGCAATGGGGCCTGTCTGTGGGGGGGCCCAGTCGATAAAAATTCTATTGACTACACCATTAGTGAAATACCCACTTATTACCATCCCTACACTGTATGGGGCATGGGTCACTTACTGGTCTGAATGAAAGTAAATGGTGTAGTCTCTGTAACTTGAAAGCTTCAAACTGATTTGAGGGCATCAGTAATTCAACAAGACCTTAGAAGTCTGTTACAGGAACAGCAGGGGTGGCCTGCCACGTGCAGGTCAAACTAGATGATCAGATAGAACAATTTAGACATTAGGGCCAGAAGGAGCTAACAGTTAGTTACTCTCACAACTGAAAATTTACCCCTTCTTTCCCACCTGGGGCTGTCTCCCTTCTGCTTCCAGCCAGGGATCGGGTTAGACTTGTCTCTGCTGGATGGAAGAGCCATTATTAAATCTTTGTTCCTCATGGAGATTCTTAGGCTGTAATCAAGTCAGCCCAAACCCTTCTCTGTTAAACTCAATAGTTTGAGCTTTTAGGCTACGTCTACACTGCAGGCTTCTTGCACAAGAACAGCCGTTCTTGCGCAAAAACTTGCGGAGCATCTCCACTGCGTGCCCGTTCTTGCGCAAGTAAATTGACAGTAAAGTGTTGGAACAGAGGGCTTCTTTCGCAACAGTTATTTCTCTCTCCATGAAGAATAAGTCCTTTTGTGCTAGAGTTCTTGTGCAAGAAGGCAGTGTGGACGGGCAACAGGGGTTTCTTGCGCAAGAGAGCGTCCACACTGCCATGGACACTCTTGCACAAAAGCACATCTCTTGCGCAAAAGCACATGGCAGTGTGGACGCGCTCTTGTGCAAGACCTTTTGCACAAGAACTCTTGCACAAAACAGTTCTTGCACAAGAAGCCTGCAGTGTAGACATAGCCTTAGAGTCTGTCACTATGGGTACGTCTAGATTACTATGGGTATGTCTAGAGGCATGTAAAATAGGCTACCCGACATAGTCAATGAAGCGGGGGATTTAAATATCCCCAGCTTCATTAAAATAAAAATGGCCACTGAAACGAGGTTTACAGGAGCGGTCGACAAAGGTTTCACTTGTCAACCGATCCGCTTCTTGACTTGCGCGCTGTGCCGACGATCAGCTGAGCTGGCACAGCGCGGCAGCCATTTTTATTTTAATGAAGCCGGGGATATTTAAATCCTTGCTTCATTGACTACGTCAGGTAGCCTATTTTACATGCCTCTGTCGGCAGAGGCATGTAATCTAGACGTATACCCTGTATGGCTGCATTTCTAACCCTTTAATCATTCAGGTGGCTCTTCTCCGATCCCTCACCAATCTATCAGCAACCTTGAACCACTGCCACTGGTATAACAAAGTACCCTCTCTGCTCCTACTTGATCTTCCCCTTTCTACATCCCAGGGCTGCATTAAGCTCCTTTAGCCACAGCATCACACTGGGAACCCCTCTTCAGCAGAATATCCACAACTCCCAGGTCCTTGTCAAGAGTCATTGCTTCCAGCTGCCTCTCACCTGTAAGTATGGCACCCAGTCTGTTCCCCTATGTGTACATTGACATCTAGCCACATTAAAACATTGTTTGCTTGTACCCAGTGAATGAAGTGATCTAAACCACTCTGAGTCAGTGATTTGTCTTCGTTACTTACCACTCCATGTGACTCAGGGGCTTCACCCACACCAATAAGGGGTTCTGTCTTTGCCTGCCCTGTGACGCCAGGTATATCTGTGCTTTGCAGCTGTGGATCAGAGCCCTGACACCAGCAGCATGTTCACAGCACATTGGTCTCCTCTTGGCTTCCACCAGCCTGGTCATTCCTTGCAGGTTGACAACAACAGCCCTTCCTGTTTTGAATTGCCCCAAATTAGTCTCCCTTATAGTTTCAGATCCTTCTTGGTGGACTCCCCAAAGAAGTTAGCTGCCTCCAAAGAGACCAACAGCACTCCAGTCAGGTGGTTTAGCTGAAGATCCAGATCTGGGGGTTTTAGCTGAAGACTTCAATGGCTGGCACAGGGATGGTTTTGTAATAACACAAGGACAAAGTTCCTAACAAAGAAGGTAGAGAACTTCCTATTGAGGGAGAATAGAAGACAAGAAAAACTTGCTTCCTAGCGACTGAAATTTTAACTTTAGTAATTTACAGTCTTCATCTAAGCAGGGGGGCTCACCATAGTCAGTTCCCAGACACATCAACCCACTTGACTGTGAAGGATCCACCTTTTTCACATTGAGAGCTCTGGCCCCTTTTATTCCTGCCATAATAGTTGCCAAAATGGCTGTGTTTCCTTTTCTATTTTTCAAACTCTATCATCTCTGTTTCAAGAGCCAGGAAGGCTTCCTGGAAGGGCAGGTGACACCTCAGTTGTGATTATTAATCAGACTCTTTCTCTGGCCCCTCATTTATCTCTGTGGCTTTGTTTACCTTTTATGTAGATATACTTTTTGTTGTTCTCTGCCAGCGCCACATGGGCACTCCAGGGCTGTGTCTACACTCGCGGCTTCTTGCGCAAGTATGGCCGTTCTTGCACAAGAATCCGCAGAGCGTCCACACTGCCCGCCCGCTCTTGCGCAAGGAAATTTACAGTACGGCGTGGTAAGAGAGGGCTTCTTGCGCAAGAGCTATGCTCTTTAACAGGTGTAAGCCCTCTTGCGCAAGAGCTCTTGCACAAGATGGCAGTGTGGATGCTCGGCAGGGATTTCTTGCACAAGAAAGCCCTACGGCTAAAATGGCCATCAGAGCTTTCTTGCGCAAGAGAGCGTCCACACTGCCATGAGCGCTCTTGCACAAAAGCACAGCTTGCACGTGGCAGTGTGGACGTTTTCTTACGCAAGATGTTCTTGCACAAGAAGCCGCCAGTGTAGACATAGCCCAGGAGGCAGGAGCAGGAGCAGATTGGGGGTAGGGTATCTGGCTAGGAGGGAGAGTGCAAGGAGGGGTAGGGTTGCCAGGTGTCTGGTTTTGTACCGGACAATCTGGTATTTGAGGGTTCTGTCCGGGAAACAAATTGAGAAAATACCGGACATATAAAGTGTCTGGTATTTTCTAATTAGGTAAGTTTTATTATTATTAGGTGTATCAGGCTGTAGCTGCGAACTGCCTGGCTGGTAGATGTGCTCAGGCTGTGTGAGTGTGTCTACCAGCCAGGCAGTTCGCAACTACTCGAGGGAGAGTATGGGGGGGGAAGGGGCAAAATGGAATCCCCGGGGCCGGACTCACTCGTGTGCCCAGGTCTGCATGTGCCCGGGTCAGTCCCACTCTCCCCCCCCCTTCTCCTCCTGATCTCCCCAGTCCAGCTGCCCCCATCCAGCCCTGCTTCCCTCCCTGCACCCCACCGATCTCCCCCGCTCCCTTGACCAACCAGCCCCGCTGCCCCCATCCAGCCCTGCTTCTGGCAGCTGGTTCTCCCATCCTCCTCCTCCAGCCCCCTCCCGCCTCATCCCCTGTCCAGCCCTGCTTCCAGAGGGTGGTTCTCCTGTCCTCTTCCTCCCCCTGATCTCTGCTGGCCAGCCCCCCCGCCAGCCCTGGTTCCGCTGCCTGCCCTCCCCGATCTCTGCTGGACAGCCCCACTGCCCCCAACCCTGCTTCCGCTGGCCGGCCGCCCGCCCGGATCTCCACGGGACAGCCCCGCTACCCCAACACTGCTTCTGCCGCCCGCCCCACTCTCTGCGGGACAGCCCTGCTACCCCTAACCCTGCTTCTGCCGGCTGGCCGCTCTCCCCTCCTCCCCCCATCTCCGCAGGGCAGCCCTGCTGTCCCTAACTCTGCTTCCCGGTGGCCGGTTTCCCCCCAAAACACACACACACACCTCCACCCAGCCCGCCCTGCTCTGCTCCCCTCCCAGCAGCCACTCTGAGGCCTGTTATTTTTTTCCTGTGGCCCGGTACCAGGCCGCGGCCCATAGTTTGGGAAACGCTGATCTAGACAGTGCTTGGTCCTGCTGTGAGGGCAGGGGACTGGACTCTACTTCTTGAGGTCCCTTTCAGTTCTAGTGCTCTATGATTGTCCTGTCAGCAGAGGCCAAGAAGAATAATTTTTCCCTCTTGTCCTTGCAACACCCTTTGAGTTACCTGAAAACTGCTATCATGTCTTCTGTCTTCTTTTGTCCAAAGTAAACATACTCAGTTCTTTCAATCTTCCCTCATAGATCATGTCTTCTAGATCTTTAATCATTTGTGTTGCTCTTCTCCAGACCGTCTCCAATTTCACCACATCTTTCTTAAAATGTGGTACCCAGAACTGGACACAGTACTCCAATTGAAGCCTAATCAATGCAGAGTAGAATGGAACTATTACTTCTCGTTTCTTGTTCACAGCACTCCTGTGAATGCATCCCAGAATCATGTTTGCTTTTTTCGCAACAGTGTCACACTGTTGCCTCATATGTAGCTTGTGGTCCACTATAACCCCTAGATCCCTTTTTGCAGTACTCCTTCCTAGACAGTCACTTTCCATTCTGTATGGCTACGTCTAGACTGGCGCGCTTTTGCGCCAGAGCTATGCAAATGAGGCTCAGCGTTGGAATATCGCCGAGCCTCATTTGCATAGCTAATGAACTGCCATTTTCGCGGAAGAGGCTCTTGCGCAAAGGCGGCTGTCTACACTGCCCTTCTTGCAAGAAAACCCTTTGCAGCCGTTATGCCTATTATTTTCAGGCATAACGGCTTTGCAAAAGTTTTTCTTTGCAAGAAGGGCAGTAGACAGCCCGTCTTGCAAGAGCCTCTTTCAAATGGCGGTTCATTACAGCGATATTCCAACGCTGAGCCTCATTTGCATAGCTCTGGCGCAAAAGCGCGCCAGTCTAGACGTAGCCTGTGTGTGAAACTGATTGTTCCTTCTTAAGTGGAGTACTTTGCATTTATCCTTATTAAACTTCATCAGACCATATCTCCAGTTTGTCCAGATCGTTTTGAATTATGACCCTATCCTCCAAAGCAGTTGCAGCTCCTCCCAGCTTGGTATCTGCAAATTTAGTAAGTGTCCTCTCTATGCCATTATCTCAATCATTGATGAAGCTATTAAACAACCACTCCCAAAACAGACTCCTGCGGAACCCCACTAGTTATTTGTCCTTGTGTCTGTTTGCTTCCCTTAATCATTTTCTAGTTTCTAACTTCTGACTTGTCCTTCTCCACTGCATCTTTCTTTCATTCCTTACATATTTTTTAATATCTGCCTTCCTTTCCCCTCCAAACAAAGTCAGTTTTTACCCAGTATCTCCTTCTTCCTTGCTTGTATCATTTTGGACATCTACTAAAGGAATTCTTAAATTATTCCAATTATAATTTACATTTTTGTGCTTAAATCACCCCCCCAGCTCATTTGGGTCAACTGTTTTGAGCTTTGAGAAATTGGCCTTATTAAAGTAGCACATGTATCTATATTCAGACTGTTTGTAAGTTAGGATTACTTATACCTAAGCCATCTTTAATGTATACTTCTGTGGTCAGTTTCTCTAGAAGACCTCTTTCTTAACAGATAAAGAATTTCCTGTATTGGCAGCAACACCTTTTGAGTTAGGCAATTTTCCAGTATGGGAAGAACAGCATGGGAGAAGGAGCCCTCATTCTCCAGGGGAGCAGCTGGCTGCATGGGGGAGAAAATACACTGCCACGAGTACAGGCCTGGGCCAGGCATCCCTGCTTCAGTCAAGAGCTGGCAGTGCTCATGCTCTGTACAAACTCTCCTCTCCCCTAAAACAGTCTGCCTAGAGCATCATGCAGGACAGTGAAGAGCATTAAAGAAATGGCTTCTCTAGAAGTGATAGAGCAGAAGCTAAAGAGGACAGAGAGATGCCCAGATACACAGTGCAGGCATTTCATGTGCAGCATCTCCACCCTAGGAATCTGCCTTGGGGCAGGAGAAAGTCATTCTAATGCACACAGAATTCGTTTATTTCTAACAAGGGACAGCAGCTTCAGAGCTAGAAGATGAGAGGCAGCAATAAACCCCCCACCTCTCCCTGTCCCATTCATGGATTTGAATCCTCCCACTGCTGCTGACTCTTCTGTTCCATGCCATAGAATCCCCAGTCAGTGCATCTGGGAATCCATTTCAACTGTGGCAGACAGGTAAGGGACATGGTGTGAGGAAACTGTAGTAGGCACAGGGATCCACTGGACCAAAGCCAAACATACCTGTGGACAAATAAATAACCCACAGAGGTGTAAAAGACCTCCTAGTGTAAGGATCACAGTCTAAATGATAGTCTCCTGACTACAGTCCTCCAAGCTCCCCTTCCACGGTCCGCACCATGACGTACAGTTCAGCCAAACCCACCACTGAGGCCACAATCACAGCCGACAGCACACGCTGGGGGGAAAAGAAGAAATAAGGAAAGTTTAATTGATGCTGCTGGAGCACTCCATTCAGCCTCCTGTGCTTAGTGGAAATGGAAGGACCTGGCAGGAACATCAATGTGCTCTGAACATGCCAAAGGACGTTCGCGGGGGAGGAGGGGGGAGACCAACAAAAAAAAAAACCAAAAAAACCGCCAAACAGTCCCAGCTGTCACTCACCGCTGCTGTCTCTGTGAAGATGTATTGACTGCCGAGGTATGTGCAGGCAAATGCAGCCACCACCGTGACAATGAAGTTGAATATGGTGATGACCACAGCTTTCATGGACCTAACTGGGGGTGGAGGGGAAAAACGTCAGCAGAAGCATTTGCAGATAAAAGCTGTTTGTCATTAGTATGCAACGTAAGGGGAGTTGGGTAAGCTACAGTACCACTAGCTGGATCTACCACTACCTTCCCTATTGTTCAGACAGAAAAAATACTCAAGAGTAAACTTGCCTTTACCTTTGGAAAATAAACTCCCTTCTTTTGAAGAAGCAATTTTGATTTAAAACACTTAAATTCACCCTCTGCCTGCAAACTGCAGCAGAGACATACCATTAGTCAGAGAGAAGCAAGCTGGAAACAAAGTGTCACTGGGGAGGTTCTCTCTTCTTTGGGCACCATGCTCTCCCCTTTGATCCAAACTTCCAATCCTTGAGGCTCTTCAAAACCCTTCAAGCTCTGACATGCTGTATAATCATCCCTTGTCAGTATTTATTGTTTAGAATAGTTCCCTTATTTCAAGCCATCTAGTGCTAGCAGCCTCCAAGAGGGGTGGGGCTGCTCCATCTTTGAGGATGAGTAGGATGATTTAATTCTCACAGATTGTTTTCTGCCTGCTTGGTGTTTACTGTCTGAACATAAGAACGGCCACACTGGGTCAGACCACAGGTCCATCCAGCCCAGTATCCTGTCTGCTGACAGTGGCCAAAATCAGATGCCCCAGAGGGAGGGAACACAACAGGTAATCCTCACATGATCCCTCCCCTGTCACCCATATCCAGTCTGGTTTCCTCTTGTGTTGATAGAACTCACCTTGCCTTCCCAAATCAGCCAGAGTCCCATACTGGTTCAATTCCTAAGAGGAGAAGAACATGGTTAAAAAAAACCCTATTCCACCCCAAGTGTCAATTGCATAGGGCAGACAATCCCAGTAAAACATCATGCATTTCTGCCCCACTGCGACTAGAACTATATACGATCAATAAGCTTGTATGGGTACTACCCTGATGCTCAGGTTCTTGTGTTTAAAATACAGATTTGGCCGCCCTGTTTTTAGGAGGGAAAAAAAAAAAAAAAGACGACTTCCACCACTTCTCTATTTCTCCCTTCAAAGGCCTCGTGCTGCATCAGTCCTCACTCCTTTAGAGGGACTCTGGAGTAGGGATGTAAGCAACTAGCCAACTACCCAATAAGCATATGCTTATCAACTAGTCACTACCCCCACTTGCTGCCTCTTACCAGAGAGAGGCAGTAAGTGGGGGGGAGCAGGAGCCAGGGCTGGCTTAAAAGCCAGTTTCCCCCAGCATCGTCTCCCTGGGGAGGGCAATAGCAGGAGACCGGTCACGAGCTGGGAATCAGCTGATTCCAGGCTCATGACTGGTCCCCAATGCTGTGCCTCTGCTTTTTAAATGGTGGCTCTTAATCCATTTAAAAAGCAGAGGTGCAGCTGGAGGGACTGGGAGCGAGAGACCTGGACCTGGCAGCGCTTAACACATTTAAAAGGCAAAGCCGCAGCAGGGTTAGCTTCCGGGGCTGGGAGCTAACCTCACTGCGGCTCTACAGTTCCCCCCTCATCAACTAATCCAAAATCCATCGACTACTCAATTAGCTAATTAAATGCATTTTAACATCCCTACTCTGGAGCCCAACAATGATACTCTTGGATAAGCCAGTCAGGGCCATGGCAAAGCCTTATATGACATTTTCACAGAACTGAGTTGCTTTTGCATCTGGAGATACCAGACCAAAGAACCTGGGACCTAAATTCTTTCCTAAATAGTTGTGCTGAGTCCCTTGTTACTTTAACATTGTTAGAGAACAGACTGATCTTTGATTTGGTATCTTCCGTGCCTTTCTTCAGACCTGGCAGTTGATGTTTCTTGTTATCCGCTTGTATTCCTCATTGGCTAGCTTAGCCTTTATCTTCTCCAGACGGGCCACCAACTCTGGATTCTAAAGATAATTAATAAACAAGAGAAACTGCAATGAGAGCTGAGGTGCCATTAGTTAATCTGTAAATTTATTGACACATGGAAAACATCTAGCTTCAGCATCCCTAGCTAAGAGATGAAAACAGTGTACCAGCCACAGCTGTAGCTAGCATTTATCCCATGCTTGTTACATACCCTTGGAGGTTTCTCCACTTCAGGGAGATAGATCTCACTGCCTTCCAGTAGTTCATGAAGATAGACTGGAAAACCTAAAACATAAAGAGTTCCTCTAAATCCTTTTGGTTCAAAAAAGCAGGCAGAGCAGTCAAATGTAACATCCAGGTCATTTTCTGGATCCCTAAACTAAGTAACATCAAGGATGAAACATAAGAAATGTCTCCAAGATCTTCAAAGTGTGTGTGTTAAACAGAATGGTAAAACAGCAGCAATTAAAAAAAAAAAAAAAAAAAAAAAAAAAGACAGCTGTTTTAATTCAGTTACATATTGTCAATAAGAACAATATAAAAATCCTTTCCATTCAGATGAATGAAAGACAAGCAGCATTATAACTACATTTCAAATTTGATTTGAGATCAGTTTGAGCAATGAAGTTAAGTGAGGAAAGAGAGTCAAATGAGAGGTTTTATTTTGACTGTTTAACTTGCATTTTTACACTTTGCAATAGTTTTCATTCAGCCAATTCAGAGAGAACACTTTTTGTGGATAAAACTGTTACTTAAAAGTGCAAGCTTTGTAGAATCTTTCAGTCACGATGGATTCCCAAGCACTTCAGAGGAATTAAATACTATACACTTATCTAACAACTACCAGCTGAAGATTTCAATCCATTTTAAAAACAATAACTTAGGCCACCCATACTCTGTGAAGTCACTAAGTATTACTCTCATTTTACAAATGAAGAAACTAAGGGGTAGGTGTTAAGTGATTTGCCCAAAGTGAAAGAGCCATGAAAAAAAGCCCAATTTATGCCACTAAATGTGTCAATTATGCAATCATTGTTCCTGCAATAGGAAAAGAAACACATAATAGATATAGGCATGACAATGAGACAGATACCAAAAGGGGTCTCTGGAAGCAAGAGTTGGGAGAGAAATCTGCTACAGCACAAATACCGGCCATCCTGTCTGAAAGGATAGAGGTGGATAGTACCTGACAAGAGAGGGGAATAGAAAGACAAGATCCATAAATCACATGACTCAATTCCATGAAGGTTTTTATAGACAAAAATGGAAGGTAACTGGGAACTGAAGCCTGAAGTAAAACAGAGTAGCCTGAAGATAGTGCTAAACATGTTTATGTGTCTTTGTACATGTGAGGAAGGGAGCAGCAGCATTGTGTTGGAGAACTGGGGCTTGAAGAGACCATAGAGAAGCAGGGGTAACAGAGGTGAAAGGAACCAAAAGGATTTCAGGGAGGGAAATAAAGGCTGTGGCACTCACAGCAGACAGAAGATAGGGTCAAGTTTTTGGGTCCCATTACTGGAGGGGAAAATAGGTTATTTCGGGAAGCCTGGAGGTTACTTTAGAAAAACCCACCATCCAGGGACCAGTTAAACCCCTAAAAAACAGAATCATAGAGCTGGAAGAGACCTCAGGAGGTCATCAAGTCCAGCCCCCTGCCCAAGGCAGGACCAATCCCAACTAAATCAACCCCAGCCAGGGCTTTGTCAAGCCGAGACTTAAAAACCTCTAGGGATGGAGATTCCACCACCTCCCTAGGGAACCCATTCCAGTACTTCACCACCCTCCTAGTGAAATAGTTTTTCCTAATGTCCAACCTAGACTTCTCCCACTGTAACTTGAGCCCATTGCTCCTTGTTCTGCCATCTGTCACTACTGAGAACAGCCTCTCTCCATCCTCTTTGGAACCTCCCTTCAGGAAGTTGAAGGCTGCTATCAAATCCCCCCTCACTTCTCTTTTGCAGACTAAACAAACCCAACTCCCTCATAGGTCATGTGCTCCAGCCCCCTTATCATTTTGTCAAGTATCAGAGGGGTAGCTGTGTGTGACGTAGTGTGGGTACCTTGCTGGTTGCTAGGCTTGGGCTGTGGGTGACCCCCACTGGCTGCTGTCTGTACCATGGCCCAGCCGAGCAGCTGATGGGACAGGGGAGGTAACCTGTTCTACCGGTTACCTCCCAGGGAGCGGAACAAAGGAAGGAAGGTGGAGTGGAGCCCCTAGCTGGGGGGCAGGGCTGGAAGTTGGGCAGTTTCTGTCTGGTATGATGGAGGAAGCAGCCTAAGCAACGGGCTGGGATTTAGGGGCCCAGTCTCCCCCATGTCAAGGGGGGCTGAGGCATCCTAGGCCTGCCCTGTAACCAGATTACATCTATGCTGTGCTGTATCCTGGAGAAGCAATAAACTCCCTCTATTCTACTGGCTGGTGGAGTCTGTTCGTGCCACTACGGGGGTGCAGGAGACGGGGAAACCCCAACGCGCCGTCACACCGTGTTAGTCTGAATCTGCAAAAGCGGCGAGGAGTCCTGTGGCACCTTATAGACTAACCGAAGTGTTGGAGCATAAGCTTTCGTGGGCAAAGATGAAGTGGGTCTTTGCCCACGAAAGTTTATGCTCCAACACTTCGGTTAGTCTATAAGGTGCCACAGGACTCCTCGCCCCTTAACATTTTGGTCACCCTCTGCTGGACCCTCTCCAATGCGTCCACATCCTTTCTATAGTGGGGGGCCCAGAACTGGACACAATAATCCAGATGTGGCCTCACCAGAGCCGAATAAAGGGGAATAATCACTTCTCTGGACCTGCTGGCAATGTTCCTCCTAATGCATCCTAATATGCCATTAGCCCTCTTGGCTACAAGAGCACACTGCTGACTCATATCCAGCTTCTCATCCACTGTAATCCCCAGGTCCTTTTCTGCAGAACTGCTACTTAGCCAGTCAGTCCCCAGCCTGTAACAATGCTTAGGATTCTTTTGTCCCAAGTGCAGGACTCTACACTTGTCCTTGTTGAACCTCATCAGATTTCTTGTGGCTCAATCCTCCAATTGGTCTAAGTCACTCTGGACCCTATCTCTGCCCTCAAGGGTATCTACCTCTCCCCCTAGCTTAGTGTCATCCGCAAACTTGCTGAGGGTGCAATCCATCCCCTCATCCAGGTCATTAATAAAGATATTGAACAAAACCGGTCCTAGAACCGAACCTTGGGGCACTCCGCTAGAAACCGACCGCCATCCTGACATCGAGCTGTTGATCACTACCCACTGGGTCCGGCCTAGTCAGCTTTCTATCCATCTTACCGTCCATTTATCCAACCCACATTCCCTTAACTTGCTGGCAAGAATACTGTGGGAGACCATATCAAAAGCTTTGCTAAAGTCAAGGTATATCACATCCACTGACTTTCCCACATCCACAGAGCCAGTTACCTCATCATAGAAGCTAATCAGATTTTCAGGCATGACTTGCCCTTTGTGAATCCATGCTGACTATTCCTAATCACTTTCCCCTCTTCCAAGTGCCTCAAAATGGATTCCTTAAGGATCCCTTCCATGATTTTTCCAGGAACCGAGGTAAGACTGACCGCCTATAGTTCCTGGATCCCTTCTTCCCTTTTTGAAGATGGGCACTACATTTGCCTTTTCCAATCATCCAGGATCTCTCCCGATCTCCACGACTTTTCAAAGATAATGGCCAAAGGCTCTCAATGACATTTGCCAACTCCTCAGTACCTCGGATGCATTAAGTCCGGACCCATGGATTTGTGTACGTTTAGCTTTTCTAAATAGTTCCTAACCTGTTCTTTACCCACCAAGAAAGCATTGAGTACTTCAGCTTTTTCCATATCATCTGTCACTAGGTTACCTCCCTCATCCAGTAAGGGCCCCACGCACTCTGATCACCCTCTTATCGCTAGCATGCCAGTAGAAACCTCTCTTATCCTTCACATCCCTTGCTAGCTGCAATTCCAATTGCGCTTTCGCCTTCCTGATAACTCCACTGCATTCTCGAGCAATATGTCCAAGTTTCCACTTCTTGTAAGCTTCCTTTTTGTGTTTAAGCTTACCAAGGATGTCCCCGGTAAGCCAATCTGGTCACCTACCAGTTTTGCTTTTCTTGCTGCGCATCGGGATTTTTTTTCCTGTGCCTTTAATAAGGCTTCTTTAAAATACTGCCAGCTCTCCTGGACTCCTTTCCCCTTCATGTAACCATCCCAGGTAATCCTGCCCATCAGTTCTCTGAGGGAGTCAAAGTCTGCTCTTCTGAAGTCCAGGGTGTGTATTTTGCTGCTCTCCTTTCTTCCTTTGGTCTGGATCTTGAAATCTACCATCTCAGGATCACTGCTTCCCAGGTTGTCACCCACCTCTACTTGCCCTACTAGTTCCTCCCTGTTTGTGAGCAGCAGGTCAAGCTGCGCATGACCCCTGGTTGGTTCCTTCAGCACTTGTACCAACAAGCTCTCTCTAACATTCTCCAAAAACTTTCTGGATTGTCTGTGTACTGCTGTATTGGTCTCCCAACAGATGTCAGGCTGATTAAAGTCGCCCATGAGAACGAGAGCCTGTGATCTGGAAGCTTCTCTCAGTTGTCCAAAGAAAGCCTTGTCTACCTCATCCACCTGATCTGGCGGTCTAGAGCAGACACCAACCATATCATCACCCCTGTTGCTTCCACCTCTGAGCTTAACCCATATACTCTCAATAGTCTTTTCTCCCTCTAAATACTAGAGTGCCGAGCAATCATACTGCTCTCTTACATACAATGCAACTCCTCCTCACATGACAGTGCTCCAGTCATTCAAGTCATCCCACCAAGTCTCCGTTATTCCAATCAAATCATAGTTCTTCATCTGGGCCAGGGCTTCTAATTCTTCCTGTTTGTTTCCCAGGCTTCTCGCATTTGTGTACAAACACCTTAGATAACCAGTTGATCACTCTACTTTCTTCATTCAAATCGGGGGTCCTCCTTTGTTGCTCGTTCCTCCTTGTGTTTCTTCCCGGTATCTGACTTCCTCACTTACCTCAGGGCTTAGGTCACAGTCCCACAATGAACCTAGTTTAAAGCCCTCCTCGCTAGGTTTGCAAGCCTGCCCGCGAAGATGCTCGTTCCTCTCTTGGTTAAGTGGATCCCCTCTCTTCCTAACAATCCTTGTGCCTGGAACAGAGTCCCATGGTCAAAGAAACCAAAGCCCTTAGGTTGTAAGAGTTTACAAAAGCATAATTTGGTTGCAGCCTCTGTTGCATAGATTTATCATTCATACAAAGGTCCCCACTTTGCAGCAGGTAACATTGTTCACGCCTTACCAGCAATGCGTTGGGGACCTTTCAAGATCTTTGGATGGAAGCAAATGTCGTCGTCGTGATCCCCCAGGGTCCAGGGACTGCGCTGGCTAGAGGCTCCGCCAGGGGGGTCGCGGCCGAGGCCACAGAGAGCTCAGCCGCAGGCCCAGGCCCCGGGGCGTTTCTTACCTGCTTGGCGCAGGGCGCCCTGCAGCTTCCGTAGCAGGCTGAAGGGGACGAGGGGGCCACGGCCGTCGGCCTGGGCGGCCAAAGCCGCCTCCAGCTCCGCCCGCAGCTCGCGGGGAAGCCGCTCGAGCTCCCCGCTGGCGGAGGCTGCCGCCCGCGCCAGCCGCTCCCCGACGCGCATGGAGGACGCCATCTTGAACAGGGCGGGCGGTCACATGACCATAGGCCAATGCATTCCGGATCAATCATGGCGAGCGGGCTTCGGGGGAGGGGAAGGATGCCGGCCGCAAAGGGCGCTGGGAAGGCGGCCGTTGCGCAACCGGCAGGGTTTGCCATAGCGCGGTGCATTGTGGTCTGGTGGTGGTGTCAGGGCTCGGCCGCCGTTGTCCCCGCCTCGGCGCGCGGGATGTCGGGCTGCGCGGCGCGGCGCTACCTGGTGGCGGCTCTGAGCGGGTGCCGGGCCCGGGCCCTGCCGCTCCGGGCGGCCCCGAGCCGCGGCCTGCGGGCGCTGTGGGCGGGGGGGGCCGGGGCCTGGCTGCCGCCGCCGTGCCGCCACCTCTCGTCCAGGTGAGGGGGCGGCGGGGGCCGGGGCGGACTGTGGGGCTGCCCCGCGCGCCCGGCCTGAGCGGCTGCTGGGTCTCTCCGCAGGCACCGGGCCGAAGGCAAAGTGCTGGAGACCGTGGGGGTGTTCGAGGTGCCCAGGCAGCACGGCAAATACGAAACGGGCCAGGTAGGCGGGGCCGCGCGGGTGCAGCTCCGGGAGAGGCGGGCCAGCGCCGAGCCGCTCTGCCCGTTCCCGCGTTACTGGAGGTGCCAAACGGCAGCCTCGGAGCCTCGCTCCGCCCCGCGCCTTTCGTTGTCCGGTTACGTGTCGTATGGCCAGAGCTGCATGCCCAGTTATCTCCCCCGAAGCCTGCGGGGCACCCTGTGCTTTGGCACCACTCTCCTCTAGAGCCCTGCAGCGGAGTAAGGCTTGGATTCTTTCTTCTCTCCTGCCCCGTCAATCTAGGTTGTGTCCATATCGTGCTACTTCTTCCTGCATAATAAAAAGAAAATGCTGCCTCCTTAGAAATGTGAGGTTGTTAGTCCTTTCCTCTGTTTTTCATGGGTTTTAGTCTATTGGCTGTGAATTTTCACAGGACTGAAGTTTATGAGTCCCCCTCCCCTTTCAGCTATTTCTTCACAGTGTATTTGGATATCGAGGAATAGTCCTGTTTCCCTGGCAAGCCAGGTTGTATGATCGGGATGTTGCTTCTCCTGTTCCAGAAAAGTAAGGAGTTGGCTTTTTCCCATGCTGTTGTTATATTAAAGCCTTTTACTGTTTTTCCTGCTCTGAGGTTTTAGGAAAGAGTGGGGCAAAGCCTCAAGTGGGTGTTAAGAAGCGAGTAATTTGTTAATTGTGTAGCCAACAAAAACTTTGTTGACTACACAATTAATCGATACAGAGTAGCACTGCTATCACTCAGTCCCGGCTTGCACCGGGTCCCAGCATCAGCGTCTGCTGCAGCTCTGCAGTACAAGCACTAAAAGCTGGCACGTGAGCAGGCTTCCTGACCCAGTCATGGCTCATGCTGGGGCCGGCATCCACCCCTGTGCCAACTCTTAGTGCTTGTAGTGCAGAGCTTTAGTGGGGGTTGTTGCCAGGTCCTGGCGTGAGCCTGGCTGAGCCAGCCTGCCCACACACCAGATCTTAGAGTTGGGATGATGTCATTATTCCCCTTTATTCGGCTTTGGTGAGGCCACATCTGGAGTATTGTGTCCAATTCTGGGCCCCCCACTACAAAAAGGATGTGGACGCATTGGAGAGGGTCCAGCGGAGGGCAACCAAAATGATTAGGGGGCTGGAGCATATGACTTAGGAGGAGAGGCTGAGGGAGTTGGGTCTGTTTAGTTTGCAGAAGCGAAGAGTGAGGGGGGATTTGATAGCAGCCTTCAACTTCCTGAAGGGAGGTTCCAAAGAGGATGGGGAGAGGCTGTTCTCAGTAGTGACAGATGGCAGAACAAGGAGCAATGGTCTCAAGTTGTGGTGGGAGAGGTCCAGGTTGGATATTAGGAAAAACTATTTCACTAGGAGGGTAGTGAAGTACTGGACTGGGTTACCTAGGGAAGTAGTGGAGTCTCCATCCCTGGAGGTGTTTAAGTCTCGGCTTGACCAAGCCCTGGCTGGGTTGACTTAGTTGGGATTGGTCCTGCCTAGAGCAGGGGGCTGGACTTGATGACCTTCTGAGGTCTCTTCCAGCTCTATGGTTCTATGATTCTATCTGGCATCAATCCCTGCTGCAGCTCTGCACTGCAAGCAGTAAGAGCCAGCACAGGGGTTGATGCTGGTCCCAGCGTGAGCCAGGACTGAGCCAGCCTGCCCGCATGCCGGCTCTTAGTGCTTGTAGTACAGAGCTGCAGTGAGGGTTGATGTTAGGTCCCAGTGTGAGCCGGGACTGAGCCAACCTCTTGGCCAGCTCACTAAAAAATTTACTTGCGGAGTGGGGAGTATTCTGTGTAGTTGATAGCGTTAACCAATAAGCGCCTGCTTATTGGTTAATTGTTTTGTTGAATACACTATTATGGCCCTGGTGAGCACCAAACTGGGAGAAATGTGTTCATAATAAAAGAAGCTATTTTGGTATTAATGTAGACTAATTTAAAAGATGGGACAAAGGTTTCAGGAAATAGTGGTAGAATTGTATGTTAAGAAAAAAAATCCTAAGCTCTTTGAGGTGGATTTAGATGCAGGTTGCTGTATTGGTTCCTAGTGATTTGAGCTGGTTCATTTTGTCTCCATTCTTGGCAAGCTAAGTTCATTTGAGCCTCCTCAGAGATGGAGCCTCCTTGTCTTTCACCTGCCTCTAAATGCAGCTAATGAACCCTGCAAGTGAGTCTTGGTTGGTATGGGGAGGACTGAGGAGTGAACACACTGAAAATAAGGGTGGAGTGAAAGCATGAACCCAAATAAAGAAGCCTAACTGATTAGTGGGACTCTTCTCAGTCTCTGTAAATAGGAGCTATCATGCCACTGACATTGGTTTTTTTGGGGGGGAGGTGACATTGCTCATAATTTATTGCTGTATATGTGGGTGGTGTGAATCTCACATTTAGAGTCCTGCAAATCCACGGATATCTGTGGCTCATTTTTGCAGATGTGGATGCAGATACACAGTTTTATCTGCAAAAATGAGCTGTGGATATCCACAAATTTGCAGAGTTCTAGATACAAAATTTGTATCCCCACAGGGCTCTACTCATATTGACTGAAATGGAGTGACTGGAGATCCTGAAGTGTATTCACAACCTACTTTTTCTTTAAGAATGAAATTGTTGCTGGTAGCAACTGTTTATACCTTATCCATATCAGAAATGCAACCTGATGTGTGACAAAACTTATTCCCCCTTTATTTACCAACTTGCTGCTGGTGTGTGTTATCATGTGTAGGGATGTAAGCAACTAGTCAACTACTCGATAAACATATGCTTATCGGGTAGTCAAGTAGTGACTCAGCTAGTTGCTCCCCCCTTGCTGCCTCTGTCAGAGAGGCAGTAAGGATGGGGGAAAGGCAGCTGGTTTGAAAGCCGGTTCCCGCCCAGCACTATCTCTGTGGGGCGGGCAAGGGAGGCAGAGGTGTAGTGGGGGACCTAGTTGATTACCGGCTCGTGCCTGGTCCCAGACGCTGTGCCTCTGCTTTGTAAACGTAATAAGAGCCTGGCAGCTCTTAATATATTTAAAAGGCAGGGCTGCAGCAGGGTTAGCTAACCCCGCTATGGTTCTGCAGTTTCCCCCCTTAGCGACTAATTGAGTGGTCGATGGAAATTCCATCGACTACTTGATTAGCTGATTAAACGCAATTTAAAATCCCTAATTGTGTGTAGGGTATAGTCTAATGAAAGAGACTCTTGTGCTCAGAATTTGTCTTTCTGTTTAGGAGTGAGACCGGTGCAAGTCATGGATCCAAAGAAGTGAAAGGCAAAACTCATACCTACTATCAGGTGCTAATAGATGCTCGGGATTGCCCACATATAGTAAGTATCTGATACCATTGGATGTCACTGACAAGGTTATCTCTTTTCTATTCCTTAAATGCAGCCAACAGTTTAATGAAAGGGTGGGAGGGTGCAGTTAATGTTTCCCTATGGCAGGGGTGGGCAGTCATTTTGGAAGGGGGGCCACTTCACTAATTTTGGAAGTGGCTGCGGGCTGACCCGGAAGGGGAGGGGCCTCGGGCGGAAGGGGCGGTGTTGAGAACTACCCTGCTGGGTACAGTGACCTTATTTTCTGAACCAGCTGCAGCTAGTAAGAGCAGTTTAATTTAAATTATGAAACAGATTAAGCGTTTTAACTTTCTCGTGTTAGTTTATCAAATTTCATTTTAAATAAAGTAAAATATTATGTCCAACACAAAAGGTTTCAATGGGTTTTTTTATTTATGGGAGGGGTGGGGAACCCTTTTTGGGTCTGGGGTCACAGACCCACAAAAAAAATCAGTTGGGGACCACACAAGTGAGAAGCAAAATCTCCTCCAAAACCCCCAATACTCACTGATGTGGCCCCAACTGAGACACCTCACTCCTCCGGTGCCCCAGCTTCATGGGGTAAGAATCATAGAATCTTAGAATACTAGGACTGGAAGGGACCTCGAGAGGTCATCGAGTCCAGCCCCCTGCCCTCATGGCAGGACCAAATACTGTCTAGACCATCCCTGATAGACATTTATCTAACCTACTCTTAAATATCTCCAGAGATGGGGATTCCACAACCTCCCTGGGCAATTTATTCCAGTGTTTGACTACCCTCACAGTTAGGAACTTTTTCCTAATGTCCAACCTAAACCTCCCTTGCTGCAGTTTGAGCCCATTGCTTCTTGTTCTATCCTCAGAGGCCAAGATGAACAAGTTTTCTCCCTCCTCCTTATGACACCCTTTTAGATACCTGAAAACTGCTATCATGTCCCCCCTCAATAAGGGGAAGGGGAAACTGAGATTCAGGGCTTCCCATAGACCAGATTTGTTTCTGGGTGTCTGGAGTTAGTGGATTTTATGGACCTCCTTAGGCTCTGGGGTAGGGACAAAAACGAGGGGTACTGTGTGTGAGACAGGGCTGCCAGCAAGTAGGATAGGGATGGGGTGCAGGATCTGGGAGGGGGCTGGGGTGCAGAAGCAGGCTGGGAGTAGAGTGTCTGGCCAGGTGGAAGGAGCAGGAACAAGGGAGGATGTCAAGCAAGCTGGGGGTGCTGGGTCTTGGGGGGGAGGGAAGTGATGGGATTGGGGTGGGGGTGGGGCAGTCTGGGCATGAGGGGGAATCTTACCTGGCTTCATGCTCCCTTGCAGCAATGGCTGCAGCCACGCTGTCCTGGCTGCCCCGGAGGGAGGCCCTGCTGCCATGGCCACGAGGTCTCAGAGGCTGGAGACATAGCTGCCATGGCCACGCTGTCCGGGGCCAGCACCACGGCCACAGGCCGCCCCGGAGGTGTCGTGGCCATGGCGTCTACAGCCTCTGGGGCAGGCCCCAGACTGCATGGCCATGGAAACGGCGCCTCCAGGTCCTGTTGAGGAGCCTCAGCCCCAATGCTGCCTCCTGTGCAGCGGCTGCACGGAAGGGAGAGTGGAGGGGCAAGGCTGAGCTCCGATTGGGGGTAGGACCTGTAATTGCTTCGCAGGCTGGATCAAAGCCCTAGGTGGGCCGGATTTGGCCCGCTGAGAGGCTTTTGCCCACCCCTCCTCTGTGGTGTGAATGTTTGGGGTGACTAACTGGTTCTGTTTTACCAGGTCCTCATTCTTCTGGAAAAGATCATCAGAAGTGTTTAACCATTACACTTCTGAGTAGGTCAATTTCTTCTGCCTAGGCTAACTTCTTGCCGATACTGGAGTATGAGCTCTCTGATCTATTATATATTTTGAAGAGTTTGTTTGTTTGTGGATTTGTTTGTGCAAAATAAACTCATACTTCAGGATTACCTACAGATACCAAATTTTGCATAAACAATCCTGCCACTTAAATTAGCTGAATTCACTACTTTTTACACCGGAATATGCTGGGTGAAAGGTTTAAATAATTTATTTTTGTTTTTCATCGGAAAAAAGTCATGGCTATTATGACTTGGCAAATTTTTTTATTAACGCTAACAAAATTTAAATTGAGTCACTTGTTCACAACTGTCATTTTAGTGCAAAGAAAATTTTTAGCGTTACAAATCAGAAAATATTTCAAATTAGTTACGGAAAGAGTAATAGAAGCTTTATGAGTTTCTGATTCAAATTTACTATGCATGGTAACTTATTCAATAAAATGAGTAATGTTTGAAGTTGAAATCCTTCAAATTTAAAACTGTTCCTTTACTTCCCTTTTGCAAGCACATTAATAAAAACTTGTATTACATATATTTAATTTCTTGAACATTCCTGTAAGTGTAAGCTATGCAAAATGACTTTGCCCGGTCAACAACAGGCCTCGCCTGCTAGTGTTTGTATAAGACAGGTTGGGTAAAGGCAATAGATAACCACAAAATCTTCTCTTTAGTCAGTGTTTGAATTGTGATTTCCTCTAGGTGATTAAAAAAGGAGATAAATGTTTGTTCTGAGCTGATAAATTTACAACCTTGAGAGAAGCAGAATAAAACAGCAGCCAGCTTATAGTATTGCCCATTCAGAGCTCTAAATCCCCCTTATTTTCAGTCTCAGAGGTCACAGACAGAAGCAGTGACGTTCCTGGCAAATCATGATGACAGTCGAGCCCTCTATGCCATACCAGGTGAGTAAAGAGCTGTCTGTGTTAAGCTTTCTAGAGGGTGCACTCTCATGAGATCAGGCTAGAAGGACCGAGAGAGGTACCGTTGCTAGTGTAGTCTAGTAACAGCACTACATAGATCTGTTTACCTAGGTACATTCATGGGTACCCGGAATGCCCCATCCTAGCTACAGTTTCTAGCCCTCATGGACAACAGTGAAATCGCTGGCATGTATAGCGCTGTTCTTCAGATTTATGGAAGAGGTGTGTTCAGCTGGAATCAGTAGTTTGGTGAATGAGGGAGTCTTGACTGTTGCTCAAATACTTTGGACTGTTGACTCCAAACCCCACTCTCTCCACTTAGCAATAGATGTATGCAAATCCTATACTCTGCATTTCTTTCTCCTCCTTTATTTTTAGGGCTGCTAGATCTGTTTTTCCTTCTGTTGTGTTCTGTACCTGAAGTTCTTTTTGATAGCATAATCTCTTTTGTAGCCACTAGTGGTATGTGGGGAGGAGCATGTATTCGTTTTGGAAAAGGTGGTAAAGTGAGACGTGAATAATAATTGCCAGGGAGTGCCCTGTAAGTTGAGGGTTCTTGTGCTATTTTAAATTTCCTCTGCCAGGCCTTCTTTCTTTACTGCTCATTAGTGTAATTTATTTCCCTGTGAAGATACCGCCTATGAATCTCCCTTTACTAATGTATTTAATGGTTTATGTGGGTTTCTTTTCTAGGTCTAGACTATGTAAGCCATGAAGACATCCTTCCCTACAGCTCCACTGATCAGGTGCCAATCCAGCATGAACTCTTTGAGAGGTTTCTTATGTACGACCAGACGAAAGGTAACTGCTTGCCCCTCGAGCCTTGCCCTAGCGCAGGGGTGGCCAACCTAAACCTGAGAAGGAGCCAGAATGTACCAATGCACATGGCCAAAGAGCAACAGTTCTATGTCACCAGCTCTGATCATCTCCCCATCGCTGCTCTCAGCACATCCCGCCCACTGGCAGCCCCACCGGTCAGTGCCTCCTTCTCCTTTTCCTCCTGCCCACTGGGATCAGCTCTGTCTCAGTGGAGATACTGGAAGGGGGAAGCATGGGTGTGCCAGGCTCAGTGGAGAGGGTAGGAAGTGGCAAGATCCTAGGGGGACAGCGGCTAGGGCAGAGCTGGGGGTTGAACAGTGAGCACCCTCTGGCCCAGTGGAAAGTTGGCACCTGTAGCTCCAGCCCTGGATTTGGTACCTATGCAAGGAGCCGCATATTAACTTCTGAAGAGCTGCATGTGGCTCTGGAGCCACAGGGTGGCCACCCCTGCCCTAGTGAAAGCCTTTACAGAGCCTTGTACTGCTATGAAGCATCTTCCTAAAGAAAGATGGGTATCTGCAGCTCATTGTCTCGGGTGCAGGCTATTGCCATGCTGTGGTGAGTGGGAGACATAAGCATCCTTAGACTGACCTCTGTAGCCATGGAAAAGCTGCTGCTCTGTCTGAGAGGTGGGAGTTCAGTAGCTTATCTAGAGCTGCTTTGGTAAGTTGCCATCTTTCCACTGCCTACAGTACCGCCTTTTGTAGCAAGGGAAACGCTGTGTGCGTGGCAGGAAAAGAATCATCCCTGGCTAGAGCTGTCTGATGTGCACCGAGAAACCACCGAGAATATCCGTGTCACTGTCATCCCCTTCTACATGGGCATGAGGGTAGGTCTGGATCTTACCTACTGTGGCCGCCATTGTTACTTTCTCCAAACCATTTAAAACACTAAACTGGTATGTGTCCCATCTGCTAGCCAACAGCATGTGGAGTTGGGCAGCTCCTAACTGCACAGAGGGCATGATTAACATGGGTACCCATGACTAGTTAGTTCTCCAGTCACTGGTGAATCCCTGAAGCTCTTCTGTTGCACATTTCCATAGATGTTCCAGCCAGTGCCACCCAGAGAATGAGAGATTAACTCATGGGTGAATTTGGGGAGCACTTCAGACTGTGCTGCCGTGTGGCTTGTCTGTGTCAGACTAGCACTGCCAAGTCACTGTCCTGTGTGCTTGTGCTGGGCTGTTAGCTGCCAGGGCATTGGCGCTGAGCTAAAGGGCATCTATTAAACTAGTTTGTTTCTTTTGACAGGAAGCACAGAATTCCCATGTCTATTGGGTAAGTCCCTTGTGTTTCTGTAAGGAGGGAAAAAAAAAAAAAAGCTTTAGGAGGGTGTTTCTGTGCTGTGGGCACTTGATGCCCCACTGTGGCTATGGACTGATGTGTCATGATTGGTTCTGATGGAGGGTGGCTCTTGGTAGTGGCATAAGCAAGTGGACTGGTACCTGGCCTATTGATTGTTGGCTCCAGCTCCTGATGGCTTTGTGTCTCACCTCTCCAGTGGCGTTACTGTATCCGCTTGGAGAACCTTGACAATGAGGTGGTACAACTGCGAGAGCGGCACTGGAGGATATTTAGCTTGTCTGGCACCCTGGAAACCGTTCGGGGCCGAGGAGTTGTGGGAAGGGTAAGTATTCCCTGATCTCTGTCCTGAGACATAGCCTCCATTTGAGGCACTTACCCTTGGGTGGTTTATCAGTAATGGGCACTTCCAGTGACTGCAGTAAGTGTGCACTGCGAGAGAGTCGTGCACAATTCCTTGCAGATTGTTACTCCTGAGGGGAATTCTGTGCCAAAGTAAGTGATGCATACGGTATTTTAAAAGTCTTCACATTTTATCAATAAATGTGGCTCCAGCATGGCAGTGGGGAGCACTTGCTGCATTGAGGTGCGAAATCACCCTGACGCCCCCCACTTCCTCTGGTACAGGAAGTCAGATGTTAGGCTGCACCTGACACCGTGCAAGGGTCAGGTCTGCCCCAGGAACTCTCCAGGGCCCTACCCCCTCCGTTCCTGGTGCAGCAAGTGCAGCTGGGGAGGCTCAGCCCAGCAGGATCCAAGTGTGGAGGAGTTCTGGGGGTGAGAAGTTTCTGTGTGAGGCAGTCTCTGTGCAGGCAGATCAGTGGGAGATCTGGATGCACATGGACTCGTTGGGGGTTCTGGGTACAGGAGCAATGGGATTCTGCAGGTGAGCCAGGTGAAGATGGCTGGGGGTCAACAATGGGGACATGGGTATGGGGGGAGTAGAGCTCTGTGGGACAGGAACTTCTGCGGGGGGGGTCTGGGTTCTGGGGGATTGGGCAGAGCACAAGCCTGGTCAGCCAAAGCTGGTTCTAATTCACTCAGCCTTCCAGCCATCTGACTATGGGGGGCACTGAAATGCTGTGTCATGCTGTGCAGGTATATAGGTGTGACCTTCATCGTGAGATGCCAAGAAGTGAAAGAGGAACAATTGCTAAGCAGCATTTTGAAGCCTGAGGAGCTCTGTGAATTCTGTTGCAAAACAGATCTGCTAATGGGTGGCTGTGGAGAAATCTAAAGGGATCTGACTGATACAGTGGGGTCTCTTTGTGTCCTCAGGAGCCAGTCTTATCCAAAGAGCAGCCAGCATTTCAATACAGCAGCCATGTCTCCCTGCAGGCATCCAGTGGTCACATGTGGTAAGGAACATTCCCTCTGGTGGTCATGCAGAGCCCCCAGTTGGCGATGATAACCCAGGACAGGCTGTGTCCAAGAGCGCTCAGTCTGGGATTCTGAAATGACTTGTCAGTTGCTGGGTGTGGACAAGGCAACTAAGGGTGGGTGCACGTTTGCATTAGCTAGACTTCAGCGATAGTCCCAGGTTGACTGTAGGAACCCTATTGCCCAGGAGCCTTGGCAGAAGCTCTGAGCTGGGTCCTCCTCCCTTAGCTGGTCTCAGACTTGCAAAGGAGCTTTCCAGATTATCTGGTTATGTGCTCAGTTCCCTGTTGAGTGCCAGAGGTAGAGTTGTATTGGGTCAGGGTTTCAGCTCTTATGCCCTAGGCCTTCACTAGCATTTCCTCCAGTGGGCTCTACTAAGGGCAGTGCAATGACTGTCTCCCAGAGTGAGTCTGAAATTCAGAGCCCAGCGGCCGGGCACTTGGGATTGTTCCCAGCTTGTGCAGTCCCATGTACATCAGCAGCATTGAAAACTAACCACCCAATCACTAAGGGTATGTCTACACTAGCCCCCCTAGTTCGAACTAGGGAGGCTAATGTAGGCATTCGAAGTTGCAAATCAAGCCCGGGATTTAAATATCCCACGCTTGATTTGCATCTTCCCGGCCGGTCGCCATTTTTGAAATTTACAAGTCCGGACTAACTGCCCGCGTCTACACGCGGCAGGGACCCAGTATTTCGAATTAAAGCCCTAAATCGAACTACCTGTTATTCCTCCTGCAAGGAATCTCTATATGGAGAAGTGTTGCATGACACCTCTGCTCTTCCCCACCTTTGAGCGTACCTTTCTCAGAGGCTGGGGGGCTGAGCTGGAATATGTACTACAGGTTGAAGCTTCCTGGTCTGGCAAGTTTACTAGACCAGGGGTAGTCAGTTCCAGCCCCTCTGCTGCCAGTCTTCAGGCTCTCCCCGGGGCTGACAGCCTCCCAGCTGGGCTCCCCTCACAGCCCTCAACCACTGCTGCTGGCCTTGGCTCCCTGCCCCAGCCCTCTAGCTGTGGGACCAACTCCACTCCCAGTCCCCCAGCTGGGTTCCAGGCCGCCATCCATGGGACCACCACAACTCCCAGCACTCTGGTTCTGCTGCTGACCCTTGCCAGGCTCCCTGCCCCCAGTCATTGGACCAACTTCATTCGCGGATGCTGGCCCCTCTGCCGCTTGACTCCCAGGTGTCCCCCACTCCCAGCCGCTGTGGCTCTCTGGTCTAGCAACATCTGTGGTCCTGATGCACCAGAGAGGTTCAATCTGTACAGCAGATCTGTCTCTTCTTGCTAACTCAGGCTTTCACTTTTCTTGGTTCCTGACCAGTTGAATTAAAGCCCCTTGGGCTCCTTGTTGGACTCTGCCTCCCCAAACAGTCTGAAAGGAAAGGCAAGGGCTCCAGAAGTAGAAAGTCATTCCAGCAATGGGGAAAGGAAGGGGCTGAAATCCCAGAATCACCAATCCACATGGCTTCCTGTCTAATAGGTAGTCTCTGGTGATGATGAATGTGTCTGGGAGTTATTGTATTATCAGTGTTTCCTGTAAATTGTGGGTTGGAGCAGCCATTCAGGAGAGATTTAGATGCCGCCCAGTTGACTAGCAGAGCACTCACAGCTAGGTTTTTGTTTCTTCTGGTGGTGCACATACACACATGCACTCAGTGCACATAAAATTATTCCACACATGGATGAAAAAGATTAGAGGGAACATTGATCCCTGCTTGGTCACATCCTGTATTATACAAGGCAGTTTGTCTTATGTGTTTATGGAAATGTGTGGTCAGTGCTTAATCTTTCCCTGATGACATCCTGAAGCAGAAACGCTTCCAAAAGTGATGGTGATGGGGCTTTAAGGAATGATTCCAGGGCACTGAGCCATTACTGCTTCTGCTGGTAAATAAGAATGTGAATTTGACCTGTTTGCAAACTAAACTCAGGTGGCCTAACCTAGCCTGTCTGTGGTCTGGACTGAGGAGGGCATTGTCCTACTCTCTGCTGGTGTCCTGAGGCAGCAGGCTGCAGACCTCTGGCTGCCGGGCCGCGGCGACTTTGGAGTCCGGGACTGGAATACGCTGTCCAGCGCCTCCCCTGCTGCCATGGTTGTTGGAAGAGGCATGCCGTTCCCCACCTCTCAGCCAGCCAGCACCGGGCAGGGGCAGGGTCTCTTCCTGGACTCAGGAGAGCACTGCGCGTGGGAGGGTCATGCAGAGCCCGGCATGGCAGCCTCACAGCAGCAGTGACCCAGGCAGCAGTGCTCAGCTGGCAGCTGGGAGGCAGCATAGGGCTAAGTGAGTGGGACGGGGGCAGGCACTGGGGGCTCCAGGGATGGGGCTAATGCTGGGGGGACTCTAGGGGGCTCTAAGAAGTGAGGAGCTGACACTGGAGGGGGCATTGGGGCATCTGGGGTGGCGAGCTGGCACTGGGGCGACTCGGGGTAGGGTTAATAGTGGGGGCTATGGGGGCAGGGCTGGCACTGGGGATCTGGGGATGGAGCTAATATTGGGGGCTGGCACTGTGGTGGGGGGAGCCTGGGATGGTTGGGTGTAGTGGGGTTCTGGAAACAGGAGTCTGGCACTGGGGAGTTTGGTGGTAGCGGGCTTTAAAGGGTAGGGGGCTGGCACTGAGGTGTTTGGGATGGGGGACTGGCACTGGGAGCTTTGAGGCGGGAGGTTGGCACTGGGGTGGGGTTTGATTGCAGGGGATTCTGGGGTCAGGGGCTGGTGCTGGGGGAAGGATGGGGGGCTGTAGGGATTAAGGCTGGCCCTGGAAAGCTCTGGGGGCCGGGGCTTTTGGCAGATGGGTAACCTTTTATTTGCATATTCATTATTTGCACGATGAATATGCAAATATTCAAATAAAATGTTATTGGGTCACCAAAAGTTTGTGAATGGGTTTGCCACTCCCTGGTATAAGAAAGGTTGGGAACCACTGTCCTGAGGTGTGTTTCCCCGTGGGCTGCCTTGTACTGTAGCATCTGTGCTAGGCCTACCTCAGAGAGATTATTAGAGGAGGTGACGTGCCTGGCTCAAAGGTGCTTTCCTGCTAATGGGAGGGACCCACAAAGACCCAGGAAATGCCACTCCATTGCTGTACTGTGAATGGGGAAGTTTATTCATTGGTCTCAGTCTGGTCTTTGCCTTTGTTTTGCAGGGGTACGTTTCGATTTGAGAGGCCTGATGGCTCCCACTTTGATGTCCGAATCCCACCCTTCTCGTTGGAAAGCAACAAAGATGAGAAGACGCCTCCTTCTGGCCTCCACTGGTAGAGTAGTCTGAGCACAGAGCCCAAGGAGAACAGTTGTGCAATGCAGACCTCTGCTTCCCAACCTGCAGCAGCCAGGGATATGGAACTTTTAAAATATTTCTAAATGATTTTGTTTTAACCATTGCTAAAGGGGAGTTTTTGAACTTTAACACTGGCTCTTTCAGGCTGCTTGTAAGCATCATTAGCTGTATTAGTTGATCCTTTCCTCCCCCTGGCACTGGCTGGTGCCCGAGCTTGGGGGATTTAGAAATGTGCTGTTGTGAAAGATGGGCCCACTCAGAGGACTGGGTCCTCCCCAAATGTGTTTGAATTATCTTTAATAAACTGGCCCTTCTAGTTTGTGCACCTTCCTTTGTGTGTCAAGACACTGATCTCATAGCCACCTTGCCCTAGTCTGGCACCTATGTGCCAAAGCAGCATCAGGCCACACCCCTCTGCTGGAGGCAGGTGAGCCAGCTGTGCTAATATGGTGCTGCTACCCCTGAAGAAGCCTGCTAGCCACTGTGTGGAGCATACCATTTGGAGCAGTGTTGCCTGCCAGGCTCTGCCCTGAATTGCTGCCAAGCCCCTTCACTCCTTTGCAAAGGAGTGCAAGGGTAATAACAGTATTGCATGGGCATGTGCAGATCAGCTTAGGTCAGCACTTTGTGCTCTGACGGCAGCTACAAGCATGGTCAGCATAGCTGAGTTAAAGATCACTAGGCAAGTCCCTCCCTCTCTGCAGTCCACACACTGTACCTTGCTTTGGAAACTTGCAGCTCAGTGGCTGCTGCTGACAGCCCTTCCTTGCAGACTTGTGACTGCAGGCACCACCCCAGTGGTGTCCTGGTTTCTCTCTTGCATTAGCAACTCCTACTTGGACAGGAAAGTTCCCATCTGGGAGTTAGTGGAGGATGGAAACTGGTCTCTAGCCTGGCTGCTCCAAGGAGGTGCCTGGCAGGCAGGGCAGAAAGACCAAGGTTGGTTCAGAACTTTATTCCCCAGCATGTGGGCTTGGAGTGGGTTGTGTTGAGTCTAGGGATGTTAAATTTAGATTAATCAGCTAATAGAATAGTCGATGCAATTGGTATCGACTATTTGATGAGTCAGTAAGGGTGCCTCCCCAGGGCTGTTGCTACACTTCAAAGGCGAAAGCGCTGTGGGGAGCATGGGTTGTTTCAAAGCGGCAGTGCCACCTTGAGCCCAGGGTCAGAGTCCCCAATTGACCCTTGGCTCCCCACAGTGCTGCCACTTTGAAGCACCCCTTCTGCTTCCTCTTCCTGCCTCTTTCTGATAGAGGCAGCAAGGGGTGGGGGGGTGACTAGTTGACTAGTGTGTTGACTAGCCGATAACCTGGAGCTGCTTCTAATTCAGGTTGGATGTAGGTGGGTGCTTTCTCCTTGTTGGTGCTGGAATATATCACAGGGGTCCTGCAACTCCCTAGAAGCCATATGTTGTCTTTCTGCAGCGCCTCAAAAAATTGGGTACAAACTCATAAATGTTCCTCTCCATGGAAATCTTTAGTAAAAGGCGAAAGATTTATATGATCTGAAGAGAAACCAGAGTATAGACTTGCAGGCCTCTGGGATACAGTGAAGGCTTTTGATGTGACCACAACCCCCAAGGCCCTTGTATTAAGCCTGCAGCTGGTAACCCTCAATAACTAGGCTTCTTCCCTAATATTCCATGAGTAAAGGGAGCACAGAGGGTGCGTATGCAGAATACTCAAATATCAATGGCTAAGTGCTCCCCTGGCTGGTCAGATGGATGTTCTGGGTGACTAAGCTTGTCCTATCTTCCTTTCTCTATGCAAATTGGGCTTTCCTGCACTCCCAATCTAATAGGGCTGTGACCAGGAAATGAGCTTCTGTTTGCAGAGTGGGAATAGTAAGTCCTGCACCCTGTTCTGCCAGCCCCAAGGAATAGCCTTGTTCTATGACTGTGGAGCAGGTGGAATATTCATTTCACAACTCTGTGCAGGGCACCAGTAGGATGACATGCTTGGGGGTAGCTATTGTGCTACCCTGAAGAAACGGAGTTAAGTTATTAGGAAGGGCTTGGTGATCTTGGTGCAGAGGACTCTTCCAGGGAAGGGGTCAAGAGTGGCCAAAGCACTGAGCAGACAGCTTGCAGGTCCCAGTCTGCCATTGTCTGGGGAACAAAGTTCTATGAAACCAAGACCTGCTCCCTGTCACCATGATGAGAGCAAGCTGGTGAAATGCTTGTGGGGAGCTGGGCAGAGACATCCAACCCCCGACCTGCATCTGGGACCATAAGCATGAGGGGCAGGTGAGTCGATGCATTTCAGGTAGTTCATATATGGAGCAGGCAGGGCTGTCCTTAGGCATAGGCAGAATAGGCAGTTGCGTAGGGCACCAGTATTTCTGGGGCACCACTCTGCCGGGACGGTCGGGGAGCAGTGGAGCAGTGTGAAAAGCTGGCACTCCCCCAACCCCTCTGAAAGAAAGCACCGACTAGCCAGCTGCTTAAAGAAGTAGCAGACTTATTTCCCGTTCCTCCCAGGCGACGCAGAGGCATAGGGAGGCGGGGGTAGAGGGAACAGTTGCTCCGGGCTGGCACACCAAGGGGTGCCGGACAGGAGGGACTCCACATGACCCACAGCGGGGAAGGAAGCACTTCCCCTCCCCACAGGAGCTGGCGCGCGCTGCCTGAACAGCTTGAGCTGTGGCACCCAGCAACTTAGTTCTGGGGCCTTTCTGCGCGGTGCAGGGTGGTCAGGAGACCCGGGTCTGCGCAGCTCCAACTGTGCAGGCAACGTGCTCTGCCCTGGGACTCCCCGCGCCCTCCCCCCCCTCGCAGGACGGCATAGCGGAGGTAAGTTGCTGCGGTGAAACAGCCCCTGCTGCTCAGGCAGCGCGCACGCCAGCTATTTGGGGAGGGGGAGTACAATCGCACACTTCCCAGAGGTGCTGCAGGATTGCCAGGTACTGGTCCCAGCTGCCCCTGTCCCCTGCCCAGACCCCCCAAGTACCCTGTCCCCTGCCCCCACCAACACTGTCACCAGTACCCAGCACCACCCTGTCCCTGGACCTAGCACCCTGCCACCCACTGCAGCACCCAGCACCACCCTGTCCTTGGCTCCAGCACCCTGCCAGCTGTGCCAGCATCCTCGGGACCGCATTAGTGAGGCTTGGGGCTTTTTTTTTTTTTTTGGCATCTCACTTGTGTGGCCCCAACTGACTTTTCTGTGGGTCAGTGACCTTTGACTCAAAACAGGTTGCCTGCCCCTCTCATATATAAGACAATGCTAAAACCTTTTGAGTTTAACATAATATTTTATTTAAAAATGAAGCCTGGCCAACATGCCCCCAATTGGGGCCAAATCCCCATCTCACTGCAGCATCATAACACTCCTGCACCGCCTGACCCCAAATCTGAGCCTATCATATACTGGAACCCCTTGTCCTGAGCCTCTTACATCCCCAAACTCCTGCATCCCCACATCCTCAGTCTTCTGCCACAACATTCCTGCACCATCCACACAGGGCAAATGTGTGTCCTGAGCCCATCATACTCTCAATCTCCTTGCCCTGAGCCCTTCACATATCCAACACAAACTCCTGCACCCCCACATCCACAAGCCTGTGACTTGCTCAGCACCCCAACCTTCCACCTGAGCCCAACACTCCCCAGCCTGGAGCCCCCTTCCCGAGCCAGCATCCCCTTCTCCTGCATCCAAATTCCTCCCAGAGCTTGCACGTCTCACCCTTCCCACACCCAAATCCTCATTCCCACCCCAGAGCCTGCACCTCCTCTCTCAACCAAGTGAGAGCATATAATGGCTGGGGATAGCAAGTGACGGAGAGGAGGGGAACAGAGAGGATGGGGCCTCGAAGGGGTGGGGTCTTGGGGAAGGAATGTGATTTTAATGTACTGGGGGGTTCCTTTTTTTTTTTTTTGCTGGACGAACCTAGGGGTTCCTTGGCATTCTGAAAAGCTGAAAAGGGTTCCATGGCCAAATAAAATTGGGAAACCCTGCAGTGGAGCACGGCACAGCGGGGCTGGGTCCTAGACAGAGCCGAATGCGCTGCCTGCAGCACAACGGAGGCAGGGGCGGAAGAGCAAGTCAGGCATAGGGGCACCAGTTTAATAAGCACCATAGAGCCTAAGGAGGCCCTGGGACAGGCAGCTGTCAGTCAGGCTCAGGCTCCTCCCTGCGGCCAAGCAGGAGCAGCAGCCGCTTGCTCCCCTGGGCTGCGGCACGCGCCCCCTAGGGGGCTGCGGCACGCGCCCCAGGGGCTGCACGCGCCCCAGGGGGCTGCGGCACGCGCCCCAGGGGGCTGCGGCACGCGCCCTAGGGGCTGCAGCACGCGCCCCCAGGGGGCTGCGGCACGCGCCCCAGGGGCTGCGGCACGCGCCCCAGGGGCTGCGGCACGCCTCAGGGGGCTGCGGCACCAGCAGCTAGGCGCTGGCCCCGCCCTCCACCCGCTGTGCGCGAGCCACGACCCTTACTGGCGCCGCAGGTGGGGCCGGGGCGGGGGCCGGGGCGTGGCCTCCCTCCCCCCGCTCCGCAGCCAGGACGGAAGTGGGAAGTGCCACTTCCGGGTAACGCACGCGGGCTGCCCTGGAAGCGGAAGTCTTAGGCAGGCAAGATGGCGGTAGGGGCCGCGCACCGGGCTGGGGCCCTGAAGCAGCAGAACAAGCCGCACAAGGGGCGGAAGCAGCGCGGAGGCGCCCAGCGTCGGGCGGCAGGTGAGATCCTGGCTGCGCCCCGTGACGCGCTGCGGCCTGTCCCGGGGGCCGCACTAACCGCCGCGCTTCCTCCCCGCAGGCCGCGTGCCCGCCAAGACCCTGAGCCGCCGTCGCCGGCGGGACCTGAGCAAGTCGGACCGGCGGCACCAGGCCCTGCAGCTCCGCAGGCAGAGCAAGGAGGCGGTGAGCGGGCGCGCTCTGTGCTGGGCGCGGTGTAGCCCGGGGTGGGGTTCGGGGCGCGCGCCCGCCCCCGCAGCAGAGGTGGGGGGGTGGAAGTTTCCTCATGCGCTGTCTCTCTTTCCAGGTGCTGATGGAAAAGCGAAACCTGGGCGGCAAAGACGGGCCGCCTCACCTGGTGGTGGTGCTCCCGTTGCACGCGGGGCTGCTGACCCACAGTATCTTGCGGGTGCTTCAGAGTGACGCTACTGCTGTTGTGCACAAAGATGAGAGAGCAGAGGGTTTTGCGCTGCTCTGTCCCCGATTTAAACAGCGGTGGCGCTTTGTGACTGCACACATGGGTAAGGAAGCCCTGAAGGGATAGGAAGGTTTCTGCTAGTTCCTCCTATTCTACTTTGTTCTGCTGAAACCCTTCAGTGTCTCATTCTGATACTGTGTCTTTAGGGAATCTTCATGCTGTGTTGGACCTGGCAAAGGTAGCTGATACCCTGCTGTTTGTACTGGATCCACTTGATGGCTGGGACAGCACTGGAGATTACTGCCTTTCTTGCCTCTTTGCTCAGGGACTCCCCAGCTATGGTAGGTGACTTAAAAAGCAGAGTGTACCCCAGGGGTTTGGCTGGGGTGTCAAAAGTGATTTCAGAGTTCTGAGCTGGAAACTGGTGCAGTAATCAGTTCCTCATATAGTAGGTAGGTTGCCCTAGGATATTGCTATTTAGAGCCTTTCAGTGCAGATCATTTGATTTGATGTCATCACTCCCCTGCAGCCTCTGAGTGTACCTGTTGGGTTAATGCTGGTGATCTAAAGACATGAGGCAGCTCTGATCCAGGCTGTTGCTTATGTATGAACACTTGTTAGTGTTTTGACAGTTTAGATGCACGATATAATAAGCACACATGAATCCTTATCTGTACATCCTGTATGTCTATGCTTATGATCCCTGCCCCAGTGAGTGCTTTCTCAACATAGATTGCCCTTCAAGTTTGTAAGGCGAATGAATGTCCATTTTTTTCCCCTAAATGGATGAAGCTACTCTTTTAACTTATAATGTGAATGTATCACAGGCTTAACCACTTCTGGTTCTGAAAATCAGTCTATTTCTTGGCTGTAACCAACTGATGATTTTTGAGTTTTGACTCTTAACTGTGCTGTTCTTTTTGCTGTCTGCAAGCCCTTGCTGTCCTGGGTGTTCCTGATCTACCACAGAAGAAACAGGCAGATGCTAAGAAGAAATTGGGCAAAGCCATTGAGAAGCGCTTCCCAGATGCCAAACTTTTCCCCCTGAACACTGAGCAAGAGTCTTTGTTATTGTTGAGGCATCTTGCTGCCCAGAAGCAGCGGCACCTTGCTTTCCGTGACAGACGGGCCTACCTGCTTGCCCACAATGCCGAATTTGTGCCCAGTCATGATAGTGACTTGGTGGGGAACCTGAAGGTATCTGGCTATGTTCGGGGATGGACTCTCAATGTAAACAGCCTGGTGCATATCGTGGGACATGGAGACTTCCAGATGAGTCAGGTTGATGCCCCTCCAGACCCTTTCACTCTAAACCCCAGAGTAGGTAAAGGCCAGCAGAAGAAGGGCCAGGACATGGAAATACAGGTAAACTTGTGTTCTGGGATCTGAGTGGTCCACTGAACATTATCTGTTGCCTGCTAATTGTTTTAGATGGGGCAGGATCTTAAATCAATGCTATCTGCAATTTATTGTTGGATTAAGTTTCACTTATTCTGCAGATGAGATCTAATAAATCTTTCTGAAGGCAAAACATTCAGCAAGTAGTGGTCTGTTACAAGTGTGTAGCTCATTGGGACAATCTGATCACAATTGCATTTCCATGTTAACTCTTCTGTCCAATCAGTGCAGTTTTTGTGTTCAAACTTGTCTTTATTTTTATTTTTTTTTAGATACTTGTTTTCAGAAACGTGATTACTCTGCAGTTTTTTACACATGCCAGGTTGTCTTATGTTGTTAAATTTTATCAGAACAGTCTCTAAAAATCCACGGTAGGCTTCTGTCAGGTTTCAATATGCCCACACTCCCAGCAGTCAGCATGGCTGCGTCTAGACTGGCATGATTTTCCGCAAATGCTTTTAACGGAAAAGTTTTTCCGTTAAAAGTATTTGAGGAAAAGAGCGTCTAGATTGGCACGGATGCTTTTGCAAAAGCACTTTTTGCGGAAAAGCGTCTGTGCCAGTCTAGACGTGCTTTATAAGAAAGCCCCGATCGCCATTTTAGCCATCGGGCTTTTTGCGCAAAACAAATCTCAGCTGTCTACACTGGCCCTTTGCATAGCGGTTTTGCGCAAAGGGACTTTGCCCGAACAGGAGCGTCAAAGCTTTTCCGCAAAAAGCACTGATTTCGTACATGAGAACGTTAGTGCTTTTGCAGAAAATCAAGCGGCCAGTGTAGACAGCTGGCAAGTTTTTGCGCAAAAGCGGCTGATTTTGCGCAAAAACTGGCCAGTCTAGACACAGCCCATCTGTGCTCATGCAGTTAGGATGGTCCAAGGTAGTCTGCAAAGCTTTGCCTTCTTTGGACAGAGCACAGTTTTTCTAATGGGCATAGTGTGCTGTGTATCTGGACTTTTATTGCTCGTGGTGGGATTCTCTTGGGTAAGGAGTGGTTGTGAAGGGGCTAGTCCTCTGCTACAAACTGCGATGTGCAGTGTGAATGGGGGGGAGGGTCTCACTTGATGACTTTGTCTGATAGGATGATTCTGTAAACGGTGTCGTTGAGATGGAAGAAGTCATTAAGGTCCTGCTGAAGGTGGATCCTAGAAAACAGGAGCCATTGCAATCAGAGGTGATTCCTGACCCCATGGAAGGGGAACAGACCTGGCCCACCGAGGAGGAGCTGAAAGATGCAGAAGGTCAGGGCTGGCAATATTTCTCTAGCCTTTCCTTAGATTGGTTGGTGAAGTTTTTCCTTTTTAGCAGCTCTAGCTGAGAAGCTTAAGGCTGGGTATGGTATCTGGCTTTGAACTCCTATTTCCAGCCCCTTCCTCTGACTGTTGGGCTGCATAGCTTCTCCAGTTGACTCTGAATTTTGGCTGGCCAGATTGTTGAAGAGTATGTCTTGGGATCCCGAGTATCTGTCTGCTGATGGCCATATTGAGCTGGATTATTCCTAATAAGGTTGACTTGCCTTCATGGCAATTCCTGCTGGTCACACTGGGAATTAGCTCAGATTGTTGGCATGTGATGCCTTCTGGTCAGTGTCTTGCCCATCATAACTCTGCACCCTTGTGTCCACCCTCAGGCTCAGGCCCCATGTTGCTCCCTGAACTGCTGCGTCCTCTTTCAGGACATTGCCTTTCAGACACTCTGTTCTTGCCACCTCCTTGGGGTGGGTGTCAATATTCCTTAGCCATGGTGGCAAGTGTGAGTCTATCTGCAGCCCCAAAGTCTAGCCCCTTGCCATTGAGAAGCGCTGCAGTGCATAGGTTGTGCTGCAGTGTGGCAAAGTGTGGTGCAAGGAGGGGACCCAGGCCTGCCTGTTACTCTGGGTTCCAGCCCAGGGACCCTCTGGCAGCAGCCTTGTCCTGTCATCCTTCACTCCCCTTAACTGCTTACAATGTTCCCTGAGCCACTTCCCTGTGATCCTTGCACTGTCTCGGCCTTTGTATCAAGGCCCTCAGGCTCGGAGATATTGGACAGGAGCTTCTCTCCGGCTCTCCTGAGCCTGCCCAGCACTGCTCCACCTAGGAAGCCAGTCCTGCACCTCCCTTGTCAAGACCCAACTGCTCTCTGTTCTGCTGAGCAGCTCCTTATAACAGGGCAGCCCCAGCAAACTGCCCTTTGGCTCTGTATGAGTCTCTTCCTGATTGACTGGGTTTGTGCAGGCTCCCTCCAGCCTCCTTTTAACCTGCAGGAGTGGGACCACCACCCTACTATAGTGAGAGAATGAGCCATGCTCTCCCATCCTGATGTTAGTGATGCTGACTGAAATCCTATGGCTGCGTGAACAGTCTCTCTGGATTCTGGTTACTGATTTCTGCACGGGCAAGGTGCATTGCTGTAAATCCCTGTGTGTGCTTAATGGAACTTGCTCTTCTGCATGCTGTCACAGTTGTGGAGGAGAAATAGAGGGAGCAGCATAGCGTCATGTCTGGCATTATTCTAGATAAAGAGTTGAGGAAGGTCTGTGCTGTACTAACTGATATGAGGATCTGGCAGGGTCCTTAAAAGAAAGGAAAAAGGTGTTGAAGGTCCCCAAGGGAACATCCAATTACCAGGCTGCATGGATTGTGGATGATGGAGAGGATGGCAGTGAGGAGGAAGAGGAGGATGATAACATGGAGGACGAAGATTTGATGGAAGAGGCTTCCCAGGTAATGAGAAGCTGGTATTAGATTGTGTCCAAGTACTAGTGTGCTTGTCACCCTGGAAACTGTCTGTCTGTCCTTCCTACACCCAGACAGGCACAACATATAGCCCAGCTGCTGTCCATGTTCTAAATGGGTAAAGTCCAATGCAGCCATGTGCCCCTTTGTATTACTTTCTCTGTCATAGTCAGATGCCCTCCTATCTAAACTCCAGCTGTGGCTGTGCTCTGCATTGTACAAGTTGCACGCAGCCCTTGGAGAGTGTGTGTACGTACATCTGCCTATGGACTCTAAAGCATGGGTTCCCAAACTGGGGGCGTGCCCCCTTGGGGGGTGAGTGAAGAAATTCCGAGTGGGGACGCGACCCCGGTCAATCCCCTCTCCCAAGTTTTGCTGCTATTTTTGTTTTTCGTCCCCACTCAGTTCCTTTTTTTTCCTCAACAAGTTTTGCTGCTATTTTGGGGGGGGAAGGGGTTTCTCAAAAATCAAAAAGGGGGCGTGATGCCGAGAAGTTTGGAAACCACTGCTCTAAAGTGTATGTTTGTGTCAGGTTGTGGAAAGCAGTGAGGAGGAAGAGCTTGCAGAGGAGGAGTGTGAGACCATGACTATAGCTGAGTCTTCACGGGATGACCTATATGATGAGAAGGTGGATGAGGATGAGGAGCAGATGTTGGAGAAGTACAGGCAGGAGAGACTGGATCAAATGTTCCCAGATGAGGTGGATACCCCCCGCAACTTGCCTGCCAGAGTTAGGTAAGAAACCTCATGCCAGGATGGAAGGAGCGAGTGTGATGGTGCCTCTCTTTAGAGTTGTCTTGGCTTTGAGATGGGCAGTGTGGAAATGGGACTGACATGCTCTAGTTTGCTTAGTGAAATTGGGCTTTCCTGTAGTGAGAACCCATGTGGGTGGGCACATCAAACTAAGCCTTCACCTTGTCTGTCTAGTCCAGTGAGCTGGTGCAGTGACAATCCTACTTTTGTGCATGTCATTGGGGGCTGATGGCATCAGTATGTTCCTGAATCTCTGTGCTCAGATCTCCTATGGGCAGGATGAATCCCCCCTTGCTCTTCGTGAGCCCCTGAGTGGTGTAATTTCCTGTAAAGATATAATGCAGATGTTCTTGCAGGGGGCAAGATATTTGCTTGCTGCCTGTTATAGGTTTTGCTGAGTAAAGTATCTGACACTCTGTCTTCCAGATTCCAGAAGTACAGAGGACTCAAGAGCTTCCGGACTTCTCCTTGGGATCCTAAAGAGAATCTCCCCAGGGATTATGCCAGGATCTTCCAGTTCCAGGACTTCTCCCGAACCAGGAAGCACGTCTTCCGGCAGCTAGAGAAAGAGGAAACTGAAGGGGCTATGGTACCTACCTTTCCTTGGCTAACTTATTCACCAGGTTCCCCTTATGTTGTCCAGCTCTCCTCCTCTGCTGTGTTTCCTTGCTTGTGGCAAGTGTGTTTTGGTAGTGAAATTGCACTGCAGGTGGCTGGCTAGATCTGTCCCTGTGTTGTAGGTAAAGCCCATGTTGTGCTGGTGTCCTGTCTTCTCTACTCCCGTTACCCGCACAAAATTCTGTCATTCATGTACTCTCAGGGCACATATCCTTACCCATTCCTAGGGCTCAGGCATAACTGTTTCAATACGGGCATCCATCCTCATCCTTCTGCAGGCTTAAGAACTTTATACTCTGTGGGTTAATAGGGTCTCTTACCAGTGAAAGAGCTTTCCACGGTAATATCCCACTTAATCTCCATTTATTAACTTTTAAAAATGAGTAGCCTTATGGCACCTGAGACTAACAAATTAAGCTTTCTTGGACAAAGCATGGTATCATTGGCGCAGGGTTGAGGACTGGCAGCTCTGGTCTTGGAGCTAGTTCCCAAAGAGATTCCTTTTGGGCCCTAGTTCATATAGTGAAACTTAAGTTCTACTTAGCTCCACTGTAACCAGTTATTTTACTAAAATGTTACTAACGAATCGTAACATACTGTTACAGAATTACCTAACCAATCAGACCCATCACCTTAATTGATTTTCACCTAGCAAAATTAATTATACAGCAACAATTAAAAACCCAACCGAGATCATATAAACAATAGGAAAGTGAGGGCCATAATCATAGAATGAAGATTCCATAACCCCAGTTATTGAGAAGCAGTTTCTTGCCAGACAGAAAGCTGTTAAACTAAGTTTTCTTTGCCTTTCTTGAGATCTGTCACTCTATCTGATGATTGTGGGTGCCATTGCGATGAAATCTTAACAGCCTGGTATGACAATTTTTTTTTAATGCAATTTAGATGGAATGTGTGTGTGTGATTCCAAGCTTTACAGCTAATGGCTGCTGTTCTTCAAGCTGGCTGCAGAGGGAAGGCTTCAGGCCTTCCAATATGGCTACAGAAAAAGGCTGTATCCTTACACCATAGCCTGCGAGCTCAAGCAATTCCCCATGTGCATGCTCCCCTGTCCTCCTCTCTCGACAGGTGGGCTGGTATGTTACGCTTCACATCTGCAGTGTTCCTATCTCAGTGATGGAGAGTTTCAGGCAGGGGATGCCTCTGGTCCTGTTCTCACTGCTTCCCCATGAGCAGAAGGTGAGTATGTATGATTTTATACTACAGGGCTGTAATCTGTGGTCACCCACAAGAACTGGGAAGCCACTGTGCCTCTTATGCGCAACTTTCCTCTCTGGCTTGGCCTTCTCCTGGCCTTCCTGGGGCCTTTTTTTGGAGGTCAGGGTCTGAGTACACAAGGAATCTAGTTTAACCCAACCCCCAAAAAAGGCCCCAGGTTGGGCTCAAAGCCATTTCTGCAGGTCCTAGGGGTCAGACTAGAACAGCATGGAGATGGTTTAAGCTGAGACATCTGAACCTGGCTGAAGTTTGCTGATGAACCCTGAATGGCTCTGCGGGGGGGTGTCTTCGGCCGGGATAGGGCACCTCTGGCCTAAAAGGAAGATCTGGAGGCCCTTTGGCTGAAGCACCTGGGATGTGAGATGCTGAGACCCTCGCTGCAGACACCTGGCTTGTGGGGCTGTTCTTTTGGCCTCACAGCCCTGCCGTTGGTGCTGAGCTTGAGCCTTTCTCCCTTGGCAGATGTCTGTGCTGAACTTTGTGGTGAGGCGGCACCTGGGCAACAGCGATACAGTGAAAGCCAAGGAGGAGTTGATCTTCCATTGTGGATTCAGGCGCTTCCGCGCCTCCCCCCTCTACTCCCAGCATAGTTCAGGTGGGTGTAGGACCCACTGGCAGGCAAACTGCATATATGGAGTGCAGCCCTTCACTCCCTTCTCTTGCAGATTCCCTGCTGGCTGGGGTCTCTGGTGGGAACCCTGTGATGTCTGAACCTGGCTGAAGGGACTCTGGGGCTTGTGTCTTGGCTTCAAGGGGAAGGGTATGAGTCCATTCATTGGAGAGGGGTGGATTGACCTGGGTAGCAAGTGGTTTCCTGGCGCTTAGTAAGGCTCGTCCTTACAAGAATTGAAGAGCTCTTGTCCAAGGGGTTGGCTCTCAACAGTCTATTGTGACGTGAAGGGAGAGGGCTACATGTGACACCCCTTCCCAATCCCATGCTGCTAAGGTTGCTCTCTAGGCTGAGGACGCAGGGAGAGACCTGAAGATTGTTCCCTGAACAATGTGTTGACAACCCATTGGGCATAACAAGTGGGGTTCCGCGGGAGTCTGTTTTGGGACTGGTTCGGTTCAATATCTTCATCAACGATTTAGATATTGGCATAGAGAGTATGCTTATTAAGTCTGCAGATGATACCAAGCTAGGAGGGGTTGCAACTGCTTTGGACGATAGGGTCATAATTCAAAATGATCTGGACAAACTGGAGAAATGGTCCGAGGTAAATACGATGAAGTTTAATAAGGACAAATGCAAAGTGCTCCACTTAGGAAGGAACAATCAGTTTCACACATACAGAATGGGAAGTGACTGTCTAGGAAGGAAGACTGCAGAAAGGTATCTAGGGGTCATAGTGGACCACAAGCTAAATATGAACCAACAGTGTGATGCTGTTGCAAAAAAAGCAAACATGATTCTGGGATGTATTAACAGAAGTGTTGTGAGCAAGACACGAGAAGTCATTCTTCCGCTCTACTCTGTGCTGATTAGGCCTCAATTGGAGTATTGTTCCAGTTCTGGGCACTACATTTCCAATTTCTTCACAACTTTCTTGAGACGGTCCAGAGAAGAGCAACAAGAATGACTGAAGGTCTAGAAAACATGAGCAATGAAGGAACACTGAAAGAACTGGGCTTGTTTAGTTTGGAAAAAAGACAGGACATGATAGCAGTTTTCAGGTGTTAGGAGGACAAGAGAGAAAAATTGTTCTCCTTGGCCTCTGATGATAGGACAAGGAGCAATGGGCTTAAATTGCAGCAAGGGAGGTTTAGGTTGGACATCAGGAAAAACTTCCTAACTGTCAGGGTAGTTAAACACTGGATTAAATTGCCTAGGGAGGTTGTGGAATTGCCATCACTAGAGATATTTAAGAGCAGGTTGAACAGACCTCTATCAGGGATGGTCTAGATTATGCTTGGTCCTGCCATGAGGACAGGGGATTGGACTTGATGCCTTCAAGAGGTCCATTCCAGTTCTAGTATTCTGTGATTCTAACCCTAATTAGTGTGCCTTATTGCTGCCCTGCTGCTTATGGGTGTCGGTTCTGGAGCTGTCCTGTGGGCCCCTGGCTGGTAACTGCGTTTATTTGGAGCTTTCTCTTTTCTAGCTGATAAGCACAAGTTGGAGCGTTTCCTGCGGCCTGATGCAGCCCTTGTGGCGACTGTTTATGCTCCCATCGCTTTCCCCCCTGCCTCAGTGCTGCTGTTTAAACAGAGGAGTAACGGTAAGGTGACTGAATGAGTAATGAAAGCTAAATCTAGCAGCAGAGGTTCCCAGCTTTGACTGATTGGGTCCCATTCTCCAATCTTGCCACACAGCAGAGGTTCCCAGCTTTGACTGATTGGGTCCCATTCTCCAATCTTGCCATGTATCTCTCATGTATTAATCATCTTTCAGGGGCTCAGACGGAGTTAAATTGCCCATATCCACGAGATTCGTGTTCTGGTTATGACCTTATCTTCATTCTTGCTGTGTGACTGCCTTGCTCTAGCTGCACACTGAGCAGTGGCATTCATGTCCACACTGTGCTCCACAGGAATGCATGACCTCATCGCCACAGGATCTCTGCTCTCCGTGGATCCAGACAGAATCATCATCAAGCGGCTAGTGCTCAGTGGTCACCCTTTTAAAATCTTCAGCAAGACTGCTGTAGTGCGGTACATGTTCTTTAACAGAGGTATGTGTGCGTGCTGGGCCCTGTGGTTCCATAGGATTCTGTCATGATTTCCAATAACTGAAGCTGTGGAGAGCTGGGCTCAGTGTGACATGATGCAGATTTCTGCCTGGTTTGCTAGCTGTCAGGCTGCTTGAGCTACTGCTTGCAAATATAGCACCAGCTACACGCTGGCCAAAAAGCTACAGTGCATTCACCTAGAGGCACGGCCTGAAGAAACACAAGCACTGTACAAATAGGTGTGCCCAGGGCAAGCTTCCTGAGCTATGTGGCAGGCTGCCGGGGAGCTGGAGACTGCTGTGGCCAGCTTTTCATGTACCTCTTGTCTTTGATCTGCAGAGGATGTGCTGTGGTTTAAGCCAGTGGAGCTGAGGACCAAGTGGGGCCGCAGAGGACACATCACAGAGCCACTTGGTAAGCTGGGCTTGACATGCAGCACAGCATTGCTTTCTTTTCGTGGTGCTGGGCCACGCTCACGGTCCCTGCATCCCTACTCAAACACTGCTCTTCCCTAGGCCAGGAGAGAGGAGCAGGCGAAATGTAGCTAACAGATTCTGTTGCTTTCTTTGCCTAGGGACTCATGGTCACATGAAGTGCCATTTTGATGGGCAGCTGAAATCCCAGGACACAGTGCTGCTGAATCTGTACAAACGGGTCTTCCCTAAATGGACCTATGACCCACATGTGCCGGAGCCAGTACCGTGGGCAAGAAATGAACAGCAGCTCCCCGTGCAGGAGCTGGAGATGGAATAGCCCTCTGGGCCTAGCACGGTTGCTGTGGTTCGCACTGCCTGTACCCCATGTGGGTGCTTGGCTTTTCCAAACCTCAGGAGAAGTAGGGAGAATTATCCTGGATTTGTGGGTACTGTGCCTTCCCTGAGTGTGTCCGGTTTCACTGGCTGCTGCATCATTAGGTCTGGCTCACAGCTGCCTATGCCCTAGCCTCCATTGTGTCAGTTTATTTCAATGGTAAATATTTCTTCACACCAATTAAAGTCCGAGTGCCCAGCTTTCTTGGGGTGGTGGAAGGGAGAAGCTGGACTGAGTCATTGTGCAGAGTGTCTGCTGAGCCTGCAGGCTTTGTTCAATTTCTCCCTCTTGCCAGGCTTGAAACTCTGCTGGGGATTCTGTGTTTTGCCCCCTCCCTTGCCATTTGTGTGTAACCTGAGAACATTAAAACATAGGCTGCCATGCGGGGTCAGAGCAATGGTCCATCTCACCCAGCATCTTGTGTCTGCCAGTGGCCAGTGCCAGAGCTTCTAGGGGAGAGGACAGAGCCTGGCAGTTGGGATGAGCCACCCTTCATCCCCTGTTGGCAGTCAGAAGTTTAGGTTTGCTTCAGGCATGAGATTGCAGACCTGACTGTCTTGCCTAACCATCACTGATGGACTGACCCTTTATCGCGTTCTTCACTGAGCCTGCTTGTATAGATAGGTGGCCATCACAACATCCCATGGCAATGAGTTCCACAGTTTAATTAGGCACTGAGAGAGTACAAACCAGGGGAAGTACTGCACTTGAAACCAGTTAATTACATTGGTACAGGTGATGATTTTATAGACCACCATCTCTTCTAAGCTGTTCAGCTCTAATCTTATACTCTCCTTGTATGGAAGTTGTGCCATAGCCTTAATCATTTGTTTTTTCTCCAAACCTTTTCCATTATATCCTTTTTGAGATGGGGATCAGAACGAGACACAATTCAGTGTGGGTACAATAGGATTTATGTAGTGGCATTATCATATTTTCTCTTACTTTTTATCCATTTTCTCACTGTTGAGCATTGAGAAGGTTTTCATAGAACTATCTATTGTGACTCCAAAATCCTTCAGGAGTGGTAATGCTAATGCAGAACCCACCATAGGTGTATAGCTGGGATTATTTTTGCTGAAGTGCATTACTGCACACTTGTCAATGCTGAATTTCATCTGTCAGTTCTGAGAGCCCCTGTGACCCTTAACTATAAAATAATTTTGTATCCTCTGCACTTTGCCAGTTCAGTATTCACTCACTGCTTTTTTTCAGATCATTATTGGATATACTGAACAGCACAAGTCCCTGCACAGATCCTTTGGGACCTCACTGTTTCTCCATTATGGAAACTATTCCTACCCTTTGTTTCCCATTTTGAATCAGTTACTGAACTGTGAGAGGGCCTTCCCTCTTATCAGAACTACTTGGTTTCCCTGTTTCTGTAACTTCCACTAGAATTCATCTGATAAAGTGGGTTTTACCTGTGAAATCATGCCCTAATGCAGGGGTTCCCAACCTTCCTTTTTCGGTCCCTGTACCCCCTTGGCTTTTAGTAAACCTTCCCGTACCCCCTATTCAGTATGAAAGGAAATAAATTCTAGACTCTAGAATCCACAACTTTTTTCACTAATACTACTACTTTTGGAATATTTCAATTAGGATAATCTAGTTATTTACCAAATATTCCCCATACCCCCTTGACAAGCTTCTCGTACCCCCTTGGGGTACACATACCCCAGGTTGGGAACCCCTGCCCTAATGAATCTGTTAATCCCTGAGGTACCACCGAACTTCTGGTTGGTTTTGCAGATGCAGACTAACAGGGCTGTCCCTCTGAGATTTGTCACCAATAAATTGTGTTTGTCTAACTTAGAGTCTTGTCACTTGATACAAAATTGCTCAAGATAGTAAAATCCACAGCAGACTGAAGAACTGCACAAATCTCACCAAGCTGGGTGACTGGGCAGCAGAATGGCAGATGAAATTCACTGTTAAGTGTAAATGATGGGTTCTAAATTAGCTAATACCACTTAAGGGCTTGTGGAGTCACTATAGATCAGTGGTGGGTAACCTGTGGCCCATCAGGGTTCTAAGTGTGGCCTGTAAGACATTTTGCTTACTGTTGCCCAAGCACAGGATTGCCATATTCACTGGTTTCCATCCGTACAGTTTGTTTCCTACCAGTGTTACTAAAGTGACATGCATGTGAAGTGCTGACGGTACGATGACTAAACGCTGTGCATTCCCTTTGCATCCAATCAGAGTGCTGCTACGGTTGAATCGGCATACCCTGCAGATTCTAGGTATGCAAGCACAGTTACCAAAACTACCTGATCCAGGGGGACCATCTTGATTATGACAATATTGCAATGAAGGGCCACTTGTGCACCCTGCTGAATATCCTAGAATGCCCATTGCTGTTGTAGATAGTTCTTTGAAAACATCCACTCAGTGTACAGTTAAAAGAAACCATCTGAGAAATAAACATCAAGAAAAAATATTGTATTGCTTTTATACATATTTCCTTATTGGACAAACTTCCTAACTGTCAGGGGAATAAATAAGCCCTGGAATAAATTGCCTAGAGGGGTTGTTGAATCTCCATCACTGAAGATATTTAAGAGCAGGTTAGACAAACATTTGTCAGGGATGATCTAGATCAGTGTTTCTCAACCAGTGGTATGAGTACCCTTGGGGGTACTTGAAGTCTGGGGGGTACGTCAACACAACTGAAATTTGGAAAAAACGGTATTTTTGTTTTGTTTTACAGTGCTTTTTTACTTCTCTACTTTTTACACCCAAAAATTTTATCGCCCACCCAGCTACGTCAAGTTGTTTAAACAAATGTGATACAATTTTTCTACCATTGCGTGTCTGAAAACTGTAGGTCCTGGGGATATATTTTTTTTTTAAAGGGGGGGTACTTTATAAAAAAAGATTGAGAAACACTGATCTAGATGGTAGTTGGTCCTGCCATGAGGGCAGGGGACTGGGCTTGATGACCTCTCAAGGTGCCTTTCGGTTCTAGTATTCTACGAAGGAAAAGTTATTTAGTCATTCCCATAACATAATTAGGGGTTACCAAACGAAATCAATAAGCAGCAGGCTTAAAACAAAAGGAAGGATTTCTTTACACAGTGCAGAGTCAACCTGTTGAACTTGCTGCCAGAGGATGTTGAGAAGGCCAAAACTTTAACAGGGTTCAAAAGAGAGGTAGATAAATTCATGGAGGACAGATCCATCAATGGCTGTTAGGTGGGACAGGCAGGGATGGTGTCCCTTGCTTCTGTTAGGTCTGGGAATGGGTGACGGGATGGATGACTTGATTTCCCTGTTCTGTTCATTTCCTCTAGGACAGTTGGCCTTTGGTCTGACCCAGTATGGCCATTCTTATGAGAGCACAAAGTTAAACTTTGCCAGTCTCCTGTTGCTGAACATGAAAGTGATCTCACCAAGCAATGGTCTGCCTTAGGGAGGCTGACACACCAGCTGTTTGGCTCTACCCATCTATACCAGGTTAAGAGCAGCACCAGCTGCCCCTTAAGATTACAAGGTTTCCCCAGCTTTATTAGAAATCACAATTCTTTTTTGCTCCTGCTTTTATTATTATAGTAACTTTCAGAGGCCACACTGTGCAAACAGCACTAGGTTCTAAGGCTGTTTCTATGCTACAAGGTTTTTGCGCAAAAACCGGCGGACCGTCCACACCTCAAGCGCATTTTTTGCGCAAGAAAATCAACAGAACAGAGGGCTTTTGCTGGTAGTTATTCCTCCCCACAAGGAATAACTCCTTTTTGCACTACAGCTCTTGAACAAAAAGGCAGGTATGGATGCTCTGGAGAGGTTTTTGTGCAAGAAACCCCTATTGGAAAAAGCACAGGTGCTCTGATGGCCATTCTGTGAATGGCCATCAGAGCTTTCTTGCGCAAGAGCATCCGTGCAGTGTGGATGCTCTTGCACACAAGCACGTCGCTTTTGCAATGCACTTTGAGGTCTAGATGCGCTTTTGCACAAGAACTCTTCCACAAAAGGCTTCCTGCCCAAAAACCCTGCAGTGTAGACAAAGCCCAGGAGCCATTTTCTCACTCCTAGGAGAAGTGGCTCGCTCTAAAGTCTGATCAGTTTGCATTTGCCTCTTTGCCAGGGGGGTTGAGCCAAGCCAGGGAGTCTAGGTCCACATTTCCTCCACACAGCACAATGCAAATGTTCTTCACTTCCTGGGAGACTGACTGAAACTGCTTGGAGAGCACGGCAGCCACTCCCACTCCAGCTGTAGGCTCAATAAGCAGCTTCATCCTCTCCCACACCAGCCGTGTTGCTTGCTATTGGGGCAGAGAAAAGAACAGTTACTGTGCTAAGCCATAAAGACTTGGTGCGATACACATCCTTTTGCATGGAGCTTGTGGGCAATGCTTTGGAGAGGCATACCCCACGCTTGTGGGTTTCCATTGATACAATTAGGGAAAACCCTGGGACACTAAACTGCTGCACCCTTAATGTGACAGCCAGCCAGGCCTGCTCCTGATGCATGCTTCAGGCTCACAGTCCTGGGAGGAAATGGAGGAGGCCCCACTCTCAGCCAGCATAGCAAAGAACGATACATTGTGGGAGGGCAAGGTGGCAGAGGGAGACAAGGTTGTGTGAGTGAAGGCATCTAGCCCATGCCAGAGGGCTGGGCCCTTACAGCAAGAGGGTGCTTGGAGTTAACGTTTACCTTGATCTCCTCCTCTGAGACAGTCAACACATCATCCACTAAATCCTTAATGACAGGCCAGGTGTTGGGGCCAATGTTGGTTTTAACACCATCTGCAATAGTGTCTGGAGGGTGGAGGTTGGGAGTGAGTTCCCCTGTCACCTTTGATCTGTAGCAGTCATCTGCATTGCAGGGTTCAGCAGCGTACACTCTTATGTCTGGTCTCAAAGCCTGCCCAAAGGGAGAGCAGGAATGTGTTATGAATTTGCTGGTGGACATGGCAGGCCAGTCCATCTCATTGTGCCTTAACTCCCATGGTCCCCACCTGAGAAGCTGCCCTTAATGAGCTGACTCTGCCATAGCAGTTTTGGCTGAGGCAGGCCTTTTGTCTGCCCCTCCCACAGAAGGGGGTCTGGCATTTCCGGGTGTGAAGAATCAGAGCAGCCACCAATGAGCCAGGAGCAGGTTCCTTCATTTACCGTGGGCAGAAGATGAGCCCTTTCTAAGGGCAACTAATCTTACTCTGCTTGCAACTCTGGACCCTGATGGATGAATGAGTGCCCAACTCTCCTCAGGCTGCCAGTATCTCCCATCTGCCTGTGTTTCCAGTTAGAAGTGGCACCATTTCGTTCTGAATCACGGCATGATGCTTAAACTAGACAGCATGGCAGCTGCTGTGATCCGTCCTAGTCCCCGTGATCTTTCATTGCAACCTGGGCCTGGAGGAGAGTGCCTGATCCAAGCCAGGAAGAGAGAAAGGGTCAGCCGTGTGAAGGGCTGCTGAGTTCAGATGCTGTGTGAGTGGGAGAACTTCCTCCTCACAATGTGAAATGCTCATTTCAAGGCACCAGTGGTCCCCTCCTCCCCCGCCCCTCATTCCCCAGGAGAGATGCAGTCAAAATGGGAAGTTTACCTTGGCAGCAACTGCTATTCCAGCCACCATCCCTCCTCCTCCAACAGGAACCACCAGTGCATTCACCTGGGGTACCTAGCACAACAGAGAAACTCTTGACTGCTCAGAACCACAGACATGCTCTAAAATGGCTCGCTCCCCAGATGCTGGCTCTAAGCCCTGATGGCTGAACTTCTGGCTGCCCTCACTCTGCAGGAGCAGATGTGTGGCCCCACTTACCCTCCCGAGCACAATTCAAGTTAGGCAGGAGAGGACGTCTCATCACCTGCTGCAGCACCTCCAGTGCTATAGTGCCTTGGCCTGCGATCACAGCAGGATCCTGATTAGGGGGCACCATCACGCCTTCCTTCTCCTGAACTGTCCGAGCTGCCACCTCCGCACGGGACTAGGGAGACAAACCAGGCACAAAACCTGTTAATGCTGCTGTGTGAACAAGGCCAAAGTACCCAGCTAGCTGTCTCCCTCCATCCCCATTACCTTGTCAGTGGGCTCACATGGCACCAGCCTGGCTCCATAGGAGCAGATGGCAGCTTTCTTACAGAGCGGTGCTGTGCAAGGCACCACTATGTGGGCAGGAATCCCTGTGGAATGAAAAGACTGGACAGTGATGGGGGCCTGACCCCAAAGGCACATCCCCTGCTCTGCTGAGAGTAGGTCAGACTGACCTGGAACACAGGATACCCCCATGAGAGAGAACAACCTTGCTGTCCCCAGGCCCTGTGCAAGTAACCACCAGGGTGGCAGGCATAGGAAAGGGATGTGAAGTTGCATGAGCTCAGCTGTTGCATTGGGAGTTCCTAGCTCTACCTACATGAGCTCATGGACAGACGAATGCAGGGAAACACTTGGCCCTGCTGGCTGGGATTAAGCCACCTGGCTGCAGGCAGAGACCAGGGGCTGGCTTGCTCCAAGGGATCCTCACATGTAGTTAGGTCAGCCAGAAACTGAGTGGCAGGATGGCTGCTGAACCAGCTGGGAGCCAGGACTGCTTCTTGGCATCAATTCCTGATCACTGGCAGGTTTCCCCTGGGATAACCAGCCACCTCAAGCTGGCAGAGCCTTGGCTGACAGACTGGAGCACAGGGCTGCTCTCCCCTTATTGCTCTCAGTAGCTCGTGTTTCTGGAGGAATGAAGGGGCCAGTGAGATGCCTCCAGCCCCCCTGGCAATGCACAGACAAGAAACTGACTCCCTGTTACCTTCCAGTTTAGCTGCAAAGGCAAGAGCTTGGCCATGATTCCCACTACTGTGTGTTACAATGGCTTTGGGCTGCTCTCTGTTGCCCGGTGCTGCAAGAGCCAGGCTTCTGACAGCATTTAATGCGCCACGGATCTGGGGAGAAATCATAGGCTCAGTGAACCTGCAAAAGAGACAAAGTCTCAGCTCTTCATGATCAGATGGGGCAGGGATTTGCTGCTACAGCTCCCTGCTCTTGTGACCTAGCTGAGGGCAGCAAAGGGAGGTGGAGAAGCTGCTCCCCTGTAACCTTTTTAATCTGCAAAAATAACGAGTCCAGTGACACCTTAAAGACCAACAAATTTATTAGAGCTTTTGTGAGGTACAAGTCACTTCCTCATTCAAGCATCTGACAAAGTGAGCTGTATCTCACAAAATATGATGATCTTATATCTGCTGTCCTTGTTGTTTTTGCTCAGACAGACTAACATGGCTAGCTCTCTGAAACCTTTTTAACTTGCTTTCCCCAGCAAAGTAGCAATTGTGGAATGTGAATTTCAGTGTGGATTCCTTGAACCAGTACAGCACCATTGTCAGCTTTCCTTCCTCCCTCTCAGCTCCTAAACTGCAGAAACCCCCCCAGTCTAGAATGGCTCATTTAACCTGTTCCTGATGATGTGGCTGCCAGTAAGCATTTGTAAGTGGTGGTTGTTCAGTAGGAAGTAGCCAGGGGCCACCCACTTTGTTTCTTGGAAGCAGAGGAATGGAAATTTCTAGTTCTTAATGCTTTGGGACTGGACTTAAATTGGTGTCCAAAGCTGACAGGGCTTGAGGGCTAAACTGCCATTGGACCCACACAGCATTTAAGTGCAGAAATCAGGAATGCTTCGTTTTACACATGCTAATGGGGCATGCTCTTGCATTTGAACTTGCTTCTCAAATCCAGTCCATGGTCAGATCCTGTTACATTTTCCTTTGAGCTGCAAAGCTAGGCGGGGCGACGCTGCTCCTGCTCCTCCCTTTGCACTGTGTGCTATTAGTGTCAGCTTTACCTTAAAGGAGCCAGTCTTCTGGAAGAGCTCACACTTGAAGAAGAGTCTGCGGCCAGCTAACTGGTCTAGGCTGGAACTGGTTAGGATGGGGGTGAGGTGGATAAGGCCATGGAGACGTGACTGTGCAGCTTCCACATCTGCCAGTGAAAGGCAGTACAGAGAGGACATGTTCTGTAAGCTGGGGAGAAGAGAGAAGCGGGAAACATCCTAATGAGGGAAAGCCTGCCTCCCCAGGCTCTAACTAATGGAGAGCAGAGAGGATCCCAATGCCCTACTCTGAATCTGTGTCTGGACACAGTTTTGAGCTCAAAACCAAGGATGGGGTGAAGTTTTTAAACATCTGACATATTTGAAATTTAAAAGCAAGTCCATGCAACCCCTTTTGCTGTTTGGTTAGGATGGCTGTCATGGCAGCTGTGCACTAGCACAGGATGGGTAACCTTTTTTTTTTTTTTTTTTTTTTTTTTAATCATTTGAGAGCTGCGCACACGTGAGAAGCCAAAACACCCCTCACTGATGTGGCCCCTAAGGAGAAAGACAGCAGAGCCTTCGGGGCCCAGGCTTGTAGAGTGTGCGCGCTCCGGCCCTCTGGGGGGGCTGGGGCCTGGCTCCGGTCCCCCCCCAGTTTGTCTCTGCTCTCTCTATGGAGTGCAAAGAGCCAGCTGCTGAGCCAAGCGGCGCTGTCACGGGACTGCCAGCCTGTCCGGGGATACGCCCACTGGCGAGTGGCACGTGCCGGCCCGGCCCCTGCGCGGCTGGACGCACTCACCTTTGGTCCTAGCAGGAACGCTGTCCGCGCGCAGCCAGCCCGAGGCGCGGGACTTACACAGCCGCCCGTGGGCTGAGGGGGCGGATCCGAGTGGCGCATGCGCGTCAAGCGGGGCGGTTTGGGCCCTCCCGTTTGCCGTCCGCCCCCTCCCGAGGGAGCGCGGGGCGGGGCGAGAGTAAAGATGGCGGCGGAGCTGGAGCGGGTGCGCGTCTCGGCCGCGGAGCTGAGGGGGAGCCTGGCGGCGTTGGGGAGGGCCCCGGGGGGCGGCGGGGGCCGAGGTGAGACTTGAGGGCCCAACCCCTCCCCCTCCGTAGAGCCCCGAGCGCGGCGCCCCGCGCCCGCGCGGCGCTGGGGGCTGCGCGGCCCCGCTCCTGCTGCACGTGCCCGCGGCGGCGGGGGGCGCGGGCCGTACGCAAAGTAAACAAGCCGAGCACACGTGGGGACGCGCTGCGGGGCGCGAGCAGCCCCAGTCCACCGGCTGCGCGGGGCCGCCGGGTGGGTTGCCCTGGCCCTGAGCTGTTCCTTGGCGCGTCCAGGCTGTTGCACTGACGCGCCCTTCTGTGCTCGAACGTCTCCAGCTCTCTCCGCAGTTTCCTTGCGCTCTCCTATGCGGGGGCCACCGCTGCGTTGTCGGAGCTGCATTGTTTACACCATCGCAACAGGCAGCATTGAAGTATGTGGGGCACAGAGAAGGGTCCTGAGTTTACTTGATGCCCAGGTCCAGATAAACCACTATAAATGCTGTAGAGTCATCCAGTCCTAAAGGGGTGAAAACTGATAGATATTTTCGCTATTGGATGAGAAGTAGCTGCCCAACTTGCCTGTAAGAAATAGTGTCTGCACTTCCGGTTTGAGAAACATTGCATTCATGAGATGTTAAAATCAGTAATCCCTGTATGGTATTCTTTAAACTGCATATCCCAGCAGAAGTATATTTGCATCCTCTTAATTTTTTTCTGCATGTTTTCAAGTGCAGAGCTTGCTTAGGTCTTTGCTGCTGCTAGTGGTGACCAGTTAGACCAAGAGCTTTCAAAACCTGTTTTCCCATCTTCTTTGCTGGCTGCTTATGTTGAGCTAGTCACTACTGTTCTCCATTTTATTGCTAGTATGGTTCATCATCCATTGCACCCATTATTACAGCGCTTGCTTCCCAGAGTTCCTGAGTACTCATTCCCAGAGGTTTCTGGCCATAGCACTGCAGATAAAATACATGAATGTCAAGAATTCCAGTCAGCCTCTTTGTCATTAGTTTCTCCATCAGCAAAATGGGGTTAGGTCTGACTTGTCTCATGGGGACAGATGAATGGTGAGTGGTTGTGTTAATTGAAGTTTGTGTAGTGCTTTGAAGATGAAAACTGCAAAATAAATGCAAAGGATTACTCAAGGCAATCTGTTCCATCATCACTGGTTTCAGGATGCTCTTCTCAGTTATTTTGCTACTGTCAGGTAGTAGGTGTAGCAGGAGTTGAATGGTTGTGTCTTAGCAGATGCTTTCTGTATAGCCAGTAATATCCAAAGCATATGAAAAATTGTGTGTAGTTTCACTCCTTTGTGACGTACTTTGGGATCCACTGGTGAAAAGTGCTACATCCAAAGTTGGTATGGTGCCCCACAAGTAGTTTCCCCCTGAATTTCTCGGCTGGTTTTGAGCTAGATAATGGCATCAGCAAGGCAAGTATGTGTCTGTGTTACAGAAATGGTTAACTTTCTTTACTCTGAAGTATTGTGAGCAGAGTGGAGTTTCGAGTCTAAGAATGTTGGTTTTACAGATGCTGAACTTTTTTTTATTCAAGGCTGCTTGTGATGGAGATTTGGCAGTTGGCTCCTACAACACAGAAATCTGCACAGCTACTTGTTGAATATGTTTATATGCTGTAGTTTTTTGTAAATTATCCCAGACATTGCGGCTGTCAAAGTTAAAGCAATGAGAGTCAGGAATACTGCATCTCTTCATATCTATCTTGTAATTTTCAGTCAGTGAGATTCATTTGAGACTGGTTTAAAAGTGCAGCCACTAGCTTGACATTATCATTTCTCTTTGGTCTTTCTGACTGCATTGTTGTTTGGTTAGAACAAAAGCAATTTAATACCACATTGTTTTATGGTGGTGTCCGAGCAATCAAGCTACTTCTGTTAATCTCTGTGGAGTATGAAATCCTTCAGAGAGAAACCGGGAAAGCTGAAATTCTAAAGTCAAATTTTATGCATCTAAACAAACTCTGGCCAACTGTCTAGAGGACAGATGTCTCCAGAAGAAGACCATGCTCACCTCTCCCATTTCAGAAGCTTCTCCCATCAATGCTCTGTCGTCATGGATGCAGTTTATCCAATGTTCTAATGACAGAAACTTCAGAACTGCCTCTGTGGTGCCTTTGTTTCTTACTGTCAATGAATTGGTTAGGCTTCTGGGAGTAGGTTACTGAGCGAAGATCTGTAATTTCCAGTATGTTTGCTTCTGAGCAAGGTGTGTGTTTGCTTTGAGTGATTTCTCTCTGTTAGGTAATACTGAAGCCATCTTAGTGGTGGTTTTTAGTTGATATGAAGTAGAACTTATTCTATAATATGGTGTTAAACCCCAGCCAGACACACAGATTTAATAGGAATAATGTATAATGCTGACGCATGTGATGTTATTATTTACATGGTGTTTGTCATGCCGGTTGTGTTCTTTTAAGTACTTCTAATATTAATATCATTACATAGAGAAAAATGTAAGGAGTTGTGGGCCAGGGAGAAAAGAAATCTTTAGAACTGGGTTGAGATGTAGTGTGAACGAGGCAGGGAAAGTACAGGGACCTGTCCCGAATGGCAAGAGCTGCAGAGGGAAAGGCATACAGACCAACAATAGGCAGATCGGGGAGCTGAGACTGAAATCAGAAAAACAGTAGCAACAAAATCCTTTGCTTGCTTTCTGTCTGAGACTCTCAATGTCTCTTGTCTGTTTCTTAGTTTGTATGCTGCTCAAGGCTAGGTCAATTTTGTACTTGTTTTTTGTGTAGTGAGGGGTACGTTGGAGGTGCTTAACAAATAAAAACATCCTGAAATAAGGCCACAAACTCAGAGTCATAGGTTTCCTTTCTGCATCCTACTCTGCATTTCTCACCCCTGCTGTGTGTGATTTCACATAATACCCAGATAAAGAACTTCAGCTCTAATTGTCTTAGTTTCAAAACTTCTGTCCCCTTGGAGCCAGCCATCCTAAGACCATTAATTTCTATAATGTTTGTGTCTCTCTTATCCTGCTCTGCTATTCCTCAGCTGGAATAACCCCACCTCTTTATCTCTTCTTTACAGAAAACATGAAGGAACTGAAGGAGCCCAGGCATCGGAAAGATAACCGGCGTCCAGACCTTGAAATCTACAAGCCTGGCCTCTCCAGGCTCAGGAACAAACAGACACTATTAAAACAGGAAACCTCAGCGTATGAAGGGACCAGATCTGAGGAATCCAAAGATGACATTGCTAGTGACAAAGATCCTGTTGTTACCGGAGGGGGATCTCAGGTCACTGGAGACCTCAGCAGAAGTGACAGCCAGAAGCAGAATGGTCCTTCCCAGGGAAATGGAGAGATGGAAAGTAAAACTGTTTTTCAGGGGCAAGAGAGTTTGCATAAACACTCTCTCCCAGAAGAGTGGTGTCCCAGGATCATCAGGAGAACCAAGAAGCCAGACCAGCAGATCTATCAACCTGGGAAACGCCTGCAGACTGTTGCCAGGGAACCAGCCAGTCAGCCAGCTAGTGATGAAATCATCAGTAAGATGGAGCAGCTGAAAGCTGAAGGAGATGAGGAGACTGAAAGGGACATGGGGAAAGGCAGCAACAGCAGCAGAACTAAACTGAACAAAGAGGAGGGAGAGGGAAGCCTTATTAGTGAGGGAATGAAAACCACAAGGGGAGAAAAAGGAAGGCGGGTAGAGCGGCTTGACAGAGCCAGGAAATCTAGTGATGACGTGATCCAGGGGAAACTGGGTTCCACAAAGCGATACTCTCGTTCTGACAAACGGAGGAGCCGATACCGCACCTGTAGCACAAGCTCAGCGGGGAGCAACAACAGCACAGATGGAACTCCATTCTCTGATGGGGGAAAGAAGCGACAGGAGCGGGCCAAAGAGAGAAGCCATCCTAGAAAACAGCTCTCTGCTTCCTCCACTGATTCTTTGGAAGATGACAGAACTGGGGAGGCAGAAGCTTATGGTACCAACAGGAATTCAGAGAGAAAACGTTCAGAGCAGAGCCGAGTTTCTAAAGGTGAGAATGATTGGAGCAGCAATGGGAAGGAGATCAAAGGAGCCCTACGCGTCACCTTTGATAACAAGACCATGAATAGAGACATTTGTGTGGCGTATACAGACAAGACAAAGCCTCCAAAGGCTTTTAATGTAAGTGACTCCATAGAGGCTTTGGAGGTGAAGGGCAGGGAGCCTCAAGGGAGAGGCCGTGGGATTCTCATCCTGCCTGCCAACACAGACCTCTCTGCCAATGTGGCAGGCTCTCCCGAGTCTACTCAGTCTGGGCCCAGGCTCCTGCTTGGCAGTGGTGTCAGCAAGGGGCTGAGAGGCAGGGGCCGTGGAGGCACCATGCGCAGATTGTGGGATCCAAACAACCCAGACCAAAAACCTGCTCTGAAGAGTCAGACCTCACAGCTTCATTTTCTAGACACTGACGATGAAGTGAGCCCCACTTCCTGGGGTGATGCACGCCAGTCCCAGGCCTCCTACTACAAATTTCAGAACTCTGACAACCCCTATTATTACCCCAGTCCAAAAGGCCAAGGTCCTCCGTATCCCTATGGAGGGTACGCTTTGCAATATCAGATGGGCCCCAATAACAGTGTTTACCCAGGAGCTTACTACCCTGGATATGCAGGCCAGTCAGGGCAGTATGTCTGCAGTCCCCTCCCCTCTACCCCTTTGAGTCCTGAGATGGAGCAGCAGATGAGGAACATACAGCAGCAAGAGCTCAGCAAATTCCTCCGAGAAGCTGGGAACCAGGAACAGCAGCTCAGCAACCTGCTCTCCAGAGACCGCATCAGTCCTGAGGGTCTTGAGAAGATGGCACAGCTGAGGTTTGAAGCTTTCCCTTTGGGCTGGGCTGTGCTGTGTTGGGATGGGGATGAACTATAGTGTCATCCCCACTGAGTAAACATCTGCAGAATGCCACCCTCAAATGTTTGCTCTGTCGTTGGGCAACTCACTGAGAGGGGCTGCTTGTCAGACCACTGCCCAGCCACCTGCCAGAGGGGTGTGGAGGGTGGCTGCCTAGTTCGAGACAAGTTATGTCTGCACTTGTTGTGCTAAAGGGTTTCATAGAATCATAGGACTGGAAGGGACCTCAAAAGTTCATCTAGTCCAGTCCCCTGCAGTCATGGCCGGACTACGTATTCTAGACCATCTCTGACATGTGTTTGTCTAACTTTTTTTTTAATGGGTAGCTGTGTTCATCTGTATCTGCAAAAACAATAAGGAGTCCTGTGGCACTGTAAAGACTTAATTAGCCTTGCACTGATCATATACTTGATAAGTAACTTCCTTCTTTTGATAGGCTAATACATATATAGATCCCCACCTCTGTGATTTCCATTCCGAACATCTGATGAAGTAGTCTTTACCCATGAAAACTTATGCCTAAATAAATCTGTTAGTCTTTAAGGTGCCACAGGTGCCTCATTGTTTTTAAAAATGATGGAGCTTCCACACCCTCCCTAGGCAATTTATGCCAGTGGTTAACCATCCTGACAGGATGTCCAACCTAAATCTCCCTTGCTGCAATTTAAGCCCATTGCTTCTTGTCCTATTCTGAGAGGTTAAAAGGAACAATTCTTCTCGCTCTTCCTTATAATAACTTTTTATGTACTTGAAGGGTGTTATCATGCCTCTCTGTCTTCTTTTTTCCAGATTAAACAAACTCAGTTTTTTAAGACTTTCCTAATAGGTCATGTTTTCTAGACCTTTTTGTTGTTGTTCTCTAGGGATGTGAATGGGTAACTGTTTAATGAGTGATACTTAACCATTACGCAGGAGCAGCCCCCGGTGCGGGCTGGGAGTTAGCAGCCTCGCGGTGGGGGGGAAGAAGACTGCTGGTTCCCAGCCTGCGCAGGCTCATGAACTAGGGTTTGGCAGCCTCATGGAGGTGGTGGGGTGGGAAGCGGCAGTGGATGGCTGGGAGCCAACAGCCCTGCCAGGCTGAAGTAGCCCCTGCCTGCAACAGGCCAGGGGGGTGGGGTAGAGTACTCCAGTCCAGTGGTCTGAACTGGGCCCCCCCATCCACCCTGGCTAACTAGTTAAACTTAATGTTTAACTGATTGGCTAATTAAATTGAGTTTTACATCCCTACTCTTTTCTGGACTTTTTCTAGTTTCCCACTTTTTTTCCTGAAAAGTGGTGTCCAGAACTGGACACACTAGTTCAGTTGAGGCCTAATCAGCATGGAGTAGAGCAGAAGAATTACTAGTGTCTTGCCTACAACACTCCTAATACATCCAAAATGATGTTCCCCCCAGATCCCTTTCTGCGGTACTCCTTCCTTAAGCAGTCATTTGTATTTCATATGTGTGCGCCTGATTGTTCCTTCCTACGTGGAATACTTTGCACTTGTCCTTGTGGAATTTCATTCTGTTTACTTGACACCATTTCTCCAAGTTGTTCAAGATTCCTCCTACACGGTAAAAGCTAGGACCACCAGATTTGGTGTGCAGTTTTCTCTTTTCATAACTTAAAGCAAGATGAATATTTGGTTGTGCCAGGATAATGAAATGTGCCTGGAATTCCTTTGTTTCTCATAACATGGAAAGGGAGGGGTCTGGTAGGAGGGACAGTTATACTGCAGAATGACAATAGGCGGGCAGCAAGGGGCCAGAGATGGGAACTGGGACAGCTGGGGCCAGACATATGGGGACTGGGACACCCATTGTGCTGACAGGGGTGGAGAATGGGACAGCTATCTCCTAGGGATGTGAGCATGTAGTCAATTACATGGGCTCATCGCTTAGCCCTCTTGGAACCCCTCCCTTTGCCTCTGATACAGAGGCAGCAAGGGGATGGGGAACCAGAGCTGGTGATCGCAGGGAGCTGGTTTCCCCCCATCCCCATGTAAACGTGTATCCACTGAAATTTTCAGCAGATACGCATTTACACAATTAAACACATTTTAACATCCCTGCTCTCTACTATATATTTCAGAGAGTTTGTGTGTGTTGCCTATTGCCCAGCTGGGGGGAAATGCACTTCTCCCTCACTTGCACTGGCCATGGACAGGAACATCTCATCTGGCCCCATGCTGCTGCAGTGAGAGAGAGCTGGGGTTCTTCTCTCTCCCCTGAGGCAGCCTGAATACTGAACCCCTCTTCTCCAGTCCCACCCCAGAGCAATGGTTTAAATGAAGAAAACCAAAACTTGTTTGAATTAAGGACCTGAACAATGCTGGGTAAATCTAGTAGGTAGGTCTTTCTGGGCCAAGCACCCCTGCTGTACAGCTCACTTGTGTGCCAAACAGATTACATCAAACAGTTGATGGTATTCCAGCCTGCACAGGCAGATAGGAGTGTGTCAAATTACAGAGTACTTCACAGAGAACATGTGATAGCATATCAAAGCAGGCAAATGCTCAAGTGTCATGGAGAATGACTGTTCATGGGTAGCCTGGGAGTGTGGTGGCTCAGAGCAGGATCTGATTTGGAGTCCTAGGCTAAGGGGAAGAGATGGCATCGGCTTACTCTAGTGCTCTCCAACCTTTTTAACCACAAGATCACTTTTTCAATTTAAGTGCAATGTAAGATCTACCTCAAACACAAATCCCCTTGCCTCACTTCCTTCCCATCCCTTCTTTGAGGCCCTGCTCCTGCTCCACCCCTTCTCTGTCACCTCACCCTGCTCACTCCTCTTTCCTCCCCCATTCTGTCTCACGTTCACCAGGCTGGGGTTGGGGTGCAGGCTCTGGTCTTGGGCCAAGGGGTTTGGAGTGTGTGAGGGGCTCTGGGCTTAGCCCAGGGTGGGGGATTGGGATCCAGAAGGGGGTTCAGGGTACAAGCTCTGGGCAGGAGGTTGGGTGTAGGAGGAGGTTCAGGGCTGGGGCAGGGGTTCAGAAAGCAGCTTCTGGCTGGGCACCATTTAACTGAGATGGCTTCCGGGTGGTGGAGCAGTGGGGTTAAGGCAGCTTGCTCCTGCCCTGGCCCTGCACCACTCCAGAAAGCAGCTGGCGTGTGCAGCAGTGGCTCCACGTGCTGCCCCTCATCCACAGGCCCTGAGCCCACAGCTTCTACTAGCTACGGTTTCCCATTATTGATCAATGGGAGCTGCAGGAGCGGTGTCTGCAGGCAAGGACAGCATGTGGAGACCCCCTGCTCTGCCTTTCTCAGGGGCTGCAGGGATATGCCAGCCTCTTCCAGGAGCAGCAATTACCATAGGAATAATTACTCCAGCCATGACTGGTTCGGCATTTTAGAATTCACTCCTCAAAGAATTGAATTTAAGCGTAAGAGAGAAATGAAAATGATGAAATGCACAGACCAGTCAAAAACCCAAAATAACCCACTTTGCAAGCAGTAACAGAAGTAACAACAACCCCCCCCCCCCATGTGTTGGGTCGGGCGATGAGTGAAGGACAGTGTGTATTTGTGAGAATGACAGACAGACACACACACACAGTGTGGGAGAGTGACAGAAATTTGCATTGCCAAGCTCTCTCCATCCCCTTCTCTCTGTGGGGTAAACAAGTGGGGTAAACAAGTGGGGGAAGGGACACCCTGCCATCGGCCCCCCCCCTTCTCCCTCCCACATCGTGCACAGCAAGCAGGAGGCTCCCGGGGGGAGCTCCAGGGCAGGAGTAGCATGACAGTGTGTGGAGGGCAACTGAAGAGCCAGCAGATAGCTTCCTGGCCAAACCAGTCAGGATCACCTGTCAGAGGCTCCAAGATCCAGCAGTAGATCCTGATCTACTTGCTGGTGACCACTGGCTTACTCTGTCTTCATTCTTCCAGCTGAGTGTTTTCAAAAGCATCCTCCCTTGGGAACCCCTTTACCTGTATGGTGTCAGGCATCCTCCCTGGGGAACCCCTTTACCTGTATGGTGTCAGGCATCTTCCCTGGGGAACCCCTTTACCTGTATGGTGTCAGGCATTCTCCCTGGGGAATCCCTTTACCTGTATGGTGTCAGGCTTCCCCGACTTGGCTGAAGTGTTGTAGCTTCACGTTGACCGTTCTTGGGTGGGGACGGGAAGGAAATGGGACAGTTGGTCTGAATGTTGCTGCTGCTTTGTGGTTCAGAGATCTATAAGGAGGTTTGGGTTAGTCTGTAAAAACTAACAATAGCTCAGAGCCACAGCGACTCTAGCCCGTGCTCTGTGGGGCCAATGGGAGACCCTGCTTTTTCTGCCTGCTTGGTCTCTTACTCATTGGGGTTTGGTTTTGACTATTTTGTAGATTTTGACAATGAGGGAGCTGGAGGAGACTGTTTATGAGGAGAGCTGATAGCAGTCCAGTTAGTGTATAGTGTAGCTTGGCTAAGTTTTTGTGAGCTACAAACACTCGGGAAGAACAGAATTAGCCAAGGTGGTCCAAGAAGATACAAAAAACTTAAAAAACAACAAATGGTTTGGTAGCACTTTAAAGACTAACAAAACATGTAGATGGTATCATGAGCTTTCGTGGGCACAGCCTACTTCTTCAGATGACCGGAGTGTTGGAAGTCCAGATCCAAGAATAAATAAGGGAAGGGAGGGGTGGGGGCGGAATTGAAGGGGAGGAAGAAAAAAAGGCAGTGGGTAGATAAGCTTCAGAGGGATAGCCAAGTGAGTCTGTAACAGGAAAAACTTAAAAAACAACAATCTAGTAGCACCTTAAAGACTAAATAGTTACAAGAGGCTGATAAGAACCATTAGTTAGGACCTGGAAAGAAAGATGACCAGCAGAGCAGTGGGCTGATAATGGAAATGTAGACTAGATATCAGAGCAACCTCCCTGACAGTGGGATCATGTCCCAAAAGCTGGGGAGTCATTTACAGCTGAAATGGTCCAAGCTCTAGAGAACGTGATGTAAGAAACGGTTCTGCTCTGGCCTTGGGGAGATATGGAGATAGAACCTTGATTTCTGTCGCATCAAATCTCTCTCATCTTCCCCCTTTTATGTGGTTTGGCTGGGCAGGTGTAACATTCCCAGATGTATTTAATCACAGAGAAATGAAGGGGGAGAATAGAGATGGGGAATAAAGTCTCTGTTTTTAGCGTGAATTTGTGACTTATTTTTCATTGGGATGCAGGGAGGTCCGTGCATCCTTCTTTTGGTGGTATGACTTTTCCTGCCTTCTAGTCATATCTTTCCCTGACCTACACAGTGACTTAGTGCGCAGAATGAGGGGCTAAGGCAACAGTGGGGGAAGAGCTACTGTGCATTGGATCATCATTGAAAGTTGGTACATTTACCTCTGAGTACTAAGATTCACTCCTGCCTGAGAGCCCAGCAGTGAGGTTGTGGTAAAACAACCTTTCTCTCCAACTATCCAGAAAGAACATAGAGACTCTCTCACTTGTACGAGGAGAAGTATGTGATTGCTGCCGTTCACATCTGTCTGTAGGTGTGTGCTGTGGAGGGGATTAATTTGCTGTCTAATGGAATAGTGAGAGGTTTCTTACATCTTATTCTTGTGGTGTTGGGTGGGGAAGTAGCAACCAGTTCAGCAAATGTTCCCTGGCAGCTCTGAATCTGTGTTGTGCTTAAAAGAAGCACCCGGGATCTTTTTCAGGGGGATAAGGCAACACGCCACGTTTATTGAACATACATAGATTAATCAATATTTATCATATGCATATGACACATTACACTCATGCACTCTCACACACACACAAGCACGCTCCGTCTTGTTGTTACCAAAAGTTGCTCCCCCTAACTGCACTGGCCAGGTGAGTTAGATGGGGGAGGGGTGGAGCCGGGCTTTTGCCGATCCGGATCGATGCTCCCATGTTGACAAGATGAAAACCCGGGGTCCCTCTGCAAGATGCCTCCTATTTATCCCTCTCATGCAGCCAATTAGTCATCGCCTTGCCTTTCTTAATGCTGCTTCAAAGAGAGTTCTTCCAAGGGCAGGCACTTGCTGCTTGACTCCCAAGGTGTCTGTATGTCCAGTCTTCTTCATGAGCTCACTTTGCAGGTATTGTCTTGGATCTGGCTCCCAGACCTTCTCCACCCTTGCAACTGCTGCTGGCGGTGCTCCCCTTTAATTCTCCATTCACACCTCATTCATTTCAACAGGACAGTCAAGGAAAGGGGAGAGCTCAAAAGACATTTTTTTTCTTACAAGGAAAGTTTCTCTTAATACAAAGTTATAGGAGAAATGTTCCAGAGATTCTATACGAACACTTACAGATCTATCTAAAAGGAGAAGATCTTAATACAAAGTTATATGAGAGTGATAATTTTACAGGGATTTCTCCACATCTGCGCTCATACTAGCACAGTGGAGCAGAGACATTTAGTTGCTGCTGGTTCAACCGTTGACTGTCTCTCCTTCTAGAGCAGAGATGCTGCAGTTGTACGAACGATGCATCCTAATGGATATTGAGTTCTCCGATAACCAGAATGTGGATCAGCTGCTCTGGAAGAACGCCTTCTATCAGGTGATTGAGAAATTCCGGCAGCTCCTGAAGGATCCACTTGGGGAAGACTCTCAGGAACTTCGGAACAAACTGCTTCAGCTGCTGGATGAGGTAAGAAGAGAAACACCTGTTTGAGCCTAGCTAGACCTTTGGGAGGAGATGCTTTCTAGTTGTTAGAGCAGGGCTGTGGCAAGTCAGCGTGTCTACGTTCTGACCCAGTTTGCATGTCCTTAGCAAATCTCTTCTCTGCTTCTCTACATGAGAAACTTGTACCAGTTTAAGGGTACATCTATGCTGCTTGCAGACTGTGATGTACATATGCCTGTAGCTCCACTAGCACAAGTGTAAGTAGCAGTGTAGCTGCTGAGACGTGGCTTAGACGTGTAAAGACATGTCTAAAGAGTCTGGGCGTAACTCGTTTATGTGTCTACACTGCTCCTTCACCCGTGTAAAGGCCACCTCCCTCCCCACTGTGGGGTCTTTCCCTGCTTCAGGAAAAGATTCTAGGAGCGGACAAATGCTCTGTCAAGGGGAGGCAGCACTCCCCACTCCTGAAGTCTGTCCATGCCACACAGACCTCTGAAGCCTTTCCCAGTCACAGCTACTCCTCTTGAAGCTCTTCTCTGCCATGGGGAAAAGCTGTGGCAGCTGTCTGCTGCTGAAGCCTCTCCCTGCAGCCCGAAAAGCCTCCAGCATCAGGGAAAGACTGTGATGGGGGAGAAAGGCGGGTGTTGCTGCAATCTTTTCCCAGTGCCTCCCCTCTCCACATGTCAGTGAAACACTCATAGCGACGCACTCCCCCATGTGGACTCACTGCTTTTCACTGTAGTAGTACCCTGCATGCTAGCACCGGGGGGGGGGAGTAGTGTAGATGCAGCCTAGAAGTGTGATTTTAATTTGATGTAGTTAAACTGGGACACGGGGCAACAGCTCTGGGAACCATCTTGTTGATTACAGGTCAAATCAAGTTTGATTTGTTTTGGTTTAAAAATTAGTTTAAAATAAACCAAAATAAGCCTAGATTAAACTGAAATAAATGAAAGCGTCCACAGACTTTTGTATTGCTTGAATTAAATTGGTTTAAATCACACCTTTAATTAAACCACTGCACATTTCTGTGGAGGCAAGGCCTTAATTTCCTTACCTGTACAGTGAGAATACTGATCTGCCTCCCCAAAATGTTGTTGGATGCTCTTCGGTCCCTGGATGACAGACCCTAGAAGTTTTGTCTGCTTTTTTGTTGCAGGGCACAATTTTCTTTGACAGCTTACTTCAAAAGCTGCAGGTGTCATATCAGTTCAAACTGGAGGATTATATGGATGGGATGGCTATTCGCAGCAAACCCTTGCGGAAGATGGTAAGTAGGCTTCCCTTCCAGGACGTGTTGTCACATGAGTGAGGAGGGCTTTAAACTAGGTTCGACGGGGACAGGTGAGCAAAGCCCACAGGTAAGTGGAGAACATGGAGACCAGGGACATGGATTGGAAATGGGAGGGGGTGTGGGCTATAATGGCAGAGAGAAAGGAGGGTCAGGGCAAAACTGGAAGGCAAGATTAAATCAGTATCTTAGATGCCTATATACAAATGCAAGAAGGATGGGTAATAAGCAGGAAGAACTGGAAGTGCTAATAAATAAATACAACTATGGCATTGTTGGCATCACAGAAACTTGGTGGGATAATACACATGATTGGAATGTTGGGATGGAAGGGTACAGCTTGCTCAGGAAGGATAGACAGGGAAAAAAGGGAGGAGGTGTTGCCTTATATATTAAAAATGTATACACTTGGACGGAGGTGGAGATGGACATAGGAGACAGAAGTGTTGAGAGTTTCTGGGTTAGGCTAAAAGGGGTTAAAAACAAGGGTGATGTCATGCTAGGAGTCTACTACAGGCCACCTACCTAGGTGGAAGAGTTGGATGAGGCTTTTTTTAAACAACTAACAAAATCATCCAAAGCCCAAGATTTGGTGGTGATGGGGGACTTCAACTATCCAGATATATGCTGGGAAAATAACACAGCGGGGCACAGACTATCCAATAAGTTCTTGGACTGCATTGGAGACAACTTTTTATCTCAGAAGGTTGAAAAAGCTACCGGGGGGAAGCTGTTCTAGATTTAATTTTAACAAATAGGGAGGAACTGGTTGAGAATTTGAAAGTGGAAGGCAGCTTGGGTAAAAATGATTATGAAATCATAGAGTTCACAATTCTAAGGAAGGGGTAGAAGGGAGAACAGCAAAATAGAGACAATGGATTTCAGGAAGGTAGATTTTGGTAATCTCAGAGAGCTGATAGGTAAGATCCCATGGGAATCAAGACTGAGGGGAAAAACAACTGAGGAGAGTTGGCAGTTTTTCAAAGGGACATTATTAAGGGCCCAAAAGCAAGCTATTCTGCTACGTCGGAAAGATAGAAAATATGGCAAAAGACCACCTTGGCTTAACCACGAGATCTTGCCTGATCTAAAAATAAAAAAGGAGTCATATAAAAAATGGAAACTAGGACAAATTACAAAGGATATGATATGAATGGAAATTGCCTATCTCCTAGAACTGGAAGGGACCTTGAAAGGTCATCGAGTCCAGTCCCCTGCCTTCACAGCAGGACCAAATCTTCCCTCAAATCCCTAAATTGCCTGCTCAAGGATTGAACTCACAACCCTCGGTTTAGCAGGCCAATGCTCAAACCACTGAGCTATCCCTCCCCCCTATATCAAAGGATGAATATAGGCAAACAACACAGGAATGCAGGAGCAAGATTAGAAATGCAAAGGCACAAAATGAGCTCAAACTAGATACAGGAATAAAGGGAAACAAGAAGACTTTTTATAAATACATTAGAAGCAAGAGGAAGACCAAGGACAGGGTAGGCCCACTGGTCAGTGAGGAGGGAGAAACAGTAACAGGAAACTTGGAAATGGCAGAGATGCTTAATGACTTCTTTGTTTCAGTCTTCACCGAGAAGTGTGAAGGAATGCATAACATAGTGAATGCTAGTGGGAAGGGGTAGGTTTAGAAGATAAAATAAAAAAAGAACAAGTTAAAAATCACCTAGAAAAGTTAGATGCCTGCAAGTCACCAGGGCCTGATGAAATGCATCCTAGAATACTCAAGGAGCTGATAGAGGAGGTATCTGAGCCTCTAGCCATCATCTTTGGAAAATCATGGGAGACAGGAGAGATTCCAGAAGACTGGAAAAGAGCAAATATAGTGCCCATCTATAAAAAGGGAAACAAGAACAACCCAGGAAACTACAGACCAGTTAATTTAACTTCTGTGCCAGGGAAGATAATGGAGCAAGTAAATAAGGAAATCATCTGCAAACATTTGGAAGGTGGTAAGGTGATAGGGAACAGCCAGGATGGATTTGTAAAGAACAAATCATGTCAAACCAATCTGATAGCTTTCTTCGATAGGATAATGAGTCTTGTGGATAAGGGAGAAGCGGTGGATGTGGTATACCTAGACTTTACTAAGGCGTTTGATACGGTCTCGCATGATATTCTTATCAATAAACTAGGCAAATACAACTTAGATGGGGCTACTATAAGGTGGGTGTATAACTGGCTGGATAACCGTACTCAGAGAGTAGTTATTAATGGTTCTCAATCCTGCTGGAAAGGTATAACAAGTGGGGTTCCTCAGGGGTCTGTTTTGGGACTGGCTCTCTTCAATATCTTCATCAACAATTTAGACATTGGCATAGAAAGTATGCTTATTAAGTTTGCAGATGATACCAAGCTGGGAGGGGTTGCGACTGCTTTGGAGGATAGGGTCATAATTCAAAATGGTCTGGACAAATTGGAGAAATGGTCTGAGGTAAACAGGATGAAGTTTAACAAAGACAAATGCAAAGTGCTCCACTTAGGAAGGAACAATCAGTTTCACACATACAGAATGGGAAGTGACTGTCTAGGAAGGAGTATGGCAGAAAGGGATCTAGGGGTTATAGTGGACCACAAGCTAAATATGTCAACAGTGTGATGCTGTTGCAAAAAAAGCAAACATGATTCTGGGATGCATTAACAGGCGTGTTGCGAGCAAGACACGAGAAGTCATTCTTCCGCTCTACTCAGCGCTGGTTAGGCCTCAGTTGGAGTATTGTGTCCAGTTCTGGGCACCGCATTTCAAGAAAGATGTGGAGAAATTGGAGAGGGTCCGGAGAAGAGCAACAAGAATGATTAACGGTCTAGAGAACATGACCTATGAAGGAAGGCTGAAAGAATTGGGTTTGTTTAGTTTAGAAAAGAGGAGATTGAGGGGGGACATGATAGCAGTTTTCAGGTATCTAAATGGGTGTCATGAGGAGGAGGGAGAAAACTTATTCATCTTGGCCTCTGAGGATAGAACAAGAAGCAATGGGCTTAAACTTCAGCCAGGGAGGTTCAGGTTGGACATTAGGAAAAAGTTCCTAATTGTCAGGGTGGTCAAACACTGGAATAAATTGCCCAGGGAGGTTGTGGAATCTCCATCTCTGGAGATATTTAAGAGGTTAGATAAATGTCTATCAGGGATGGTCTAGACAGTACTGGGTCCTGCCATGAGGGAAGGGGACTGGACTCGATGACCTCTCGAGGTCCCTTCCAGTCCTAGTATTCTATGATTCTATGAGAGCTCTGAGCCCCCTCTGACTAAATCTCTCTCCCGGCATCATCAGAAGGTGGGGATTGTTTATATCCATGACAGTATATTCTCAGGAATATTTGCCTAGTTAGTCTAATAATCCAGAGTTACACAGCTCCAATGTTTTTTTTATTCTCATATTTCTTTGCAAAAGATCATTTTGTTCTGCCCCAACATTCTGACCAGGGCTGAGAGAGGGAGTCAATATTAGAAAGAACCATAGCCAGTGCCTCGTATATTGAGCACCCTTTTTGTGTCTGAGAGGCCAGGTCAGTGATGGGAGAGACAGAGCAGCAGGGCCACATCTGTGCGACCTAGTAGCATGTCTACCCTGGGTAGTAGTGCACAAGTGTAGTCGCTTAGCAAGGGATGTTCTCAGTCCAGCTCCATTTCCTAGGGGGTGGGTGTCCACATCATAGCTAGCCCCTGATGGGCAGTCTTAGCAGAGAGCCCAAGGCCTGAATGAGCCAGGGAGCCTGCATCCCTGAGACTCCTCCAGGCCACAGTTGGGGCATGGTTTTGGGAGGGGAGATGGGAGTGGGTAGGGGAACTCATGGTGTTGCTCCACATGCTGAACATGTGTCATGAAAAAAAAGTGTTTCTTGCAGCATCTTTCACCAGAACTCCAGTTAAAGAGCAACCCCTGTCTTCCTGGTGGTGTGTAGAGCCTTGTCCGCTGCACGCCGACAGCGGAACAGTGGTGCAGAGTTTCCATAGCATGTATTGAATGTTTCTTTTCAAGGTGAAGTACGCACTGATCAGTGCCCAGAGGTGTATGATTTGCCAAGGGGACATTTGCAGGTACAGGGAGCAAGCAAACGACACAGCAAACTACGGGAAAGCACGCAGGTACTGTACCCTCCCCCAGCCTTAAGCAGAGCTCTTACTGTACCTAGCCACAAGGGCATCACTTCCATGCACCCAGTTATGCCTACGGCCCATTTGATAAGTGACCTTCTGCACTTCCCATTTGATTATTGTCCAACAAAACTAAAGGATGCAGGGGATGTTGGACAGACTGATCTGTCTCCCAAGAAGCAAGCTTATTTGGCTGATGGGTTTTGCCCCTCAGTCAGAGAGCGCTAACATAGAAGCGGTGCTGTGCTAGTCTCTGAAGCAGTGATTCTCAAACTTTTTGACCTGTGGCCCACCCTACTCAGTGCAAACATTTCCATGGACCACCAGCCAACCACCTTTGATGACCAGATGGGTTCAGGAGTGAGCTGAGGGTGGGAGTCTAGATGGGAGGGAGGGTGCAGGATTGGGCTGGGGATACAAGTCTGGGCAGGAGGGAAGATGCAGGAGCAGGATGGGGGTGGGGATCTGTGGAGGAGGGAGGGTGCAGGAGCAGGGTGGGCATGCGTGGTCTCTGTGGGAGGGGTGTGTGTGAAGGGGTGAGGTAGGTGTCTGAACATGAGGGGGACAAGAAGGTGCTTACCTGGCACCATGCCCCCTGCAGCTTCCAGGTACTGCCCCCACTGCTCCCATTGGCTGGAATTCCAGCCAATGGGAGCAGCACAGAAAACCTCCAGGCAAGAGGATTTCTGCACTGCCATTCCCCCAGCCAGAGGGGAAGGGAAGCGGCAGTGCACGTAGTTGCTGCTTCCCCCTGCAAGCTGGATCTGGCCCATGAGGCTCAGGGCTCTCCCTCCCACAGCAGGAAGCCGGCACTGGTGCTCCAATTGTGGGGGAAGGGGGACCACGGGCCTGGAGCACCAGTACAGGCTCCCCGCTGGGAGGGGGTGAGCCACGAGCCCATGGCTCACTTGCAAGACAGTTAACCACACTTTGAGAATCGCTGCTCTGAATTGATGGCGAAGGCCAGCATGCACTGCAGATTAGGGATGTCAACATGAAGTCCACTACACGATTAACCGATAAGCCTTGGTTTATTGGTTAATCACATAGATTACATGGATCTCCCCCCACGCCCCCCCTGCTGCCTCTGGATCAGAGGCAGGAAGGGGAGGTAAGTGGGAGCCAGTGCCTGTAAGGAGCTGGCTTTAAGCAGGCTCCCCGTGAGCACTGGATCCGCCTGCCACCCCACCCCTGCGCTGTTGCCTCTGATAGAGGGGCAGGCTGGAGCCAATACACACGGGGAGCTGGCTTTTGGTTCTCCAAGTGTGCCGGCTCCACAGACCCGTCTTCCCCCCCGAGGCAGCAAGGGGGGGGCAGGCAGGAGATGGTGTTGGGAGGAGCCAGCTTAAAAACCAGTTCCCACAGCACCAGCTCCCCGGTGCTGCCACCCCTCCTCCCTGCACTGCTGCCTCTGATACAGGCAGCAGCGGGGGGTGAGGGCCAGCAGGTGCCCAGGCTTGCCACCCCGCACTGCTGCCGCTGGTTTTTAAACTGTCTGCCCTCGCAGACCACGTCCTGCCTGCCACCTCACGCTGCTGCCTCTGATAGAGAGGCAGCAGCATGGAGTAGCAGGGGGCTCCCCGAAATTGGGGCCGGAAGCGCACTGGCTGCCGGCCTGCCCCCAGGGACTATCGAATAGTTGTGTAACTGATAAGATTTCACGGGGTTACACGACTAGTCAGTTACACACTATCGAACATCCCTACTGCAAATAATGGGGCACTGTCAGTGAGGAGCAAAGGGAGCAGAGTTTAGCCGGGCTTGTCTGTAAGGGGCAACATGCAGAGCAGGGGAGCTAGCTTAGCCACCACAGCTTTCTGACTTCTTTGGAAACCATTTGCCTGGTGCTCTTGTGGAACTGCTCTGCGCAGGGTAAGGGGGGGGGGGACACAGGAGGCTCATCCCTGTCTGAGTAGCCCTCTCCCCGGGACAGAGGCATGTGGAATAAACTAGTGTACACTGGTGAGCAGATACTCCCACTGCTAGAGAATGTAACATAAAGGGCAAACTACTGGTCAGTGCAGGCCCTTTCCTTAAAGGTAGCTTTTCCATTGTTCTGTTCATTTTGTATCCTTTTGTGATGGTACACACCTGGTTCCAGCCAGCAGAGTCCTTTCCAGCTTCCACTGGGTAGCCTTTTCTGACTCCCTCCTACTCCTTCTGTTGGGTCCCCCTTGGAGAGACTTCCCTGCTCCTAATCTCCAGCAGGCAGTCACAGGACACTTTTGTCAGCAGATCCCTCTCCATCATGTGCCCTTTCTGAGACTACAGGTCTCAAGGGGCATAACAGGGCTATACCAGATGTGCTGACAGCCCCTTAAGGCATGCCCTCCTTGGATTTTCTAGTGATGAAAGAGGCCCCAAATGAAGGGAAGGATTCTCTGTGTTGTTAATAATGGCCAGGGGCTCTGCAGTGTCTTGCCAGTAACCTGCTATGTGTGTGTCTGTCTCCCCCCACTCAGTTGGTATCTGAAGGCTCAGCATATTGCTCCCAAAAATGGCCGTCCGTACAATCAGTTGGCTCTGCTGGCTATCTACACGGTAAGAGCCTCTCTGTGCATGGGGGTCTAGAAGTGGTGTGGTCTCTTGGGCGATCGAGGCTGCCCTTCCGGGGGATAGGGGTGACCATGTGTGGGGAGCAGCTGCCTGTGGTTTTCACGACGTAATGGGGCTATGCTGAGAACAAATGAGGGCACCATAGGTAAAAGGGACATGTTGTCCGATGTGGGCAGCAGGAGTTCTTGTTCTTGGCCTGTCTGCAGCTCTTGGGCTTGGGGTAGTTACTGCTCGGTTCCATGCTGTGTTTTGAGAGTTTCTAGTGTAAGTCTGAACTTGGTGCCTATGATTCTCACCAAAGGTACTACTTCTGGCCACACCTGCTGCATTCTGTTCTGCAAGGGCCTAGTGCAGGGGTTGGCAATAATTTTTGATGAGGGGCCACTCCAAGAATTTGGAAAGTGGTTGAGGGCCGCCACTCTTCCATGGTATTAATGGGGAGTCTGAGCATGGTATTAATGGGGAGTCCAAGGCAAAGGGCAGGAGCAGCACGGCAGTGCTGAGAGGAGCAGCTGAAGTGCTGGCACTTGATAACCTCCCAGCCAAACCTGTCAGGATCACCTGTCAAGGGCTCCAAGTCACCAACCACTGGCTTAGAGGGAACACTGCTGCCTGTCCCACCCCCACACAGGCTGAAGCCATGTGCTGCGGAACCCCTTGAGATTCGTGCCTGTCTGTTATTGAAACAGGCAGCTCCCATTGGCCAGTTTCTGTCCAGAAACCGGACAATGGGATTGTGCTGGGGGCAGGAGCAGCTGCTAAAGATTTCCCCCCACTCACCTCTGGACTCTCAGTTGTTAAAGAAAAGCTGCCCCGCAGCCATGTTTCTGAGCAGCGTGAGGGTGGGGCGAGGCAAGCGTGGAGCCTGCATGGGGCTCCCCACAGTGTCCATGGGCTGGATCTGGTGGCTTGGTGGGCCGAATCCAGCCTGCGGGCCATATTTTGCCCAGGCCTGGTCTAGTGTGTAAATATGGCTGGTTAGCCTTCATCGTGCTTGATTCTACTCCCGAGGACACAGTCCCTATCCTAGTGAGCTCACATTCTGAATAGTCCTGTCATGAACCAGCTGGCTGTGGGCAGCATGTTCATTGGGATGTTGGCATGCAGGTTTTCGGGCTGAGGTTGGGATAGGTTTTGCCAGTGAGAGTTCTGCTGTCTGGCTTGTTAATCCTTTTGGAAAGGGTGTATTTGATGGCAGACAGTGGAAGTGTCAGGCCAGAACAGAGCGATCAGCAATCAAACATCTGCTGAAATGTGTGATCTCTGAAAGAGACCACCTTAAAGCAGAATAGCTGAAAATTGCTTCCTCTGTCCCACAGAGCAGGGCTCAGAGGTGTGTTTCACTGACAGCTGCTGCTGCCCACCTGACTCCCGGAGCAGAGTGCGCTGCCTCTGAGCTTTCTGCTATGCTGGTGATGTCTGTGTGACACAGTGTTCAGGAGAAACCCTAAATCCTAAGTGGGTCTTGCTGGGTACAAAGCCTGCGGGGCACCCCTTAGTAATGACTGCACAGATAGCCCTGATCCCAGCTGCATGCGAGGTAATGCTGACAGGACGGACAATCCAGAGGTTAGAGCATTAGCCTGGGACTTGGAGTCTTGGGTTCAGTTCTCAGCTCTGCTCCAGAGTTCCTGTGGGGCCTTGGGCAGGTCCTTTGGTCTCTGGGCCTTAGATTGTAAAATGAGTAGAAGAGGATTGTGAGGTGCTTAGATACAATGGTAATTGATTGGGGGAGCAAATCCCATAGACCAGGGCTGGGCAAGATGCAGCCCAAGGGCCGGATCTGGCCCACCTAACACTTGGATTTGGCCCACGGATGACATCTGGTCACTTCATATCCTGCTGCCTGTGCCACCGAATTTCCAGGCTGTTTAAATGGCTTGTGGTTCCCAGTTGCGGTGCTAACCCAGCAGGAGCCAGAGCCACAATCCCTTTAAATAGCCGCAGCAATCCTGGGCGTCTGCCAGGCAACGCAGTAGCAGCAGGGCCAGGAGCCACGAGCCCTTTGCAACTCTGGAGGGAGGCTAGTCCCCAGTCTCACCCCTTCTGGGGGCACAGCATGGCCTCATACCAGAATGCATAAGTGGCCCTCCTGTGAAAATTATTGCCCACCCCTGTCCTAGACAGACTTGTAGCGCGAGGAACAGAGCGAGATTGGGGCTTTCAATCTCTATGGTCACCAATTAAACGGGCTCATTTCAGTACCTGGTTCACTGGGCTTGAGGCCTTTGGCCTGCTGATTAACCTGCACTCTCCGAGGTGCACAGAGGCTTGGACGTGGAGCTGGGCTGCAGGTAAATGTGCCCTTCGAGGCCCCATGGTGTCTGGGGCACGTCTTGGAAGCAGGACATGACTGCTCTGGGTGTGCCAGGTGGTACAGGGCGATGGGTGGCCGGGACTGGGCTCATACCACATGCTCCAGAGTGAGGTGGAATGTTCATCTGGTTGTGTTTCTGCAGAGGAGGAAGCTGGATGCTGTGTACTACTACATGCGCAGCCTGGCTGCCAGCAACCCCATCCTCACAGCCAAGGAGAGCCTCATGAGCCTGTTTGAAGAGACAAAACGCAAGGTGGGTCCTAGCGCAGGGCTGCCTGATGCTGCAGGTGCTGCTGCTCCTTGCTTGATGGTGCCTTCCTTTTGCCATGCCCTGGAGCTGGGCTGGCTGACCGTGCAGGTGCTAAGGCTGTATTGCTCTCACACTGCGGCATACTGGTATAGTGGCAGGGGGCTTGGCAAATGGCTATTGTGCCTGGATTTGGCTCTTGCATAGTTCTGAGAGAGTCACTTCTGAGGGTGCAAAGGAGACTCAGCTGCCAAAGCAAAGCCTCCTTTCCTGTTTTTCTCCAAAGAGCAGCAAGTGACTCAAGAGATCACTGATAAGCTCTGTCGCTTTTTCGCCTCTGGTCACTGGTTAAAGGGCATCTTAGGAGGCAGTGGCTGAAGATTGCTCCAGTCCCTAGTGGAACAGGTATCCACCTTGTGACAGTCACCATCACCCTACTTGGCATGCTCGTTGGGGGTTATCAAAAAGGGGTTATGTTCAGATGGGCCATGGAGCCTGAGCACCTCTCCTCTCCCTAGAGGTGGACTCTCCATCTTGGCAGCACAGGGCTATGCTGTGTTTTGTGGCTAGATAACGTCTTTCAAACTCTAGGGCGTTCAATCTAGCACCTTTCACCAGTGCTGAGGTGGCAAAACACCAGCAGCCAAACAATAGAGCTAGCAGCGAGTTGCTGTGGTTTGCAAGCTGGGTGATCAGTTGGCTTCTGACAGATCCTTTACCTTGGAAATGAAATGAGAACTACTTTTCCCAAGCCATGATCCCAGAGGTTTCTGAATCTGTGTGTCTTGTCTGCCTAGGCTGAGCAGATGGAACAGAAGCAGCACCAGGTGCTGGAACTCAGCCCCAGCCGATGGGGAAAGGGCAAGAAATCCACATTCCGACAAGTTGGAGACGATGCCACTCGGCTGGAGATCTGGATTCATCCATCCCACCCCCACTGCTCCCAGGGCCATGAGTCTGGCAGGGATTCAGAGCAGGACAACGGTCTTGGGAACCTCAGCCCCAGTGATGTGAGTTCTGTGGAACACCACTGTTGACTTGGGTGTGGCGTTTGGAATGCAATTGAATGACACTGCATCTGTTTTGCTTTCTTCTTGCTAAATAGTCCAGTGTTTTGGCTTCTCCTCTGCAAGCAGTGGCGGGGTCAGGTTATGGAGCTGGTGACTTGTACTGTGTGTGGTTAAGGCATGTTGTTATCACTGATTCTTTGGAAACATGCAGTCATGCTGCTGTTCCTGGAATTGTAGAGACGGATGGAAGAGGCAGCAAAACGATTCCACTGAACAGCTCAATGTAGGTGGCACAAAGCGATGGGCAATGGGGAGGTTGGCCGCTGATGATGGCTGGTGATCTCCCAGCCTTTGGGACATTTTCCCTAGAGCCATCTGGTTGGAGTTGTGCTCAGGGAGGATGAAAGACAGGGATTTAACTTTTATTGTAGGCGTATGTGTGGGGTTTATTCTGCTGGAAGCCAGATTTTTTTCCTTTCCTTCTGAAAGGGACAGAATAAACCAAAGGTGCATCTCTCAGGTCCCATCTGTGTTCCTAGCAAGCCTGAGTCTGTGTGAGCTTGATTAGTCATATGGTGCATGAATGGGTAGGCTGAATAAGCCAGTATTAGGAGGACACCTGTGTGGAGCTCTGCCTTTCTTGAGGAATGCTAACTTTTTTGGCATATCTTGCATGCAAGAGACCTTGTGTGAGAGTTCTGGGCAGCCTTTCTGGAGATGGCTGCTGGGGAGATACCTGACCAGGGATGGAAGAAAAGGTTCTTCACACAGAGCAGGGCCAAGAGCTGCACAAAGATTGTTTCATTGTTAGAACTGGTTTGTTGTCTTCAACTGCATACTGAAGCCTCATTCTGTGCATGCCATTGCTACAGCCCTTCTGAAACACAGCTTGCTGCCAGTGTCAGTCTCGGCTTTTCCCATCCCTGGTGTTGCCGCCAGAGATACAGAAGTCAAAGTGAGGACAGCTGAGAAGGCAAGAACATCTTCCGCTAGGATCAGCGCGTGAAGCTCTTCTATCTTGTTCCTTCTTTCTTTCCTCCATCGTCTTCTGCACCGTGTCTCATTTGTGTTTTCTCTGTCCGCCTGCTCTTTCCGCTAGGGAGGGTTGAGGAGTGCTCTGTCTTGCCACTGTGTGGTGCTGTTTCTCCTCCTAAGGCGGCTGTGCCAAGCACCGAGAGTGAGTGAGGCAATGCTGACCTAAGAGAACCTCAGCCCTTGATCACAATAAGCAGGAGCATAAGTTCACTGGAGGGGCGGGGAGGCAACTGCTGTCCCAGGGAAGATGTGCCAGGATTTTGGATGCTCTTTTAAAGATGAATTAAATCTGTTTTGTTGCCTCCTATACCACCTTTAGCACTAGGCAAGGTCGGAGCTAAGCAGTCTGCTGACTCTGAGGTGCTTGGGACTATGTGTACATGAGATACCTACCTCACTACATGCTCCCCAGCTGTGGGGAAGTGGTATTGAATTTCTGGACAAGAGCAGGATAGGGAGCAGGCAGAGCCTGTCACTCCAGGACTGAGTGTAATACTGTAAAATAGCTGTTGTATTGTGTGGCTCAAGGAACTGGGGAGAGATTTGGATTCCTGAGCTTTCCTTGTCTCAATGCTACTTTGGATTCAGCCCAAGGCAATAGTGACTGAAAATGGTTATCCTGAGTCTGTTCCCAGGTATCCTGCTGTCTGCATCATAAAGCCACCGGCCTTGGACCCTGGTTGGCATGCTCAGCAGAGGCCATATACTGAGTATTTGTTCTGTGGACAGAGGCCATCGTCCTCTGGAAATGCATGCTAACACTGATGTGCCATCTGTATGTTGTTCGTGAGCAGGCGAGTCTGCTCAGCTTTGCGCTCCTCCCTCCGTGCCTTGGGCTAATCACTTCCCGCTCTGTGCCTTCTTTTCCCTTTCTGGGAGAGAGGCAATGACACCAGCTGGCCAGTGGGTTAGTAAAGCCCTTTGGTGGAGATGGTGACATGTTGGGGGAGGACAAATTCCTAGATGGATTATCACCACCACGAAGATTGAAGTGCATTCTTGCAATTTGCCTATAGCACTGTATGCAAGGCTAGGTAGCGGTTTGGGGTGGCTTCTTCTCACATCTGCCAGGGGGCAGCAGCGCTCAGCAAACTGAGGTACCCTGGCTCTGGCCTTCTCTCTGTTGGCATGGAGGCCTGCATGCTCAGGGCATCCTTTTGCCTTGGGCTGTATCCCAGAGGGCAGGAGCCATCTAGTTTGAGGGGCATGCAGTCTTTGGGGGTTGCACTCTCCTTGTCTCTCTTTCTCCTGCTACAGTGAGGTCTCTTGGAAATGCGGGGCCTGTAAAAGTGCCTTGACACTCTAGGCCAGTGTGTCCCAATTTTATTTGGCGACGGAACCCTTTTAAACTCAAAAGAATTTTGCAGAACCCCTAATAACAGTCTAATATATGGTCAACTGGTTTGACAGCTGAAGCTTTGACTTTGTCCGACGCAGCGCTAGTATATTCGTATTCAGTCACCCACGTGATCCACACTCCCTGAGAGTGAGTGCGGGGATTTGCGGTGGTCTATAACAGGCGATCGCACCACTGACTGCGTGCGCAGCGCTGAGTAGTGACATCATCGTCCCCACTCTCTGGCTAAGCTGGCATTACACAGGGACGCTTATTGTGGCAAACACAAATGAATATTGTTTTCACTAAAATTCATAAATGCTTAAATATTAATTATTATTTTTGAATCATAAAATGTTATTGTAATGGATTTTTCTCGCAGAACCTTTATTTTCACTTCGGAACCCCGGGGCCCACGGAACGGAACAGCATTTGGGTAACACTGCTCTAGGCTGTGCCGAGCTGGTGCATTGGCCCAGATGGCTGGATTGCCACGTGCACCTTCCTTCTCACGCTGAACCAGTGAGCAGCTCCATGGATTTTATAGCTGGGTAGTACAAAGGGAGCCAAAGAGCTGGGTCCCTGCTTCCTGGACGCCTCTGGCTGCCTTTTCCTTGCATGTGTCTCTGGGTTTGAAATGGGACACTTGGTGGGTGCAGCTTGGTGAGCACATTGCAAGCCAATGGAGCAAGCCGTCCAAGCTCTTTCAATTCCTCGAGAAAGGGTTCATGTTACTCAGAGTTCAAGATTTTAATCGCCCTCCAGGAAGTGCAGAGTGAAGGTTCCCACAGTGGCCTTGCCTTCTGGTTATGTGTTGAAGTAGACTGTTCCTCACATTGTCATGCAACATGCTTCATGAGTGCCACTGAGGTTAGAGGAGAGTGGCTTTGTAATAAGAATTAAATAACCCTTTGCCCTTCTGCAGAGCTTTGAGTGCTTTACAACCAGGGATGAATTCAGCATCCTTTCTGAAGTAGGACAGTACCATATAGCTACAAACAGGTTAGGCCTCACAGAGAGCCTGAGGCAAAGCTAAGCCCAGAGTCCAGGTCTCCTGGTTCCCTGACCTGTGCTCTAGCCACAAGACTTTTCTGTCCCCTGCACAGTGGGGGGGGTTATTTCTTGCCCAGTGTTGTGGGCCCTTGTAATGAAAGGCCCTTTTTCAGTACCACACAAATGCAGTGGGACAAAGCTGCAGCTGCAGTGGGACCATTGGAACTAGAGTTGAAAGCTCTTTGCAAGCCCTAGCTCTTCGCACAAGCCTTCTTCCTCAGCAGTAGCAACTGAAGAACAGTTCATTTCTGCAAACAAACAATAGAACTCCACTAGCAGCTGAATAAAGGTATGAAGAGAGCAGATGCCTTCTTGCAACTAAATGTAGCGAGGTTTTCACTTGTCTGTTGAGCATCAAGATACTAAGGTAATGGGCACGTTGGAGATACCTGCACAGGGTCTTCATTCTTGGTGATTAATGTGTTAGCCTTAATGCTGCATTAGCATAGCTCGTTGCGCATAATGTCTTTGATTTTGCTGTTCACTCTCTAAATGACTGGTGGGTGTGAGTGCTGGTGGTGAAAGTGGGAAGGGCGTGTGACAGAGCTTGTGTGAGGTGGCGAACGTAGCTGACAGAGCATGAACATTGCTGAGTGTCAGATCTGTAGGCGATACCTCTCTGTGTGATGCCATTACTGTCACCGACCATTGGAGAGAAGTAGGGCCCTTCTAGTCGCCTGATCTTTCCCCATGTCTCACTTGTACTGTGCTTGATTGGAAAATCTGCTTGCTGTTAGGTGAGCGGGGAAATGCTGGTATGAAGCTGAAAATAGTGCTTTTGAAAATGCAGTGCCAACCCTTTGTCTTTGCATGGCAATTGAGATCAGATGGGTTGTCCCTGCACCTCCTCCTGAATCCCTGTCTGGATTCTTCTGGCTCATGGAGCTTCCAGACTGTGCTTGTGTCTCTCTATGGCTGGATACAATTTGTTTCTGTTTGTGTCAGGGCGTCTTTGACCATTTTCATCTTCCTATTCTCTTTGAGCCACTGCTTGTCTAATCCACCCATCACCAATGGTGTCTAGACACCAGATGCATCCCTGCAACCGTAACCGTAATCAAAGGTGGGAGGAGGCACTTCCTGTGACTCTGGCTAGCTGGCTGTCCGGAAGCATTGAAGAGTCCTGTAGGTTGCCTGGGCTGCATGCTGCTTTCACCATAGGGCAGCTGCCCTCAGCAGAGAGCAAGGTCGCTTTCCCAGTCAGCTGCTCTGTGTTTCACATCCGTTTTCACTGGGTTCTGTTTGCTGTTTCTTCTCCATGTGCTTGTTCCTCTTGGGCGCTGGGTCACTTGGGTGACAGTTGCCTGGGACACCAAGGGAATGGCTGGTTTCCTAGTCTGTTTAATTTCAGTCTAAAGTCTGTTCTGAGCTTGGGATTCTGTGTGTGGGGATGAGATTTCATAGTGAAGCAGAATTAAACCTATTGGCCTTGTAGAATACTCCTCTGTCCTAGATCACTGCTTCACTCTCCCCCGCCAGCTTGACTCAGCCACTCTTGCCTATGTATTAATCCCACCATCCAGTCCACGCTCAGGCTGGGATTGCTCTGCTCTCTCTGGGAGCATTTCCGGTTTCTGGCGTGCTTGGCATTGTGTTAGCTAGTGACACGGCGTTGCACATACAGCTATACCACAGAGAAGTACTCTCTTGCCTTGTGAAGTCGTTGTGTGTGAAGGGAGCTGCTGTTCTCATCTGCAGCATTTCCTGTAGCTCTTTTCCTCTACATATGATTAGAAATAAGCAAGAGACCAATGTTGAAATGGCATGTACTTGGCAGTAGGAAACCTCTCTTTTCGGACAATTTGTCAGGCTAACAGGAACTTGTTGCTTCAGTCACATTTCTCATGCTAGCATGTTTCTGCACTGCCTGCACAGTTCCCACAGGCTAAGGGATTATTAAAGGGGAGGCCTGAAATTCCAAAGCCACTAAAGAGAATTGTTCAATCGTGGTGTTTTGGACAGATGGGAAAGCAAATATCGGCTGAGCTATGGGATGGCAGGAGGAGGGCAGCTCATAGAGCCATGTCCGAAGATGTGAGTTAATGGAGGAGGCTGTGCTGCTGACTGCAGAAGAGGGAGAGGCTGAGAATTTAGAGGGCCATAAGCAAAATCTTCCCAGCTTTCTGGTGGTGTTTCCATAAGACTTGGAGAGACTTGTCCACTGAGAATGTCCTGGCATCTCACTTAGGCTTCAAGCTGTTCTCACTTTTTCCTGTTTGTGCAGGGCTACGATGGTTTTTACAAGAGCCTGACAGGGGAACAATAATACCTGCTGGCAGAAGTGCGAGGCTCCCTGGTTTACTGCCTTATGGGGAGCCCAGGCAAAGAGTGACCCTGTTGTTTGGGGAGCTGAGATCTGGAAAGTAACTTGAGGCAAACCTGGCTTCTATTTCCAGTTTAAATAGTACAGTCCAGACTCAAAGCACCAGCCCTTTGATGCAGCAGGCTCTGTTCATTCTCTCCTCCCACTGTGCTCTTGGAGCACAGCTCTATGAAAGGTGAGAGGTCGCCCAGCATGTGTGCACTGGGAAACCTGCTGGGCTGCACTCACCACTTGCATGAGCGCCCCAGAAATCGTTACCTCAGGACTGGCGCTTTTAATCCTTGTGGGATGTTCACCCACAGCCTGCACCATCTCTACCCAAAATCACTGAGAGGGGTAATTCAGCTAAGTCCCTGACCGCCATGGACCCTCATGTTCATTCCTCATGCTGAGGTGCTTCAGAGAGGTGCGGTGTGTGTTCTCTCAATGTGGGTGACTCCTGGTTCTTCGACAGTGCATGAGCCAGGGCTGGGTCATGCTCCCCACAGTGCAGCTCCAGCTGACCACAGGGCCTTGCACTAGACCATTTGGGTGGGAAGGGGCTTAGCTGTCCTCCTTACTGCATCACATTGAATTAGATCAACTGCGCTGAAGTGCTAGTCCAGTGAGGAGAGGAGAGATTTCTGGGGAGAGGACACCAGGTATTAGCAGGAGGCCAAGGGCCAGCTTCCCAAAGTTTTTCCTCTCTCTCTTCCCCACTATACAAGTGGCAGACTCCTTGAATTCTCTTCCCTTGGCCCCACTAGAGACTGGCTTCCTGATTTCTCTTCTCTACCACCCCAAGCAGAGTCCCAGCTCCACCCCCACAGGCTTGCAGGAAGCTTTTTGGTTTTGGTTACTCACTTGTGGAGGTCAGGTCAAGGTCTGGGTTTTTTCCTTTGTGTTTAGGAAACGGTTTACACACTGTGTGTCAGGAGCAGGCCTAGTGCAGGTGACGTGTGACAGGGGCTTTTCATCCTGTTACTTGCTGGACTTGAGTTAGTTTCTTCTTTGTCTCCCCACTGTCATTTTTCTCTTGGTTGGCAGTGTGAGCACCTCTGAGTGCATCCCCCAGCCTGCAAACTCTCCACCTCCTAACGTGACCTCGGTCACCAAACCACCCTGGCCTTTATTTTTACTCGCGCTGTTTTGTTTAGAGCTGTGATGTTGGTTTCTTTCCTCTAACAGAGAGAGGCCTTCTCTTGGGAGGAAGCAGAGTGTGCCAGGCTGCAGTTGAGGCTGGTTAAACACTAAAACCACATTCCTAGCCTCTCTGGGCTTGAGACGTGACATAAGCCATGCAGCTAGCACTGGCTTCTGGTCCCCTAGCCTGCCAGTTACACACCTTCCCAGGCTTGCACGGAACTCTCTCTTTTTTTAGTTACGTTTTTTTATTTGAAAATATTTGTAAAGCCCCCCTCTCTTGTCTCAGCTGCACCAGAGATCCCCAGAATCTCCAGGCCTGGACTCTTGATCTCTTCCATGGGCCTTCCCAAATGTGCTGCTGAGAACTGCCACAGCTTACCAATATAGCCTGTGTGCATGTCGAGTGGAACCCACATATTGCTCTCCAGCTCACTTGACCTTTCGTCACTACCCAGAAAATAAGCGCTCAGTTACTAGTAAAAATTTCCAGAAGTTGGTATTGATTTTTCAGTCCATATTGGTGGATTTTTTTTGTAGCGTGAGGACTTAGGTAGGGACTTTTCTTCCAGCTGTGGGCATCTGGAACATTGTGGTGCCTTGGGAAGGTGCCTTTGTGAGGGGCTGTTCTTACATCCCCTGTGTTCAGAAAGGCTTGGACATGCAGGTAGAGTTCTAACAAGACCTTTCTAGATTTTACAAGCAGATGCAACCTTCCTGAAAGCCCCTTTCCCTGCGACTCGCTCTATCTTCATTTCTTTCCCATCATTGCTGAGTAGCCAGGGATTTGTGTGTGGCCAAAGCCCCCTCCTCATTCCAGCCAGCAGCTGCTGCTGCTGCATGAGTCTTTCCCTCCAGAGTGAGTTTGTTGGTCTGGGCTCTGGAGGGGGCATTGCTGAAGATAGGAGGGAATTTGTGGTTTAGGCCTAGCTATGGTAGTAATTGGCTGTGCTGGGAAAGGGACTAAAGGACAGAATGGTCTAATGGGAGTGTCATGAGAGTGTTTAGTACATTTCCCAGTGTGGGGCAGGCTCAACAGTGCTTCTTATGATGTTTGTCATTGGTCTAGGAGCTTGTCTGCATGGTCCTGGCAAAGCACACTAACCTATTGCGCTCTCACTGCCCTGTGTAGACCCTGCTGGCGTGCTCTAATCGGTATCCAGTTCATGTTAACAGTCCTGTTTCAGACCTTTTCAGCTGCTAGGACAGACAGACCTGGTTTTCCAGAGACTTGGCCCTGACAGCTTGTTCGAATCTCAGGTGATGCATGTTCCAGTGCCTACTCCTGGGTTTCACAGAGGCATCAGTCTTTGAATTGAATCCCCTCCACACCACACTGTATGTGCTGCTACTGGGCAGGTTCACATCCAAGGAAGAGGTGAGCCTTTCCGCTTGAGCTCTCCTGACAGCACCAGAATGATACTGCACAACGTTATTTTCCTGGAGAAGTTCTTACTCTACTGCAGAATGAGGGTGAGTCCTGTCTCTTGGGCTTCTTTCCCTTCTGTCTTTGTGCTACATAACAAGTGGGGTGATAACCTAGAAGGGGGACTCTGGCAGCCACCCCTTGGAAATGGCTATTCAAAACAGTGGCCCCTTCATTTGATTGTCTTTCCTTGGAAAGACCTTAAAATCATACTGGATTCTGGTCCAGGCCCCTGCACTACAGGCAGGACGAAGTATTACTCATCTTGGGTTTCTCCCAGTTAGAAATTGGGTCACCAGTAGAGATGTTAATTATCATTTGACATGTGAACTGATTAAATGCTAGGTTAAGCGTGGTGCCGATGGGGGGCTGCTCCAGCCCGGCCAGGCCCAGTTGAATTTCCCCCGTGTGCAGCACTGTGGGCCTGGCTGGACTGGAGTAGACCCCAGCCCATATTGAGCAGGGGGCTGCTCTGGCCCAGCTGGGCTGCTAATTAACTGGTTACCCATAAGCATCACCTGATAAGGGTGATACTTCGTGGGTAACCAGTTAACTGGTTAACCCTTTACATCCCTAGTCACCAGTTGAACAGCACCACATAGCAGTGGTTCATCACTCTAAAAAGTGCAGGTCTAGCACAGAGCTCATAAACAAATGAGACAATCTATTGATCATATCCTAGAGAAGGCTAAATTGTGACTTGGTCACAGTCTGTAAGCATAACACAGGGAGAGTCGGACTATAAAAGAGTCTTTAATCTATCAACAACATAAGATCTAACTGCTTGAAACTGAAGCTAGAAAAATTCAAGCTGGCGGTAAAGTGCACATTTGTAACCGTTGGAACCACTCGGGATTCTCCATCACTTGGATGGCTCTCTGTGAAAGCTCTGCTCTCGCACAACCATGAAGTTATGGGCTGGATTCAGGGACCAGGGGGCAGTTCTGTGGACTGGGCTGTTCAGGAGTTCAGATGAGATGATTGCAATGATACTTTCTGATTTTAAAATCTGTTAAATGTGTCCCTCACGTGTTCTCAGGATTACTGTTCTATCCATCACTGTTTTTGGATCTGTGGAGTCAGTGTCATCAGAAGGAAGGCGCCTCGCTATTGGGGGCAGCCAGTTGGTTTAAGTAGTGTTTGCTGAGTATGAGCTTGGCTGGAGCGCTGAGTGGGGCTGCTAGTGTCGCTTGTCTTGCTGATGCCAATGCCCACTGCACTGCCACGTGTCCCAAACAGCTAGGGATGTTAGATAGGGATTAATTGAATAATCATGTAACCTCATCGAATTTTAGTGGTTACACAATTATTCGATAGTCCCCGGGGGCAGGGCCGGCAGCCAGTCTGCTCCTGCCCTCATTCCCAGGGTGCCCCCTGCCATCCCATGGAGCAGCCTCTGTCTATGGCGATTCTGGGCCTGCCGCAGACAAAGGCTGCTCTGCAGTGGCAGCAGCCCCTGTCCATGAGGCATCCGAGCTCGCCGCAAATAGGAGCTGCACCGGCATGCGGCCCTTTTCCATGCGGCAGCAGCCCCTGTTCATGGGAGGCCTGAGCTCCCCACGGACAAAGGCCTTCCCCTGCCCTCCCTCCTTACCTGTCCATGCTGCTGCCTTTGGTAGAGGCAGCATTGCAGGGGGGACAAGCAACTCCTCAGAGCCAGTGCTCAGGTAGAGCCGGCTTCTAAGCTGACTCTCCCCAAGCACCAGCTCCTGCCTGCCCCCCCTTGCTGTCTCTGTGGGAGGCAGCAAAAGGGGGATAGGTGGCTCTGCAGAGCCAGCAGGTGAGGAGAGCTGGCTTAAAAACTGTCCTCCTGTGTGTACTGGCTCCTGCCTGCCCCCCTCACCCTCTGTGCTGCTGCCTATCAGAGGCAGCAGGGGTAGGGGGGAGGCAGCTCTGCGGATCTGGTGCTCATGGGGAGCCGGCTTTTAAGCTTAAAAGCCAGCTCCCCACAGACTCCTGTTCCTTCCTCCACCCTTCCCCTTGCTGCCTCTAATACAGAGGCAGCAAGGGCGGGGAATGTGTGTAGTCGTTAAGATTAATTGTTAAGCCTAGGCTTATCAGTTAATTGTGTAGCCCACTACACCTTGACATCCCTACAAACCACCTGCAGCACCAGCGCCAACTTGTATAGAACTCTGCTTTTAAGGTTAACCTGACATCTTGTCCAAGGAGTATCTGTAGTCTTTGTTTTAAGAGTAGCCAGTGCTGGGAAGGAGAAAACTGGGTGCTGATTAATATATTGCAGTGTATGTATTGGTCAGGTCCATTTGGTGGCTCAGAATTGGCAAGAGCTAATGGAGTTTCAACTGACTGGATCATTTTGCTGCCATGCCCTGTGTACAAAGTCTGCTCATTTTCCATCAGCCTTGCAGTGGGACCTGTTGGTGCCCTGAGAGGGGGGTTGGAAGGCTTGTCTTTTTCACTGGAGCTTCTCTAAGTGTTTCTGCTTCCATTGTTGAGATAATGACTTAGGGCCGGGAACAAAGGAGAATTCTGTGTATATTTGATGATGATGGAGAATTTAGTCAGAATATAGTTAGCTGGTGGTGGAATTTGGCCACAATGCTATGGTTAACGTATATATTCTTGCAAAAGTTGTCATGTCATCTTAAAGCTTCCTTGGTTTTATATCTCATATAAAATATAGCCCTTCCAACAACACAGCACCCACCAGTGCTTTGTTTGGGTTTGTAGGGAAAGGGAAAAGCACCTCCTACTATTTGTCCAGCACTGCACCCTCCAGCTCCCTGGTTTTTTTCAGGTTTCTACAGGCATGTTAACAAGAAGGTGGTGATCAGAGAGGGTGTGGGGCCCCTACTGGATGAAGGAGGTAACCTAGTGACAGATGATGTGGGGAAAGCTGAAGCACTCAATGCTTTCTTTGCCTCTGTATTCACGGACAAGGTCGGCTCCCGGACTAACGCGCTAAGTGACGCAAGATGGGATGAAGATGGACAGCCCTCGGTGGGTAAAGAACATGTTAGGAACTATTTTGAAAAGCTAAATGTACACAAATCCATGGGTCCGGACTTAATGCATCCGAGGGTACTGAGGGAGTTGGCAAATGTCATTGAGGAGCCTTTGGCCATTATCTTTGAAAAGTCGTGGAGATCGGGAGAGATCCCGGATGATTGGAAAAAGGCAAATGTAGTGCCCATCTTCAAAAAAGGGAAAAAGGACGATCCAGGGAACTATAGGCCGGTCAAGTTAAGGGAATGTGGATTGGATAAATGGACGGTAAGATGGATAGAAAGCTGGCTAGAAGGCCAGGTCCAGCGGGTAGTGATCAACGTCTCGATGTCAGGATGGCGGTCGGTTTCTAGCGGAGTGCCCCAAGGTTCGGTTCTAGGACCGGTTTTGTTCAATATCTTTATTAATGACCTGAATGAGGGGATGGATTGCACCCTCAGCAAGTTTGCGGATGACACTAAGCTAGGGGGAGAGGTAGATATGCTTGAGGGCAGAGATAGGGTCAAAAGTGACTTAGACAAATTGGAGGATTGGGCCACAAGAAATCTGATGAGGTTCAACAAGGACAAGTGCAGAGTCCTGCACTTGGGACGGAAGAATCCCAAGCATTGTTACAGGTTGGGGACCAACCAGCTAAGTAGCAGTTCTGCAGAAAAGGACCTGGGGGTTACAGTGGATGAGAAGCTGGATATGAGTCAACAGTGTGCCCTTGTAGCCAAGAACGCTAATGGCATATTAGGTTGCATTAAGAGGAGCATTGCCAGCAGATCCAGAGATGTCATTATTCCCCTTTATTCGGCTCTGGTGAGGCCACATGTGGAGTATTGTGTCCAGTTCTGGACCCCCCACTACAGAAAGGATGGACATATTGGAGAGGGTCCAGCAGAGTGCAACCAAAATGATTAGGGGGCTGGAGCATATGTCCTACGAGGAGAGGCTGAGGAAGTTGGGTCTGTTTAGTCTGCAGAAGCGAAGAGTGAGGGGGAATTTGATAGCAGCCTTCAACTTCCTGAAGGAAGGTTCCAAAGAGGATGGAGAGAGGCTGTTCTCAGTAGTGAGGGGTGGCAGAACAAGGAGCAATGGTCTCAAGTTGTGGTGGGAGAGGTCCAGGTTGGATATTAGGAAAAACTATTTCAGTAGGAGAGTGGTGAAGCACTGGAATGGGTTACCTAGGGAAGTAGTGGAGTCTCTATCTCTAGCGGTGTTTAAGTCTCGGCTTGACAAAGCCCTGGCCGGGTTGATTTAGTTGGGATTGGTCCTGCCTAGAGCAGGGGTCTGGGCTTGATGACCTTCTGAGGTCTCTTCTAGCTCTATGATTCTATGATTAGTAAGTTAACATTTGTAGCGTTCTGAAGATACGAAGGGCTGTATGAACGTATTCTTTCCATTGACCATCTCCCATTCAAATCGTGCCCAGGTCTGACCCTGCTTAGTTTGGCGTGTGATAAGATCTCAGGCTGGCTGTGCCACTATAGTGGCTACTGCTTCAAAAACTGGTTGGATACCATGGTTATAGAGGATGATGGAAGGCCGAGCAGTGTGTCCACCGAGCAGGCAGAGTCTCATTGTCCCAGCAGGGTGCCTGGCTGAAATTCCTGAGCAAGGAAGCTGTGCCTCAGAAAGGACTGATGCCACTAGTGGCTGGTCACAGATAAATCCACCAGTCTCTAAGGGTGCATCTATACAACACCGTAAACTCAAGATAAGATACGCAGTTTGAGCTATGCAAATTGTGCATCTTATCTCGAATCTGTTTCAAAATTTGGCACATCTACACAGTGCCAAATTTCGAAAGAACGTGCTATTTTGAGCCATTCCTTATCTCAAGTGCAACGAGGTTTACTGGGATGGCAAAATAGTGCGCCCGTTATTTCGAAAAATATTTTGAAGTAATGGGCAGCTTGTGCAGACACAGGGTAGCTGTGCAGGGTAGACGTACCCACGTGTTCAGGACAGATGTGGTAAATGGTTTGCAGCTGAGCTGGGTAGTTTAGGGGCCTGCAGCCAATGCCCTTTACCACTGAGGACACCCTAGACATGGGGTGGGCAATAATTTTAGAAGGGGGTCCACTTCACAAATTTTTGAAGTAGCCCTGGGCCACCCCAGAAAGGTACCAGAAAGGATGGGGCCTCGAGAGGAAGAGGTGGACCAGGACAATTACTCTGCTCCCTCGTCCACAGACCTTGATTGGTCTGGGGGCAGGGGGAGCACGTGAATTCTTTAGCACCATGTGCCCCTGGTGGCAAGAGGAGACTTTGTGCGCTCCCCGTCGCCAAGTCTCGATTGGCAGGGCGACCGTGAGCCGGATCATCCGGCTTGACGGGCCAAATCCGGCCCGTGGAAGCTCTCTTACCCATCCCTGCCCTAGACCTAAGAGAGCTGCCGGCTGTGTCTCAGCCTCCTGGTGGCGGTGGTGTGTTCTCTTCATGCAGTCTTGCATCTGGTGTCTCTTGATTAATGGACCTGTCTCTCACAGCCCATATTGATTCTGACACTGCTTTCTGCTCCACAGCTTTGCTGCTGTTGAGGAAAGTTTGCTGTACTTGATGAAGAACAGATACAGAAATTTAGTTCCAAACCTGAAGGAACAATTTTTAACTTGAAACAGTTTTTCCTTGGGAGTTGATGCGCCAGAATCCTTCCCTTATTTGGTGCCTTGTTCCCAGCTGGGGCTGCTGCTCAGGTGCCAGAGCTTTGCACTCATTCTGGCTCCTTGCAGCAAGCCAGATGGATCTTTGCTCATGTAGCAAGCTGGCTCCCCCGGCTCCTCCATCAGTTCCTGCCACTGCCTTTCTTGTCACCCTGACGGTGGTTGCTGTGCTGGCTGGAGACATGTTTTGAGATGTTTCTTGAGCAGCACAAAGTCCCTTGAAATTGAATCTTTTTCTCCCCTTTTCTGACTTGAGACTGTTGAACCTTCACTTCAGCTGTCTTACCAGCTCTAAAAAAGACAAGGGAGGCAAAGTAATGTCTTTATTGGACCAGCTTCTGTTGGGGAGAGAGACAAGCTTGCGAGCACCACACATCTGGCCTGCAGAAGAGGTCTGCGGAGCTTGAAAGTTTGTCCTGTTCACCAACAGAAGTTGGTCTAATTAAAAAAATATCCTTACCCTTGTCTCTGCCAGTACTAAGCTGTTTGGTAAAGGCTCTGAGCATCACCTGGGCATTCTCATTGTTCCATCTCTGATTTAAGCTGACTTGTCCACCGTGTCTCTTGTCTAATACTGGTTTCCTTAGCCCTCCTCCAGCTGTTAATCAATGCAGATCCCTTGCATGCGAACACATCCCATTTGCTTGGTGGGGCACCTTATGAAAGCTGCATGTATACAAGTAGGCAGCTTTGTCTGGTGGTGTTGCCTCTTCCTGGGAGGCACTAGTCTGTCTTCACATACTGACTCGAGACATCTTAAAGAGCTGTTTCAGCTTCTGGTCCTAGCTATGTGTAAGGTCTCCCCTCCTCTGACTGACTAGGCGGTTTGGCTTTATAACTGCTACTTTCACTGTATGCTCATAACTTCTTTGGACACTTGTGTTTCTGGGATGGCCACTACTGAATTGTCAAACCCCTGCTCTATGGTAGCATTCCCTGAAATGCTTGTAATTCCATCCATAGGCCAGACAGACAGGCAGAACTGCAGGGTCTTAATGCGTGGATGAAACAATTGTGTTTGGAGGAGGCATTTAGGTTTATTAGGAAAGGGGAAAGGAAGAGCATATGAAGGAAGGATGGGCTCCACCTAAATCAGATTGCTGATATGTAAGATAAAAGAAGTTCAGAGTTTTGAAACTAAGGCCTGGAGGAAAGCTGACATATATGGAGGAGCATGCGGTTTGGACAGATGCAGCCCTTTGGGGAGTATTTATTAAATGGGATACTTTGCATCCTAGTGCAGAGGAAAGGATAGAAGTTGATAAAGCACACATAGGAGCTGAAAAGATTCTGTCAAATGAAAGAGAATCCCATTCACTTACATCACATGTACTAAATATTGACACATTTTAGAAGTGCTTGTGAACAATTGCAAGAAGTTGAGTGCCTAGTATTAAATGAGGATGTTGTTGTAATAGGCATTAAAGGAACTTGATGGAATGATAATCAGTAGGGTATAAAATACATAGGAATCACAGAGTAGGTCATGCTGAGGGATGGGGGAGTGGCATCACTTGTGAAATAAAGCATAGAGTGGAATCTGAGTTACAAATTTACAAGTCAACCACAGGCTAGGTTTGGTACCAGAAGTATGCAGTCAGGCAGAAGCAGAAAATCTCCTTCCCTCCCAAAAAGCAAATACAAGACAGTACTCTCAATTTGTTAGTAGTTTATGTTTAAAGTTTAAAATTTTTGACAGGTTAAGGAAAATGTGTTTGCTTAACTTAGTATAGTTAAAAACAGCATTTTTCTTCTGTATGGTAAAGTTTCAAAGCTGTGTTAAGTCAATGTTCAGTTGTAAACTTTTGAAAGAACAACCATAATGTTTTGTTCAGTTAGGAACAACCACTCTTCCTGAGGTATTTATAGCTCTGAAGTTCTACTATATAGTAAAAATCTAAATGTATCAAATAGTACTGTAAAACCTCAATGGATAGCAGTTCCATGCTTGACTAATACCGAGTATACCTGTCAGAATATACCACTAACCACCTGGCCAGGATAGTGATGGTGATTATGAAATGCTTATGGCAATTAGAGAGGCTCCAAAAAACAGATACCCCAGTAACAGTAGGGAATTTCAGTTATCCCCCTACAGACTGGGAACATGTTACCTCAGGATGGGCTGCAGAGATCAAATTTCTGTGCACCATCAATGACTACTTCTTGGAGCAGCTAGTCCTGGAACCCACAAGAGGAGAGGCAATTCTTGATTTAGTCCTAAGTGAAGCACAGGATCTGGTCTAAGAGGTGAATATGTCCCGAACCACTTAGTAATAGTGACCATAATGCAATTAAATAGAACATCATTGTAGGGGGAAAACACCAAAGAAACCCATTACAGTAGCATTTAACTTCAAAAAGGGGAACTACATAAAAATGAGGAGGCTTGATAAATGGCAATTAAAAGAAACAGTCACAAGAGTGAAATGCCTGCAAAAGCTGCATGGAAACTCTTTAAAAATACCAAAATAGAGGCTCAAATTATATGTATCCCGCAAATTTTAAAAAGGCAGTAAGAGGACAAAAAATACCAGTATAGCTAAGCAACAAAGTAAAAAGTGGTTAGAAATAAAAAAATCATCTTTTAAAAATTGAAAGTCAGATACTACTGAGGAAAATAGAAAGGAGCATAAACTCTGGCAAGGCAAATGTAAAAGTATAATTAGACAGGTGAAAAAAAGAAATTGAAGAGTAACTAACAAAAGACAAAAACTAATAATAAACATTGTTAAGCACATCAGAAATAGGAAGTCTGCCAAACAAACAATGGGGCTATTAGACTATTGAGATACTAAAGGAGCACTCAGCGGAGTCAAGGCTGTTGTAGAGAAACTCAGTACATTTTTCCATTGGTCCTCACTGTAGAGGATGTGAGGAAGATTCCCACACCAGAGCCATTCTTTTTAGGTGACAAATCTGAGGCGCTGTCTAAGATTGAGGTGTGAGTAGAGGACATTTTTGAACAAATTGATCAATTAAACAGTAAGAAGTTACCAGGACCAGATGGTATCACCCAAGAGTTCTGAAGGAACTCAGATATGAAATGGCAGAGCTTCTAACCATGGTAAGTCATATATCATTTAAATCAGCATCTTTATCACGTGACTGGAAGATTGCTAATGTAGCACTGATTTTGAAAAAAGGCTCCAGAGGTGATCTTGACAATTATAGGCTGGTAGGCCTAAGTTCAGTACCAGGCAAATCAATTGAAACTATAGTAAAGAACAGAATTATCAGGCACATAGTTGAATATGATTTCTTGGGGAAGAGCCATGCTGTTTTTTGTAAAAGGAAATCACACCTCACCACTCTCTTAGAATTCTTTCAGGGTGTCAGCTACCATGGATGAGGGTGAGCCAGTGGATATAGAGTCCTTGCACTTTCAGAAAGTCTTTGACTCACCAAAGGCTTAAGCAAAGTAATCAGCAATAGGATAATAGGGTAGGTCCCGTCAAGGATCAGTAACTGGTTAAAAGATGGGGGGGAAGCTAGGAATAAATTGTCAGTTTTTATAGTGGAGAGAGGTAAATACTAGGATTGCCTAAGGATCTATATTGGGACCCATGCCAGTCAACATATTCATAAACGAGCTTGAAAAAAGAATATAAATAGTGAGGTGGCAAAGATTGCAGACTATAGAAAATCACTCAAGCTATAAGTATTAAGTCCAAAACTGACAGCGAAGAGTTTACAAAGGGACTTCACAAAACTGGGCAACAAAATGGCAGGTGCTTCAGAGGGGGAGCCGAGTTAGTCTGTAACAGGAAAAACTTAACAAATAGTCTAGTAACACCTTAGAGACTAACAAAACATGTAGATGGTATCATGAGCTTTCGTGGGCACAGCCCACTCCTTCAGATGACCAGAGTGTTGGAAGTCCAGATCCAAAAATAAATAAGGGAAAGGGGGGGTAGAGGAAAAAAACGACAGAAGAGGAGGGGAAAAAAGAGATACAGTGAGTAGATGGTTCAAGTAGTTACAAGAGGCTGTTAAGAACAATTAGAACCTCCATTGTTTGTTTGGTTGGTTAAGTAGGATGTGGAAAGTAGTGTATGAGCCAGCTGATGTCCCTGTTCATTCCATTTGTATAAGAATTAAACTTGTAAATTCTTACGCAAATGGAATGAACAGGGACAAAATGGCAGATGAAATTCAGTGTTAATAAATACAAACTAATGCACATTGGAAAACATTATTCTAACAGTACTTACCAACTCTTGAGGTCTAAATTAGCTGTTACTAATCAAGAAAGAGATGTTGAAGTCATTGTGGACTTTTCTCGACAAACATCTGCTCAGCGTGCAGCAGCAGTCAAAAAGGCTAAGAGAATATTAGGAACCATTAGGAAAGACCCAGATAATAAGACAGAAAATATCACAATGCCACTATATAAATCTATGGAATGCCCTTATCTTGAATAGTGCATGCAGTTCTGGTCACCCTGTCTCAAAAAAAGATGTCTTAGAATTGGCAGAGGTACAGAGAAGGGAACCAAAATGATTAGGGAACAGCTTCCATGTGAAGAGAGATGGAAAATACTAGAACTGTTCATCTTAGAAAAGAGGAAGCTTTTGTAAAGGGGGGAAATATAAAAGAAGTCTGTAAAATCATGAATGGTTTGGAGAAAGTGGGTAGAGAAGGTTATTTTCCCTTCACATAACAAAGAAATTGGGTGTCACCCAATGAAATTAATAGGTAGCAGGTTTAAAACAAACCAAAGGAGGTATTTCTTCACACGACACATTGTCAGTCTGAGGAATTCTGACGGGATGTTGTGTTCAGGTAAAATTGGGTTCAGAATAGAGATGTAATAGAATAGCCATTTAAATGGTTAACCAGTAAACATGAGCTTATTGTTTACCATAACAGTTACACACACTGGCTCCAGGCCCTGCTCCCGGGGAGCCGTCTGCCACCTTGAGCTGCTAGCTCTGTATCAGAGCCTGCAGCACAGGGTGGCGGACGGTTCCCTGGGAGCGGGGTCGGGAGCCAACTGCCACTCCATGCTGCTGACTCTGCAGTAGAAAGCTTGTACTTCAGAGCATGCAGTGTAGATGGCTCCCTGGGAATGGGGCCAGCAGTCGGAAGCCGGCTCCTGGTGCACACTGACTGCCGGCCCTGTTCCCAGGGAGCTGGCTGTGCAGTATAAGCTTTGTACTACAGAGCCCGCAGCGTATAAACACTTCAGATTTTCAGTGGTTACAGGGTTACTTAATTACCCGCTTTTTAACATGGCTAGTTCAGAAAGAGCTAGATAAGTTCATGATAGATATCAGTTGCCATTGGCTGGGACAGGCAGGAACAAAATCTGTGTTTTGGATCCCTAAACCACTGACTGCCAGAAACTAGGACTGGACAAAGGGACAGATCACTTGAGAAATTGCCGTGTTCTGTTCATTCCTTCTGAAGCATCTGGCACCGAACACTGTCAGAAGCAGGATGCTGGGCTAGAAGGACCCTTTGACTCAGTACGGCCATTGTATTCGTACTCTGAAGGCCATTGCATTTTCCCCAGAGAGTGCTGCATACCCAGTGCCATTTCACTGGTACCTGGCTGGGGCTGCTAGGACCTCCGTGTGGCTGGGTTATGGTGTACCTGGCTGCTCGCTCCTGGAGGGAACCCGCTGCAGAGTGCAATAATCTGTATGTTCAGGGAACTTGTTCTTCCCTTTGACCTGGAAGTGTATGGCACATACCATATAAAGAGTCTGCCCTCACAGCCTATCTCTCCCCAAAGCACCTTGCAGAAGCCTCTTGTGGCACACTCTGCCCTTCAGCACTGAAGGCTGCTAGAAGCTTTGAGGAAGTTACAAGGAAGAGAATCCTTTCTGAGCCCTGCTAACTGTGCTCTGCCTCTGCCTGGGTCCCTGGGCTGTATTCCGTGCCTCTGGGTCAGAAGCTCATTACCCTGTGTTTGGGGAAGTGTTCCCTGCCCCCACATGGCAGAACAGCAGGTGAGGTGACTTCTGCTTTCCCCAGCCCCCGAGCCCTGCGCTGCTCAGTGGAAGTCACTGTTCCCTATTGCTGCAAAAAGCAGTATTTGACTGGATGAGCAGGAGGGTTCCCAGGGACTGACTGGCAGGTGAGTCACAAGGGGAAGAGTCATTCGGAGAGGAGCCCAGTCAAAGCAGCCAGTGGCCTGAGGTTGAACTCTGCAGCTTTCATATCCGTGTCAAGTGATTAGCTCATCAAACGCTGGGGGGTAGATGTTGTGCTGAGACAAGTGCAAGAGGTGCTGCCCAGAGGTGCAGCTACCACAAGCACATGTAGACTCCTCTCTGCCCAGGCCTGCCAGGTGGCTGGTGCTGCAGATGCTGGCTAGTGTATACCATGCTGTTTCCCCAAGGGGTTCTCTGTGCATTCTTGCATCCACTTCCTAGAAACAGTCACCAAGGCCATGTGGGGCCCGCTTAGCACATGGACTCTCGGCAGCTCTCCTTGGGGCCGTAGGTGGGAGCAGCCCTAGCATTGCTCTGGACCGCAGCTTGGTGCTCCCTGCTGGAAGGAGTGGAGCTGGGACGCTGCTTACTCCCCTTCCCCTTCCTCTGAAAAGGCTGGTTCATGCTGTGTGGGAAGAGTCTGGTACATGCTTCCCCAGGGTGTGCATGTGTCATTTTCCACTCTCAGTGGGGCGGGTTGCCACTCCCCCACTGCCAGTAAATGGGTGCAGTGGCTACAGGCTGAGAATTTTTGGGGGCTGTGGTTTGGGAGTGGGGCTGGAGGAAAAGAGCTTTTGTGCGATCCCACCCTATCTTCCCCACCCCTTTCTCATATACATGCAGCCTGCAAACAGAGTCTGGTACAGCTGCCGTGAGAACATTGAGCATGTGTGGGCTCATGCTGGGGAGCGGGCAGGTTGATGGAAGCAGGACCTGGGCCAGTCAGCTTATTCCCTCTCCTCAAGGATCCCGGAGGTGGCAAATTCTCTCCCATGTCTCCAGCACCAAAGCAAGCATGCAGGGCAGGGGGCTCGGCCGCCCATTTGTGCTCTGGATTCATCTCTTTGTGGGCAGAGAGACTTACCCCAGAGACAGGGTTTCCTTAACTAGGGCATATGGTAGGACCTGGGAGGCTCCACCCAGGATGCTGGGATACCCCAGTGGTAACGTACTTCCTACAAGCTTTCTCCTGTCCATCCAGTTTCCTTGCCTTAAATGCTCCGTTTTCTGGCCTTAGCACCCCAGAGCTGTGTTGCTGGCCCTCGACAGGCAAAGGAGAGGCTGCCTATGCTGTGCTTTATTTAAACTTGCCGGGCACAATGAATTAGGGCCCTCACTGAACATTGCTTGCTCTGATCTCTGTTGCTCTTCAGCCTGCTGACCCAGTATTCCTCAAGTCTGATCCAGCATTCCCTATAAGCTGTGTGCTTATGCAGCCGCTCAGGAGAGACGGCCAGTGACGTTTCAATGCAACGCAAGGGGTTCTTCGGAGCTGCAGTAAGATGGCTAATGAGCGAGTGAAAGCCCCGGCTGCAGGGCCAGTATAATTGGTCTAGGGCTTCTTATAAGCCCAGGAGCGACGCTGCAGCAAGGCATCTTTCTCCTGCCTGGGTTCTGAGGGGATTCAGGTCAAGGCCAGTTCTACCCAGTTGAGCAGCCCCACTGCACAGGGCTTGCCATTCAATGGGTGTAGGCCACAAGATGAGAGGTGATTAAGTGTCAAAGCTGGGACCGTCATGTCATGGCAGATACCCACTCCAGCAGGCCACTCGTTCCACACTTGTACGGGCGCTCCAGCACTGCCAGGCTACTGCCAGGAATTCATTTCTGGGCTAGAAGCTGAATCTTTACCCTAGGGGATGGGGCACTGCGCTGGGACTCAGGAGACCTGGGTTTAATTCCTAGCTCTGCCAATGGCCTGCTGGATGACTATGGACAAATTGCTTCACTCCCTGTGTTTCCCCATCTGTAAAATAGGGACAGAGAGAGTGCCCTCCTTTGAGACTGAAAGGTGGAAAGCACTATAGGAGAGCTAGGGGTTGTTACTGGTTTCCTGGCCACAGTCTCTTCTCCAGGGGGTGGAGAGTTTGGGTCGATGTCATTGTCTCCTGCCACAATAGCACTGTGTCCGTCCACAGTCCCTTTCTTACTGGGATCTGAGAGCTTTACAAATGAGCCTCAGTATCGTGTGAATAAGAAGGGTAAGACATATATAGTGTCCTGTGTATCCTGCATTGTAATGCAGCCACGTCTTGGGCGTAGCACAATAGCTGTTTAACCACACACAGCAATGTCTAGGGCAGTTTAGGGAAGGGAGGAAGGCCAATATTCAAATGAACTTGCAGAGAGATTTTTTTGAGCAGCAGGATGTAATTTACATCTGATGCTTCCTGCAGGCACCCAGGGTTGGGCTGCATCTCACTACCACTTGCCTTCTTGTGCCTGCTGTGGATCCCAGTCTCCACTAGCCAGGGACAACATCTCATGCAGGCTCTCGGTCCTGGTGCAGGCACACTCCAACCCACTGTGTCTCAGAGCGTCTCCCAGGAGTGGACAGCTCAATCCACAGGGCACTTTCTGAATTTACAGATCTGCTACTCACAAAGGAATAGAACATGTCAGTTCACCAGTTTATTCACCTCAGAATCACTGCTCCGCTTAACACAGTGCTTTCCAACCTTTTTACACCCAAGATCACTTTTTAAATGTCAGGGCAAGCCAGGATCTGCCTCATCCCTTCTCCAAGACCCTACCCCTTTCTTGAGGCCCCGCCCTCTCCAAAGCTCTCCGTGAACTATCCATTGCTAATGGAAACTCACCCTTAATTACATAATTACACCTGGGCCCTTTTGCTAGTGCTGCAGCTGGGGAGAACAGTTTAATTTAAATTATTAAACAGATTAAGCATTTTAACTTTCTCATGTTAGTTTATCAAACTTCATTTTAAATAAAGTAAAATATTAATTTATGTCCAACGCAAAAGGTTTCAATGTTTTCTTTATTTATGGCAGGGATGGGGAACCTTTTTTGTGTTGGGGGTCACTGACCCACAGTTGGGGACCACACAAGTGAGAAGCAAGAAAGCTCCTCCCAAAACCCCCAGCCCTCACTGATGTGGCCCCCAACTGAGACCCCTCACTCCTCTGGCGCTCCAGCCCCACGGAGTGAGGGGAAGGAACAGGGAGGACTGAGGTTCAGGGCTTCCCATAGGCCAGATTTACTTTCGTGGGGTTCGAGTTAGTGGATTTTGTGGACCCACTTAGGCTCTGGGGTGGGAACATAAATGAGGGGCTCAGTGTGCAGGTCAGGACTGCCAGTGAGTGGGATAGGGATGCAGGATCTGGGGGGAGGTGGGTGCAGGACGGGTGAGGAGGGCAGGGTCTGGAAGGGACTGTGGCAGCAGGAGAGGGTGTGGTGAGGGGGTACGAGAGGGAGTTTGGGCGCAGGAGGGGACTGGGGGAGTAACACAGAAAAGGTGAGAGGGTGAGAATGCTGCCAAATAGCTAGTTGTAGAGGGAGGCAAAAAGGGCGGGGCGGGAGTAAAGGAAAGTGCAGCTTCTGCAAAGTAAAGTATTCCCCCCCCCTCACATCTTCCCTCTCCTCCAGCCTTGCTACCCTTGGCCCCATGATACCCCCCATCCTGATCCCCTGCATCGCCCTGTGACCCTCAGTGCAATCCCTGCCCCTCCCATCCTGCCCCTGCATCCACCTTTGCTGCCCCCACATCCCTGTGTCCCCAGCGCACTCGCTGGCAAGGCAGCAGCACTGGGACTTGCAGCCTCCTGGAGTAGCGCTGGGAAGGGGCAGTCTCTTCCCTGCCCGGCCCAGCCCTTTGTCTGCAGGTAGCAGCGCTGGGGTTGGGGCAGGCAGAGCCCAGGGCTGGCTCCAGCCCGGCCAGGCGCTGGGGAAGGGAATCCCCAACCCCCCACACAGCCCGCGGGGAACAGCATAGCGTAGCCCAGTCCCTGGCACGCCACGTGTGCCGGCTACCCAGCCCTGGCTCTGTGGAGCAGGCCCAGCCCCTCCCCTTCCTGGAGCAGGAGACAAAAGCTGGGGCCTCTTCCTCCCACCCCCAGCCAGCAAGTTAACAAAGAGGGGCAGCCACCTGGGCAGCTGCCCCTCTCTGCTCCAGCCCAGTGGGAGATTCAAGAAGAAATCAGTAGCATGATGGAAATGAATGGTTACATATTTGAAAAATCATAGCATTCATTCTAAAGCCTAGACTTAGCTAACAGGTTACGTTCAGGTCCTGTAGAGTTTAGCCTACCCCAAAGTTTTTCTTCTAGCGTTTTACAACCTGGCTGGCTGTGATCCTCGGTACATAAGATGTGGATGCTGGCAGCTTGTCTTGTGTAAAGGCTACAAGATACGCCCATGTATAGTCCATCAGTCCATTTTCTGTACTTGTAAACGCATGATCTATCTGTGAAACACTTCCACGGGGACATAGAAACAGCTCCCTGTCTAGCAGGTGATGGATGGAAGGAGTGCCCAGAGAAGGTATTTGTCTCTGCTACAGCCTTCATAACTTCCAGAAATACCCTCCTAGGTCTTGCAGAATCAGAGAGGCCTGTAAACATGCTGTTTATCTTCCCCTAGCTTCTATGTCATTTCCTGACTCTCTGGTAAAGATCTGTCATGCCTGGGAAGAGACACACCTGCAGGGTCCTTGTTTCAGATGGGGCTAGAGGATGTGAGGGCTTTATTCAGGTAAGTGGTAGCGATGTGTTGAGCAGTGCAGAGCATAGCAAGCAGCCATGTCGCAGTTACTCTTCCTGGGTGTTGCAAAGATTCCCACCATTGAGCTGAGTCCAAGGTACATGTATACCTATGCAGTAAAACCATCTGCACCTTTGTGGCTGTTTTGTTTCGAGCTAATCTTGGGCACTGATCAGTCCAAGTTGGTGGTTGTGATGGACACGGTAGCCAGCAGAGGGTGCTGTGTGCCCATCCAGCCTGCTCAGTTTGGCTTTACTCTCCAGCTGTTTGGCACTTGCCCTGTGCCTATGTGCATAGTGTTTGTGAGAGTTCGGGTATGTCCATTTGGTTCCCATCTGCAATGCCCACCCCCACATCCAGGCCAGGCTATTCTCTCACCAGAGACGCTGTTAATGCACAGGAAATCAGAGAGTGTTTAATTGTTTTCTCCTCTTTTTTTTTTTTTCCCATGCAGCTGAACAAAAGGTTCATCCTCAGTTTTCTCCATGCCCATGGGAAGCTGTTTACCAGGATTGGGTAAGTGTGCAGGATGTTTATTTTATTTTCCTACATTACAAGTCTTTTTGGAATTTAATATTGTTAGCAACTAGGCTGTGTTTGTAACTGAGGGCACGGGGTGTGAATTCTTGCAGGCCTAGCCTTCTGGTTCTTATTCTCCTTAGCTGCCCTCCAGTCCTGGGCTGGTTATTGTTTGGGCTTGTTCTCTTCTCACCCACCTCGAGGCTATGCCCTGTCCAGGCCGGGAACAGAGTACAGGCCTGGCCTTATGCTGTGGGCTCTGGGACTCCTAGGAGCAGCGTTGTATTTCCAGTCCCCTCCTTTGTACAGCTGTTCCCAGATTTGCCCACCAGATTTTTTTCCCAGCAAAGAGGCTGCTTGCCTGGCTTCTCTGGGTCTCACTGGCTGCTCAGGTGTTTTTTTCATTCCTGTTACTGCAGACCTGCTGTTCTGAAATGGTGAGACAAGCTTTATCCCTCGGTCACTTTGGCTCCTTTTCCCTGGAGGCCTGTTGGTTAAGCACTACTCACTTATAAACAGCGCTCTTAGCATATCTGTAATAATGGGGTGCCAAATAATCAGATGGCCCTCCTTGAAATATAGCACGTCTGATCTGTGGAGTCCTGCAAATCCGTGGATATCCACTTTCTATCTGCAGGTATCTGCCTTTGTTTGTGTGCATGCGAATATCTGAGACTCCTTTTTGTGGATACAGATGAGGATGCAAAGAGTTAACTGGCCTAGCTGGAGCAGTACCCCGCCTGTAGCACAGTGGGCCCAGCCCAAGCAGTCCCTGCCCACAGTGCTGTGCGGTGGGCCTACCCGGAGCAGTCCGGGGTTCGATCAGTTAACTTTTTAAATAGGATTTGGCATCCCTAATATAGATGCAGGTGCAGATACAAATTTTGTATCTGTGCAGGGCTCTACTCATCAGGCCTGGGCTGGTCCAGAGAAGTGATTATTCCCCTTTATTCGGCTCTGGCGAGGCCACATCTGGAGTACTGCGTCCAGTTCTGGGCGCCCCCCCCCCCCCCCCCCACTATAGAAAGGGTGTGGATGGATTGGAGAGGGTCCAGCAGAGGGCAACCAAAATGCTTAGGGGGGCTGGATCACATGACCTACGAGAAGCTGAGGGATTTGAGTTTGTTTAGTCTGCAGAAGAGATGAGTGAGGGGGGATTTGATAGCAGCCTTCAACTTCCTGAAGGGAGGTTCCAAAGAGGATGGAGAGAGGCTGTTCACAGTAGTGACGGATGGCAAAACAAGGAGCAATGGGCTCAAGTTGCAGTGGGGGAGGTCCAGGTTGGATATTAGGAAAAACTATTTCACTAGGAGGGTAGTGAAGCACTGGGATGGGTTCCCTAGGGAGGTGGTGGAATCTCCATCCCCAGCGGTGTTTAAGTCTCGGCTTGACAAAGCCCTGGCTGGGTTGATTGAGTTGGGATTGGTCCTGCCTTGGGCAGGAGGCTGGACTTGATGACCTCCTGAGGTCTCTTCCAGCCATGTGATTCTATGACATCCCAGCTTGGAGGACTCACATCTGACCTAGGTGCACAAGTGCAGTCTTCCCATGGTATCTCTGTGAGTCATCTGAGCTGGGCCTGTTACTGTCAGATGACTTGGTGCTGAGTGTTTGTGTGTTTGCTTATCGTGCAGCATGCTCCTTCTCTTCTCTTGCTTCTCCGTGGCCTCGAAGGTGGTATTGTAACCAGGGTTCCCATGACTCCTACAGTTTCTGATAGGGCTGTTTGTTACTGGTTACCAGACTGAGACTTGTTAGAGCCCACAGAGAGAACCCCACACAGACCCCTGACTGGCTCATGATCCTGTCTCGTATAGCAAATTCTTCAGGCAATATAGTTTCTTGTTCTAGTAGGGCCTGTCTTTCCACCCTCCCTGGAAAAAGGGAATGTCTGTCTTATGGGCTGACACATGTGTGCATTAGTAGAAGTGTTGAACACAAGCAGTGAGCTTTGCTTGTTCTAGAGCTGCAGTTCCTGCCTCAAGTAGCTCACATTCCAAGCTGGCTGATCAAACTGTGCCTTTGAAGCCACAGCTGTCTGCAGTTTCTGTTGTCTTTCAGTGTGATTTGAGGATCTTCCCAACTCAGTGGGCAAAGTATGAGCCACTCTGGCCAATTCAGTGGAGAGCTGCTGATAGCTACCATTATGAATCCCAGTCTGTGCCATAGGGCAATGTTTATCTGAATGTGGGCAGCTCGCTAGTGAGGAGTCAAGGAACAGGATGTCCTCTTGAATGGAGAAACAAGGGCAGATGGAACATGTAGTAACTGAATGGTGTTTTTCTGCTTGAGGGCATTGTGTGCACAGACCTGCCTGTCCTGAGCTCTGCTGGGGTCGTGCTCAAGGCTGGGTGAGGGTTTGTGTGCTCGCCAGCAGGATGGATTAATGGGGATGTGGTGGTGATCGCTTGCAGATTTGTCTCCTGGGACTTTCATAAAATTTAAGATGAAGCATTTTAGGAGGTCACTTCCCAGGACAGCCATTTAAAAAAATATCCGAGTATGTTTAATGACCGACTCTCTCATGTTCTTAAGGGAACTTGAATGTAAGTCCCGGGAAGGGAAATCCTTTGGAGGTGCTAAACAGCGTCTGTGCTTAGAACAGGTGAATGCTGAAAAATAGATCAGACCTACCGTTTGTGCTTAGATCATTTACCTGTGGATGACATGGGCCATGTTCTGAGGCGTAATTAGAATATCTCACTGCTGAAGAGCAATGGGAGGCAGTTCAGTGAAGACTTCCATTCCACTGCTGATCTTCTGAGCTCTGGGCTCACCACACATACTCCCAGATGTGCTAGAGTTATCAAAGCACAGCTGCATGGGTTGATGAACCCTCGCTCCTTCGAGCCTTCCAGAGTCCCAACATGACAGTAAGGTTCATTTCCTTCCGTAAGAAAGGAATACATCGGGGAGAACTCCACCCTGCACAGGGAACCTTTGCCATGCTGAGACCTGGGCTTGCTTTGCGCTTACAGGTTCTGTGGTGACTTGGACGTGGTATGAGACTGTATCGAAGTCCGGAGGCCGTTAGAAACACTCCATCTCCCAAACACCTCTTGGGAAAGGGAGGCTCAACTGTCCTGAAAGGGGCCAGTCCCTTCTGCAGGGCTACAGAGGAGCAGGGCTGTTGTAGTAGCCAGTATTTGATGCAACAGATGGCTTTGTGCTGCTTCTGCAGGCAGCATGCAAGGCATGGACTGTCCTGCTGCTGGGCTGGGCTGAGTTTCAAAACACACCTGTGAAGCTCAGCCTTTGAAAGTAGAGTGAATTGCATCTGTGACGATCCAGCCAGCCTCAAAGTATGTTGGGGAAGCCTCAAAACATTGTCCTTGTGGGTTACCAGAAGCATCTCGTTCATCCAGCCTGTAGCCTTCTGCCATTGCAAGGTCTGAGTGCGGGGGAGGACAAAGGAGATTGACACTTGAGCATGTCCTGCAGGCCCCGCTGCTCCAATGCTCTTATGCTGAAGCTGCTCCTGCTTCTTCCCAGATGATTTTCAGCTTTCCTGTGCATCTCTGGAAGGGTACCCTGTAACCCTGTGCCAGTGCTGACTGGAACTGGCAGTCATGCTGGTACACTGCCCTGGCATGGGCTCCTCACTAGGGCAGAACCACTTTCCAGAACAGTGTGGAGTTTGCTGGGGGAGGTCAGCAGTAAGGAGTAAGCAGTAACAATCTTTCCAGTCCGCTAGTCTCTCTGGAGGATGTGAGCAGAAACTAGTTAAGATAGACATTTTTAAATCAGAAGACTTAGATAACTTGCATCCAAGAGCTTTAAAAGAGCTGGCTAATGAGCTTGCTGGACCATTAATGTTGATTCTCAGAAAGTCCTAGAACACTGGGGAAGTTCTAGGAGAGTGGAAGCAAGCTACGATGATACCAGTTTTTAAAACGGTAAACATTTGTGATCATTATAGACCTGTCAGCCTGACACTGAGCCCAGGGAAGATAATGGAGCATTTAATACAGGGACACAGTGAATAATAGGGATATAAAATCCCAATTAATCAGTTAACCTAACATTTAACTGGTTAACTTAATGGTTAATCTGTTAACAGACTAAGCGGGACCCCAGGTGGGAGACCGCTTCGGGACCCCAGGTGGGAGACCGCTTCGGGACCCCAGGTGGGAGACCGCTCCGGGACCCCGCAGGGCTGGCTCCTGGCCCAAGCCACCAGCTGCATGGGACCAGCTGCTCCTGGGAAACTAGTTAACCATTATCTAGTAAGCATCACCAAGTAAGGATGATGTTTACCAGGTAACCAGTTAACTGGTTACCCATTCACATCCCTAGTTAATAAATAATTAAAGGAAGGTAATGTAATTAACAAAATGAATTTATGGAAATAGAATCTATCAAACTAACTTGATATTTTTATGAGGTTACAAGTTGGTCGATAAAGGTAGTAAGGAGTCCTGTAGCACCTTATAGACTAACAGATGTATTGGAGCATAAGCTTTCGTGGGCAAAGACCCACTTCATCAGATGCAAGTGGGTCTTTGCCCACGAAAGCTTATGCTCCAATACATCTTTTAGTCTATAAGATTTACAGGATTCCTTGTCGCTTTTGCAGATCCAGACTAACATGGCTACTCCTCTGATACTTGATAAAGGTAATAGTTAGGGATGTGAACGACTAGTTGCTCCCCACACACACGCTTGCTGCCTCTATCATAAAGAGGCAGCAAGTGGAGGGAGAAGGGGGGGTGCTTCAAAGCGGCAGCGCCACATGGAGCCCGGGAGTCCCCAGCTGGCCCAGGCTGCTATCAGAGTTTCAAAGCGGCAGTGCCACATGGAGCCCAAGGTCAGCTGGGGACTCCTGCTGACCTTGGGCTCCATGTGGCACTGCTGCTTTGAAACGCTGCAGGGAGCACGGGGCCAGTGGGGGGCTGCTTGAGTCCCCCACTGGTCCTGTGTTCCCCACAGCACTTTCACCTTTGAAGTGTAGCAACCACCCTGAAGTGTAGCTTCCGTACCTAATGACTGGAAGGTAGCCAACGTGACACCAATATTTAAAAAGGGCTCTAGAGGCGATCCGGGCAATTACAGACCGGTAAGTCTAACTTCGGTACCTGGCAAATTAGTCGAAACAATAGTAAAGAATAAAATTGTGAAGCATGTAGAAGAACATAATTTGTTGGACAAAAGTCAACATGGGTTCTGTAAATGGAAATCCTGTCTTACTAATCTATTAGAGTTCTTTGAAGGGGTTAACAAACATGCGGACAAGGGGGATCCAGTAGATATAGTATACTTAGATTTCCAGAAAGCCTTTGACAAGGTCCTCACCAAAGGCTCTTGTGTAAATTACATGGCCATGGGATAAGAGGGAAGGTCCTTTCTTGGATTGAGAACTGGTTAAAAGACAGGAAACAAAGGGTAGGAATAAATGGTAAATTTTCAGAATGGAGAGGGGTAACTAGTGGTGTCCCCAAGGGTCAGTCCTAGGACCAATCCTGTTCAACTTATTCATAAATGATCTGGGGAAAGGGGTAAGCAGTGAGGTGGTAAAGTTTGGATGATGACCAAACTGTTTAGGATAGTCAAGACAGAAGCAGACTGTGAGGACTCCAAGAAGATCTCACCAAACTGAGTGATTGGGCAACAAAATGGCAAATGAAATTTAATGTGGATAAGTGTAAAGTAATGCACATCGGGAAAAATAACCCCAACTATACGTACAGTATGATGGGGGCTAATTTGGCTACGACAAATCAGGAAAGAGATCTTAGAGTTATCGTGGCCAGTTCTCTGAAAACTTCCACACAGTGTGCAGCGGTCAAAAGGCAAATAGGATGCTAGGTATTATTAAGAAAGGGATAGAAAATAAGACCCAGAATATCTTACTGCCCTGTATAAAACTATGGTACACCCACATCTTGAATACTGTGTACAGATGTGGTCTCCTCACCTCAAAAAGATATTTTGGCCTTGGAAAGGGTTCAGAAAAGGGCAACTAAAATGATTAGGGGTTTGGAACGGGTCCCATATGAGGAGAGGTTAAAGCGACTGGGACTTTTCAGTTTAGAAAAGAGGAGACTGAGGGGATATGATAGAGGTGTATAAAATCATGAGTGGTGTGAGAGGGCGATAAAGAAAAGTTATTTATTAGTTCCCTAAATAGAAGAACTAGAGGACACCAAATGAAATTAATGGGTAGCAGGTTTAAAACTAATAAAAGAAAGTTCTTCTTCACACTGTGTGTAGTCAGCATGTGGAACTCCTTGCCAGAGGAGGCTGTGAAGGCTAGGAATATAACAGAGTTTAAAGAGAAGCTAGATAATTTCATGGAGGTTAGGTCCATAAAAGGCTATTAGCCAGGGGATAAATGGTGTCCTTGGCCTCTGTTTGACAGAGGCTGGAGAGGGATGGCAGGAGACAAATCGCTTGATCATTGTCTTCGGTCCACCCCCTTTGGGGCACCTGGTGCTGGCCACTGTTGGCAGACAGGATACTGGGCTACATGGACCTTTGGTCTGACCCGGTACGGCTGTTCTTATGTTCTTATGTTCTTATCAACTAAACAAATAGTCGATTAGCCAGTTAATTGAAATTGTACATCCCTAGTAATAGTGTTGATGTAATATACTTAAACTGCTGTCTGGTGTTTGGCTTGGTACCACCAGGGATGTTAAACAGTTAACGGGTGAGCATCCCAGTAAGTGTGAGCTTAACTGACCCTTGGCAGTGAACTCCATTGGCAGCCCACTGGACCACAGGAGTGTCAGCCTCAAAGAGGTTGGCAGACTGAGCAGCAGGACCTCATGGCTGCAGCGGGCTAGGCTGCAGGAGCGGAGTCGAAATAGTTAACCTTTTAAGTTCTCTTGTTTAATTGGTTAACTGTTTTAATGTCCCTAATATCACTGAGCAGGATGAAAAGATTATATCTTCACTGATAAAGTTTGCAGATGACACCAAAATTGGGGGAGTGGTGAACATTGAATAGGGCAGGGCACTATTTCAAAGAGACCTGGGTTGCTTGGTAAGCTGGACACAGGCATACAGTGTGCATTTTAATATGGCTAAATGGAAGTGTGCATGTCTAGGAATAAAGAACGTGAGCTGCACTTATAGGCTGGTGGACTTTGGCAAGCAGTGACTGAAATGATTTTGGAGCAGCAGTGGATAGTCAGCTGAACATGAGCTTCCCATGTGAAGTTTTGGCCAAAAGGGCTAATGCGATGGAGCAGAGAGGTTATTTTACCTCTGTGTTTGGCACTGATGTGACTGCTGGTGCCCACAGTTCAAGAAGATTGCTGATAAATTGGACAGGTGTCAGAGAAGAACCTTGAGAGTGATTAAAAAGATTAGAAAAAATGTAGTGTTGGACCCAAGATGCTCAATCTGTTTAGTTCAACAAAAAGGCTAAGGGGTGATTTGTTAGTCTGTAAGTGCCTCCAAGAGGAAGAAATATTTACCAATGTGCTCTTCAGTCTAGCAGAGAAAGGTCTAACCTGATCCAGTGTCTGGGAGCTGAAGCTAGAGAAAGTGAGACTGGAAATAAAGTGTAAATGTGTAAATGTTCAAGTAATTAACCATTGGAACAACTGACCAAGGGTTATGTTGGATTCTCCATCCCTGGCAGTCTTCAAATCCAGATGGGATGTTTTTCTAAAGGAGTTGCCTAGGAATTATAGTGGGGAGGCTCTCTGGCCTGTGATTAGATGGTCACAGTAGCCTTGGAATCTGTGAAAATGCGCTCTGGTAGACATCCCCTGAAAAAGCAGAGAAGAAACAGCCCTGATTTGCTTGAACAGAAAGTGGGTAAATGTGTCTGTCCCCCATACCTATCTGCTCTTAGTTTGTGAATCTTTTGGAGGCAGGAATCTGTCTTACTCAGGACTGTAAAATTGCTAGCACACTTTTGGGGCTATACAAAGAGTGATACCAAATGAAGAGCATCATGAATGTATCAGGTTTCCCTGGATAAAGGTGTCTGTAACCGCCAAGGCGTTTGGCGTTGACAGGACGCCTTTCTCAAAGCTGTGGCATTGCATCTGGTGGCTGGTTCCTTTTGATGAGTGATAGTAGCTGTGTGTGTTTCAGGAAACAGCTGGGGTTTTGACACTGACTTTCATACAGTGACTACCAGCACCTAAATGAGACTGATTGTTAATCTGCAGGGGACCCCATTTCTCTCCTGTGGCCAAGTTGGGGCGCTCTCAGATAAGATCCAGTGCTGGATTGTGTGACTTGCCCTCACTGACTGCCATATGACTGTGGTGCTGGGATCAGCACTGGGAGCACTTTCCTCATCAGGAAGTGGCTCTCACAAACAGACATTGACAAAGTCAGTTGTCCCCTGACTCCATGAGTGTGGGTCAGGCTGACACCTCCACTCAGTCTGCAAGCTCCAGCACTCGATAGCCTGCTGCTCCTCTGCAGCTGATGGGTGAGGTTGCTATCCCAGAGCTGTGAGGGTCTCCTTCTGTCCCCCTCCTGAAATGGATGCGTTGTGCTGCTACCTCGCTGTGCCCTGAGGCCTTGGTGCAAGCATTACAGCTGTTCCCTTTCTGACTGCAGGATGGAGTCGTTCCCTGCAGTGGCAGAGGAAGTCCTGAGGAAGTTCCAGGTGCTGCTGCAGCACAGCCCCGCGCCCATTGGAAGCACCCGAATGCTGCAACTTATGGCTATCAACATGTTTGCAGTGTACAACTCCCAGCCCAAAGGTACCGTGCCTTGTCCAGGAGGGTGGGGACGGGGGGCTAGGGAGCTTTGCCCTGCTCTGAGTGAACAGTAGGCCTTAGTGATGAAATCCATATTGGTGGAGAAGAGTAGGGGAAGGTTCCTGAACAAGCACAGCTGCCCTTGAATGCCGGGGGTGTGGAAGAAAGTAGAAAGAGGGCCTGAGATGCCAGGATCCCAGGGCCTCTCCCCAGAAAGCGCCACTCCTGTTCTGAGTGGGGGAAAAGCTTAGAGGTGTCTTCCTGGAGTCAAGCAGAAGAGTGCTGTGACGGAGGAGAGTGTATGATCTATTACACCTCATGCAGAGCCTGTCAGCATGCTTTCCCAGCACCTGTTTCTAGCCCCACTGGGAGCCTCACGCTGGTGCTTAGAGGTAGAGCTCTTGGAGGGCATTGTGACTTAACTGAAGGGCCAGGAAAGGAGGCTCACCCTGGACAGAGCCAGCTGGGAAACAAAGCAGGGGTTTCCAGATGGGACATCATAGTTTCTCTTCTTGTGCCTGTTCCATTCACTCTTGGGCTAGGTGTGTTCGCACCTCTGTGTTTGTATCCTTGAGCCTATTGAACAAGTGGCTGTCCCCAAACCCAGGGTGGGCACCCTTTCCTGTAGCGCTCTACAGAGAATTCCAAGTGCAGCTGAGGTGGCTAGTTCTTCCCCACATGCCTGTTTGTTTGCAGCCATATGGAATGAGAGTGGGGCAGGACTTGAGCGTCCAGGGCAGGATGAGTCAGCGTTTAAAGCTGCTTGATATTTACATTTGGAAGGGGGTGAGACCTCTATTGCTCCATGGTGCGTTGCAGTAATAGCCAGAGTTCTGGTTCTTCCAGACAGACTGAGACATGATCCCTGCCCCAAAGAGCTTGTGATTTCCGTTTTTCCTCTGCTAGCAGCTGGCTCCTTGCAGAGCCAGACTAAATGATTGGGGGACAAGACGAGCTGACTGGATGAATTGGTGGGCTGGTGAATTAGAAACCACTCTCCTTCCCATTGTGTCCCCGCCTGCTTCACAGCATCTTCCTGCCTTAAGGAGGAACTGCCCCTTGGGAGTCCCAAGAGTTGCTGCTGGATGCCAGCTAACTAGAGTGTTTCTCTTTCCCAGCTCCAAAGTGCTTTACAGACATGAGCAAACACCTGGGAGCAAGTCAGTGTCCTTATCCCTGTGCTACAGATGCAGGGACAGGGGCACAGAGTAGGAAAGGCACCTGGCCAGGGTCATGTTGCAAGGCAGAGGCAGAGCTGGGACCAGATCCCAGGTGTCTTGTCTCCTAGTCTTGCGCTCAGATCACCAGCTGCTGCAGCCCCGGTTCCAAGGGATACAGGCAAAGGGGAAGGAGCTTAGGCCGTCTCGTCTCTGGGTGTATGAAATAAGCCCAAATGTTTAAGGATCCCTTGCTTCTAAGTGAATTGGTGGCTGCTGCACCCAGCCTTTGGTCTAGGCAGGGGGCCGCCCCTTTCCTGCTAGGGGTTCGTGAGGTGCCTGTGAATTGGAGGGTGCTGCAGTTCCCACCTGACAGACAGTGGTGGGAAACCCGTGCCCTGGCCCCCGGCTGTCCCCCCTTCCCCTCCCGCACCTCTCTCACACTGGGGCAGTGGTTTTTTTCTCACAACCCAGTTGAAGACAATTGCTGATGCCTGTGACCCAGCATAATTCGATCTTTTGACTAGAATGCGGGCAGTGAGGGGGGGGCTCAGGGCTGATGCATGAGATTGGGGTGCAGGCTGACTTCCAGCAGCACTCGGTCGCCAGCGCTGCAGGCTTGCTAAGGCAGGTTTCCTGCTTGTCCTGGCATCACAGATCATGCTGTGCCCCAGAAACGGTCAGCAGCAGATTCAGTTCCTTTGCAGAGGTGTGTAAGCTGCTCGCCAGCAGGCACTGCCCCCCAGCTCCTATTGGCCAGGAACCAGCAACAGGAGTGGGGAGCTGGTGCTCAGGCAGGGGCAGCTGGATCACTGGAGCCCTTCCCCTAGACTGGCCGCTTCCAGAGTGCAGCACAGTCACGCTACAGCAAAGAGAGCCAGTGCTTGACTTTCTGGGACTCAGTACTCTATTGGGACCTGCACTTTGATAACCATGGCACTGGAGTCCCACACTTTCTTCTCCTCCATTTCCCTCCCAGCACTTTCCGATGCACAAGTTGCTTGATTTGCGCTCTGTCCCCTCCTTCCCAGAACTGGAACGCTGTGAATCAGCTGATTGTGGCTGTCCAAGTTCTGGCAGGGTGGGGAAGGAACAAGGACAGGGTGCAAATCAGGTGATTCACGTGATCTGATGGTGCCGGGATGAACAGGGAGGAGCGGGGTTCCGGTGCCCCAGCGTGCGACAGAGGTGTGTGTGGGGTGGGCAGCCATGGGGACCATGGGGCTGCATTTGGAGCACTGAGGTGAAGGAGAGCTGCTCACAATTTGCGTTTGCCCATCACTGCACTCAGCACTAGGGATGTAAAGATAACTGGTGAACCAGTAAGCATTGCCTTACCAGCCTGCTTACTGGGGTTAACTGGTGCCCGGCCGACCAGAGCAGTCCCCCGTCCACTGCACCCCACAGGCAGGCAGCTGCTCAACAGAGGATTCTTCAGCCCAGGTTAAATCTGTAGTTTAACCCGTTAACAATGTACACAGGGTTTTGCGTCCCTGCTCAGCACTGTTAGAGGTTTATCAGGGGTCTTGTGCTTATCTGTCATGTATGAGCCCCCGAGACACTGCTGATCACATTCCAGGGGTGGAAATACTGTTGTCAAAACGAGCTTGTTCCCAGCCCAAATATCCCTAACACCTGCTGAATGCTGGCAAAGTCCCATGTGAGTTTGGAGCAGAGTCTGTGGTGGTGAGAGGTACTAAGATCCGGACACTGAGGAAAAGCAAAGGGCCTGAGATTTTAAATGCGCGCAAGAGCATTTGCTGCATTGTTGCCAAGTGCCCAGTGCAGAGCTGAGGCGCTGGCTCCACGCCCTGGTGTGTGGGCTGCTGTGGGCAGAGGGCTGAGTGAAGCTTACTGCAGTGATGGCTGGTGGGAAGATGCATGTTTCCATTTCCCAGCGTATGAGTCACCTTCTGTGTGTTGCACTTGACGGACAGCGGCAAGAGGGGGTGTTGTGGTGATCAGCCTCTGTGTGTATTTGGGAGGCTGAAAGGCCTGAAACCTTTCCCTAACCAGCAGCAGCACATTCACTGAAGGGCTGGTAGATCATGGGTGATTCCATTCAGCAGCCTCTCCATGCTGGGCTGTGTGACCCTGGGGCAAGTGTAGCAGTGCTGTCCCCTGCACATGCCTGCATGTGTGGGCTCTGTCCAGGGGCAGTCTGGCTGGTCTCTGCTCAGAGCAGGAGTTATTCTTCTCTCTAGGGCAGTGGGGGAACTCTGCATTGCCTTGGGACTCTTGCTGTAGAGTGGACCTGCTGCCCATTAGGGATGTTAAAATGAGTTTATTTTGGTAAACCAATCAGACATCAGACATCTTCACAAGGAAAAACCTGTCAGTTTGCATTTCAACCTTTCTGGACATAGTCTTAACGACCTTGCTACATGCATCTTACTTCAAAGAGACTTTAACACCAGATTACAGAAAGAAACTTCAGAACTTTCATTTGTGCTTAAATTTGACACTTTATGAATGGGCCTTAACAAAGATGCTAATTACCTTACACATTATAAAGACAGCTTCCCCACTTATCACCCCTGATTAGCCATTCATTGACTTATAAACAGCTGTTCCCTCCCTCCCTCTCCCTCGCCCCACCTTCTGTTCTAAATCTGATTTGTTAGTTTAATAATGTGTTCACTTTTTTCATTGTATTTCTTTGGTATATATGGTCATGCCATTTCTCTTTCAGAATATGATCTGAGGAAGCGGGTCTGGCCCTCGAAAGCTCATCACCTATTAAACCACCTTGTTAGTCTTTAAAGTGCTACATAGTTTTTCCTTTTGTTTTGGTAAATGAGTAACTGCTGAAATTTTCAGTGGTTACATGTTTACATTTGGAGGGGAGATGGCTCGCGGGAGCTGCTATGTGCTGTGGGCCCGGTACTCTTGGGGAGTTGGCTTAAAAGCTAGCTCTCTGTGCCCACTGCCTCCCTCCCCTGCCCAGCTACTGCCTCTGTGTCAGAGGCAACAGCAAAGGGGGGGAGAGCCTGCTTAAAAGTCAGCTCCCTACAAGCACTGGCTCCTATCTGCCTCCCCTCCCCCCGCCCTGTGCTGCCTCTGAGGCAGCAGCGCATCGTGGGAGGGGGGAAGGACTGCGTGTAACCGTGAAGGCTAACCAATGAGTCCAGGCTCCTTGGTTAACTGTTTAGTCACATCCCTACTGCCCATAGAGTGAGTTGGTTCATGAACCTTCCCTTTGCTCCTGTTGATTTCCAGGCCTTCAAGACCCATGTCTGTACTAGAAAATCTTTCAAAACGTCCCTGCCAGGAGCTGCCACTTAGTCTCAATTAAATCTAGTTTCAGTATGGATAGTCTGTGTGGCTCCTCTCCATTCAGGCTCCCATCTCTGCTCAGACTGAGAGAGCTGAACTGCTGCTAGCAAAGGTTGGGATCTTGTGCAGAATCTCTCTCGCGTAGATCAGGGTGGTGGCCCGGGGACTGTCAGGCTATCTCTCCCTGTGAGAACGGGACTGGTTCTATTGCTTTTATACCCAGGATATCACTTGACTCCTGGTGGAACCAAGAATCCCACTCAGGATCTTTTCTCCTTGCTTTTGAGTGTGAAATGGAGCACCTATTAACCAGTGATCCAGCCCATCAGACATCCACGTGGAAGAGGTGTTAGGAAGGGTCTGTTTGCCAAAGCTGCTGCCTTGTATCAAAGCTGTGGTGAAGGAATTCAGTAGTGCTATGGCAGACCCTGGACTGGATGGGTGCAGGGATAGCAGCTGAGTGAATCTGAGGCTACAGTTTGTGCAGTTGCTGGCCCTGTCCAGTGTAAGTTGTCAGTGTCTGCAGAAACCTTTTTGGGGTGGCCATATTTAGCAGTTTGGTAGCCATCTGCACATGTGACTCACAAGGAAGTTTAGCTCCCTTTATCCAAACCACAGACACTTCAAGAATTTTAATTTTTCTAATTCTGTAATTTGGGGAAATAAAACTCTGGTTTCTGAAAGGGCTAATTGAAGCCGTGCTTGCAGCAGGGGCATGTTGGTTGGGAGAGAAACCCCCCCTCCCAGCCCATCTGTGCCCAATTTACTCCAATCTGGCCTCTCTAGGGCCTCTCTAGGGCTTTCTCTCTCTCTCTCTCTCTCTTTAATAATTTGTTTTATAATTCCTGGAATCAAACCCATCTTAGACACACTGTTTTATTTTACTGTGTTATTGGATTATACTTCCTATAAATCACTGGATGTTATTCACGGGCCACCACCGGAATAACTTCCCTTCTCCTCCGATGGGCCTATATCCCACACCAACGCTCACCGCCCTAGAGCTCACCAGAGGGCACCCTGGACATGCTGCCTGGAAACCCCAGCACATTGGCCTGACTCTGGGTGTGAGGCATCAGGCTGCAGCACCTGACTGCCTTCTGACATTCTGTCCTATTGCATTTGTTCTCCGGGGCTTGGGAGAAACTTGGACTGAAAGGCAGGGAGGGGCTGCCACCCATGGACATCTCCTGGGGCTTAGCAGAGCCGCGGCTGGGGACTGCTGGCTGGGCTGGTGCTTTGGGCTTGGGAATGGGAAGACAGGCTGGTCTTTAATCAGAAGAATGTCGGTGGAGTGTGGCGACCAGCCTGTGTCACCTGCTGACCATTAACGAGGGGTCTTGCTGTGTGGATGGCAGTCGCACCACCAAGGTGGCCTTGGAGCAAGGGAACAGGTTAATTGGGGTAGCTTATAGGAAATCAGTCCCTAAGATAGAATCACTTGGTTTGTGTCTAGGGCTTGGCTCACATGGGCCGAACCCTGGGCCCAAAGCTCCTCCTTCCCCCATTCTCCCTCCATTGGAGAAATAGGGCCTGGAGGGCAACAGGACTGGTGTGGCCATGCACGGGGTGAGTGCAGGCTGAGGAGAGAGTCCCCACTCTATACACCATGACACTGTCTCTGGGGGCCATCCTTGCACATCTGCAGCCACTGCTGTGCACACATGGAAAGGTGTGCCTCTTGTAAAGGAACAGGCTAATGCCTAGCAGAGCTGTCTGATGCAGACTTCCTCTGCACCAATCCCTGTCAGGTCCTCTGATAGACAGGACCAGATAAAGAAGTTTCTGCAGTAGTGCAAAGTATCTGTGCCCCCATGTGTGTGCGAGACCCTCCCTCTCCTTCACCAGGTGCATGTTGAGTATCTGCCCACTGCCGGAGAAGGAGGCATCACTCATGTAATTCTTGGCCGAATTCATTATGTACTTAGTCTGTTACTGGCTCCCCTGCCCTCATAGAATTATAGAATCATCGAGTACTGGAACTGGGAGGGACCTCAAGAGGTCATCGACTCCAGTCCCCTGCCCTCACAGCAGGACCCAGCACCATCTAGACCAGTGTTTCTCAAACTTTTTTTTGCTCATGGCCCCCTTCTGAGCCTCGTTTACCTCTGTGGCTCCCCTCATAGCCGCTGTTAGTTGGAAAAAAAGGTACATAATTTACCTAATGTTCCGTTTTTTCCATGTGGCCCCCTAGAGGTAGGGCGTGGCCCCTGGGGAGCCATATGGCCCACGGTTGAGAACCACTGGTCTAGACCATCCCTGACAGGTGTCTGTCCAACCTGCTGTTAAATATCTCCAGTGATGTAGATTCCACAACCTCCCTAGGCATTTTATTCCAGTGTTTAACCCCCCTTGACTGTTAGGAATTTTTTCCTAATATCCAACCTAAACCTCCCCTGGCTGCAGTTTAAGCCCATTGCTTCTTGTCCTAGGCCCATCAGAGGCCTTGGCCCATCAGAGGCCAAGGAGAACAAGTTTTCTCCCTTCTCCTTGTGACACCCCTGCATGAGCATACAGTATGCTTCACTTTAATGACCACAGTGACCAGATGCTCGGACTTGAGCGCTAGACCCGTGAACCCTTAAAATAGCCCTTGATATGTTGGAAAGGCAAGCAGTGTCCGCCCTGGGCGGCAGAGCTGGGCCCATCTCTGAGTGTCTCTTCAGCACTCGCTTGGTTTCCCGCACGGATCAGACTTCGCTTGATGAGCTATCTGCAGCATCGGAAAAAAGGTTCAGCCGGAAATATTTGCTGCTCATCTAGTGCAGCCGCATCTCAATGGCTTCTCGTGAGGCTCTAACCACATCGTGTATTGGAGCACACAAAAGGTGCTGGGAGCTGAGCCCAAGGGGGTCCCGTGCATTCGAGCTGGTTTAAAAATAAAACCCTGCTGTGGACAGCAGCGTTGGTTTGGTGGAGTTTTAAAATTAGGTTTAAAACGAGGCTTAATGAAACCTCAGGCTCCAGTTAGCAGAAGCAGCGGTGTGATCGCCCTGGCCGGGAAGTGGAGCTCAGCCCTTTCTCCTAATTCGCCCTCCCTGTGGTAAAGCTCAGCTGGCCCATTCTCTGCGCTCTCCAGAGTAGCGCACCTGGCGCAAGGGGAAGAGTGGAGAGAGGTTCTGTCTGGCAGGCTGGACTTGCTGAGGCTGGAAGCCAGCTTGGACACATCTCTGAGTGTTTTACCCGTAGTGGGATGCCCAGGGTATAACCGGGTCTCCTAGCATGGTAGGGTGTGCGAACCTCTAGAGTAGGTTGGTGCCGTATCCCTTTAAAGCTGACTGAGTGTTACTGCTCTTCGTATGTGCTGGGGGTGGGTCCGAAATGACACTCCCAGAGCTCTGCTTTGGGGAAGACCGTCGTTAATACTCCCCGCTTCTCCCTGTGCATGGACCAGGGGCTGAACACCCAGAGCGTAGGACAGGGATGTCCCAGGCTTGTGGCATAGCCCAAAGGAGGAAGAGGGCTGGTTTGCAAGAGTTCAGTCCGTTTGGGACTGCCGCCCCTACCTCCAGCTGCTCTGAGCTTGCAGTGCAGATGGGCTGGGAAGAGCATGCACTGACGGGCACCTGGGGATTGCTGCTTTCATGTGGGATTAGGGTTGATCCTCAGCATCTAGCAGCTCCTGCCATGGACCCAAGACCCTACTGCACTAAGCATGGTCCCTGCCGCAGGGAACTTACAATCTGAGCAGTGCCTTTGCCTTTGTACACCTCTGCTTTGTGCTGTTCCCTTGAGGAGAAAATGTACACCTGCAGCACCCCCGCCACTTCCACGAGCCGGGCCCCTTCTGCTCAGGAGAAGCCCAGTTCTGGAATAGCAGAGTGCTGCAGTCCAGGCGAGAGGGGCGTTGTCCGGTCTGTGAGAAGGAAAGGTCTCTGAACCCTTCTCCCGCTGTGCTGTAGCCCATGTGAAAGTGTGGGGCTGGCCTGAGGATGTGGGCATGAGTGGAAGGGCTGGCAGACTGTTAGGGTTTGCCCACTCTCAAGTGGCTGTGAGGGTGGGGTTTGATTGAGAGGATGCTAGACGCTCCTTCCCTTTCAGGGCGGGAAACCTATTCCTCTTGGCCACTAGATACATCAGTAAAGCTCAGGTTAGCTGCAATGGTCCTAAGATGCTTTCTGAAGAAACCTCTCCTGAGCACTTGTGGCTGGTGGCAGCAATATTTAGAGCAAAGTCTTCCTTTGCTTATTCCCCTCTATTTCCTGTTTAAAAGGCAGATTGTCACATATCTGGGGATTTATTTACCGTAATTGGAATTATTCTCATGGCTTCTGGCTTCCACCCTCTGATGCAAGACTACACAGTGTAGCGTGTCCAGAAAGCCATGTGACTTCTCCCTCTTGCCACCAGTGCCAGCAGGAGGAGATGCAGTAAGCAACACACTGCAGGGAATTTCCATTTGCAGTTCGGGTTTCTGAAATCTAGACTTTGGCTTCAGAAGCAGTGCATGGAGCAGGACTTCGTGGAGGGGAGAAAGAGGGTTCCAAGGTGTGCCGAGTGCCTGCCGTTGTCAGATTCTCCAGGCCTCCCCTCCAGCTGGAGTGGGGCTGTGCAGCAAAGGTCCTCATTGGGCAGCCTTATCAGGGGAGCTCTGTGGGGGTTCTTGTCAGGCCTTTCTGAGATGTAGGCACTTCCTCACTGTCTGCGCTGCAAGCCCTTGCTGGGGAGAGAGAGGGCGAGAGCTAGATCTCATTTCAGGGCAGCCAGCAGAGGGAAATGGTCTGTATTCGCAGCCCAGGCTCTGGTGCCTGAGCATGCAGGTTAGGACAAATCCTGTGGCACTTGGAATCCTTTTCGAGCACTTTGGTGCTGTTGTGTGACGCTAAGCCCAGACTGGCCATGGGAAGTGCCTGGTGAGCTGGAGGAACTGTGAGCACTTCAGAGACCCAGTGTGGGGAGCACGCCCTGGGAGATGAGTGGTGATCAGGACCGCAGTTATGCAGTGTGGGGAGCAGGGGAGTGCTTGTGTTGGACGAGTGAGGATGTGGAAGGTGATGCCGGGCTTGTTTGCCCCCTGACAGGAAACCCTCTCTTGGCTGTGCGTGATTTCCTCCTGAGGCTGTGGAACACTGAGCTAATTGCTGTGCTTTCAGTTCATGCCGTGGTGGAGAACATAGTATAATTGAGCTTGTTACGAGGCTTTGCAATGTGGTAATGACCTTTAGGAAGCTTGCCAGGCTGCTCTGTAAGGCCTGCCAGTGTTAAGCCAGGAAAGCCCCGTGCCCTGTGTCACTGTGCCCTGCACAGGCTCGAGACCAGCATCCCAGCTCTGAGTGTACCTTGCCCAGTGCCCTGTGGGCTGGAGGGCAGAAGAACCAAATGGCACTCGGTTCTGTCTCCTCTCTTGGTGCATTCCCAGGGCCTGCCCTGGCAGAGTGTGGGAGTGCTCGTAGGGCTGTGGGGGCAATGCATGGGGGTGTGTAAAGGGCTTCTGTCCTGCCTGCAACCAAGTGAGCACAGCCAGCCTATATCCACTCATATATTTCAGAGACCCATGTCTCTGAGAGGGAAAGTGGCTCCTTCAGCAAGCTTAGGCCAACAAGGAGGCTCTTGCCTATCTGGTCTCTCTTGGGGGGAGGCCATCTGGACCCATGCATGCTGATGCATTTGGCCTTGTGGCAGACCAGTGTTGGATCTGCCTGTGCTGGTTCTGTCTACACTGGTTGCAGAGTCATGTTCCACACTGGCTGGTTCCTGGCATTTGTGGTTAACGTGAGCTAGGGAAAGGCAGTGAGTGTCTGAGAAAGAGGGTAGGTGACTCTCTCCAAATGGTAATGCGATGGCTAAAGCAGCCCTTGTGTGCACTTCTTGCTCAGCACAGAGCTCTGACCCCACTCTAGCTTCTGCAGTGCCTGCCAGGTCCTTTGTCCATCATTCTCCTGGAGCTTTGGATTGTGCCTCACTATGTGCCAGCCGGGTTCCAGAGCCCTTTGCCCCAAGATCCATGCTGTGTGTGGGATGGGGAAGCAGCCCTTACCGCCATGCAAACCTGTGTGGTTTTCTGGCTGTTCACGCACCTGGGAGTTGCAGCTCTGCAGTGAGATTTTGTTGTAACCTTACTCACACACCTCCTCAGCATGCTCTCCCAGCGTATGCCTCTCTGCAGGCTCCCGGTGCATCCCTGCCTGAGCTCAAATGGAGAGCAGGCTCTGCTTACGCAAGCCTTCCTGCTCTCCAGATAATGGCACCAACACAGAAAGTGGGCTCCTGCTGCCAAATGTACACTGGGAACAGCATAAACCCTTCAGAGTGAGTCCTAGAGAGCCAAGGTCTGATCAGACTGCTCAGTTGGTGCTGGGAGCAGGCCTCACCCTTCTCTGGGGCCCCAAATATCCAAGGTCCATGTCGGCGAGGGGAAGAATTCTGCCACATGTGCTTGTGTCTTTAAAAGTAGGCAAAGCGGAAGTGTTGCTCTCAGCCCATCTGCACTCGGGGCTGCGCGCAGAGAGCTAGACGCACTGCAGCTGGTGCGAGGCCCTGGCAGTGCGAGGAGCTGCTGTCTGTTGGGGTTTAGTGCTGTCTACGTTGAAACATGGCTTGGGAGGGGGTTCGTGGCACAGTGCCAGGCCCTGTTAGCCTGCCCTTCTCTTTCCTTTCTCCTCCTTCTCCCCCCCACTCCATGCTTTAAAGTCACATTTCCAGGCCAGACATAGAATTAATCTCTGGGCACTTCACATTGCTGGCAGCACAAAGCAGGATGTGGGATCTTTTTTTCTCTCTCTCTGCGTCTTGGCTGACTTTTTTACCTCTCGAAGAATTTGGAAGGGCCGTGAGATTCCCCCCCCCCCTTCAGCTCCCCCCTTTCCTCAGTGCCGTGCAGTTTTTCAGCAGGCTGATCACCCTGCTGTGGCTTCACCCTAATAGATTTCATATGTTGATGCAGTTGACATCAGTATCAAACTATTTTACATGTGATCTGGTGTATTTCCTGAGGAAATCTGCAAGATATTTATTAAGAACTAATAAAATAAACCTCTCCATGCGCTTTTAGGTAGTTTTCAATTTTTCATGTCTCTCTCGTTTCCTTTTATCAATGAGTTTCTATTTTCTCCCTCTTCTCTGACTATTGCAAAAGGAAACAAAAATAAATGCTTTAAACCATTCCTGAATGGCCCCTGAAAATATTTCTGCAGTGATGTATCAGCAAAGTTGTATTTTTAGTGAAGTATTGTCAAAACCAAAAATATCCCACTGTAGTGCATCCTTTTTATAGGGGTGTGTGTGTGTGTGTGTGTGTGTTTTGAGCATTGTTCAAGCTTGCTTCAGAACCTGCCTTTCTACTACTGTAGCTTTGCCTCCTATCACAGCTGGAGTCCATTAAGTCTTCAAAATTAAAGTAATCCTGGTTAAGAAAGAAAAATTAATCAATCTAGCAGAGCTGCATTTTCCCCACTGAGCCTGGATACCTGAATGGCAGCACTGGCTTGAAAGACTCCAGCGAACCAAGAATGTGTGGGTTGGGAGTATGCTGTGGTCCAGTGGTTTTTCTGCTGTGTTCTAGCCACTGAGTGTGTTCTCTGTACCAAAGTGCTGCCTTCTGTAGCGTGCAAGCTAAGTTTTCCCTTTCTTGGTGCGTTCTGGAACATCCAAACCAGTGGGGTGTGGCTGTGGGTTATAGTCACCTGATGGGCTCCTGCTCAGGGTTCGTTCCATGGGAATCCTTTGGGGGCTTGGTACATTGGAGAGCAAATGTGTACGTGTAACTGACTGGAGATTGTAGCCTAGTTTTCCTAATGTCAACGTCATACGTTCCAAGGAGTTTTCTGTATGTGCTTTTTGGGCATCTAATCCTGTGTTCTTCATTGAGCTGTCCCCTAATGGAAAGAGCAGAAGGTCAGAGTTGAGCTGAGCAATTACCCCCAGCTTCCAGCTCCCACCCAACAACCGACGTACAGGCTGGCCTGACCTAGAGAGAATCCATTACCCAGTCTGTAATCAATGCTTTAAGCTGAGCACCAGTGTCGGTGCAGCCTGAGAATTAATGCTGGCTACTGCCATCTCCAAGACGCAATGTCTGCTTGTAAGCGTCTCCAGGCACCCAGTGCACTCTGGATTCTGGTTGCCACCAGTGGCGGGTGCTATAACCAAGGCCATCAGAAATCAGGGAGACCACAGCAAATATCATGCGTGATGCTAGTCCTGGGCCCCAGTTCAGGAGCTGGTGTCCCTCAAACACCAGTGAGGGCAGCAAGACCTGTTTGCCTGGCAACCTGTCTCGGAGTCACTTGTCTCATCTACTCATGGGCGCTTAGCATTACTGTCTGCTGCTGTCTGGAGATCTGCAGTGCTCAGTTTCCTGTAGAGCAGTTTGGTGAAAGCAGGAATTAGGGCTTATAAAATGTATTTTATTAGCAAGAAGTGTTGGTGGGTAATCGGCCACAATTTGAACCCAGCCAGATTGGAGATTAATCAAAAATCCCAGAGATCTTTTAACCAGAACAGCCGGGGTAGCTCCTTTCCCAAGCGGGAGGGCAGCAGGCTGCCATCGCCTGTGCTGTACCCGTCCTTGAGGGTGTTTGATGCTGGCATTGGAAGAAAGGAAACCTTGTTTTCCAAGAACTCTGCTCTCTCTCAGCTTGATAAGCATTTAAAATAAAAGCTGCACAATTGGAATTGGCAGAGCATCCTCATTCTTTTGTCTGTCTGTTTATTTTTTTCCCCTCGTCCCTCGACATGTGTGCTACAGCCCATGGTTGCTACACCCCGCAGAACTGCAGGCTCACACCAAGCTCTGCCCACCCCCACCCTGGCTCTTTGAAGCCTGGCTCAGCAGCAGAGCTCTGGTCTGCAGACCCCGAGTTCCATTTCTGGTCCCAGTGTCACTTCTCAGGGTGTGGCTCTGGGCTGGGACCCTGGCTGCCTCACAGTCTGCCAGGGCACTTGGTAATTGCACACAACGTGCTTTCCTTTCTGCTTGGCTTTGTGCAGGAAGGCAGCACAAAGAGACTTTGGGGCAGGTTTTCTGGACCCGGCTGTGATTGAGACCTCTCATGTTTGCAGCCGCAGGTTTCAGCTTGACCCCGTGGGTAGAGCGCAGCGAGGTTTTTTTATTTTGTATAACTTTTCATATTACCCATTTTATTTATGTGAGGGGTTGGGTCTGCTGGGGGGGGGGGGGACGGCGTTGCAAAGCCAGCCCATCCAGCACTTACTCTGCATTGTTGCTCCTGTCATGAGTTGAGGCAACCATGCCAAATTTGGGTGAGCTACACTGCAACCCTGTGCACCAGGGCGCAATACCTGGCCCAGGGGAGCCAGGCCCAGCTGTGTGGGGCAGGAGCCTCCACTGCAGCGTGAGGTTTTCATGTTGTTTTTGTTTTATTTCGTGTTGTTTCACATTTGCAAGGATCTGGAGGCTCTGCCCATGCATTACACTGTGAAGCTGGAACTGTTCTCACAACGTGGTCTTCTGGGTCTGAGGCTGGGATGGCTGCAGCCTGTTTATTCATCACGGTGGCTTGTGTCCCCGATTGGTGAATGAACTGATCCAGTCAGGGAGTAAGGGAGAGGCAAGCCCCTGCACACTATGTCATGTTAGGTTAGCAGTGCTGTGTGACTCAGAACAGGGTGTTACTTCAGTGTACTAGTCCTGCTTGGTGCTTGGTGTAACTGAGCAGGGTGTTACTTCAGGTTAGTAGTGCTTGTTTTTGCTTGGCAGCTGGGAGTGGAACCTGGTGGAACAGTTTCCAAAAGAATATTTTTGGTTTTAAAACTGAAGGTCAGCAGTTCGCAAGTGCTGTGCTTGCAGCCAACTCTGTGGTTCGCCTTGTGCCACTGGGCCAGCAGCACTGAAATCCTGATCAATTGATCTGCAACAATATGAAACCACAAATGGGGGCTGCCAGATAAAACTCCGTCTCGCCCCATTTTCCCCACCCAATGTGCCTTTCTGCCTATATCCCCTTTCTCACTGCCTGTCTCCCTCCCTCCCTGTCGGCTGTGTCTATCTTTTTCCATCTCTCTGTCTCTTTTCATAACCGTTTTTAATAATGTTTTAGTTAGTTCCAGCCTTTTCCCTCAATGGATCCCATTGGAAAATGCATTTGAAAGGAAACAGTTATACACTTCCCTTCCTTTGAAACTCTGTTGGCACCTTTTCCAGTGCAGTAAACCATACAACATGGATTTTCAAAGTTTCCAAACACAGACATGCTGGCGTTAAATATATGAAAAAATATTTTATTCGGCTGTATAGTGACTGTGAGTCTCTGAGCTGCTGGTCACAGTGAAATCAAAGCTCACGTTGGAATTACAATAGGTTTTCAAATCTCTGCAGGAAATGGAGCAACACCAGCTATAGAGGATCTTGCAGCTCCCTCTGAACCTAGCCTTTCCCAGCAGGCTGTGCAGAAAGGGACAAGGGCTCTGGTTGAGGGACTGCTCCCAGCTTTTTCCAGCAGGAAGAGGTGTTGGGAATGGTGCAGGAGCACTGGCTGAAGGAAACCTCACAGTTATGCTGGTCCCATCTGAAATAACCAGGGAAGAGGAATTTGTCACGGAGCTGTAGTGTCCTATAATTCTGCTAGTAAATGGAGATTAATTTTTAGGTTACTGTAGGCCAAGATGCACTCCAGAGGGGCTGAAGCAATGCTTTGGGACCTAAAGCTCCAGATGACACAGGTTGTCAGAGATCACACTTCACACACAATGCTTTGCACAGATAGTAAAGGTCTCTGGGAACTGTGGGTTTGTATCTCGGTTTGCTCCTTCCAGGAGAGGGGACACACTGGGCACCTGAGACTCCTTCCTAGCAGGTTCCTATTCGGAGAAAGTTTCCTTTCAAGCTTCCAGAACAGAAGAAAACTACCTGTGCTCATCACCAGTGCTGGGATTGACGAGTCCTTCCTACATGCCACACACACAGCCACTTCCTCGTGTAAGGTGTCATTTATAATAGGGATGTGAATGGTTAACCGGTGGGGCTAGGGCAGCCCCACCATAGACAGGGGGCTGCTCCAGCCCTGAGTGCCCGCCACAGGCAAAGGTGCTTCAGCCAGGCCAGAGCAGCTCTGCTCCACGGTGGACCTTACGGGATGCGCCGCAGTGGCCTTCCCACTCACCACATTTAATTGGGTAACTGGTTAAATATAACGTTTCACTGGTTAATTAATTAAACAGGATTTTACATCCCTAATGTATGAAGAGCAACTTCCAGAGCACCTGCCCTGGAGCTGTAAGTGGCTGTGCTTTGCCATAGCATTGGTGAGCCTGTGTCCTAGTGGTGGACATGACAGTGAAGCAGGGAGAAGATCCTTGGATCCCTCTTTCTACTGACTCTGTTCTTTTCTCGTTACCCCAGCACTACTTCTCGTTACCCCAGCACTACTTTTTCTTTAGAAAACAAAGGAGTTTTCTAAACAAGCTACTGTTAGGTGCTGTCAGCATGCTCAGCACTGTCAGAGGCGTGGCGGTCCCTGCTTCCAGGAGCTTATGGTCTACGTTGCCAGTCAGCTCAAACACACTGGGAGACCTAGAGGAGGGTTCTGTCTTAGAGCATCTTGGTTTGACATGGGTCTGTCTAGCTAGGGGGTTGATACATTTTTAAAAAAATAAAGAATGTTAAGGTTGCATAGTGGAGAATCCAGAAGTTAGGAAACAGCGTTTTTATGGTTGGTTCATGTAGTCACGATTTTGTGCTCTTAGTGACCATTACCTTGTATGTTCAAAGCATGACTCCCCATTGGCTTCGTTTGCAGCTGAGAGTGCCCAGCACTTCTGAAAATCTGGCCTCCAGCATTTTAAATTGGATGCCCAGAACATATAATTGGTGACCAGCTGTGAAAGTTGGGTCTAGGTGACTTGCCCAACGTCACAGAAGAACTCTGTTCTCTAGGGCATTGTTTATCTGACTTAACTGTGACACTATCTTTTCTTCCAGTCTTCGGCCTCATCTAGTGTACACCTGCCAGCAAATGAGGCAGGGTCCAGCCTCCTTCATTACATAACCCTGACTTGTCCCCAGAGAGGGTCCAGCCTGTGCACTGAGGCAGGATTCTGTGGGAGACAAGTAGTATGTGGTCATGGAGTTATAGCCAGCATCGTAATGCGCACATACAATGGGACTGAATTAATGGCATACGGACAACCCTAATCTGGATTTCCCAAGGTTTGAGGCTGGAGTTTGCTCTTTTCACAGAGTTGGTTTAGGGTAGGTAATTTTTTCAAAAATTTGTAAAAAACCAACTGAAAAATTCTATCAATGCGTAACCGTAATGAGCCATAATGAGCTGATGACGTGGGTCATCAGCAGAGTAAGACCATTTTGCTCTCTGCCACTCGAGCTAATGAGCAACTGGTAGCAATAGACGGGTATCCTCTGTGTGGACCAGACACTGCAAGGGAATATGTCACATGTGCTAGTGGGTCTCACGACAGTGGCTGCCAGCAGAGGAGTATTAGGATCTAAGAACCCTAGGTTCTGTTCTGGGTTTGAGGGAGCATACTTAGTTGTTACAAGTTCCTCTGCCCCTACCTCTTCCACCCTGCCCTGTTCTGTTCATCCCTTTCTGCTCTTGTCTCTTCTTATGCTAGTCAGCATCCTCTAGTCTGTCCCTGCCCCTCCCCTTCTCCTTGTCTCTCTGCTGTCAAGAAAACAACCAGTTTTGTTCTTCTCCTCCTAACTGCGTTGGCACCATCACTGGGGAATTGAAAACGCCAGAGTCTCCTTGCTTTCAGAGTCTGGTGCCACTGCTGTCCCTGGGAGCCACAAGATGCAACTGCAGGAAGAATCTTGTTCAGATGCTGCGTGTGTGGTGCAGACAGAACCTTCCCAAAATAATGCTGCCAGCTTCCTAGACTCCTAGGGCTAGCAGAGACCTCAGGAGGTCATCGAGTCCAGCCCCCTGCCCAAAGCAGGACCAATCCCAACTAAACCATCCCGTTCTAACAGCCCTCTACCTGAGAGACAAAGGGAGGAGGGGATATCTCTTATTGAACCAACTTCTGTTGGAAAGAGAGGCAAGCTTTCAAGGTAGAAGCCATCACGTCCTCCAACTAGGCTCTCTCTTGTCATGGCGTCAGCAACACTGCATACAGCAGTGGAAAAGCGCTCCTACTCGCATATGAAGTGCAGTGTTCAGCAGGCTGTATCTTGACCAGATTTGGGTGAGTTTTCATGAGGTTGGCAAAAATAACTTCCCTACCCTCAATGTGACCCTGCTCCAAAGCATGGAGGTGCTAGATCGTCCTTCTAAACTCATTCCTAGAAGTGGCTTGACATTCTTACCTGAAACTTACTGCAAAAAGTCAGCCTGGAAGAGACACTTGGCATGGAGAACTTCAGCCCCAGTGGTTAAAGTTTGGCAAAAATATAAGCAAATGAAAGCAGGGTCTTATAATAGAAGATATTAGGCAATCTTAACTGTAGGCATTGCTCCCAGCACTGCCTGCACGATGGCCATCATGTCTGGGCACCAGGGGTGGGTGGCAGTGCTTTTCCTGGCAGGGAATGGCAGTGTTTAAGGCTGCATTGCAGAAGGAGACACTGAGCAAGCCTCAGAGGCTGGGGTGCTTGGTGCCCTGGAGTGGAGAGGGAGTTCCGGGCCATGGGGTTGCCACCTGTTCAGTGGGCCAGAGGGTTTGTTGCATTTGCTGGCAGTTTCTTTGCAAACTCTGACAAGCTGTTGTGCGCGGATCCCTCAGGAAGCCATAAAAAGAAGAGCAGCAAATGAGTATGTTGAAACGGAAGCTCCTCACATCACTCTGCCTCCCCATCAAAGGCTGCTCTCTGCGAATGTGCCTGTCTGCAGGCACTTTCTCTCATTAACTTCTACTCCAGGCGAGAAGCGCTCCCGAAGGTTCACACCAGAGAGGCATGCTTTGAGCAGTCAGGGTTGCTACCAGAGACATGCCCAGCTCCAGCACAGGGGAAAGGGCTGCCTTTTATTTGGGGGATTGTCCTGGTAAAATTTCACTGTGGGCTGGAATGAATCTCTTGGGAAGCCCTGTTCACACCTCCTCCCCCGCTGTAAATAACATCTGACACAATTATGGTTGGGAGCGTGCGGCTCCTGGGGGGAATGCTAGTAGCAGCTTGCTGCGCCTGCAGTGATATGTTGAGCTGCTGTGCCTGGCAGCATATCCCTTCCAAGCAAGCACGGGATTGTGCGTGCACCCTCACTAGCCTTTTGTCCCACTGGCTGCTTCTGGGGCAGCTGAACCTGTGCTAGCAGTGGTGAGAGCTCTGGGTAGTCTCTGGCCCAGCTGCTGACATTTGATCCACACGGTCCCAGAACCCAGTATAGAGCAGGTCTAATGAACATGGTGGTTGAGTCGCTGGTCCCTGGTCTGCACTAGCTCTCCCATAGGTGACACTGCAGTGGTGGGAGATTTCCTGAGCATTGCCTGTGTGTATGAGGCCTAGGTGCCTTCAGTCTTGTGCGTGCATTGGAGCAGACATATGCTTGCAGTCTGGCATTGCTTGGTGCCCTTGTGCAGACAGGTGATTTTAAAAGCCAAGCCACACAATGACCCAAGCTGCGACTAGCACTGTGGGTGGCAATGTCTGCCTTGTTTCAAGGCTTTGCTGTGAGGGTACTGATTTAAAGCAAGCAATTTAAATCATGATTTCAATCACCAAGTGGAAAGCCTTGATTTAAATAATTGATTTTAATAATTTTTTCTATTTGAACCTCACTTATTTTCTAAAGAGAAGTGCATTCGCATTTATTGATGTGACCATTCAAAGTGTTGATTTACAGCTCAGTGGAGCCTCTACACTACAGTTAGTTGTGTGTACTATATGTGTATGCAGTTGTGTAAGCAATTAGACAGATTAATCTTTCAGATTCTTATGAGCAGTACATTTTTAGAATATTAGAAAATGGTGACTGATGGGGGAAGTCATAAATGTTCATCATTTGAAACCTGGCCCAGTCAGAGCTCCAGTGGGGAGAAGCTATAAACCAGGAGGAGGAGACTGCCCCGGTGAGCTCCATGGATAATCCTAATGAGATACATGATGGTGTCTCATGGAGTCAGGGGCGGGTCCCAACACATGGGATGACGTTACCAGTCTGTTGCACTCAGTAGCACAACCCCTGGGATCCCCGTGAGATCAAGACCTTAATACGATGCATGCCCTTTTGTGCCGTATTTATAAAGCCTGGCTTCAAAAGTGAGATTTGTCCCGATTCTTTCTTTATACAGAAAATAGCTTCTAATGCAGAGGTTTTGGTAGCGTCTTATGGATTTGCATATTTATTTTTTATTGAAAATTTTCAGAGAGTATAAGAAGTGTAGGTCTTAACATAATTTGTATTCAATTCAGATTCATTTTAAGACATTTTATTTTTAAAAAGAAAAACATTTTAATAGTATAAACAAATCTGATTGTTAATTATTTTTAGCTTGTTGTTTTATCCCTGTGCTTTGCCTGGGCTGTTGAGTGCAGAGCTAGAGCCTGCCTCTGCCCACAGGACTCTTGTGGGCTGTGCTGGTGACCCCAGGCAGAGGGAGCCCTGCAGGTGGAAGTGGCTGAAGTCCGTGTTTTGACTGATGGGTCTTTTCAGGAAATTTCTGAGAATAACATTTTCTAAAACCGGCTGCTTCTTCCCACAGATATTTCCTGGAAAAGGCTGGAGTTAATTTTAAACCAGTGTCCTTTTCCTTTTTCAGGGGGAAGTGCTCTCTGCTTGCCCTCTAGGCAAGCGTCAGTTCCTTCTTTCTGGGATTGGAGGGCTGCCTGTAGTGATGCAGGGAAAAGAGCAGAGCCTGCGGGAGCAGCTGCCCTCCTGGGGTAGCCTATGGAGGTGTTGTGTGCCCTAAGGAAAGACTTCATGGCTATGGCTCTGCCTCCCCCAGGAGACTGGATAGATGTGTTTTCTCTGTTGTGTTCCTTGGTGCACTGCTTCTGATCAGTCCTCAAAGCACAATCTGCTTTTCACTGACTCCATGTGTCCTCCTTTGCCCTGGAGCTCTGCTGCCCAGCAGACGTGACAGCTTGGCTCAGCTGGTTTACACCCTTCCGAGTGCGAATTCCAACCCTGAGGGCAGCAGGAGTGGGCTGTCCTGGGCGAGCAGAGCCCTCTGTGGCAGTGAGAGTACACGGGGAAGGCTTGCAGCTCTGTGTGGGAATAGGTCATTAACTTTTATACTTTCCCCGTAAACCATTGACCCTTTTTATGATGTCATGAGGGATTCCTTAATTTTGCAGCTGCTTCCTGGTTACGTCAGAGAAGAGCCTCCTGTCCTGGAGCCCAGCGCTGCACTCCACAATGGCTGGAAACAAATGAAGTGTTGAATATCTAATGGCTTCCACAGGGAGAGCTGCTTGATCCTCCCCAGGCCCCCGGCATTCCTCACCTCACAGGCCTTCCTTCCTCCCTCCCGGAGACAGCAGAGAGCAAAGCTGGCTGGGAGCTCCTGAAAGGCTGTGGCTGTCTTGAGAGTGCATGTACCAAGGATGTACACAGCTGTGCATCAGCCCGCTGTCTGCTGGGTCTGTCCATCCTCCTACCTCTCTCCTGCCTCCTGCTGAGGAAGGCTAGAGTTAGAGTAGCCAGGAGCTCTCCCCATAGTAGGAAGTCCTGGCCCACTCCCTTCAGTGCCCCCTTCTGGGGAAGCTGAGGCCGCAGCCGTTGGAGCTCCCCTTGTGCCCATCCGCTACTGGGGGACTCGAACTGAGGCAGCTGAGAGTGCCCCATAGCCAACCCCTCCGGCTGTAGTAGTATTCCTGTCTGAATTCCGTCTGCACTGAAGTCAGAGCTCAGCTGTTCTGGAGCTCACGTCTTGAGCATGGTCCCTGTAGGGTGGCTCATGGCCTTCCAGTGCAGTTGCGGTGCTTCCATCCTGGAGAGTCGCACTAGGACATTGTGGGATTTGTAAATGGGGGGGGGGGAGTATCCGTGATTGGGGGGGGGCATCGGTGGAGGCTGGTAAGCAAGATTCCCACGTTCTTTAAGAGGGTTGGGGCTGTGACTGGCACGTTCTCAGGGGCACAGTCATGAGTCTCTGACTCATATGCTCCACAGGGATAACGGGGAAGGAGGGTTGGAAGGGGCAACAGGGAAATGCCGTGAGGCCATGACTCTCCTTTTGGTTGTGGCTTTGTATTCCTGTCTGGTTTGTGTGCTGGCTGCAGCTTCTGCCGCCAGCTGCTGCTGTGCAGAGCCCAGTGCATCAGTTGTCAGCCCACTGGTGCTCTCCTCTCCTTGCCCACTTCCTGCAGACAGACACGGTGGGGCGGACTGCTCGGGAGCTGTGCCAGCCCTTTGTCTGACTGGGGAGTGACTCATGGAGAAAAGGCTCTTGTGTCTCAGTGATAGGGGGCAAACAAACCCTCCCTGGTGGTAGCTTGAAGGTGACCAGTCACTGTCTCCTTCCCTGCATGTCAGTGGCTGGCTGGGAGCAGAGTGAATCAGTTGTCTTGTCTGTGCTTTTCCCTAGCTGCTGCTGGTGCTGCTGACATAGGGCCTATGGTTCAACTCACTGAGCACCACTGCACTCTCACGCTGCCTCCTTCCTCCGTAGCCCCACTGGCCAGACATTCTATCTCCCCAGCAGCACAGCAGTAAGCTGTGTGCTTGGGCAGCTGCCCAGGAGAGAGTCAAATGCTGCCCTGTTGATTAGCAGAGCACCACAGCCAGCAGCAGGTGTTTCTACTGATGGTGCACATCCACATATTTCTCAGTGCATGTAACAAAATTTATTCCGCACATGAAAATTAGAGGGGAACGTTGATCAGGAAACCTGCTCTCTACTTGTTTCCATTCATGGTCCCTGGGAGGCGTGACTCTGAAAAGGTGGTTTCATCTGCTGCTTCCTAGGAGCAGAGTAAATCACTGCTGTTCTCCATTCCACGGTAGCCACAGGTCACCTGTCCCACGATTCATCTGCCAGGAAGATCTCCTAGGACCAGGGCAGCAGCTGGGGAACGCCCACCTGGAGACTGTCTCACTGTTGTCCTACGGCAGCCTACTTGCCTGAATCAAAGGGGTTCTGGTCCTCTTGACTTCGTGCTAACACTTGTCAGCCTGTTGTGTGTTATCTGCTAAAGACTCAGGGGCCTATGGATTAAGATTGACAAGGACAGAAGCATTAGCTTGTCGGCTGTTGCTACTCATTTGCAAGTTTCAGAGTAACTGGGTCTTTACACTGTTGCCTGCTACAGGCTAGGGTTGGACTAGCTGAAAGTTCTCACATCCTGCTGTCCTGCCCTGTTCTCTCTAGCATTGCCTACCGGCGAAGACTGGCAACGGAGTTTTAGTTGTGCACTGAAGTGCCTCTGCTTTGAGCTTCCCTTGCAGGGTTTCCTCCTGAGGTTGGCACTGGAGTACAGGTGAACTTCCCCAGCATATGGCTGTTCCTTCCATTGCCTGCTCTTTTCCCATTCCCATTTCCTGTAGCTGGCTGCATTGCCCTCGTGGAGATCTGGCAGTGCCGTCTTGCACACCCTTGTGGGAGAGGGGATGTGTTTATCACTTTTCCTGGAGATTATCTGTTTAAGCACTCTCTGACAGTTACAATAACAAGGGCAGCGCGTTGTGTTTCCCAGCAGAAGGACACTCGCTGCTGAAAGATGTATAGCACTAATTAGAAATACATAACATCCGGCCACATGGCAGCCTTCTCCCGGCCGCTCCATTTCCTGAGCTCAGACGACTTTGACGACAGTTGGTTTATGTTTTCCATGAATATAATGTTCTCAGAGAAGCACAAATTTCTCCCAGTTACACAAGGTCCCCCTCTTCCTCCCTCCCAAAACCAGGTAGATTTATAGCTACTGAAAACTTGGGCTGGACTTTGCCTGACAGGGAAGGCAGAACAGTCCTGTAAGCCCTAGCATGGAGTGTAGCTGAGAACCCAGGTAGGTGGCTCAGAGGGGCACTGCTGCAGCTGATGGAGTCAGTCCTGCACACTGTTGTAAAGGAAGCTGGTTTGTGAGACGGGAATAATGCTGTTAGTGGAGGATTTCACGCGCTCCTTCTCTTCCACACTGCTGCAGGAGAGGGACTAAGAGTGGGCTGGGAGAGACCTGCTGGAGCTGGTTCAGTCTTACACACAGAACTGTGCTAAAAGATTACTAAGTTGGCAAAGTCAAGCATTCAAAAGTTAGAATAATGCCAGAATTAAGGTTTCCTTTGTACAACCGAGTTCGTTCTCAGAGGCGTCGCCCTGTTAGTCTGTCTCTGCAAAAATGAGGGGTCCTAACAGATTTATTTGGACATCAGCTTTTGTGGGTAAAAGCCACTTGATTAGCTTCATTAACAGAAGAAACGTCTTCCTTATTTATATACTCCTGCTTCTGTAACTTCCACTCCCGTTTTGTCCCATCCTCCAATTTCAGCCTCATCAGCCTCCTTGTCACAATCTGCTCCTTTTCTCTGCTCCGTCCTTCCCCTGTCCAGCATTTGTTCTAGCTGTATTCCGTGAAGACAGCTTCCTCCTCCACTGCCAGTATGCCATCAGCGGTTCATGGAGAGCACAAGAGCACTAGGTTCCTTGCTTGCATTTCCAGTGTCCGGGAGCAGCCTCTTCCCCTGAGGTAGAGCATGCTCTGCTGCTCGGGGAGGGTGGCACACAGCAGTAGGAACTGAGAGAGGCTGGAACACACTCAGTGAGGATGGAATCTTGGAGAGTTTAGCTGCTAAAACCTAGGTTTTACTGAGCATGTCTAAAGGCTTCTGATCTAGCCACATTTGGGCAGATTTTCATGGGGTTATCGAAAGGCTCGTCCCTGATTATTCCATTGCCTGTGTGCCAAAACCTGGAGCCACGGGCGCTGGTGAGAGAAAAGGTTGTAAGCATTTTTAAACAGAAGCAAAACCGTGTTATTTGTCCCTATCCCGAGTCTCAAAAATGGCTGAATTGACAAAAAATGCAGCCAGAGGCAGATGCCCAGCATGGAAAATTTAAGCCGAAACAGAAAAGTCTGGCAAAAATATAAACTGAGGACAGGATTTTATAATGGGAAGTGCTGGGCATGCCAAAAAGTGGAGCTAGCAGCCCCACCTGTGCGAAGAGACTCCCAGGCTCAGCAGGCTGCAAAGCCCAGCACATCTATGGCTCCAGCATCTGTTTCAGCAACACTTTTTCTGAGAGAGTTTTCTCTTGGGCAAGGCAGTCAACCGCATTGTGCTGGGTGTGTGGGGCCGTGCTGGGGAGGTGCAGAGGAGGTCTCAGCTGTCAGCACTCACCCAGCATTTTGCAGCTTCAAAGCACTCTACAAACTTCTACCTAATTAACCTCCACTTCCTGGGCACTCTGCATCTGCTCTGCTCTGTGCTTGCTAACTTACCCTGTCCATTTTCTCTTGCATGCCAGTCTCCTTTTGGCCTCCTTTTGTAGGCTCCCACAAGCCCCTCTGGCATGTAGCTGCAGCATCTTCACTGTGCAGCTGCCAGTCCCATCTCCCGAGAAGGAGGAGGAAAGTGTCTGAGCCCTGATTTTCAGAGCTTCCTTTCTGCTACGGACTCGAATCCCTACGACGGGGACACGGGAGCAGGGGTGCTGATGTAAGGGCAGGGTTGTTGAGCAGCCCCACAGCTCCTGACCTCCCTTGAATATCCTCCTCTCACTGGGGCTAGGAGAGGTGGGGAGCTTTCTGCCTTTGGCCCCTTTAGGAGCTCCAGTGAATGAATTCTCAGGGCCACATTGTCCTGTTGTCATGCTGAGAAGGCAGGGCCCTTTGTAGCTGACTTGGAAGTGAAGGGGAAACCAGCCTTCAGTTCATGTGTCATGCTCCCTGATTCCTCCTTCGGCCTGCACAGTGAGCTGCCTCTTATGCAGACCTTATTCTCTGCAGGTAACTCCAGGCTTTGTAATGTTCCCCACATGTCTGTGGTGGTTCCATGTGTTACGGGGTCACAGGATCTGTGCTACCCTCCGGCTTGTAAACCACCTTCGGAGGAACGCTTCAGTGGGGCGTACTCCCAAGGAATCCCACTTTCTTCAGGATAGCCTGGCAGCCTCACCACCTTCTGGACTGAGCTACCTGCTGCACGCTGGGAGCTCTGCCCTGTGAGGCAGACTGCCGGTTGGAGACCTGCCCCCTCTTCAGGGACTAATGCTCTGCAGGCCTGTATTTGCCATGACACCCAAACAGCATTCCCTTCCCCCGCCCCAAAAAAAAACCCCCACTGTGGGGTTTATTAGTGGTCAGGGACACAGCATCGGAAGGTCTCAGGTTAGCAGAGAGAAACAAAGGTTAAAACATGGTCCATCCTGGCTAAGCCAGCACAAGTCACCAGCCAAACTGCCATGAGCACCGTTTCAGGCTAGGTCTCTGACTTCCTTAGGGAGTCCCAGGAGAGAGCAGCCAAGTTCCTCCAGGAAGCCCACTCTTAAGTTTAGCCCACGCTGCTCATGGCCCAGCCCTTTGTTCTCAAGCTGGGATCTGCATAGCTTCCCTGCCGAGAGATGGGCAGAAAACCACCAAAAGAAGGGAGGTTGTTTCCTAGGGGCCAGTGTTGGTCATAGGAGTTTTTCCATTGTCTTTGGGATTCTGCATTCATATCTGGCTTTCAGCAGGTTCCAGACCGTTCCTTAACGATGCTGTTCACGGCAGTCCAGACAATGCAGTGACACGTGCACCTGATATCCTCTGCTGCCCCAACAGCAAATTTAACCCTTTTCCCTCCATTGGGTAACATACACCGGGAAACTGAGGCACACGGGCTGCAGCCATCTGGCATTTGCAGAGAATCTCCTGCACTGTGAAACCAGCTGTGGCTGGCCCAGGGCTTGTTTCCAGACTAGGACAGGAGTAGGACCTACATTCGAGGGTGAGTTACTGCAGTACTGGGTGGGGTGCATGTGTGGCGGGAGTATAAATCAAACTCAAGGGACCAGAACCCCGAGGGCACTGTCCAAGAAATAGCATCTTGAGGGCTGTGTGCGGTGATGCCCAGAGCTTTTCCCAGAGTAATTTCCTTTGTCTTTAACGTATTCTTCTCTTAAGCTTGTATAGTGCTTTGAAACATGGGTACTGACTTCCAGGGAAGCAGAATGCAGTTTCTTGATCTGGACATGGCCAAGAGACTGGGGCTCTTGCTCTTATTGTGGGAAAGGGTTCATGAGACTGAGCTGTAGGGAACCAGAGGGAGCACACCTGGGGTTGCCAGGTGTCCGGTTTTGAACTGGACAGGCCAGTATTTGAGCTTTCTGTTCGGGAAGCAAATGGAGACAATAGAACTGGCCGGTATGTTCTAAATCGGATGGAATGTCGATTGTGATGTCATGTCACGTGTGTCCGGTGTTTTTGTTGAAACCATCTGGCAACCCATGTCACACCCTCAGATTTTATGATACCTCCGAAAGTTGGCACCCCCTGCAGTTCCCCGGGGGAGGGGGGGTGTCAGCACAGCCTCGCAGATACAAGCACCCCGACTTCACTTCCACTGACTGGTCTCCCATCCTGGGACTGAACTCCATAGCAGCTACTTAGTTCAGGCCTGCCTCTCAATTGTTCCTCTTGCTTGATTTTTCTTATCCCTCTTCCCACCTCTTTGAAATAATTTTGTCCCTTCTGAACATCCGCAGTCTGTGGCCTCCCCTGCCCAGCCTTTCCTTGATCCCTGCAAGAATGGGCCTGCGTGGCAGTGGGTTAAGGCTCTTGCGCCTAGCTGAGATCTGCAGCCTGCCATGACTTTGGAAGCTCAGCTTAGTGGCTCTTCTCTTTCTGGTGCATTACTATGCATGGCTTGCTAGTTAGATAGATAGTTGCATTGCAGTGGCACCGAGAAACCCCAGTCATGGAGAACATGTCTCTTAGCTGCTGGTCCCGTCTGCTGTGGCTGACAGCTGACATGGGCACTGCCTGGCATCTCTGTTCACTGTTTGTGGTAGCCAGTCTTCCGTGGCGCTTTGCATCACGCTTCTTCCTTGGCGCACTGAGAGGCAGGTGGGCTTTGCAGGTGGTGCTGAGTGAGCCAGTGGTGTGCCAAGGCAGAGGGGCTATTGCAGCATGACTAGCCTGGCCTTAAACGTGGAGCCATGCATCCTGCTCCCTTCTTCTTGTGGCCAGGGCTTCGCCTACCCTGCTGCTGAGTTTGGTCCCCACCTGACAGCTTCATGGCCAGGTTCCTCTCTGCACTCTCCCAGGGGTGAAGCCACAAAAAGGAGCAGAGAGATCGTCCTGAGGACAGTCATGAAGCTCTAAGTGCCTGTTCCCCAGTTGCCCCCTGCCATGACTGACCAGACTGGCGCACGGGGCAGCATCTGGCTTGCCCTGCCCAGTCTAACCCAGGCTTAGCCAGCTCTCTGCCACTCTCAGCCTCAGAAGTGGCTTCTGCCTGGGGGGATGGGATTTGCTCTTCTCTGTTGGGAAGAGTTGTGACATTTACTTGAGTAGCCGCTTCCATCCAGCCCTCTTGACAAGCTGCTGTGTGACTTGAGAGGCTGGGAGGGGCCCCGTCCTCAGCGCTTGAGGTGAACACGCCCGCAGGGATGGGGTCAGACGTGCAGCCAGCGGCGCCTTTAGCCCCCGGGGGAGTCCCCCCATTCACAGGAGACAGTAGGAGTCCGAGTGGCAGTTTCTGAGCCCTGAGTGCTGGCTTAGCTGTGTTGGCTCCGCACCCAGGGCTGTGGCAGTGGCGGAGCCAGGGTGTTCTGCGCCCCCCAGTCATTTGCGCCGGGGCCCTAGTGAAGCCGTCCCAGGAGCAGCAGCACTTGCACGGTCCCCATGCCCATGGCGACCCAGAGCGGTGCAGTTGGGTGCCTGGAGGGGCTCTGCAGACTGGCGGGGGCTCCGGGTCCTGGAGGAACTAGTCCCAGGGGGCGGGCAGCGCTCCGCGGGCTGTCTCTTCCCCCCCGTGCCGGCCGGAGCCGGGATCCCTGGCCCGGGCCTGCGCCTGCTGTTCCGCGAGCAGCACAGGGTCTGGCGGAGCCGCTCAGCCCCGCTCCATTGAGCGGCAAGGGCAGCGCCTGGGCATAGGGGGCCGGGGCTCCGGGACACTCGGCTTTTCTTGGCACACGGACTCGCCTTCCCACTCCAAACCACACGCCTGACAGAGGGGCACGGGGAGTCGGGGGGATCCAACCTCTGCTCCACCGGCTGCGGCTCCTGGGCAGGCTTTTGAAGTGCCCACTCCGGCCGCCCGGCCCTGCCTCGGTGGCTTGTCTGCAGGGAGCAAATCGCCCGCCAGCGCCGGGCTCGCCGCATGGGGCTGTGCGCCCCCACCGCAGCCCGGCGCCCCCTAGCATGCCACCCAGGGGTAACTGCCCCCCTCGCTATGCCACTGGCTTCTGCATGCTTTGTGGTGCCCAGTGGCTGCCAGGAGCTTGGGGTCTCCGCCTCGCCACTTCCCTGTTGGGGGCCATGCTGATTCCTCCTCTACTGCTGGGGTGGGGGGGCTGACTTGGGAGGAAGGCGCATGCAGAGTGCTTGGCCTTTCCCTCTGCAGACTCCCTCAGCCCCTGCGCGAGGCTGGCAGTGCCAGACTGTCCTTTATCTCTCAGGTTGGGTTCGGGGGACGGGTGCATTTCTGGCCTGCTGTCCTCACCACGAGCTGTTGTTCTCTGCTTGTCTCCTCAGAGTGCCTCTCAGAGGACTGCCGCTCGGTGCTCCAGGAGCAGGCCACGGCACTGGGCCTCTGCATGTTCGCCCTGCTGGTGAGGCGCTGCACCAGGCTACTGCAGGAGTCCGCCCGAGGTAAGGGGCTGTCTGCACTGCCTGGGGAGCAACACCTGTGTGCACCCTGCCCTAGCCCAGCCCCCTTTCCCAGGCCTGTTGCTTCCTGCTCCATCACACACCGCCTCTTGCGGCCATTTCCTGACCATTCCTCCCTCTTCCCCCCGGGGTCTCTCCCTTTGAGTCCAAGCAGTGCCAGGACTTGCACGTGGGGCTACCCAAGCAGGAGAGCCTGCAGTGTGTGCGACCTCAGTCTGACACATGACCGGCTTCCTGGTGCCTGCAGGCAATTCCTGGAAGTCAGGACTCCTGGGTTCTGCTCCTGGCTCTGCCATTGACTTGCTGTGTGGCCTTGAGCAGGTTGCGACCGCTCTGTAAAAGGCTGCATCCCACCCTTCCCTTGGCCCGTGACTGCACCTGGGGTGCGCGAATGGGGGCGCAGCGCACTGTGCGCCCCTCCAATCAGGCACTCAGTAGCTTTTGCATGTGTGCGGAGGGACCCTGCAGACCTGCCCAGCAAGGGGGACTGCAGCAGGCCTGGCCCAGCTTTTCTTTTTGTCCCTGCAGTGAGGCCACAGGAGGCAGGGCAGGAGGAGGATCTCAAGGTCTCCGCCTTGCCCCAGGATCTGAAGGAGCTCATCCCCAGCGTGAAAATCTGGTCAGACTGGATGCTCGGCCACTCGGACACCTGGAACCCCCCTCCCACCTCCCTGGAGCTGCCCAAACAGTACGTGAGCTCTTCTGCACGTCCAGTGCGTGCCCGCCTTTGGGGGCATCTTGCTGGTGCCCGTCGTTCCCTTGCTCCCCAGCATGGAGTTGGGGCTCTCTGTTCTCCCAGCATCACTGCCCCTTGCTGTGCAGGGGATGTGTCCGTGCCCTGTGCATGGAGAAGGGTGTTGGTCACGAGAGGTCTTCCCTAGCAGTGACACCTGGGTACTGGAAGTGGGGCATATGTGGCTCGGGGCAGTGGCAGGCATCCAAAGGGCACAGTATTAACCCTTCTGACTGGCTCCCCTTCTCTCTCTAGAGTGTCAGGGAAGGATGGGCTGGATTTCTAACTTACATGTGGGATCGCTTCATTTCCTGGGGTTTATCTCCCTGGGCCCTTTGCCAACCAGCCAGCTCTTTGTCCACTCCCTGAGAGAAGGAGCTGGGCAAACTCCATTCAGCCTGGGTCAGGCCTGGAGCAGCCTGCCTGTGCTTGTAACCCCCTTCTCTGCTTTGAAAGCCATTTCCTCCCGCTTTCACAAAGGGTTAATTTGCTAAACTGGCTGATTCCAGGCCATTAGTCCATAATGCAGACTAGGCAATTTGCATATTTTTGGACAGAGAATCATGTGAAGGGGCCAAGTGTGGAGTATGCGAAGCAGCATCTGAGCATGCTCCGTGACTGCTTCCCGCAGGATTTTCCATCTGCCTCTGGTGCTCTGGATCCAGGACCTGAAATCACGTCTTATTGTTAATCCAAAGGAGCCAGAACCAAGGGTGATGTGAAAGCACATTTAGAGTAATCCAGCAAAGTGGCTTAACCATTAATGGCTCCCTGCTCCGATGCGTCAGGTCCAGTCCCACTCTCCTGTTTTATTGCCTCCACTCCAGTTCTTTTTCATTTGGCTGAGGAAATGGAAATCTCACACAGGAAGTGCTGGGCCTCATTTTGTGGAGATGGAGTCTGTTTTCTGTTTGTCGGCTGCTCGATGTGGGACCGTTGCCTGCTCATGTGAACTGCTGCCCATCTTTGGGCAGGAACTCAAACTCGGAGCTGTCACGGGACGCGCTCGCACCAATCCGGGGCCCACTTTGCGCTGCCTCTGCAGGGAGCTGCTGCGCTGTCGGCAACGGGCTTGTTCGAGATGGAATTTCTGATTGGGCTCGTGCAGCCCGGGGAGGAGCCATCTCCTCCCTAGTTCGGGTGCAGCCTGAGATCTGCTTCAGCTGCCTCCAGCTGCTCCCTGATGGGGCTAGGACCAGGTGCAGGTTCCCCCAGGACCAGAGAAGGTGAAGGTTACAACCCAGCTCCTGTCAGACACTGTGGCCCATGGTTCCACCAAGTGCCAAGGAGCTGTGGGAGGCTGGGCCATAACTTACTTGGAACTCCTGCTCTGCCCAGGAGTGGGGAACGGATGAGCTTCACCATTTGGTGAAGGCTCAGTAGGCCCAACCGCTCTCTCTGTCTTGCTGTCTTCATGCAGTGCCTGGGCCTGCCCCTTCTCTGCAGTGCCTACCGCCTGGTCTTGCCCCTTGCCTGCTGGCGGATGGGCCCCTGTGGAGGTGCTGAACTGTAGTTTACAAGGGATTTCTCTGGCTTATTTTGGGTACAAGAAGAAGTTCTTTTAGTCTAAGACAGGGTGGGCAATATTTTTTTGCCGGGGGCCACTTCAAAAAATTTTAGAGAGGCCCTGGGTCCCACTGGAAGGGGTGGGGCCAGGATGCTTCAGGCTTCCCCACCCCCAGACCATGATTGGTCTGGGGGTTGGGGAGCCCCTTTGCTCCTCTCTCTTCCCACTAAGCACCCATGCCTCTGGCAGTGGGAAGAGACTTCCTGTGCTCCCCCACCCCCAAGCCAATCAGAGCCTGGAGGCGGGGGAGCATGCAAAGCCTCCTCCCACCCTGGCAGGGCGGGGGTAGGGCGGAGGAAACTTTGTGCGCTGCTCCCGCCCCCAGGCCAATCAGGGGGGCGCGTGCGAAGCCTCCTCCTGCCCTGCCAAGGGCACGCGTCACTTCAAAGTGCTGTGCGCTCCTGGCTGGGCGGAGGAAACTTCATGAGCTTCCCCCATCCCCAGACCCTGATTGGCCAGGGAGCGGCAGGGCCTCCGCGGGCCAGATCCACCCGCTTGGCAGGCCGGATCCAGCCTGTGGAGGCCCTTTTGCCCAGCCCTGGGTAAGAGATCTTTGCCTGGTCCCCACCACTTTTGCATACCTCCGTGTGAAGGAGACCAGGACCGCACAGTGACATGAGCCCTTGAGAAATGGAGCAGTGGCTCTCCAGGCAACTCAGCCCTTCCCTTCCCCAGTCTCAGCGGGTCCCCCATGTAGGTCCGACGAGAGCTTAGCGTTTGTGCTTGTACTGACACAGGCCTGCGCTCTGGCTCTGGGGCTCTTGCTAGCCAGGAGAGCTGTCAAGTCCAGGGGCCTTGGCAGGAGCTATTTAAAGATGTTCTGAAAGGGAATCCTGGGCCAGGGTAGGATGAGCTTGGAGAGGGCGAATGTATAAATGCTAAGTGCAGAGCTTGACTCTTGGGGCCGGGCAGCGAGGAGGTGCCATGTTCCAAACGCCACGCTCCCTACTGCTGTGAGCTCCCTCCCTGGCATACGCCTCTCCCTCCACGGTCCCTTCCCAGCCTTGTGCTGCCCGCCTCGTGCTCCTTCGCCGTTCCCTTCAGGGCCGCCTCTGGGGCTCGGAGCAGAGCGGAGGGGCTGAATGGGCATTGAAATGTGGGAGCAGCTGGGGATCCAGCAGATCTCAGAGGCGGCACAAAGCCCAGGCTCAGCACCAGCACAGCGGCTTCTCCTGAGGCTGGAGCTGGGGCCAGTAGTGGCATGGTGGCTCATCCTGAGGCCGAGGCCAGGCCCGGCCCAGGCAGCAGCTTGTCCTGGGGCGAGGCCCAGTATCGTGTGCAGCGCAGTAGCCCATCCCAGCTCAACAGGGTGGGCTAGAACTAGTGAGGCATCTGGTCAAGGCTTGTTCTGGAGCCTGGGGTCTAGGCCAGTGGGCCTCCCCATGCCAAGGTCCCTGCTCATGCTGTATGCGCCCATTGGTGATTGGTAGTCCTCCGTAAGGGACCGTGTCAGGGGACTTTGAGAACGTCTAAACTCAGCCCAGCTGTGGCAGTTGGTTTATTGCTTTCAGCTGGTACTTGAACCCGGGTCCTGGTCTTGGAGTCTTTCCCAGGTTTAATCCCCGGAGTTTTCTCTGCAGCTGTATGACACTGCACTGACCCCGAATGAGGATAGGAAAATAGAACCAGTGCCAAGCCAGAGTCTCTTTTTCATTTGGAGTCTGGCTGGCTGCCCATGACCAGGGTTACATAATGGGAAACATAGCTGGGGCTCTGGAGAGCCCGCGTTTCACCACGTTGCCCAGACCTTCGCATTCTGATGCTATATATCTTCCTAATTGTAGCTCAGCTGCATTTATCACACTGCTGGAGTTGAGTCCTTATAATAAAAAACCCCAAATTCCTCAGCCTGCCGCTTTCCCTGCTGGACAGAGTGGGAGGAGAAGGTGTGAAAGGTAAACGCTGCGCTCTGCTCCAACACATGGCATGGGGACTCTGCCTGACAAGTACTTGGGAGCAGAGTCTGCCTCTCCAGCCCAGATGGGATTGGAGGCCCTGCATGTTAGGAATGATGGGCTGCACCCACACTCCTGCTTCTAGGTGGCTTGGAGCGGACCCCAGCCAGAAGAGACTGACCACAGTGGTTATGGGGAAGCTACAGGCAACATTCAGCCCTCTTTGGGAGGTGGGGAGAGAGTGTGTGGGGGGGAGGTGGGACCTGGCTGACGTTGCTTCTCCTCCACCTATCTGGGGAAGTGCCTTCTGTGGCTTCCATGTTGTGGCACAGTCCCTGGGTAGCAGCCAGGCCGTGGCACAGCCGCATCATAGACATCTCTGTTTGATTCCAGACAGCAGCAAAGCAGCCGTCTGGGGACTCCCTTTCCTAGAGGGCTTGGTGAATGAAGAGTGACTCACGCAGGCTGAAGAGAGGGCGTGTCACTGCATACCGGGGTTGGTTCCCCTGCCCAGGCAGGCTGTGTGCTTGCTCCTGCCCCACCCAGTGGTACCAGATTAGGTTGTGCAAGGCAATAGCCCCCAACCAGCACCTGACACAAACTGCCCCCAAGCTCCTTGCGGAGAATGGCTGAGCGGGGCGGGGTGGGCGAGACGCAGGCAAAGGAAAGTGGAAACTGAGGCACGTGACGGTGGCCAGAGGCAGACTTGCAGGCCGAGGAGGAGAGTTTGGGTGTGAGAGCTGCAGGCCCAGGAGTTGGAGGGGAGGCGGGAGTGGAGAAGGCGGGTGGGGGAGCCAGGGCTGGAAGCTGCTCCTGCCCTTGAGGTAGCGGCTGAGGAAGCTGAGGCTGGCAGAGGGAGGGAGCTCGGGTGCCCTGTGCTTGCCAAGATCTGCTCCCCATCAGCCTGGTGAGCTCTCATTCTGCAGGGCACTGCTCAGTAGAGAAGCCCCGGGCTATGCGCTGTGGTGCAGGGGCAGCTTTCCTGCTGGGCGGAGCTTGCTATAGGCTGCATGCGGCCATTTACTGTGGTACCGTGAAACCAACTAGTCAATTACACCCACACGCCCACTTGAGAGGGGCTGGAAGAGCCCTCGTCCCACAGGCCTGCTAAGCTGCAGCCGCTGCCTGAGGGCACGGCCCCAGGCAGGCTGGTGGGGGTTGCGAGGGATTGCATTGCAACTCCCTTTCTTAGCGCTTGTCATCTGTATGAATATTCGTCCTGGAACTGTCCAGAGGTGCACTGCAGCTGTGCAGGCCAGTCCCTGTGGCTGGGATGCTTTACAGTGTCCATAGCTGCCTCGAGATCAAGGCAGATGGGGAGAGGGGGAAGCCGGTGGCTGCACGAAGCAGCTGGCATCATAGAGCTGGGCCATGTTGTGGCTAGTGGTGACTCCTGTGTCTTTGCTGAGAAAGCAAAGATAAGAGCTGGGGGTCGGTGGGGTCTCTGGGCTACAGGATGCTTAAGGTGACGGGGAGGAAATAGGAATGGTGCCAGAAGTCAGCGGGTTGTGTGGGATGGGGAAAGTACTGGTGTCAGTGGGAGGAGGCTGGGTCTAGAGGGCATTGTCTGACCCCAGCTGGGCTCTCTCTGCAGCTTCACTAAAGCGCCCAGGGGCTCCAGGGTCATGTCTCCTCACTGGGAAATGGGCCCCGTGGAGAGAGTTAAGAAGCATCCGTTGGATTTTCTGACTGACAGAGTTGAGGGAAGGGCTTAGGGCTCTGCCCTGGAGCTGAGGGGAAGTTCTCCGGGCAGGTGAGGCTCTGTGGTCTGCAGTGTGCAGGAGAGCGGACACGGTGATCAGGATGGTCCCTTCTGGCCTTAATGGCTCAAGCTGGGCACATGTGCTGGGGCTTGTGCAGGGCTTGCTGTGAGGGATTCTCTAGCTTGGGATCTGCCAGAGGCCAGACTGGATGATCAGAAGGGGCCCTGCTGCCCATAGCCCCTGGGAATCTAGCCCTGAGGCCCTGGGGTGTATCTGCTCTTTCCAGGCTACATTTCCACGAGTCCCTGGCTGTGGCTATCCGCTTGAGAGCCAGGGGAAGTGGCCATCCCCTGTGTGGTGGCAAGGGCCCTTCAGAGTCCTCTCCGTGGCTCTGCCCCTGACATTAGGGGCAGGGTGGGCGAGTGGCTCACACTTTCCATGCCTACTGAAGAACTGCTTTTATGCTTGCTTTCCCCGGGCTGGACTGGGGTTTGGGGGCAAGGGGGAAGCCTGGTGGGGTGGCAGGGACAAATGTGGAGAGCCTGGTGTTCCTGGATTGAGTGCTTCAGCCTCCTGCGTTGGCTGCCTTCTCTGGGACTTGCTTGCCTGCTCTGCACACCTCAGGAGAAGAGGCCCAAGGCATTTGCCATCTGCACCGCGGCTTGGGGTCACGGGGGCGTTTAAACAAGCTGGTCTGACTCAGGAAATGGACACCTCCCCAGGCTTGGAACATGGGGTCGTTGTACTTGCCGGCTGCCCCTGTGGAGATGGTGTCTTCTGTGAAAACACTGCGTAGCTCTGGCCCTGTCCGCGAGGTCCAGTGATGTTGGGCTTGTTAGCAAGAGCTGCCCACTCCTGTCCTGCTCTGTCTTCAGGATGCTGGCCTGTGGAGCTCTTCTCATTCAGCCCCTGCTTTCCCTCCTCCATGCACACAAGCTGTGTCCCCTCCGTCCCCTGGCTGGGCTGCATCCTGCCGCCTGGCTTCCCTCCCACAGACAGGTATTGTCGCCTGGGTTCTGAGACAGCAGAACGTGCACTAACCCTTTGTGTGTCCCTGTCTGTGTGCGCCAGTGGAGAGGAGAATGAGCCCCATTTGTGAGCAGAGACCTTGGGCTTCCTCTGTTAGAAGCATGGTGAGCTTCCTTCTGTTTGCCAGGGATCTGTGTGCTCTGGGGGTCTGGCTCACAAAGGGGCCTCTTGCCACTCAGACATTGTGTAGGTACAGCATGTGTGGGTGGTTGGATCTCGGAATGCCCTGAATGACAGCAATCTAATCAGGTGACAGACGCCAGCCAAACCTAGAACTGCCACTGCCCCCTGGGAGCTGACGCAGAAAGCATATGGCCAGGTCCCTGAGGATCATGTGGCTCTCCAGCATCTCCCCGCAGGGCAGTCTGCTAAGGGTTCAGGCAGTGAGCTTCTTGAGGTTTTGGCCATCACCTGGACCTGGTGCTTGGTGTGTGGAGCTTGGAGAACTCCCCAGTCCTGCAGTGACCTGCAGAAAGGAGACTGCTGCACACGATTCTGTCAGATGCACTCCCAGCTAAGTGCCCATCTTTCACAGAAGGAAATCAAGGCAAAAACAGCAAAGAGAAGTTCCATCTTGTTCCATCCTTATTGCCCAGGTCCCAAGCTCACAGAGATGCTTCCCACCTCAGGGCTGCAGCCAATCGCCTGCTCTGAATCACAGCAGCCGTGTTGATAGCTCAGGACAAAATCGGCCTGATGTAATTTGGATTGAGGGGACCGTAAGGTGGAAATCTGACCGTACGACGGATAGGGTGGATCTGCTGAGCCATTGCCAGGTTGTGGAGAGCTAGGAGGATGCTGCGGAGCAGCAGCAGCACCCCATGCCCAGTGGAGGGGATGGAGACAGGGCTGCAAGGGTAAACTCTGTTGGTGGGGCTAGAGCACTAGTGTCTACGGAGGAGGGCTGCTGTGCCTGCTGGAGGAGAACACCCGGCTTTGGCACTTGAGAGAATGGAGAGGGGTCTCAAACGCAGAAATGTGAATTAGGGACCCGTTTGTGTGGCCTGGTGATGGGTTTGGTCCCTGCACCTGTTGGAGGGCAAAGGCCATGGGTGTCACATCAGGACACTGTTTCTGCAGTGTGACAATATGCCTCCATCTCCCTCATCCAACCAGCAGTGCTCCTTGCCACGTGCCGCATCCTCCTCACTCCTGCTGTGACCTTGGCACTCCTCGGCCATAGAGCTCTGCCACCAGCACTGCCAGCCCTGTCCCGCCCACCACCTCACACCCATCTGGGACTGCTCCCCCCGCACCCTGCGGCAGCCACGCCCCCCACCTATTGGGAAGGGAGCCCGCCCTGTGCAGAAGCTTGTGCCCCTCCTTCCACTCTGCAGCTGTTCTCACTGCTGATCCGGGTGTCTCGGTCTGAGGACCACGACCGCAACGTGACCAACCCGTGCAGCCAAGTGACGTCCCCTCTCAGCCCCTGCGTGTCTCCCATGGGCAGAGCTCACGTTGGAGGTGGCCCAGAGCCACCCTGTCACATCCGGTGGTTGTCTCTGCAGCCTGGGCCGAAGGATAAACTATCAGCACTGTGGGGCAGTGGATCATTCCTCTTCTTCTTTTCTTCTTTGCAGATAGGGGTCACGGAAAGTTCAGTTCCTTTTAACCCTCACAGCCCTGTTTATTTTCCAGCTGGTAGCACAAATGCAGCATTTCCCATTACATCACAAAGGGCCTCGGACAGATCCCTCCAAAAAACGTGTTGCAACTGTTTATTTTTTTCCATATTTAAACAATTCTGACAGCCAGACCTGGCCAAGCCAAGTGATGGAGCTTTATGAATGAGCCCAGCTCCTGGTGTCTGCACAGAGGGCTTGAAGGCCCTCTTCTCCTCTGCAGTGTGTTTGCCGGGGCCGGCCCAGGGACGTGGGCGACTCTGTGTTACGTGTGTGCTGATTATGTGCCGAGCTTTGATTAATGGCAGTTCATTCCGCCCGGCTCCCAGGACGCTCTTGAAAACAAGATGTTTCATTTCAGTGCACTTTCCTGGTACATTGATTGCCGTAAATAAACGAGTGCAGACTGTCCACCTGGAGCAGTTCACAGAGCAGGGGGCCTGCTCCAGCCCCTTGGCTGCCTCTGCCTGTGGAGCTAGTCACATTCCCCTTGGCAGTGGTCTCTGTCCTGTGCCTTGTCGGTCATCCAGAAGGCACAGACGGGCACAGCACAAGGCTACTGTCGGGGACCCGAAGGCATGGGAGGCCCCCAGAACCCCTCAGGCTGCTGCTTTCCCTTCCCCATCTCCCTGCTCTTCTCCTGCCTTGCACCGACTTGCCTCATTTCTCTCGCCAGAAGAAATGTGAAAGAATTAACAAGTGGCAGTTGGACTGTGCCCCTGTTCTGCCCCAAGGCCCCGTCAGGCTCGTGGGGCACTGGGCCAGCTGCCCTCAGAGGAGACAGAGGCTGCAGGCAGCTGCGGAAGCTGTGTTCACACCCTGGGCGCCACGTCACTGGGGCTGGAGGAAGGTGAGGCCCCACGCAGGCAGCTTTGCAGGCCACTCCAAAGTGTTGAAACTGTGACCAGAAATTAAACAGTGTGATGCCTAGTGGCTGGCGTTTAAAGACACAGCCCTCGTGTGGCCTCAGCACCCTGTGTGATGGCAGAGAGCAAGCAGGGCTCTGGCTGCCCAGCTCAGGCAGGGCCCTGGGGACTTTAGCTCTTGGAGGGGCTGGAGCTGTGGCTGCAGTAGAGGCTGCCCACCTTCCCCTTCCCAGATGTAACAGAGTGAGCGGGGTTATTTTCAGCATCGCCAGGTGCTTTGTGTGGGGCAAATGCTTCCCCACATCTCCACCAGATTGGGCTTGTGCAATGGAGGGAGGGGTCCTGGCAGCTTCCTGGGCCATAGCGGAGGAGTAAGGGGCTCTTGACTCCGAGAGGGCTTGTGCTAGCGAGTGCTGGGGTCACGGGCAGGTTAATCCTCTCTGTGCCGTTGGGAGTCCATGTTGCTGCACTCCTACCCTGAAGGGTGTGTTGGGAGCTCCTTGGTGCCTGGGATGCGTCTCGCCTCCTTCATGCTTTCTATAATGATGCAGAGAACATGCCAGCATTGCTCATCTCCCTTCCCCTCACTCTCCCAGGGTCTCAGTGGACGTGTGGGCGACACTGGCTGACTTCTGTAACATACTGACCACGGTGAATCAGTCGGAGGTACCGTTGTACAAAGACCCCGATGATGACCTTTCCCTGCTCAGCCTGGAAGAGGATCAGCTTCTTTCGGGCTTCGTCCCCCTGCTGGTCGCCCCCCAGGAGCCCTGCTACGTGGAGAAAACCTCGGACAAGGTCAGCACTAGGCCAAACATCCCCCCTTGATTCCTCCAGACTTGTATTCTTGGGAAGTTTTCTGTGCAAACGGAACACGATTAAGTCATTGAGAAGGGTGTTAAGGGAAAATATCGACCTTTTAGCCGCTGACATCCAGCTCTGTGTCATGAAAACCCCTCTCGACTTCCTCTGGTGTGTGTGTGTGCTCGCTGGCATGTTGTATATACGATCATTTCCTCACTTGTTTAAATAGTGCAGCTTGTGTTGGCAGTGCTCTCACTCCACTCCAAATGGTTTGCATCATGCTTAAAGCACCCTCCCCCTTCCCCGGCCACAAACCTCTGGGCTAGGAAAGCAGCCAGGGCTTTTTTCCTCCTCTGAAGAGAAGAGTGATAAATAGGTGACTAGAGAGGCGCAGACGCCATGTGTTACCCTACAGAAGGTTTTTAGGAACATGGAGCATTCCCTGCTGCCCGCTCTCCATGTTCCTTTCCCTGCCCTGCCAGCCCAGTCGAGCCTGAACTTCCCTCGCCTGCTGGGTTCTAGAAGAATGAACCCAGTTCCCTTGCCCGTGCTGGCCGGCTGTGGCTGAGAAGGCGCCTGCGCCAGCCCTGAGCACTCCTGGTGAGGGTGGAGAGGGGTGGGGACCTCGGGACAGGGCCAGACTGAGGAGGGTTCCCTTTGTGCGTTGCCTGGGTGAGCCCTTTGAGGCAGCATCCCAGAGCTGGAGCTGTCCCTCTCACAGGAGGATGTTGTGGGGTTTCCCTGAGCAGAGAGGACTCTAGGAAGAGAAGTGGAGCTGCTGAGACCAGTCTCCACTGTGAGCAGTCTGTGAGAAAGGTGGGTGAGCGGGGACTGGCTGCAGATGTGCATTTCCAGGTGTCACTTCTCCATGACCTGCTCGTGAACTGGCTGTGAAGTCTGGGACCCTCATGAGAAGGGGAACCTGAGAGGTGCTCATTTCTGTTTCACTTCCCTGCCTCCCCGCTGCCACGTGTAACGCTGCGCTGGGCAGAGAGGAGAACACAGTCACTTGCCCTGTGTTGGAAGCACCTTGCCCCAGGAAGGAGCTTCAGGGCCTCGTTCCTGGGGTCTAAAATAGCAGCTCTGCAGCCACTATTTCGGGAAGCTGGCTTATGTTGGCAGCCCTGCAGAGTGGCCTGGGCTTGCTTCTTCTGGGCCACGTTGGGCGGGAGGAGCCAGCTGTCTCTGGCCATGTATTCGGCACTGATGGCAGACCCAAAGCTGACACATGCACCTGCAGTCCCAGCATCCCAATCCTAGCATCAAACCTGTGGCAGAAATGGCAAACATCCAGGCCTGGTAAGCTGGCTGGAGAGCACAAGGTATCTGCTGGGTCAGCATTCCCTGCGCTTTGCCATTTCCCGCTGTGCACAGAGGCATTCAGAATACCCTGACATGCTTAAAGCATTGTCCCTGAGGCCTCAGTCAGCTGCAGAGCAGCCACAGAGCTGAGGTTTTCTCCCTTCTTGGTCTCCTTTGGTGTGTAGCACTCAGTGGGGGGTGTAAGAGAACTGTGGGAAAGTGTCTCTCACAGTGAAACAGCTTCCGGCCAAACATCATGGGTTCTCTAGGTTGTTGGTCGAGGATGTGAAACTGCCCCTCTCAGTACTGAATCTCACACCTTGCTGTGTAGGAAATTCCATTTCCTGTGCAACCAGGTCTTCCTTACCCTGTTTCATTTGCCCCGGGGCTAAGCACATTGCCGCGTTCCCCAGGCTCTGCCCACGACAGTCGTCGTATCTAAATACTGCAAATACCTAGGAAGAGAGACATTTGCATACAAATCCTCTTTATTTTAGTCCCTCTCTGAGAACCCCTGAGATTGGCCTGCAAGTCTTTGGGGTAGGGTCTGTGTCTTTATCTTCAATAATACATTCTGAGCATTGCAATTGCCGACTCTTCTGCTCGTTCTGTCCCATTCTCTGGAAGAGTGCTGCAGTCTGGCAGAGCCTCTTCGCAGCGGGTCACTGGACATTTGCCTCCATCTTGTTGTGGATGAACATGTTCCATCACCTTTCGTTGCTCGGAGGCTCTGTGGTGGGCTTTATTCCAGAGCCAGCATGATGGTTAGATTTGTGTCTTCTCACTGAGGTTGTCACCTTTCCTCCATAAGGCCAGCGTATCACTAGCTCCAGCTCCCCCTTTCATGTTCGTTCCAGACTGAGTATTGTATGGTAGTGTTTTAATTGGTGCGTATTGGGCGAATACCTGGTGAAGTACACACTTGTAAGCAGAACTTAAGCATTGGAACACAGTGACACGAACGGATGAACCGCAGTCTACATAACCAGCAAAGTGAGACTTCCTACTGTGTCTGCAGGTTCACAGATTCCGGGCATCTTGTCGGGGCCCTTTCACTGGGAGCTGATCCCATCCCCGGCGTCAGACCCTTTCCTAGCTTGGCTCCCCAGAGCAAGTGCTGAGTATGATGGTGTGATTGTATGCGGGTGCTGGCAGAGGGAACAGTAAAGCATGTGGATTTTATCTGTGCATGCATGGTGCTGGTGGTGGGGGTCTCCACAACCACTTGGGTTGCACTGAAAACAGAGCACAGTCGGATTACAGTCCATCTGCTCGGACTGTAGCAGCAGCAGCATTCTCCTAGATGGCCACTGACTGAAACAGGACCCTTCCTGTGCAGTAGGTAAGGGTGTAAGTGGGTGTGAGAATGGCAGGGGAAGCTGTGTGCGATTCTGGAGATGGGTTGGATGCACCCCGTCATTCAGTGTGTGTCCATCCCTCTGAATCCTGCAGGGGCTGGGCACTCAAAGGGAGAGATCTAGCAGCTCAGCCGTCATTTACATTGAAAACACTGTACAGCACATGCACCTGAGCCTAAGCATGTACCTGTGTAGCAGATCCCATGAGTCCAGCCAAAGAAATGTGGACAAGAAAGTGTTAACGTCCCTTCCCACAATACATTTCTGTGATTGGGGGGTCCTGAAACCTGAGCCCCTGTCTCTCCTCCCCCAGCCCTAACATAACGTTAATAAAAGGTTTTTAAACACCAATAAAAAGGCAGCAGCCCCAGCTCATGAGGTTCGGGGCCTTGTGTCCTGGGGAAGGCCCTTCACAAATGTGGTTTTTGCATTTTCACGTTTTTGGCTGGTGAATAAGATTGAGGAGAAATGCTCCTTCCCCTGATAACAATACAGTGAGACGCAGGATCAGCAGTGTGTGGATTAAAACCAGACGGTGAATGATTAATACACTTGCTTATGGGGCTAGTCACTACTGCTCCCTCCACTGAAACAAAAAGGAGCCTTTCTCTGTGCACTTGGGTATGTGGGTGGTGAACTTGTTCAGATCTCCAACAATGGCAAGATCCCAAGTGGTCTGTCTCTTGTGCGCTTCTGGAAAGGAGATGAAGCCCTGCCACGCATCTCGCAATGAGACACTCTGGTTGAGGGATTGGCCTGTGCGAGGTGGGGCCCGCTAAGTTTTTCATGCTTGCAATCCACTCTACTTGACAGATGCTCAACTGCCCCCCTCTGTCCATGGTCACCTGCTGGGGAAATGGTCAAGCAGCTGATCCCAAACCTGGTTCCTTTAAGGACCTTTGTTTATCTTTGGAAAGTACAAGCCTCTGTTCTCTGCTTCCAAGCCAGATATGGTTTCTGAGCTGTTAATCTCTCTCTAGCTTGGCTTGTATGTTCTGGGTTTCCATAACTGCTGGCTACTGCGTAGGCTTCTCAGGAGCTCTCTTTGATCCAGTGAAGTGGGTTTTACCCAGGAAAGCTGATGCCCAAATAAATCTGTTAGTCTCTAAGGTACCACGGGACTCCTCGTGCTTTAGGAGCTCTTTTGTCATCTCTTAGCTAGCAGAGCATCAAGATGCTTTTTAGCAAGATGCATTTGTCCAAAGGCTTGCAGCTCTTTCTGTTGTGTGAAATAGAGAGTCAGAAAAAGAGCCCCACAGATGCACCAGAAGTCCCACCTTTCTGCGATGACAGCGCAATGGCTAATCTGAAAGCCTCCTGGGGCAGAAGCAAGGACATTTACCTTTGTGGGAGGGGCTCTGGAGTTTGTTGTCTTGAGCTAAAAAAGAAGCAGCTGGGAGAAGTTGAGCAGGACAAGTGCCCGTGGGGGGTTGGCAGAGCAGTGTGGGTATTGAGGAATATAAAAGCTTCAGGCTCAGTTGGCCACCCATATGCTGAGTACTCGTGGAGTAGGGGTTAATCTCATGGATTGCCCTAGACTCTCTCAGCGAGCGTGGTGCTGTCCAGGAGGAGGAAGGGTGGCAGCCTCCTCCCCAGCAGGAAAGAGAACCCTGAGGCCCAGTGATGTACCTGCTCCCAGCACCTGAGGCACTGTGTCTGTACCCAGCCACGCTGAAATGCTGGCTCAGACGTCCGAGCAAGGGCATGCGGCTCATTTGGAGCAGAGGGGGGAAGCAGTGAGAACCCTGGCGTGGAGGGTCCAAGGAGGAGCAAGCAGCGATGTGGCAGCAGCAGGCAGCCCCCAGGAGATGAAATTAAACACCGATGCACTTGCAGACCAATAGCTAAACTCCTCCTTGGCCTCGTCCTTCCCTTTCCAGTGGGCTCTTTGGATCGTAGAAGGCTCTGATGCTGAGCTCTTCCCAACATCAGAACTGGTAGCACTGGGAAGGCATCATGCAGAGTGCTGCCTGGCTTGAACTCTTGAGCTGCATTTCCCTTGAACCCCATGTGCCAGTGATTGTCTAGAACCCCAAGTCGCGCAGGCCTTCTGAATTTGCCAGGTATCGCTGATGCCCTTTCTTTGTGGTAGGAGGTCTCAGGGTCCATCCATCTCTCTGGCCCACTGGGGCATATAGAGGACACGCTAACCTCTGACCTGTGATGTGGTCAGTGTTTAAATATCCCTTTAAAGAAAGGGACATGATGGAGCATCCTAGCGACCTTGGTACCTTAGCCAGACTCTGCACAGCTGTGTGCCAGAGGGATTCTGACTGGCTCTCATTTCTTCTGTCCTGCTAATTGCTGCATAAACAGAGCAACATTTGAGCAAATTGTTAAAACTCTGTTTTACTGTGGCTGAAAGTAAAGGTAACTTGGTGCAAACAAGCTGTGGCATTGCATGAGGACACTAAATGTAGCCCTGGAGAAATCTACAATGTGGAATAATAGTTCAAGCCCTTAAAAAGGGGGGGAGGGGCAACAAATCCTGCAATAAATCTAGCGAGTGGAATCCAAGGGAAATGATCCCATCTGGAAAACTCCAGCACTGGTGCTGCTGAAGCCTTAAGAAGCGATGCACATCGCAGAGAGAAAACCCTGCAGTCTGAGGATGACAGGCTCCTTAATTGATGTCCATTGCAACTGGTACTCTGCCAGTTTCTGTTGGCCATCTTCCAGCGTGCTGTAATTTTGGAGCCAGGTGTGAAGTGTTTCTGTTTTGTCTTGTTCCCAAGCACCTACAGAAGCCTCACACATTTCTCTTGAGGCTGCAGCCATGTAGGAAACAGCTGTACAGGTATTGGTGGTAGGAAATGTCACAGCTGAGTTGAGCATGCTCCCTCACATCTCGCCTGAGGTCTGGGTAGGAAAGGGGCACCCACTACACCAGGCTTAGGGAATGTGGCCACTGTCATAGAGTCCTGGCTGGCTGGCTGGCTGTTGATCAGGCACTGTCAAAAGCAGCAGGAGTCTGGGAAGAAACACACAGTTCCTTCCGCAAAAGACATCTCTCCGTGACAATGTATTAGCCAGTGGAATAGCAAACTAACTGCAGGGATTCCTAGAGGGTAAGGCCAGAAGGTACCACTGTGTTCATGTAATCTGCCCTCCTGTAGAACAGGCCATGGGACTGCCCCAAATTAATGCCTGTGTGAAATACAGCAGATTTTTTAGGGGGAAAAATGATCAGTGAGGGTGAATCTGCCATGACCCATGGTAAATTGGTCCAGTTGTCAAATATCCTCACTTAGGATGGATAAAATAAATATTAATCAAATATAATAAATGGCTTTTATTTTAAAGAAATACATTTTCTTTTTTAAAAATAAACCATTTGAAAATTAAAATTGAAAAGCCAGAACTTACTGTAATCTGTTAAAATAATTTGAATTAAATAAAACAAGTAGCGTATATTTGTAGTCCAGGTTTCAAAGAAAGTCAGACCACTGAACTGATCATAGAATCATAAACTGGAAGGAACTTCATGGGGTCGTTAAGTCCAGTTCCCTGCACTCATGGCAGGCCCAAGCACCATGTAGACCAGGGGTTTTCAAACTCTGGGTTGTGGCTTGTAAGGGCAAGCTGGTAGCTGGCCTCAGGACTCTTTGTTTACCTGTACCTCCGCAAGCACAAACAACCGCAGCTCCCGTTGGCCACAGATCGCTGTTCCCTGCCAATGGGAGCTGCGGGAAGCAGTGTGGACCAGGAAACCAACTCCCATTGGGTGAGAACAGCGATCCATGGCCAACAGGAGCTGCGCTAGACCATCCCTGACAGGTGTTTGTCTAATCTGCTCTTAAAAATCTCCATTGATGGAGATTTCACATCTCCCTAGGTAATATATTCCAGTGCTTAACCACCCTGACAGGAAATTGTTATTAATGTCCAACCTAAACTTCCCTTACTGAAAGTTAAGCCCATTGCTTCTTGTCCTGTCATCAGAGGTTAAGGAGAATACATTTTCTCTCTCCTCCTTGTAACAACCTTTTAGATACTTGAAAGCTGTTATCATGTCTCCTAGTTTTCTCTTTGCCAGACTAAACAAACCCAATTCTATCAATTTCCCCTCATGGGTCATATTTTCTAGACCTTTCATCGTTTTTCTTGCTCTTCTCTGCATTTTTTTTCCAATTTGTTCAGATTTTCATGAAATGTGGCACCCAGAACTGGACACAGTACTCCAAGTTGAGGCCTAATCAAGCCTGAGGTACAGCTGAAGAATTACTTCTCATGTCCTGCTTATACTACTTCCTATTAATTCATCCCAGAATGATGTTTGCTTTTTTTGCAACAGCATAGAATCCTAGAATACTAGAACTGGAAGGGGCCTTGAGAGGTCATCAAGTCCCAGTCCCCTGTGCTCACAGCAGGACAAAGCACCATGTAGATCATCCCTTATAGATGTCTGTCTAACCTGCTCTTAAATATCTCCATTGATGGAGATTCCACAACCTCCCTAGGCAATTTATTCCAGTGCTTAACTGGCTAAGAAGTTTTTCCTAATGTCCAATCTAAACCTCCCTTGCTGCAATTTAAGTCCATTGCTGCTTGTCCTCTCATCAGAGATTAAGGAGAATGTTTTTTCTCCCTCCTCCTTGTAACACGCTTCCAGGTACTTGAAAGCTGTTATGTCCCCTCTCATTTTTCCAAACTAAACAAACCCAATTCTTTCAGTCATCCCTCATAGCTGATAGCATTACACTGTTGGCTCATATTTAGCTTGTGGTCCACTATAACCTCTAGATCTCTTTCTGCTGAACTCCTTCCTAGGTGGTCATTTCCCATGTAATCTAAGTCTCTGGCTGAGCTGGAAACCAGTTTGTTGAAGTGCCAGTTCTACAAGTTCAGAGAGAATATTTATCTCGTTTTGGTTTATTTGGCTACTTGAATTCAATGACCAGTTCATTCAAAGCCAAGGAATGGGTTGGGTGTTGAAAAAGCAGAAAAGTTGCTTTACCTTTCCCAATCTTTGAATAAAAATGTGAGGTGAGAGGAGGAGAACTAGTTAAGTCTAAAATCTTGAAGGACATGGGACCAGAAACAATCAGTTCAGTTCACTTAACTATAGGTAAATAATTCCCTAGGTTAACTAAACCTGTTATTTTAAAATTAAAACAAGTTTTGACCATTTTTTTTGTCTCCTGCACATATAAAGTAGCTGTATGTAACTATTTAAAAATGCTCTTTTTGTGCATTTGAATGTAGTTGTGCAAATGAATTATAATTTCCATCCAAATAACTGACACAAGTCGTAAGTAAAAAAGTGATACCAGCTTGTAAATAGGAAATGCATAGTTCACCATTTTCTAACATAAAAAAATAAGAATTAAGAATCTGAATAAATGTTTGTCAGTCTAGAAAATTGCTTAAATAAACATATATAAATATAGCGTATTCTTCTGGTTAGGAAAAAGATGTACCAATTTTAATGGCAAGGTTATATTTAGTTACAAATCTATATATTTTAATGGTTACCAATCATTGAGACTCGACTTTTCTTTAGGAAAATAACTAAAAAGAGAAACTACAAAACGAGATTAAAATAAATTATTAAAATAAAGGTTTTCTTGCTTGCTGATTTAAACCTTTATTAAAATTGGTGATTTAAGTCACTTTGATTTAAATCAGTCCACCCTGACCTCACTCTTAAAAACTTGTGCAATTCTTTGTGGTCTTGATTAGTCTAGCTTCAGTTTCCAGTGACTAGATCTTGTTGTACCTTTGTCTGATAGACTGAAAAGCCTATCAAATTTCTGTTCTCCACATAGGTACTTGCAGACTATGAACAAGTCATCCCTACACCTTCTCTTGTTAAACTGAACACGTTGGCCTCCTGCCACTGGGCAAGTCTTTGCTCCAGCACTACGTCACTGCAGCTGCTTCCGGTGAAGATGTGCTGTACCAGTGGGAGAGCGCACTGCCATTGGACCTCGGCAAGCGGGGCTTTTCCACCAACAGATCACCCATGTGGCCAGAGCAAAGCTTGCATAGCTGGAGATTAAGTAGTCGTATAGACCTGCCCACTATCGGGCATGTTTTCCAACCCATTCGTCATTCTCATGGCTCTTCTCTGAATCCTCTCTGCATTTTTCGGCATCCTTCTTGATTCTTACATTGTGCAATCCAGGGTTGGAAACCGTATTTGGGTAGCAGTCACCCAAGTGCCAAATACCCAGGAAATATTAACCTTTCTACAGCCACTTGATCAGTGCTTTTTTGTGTTTTTAAAAAAAAAAAAAAAAAAAAAAGGTGCCAGTACTCCAGGGGAAAAGTTGTTGAGCTCTGACTGGAGGTGCCGGTACTGTGTCTGAAGGTGCCGGTACTGTGTACCGGGCAGTACCATCACAAAAAAAACACTGCACTTGATAGTCCTCTGTTTATGTATCCCAGGGTCGCATTAGCTCTTCTGGCTGCTGCATCACACTGGGAGCCCATGTTCAGCTGGTTTCCATCATGATCCATATGTCCCCATCCACAGGTCACCGTTTTCCAAAATAGCGTTCCCACCTGGTGAGACTTGCACATGGTTCCTAGACAGTCAACTTCACGCTCAGCTGTATTGTACCCATCTTACCAAGCTCTGTCTTAGTGACTTATCTCCGTTGTTTGCAACGGCCTGAACCTTCCTGTCATCCGCAGACTTTATCAGTGATTATTTTATATTTTCTTCCTGGGCATTGATGAAACTGTTGAACCGTGCAAGGCCAAGTGCTGATCCCTGTGGGCCCCCTCGGGAAAGGCACCCGCTCCGTGCTAATTCCCTGTTTACAATTACATTTTGAGACCTGCTGATTGGCCAGTTGTGAGTCCACGTAATATGTGCCATGAGCTGCAGTCTTGCTGCTGGTGTGGTCTGTTCAGGAGCTTGAAGCCTTTCATCTTGGCTCATCCAGCCATGCAGAAGACCTGTGGGGATGGCTGCCTGCCCACTGGCACACAGCCATGGCATTGCAGAGAGGGCTAGGCATCAGGCACCTTGCTCTGACCCAGACTGACCCCCTCTGCTTTGACATTAACCCACCCCTCCCGCGGGGGAGGCACAGTGTAATGCATCGGGGCCGTGAGCTCAGCCTCACAGGGACAGAAGCTAGTGAAGGAAACTCTGTTTAATTCAGTGCCCTTGGGTAGGCCCTGACTCCTTTCGTGCCCTGCCCTGCCCTGAAGGAGCTGGCGGCATGAGAACTGGAGCCTCAGGACCTTGTGCTAAGCCAGCTGACTCCCCTCTGAGTTCGGAGCCAGCTCTGCATGTTCAGGAGATGTTCCAGAAATGCTCAGTGCGAGAGTCCTTTGAATTCCAACTGGCCTGCCCATCTTCCCTCCAAGGAGCGACTCCTCTGTGGGAAACCCCGCTCTGAAGCGGCATGACAGGAGGTTACAGTATCTTGGTCACTGCAAATAGTTTCCTTTCAGAATTTGAGCCTGGCCTAGCCTCACCTTAGTTGTGGACAGTCTTGCGCTGCTCCGGGATTGAGAGTGGGCAGCTGAGAGTACCCTGGCTGTGCCTGCAGCTGTCATGGCCGGGTGCAGTGGAGGGGGAGGTAGGAGTGCACCAGGATTGGGGGTAGAAAAACTGACACAGGAAGCAGCTTAGACTACCATGTGGTTGGCCAAATATTTTCCTGAGACCCACTGACATCCATTTCCTCTGCCTTCATCTACCCGCCTCCCAGCCCAGCCTTTCCCCAGCCTTCCTGCTGTGCTGTGAAGCAGACAGTCTGGATACTCCTCCTTGGGGCCAGTGCACATGCAGTTCCATTCCAGCGCTCTGCGCTAGCCCCACTGCACTGACTCCATCTTGGAGATGAGGGGCTTCTTTCCAGCAGCGACTGGCGGTATGGCATGACCCTCAGTGAAAGTCTGGACTCTCACATGAATGTTGGGGTCAAAGGTGAACAGCTAGTGCCAGTCACTGATTTTGAGAGAACAGAATAAGTCGGATTCACTACACAGGGATTGTTTTCAGCCCGTCAGTGTTCAGGGAACTTCTCTGGTAGAGCAGATTACTGTCGTCCTCTTGCATTGCCGCCACCACCAGCCAGGCCTCGTTCATGGAAACTCCTTTGTGGCCAGTGGCAATCCATGGATTCAGCCTGCACTCTTGAGGAACAGGCTCTTCAGAGATCTTACTAAGCACATGGTCCCAAACTCTAGCACCAGGAAACACTAGGTTAGTTAGGGGAGTAACCTAGGAAGGGAATCCAAGGTCTCCTGTGCAGCAGCCTCTAGGGAGATAGTAGCACAGAGTCCATTCTGAGGGGCATTTTTTGCTTGCAGCCCACATTTTCTTGCAATTTAGGAGTGGCCAGGAGCCCAGCTGCTGTTGCTCTGACAGTTTTTCATTGCAGCAGTGTACTAAACCCTCCATCCTGGCAGAATGTCAGTGCCAGGTAGTTCACAGCACTCAGGAAAGGAATATTCTTCACCACCTGTTCCATGTATTAAGAAGTGAAATGTTGAAGTTCAGATCTTTTGCAGTTTGCTGATTAGCTTGTATGTGAATTGAAAGACATCATAAAAATCTAATTAACATTGGATCCTTCCCAATAAGCTGTGTCTTACTAGTGTCTGGAGAAACCTTGAGCAAAGAGAACCTCACTTACTTGGCTGACTGAGACATTCCCTGAGATGAGGAGTGGCCTCACCTCTGAGAATTTTTGTATTGCCACTGGGCTTGTTGTGGTCCATTTTTAAGTCATGGGTGAACATAAGAACGGCCATACTGGGTCAGACCAACAGTCCATCTAGCCCAGTATCCTGTCTGCTGACAGTGGCCTATACCAGATGCCCCAGAGAGAGGGAACACAACAGGTAATCCTCACGTGATACCTCCCCTGTCACCCATTTCCAGAGAAACAGAGGTTAGGGACACCATTCCTACCCATCCTGGCTAATAAGTATTGATGGACCTAACCTCCGTGAATCTATCTAGCTCTTTTTGGAACCCTATCAAAGTCCTAGCCTTCACCACATCCTCTGGCAAGGAGTTCCACAGGTATGTGTGCTGAGTGAAGAAAAACTTCCTTTTCTTTGTTTTAAACCTACTGCCTATTAATTTCATTTGGTGACCCCTAGTACTTATATTATGGGAACAAGTAAATAATTTTTCCTTATTCACTTTTTCCACATCAGTCATGATTTTATAGACCTCTACACACCTTTTATAGACCACCTTAGTCTCCTCTTTTTAAGATAAAACGTTCCAGTCTTTTTAATCCCTCTTCATATGGGACCTGTTCCAAATCCCTAATCATTTTTGTTGCCCTTTTCTGAACCTTTTCTAATGCCAATATATCTTTTTTGAGATCAGGTGACCACATCTGTATGGAATTTTCAAAATGTGGGCGTACCATGGATTTATACAAAGGCAATAAGATATTCTGTCTTATTCTCTATTCCTTTGTTAATGATTCCTAACATTTAGTTTGCTTTAACTGCTGCTGCCCATTGAGTGGATGTTTTCAGAGAACTGTCCACAATGACCCCAACATCTCTGTCTTGAGTAGTTGTAGATAAATTAGTCCCCATCATATAGTTGGGATTATTTTTTCCTATGTGCATTACAATAGAGTCCCGATTATCCGACCTAAACGGGACCGAGGGGTGGTCGGATTACCTCAGGTTTATTACTTATTATTCTACAGAACAAGTAACATAATAGAGTACAGAACATTTAGTATGCAGTATGGCAAAACACTAAAGTTATTGTTTAAAAAAATTAGTGATTGACTTTTGTTTCCCAGCTTTGTTTCTCTTCCTTGTGGCGAGGTCGCGCCAGCATCTCAATAACATAACATCACTAGCAGTTGCCTCCCCTTGTTGTTCAGCGTAAGCCAGTGCCGCCTTGAGAGCCTTGACCCCTTCGCTATGACTAATTCTCTCCGTTTTGTCATTGTCATTTGTATCTTCATCTTCATCCTCTTCATTGTCATTGTCATCCCAATTCACCAGAGTTGTTATGTCGCGGTCAGTCAGTTCTTGTTGCTTGTCTTTCTCCATCCATTCCTGTATATCATCATCATTCACCTTCTCGCAGCCTGGAATTTGTTGTAACAAAGGTAGCAGGTTATCGCAATTTTCTTGCACCATTTCTTGTGTGTTTTCGTCTTCTGAAAGTAACTTTCTCCATGATCTTGCCAGAGTTTGTGGTTCAATCTCTTCCCATGATTGTGCGATCCAATAAATAACATCTTTTATGTTCACTGTCCTTAGCTTATCTAGCATACCATTTCCATCATCTATTGCCTCAATGAGCGTAGTTAAAAGCTTACGACGACGATATTTTTTCTTTAACGCTTCAAGCACACCCTGGTCCATAGGCTGACACAACGAGGTGATATTAGGAGGAAAAAAAAATCACTCTAATGTCCCCACCGATCAGTTCTTCCTCATGAGGATGAGATGGCGCATTATCAATGACAAGGATTGCTTTCCTTGGTAGGTTTAGCTAATTCAAAAATTGTTCTACTGAAGGAAGAAATTCATTGAAAAACCAGCCTCGGAAAATTGCTGAATCCATTCATGCATTCCTCTGATTCTTGTACGAAACGGGTAGAGCACTAGGCGATATGTTTTTGAAAGCTCGTGGGTTTTTTGCCTTTCCAATAAATGTGAGTCTTAGTTTGTGGTTACCAGCAGCGTTGCTACAGTCTAGAATCGTCGCTCTTCCTTCACTTCGTTTATACCCAGGAGCTGAAGCTTCAGCCCGGGAAGCTAGAGTTTTTGAAGGCAGCATTTTATAGTTTAAGCCTGTCTCATCACAGTTATATATCTGCTTACCTCATAATCCTTCATTTTCGATGAGACAATGAAAATTTACTTGAAATTTCAGAAACCCTTCCTGATTTGCCAATAATTTTTCGCCACATATACTGAGCTGCATTAACCCATATCTTTTTTTCCAGCGATCAAGCCAGCCTACACTAGCCGTGAAATCAGGTTCCCCTTCGTTAAATTCTTTTTGGAATCTCATAGCTTTCTCTTACAGAATCGGGCCTGTGATAGGCATGCCCTTATCCCTTTGCTGTGTGAACCATAAGAACAAAGCTTCACTCACTCCTTCATATTCACATTTTTTCATTGTTTTTCTGTCCTTCAGTCCTGCACTTGAGGGTCGATCAGAGCCCCACTTTCCTAACTGACTTCTTTTCCTCTTCCAGTCACCAACTGTAACTCGCCCCACATCGAGTTCAGATGCAATTTTTAGCATGGACTCGCCTTTGTCTATTCTCTTTAACGCTTCAAGTTTTTGTTCAATGGAAAGAACCACTTTTTTCTCTTTTCACATGCCATGTTCCTCAAACAACAAAATTATATTCCAGTAAGGGGAACACGCAATTGGAAAAATGAAACAGTCACAGCACAAACAGAAATCACTGGCGCAGAGGAACAAAGGAAGCTACGGCCATGGCGGTATGTGACCATGGACGAGTTCACAGCACGTCGAATGGCTGTGTCGGATAAACCGGAAGGTCGGATAATCCGGACTCCACTGTACTTTACATTTATCAACATTAAATTTCATTTGCCATTTTGTTACCCAATCACTTACTTTGGTGAGATCTTTTTTGAAGCTCTTTGCAGTCTGCTTTGGTCTTAACAATCTTGAAATTTTTCCACCTCACTGTTTACCCCTTTCTCTAGATCAGTGGTTCCCAAACTTTTTGGCATCACACCCCCCTTTTTGATTTTTGAAACCACCCCTCCCCCCCCAAAAAAATAGCAGCAAAACTTGTTTATCCAAAAAAAAAAAAAAAAAAAGGAACTGACCAGGGCAGCAAAACTTGATTGGGGTGTGGGGGCTGAGTCACCTCGCGCCCCGCCCCCCCCCCTGGAATTTCTTCACGCCCCCCAGTTTGGGAACCCATGCTCTAGCTCATTTATAAATAAGTTGAATAGGATTGGTCCCAGGACAGACCCTTGGGAAACCTCACTAGTTACCTCTGTCCATTCAGAAAACTGACCATTTATTCCTACCCTTTGTTTCCTGTCTTTTAGCCAGTTATCAGTCCATGAAAGGACCTTCCCCTCTTATCCCATGACAACTTACTTTACTTAAGAGCCTTTGGTGAGAGACCTTGTCAAAGACTTTCTGGAAATCTAAGTACACTGTATCTTCTGGATCCCCCTTGTCCACATGTTTGTTGATCCCCTCAAAGGACTCTAGTATAATAAGGGTATGATTTCCCTTTACAGAAATGATGTTGACTTCCCCCCCCCCCAACAAATTATGTTCATCCATGTGTCTGACAATTTTATTCTTTACTATAGTTTCAACTAATTTGCACGGTACTGACGTTAGACTTACCAATCTGTAATTGCCAGGGTCACCTCTAGAGCCCTTTTTAAATATTGGCGCCACATTAGCTATCTTCCCGTCATTAGGTACAGAAGGTGATTTAAAGGATAGGTTACAAAAAACCTTGTGGTCCTGGGACACCCCTTTGCTTTATGGTTTGTCTGCCAGAACTTGCTTTGAGCCATTAAGACTCCTAATTCAGTTGTTAAATCATGCCTTTAGCCATAGTTGACTTTTGCCATGTGGGGACCATCATCTTAGCCATTGGGCTTGATCCTTAATTATCATGTTTATGTTGGATATTCAGTCATGTTCCTTGCATTAAGATGCCACACTGGAGTTTCAGCAGGATTCAGTATCTATCAGTATAGCTACTCGAAGGAGCTTCACAACACCTGGAGAAAGACCTCAATAATAGAAGAGAACATCTCAGCCATTGTAGTTCCCCACTATTAGTTTGGCTAAGCGCCATGTTCTGTGAAACCTCCCAGAAATGTAGAGACTTCTTGAAATGTAGGCAGTGGTCAGCCCTCTCTCTCTCTCTCTCTCTCTCTCTGGGAGATGGAAAATGACCTTCTGTCTGCAGGAAGACCCTTTCCTGCTTTGTATGGGTGCATAATCGATCTCCCTTTTGTTTAACGGTGTTAGGCTCACCATCATTGTGTCGTGCATTCATCTAGTATAGCTGCATCTTACACTCGCTAGGAGGCCTTGTTGGACCAGGGCAGGGAGTATCATCAGGGAGTCCTTGTTTGTCAGTGTTCAGAATGTCATGGCCACCTTTGTGGCTTTCTACTAGCCTTATGGCTTTTCTGTGGTGCTCATCATCAGAGCATATCTCTGTGTCTTTATAATGTAGCTTCACAATACCCTTATGAGGTAGGGAAGGATTATCTCCATGTGGAGAATTGAGGCACAGAGAACTTGCCCCAGATTCAACAGGAAATCTTTTTCAAGGCAGGGAACAAACCCTTAAATCTGCAGTTTCCTTCTGATGCCTGAGCTACCAGTCATCTTTCCCCTTCAGAAAGGCAGTGGAGCTATTAAGAGTGGGTTCGCTGGAAATGATAGAAAATCTTTCCAGACACAGACATTTTTGGCACAGAGTGACAGCTGCTGAAGGAAGTCGACTCATCTGCAAACTACAGACTTACATTGCCATTAAAAAGGCTAGTGGTGACCAGATAATTTCAATTATTTCCCTTTGAGTTTCATCCATTTGGTTATTGACAGTATCACTTTCTGAAATTCTCCTTACACGTTTCTGTATCATGCTTAATATGGAATGTCTCTGTTTGGGAAAAAAGGCACACCAAAAACATGTTTAAAGCAATAAAATTTTGACATCAAAATGTTGCATGTCAGCATTTTACAGAGAAATTGTTATCTTCTGACAAATATTTTTGTCAGTTTCTCTAGTATAAATAAAGACACTGATGGTGAAGAATAATAAGAATTTTGTTCTTTTTAATTTTTTCAAAACTACCTTATGCTTGAGAGAGGTTGATAGATCTAAAATAAAGTTCCTGGTATGGAAACAAGGCCATTTGTATATTAGAGAGGTCCAAAAAAACATATTAAACACAAGCTCCTTCCAATTGCTAAATGACCAAATGGATTTTCATGTAGCTTTCCAGAAAGTAAATGTAAGTGGTGTGACTTTGATTTTGGCCAACTTTTTTCACCTAAACCAAGGATATAAAACCCCATCCATTGCTGAATAAATGTGTGCAACCTTAACTACAGATTCACTCCCAATGCCTTTCTAGTAATAGGTCTGTGTGTATAATACCTGATACTTACGCGTCGCAGGGATGCCAGTTTTTTTATAAATTTGGAAAAGCAACCATTGGGTAAAATTTTCAAAAGGCTTAATGACTAAGTCAATTTTCAAAAGTGACTTAATGACCTATTGACTTTCCATGAGATTTAGGCTTCTAAAGCACTTAAATCACGTTTGAAAGTTGGACTTTGTCTCCTAAGATATTTGGCACTTCAGAAGATTTTACCAATGGCCAAATAAGATATTTTGCTTTCCTCCAGTTCATGGTGGAATGTTTCTTTTTCTTCTTTTTGCAAAGAGAGAAAGAGTTCAACTTCTGTCCTAAATAACAAAATGAATGTTGATCCCTTGGGTTATACAGGAAACTCTCTGTCAGAGCTCTCATCAGTCCAATCTGTGTCGAAGCCACTTTTGCTCAGAACGCTATGTATGATCTTGAAGGCTCCTAGATGGAGGAACCTGATCTCAGACACAAACATCCAGAGAGATTATCCTCTGACTGTCACTAGTGAAATATGTTCACTAGTGATTTCATTGCTGAGAGACAGGCTAAAAGTGTCTCCTGTTATCAGTATCCTGTGGTGACTATGAAGAATGAAGTGTCTCAGACACCATTGTGGTGGCTATACAGCCTGCTAAGCATTCAGTAGGCTAGCAGTCTGAAAAATCCCAGGGTCCTAAGGGTTAATGCCCTTAGACAAGGTGGGAATTTTTGGATGAATCCTGCTGTGCACTGATAGCTAGATTTCTGTGCTAATGGGTTTTGCTTAATAGATGGTTATGAATACTACTAATTTGTAAACGGAGTAACAGCCACAAAGATGTGGAAGAATCAGCACTTCCTATCAGCCCGTGGAGTTTTGTCCACATGGTCGTGAAAGAAGAAATACTGGCAATGGTGTTTGCATTACTCATCTAGACTAGCCGTCTGATCTCTGTGATCTCGAACTGGCTCTGGTGACACATGCCACCCTGACCAACCACTGGGCAAGAGATTTGGGGACCAATTTGCAAACAAGCGTCAGAACCCTTATGTGTTGTAGGTGAAGGTCTAGTGAGGCTGCTGAGTATTTCAGTCCCCTTGAGAATCCCAAGTTGGGAACTACAAGAATCAGCTTGGAATGAGAGAGATGGGCATTCACTGCACGTTAAGTCCTCTGCTCATGCTGTGTCCTTTGGGGTTATCCAGTAGTTGTCCTCTGGCTCCCATTCTAGCTCTTGGCACTGACCATCAGCTCTGTGCCGCTACTCGGCCAGCCCCTGCTCATTGGCTTTCCCATGCTACACAAGGTGATACTGGCCTGTTACAGGCAGGGCACTGGGGGATCTGCCACTCACGGTGGTGACTTCCTTCCTGTAAAAATCAACAGCAGGAGCACGGCCTCTGGTGGATTCCACAGCATCTGTGGCTCTCCTCCCTTCTTGGGTAAAAGCTCCATTTTGGGGGGTTGGTTGATTTGTTTGCATGCTTGGGGGAAGGGCTGTGAAATAAACTCTTGAAGAGGCTGCAGTGTCTTCTCATGTGCAGAGAAATGGGGCTGTGGGGTTTGCATATTAAACCCAGAGATCTCTGCTCAGCTCTTCAGAACCACAGACCTCCTGACAGGCATTAAATGGTGGTTTCTGCTGCCGCTATGATCTGCAGCCACAACGAGCCACCAGCAGGGTGCTTGTGGGCTGTCTGATAGTGTCCCCAAAGCACTAAGACAAGGACACACCTGATGGTGCTTCCCAGAGAACAGCCTGGTTCTCCCCCCCCTGCATCGGGGTGGTGTCATGCTCTGGGAAGGCACCCCCTCTCCTCTAGCTGTAGGGTTTACGGCCCCTCAAGCAGGCTCCCCACTTCCCAGATTCCCCCCCCCCCCATTTCCCCTTTCATTGGAATGCTTGGCCTCTTGCACTCAGGCTGAGGGCGGAGTAGCTTGTTTCTGCAGCTGGCCCCGGGGCCAGATGTCATCACTTCAGGCAGTGCCACGCTGCACATCTTCAGCAGTTTGAAATGGAGAGACAGAGAAATACAGATAAGATCAGCAGCTTTAGGTGATGGCATTGTTTCAAATAAACCAGGCATGACCCAAAGCTTCCACTTCAAATGGGGAATGAAAATTGCTTCATCCTTTGACAGCTTGCTCCATGAAAGAAATTTATCTCCACTTAATTGCTTTGGATCCCAAGAGGCTGCCTACAGTAATTTCTAGGAGATAATTATATCAAATTAAACAAATATGTGACTATCCGACTGCTGAGCAGAAGGCAGTGGCCAGAAAGTGAGGCAGGAGGCACACCACATCTGACAGCTCCCTCAGGTTATCCCTTCCGCGCTGCTCATGGCCCACAGACATGGCATTTGTGGAGCCCACGTAGGAGAGTCTCTCTGGGACGGGCCTGGACTGGGATTGGGTTACATAGCCAGCCGAGAAGTGCTGAGGGTGGTGGTGGGGGGCCCAGAGACCTGTGTTCTGTGTTGCTCATCTCAGGGGCATTTAACTTGGGAGGGCTCTGTGTGCAGAACCTTGGCATCTCTCTTCACCTCCCACCTGTCGCAAGGTGGCTGTGGCTCCCACCGGCACCTGTCATGTAAGACTAGGCTATCCAGTCAGGGTGGCAGTGTGCGGCAGGGCAGCTCTCCCATTTCTTCCCTGCACTGTCACATTGACAGAGCTGAGGAACCAGAAAGCTTGTTGATTTAAACATATGTATATTTAGAAGTCCAGTGTAAACTTCCTGCCCACACTGAGACTGGATTCTTGATCATGTCTGAGTTTCCAGATTTCGTTTCCTTTGCCCTCGTGCTTAACATTGTTTGTAGCCCCCAGCGCGTTCCCCTCACTCTTCCCCCCCTTCACCATCCCTTGTCTCACTTTGCTCTCATGTTTTGAAACCTGTCTAGGATTCCAGGGTCGTGTTAAGAATTGTCACTCTGGGAAGAGGACTGGGCTGTGGCTGGGTCACCCTCGTGCAGGCCTCCTACAGTGCGTCTACACAGCATTCTAAACTCAAAATAACATACGCAAATTGCGTATCTTATTTCAACTCCACTTTGAAATAGCTTTTTCTGAAATTTGGTGCGTCTACATGGTGCCAGATTTCAAAATTAAGTGCTATTTTGAGCCATCCCTTATCCCTCGTGCAACAAGGTTTACCAGGCTGGCGAGATAGCATGCCCGTTATTTCAGAACATATTTGTGTGCACGCTGGGTAGCTATGCAGTGTAGACGTGCCCCGGAGATCTTTGCATCTGGGGCTTCCTTTGGTTCAAAGGCCATCCCAGTGGTCTATAGGCTTTAGAATGGGGACAGACTCAGAGGGCTTGATGTCTTGTGGGCCTGGGCCACAGACCCGCTGCTGGCCATTCCTGCCAATCTCTGCGGACAGACCGGCGCAGTCTAGCGCCGAGAGAAAAGTTCACATAAACCACCGCACTTCTCAGCCATTGGCCACCTTGTCCGGGCTGAGGACTGAGTGGGCCACAGAGAGTAAACTTCCCTCTACCTGATGCAGCTGGGACACCTTGGCCAAGGACAGTGTTGGAAGAAGCTGGCCCTTCTGTGTCCTGGGGAGGAAGAAAACTTCCCTCCCTCAGGCTGCATCAGCCTTTACTCGAGCAACGAAATTCCTGCCCAAATGATGCATTGCTGTGAATGCTTCCTGGACAGAAGGAAACGGCCCCATTGCTGGTTCTGCAGCATCCCAAGGAAATCGGGCACTTTGAGAGGGGAACTGGGCTAGTGTTTGTGTTTGAGGGATCAGCACAGCAGTGCTTTGGTGTCCTCTCGTTCCCTGGGTTCACATCAAGGTGCTTTCAAAGAAATTAAACCTTCTGGATTGGCTGGAACAGTGGTGGGTAGCCTGTGGCCCGTGGACCCCTTGTCTATCCCCCTCCCTCTTGCACACGGGCACCAGAGCTCGCATGTCCTACCCTCCCCCCCCCTCCCAGCAGTTGGAGCACCACAAATCCGCTGATTGGGTTCGTGGCATTCCAACTCTGGGAGGGAGGGGGAGGAGCTGGGCGAGAACGTGCATCAGGTGATTCATAGTGCTCCAAAAGTGTGGGTGGGGGGGGAGGAAGTGCAGGGCTCCGGTGCCCCATGCGTGAGAGGCACGTGGGGTAGGTGGGCAGACAGAAGAGCTCAGGTGGAACCCCAGTGAGCCGCAGGCTGCTGCAGCCCATTGAGACGGGGGGAGGGTGCCTCATGTGTCCCACTCACTCTTCTTGGCTGCCCATCGCTGGCCTGGAACATTTGCACTGGAGAGGGGTAGAGAGCATGGTACTCGAGTCAGGGGAGTCCTCCATGGCCACAGAAAGAGCTCTGGCCGTGGGATTCAGGTCCCTCCCCTGAGGGGCCAGCTGCTGTGGGGTGGCAGAGGGTGGCAGGCTCAGGCCAAGGAAGAGACAGGAAAGCTGGCACTCTAGAAAGGTCTCCTCAAAGGGGGGGGGCGGGGGGGCTGAACATACCCCCTCCCAAGAGTTAATGGACCCTGAGACCTAGCAGTGTCCCTTGGAGCGCTGAGCATCCCAGCTCAAGGTGTCGCTGCCTGTCCCTCCTGTACCTTCCTCAAAGCACAGCAGGTCTGTTCCCATGGGGCTCTCCTAGTGCATGGTGCAGCCCTGAGGGGCTGTCAGGAAGTGTGTCCTGACTTTCATCTCCTCACACCTAGTCCTGCTTCCTTGAATTGCTCACACTTGTCCACGGCAGGGCCAGGTGCTTTTGCTATTTCCAATCAGATGAGCCCCTGGATTCTTTTTCCTCTTCAGAGCTTCCCTTCAGGTGGTTGATACCTTTCTGGTAACAAGTTTGCACATCTGAGCTTGGCCTTCTCTCTGCAGCATAGAGAAAGGCAGTGACCACTGAGCCGGCTGATATGTGCAGCCCCAATCTCTTTGGTCTTTCTGGGACTGGGCGGGAGAGACTCCTCCTTGGGAGGGATGAGTCAATAGATGCTTGGTGTGCTGAGCAATTAGGGCTTTTCCTCCAGTGACCTGTCGATTGCCTGGCATGGCCACACTTTGCTCCATCACTGCAGAATTCTGGGCAGCAGCTCTGCTGCATGGCCCAGTATCCCCCAGGGTACCATCTGCAGGGTGTTGCAGAAGAGTGAACTGAAGCAAGAACACACCCTACAAGAAGGTGAAAATCCCATGGGCTTCCCTCTTGATCACTGGGAATAGTACTTCATAGCCACAGTCGTGTTGTCCAGGTTGTAAGGTCACTCCTAGGAGTGGAGAATGGACTGCATCTGACAGTGGTCTGCAAGGGGCTGGTATCTTATGGGGACAGGAGTGGGGAGAAGCACATACCAGGACCTGCCTGGAAGCTGCTGCTCTCAGGGAAACTGAGTTTGTTTCAGAGACCATTCATGAGTTCATTAGTCAGCAGCGATCCCTCTGTTTTAGATTTTGTCCCTCACCTCCCCCTCCCCAAGACCTCAAACTGTGGCAGGAGATGAAGTAAAACGCTTAAGTTTATTGCAAAGTTCATCTCTGAATCGTGCTGGAACTTGTGTGTGTTGTGTTGGCAACTTCAAGGGGATGCTACCTGGTAATTAATTAGGTGTCAAGAGACAGCCCAGAGGTTCTTGCTAATAGAAATTGTCTCCTGTTACGCTGTTCTCCACAGCTTGCCTCTGTTTGTACAGGGCTGGAGAGAGCCCAGCTACCCATGGGAGTCTAGCTCAGACCTTCCCTTGGCCTCCCTTCTGCATACGCTGCTTCTTGCCTTGGGTGGAACATGAGCCCTAGATGCAAGGAGCCCAGTCTTGGAGCCTCTCTTTGTCAGCCATGCTGGATGCTGCACTTGTTTCTCACTGTTGCCCTGCCCATGAATCCTGCCTCCCCTTCTCCCTTGCCCTCCTCTTGCTCTCGCCAGCCCCGGGAACCCCTCCATATCCCAGAGCGCAGATGTCAGTCCTCTCATTTCGAATGCCTGCTCAGGGCCTACTTCTGCCATGCAGCTCCTAAATGCCTTTCTTCCCTGCCACCCCCCATCCCCCGCTTGGCACAGCACCACCCTCTTCCCCCCTCAGCCCTCTCGTCTTTGACAGTCACCCTTTCCCTCCCAGACCTCTTGGCTCCTTTTCTCCAGGCTCTGACTCAGGGCTGCTTCTTACAACCCCCAGCCCCTCCAAGTTACTGACCTCCTCACCCCGACACTCACCCCCTGCCTCTCACTGTCTCTTGCCTCCTTCCTTGCAGCATCGACGCACACACTGCTCTCCCCCCTCCCTAAAGGAGAGCGCACCCTCGGCCCCACCTGGTTCTCCAACTGCTGTCTCATTTCCCTTCTCTCATGCACATCTAAGCTACTGTAATGGTGCTGCTGGACAGGCGCCTCGAATGGCCTTGCAGGCCCACTGCCCTGTCTGGTTCCTGCCCCTCGCCACTCTACTGAACCACCTCTCGCTCACTGAGGCTGCATCTCAAGTAGAAAACCTGCCCCAGAGTAACTCTCCATCAGCACATGCCCACCTGCTTGGGCTCCAGTGATTGCTGTCTGGCCAAGTCTTTGGTCTTGTCTTCATCCCTAGCCTCCTTGAGCTTTGTATAGCCTTCAGAACTGGTGCTCATGCTGTCATGACCCTGTACTCTCCTGGTTCTTCTGTCTCGTGTACACCCTGTCCTTGGGCAACCGTAGCCCCTTATCACTATGCTAATGACTCACAAATGTATTTCTCTGTCCTGCCCAGTCCTGCATATCTGTCTGTCTGTGACAGCTCATCCTGGCTGGCTGCTAGCCCGCACTCCGTACGGCCTCGCTGAGCTCCTTCGTCCAAGCACGCCTTCTCCTTTTCTGCCACCCTACTCTGCAGGGAGGAGCAGTACCAGCCCCCAGGTGCTGGAGGTCCCCGGGAAGCTTGCCTCTCACTGGGTTGAAATGGATGTTCAGTTCACCTGTATCCAGACAGGGCTCCCTCAGTGTCTGCCTCATCTGGAGAGCTCCCCGGCCGATGCGCATGCCAGGAGAGAGACACGGTGGAGGGGGGGATAGCCTCTGTTGGAAGAGGGATTCCAGGTCTCAGGGCACACAAAGTTCTTCAGGCCTGTGTGTCTCAAAAGCTGCTGTCTCTGACCAGCAGAAGTTGGTCCGGTGAAATGCTTCACCTCCCCTGCTTGGCCTCTAATCACCTGGGCCCGATACATTACATCTGCATGCTCCTACCGTCACATTTCAAAAGAGCAGGACAGTTGAGGGGCTGCCAGTACCAAGCACAAGGCAGTAGACACCAAGATTTGTCTCAGACTTGTGAAAGCTATTCTCACCTTGCCATGCCCTGCACACGAAGAGGGGCCAGGTCTTGGCACATAAGAACAGCCAGACTGGGTCAGACCAAAGGTCCATCCAGCCCAGTGTCCTGTCTGCCCACAGTGGCCAATGCCAGGTGCCCCAGAGGGAGGGAACAGAACAGGGAGTCCTCCCTCCCCTATCACCCATTCCCAGCCTCTGACAATCAGAGGCTGGGGGACACAATCCCCTGCCCATCCTGGCTAACAGCCATTGATGGACCTAACCTCCATGAATCTATCTAGTCCTTTTTTGAGCCCTGTTAAAGTCCTGGTCTTCACAACATCCCCTAGCACGGAGTTCCACAGGTTATCTATTCACTGTGTGAAGAAGAACTTCCTTTTGTTTGCTTTAAACCTGCTACCTATTAATTTCATTGGGTGACCCCTAGTTCTTGTGTTACGGGAATAAGTAAATAACGTTTCCTTATTCACTTTACCACACCAGTCATTTTATAGACCTCAATCATATCCCCCCTCAGTCTCCTCTTTTCTAAGCTGAAAAGTCCCAGTCTCTTTAATCTCTTCATATGGGACCCGTTCCAAACGCCTCATCATTTCTGTTGCCCTTTTCTGAATCTTTTCCACTGCCAGTATCTCTTTTTTGAGACAATGAGGTGACCACATCTGTACGCAGTATTCAAGATGTGGTCATGCCATGGTTTTATACAGAGGTACACAGCACTACAGCTGTGTGCAGCTGCAAAATATACAGTGTCCGTGTCAGTGGGGTGCTCTCGCAGCTCCAAAAGCCTGCAGCCTTCCCTTCCCTACCCTCGAGAGCACAGGCAGCCAGTGGTGCGCCCACGTCACTGCTGCATTTAAAATCCAAGGCCACGTGTTCTTCGTATTTGTTTGGGTGTAGGAGCAATTATTCCTGAAAGATCCTGTTGCTTCTAAGCTATTGTTGCTGAGATGGCTCTGTAAGCGTAAGTGGCATTTTACAGGCAAGGTTCCTGCCCGGGTCTCGTGCTCTGGGGGGAGGAGGGGCGGAAGAGGGAGGTCTGGGTGAGGGATGGGAGTGCTCCATGGTGCTCAGCTGCTGCTTCATGGTTCTGTGCTATTTAAAATCCACTGCTGGTCAAGGCCTGGCAGCACCATGGGGAGACTGCAGGGATCTCCCGCCGGGCCTAGGAGGCTGTCCAGGTGTCAGGAGTGGGCAGGCGAAGGGCAAGCAAAGGCCACGTGCTGCACAGTGCCTGAAGGAGATGATCAGAGAGTCGGGTGGGAGTGGAACAGTGAGGTCCCAGCAGCTGTTAACAGCTGGGAGGCAGATGCCTAGAGGGGGAGGGGCGACACAGAGGCGTAGGGCACCATGTTGGAGTGGGCGGAGGTGGGGTCTGTGCTGGGCTGAGAGATGGCCATGGTGTGGGTGAAAGGGTTGGTGTGGAAAGGCGGCGAAAGGCTGGCAGTGTCTGAAGGTGGGGCAGTGGGGTGGTGATGGGGAAGGCTTGTTGGCAGCAGGACATGTTGAGTTTGTGAGATGGTACCTGAGCCAGAAGAATGGGTGAGGCCAAGCCAGCGAAAGGAGGCTAACACTCAGATGTGCAGTGCTTGAGATGCCTGTGGCCATCAGAGCTCTGGTTGCTTTTGGTGCTTGCTGACCCCACGCGGCACTTGACTGATTCAAGATGAGTTGGGTGTTTGAGGCAATTTCGGTCATTTTCTTTTTTAGCTTCTCCAGATCCTCAGGCCCTGCAAGGGACGGTCGGGGCAGCGTCTGTCCTTTTCCAACCAGAGCCTTTGGCAGAAAATGGGATGGACTTGGCCCCTCCCCAGCTGTGGCATCTGGCCTTCCTGCTGCAGTTGGGTTTGTGTAATGGGAGAGGGAGAGAAACACATCCCATTGGAACGGGTTTTCGACGTGGATGCAGCAGACATGGCGGCTGTGGCTGGTTGCCCAGCATGGCTTGCAGAGAGTACGTTTTGATGAACAATGTTCTGACTATGGAACAGCCTCATCCTGATCATGTGTCCTGTGCGATTTCCCCCATGGCTGTGCTGGGCAGGCAGGGGACATTCGTGCAGTGTGCCCGGCTGTGCCAGGTACCCATGCTCCGCTGGCCGTCGAGACTGGCTAGGACTCAGGCTGAGTGACTCCAGGTTGTCTTGGCTTTTTCTTTGTAAAACGTAGTAAATCAGATGCTAACAGGCCATTTCCCAGCGCCACATGAAGTTCCCCAGCTGAGAGTCAGGCACTCTGCACTCAAGTCTGTTTTCTCTGTGACTTTGTGTGCCGCTGTGCGGGAAGAGGGGCACCCCATGCCGACTGCTGCACGGGAGCCTGACTCTTTGGAGCTTGAGCTGGCCAGTGGCCTTGCTGCATTACTGGTTTCTTTGGCCTGGGAGAGATGAGGCAGTGGTGTCTGGTGTGGCAGTGAGCAGTGCAATATGCCTTTTGTTGTCCCCTGGCCACGCTGCTCAGGTCTCACGCTCGCAGCTTCTCTTCCTTCCACTGCTTGTGAGCTTGGGATTTACCTTGAGCTCCTCAGAACACACTGCACTAGCCCTGAGTCAACACAGTGCTCCTCGCGGGGACCTGCTCTCTTTACACCAGGGCTGGTCATGTCTGGCCACAGTTCTGCCAAACTTGGCTCCCCACACGCAGCTGGGCTGCAGGGACAGTGTTACATGGAGGGTGGAGCAGGCACATACCCCTCTCCGCCTACTGTGCCTTCAGGAAATGGAGCTACAGCAGCTGTATGTGTGAGTGATCAGTGCCCCCTTCCTGGCCTCCTACCCTGTCCAGCCCCGTCAATGTCCGCACCCCTATTGTTCTGATTCAGCTCCTCGTGTCAGGGCAGGGGCCCAGCAAATGCTGTCTGCATCTGGGTCCTGGGGGGAGGGGCTTGGGTGAGAGCAGAGAGAATGGGTTTCCCTTGCAGGCGCGCTGTGAGTTCCCATAGCTTGGCCCCCTTCCTAGGTGTGCTTTCAACCCCAGCCCAGCTGGGCAGGAGTGACTCTGAGAGCCAGCCAGCTGAGCTGAGTGTTTGGGACAAGTAGCAGAGCTGTGTGTGCTGCTTCCTGAGAGCCACGGCTGCAGAGCAGGATTCACAGGGGCTAACGCTCCCCTCCAGCTCAGTTACCTCTCTGGCAGGCTGGTGAAACCTGCTCTGCTTGGAGTGGCCCTCTCCAGCAGAGGACGCGGACTTTCAGCACACGCCTCCTCCTAACGTCAGTGGGAGTCCCCTCAGCAGCAGCATTTTGCTGTGGAGCGAAGTCCAGTGAAGCGTTTGTCTCTCCCTAGAGTGGCAGCTGGAAGTGGGCTCCCGGCCTGCCCTGAGCGTGCTGCTGGTGTCGGAAAGTGCCAGGACCGCTAATATCTCTGGGCTGTCACGCAGTAGCTGACCACCTTGTGGAGGCTTTTTCCTGGGGTCATTCAACTCCCTGCCATAGTCCCACCCTCTGTTTTCAAGGGCATTCAGCTCCTCCCCACAGACTACATTCCCTGCCAGGCGGGGCCACGCCCCAGGGGCTCTTGGCATTCCCACTCTGCTCTGCCTTGCTGGACAGTCGCATGGCCCTCTCCTCGGGCCTGACACGCACGGCGGCTGCCCAGGTGGACAGCTGTTACTTTTAGGGAAATATTTCAATTGCTTCAGCTGCTTCTCATTAAGAGATCGTCCAAACTCCCCAAGTTCCCTGAGATTCCGCCACTGGCTGGATGGGGGAGGGGCAGAGCAGCGGTACGTGAATGGGGCTGATGATGTTTTGCAGAGCACTGCTTTTGTTTTAGGAGAGGAGCTTTTCCATCGTGCTGCTGTGACTTAGGTACCTGAGTCTTTGATGCCTGTGCATGTTGCGCTGTCATTCCTTGGGCATTGTGCCGTTTTGCTTAGTAACCTCCTCTGCTCTGCTTGCTTGTTTTATTTCGGGCGTCTCCGAGGTGGTGAGAGCAGCATTCTGTGAGCAATGCACTCTGTAGTGTTTTCACTTCGCAAAACCCCATGAAAATCAGCGGAGCAACCATCCAATTCGAAGTACTAGCCTACAAACGCACGAGGGAAATGAAACGCACACAGCCTGCTGGAATTACACTGCACCCACGAACACACATTAACTCAGATTTCATGCTGCCACACCCCATAACTCTCCCAGTTTACCTGTGTGTCAGCTCAGAGGTCAGCCTCTTTGATTTGCTCCCCTGTATTCAGTGGGGGTGAAATGACAAGGCTAAGTCCCCTTGCTTTGGGGGCTGAGGAGGGACTGTGTTTTTCCTGGCAGAGCGGCCTTTCCTGTATTCAGTGCCAGTCTGTCGTTGAAAACCATTTCAGTTCTTTTCAGATACTACATGTTACTGAGCCAGGCAGCCAGTTTCTCTAGGGCAGGCTCCCAGTTCAGTAAGGTCTGGATTCAAACCGGGAAAGCTGCTTGTATTTGAGTCACTGAGGATAGGAGCAGAGCCGCTCTGAGCAGTAGCCAGGTGGTAGCCACTTTACTGGCTTCTGTGGTTTTGAGCTGCTGAAGTGAAGTGGTCTCACCAACCTCAGAAATGTTCTTATCCCACGTTTCCTAAAAGAGGAGCAGAAAATTCCTAAGTCTTTCATCCCCATTCAAATATCACCAGGGCAAGCAACCGGGGAAATTAGAGTGGAATCTCAGTTGACATTCTCTGGAAAGCAGACTTCATAGAGTCAAAGTATTCCGTGGCTTAGCCTAGCCAGTGCCCTCTGCATGGATTTGGCCTGCGTCTGCACCTCTTCCCATCCTGGGCAGATGAACAAAGGCTGGAGAGGGTGAATCACAGAGTCTGCCTGAGGACCCCTTGTGCTTTGAAGCCTTGGCCCTTCTGAGAGAGATTTAAATGACAGACAGACATCTAGAGATCCGTAAATACGTGCTTGGTGCCAGCTACACCACAGAGAAGATACTGCATTTGTGGGGCTGGGAGGTTCAAATATTTGTGGTCAAACTTAAAATTTGACACAAAAATCTCATCTGTGATGGAAGGCAGCCAGGAACTGCACAGAGGATGCACAAGCTGTGCAGACTCTCAGAGACTGCTTCCAGATTAGCTCTGCCAGTACGAGGCAGAATGTTCTAGCTCCTTAACTGCTGGTTGCCTCCCACTGCTTAGGTCATAAGTCAGATCTCCAAGGGATGCAGCAACTGGGGTCTGTTTCCATAGGCAGGACTCGACCATGCTCTGATTACTACTGCCACTGCTTTGTGTTCTGCAGACTTCCGAGAACCTGGAGACCCAACGTCATTTTCCTGCCAGACTGAGAGTGTACCTTCCCGCTGCCCCTGCTGGCAGCCTCGAGGCCACATCAGCTGGGGGCCTTGCTCATCCCCAGAGCTTCATTATCAGAAGATGTTGGGAAACAGAAATGAGCTACTTCATTTCAGGCCTCTCCGCACACTCTTTACCAGGCAGGTCACTGCTGGCAGCTGGGACCTTCAGAAATGATTCCTGGGCTGAACAAGTAGTTCTGCCTTCAAGTGACTTGTGTCTTCTAGCTTTAGTGACTCCCTCAGAGGTAGCAAGTGTCTGTCAGGGATGCAGGAGTCCCTTTTCCCTTGCTGAGCCATTCTACCTCCACCAGGGAGCCTGCTATAACCCACTTTTGTATCTCTCTTGCAGTGCCACAAACTAGCCTCTGACATGGCCTCAGAACTAGCCAGGGAAACACATTGTCCTAGTGCCTGAGAAGGGAGGGAACGGAGCAGGGAAAGTCTTTATTTCCTGGAAGTAGCTCAGTCCAGGTGATCAGATAATGGCTTTGTCAAAGTCAATCTGAGTGGAGGTAATGAGATCTGTCTTCCTTCACTGTCTTTCCCCCATGCTTCAGCCTGGGATCAGGCATGGTCAGGCCTTTAGGGCTTTTTTCTTCCAGTCTAGCACGGCTGGTAGGGTAGGACAAGATCCGGCAGACGGCTTTTGCTGTCACTTTCAGTTGCTTGAATTCTCTCTTTCCAGTAGAGCCCTACACAGAAAGCTCCCATGACCCATGGATGTGTGTTGACATCCATAGCACTTGGCAGGGCAGCGTGGTGAGTGCAGAGCACTCGAACCCTGGCTTCAGGCATCTGGAATGCAGGAGAGAACGTGGAAAGGTGTGAGAGACGCCCCCTTGCTGAATGGAGACACAGTGGCACAATGGGCTGAGTGCCCCACGTCTGATCGGTACGCAGCCAGAGCCACGGGGATGCTGTGGGGCTAAGGACACGTGGCTCCCTGCACACTCTGACAGGGAGTCCTCAGGCCTGCTCTTCACGCTCATCCAAACGTTCTGTACAAGTTTCCCACGCTCCTAGCGTCCCGCCCACCTGTTGGGAGGCCATGTTTCCAGCGTATTGCCATAGCTGCTGATTTGAGACGCTTGGCCAGCTGAGAGAGGCTTCACCTTCGCATAAGGTATCCTGCTGGAATCCCTTTGCCCAGAGGCCCTTCTGGAGTGGGAAGCACCTGCTGGGTAGTGCACCACATACAGGGTACAGCAGGGAGCTGAGCTGAGCACTGGCCCAGGGGAAACTGCAGGAAGAGTTGGAAATGTTGGGATTTGGTCTGGGTGGCAGGCTTCTCCAAGCTCCTGGAGGCCATGGACTGGAGGCCAGCTTACCCTGTGCACAGCTTCATTCCTGGGCAACAGGAAGCACTTGGAAAGACATCTTGAGACACCACCTCCCACACTCCAGCGGCTGACACTCTTTGGCACTGTGCCGCCCCCAGGGCTTGGTACCCAGCAGGGTCCCTCTAAGATTTTCCATCTGTGAGCAGAGGGAGTTTTGTCTTGTGCACCAATATTAGGGCCATGTGCGCTTGTTCAGACGGGTGCACTGTGGCACCCACCAGTTACTAGCACATACCTTTTATATCTTCATTAAATGTTATGGAAGAAAGATACTAAAACAAGGGATAATTAACAACTTTAAATAACTTCAAATATGAAATCCAATAAATAAAGTTAATACTGCAAAATTTTCAGCAGCCACAAAGGAAACTAGATGTCTGCCAAACCATGGGAATTACAGATCTGTTCAGTCTGAAGTGTCAATTATATTGACTTTCCTGATAATGTGATGCAAAATCCTACAAGTGAAAACACATTGGGCTGCTTCACTGTCAACATCAAAGAAGCTATAATTATGAATAAAGGGAGATACTCCAGCTATTGCTCTCCTGAGCAGTGCATTGCTTGATATGTGTGTTTTTAGTGCCCTCATATATCTGCCTGCCTCCATACACACCCACACACCCTTCATCTCTCCCTCGCTCGCGCTCTCTCTCTCTCTCTCTCACACACACACACTCACACACACACTCACACACACACACACACACACACACACACACACCCTTCATTCATTGAATTTTGTGCTGGGGATTGAGTTTGCATCTCTGAGTCACATGTTTCAGTGATTATAACTGATTTTGTAAGCAAGTAGTTTTTAAACTTGGGGGTACACAAGATAAATTAGACTCCTTAGAGCGGGTACACCAGTATTGAAAGGTTGCGAGTTATTGATCTTTGGGCTTTTGAATTTGTGAGTTACTTACTTGATGGTTTGTATTCTGATTTCTTCAGCTACTGTATCTAGGACAGCCCTGACATCTATTATAGTTGCATTGCTCTATACTGTCTTCTCATGTTGTGAGTCAGTGGATTATGAGTGAAAAGTATACTCAGAAAAGATACTATTTGTTTTAGATCTTTGTAACTTTTGGCTATTTGAAAATGTTGCATTAAAAGTGTTTAGATTAAATATGAATTTCAAAAATGTAAAGGCAGGCAGTCTGTCTAATTAAAATGAGTGAGCTGACTAAGTTTGACATAATAATTGAAGAAATTCAGCCATTTTGCTAGAACCAGTTCATGAATTACAGATGGTTAATTAAGGCAAAGAAAACAGGGCAACTCAAACCACAGTGTCCTTGTTGAAGTTCAAGTGATGACCCGCCCGCCGGATCTGGAACTGGGGCCGGTGACACGGCCCCAGCCGGAGCAAAGGGAGCAGCCGCCTGCCGCCGCGTTCCACCGCCGGAGCTGGAACCACAGCTGGTGAGGCTGTCCCTGCCGACGCAAAGAGGGCAGCCAGCCAGAACCCACCAGGCCACCGGCGCCGCCACCACTCACCCTCCGTTCCAGCAGGAGAGTGAGTGGTGGTGAGTGCAGCAGCAGGGTGGGCGGCCCACCATTTCTTTTGCACAGCCGCACAGCGTAGAGGGACCGCTGGTTCCCACCCAGCAGCATGTCTGTGCTGACCATGGCAAAGCAGCACCCTGTCCCTCTACAAATAGGAGTTTGAACTAAGCATGCCAGTGGCTGTCAGCCGACCTGCAGTGCAATCCATTTGTCCAGTGAAGGTGAGCTGGACAGTTGAACTGACGAAAGAAGTGTCCAGGTCACATCCCAAGTAATTAACACATCAGGGCAAGTCATTCCAGACACTGGGGAAAGTCAGACATCCAGTTTGGAAACAGAAAGGTTCCTCTTTGGAGCCATGTAACTTGTCCGGCTTCTGTGGCCAGATGGGGAGCTCCATGCAGACTTCCAGGATCTCGAATGTCATCCTAGGAGAGTAACCCGGAGCTGTCTTCTGGCCCCCTTGGTCAGTGCTGATTCTTCCGGCAGGCACAGCCACAGAGAGCGCCTGTGGGACTCTCGGTACGTCAGCTCTGTGGTAGCACAGCTCAGCTCTGGGCTACCTCGCTGGAGTGCTGCCGTGTAGACACTTCCCTCAGCAATGGGGGGTTCGTAGCCCCACTCTGAGAGGCAGTAGCTAGGCCAGCAGGAGAGTTCTTCCATTGAGCTAGCTGCATCTGCAGCTTGCTTTAGGTTGACCTAACTACACCGCAGAAGCTGCAAAATGTATCCCAGTCCGAGAGATGTAATTCAGTCTGATTTTCAGAAGGGACCCAGCCTTAGCACTGTACCTGGGGAACTCTCCCCCTGACTCCTAACCCATTGAAGCCCTAGCCCTGTGCAGTTGCGTCCTTCCCAGGGCCTCAGCTCACCAGGCAAACAGCAAGCTTGGGAGGCAGGAAGGAGGGTGTGCTGAGCAAGGTGATGCAGATGGGCTATTGGGTGATCACTTTCCAATCTGGAAGTAGCAAGGAGGATGGTCTGTGGAGCAATGTGACAGAGGAGCTCTGCCCTCGCGCCGAGCTGCACAGGGGGAACCCTGGGGGGAGGGCAGTTTCTCACAGGCAATTTGTATCTTATCCTGCCTGGATCCAATAAAGGTGCATCTGTAACCCTGTTTCACCCTCACTGGGTGCCAGTCGGGGAGAGAGGTGGCCCTTAGCTGGCCTATTGGAGAAGGCTTGAACCTTGGCGTGACTGCAGGGATTCCACCGGAGGGGTGGTTCTGGAGCTACAGCTCACTTGGGACACTGAGGCTAGGGGAGAGCCGCAGCTGGGCATGGACACAGCTACATCGTGCTGCTCTTTGCCTTTGGAAGCTGGGATTAGCAGGGCAGCTGCTGTGATGCTGGGGCAGTGAGACTGGTTTTCTCTTGTTCTTTGTGTTACTGTCATCCCTGGGAGCCCCAGTTGTGTGCCAGGGCCCCACTGTGCCTGCCATCTCCTGCCTCTCTGTGCCAGGGCCCCACTGTGCCTGCCATCTCTTCCCTCTCTGTGCCAGGGCCCCACTGTGCCTGCCATCTCTTCCCTCTCTGTGCCAGGGCCCCCCTGTGCCTGCCATCCATCTCCTGCCTCTGAGTACCAGGGCCCCCCTGTGCCTGCCATCCATCTCCTGCCTCTGAGTACCAGGGCCCCCTGTGCCTGCCATCTCCTGTCTTACAGCACTGTGGAGAGCCTGAGAGGAGCTGTGTGCAGCCTCCTAAGCTGCTCAGCTATACTGGCCTCTTGGCCCAAAAGCAGCCTGCACTCTGAACCAGCCCAGCAATCCCAGTAGTGAGGCTCAGCTGTCTCTGACCAGGCCACTTCAGTGCTCCCTCCTGATGGCACCTCAGTTTTTCCTCCTGCGATGGTGCAGATTGTGCCCCATTGCTAGGTACAGGTGTTGCCTGGATTTGCCTTATCCCTGCATTGCAACTTTATGTCTGTGCAGCCAGGCCTTCCCCTTCTCCAGTGTTCTTGGCTGCATGAGGCAGGGTGGATTGAGTTAAATCAAGGCAATTTAAAGCATTGATTTAAATCATGTTTCCCACTGCTGCTACATTACATATTTCTTCAAACAATGGTGCAAGTGTGATCACTAAAACATGTTAATTTACAGTTCAGTACAGCATTTTACAACATCTAAGAGGGCTTCTTTTAGATAACTTGATTGTTATTAATTTAGGAAATAGCACATAATACTCATTACCTGTGTCAAGCTACAGATGTAGCAGCAGTACATTAGGAACTATTAGAACGAAATCACACACACAAACACAATAGCACTTATATTTTATTAAACTAAATCTTAAATGTTATATAAATGTTTCACATTTGCAATGGCAGCAGTCTCCGGAGTTGCCGGCCGCTAGCTGTCTTTAAACTTTTTTTTATTTCCAACGTTATTAACACTAACAAACAAGTCCCCAGAACACTTAAATGTTCGGTGTCCTTAAAACTTCTACAACTAGCTCTCATCTTCCCTACTCCCACTGTCATTTTGATGCAGATCTGATTCCAAGTAACCTAGCTCATCTGAAGAAGTGGGTTTTCCCCATGAAAGCTCATGATACTATCTATATTTTTTGTTAGTCTCTAAGGTGCCACAGGACTACTCGTTTCAAAAAAGCTAAGACTGTGTGCTTAGAGTGCACTTAATTTTGGAGTAAGCCCCATTGAAAACAAGCATAGGATGGGGCTTCTTTGGGAAAGCTGAGTTAAGCTGGAGTAAAGTAGGGAATAGACTTACAGCATCACCATTATGGTCTGTGACCATGAGGTTCAAAAATAAGAGGCATGTAATATAAAATAGGAAAATGACAGTGGCAGCTGGCAACTCTAGATTTCTCTTACTGCAGCTTTCTGTACTTTATACTTGGATAATAAATTCTGCACCTGGTTAATTAATTAAACAAGCCATAAAGATTAGCTAAACTAAACTATTCTAGCAACACCCAATACAGCAAACAGCTTGGGAATTTACTTGTCAAATCACGCTTACACCAAAAGGCACAGAGAGAATCTTGAAGGCTGATGCATTGCAAAGTTGATCTGCATTGTTCTTCAGACATAGCCACATCATTTTCCCCCGATAAGTGGTTTTCCTTATCATGTTTCATTCTTGCAGCTAGGCCCTGCATCTTCCTTTTCTGCTTACACTTGACACGTTTTTCCTTTTTTACTCCGGGAACAAATTTCTTCAAACTATTCTAGTCTCTTTTAGGCCCAGAAGCCATGATAATTTTTCTGTGGCAAAAATGATGGGGAATATAGAAGTGTGTGTGTGTGCGTGCGTGCGTGCATGCGTGCGTGCGTGCGTGCGTGCGCTGAATAACCTCTTCCCTTTTTCTTTCCACTCCACTCCACTGTTCCTTTCTATGCTGCCTCCATCCTTTCCTATATATTGTCAGTCTGTCTTCAGACAATGTCTTAACTAACTCCTCTGCTGAACTTGGCCCAGGTCCACCACCACATAGGCACAGCACAGAAATAATCCTGTCCAGCCTGTGTCTGGCTTTGCACTTGTTAGTCTGCTGAGAAACAGAAATTGAAGACCCAGAACTTTCAAGGACCAAGAGCTACTTGTTAGCTGGACAGACTAGAGCCATTCATTCATTTTATGAGCCTGTAAGTTCAGGTGTCGCATGTTTGTGATAAGATTTAATTGTCACCATTATTTTTAAATGAGAAGTTTAGTATTTCATTGATTATTTTAAAACAAAAAAGTCCAATGTAAATACAAATGCAGTTTTTTATTAATTACCCACCCTGGCGTGGGGTGACGGTGCCTGGATTGGCAGGGCAAACGGCCAGTTTCAGACCGAGCTATTTTAGCAGTGGCGGATGGTTGGCTCTGGTTTTGTCCTGCCTTCAAGTTGCTGAACCGGACATGGCCAGTCAAAGTCTTGGGATTGCAAAAATGGAAGTGTTCACCAGTCCAAGAATCATAGAACCATAGAGCTGGAAGAGACCTTAGGAGGCATCAAGTCCAGCCCCCTGCCCTAGGCAGGACCAATCCCAACTACATCAACCCAGCCAGGGCTTTGTCAAGCCAAGACTTAAACACCGCTAGGGATGGAGACTCCACTACTTCCCTAGGTAACCCATTCCAGTGCTTCACCACCCGCCTAGTGAAATAGTTTTTCCTAATATCCAACCTGGACCTCTCCCACTACAATTTGAGACCATTGCTCCTTGTTCTGCCATCTGTCACTACTGAGAACAGCCTCTCTCCATCCTCTTTGGAACCTCCCCTTCAGGAAGTTGAAGGCTGCTATCAAATCCCCCCTCACTCTTCGCTTCTGCAGACTAAACAGACCCAACTCCCTCAGCCTCTCCTCATAGGTCATATGCTCCAGCCCCCTAATCATTTTGGTCGCCCTCCACTAGACCCTCTCCAATGCATCCACATCCTTCCTGTAATTGGGGGGCCCAGAACTGGACGCAGTACTCCAGATGCGAGAACATGCCTGCTGTGTTGCCTGGCTCCTGTGAGACCCAGGGGAGAATGAAGCATGTAAGCTGGCTGGCACATTGTTCCATGAGGATCCAGATGTTGGGGGAAGACGCCTGGTTAGGACATTGCCTAGGATGTCGTTGGTAGATTCAGGACTCAGAGGCCAGAAGGAACCACTGTGATCATGCAATCTGCTTGCCTGTGTTCTTCCTAGCCTGCTCTGCACGGGGCTTGTCACAGGCGCACTCTATGCTAGCGAGTTCGGATGGAAGTCATGATGCAGGCGTTCTTACGCTATGTCAGCTGGAGCTGCTGGGGAGTTAATGCTGGTGGGCCTGTCAGCACTAGTGCGCTCCCCAGCGGAGGTACACCGGCCTCAGTGCAGTGCTGGGAATTTCAGAAGCATGCTAGTCTTGGCACAAGCTACAGAGCCCTTTGGAGCTCTGCACATCCGCACCTCTCCACTGTCCATCTGTGGGTATCTGCATCCGCAGAGAGGCATGCAAGTGTCCGCAGCTCATTTTTAGGGATGCCAATACGGATACACATTTGTTCACTCCTGCCTCGTACCCGGCAGAGTTCCAGGCACATTAGAATGGATCTGGGAAGCCTGCTCGAGGGCTAGCCAAGAGCAGGGATTTGGCTAGTGCTATCTCTTTCCTTGCCTGCAAAAATAACCCAGCCTGCACCCTGCTGTGGAATGTCCTGGCCCCAATCTGCCTTCTCCGGGTGGCCACAGACTCACCGGGCTGTTGCTAACTGTAGCCCAGGGCACAGCCTGCCCTAGCTATAGAACTAGTTGCCCAAAGAGCTTAGGCTGAGCCCAGGCTGGCCTGGTTAGTCACACGTGTCTGAGAGCCCCCGACCCCAGGAATGACACCAGAAAAGAGCAATTCCTGCTCCCTCCCCCATCCTGTTCCAAAGGCTGCTCTGAACCCCAGTGAGAGGCCTGAGGGTGTTTAAACATGGCCATAGCCAGGTTCCACCCGAGCCTCAGCTGGCGATTAGGTCACTGTTCAGTGCGAATGGGAAGCATGTGGCTCCATCTAGACAGGTTTTCTGGGATGTGCATAGGCCCAACCGCCTGTGCCCCCAGTGAAATCATGAGGCCCGGCACCCATGCAGCAGCTGCGCCTTGCCCCAGCTGCCTGTTCCCAGGAGACACTAGTGAGGGCATCACTTGTGTCTCTAGGGAACTGAGCCCAGGTCACAGCAGGCACCAGACCACTTCACCAAAGCTTGGTCTCAGGTTTCCTTTTCAAGTGGCGTGTGCGTGTCAAGCTGAGGGGTGCACTGAGTGACTGCTTGAAGCTGGGCTTTCGGTTCCTGCTGCCTCACTGCACCGCCTGTGGGGGAAGGGCGCGGGCTGCTCTCGCTTTGCATTTGAACTTTCGGTTCTTGCTGCAGCCTCGGAGATGGACCCCCCTGGGCTGCGGCGTCTCTGCTGCTTCCCAGCTCAGCCTGTGCCGATGGCCCCAGGCTGCCTCTTTGGGTCTGCAGCCCAGTGGCTGGAACTCTTGGCCTGATGCGGGTACTTCCGTTTCCATCCCGAAAACAGGAAGTTTCAGCGCACTGAGTAGCTGTGTGTCACGCAGGCTGCTGCCAAGGTCAGCCTGCTCTCACCCACCAGAGGCCACCGTTCCTGCTGCCAGCTGCGCTGCAGGAACATGCAGGGCTGCGGGCTCCTGGGGCTTCATGTGATGGGGTGCTGAGGTTCTCTGCTTCATTCTCTTTTATTGATGTGTTCATGAGGCGAGTTACTGGTGGACTGTTCCCTGCACTGCCAGCTGGGCTCTTCTCCCAGAGCAGAGGAGCTGATTTCAATCGCGCTCAGCCTGCGTTAGCCTGGCAGGAAATCATTTGCTTCCTAGTTGGATATTTTTTCAGGGAAGGGGTAAGAGGACAAGCCCCCCCGGCATGGGGAGAGGGCTTTTCTGCAACATTGCTGGCCACTCTCAAGGCTGAAGCCCCCGGCTTTGTAGGGGATTTAGCAGTTTAATCCTGGCCCCTCCTGTTTACTTTCAGCTTCTCCCTCGGGTGTATAAGGGCTGGCTGGGGGCAGCATATCTCCAGGAGAACTAGGAGTGCCTCCTTGTGCCACCTTGCAGGAGCTCAGGCAGCCCTCAGCCCTGCTTTGTAGCTGCTGAATAAAGCCTCTGGGACTCTAAATAAGGCAGAAGATGTAGGCACAATTGCCGTTCACTTCAGAGGTGCCTCCCAAACATCCCGTCAGGAATGGGTGTGGGTCCCGCACCCTGCTGCTGCGCCCTCACTCCAATCGCAGGTCCTGGGCTGGCTGCATTCCTGCCATCAGCACCTTGAGTGACAAGTTGGAGACTCCACCTCTTGCTGCTTGCAACCAGCGAGGTGGCTGCACTCATCAGTCCACAGCAGCCTCTTCCCAGGCCTATGGGTCCTTCCTCGGTGGATGACACCAGGAGCCACAGTGCTGTGTGCCTCAGCAGCACCCAGCCACTTCCCTCCTGCCCACGCATGCAGACTCGGACTTTGCCACGCCCAAGTATTTGCACAGCTGTGCTGAGTTGCTGTGCGTGGCTCCATTCCCACAGCAGCTGGGCCCCGTGGAACTGCTGGTATCAGTTGGAAAAGTCCTGTCACTGCAGCCATCTGCTCTGGGCCTAGAGTTGGGCACCAGGGATTTAACCCAGGTAGTTTTCAGTGAGCCAAGCAAGGGAATTCCCCATTTCCCCATTATCTCCACAGCCAGGTAGTTCTCATGGGCAGGAAGTTCCCTTGCTGTTTAGCTTCACTGTGTTGCGCTTTGTTGCTCTCACCTCTGCCCCCACACAGAATCATTTATTAGGGACAGCCAGAGGGGGCAGCAGTCCCAGACACCAGGGTGGTGTCCAGTCTAGATTTAGGGGTGTTCCAAGCAGTGAAGTGCCCTCCAGAGACAATCCCCAGCCTAGACCATAGGAGTGGCCATACTGGATCAGACCAGTGGCCCATCTAGCCCAGTATCCTGTCTTCCATGCCAGTGCCAGAGGGAGTGAACAGAACAGGGAATCATCCAGTGACCTGTCGCCCATTCCCAGCTACTCGCAAACAGAGGCGAGGGACACTCAGAGCATGGGTTGCATTCCTGCCCACCCTGGCTAGTATCCACTGGTGGACATATCCTCTGTGAACTTCTCTAGATCTTTTTTAACCCTGTGATAATTTTGGCCTTCTCAGCATCCCCTGGCAAAAAGTTCCACAGGTCGACTGTGTGTTGTGTGAGGAAATACTGCCTTTTGTTTCTTTTAAACCTGATGCCTATTCATTTAGTTGGATGACCCCAGTTCTTATGTTGTGTAGAGTAGTACATAACACTTCCTGAGTCACTTTCTCCACACAATCAAGATTTTATAGACTTCTATCATATCCCCACTTATTCGTCTCTTTTCCAAGCTTAACTAGCTTGAGTAATTTGGGATTGTCTGCAGATTTTGCAGTCTCACTGTTGCCCCTCTTTGCAGATTGTTGATGAATCTCTTGAACAGTACGGGTCCCAGTACAGACTCCTGGGGGACACCACTAATTACCTCTCCAGTCTGAAAACTGACCATTTAGTCCTACCCTTTGTTTCCTGTCTGTTAACCAGTTCTCAGTCCGTGAGACCGTCTCCCTTACCCCATGACAGCTCACTTGGCTCAGGAGCCTTTGGCGAGGGACCTTGTCATAGTTTCAACATTCCTGGCAGTTTTCCTGCTCTTCAGGCTGTTTTCCTCCCTTTAGAGTGACCATTCCCTCTAGCCCTGCACCTTGTGCCTCTCTCGCAGTGTTATTCTCCCGCCCGCCCTTCCATGAATCATTCTTTAGCTAAACTGACACCATGTAGGCTCATGTCCTTTAAGGCCACTCTGAAAGGTGTTAGGTGCCTAAACATCTCTCAGCATCGGGGCCTTGGTGCTTTTCATGTTCCCTTCTGGCAGCCGCCCGCCCGCCCGCCCCCACCCACACACACAGACAGAGGTCTCTGCCCGTGGGAGTCGGAGCCAGGGTTCTTTTGCCTCCTGGCTGGAGGCATTTAGCAAAGCCTGTGCAGTGGGCCCTTTAATTCTGCGCTGCATCCAACAGAGAAAGCCCTGCTTTGACGTGAGGCTCCCTAGTTCATGCAGAAGCTGGGGCACAAGGTCAGGGGTCACAGCGGGGCCAGGTGGATAACACACTGGAACAACAAGGTTAAAATTAGCCCACAGAGAGGAAACTGGCAGCATTGTGGAAGTGCAGAAGTTTCCTCTGCACCGCAGCCTGGTGCAGTGGGGGGGTACTCGGCATGCTGCTTGCCAGCCCATTACTCACTGTCACCTGGCCCTTCGTGCTACCTCAGCCCTGCGTCTGTGTTTCTGCTCTCACGGCACGTGGTCAGCGTATGCAGCGTCGCCGGTAGCAACGTGGGATCCTGACTGTGCAGCGGGGATGCAGTGCGCTGCTGCCCGGCTGCTCCCCGTGCCCACACTGAGTGTAAAGCCTCCAGCTGATCTCCCACTGTGTGGGGTGCCCCCCATTCTTCCTGCTGTCTTATCCTAGCCCCCGCCTGCGGGGGGTTCACTGGGCACACTGCAGTGAAATCCCCTAGAACCGTAAATGAGCTGCCTGGTTCAGGGCTCCGCAAGGGGAGAGCAGGCCGAGGCCTTGATTTGGGGAGCCGAGTCTGGGCACTGGTTCCACTGCAAGTGGAGTGAAGTGGAGCCGGAGCCGTTGTGCTGAGTCGGACAGGTACAAAGGGAAGTCCACAGAGACACTGTGAGCTTGGACATGGTCATTGGCAAAGGTGGGACTCTCCAAGGCTCATGTCCCAGCAAGAGGGTGGCGCACTGTGCTAGCTAGCCAGGGAAGGGGCCCCGGTAGAGGGCTGGAGAGTTCCTGGCTTCCGCGCTCTGAGTCTCAGCCATCGGAGAATTACCCGAGCTATTAAAATGCATCAGGCTGGCTCAGCCCTGCCAGGCTCCCCGGTTTTTTTGAGAGATGGGATCATGAGCTGGGGCAGCAATGGAGTCTGGGTGGTGTATGTACACCTGTAAGCCTGCCCCAGTTCTGAGCTCCAGGGCCAGAGGCTGCTGCTGGGCGCTGGTCGTCTGCTTCAGTCCTAAACGAAAGGGGGCTGAGGAACCGTCCTCTCCCAGGAGCTCCCTGGGCCTGTCGCTGCTCGCAGCAGCAGCTGGGCTCTGAAGGTTCCCTCTGGCCAGTGCCTGAGCACCTCTCCTCTCTGCCTTCCCTGGGCCTGACTGTTTTTCATTCTCTCTCCCCGATCCCCTCGTCCTCACCCCGTAGGTTATTGCAGCCGACTGCAAGAGGGTCACAGTTCTGAAGTATTTCCTGGAAGCCCTTTGTGGACAAGAAGAGCCTTTGCTGGCATTCAAGGGTGGAAAATATGTGTCAGTGGCACCCGTCCCAGACGCCATGGGAAAGGAAATGGGAAGCCAAGAGGGAAAACAACTGGAAGATCAGGTACCGTGCGGGAAGAGCGCGCCTCAGCGAGGGAAGGGTCACCCCTGTGGGGCCCAGCCCCTGCTGGCCCTGCAGCTCCCGCTATTTATAGCCAGGATAGCTGCGTGTGCATTCTGCATGGCGGGGGGGGGGGGGATAAAATGTTGTGCAGCCCTGGTCTCTCGAGTCTACTTTGCTCTTGCCCCTTCCTGCCAGTCCCACCCATGTGCCTGTCTTGCTCACTGCTATGAGTTCCAGATGCTGCTGCTGAGTGCTTAAAGGGGAAGCGCTTGGACACCGTGCAGCCCCGGAGCCTGGCGAGGGGGGTCAGGGGCCAGGCTCAGGCTCAGGTTTACAGGCGTGGAGCTCAGTGTGGCAGAGGCCTGAACCCCAGCCTGCAGCACACGCACAGGAAGCACTGACACTGCCCCCGCCTCTCACATCCTGATGTGATTAAGGAATTCGCCTCTTGTTTTTCTGCCCTGGCCTGTTCCTGTAGCAGACTCTGGGCATGCAACGCCCCTGCCAGCCACGCAGCAGGGCGACTCTTGTGACATGTCAGAGCACTAGGCATTGGGAGCTGGGGGCTGGGCAGCCCTGGCTTTGCCCAGCCTCATGCAGACCCACACAAAAGGTAGAGTAGGGAAGAGCCCTCTACTGGGGGGGGAGCTGCGTGGGGTTGTCCCCAGTGGAGGGCTGGCTGGGGCGCAGGCACCCAGCTGGAGAGTGCCCTTCGCTTCCTTCAGCCTGCCTGTGAGCCAGCCCTGGACGTGCGTGGGAGCTGAGCCCCTGACCGGCAGGGACACAGGGCAGCCCCCGGCTGTGCGGAGAGGCAGTCCGAGATCACGGCAGCAGCGGTCACAAGCTGTGGCAGTACCCCAGAGACCTAACCCTCCTGCCCAAGCCATGGGAGGGATGGAGACTGACCCATGTGGAGTCTGGTGGCACAGTTCTGGGTCTGCCACTGGGCCCCCTTGCTGCTCTCAGCAGGGGCATTCCTGGCAGAAGCTCTAACCATCCAGAGCTGAGCTCAGGCAGCGAGTGGTGCCCCACGCCCTGTCAGCTTGCTTAGCTGTAGGAGCCTCTGACTCCTTACGTAACCCAGGAGCTTCTGCATTTGGGTCCGAGCTGAGCCTCAAGCTGGCCAACGTGACCGTCCCCTGACCCGGGGTGAGCAGATTCCCAACCTGGGAACACACTGCAGACTGCACACTGACCTGTGCCCTGTCCTGGGGCTCCCTGCGGTCGGGGCTGTCCTGAGAGAAGGAACTGAGTCTGGGCTCGTCTTCCTCCTTCCCAGGGCTACGGGGTCACAGGGGGGAAGAGCTGCTCAGTGTGGGGCCAGGCCTGGGCTCAGTACAATTACTGAATGTGAAACGAGGAAGCACTGCAGTGCCCAGCATGTGAGAGTATCCCCGGGGCTCCCTGGCAGCCTCTCTGCGCTCCCCGAGCTGCACTGAGGCTGGGCTGCCCCGAGATTATTCGCTCTGTCCCGGGCTGCCTCTGCGCCCTGGCCTGGGAGTAGCCCACGCGTGGCCAAGGGAATGTCCGAGGAGGCTCAGTCCCTACAGACAATGGGGCCCAAAGAGCAGGACCAGCTCCTAGCATAGGCCCTGACCCCATTGACCGGGAGGCCAGAAGGAACCATGGTGCTCATGCCCGTCACAGGCGTCCCATCACTGAGAATCTACCAGTGCAGCCCTGCCAGTGCCCCAGGCTGCAGTGGAAGGTGCGGGGAGGGCCAGGGCTTGGGCTCCACATCAGGATTAGTACCCTGCAGCACAGAGGAACTGCCATTGCCGCCTCAGCTCCAGCACACTGGGTAGTCCTGAGGCCCCGCCAAGCCCCCAGCACAAGCCCGGCCCACGCTTCCAGGTGTGGAGCAGCGCACCTAGCCGGCTGCAGCCTGCTGGGGAGCCAGTCAGCATTGTAAACAAGTCGACTGATTGACTAGGGATGTGCCGTGTGCCCTGCCCTGGAGCCCAAGCCCTCTGCAGTGATTCTAGAAAGGTCCCCAGAGCCATTCGCCACCCAGCAGTGCTCCGTCTCCATGGGGTGGCAGGAAACATCCTTGGGGTCAGGCTTGGAGCGGAGGCCGGCGGTGGGACAGGGCGGTTCTCGAGAGCAGTGTGGATCCCCAGCGAGGAGCCAGGAAGGCAGCTCTCACGTGCTGGACACGACACGCTTTGGAAAGCGGGGAAGGGGTGGGAACTGGCCAAAGCGCTGGGCTGGCTGAGCGGGCGGGTGCAGCCCTGGGCTGTGTCTGCAGGGAGCATGGGGCTGTTAGCGCTGGGCTGGGACTCCGGGCTGGCTGCCCGTGTCCAGAAGTGCCGCGGAAGGGGCTCAGTAATGAGCTGCGAGGATTCGGGGGCCGGGCGCAGGGGGAGGAGCTCAGCCAGTTTTGCCCCAGAGAAGAGGAAGTGGCGTCTGGTCCCGGCCGGTAAAGCCCTCCCTGGAGGAAGAGCTCTGAGGAGAGAGGGTGCCTCAGCCCAACCAGGGCTGACCAAGCCCCAGGGGCTGGGAGCTGCAGCCAAACAAGTTCAGAATGGGAGTGAGGTGCAAATGTTTGAGTGAGGGTAGCGAGCCATTGAAACGGTTCACCAAGGGAGTTGGGATTCCCTGCACTTGGAGTGTCTAAATCCAGATTGGACTTCTCTTTCTAAAAGATCCACTGTAGTGCGCGCAGAAAGCGCAGGCTTGGTGCATGGACCACTGGGGGTAGGTCTGGCCTGTTACGCGGGAGGTCAGACCAGAGGCTCTAATGGTCTCTCTAGCCTTGGAATCAAGGACTCTAGGTCTCTTCCTCTAGTGGAGGCTCACTTTGGACTTCCAGCCTTTATTACGAGTTTGTCCTTGTGTTAGGGGACTGCCTGGGGTCTCAGCAGCAGTTGGAGCCCTTTGGTCCAGACGTGATCAGAAGCAGTCTCTGGCCCAGAGAGCTCGCACCCTAAAAGACAAGGCATTGAGGAAGGGTGGGCAAAAGGCAGCTGCAGTCTCCCATTTGCAGAGGTTAAATAACTTGTCCAGGATCACACCAGGAGCCTGCCCGAGCCTGGACTTGAACGCAGAACAGTGCTTTAACCACACAACCCTCCTTGCTCTAAGCCTCACCTCTGGATTTCCTGGCCTTTCCGGTGTCACTCAGCCCTGGTGTGTTTCCGAAGGCAGGGGTGGGGAGTTACTTTTCCTTGGTGGTTTCTTCAGTATTTCCAGGGAGCGACTGGGGGCTTTGTGTGCTGGGGTGGGCGTTCAGTACCACTGACTCTCCTCTTCTGCTTTGTCTGGTTTCCGGTAAGAAGGAGGATGACTTGAGGGTCGAGGCGTTTGAAGACGATTCGGAGGCTGACGCCAGTGGAGAAGAGTTTGACATCAGGGGAGCTCAGAGCCAGGAAACAAGCGCTCGCCAGGAAAGTGGCTGAGCAGCAGCGACGTCAGGACAAGATTCAGGTAGGGCAGCCTCAGAGAGTGACCGCGGGCCCGGGGCAGAGGGAGCATCACGGAACGGCCTGCTCCCTTGTACACCCGTGTACGCCCGCACGCTTGGCTCCCCACTGGGAGGGCAGGAGTCAGCTGTTTTCCCTGCTGTGTCTGGGGGCAGGGACCCACGGGGGGGGTCACATGGGACAGTCCCGCTGCCATGGGAGTGAGTGGAAAGGGCCCAGTCCAAGGTAAAGGCCAACCTGTCAGAAACCTGGGAGCACCCAGGAGCAGGCCAGGCCCGACTGTCATGCGGGGTCATCCTCCGGTCAGGGATCTGCACAGCCAGACCTCACGCTGTGCGTGTCAGGGGTCCAGAGCTGGGCTCAGCGTTTCTACCTTGGGGGGGGGTCTCTGCAGTCCATTAAAGAGCCCCATGGGGAGATGCTGCTGCCTGTGGCTGTAACCAAAGCATCGCTATGGCAACGCAGACTGCTAGAGATTCTTTAGCCCCATTGAGTTCCTGGCGTTTTCGCCAGAGGTACCTTGTGAGTGAGCTGGATTTGGAGCTGGGCCCTGGTGGGGAGTGCGCTGGCCCTTTAAGAGCAGCCTGCATTCATGGCTATTGGCCACTTGGCTTTCTCTGGCCCCTCTTCCTCCTCCACCCTCACAGCCCAGATGAGGATTTCTCAGCAGAGGAAAATTCTCTCTGCCCCCCTTCCCCTCACCTCCGCCCTCTCTAATGCCCAGGGCCCTTCACTTCCATAATTCTTCATTTTCCAGCCTTGAACGTAAGCCAGACACATCTGTCTGGCCAGATGCGTGAACTCTGCCGTCTGTGCCGAGGCGGTTGTAAAACAGGGCCGCTGAAGGCCCTACTGGGAGAGCGCACACATGTGTACCCTCCAGCTATTGGCGGGGGGCCCAGAACCACGGCACTGCACTTCCAACCCACCCCAAACTTGCTGGATGTTTCCCCTTTTTCTACAAATCCCTCTCGAGGCGCAGGTCTGACTTGTGCGAGAGGGAGGGGCTGCCCTGCGCTAACCAGCCCATGGCTGCTGGCAGGGAGCTGGGTCACATTAATGCTACAAGGAAAGCAGCAACAAGGGAGCTGGGGATTGGAGAGAGGGGCTGTAAATTACAGCAAGCGGCCTGCAGCCTCCAGGGTTGTTAAGTGGGAGGTGTCAGTAAATTCCCCACTTCCCAGCACCATGTTCAGACGCAGCAAACAGGAACTGCACGTGTTCAGGGGCGGCAGTGTTTGCAGAGCCCCCACCAGGCCACCAGCCCCTCTCTGCATCGGTGTGCAGCTTCCCTGCCAGCCCCAGGGATCGCCACTGCCCGCTGCACAAGGAGCCCAGGGGGCTGCTGGAGGGTGTCCTGGGCTTCCTTTCCAGCGCGTTTCTCCAGAGCTGCTTGGGCCGGTGCTTGGAGCCAGACGGCGGTCAGGCCGAGGGTGTGGGCATGTCGGGGGATGTAGCTGGGAGCCAGAGTGCACTTGGAGACTGACTTCCAGGGGTGGAGGAGAGCTCCTGGGGGTTTGAGTGAAGTAGCTGAGCCCAGTGTTGGCCAGGCAGAGTGGAGCAGGACCTGGGCAGGGCCCCAGCCCTCATGCTGCAGTGGGTGCTGACCCGAGTCAAGCGCCTGAGGCAGGGAGTTGGAGGAGCAGACCAAGAGAGGCCAGGCTCCCCGGGAGTAGCCTCCCCAGCTTTCATCCTAGCTAGTGTTCCCTGCCCTGAGCAGCAGGGAGTCTGAGCCTTCTCAGGAGCGACTCCACAGCCGGGCCTGGCTTTCTCAGCTGACCCTTTCCTTCCTGATGTCATCCCACTTCTGCCTGGGCCCCTTCTGAAGCCTGCCTCCCCCTCCTGCCTCCCAGCCTGTCCCCGTCTTCCCCACCGGGCCAGCAGCTGTCAGCCCTGCCATAGTGGAGATAGCCCCCTTCGCTGCAGCCTCTGGGTACCTCTGGCTTTACTGTGTGTCTCCTCCCAGAGCCGGGCTGCGCGGCGGCCCAGAGGCACTAAGGGACTGTCTACATGGCAGGCAGAGACCAGCAGCATGGCTGTGACTGGGCTCTGAAACCTGCGGGTGGGAGGTGGTCCCGGAGCCTGTCTGCCAGCCCAAGCCCAAAGGGCCACCCAGCAGGCCAGAGTTAATTGACCTGGGCCCTGAGCCTTGGGATCACGAGGGCTGCTGCAGTGTAGATGCACCCCGAGGGCCTTGCCCAGGCCCACCTAGGGAAACTGTGGCAGGGCAAGGAGCTGAGCCCCCCCCTCGCAGCTTAGTGCCCTGGCCACTGAGCCAGCCTCTCTCCCTGTCCCCATGCTGGCTGGCTGGGCTGTCCCTCTGTGTCGCCCAGGAGGGAGTGCAGCATTCCAGGAGCAGACACGGCAGCTCTGTGGAGAGGGGTTCTCCCCTTCCTGCTCCGTGCACACAGCCCCAAATCCCTCCCCCTACCTGCCTGCTCTTGCAAGCCCTTCTCTGTCGCTCTGTGCACCCTTGCCCCTCAGGCTGGGGCTGCCTTCCTGCCCCGGGCTCCTCCTCCCCAGGGGCTGTAGCCTCATTCTTCCCAGCTAAACCCTCTTGCGCTTTCTGCCTGTGTCGGCTGCTGGTGTCATCTCTGCCGGGCTCCCATCTCCCATCATGGCTCCTCGCCCTAGGCCATTAGGGAAGGCCAGCCCCAGCCCTGTGGCGCCCTGAGGCACGTGCTCCAAGTTGGATGCCTGGCCATTTGCCATCGCTTCCAATCCTTCAGTCACCTTTGTTCCCCAGGCCAGCCCTGATGTCCAAGCCCACTGACCGTGCTGGTCTGTGTGACACTCCCTTGAGGTAACGGGACCTGGTCCCCTCAGCCTCTGGCACTTGAAGGAAGCGGCTCCTCCAGTTCCCGGGAGGGAGACGAGCGCGGCCCGAAGCACTCTCCTTCCCCTGACCAAAGGGCACGCGCTCCCAGCTCTGTCTAACTCTGCTTCACAGCCCGTCCTCTCTGCTCTGAGTGTCATCCCCTTGGCCTGCCTCCCTGCAGCGGAGAGTCCTGGTCTGATGTCTCTTCACCCTGGCCTGGCTGCCCACTCCTCCCCTTCGCTCCCAGGCAGCAGAAGTGCTGCTGTGTTGAAATGCAGAGCTGCACAGCTGCCGTGTAACTCTCCTTCTCGTCTCGCACGCTGCCGCAGCCATTCATCTGGCATAAATGCGCCACAGGTTTTTGTTTCCCTCTTACCTGGGTCCCTGCAGTGCTAGTGTCAGGCAAGGTGAGACTCCCACAGGGCGGTGGGTGATGGGGGTGGGTTTACTTCGTATCACACGTTCTCCTTGGTGGCGAACTCCAGCCCTGGGGAAGATGGCGGCAGCTGGGCCTTCAGTGCCTCAGCCCTGGGGCTGGGGAGCAGAGTGCAGCTCTCCGAGAAGAGAAGGCGCAGCAGGCGGAGCAGGGAGGTGGCTGGTGGGCTGAGGTGAATCTAGACCTCAGTCCTCTGCCAGGAGCTTTCTTGGGCACTTGTGGCCTTCTCACACTAATCCCACTGGCCAGGTTTGCTGCTCATCTCCCAGCAGGCCAGGCCCACCCCTTCCTTGGTGCACCTCCATTCTCCCCTGCCTCATGTCCCCTCAGCAGTGGGCAGGGGGTGAGAGGCTGGGCTGGGGCTGTGGGGCGCAGTGGGGGGGAGCCCCGGCGCCCCATCTGGGCGTACTGCAGGAGGCGAGAAGGGAGCAGGGAGGGAATTCTAACGCTGTGTACAGCAACTGTGCCCCTCCCCGGCAGCCATGTTTTCTCTTACGAAGCGCTGGCTGCTGCTGGATTCCCAGCCTCCCCGCCCCTTGGCCAAGCACTTGGTCCTCTGTCCTTTGTGCCACTGCTGTGCGCTGGGAGCGGTCAGGTTTCCTGAACTGCTGAAAACATCCCACCTGAACCATAACAGGCTCTTCCTCTGGATGCTGCTATTGTTTTGCTGGACATTACAGAAGCAGCTTAACTGGGCAGCAAATTCTGACATGTCTTCCCAAAATAGCCTCACTCCTGTCCCTTCCGCGCACACGCAGCGGCCGCCCCCTTAAGATGCAGCCGCTCCTTTGTGGCAGCAGCGTGAGTAACTTTCTAAATATAGCCCCGTCCCATTCACGCTCTCCATGGAGGAACAATGCAGCGGGCGCACACGCGCTGACACGCACCTGCCTGGGAGCGGGTGCCTGCTGGCTGCGGAAGCCGCACACCCACCCACGGCGGCTCCACGGCGGCGGCCCCAGCTCGCTACCAGGCCCGGGGCACGTTTACTGCTGAGGAAGACGCTGCTGACAAACCTTGGAACTAGGAAGCCCTCAAGCAGAGCCCAGCGACAGGCATTGTTCTCCGTCCCTGGAAAATCCGCCTGCTGTCCCCGCGGAGCAGACGAGGCCTGCGTGGGCAGGCGCCTGGGCAAAGCAGGAATAGCGGCGGCGACCTGGCCGGAGCAGGGGGCTGGTGCTGCTAGCAGGCCCTTGGGGAGTGGCGTGCCACCTCCCCTCTGCCCTGCACGCTCTCATCGCTTCCTGGGGCCTCTGCCCAGGCCTGCAGAGCAGTGCAAGCTGGCCCCTGAGTCTGCACTGTATGATGAGCACTGCCTAACCGGGGCCCTCCTGGAGCTACTGGGCACCAGGCCTGGACAGTCTGCACCATGGTGCTGCATGTGGCTGGCTCCCTTTCCAAGCTGGAGCCACTGGCCAGTCCCCAGGGGCTTCCAGCTGATGCAGATATGGAGGGGACTGGGGGCGCCAGTGTATTCAGAAGTGCCTCATCTCTGCTCTCCCCACCAAGGGCAGCTGAAAGGTCACCCCCTTGGCGCGTGGGCTGCGTGCTGGGAGGAGGTATCCCACCGGGGCAGAGCGCAGGGCAGAACCTGCGGCTCTAGGCCACGTGCTGGCAGAGGACATGGAGGGCTGCTCAGGCTGCTTCTACCCTCCTTCACAACAGCTCGCCTGGCATGGAAGTGACCCTCTGTGCTCGCTGCCTCTCGACCCAAGAGCTCGGGGGAGCCAAGCTGGCCTTAGCTAGTGGGAGCCAGGGCCCCAGCGTCTCTTTCTGCACCAGCTGTGTGACTGGCCCATCCCAGGGCTTCATGCACCGCCCGGCTCGGGGGGAAGGGCCATTGTCCCCAGTCGAGTGAGGGGGAAACTGAGGCCCAGAGAGAGGACTTGGTTTCAAGGTACATGTGCACAGAATAGAAGCCCAGGACCCTACTCCCAGCCCCGCTTCACTTCCTCTTGACCATGATGCAGGCTCCCGTGTGCTCAGTACCAGCTGAAGAGTTAATGAACGGTAATGCCTCCAGTTCTGCACACAGACTCTTCCATCTTTGGCCCAGGGCCAGCGAGAATCCAGGCCACTCCCCCCATGCCCCTTGGCCAGAGGCTTCTGCAGCCTTTTACTCGCACAAACAAAAATAAATCTTGCTGCGGCCTCTGAACTCTGCAAAGGCGAGTTTCCCTCTGGCTCCCTGAGCGTCTTGGAGCTGCAAGAGGGGACTTGGCACATTCCCCACCGACCTCGCTCTTTCCCTCCCTGCGCATCCTGTGTCCTTCTCTCACCGGGCGGCCCAGGGAGCGGGATGGGACGTGACAACCAGCACAGGCACTGCTCACAGCTGCCAGGAGTCTGAGGGGTACCATCTGGAGCTGGGAGGCACACGCCACACACCAGGGGCACGCATGTGGCACGGTCACAGAGCCCCATGCGAGATCACATGACTGGCATCCCTGTGACCCCTGTGTGTTCAGACAGCCTGCCCCTGAACCCTGAAACCCGCTCCTGGGGGCCTGCCCTGCCACCTGCACTTAGCCCGTCAGCACTGTGCCCTGGCCAAAGGGGCATGTTGCCAGCCAGCATCTGGGCCTGGCACTGCTCTGAATGGGGATGCCACGCTGACATCCAGGGGAGCTGGCAAGAGCTGCCATAGCGCACAGCACTCCTCATCCCTTCCTGCACGGCCCTGCCCACTGGGGCACATGCGACCTCTTGGGGGCTCTGCATTAACTGAGAACCACCCAGCTCTTCTGTGGCTAAATGTGCTTGTCCCAGGCCGTCGGGGGCAGGCCCTGCTCAGGCTCTGCTCTGGCCTCTTACAGGCAGTGCTGAAGGATCAGAGCCAGATGCGACAGATGGAGCTGGAGATCCGACCTGTCTTCCTGGTGCCAGACACCAACGGCTTCATCGACCACCTGAACAGCCTGAAGAAGCTGCTGGAGGGGCGGAAGTTCATCCTCGTGGTGCCCCTGATTGGTGAGTAAGATCAGAGCTGCCCTTCCAGCAGGAGGGCCCAGTGTCCCGTGTGGAGTCCTAGCAGGCTGGCCCCTCCGTGGGCTGGTCCCACGGTTCTGTGTGTGGTCTGTGCGGCGCTCTGGCTAGTGGGGGGCAGCCTGGGCAGCAAGCAACCCATTCAGTTCTTGCCGTTGGGATGAGACGGGATTCAGCCAGTGGAGCCAGGACCTGGGCAGGGGAGCGTGATTCCCACAGGCGCTTCGGCAGGTCCCATGCAGGCACCCCGCTGGCCCCGTCACTGTTGGCTCCCTTTGCCCACAGCCTGCCTCCTGGTTGGAACCCCCTCTCCCAGGGGTGCCAGGGCACCAGCCCATGGGAGGCGGAAGGGTGTTAAACAGGATTTGCAGGGAATTTTGAAAGGAACAGGGTGGGGGATTGTCAAACAATGCAAGCAGACAGCTTAGCCTGGCGGAGCTGGGGCTTAGGCAGCCAGAGTACATGGCCAGCCTGTGTCCTAGGGAAGCCCAGCCCTTCTTTTTCTCCTTATAAAGCTTGCAGTAAAAGCCAAGCTGGTTCCCGTTATTGGTAAACACTCGGCCTGGCAGATAACGGCTGTGCTGCTGGGTGGTCTCCCAGGGCGGGAGGGCTGGGTTAGCTGCCTCAGCTCCGATTGCTCATGGGTGCGAGTGTTGTTCCGCTGCCCCGGTCCGCTCCAGCCTGCAGCCCGCACAAAGGAGCTGGACCAGAGCTAAGTGTCTCCAGGCCAGTGCCCCAGAGTGCTGCTTCTGTCCCTGCCCGAGTCCCCAGCCTGGGGCCCTGGCTTCTCGTGGCCAGGGTCTGTGCCCAGGTCAAGTGAGCAGGACGGGGGGTCGCCTGTTGCCAGCTTGTGGGCAGTGACACCAGCAGCCTTGTGGGACAGGTTTTGGCACAGAGCACTGGGGAATGGAGAGTTTGGGGCCAGGAGACACCCGGTGTCCCTGCAGGCCCTGGGCAGCAGTGTGATCCAGGGGCTTGCTGCACAGCTCCAGCTCTATCGCCCAGGAGATGCTGGGCCCTTCCACGGAGGCCACCAGTCCTGTCCTGGGAGGGATCCAGGCCCTGGCTGCCCAGCTTGGCAGAGATCCCGTGGTGCTCCAGCGCTTTGGGAGCAAAGGGCAGGAAGCTGGCAGCCCCAGCAGAGCTTCCAGCACCGGGGGCGGGTGTGCCAGCCACGCTAGCAGCACCTGCAAAGCCGACACCTCCCTGCTGCTGCTGTGTGGTTTGACTGAAGCTGCATAACCCCAAGCTCCAGCTAGAAGGCTAGAGACCCTGTGTCCCTCCCCCCCCCCTTCAGCCAGAGCCCAGCTCAGTCCCTGGGGATCTAGGCTGCTGTGTGCGCTGCTCAAGAAGCAGCCTGAGCCAGGAGTTTCTGGATTCTAATCCTGGCTCTGACATCCCTTGCCCATTTGTGCCTCAGTTTCGCCATGTTTGTAGGCGTGATAGGTCCTCGTCCTCATGGGGCTGTCAGATCGCCTTCCTGGCTAGTAGTAAAGCACGCTGAAGCAATGAGCTGTGGCTGTGCTGGACGTAGATTCTTTTAGGCCCAAGAGTTAATGATAAAATCTGTCCCCTGCGGTCAGCGTGAATCCTTGGCTGGAGGAGCCGAGCTGGCCCCAGGCGCGGGGCAGGAGCAGAGCATCCCCCTAGTAGCAAAGGTGCTCAGCTTGCAGGCTGCACCAAACCCTGCACCACCAGGATGCAACAAGGGGTTAAGAGTGTCGCTTTCCATTTGCTTTGTTTCTCTTGCTCTTTAACCTGCTCTGTGCAACTTCAGCCTGAGCCTGCCATTGAGAAGCTAGGCCTGGTGCAGAAGCACAAACAAGGCTCCCCTTTGAAGCCTGTTTGGGTTGGAAGCAGGAAAGCGGATTTCGGGCTGGAATACCAGCTTTTCCTGTTGGATGTTCCGTTTTTGCACCACTCCCCCCCAGCCTCAGCCGTGCAGTGTGTGGAAACAGCAGCGGTGGGCCTCAGGAGTGAGGGATGAGTGAGGAGCGAAGCTGCTCTATGTAGCTTTCGTTCAAATGCCCAGACAGTGCGTGCCAGCCTCCCCCTGGAACAGAGCAATCACACAGCTCCCTGTGCAGTGATTCACAGCACTGGGGTAAGGCCTCAGACCCCCAACGCTCTCCCAGGCCCCCAAGGAATGCATATTTCCCACTTGATCTCAGGGCTTTGGCTTGGCGCTTGGAAAGAATCTTCAGAAATGAAGCTGTGTCTGAAACCCAGACTGTGCACGGAGGCTCGCTACCTCCCTCCCTCCCGCGCACGGGCTTGTTCGCTCGTGTGCGGACAGCGATCGCCCCCCCAGACTGCGCACGGAGGCTCGCTCGCTCCCTCCCTCCCGCGCACGGGCTTGTTCGCTCGTGTGCGGACAGCGATCACCCCCCAGACTGCGCACGGAGGCTCGCTCACTCCCTCCCTCCTGCGCACGGGCTTGTTCGCTCGTGTGCGGACAGCGATCACCCCCCAGACTGCGCACGGAGGCTCGCTCGCTCCCTTCCTCCCGCGCACGGGGGCTTGCTCACACGTGTGCACAGACAGTGCTCACCCACTTGCCTATCCATGCCCACTGTCTCTTGCACACGGGCTGTTTTGGGCAGGCAGCAGAGCCTCCTGGGGTGTCTCTCCCAATGAGGTGCTGAGGGCCAGGGCTCCCAGTGGACACGGGCGCTGGAGAGGCTGGGGTTTCCCTGCCCTTGTGTCAGCACAGTGGGCTCTAGGACTTAATCCTCAGCCAAGCAAAATCAGCAGCCGAGGAGTCAGCCTGCTCCAGGGTGGGGCCCTGCGTGCCAGGAGGGCAGATGGAATCCCTGCCTCCCTCCACCAGGCTCAGGGCACCAGCGAGACCCCTCTGTCCCGCAGGCTGGGTGCCAGGGGTCGTGTGTCTCCCTCCTTCAGCCAGCCCTGAAGGGGGCTGGAGATTCCACACCCCACGTGGCTGCACGTGTCGTCCAGAGCCACCTGGCACCCCACCTCCTCCCGGAGCCGTGGGGCGCGGGGCAGGGGGACCCGTGGGCAGAAGTTCTGCAGGCTGTAGGGAAGGTGCCGGGCTCATGCTTAGCCTGATGCAGCCTCAGCAGCAGCAGCCGTTCATTGCTGTAGCCTGGAGGCAGAGATGGGACTGCGTGGCCCGGAGCTCCCTCCTGCACTGCCTGGGTGTGATGTGTCCGTGGCAGAAGCGGCTGGAGCCCCCAGGGATCCAGCGTCACTGGGGGTGCTGGGCGCACTGACGAGCACAGTCCAATAGGCAAGACGGAGCCAGGGGAGGGGAAAGCAGCAGCATTTTCCCTGTTTCACAGGTGGGCAAGTGAGCCCCTGGGATGAAGTGACCTGCCCAGGGTCACCTGCAGATTGTGTCTGCAGGAATTGCGCCTGAGTCTCAGCCCAGTGCCCTCTCCCAGCCTTGGGCGGGTCTGTGCCAGGCTCTGGCTGCCTGTAACCAAGGCCCCTCTGCCCTTTTCTCTCCAAGTGATCAATGAGCTGGATGGCCTGGCCAAGGGCCCGGAAGTGGAGCACCGGGCCGGGGGCCATGCCCGCTTGCTGCAGGAGAAAGCCCGGAGAGCCATCGAGTTCCTGGAGCAGCGCTTCGCGAGCCGCAACAGCTGCATGCGGGCTCTGACGAGCCGAGGCAACGAGCTCGAGTCCATCTCCTTCCGCAGCGAGGACACCACCGGCCAGCAGGTAACGGGAGGCGCGGCCGGAGGAGGCTTGCAGCGTGGGCAGAGCGAGTGCTGGAGCTGGGCACGTGGCCAGAGCGCATCCCAGAGCTGTACAGCAGCGTTCCCTTCCGCCGGCCACCCGCGTAGGGGAGAGGAGCCTTCTGCTTGCTGGCTCTGCACGTCCCCCCATGCCACCCGCCACAGCCTGGGTGTGCTGGGAGCTGCCCCCGAGCGCCGCAGCCGGGGCAGCAGGTCCCTTTGCTGACATGGGTTGCGTTGTCCTTCCTTCCAGGGCAGCAACGACGACCTGATCCTGTCCTGCTGTCTCCATTACTGCAATGACAAGGCCAAGGACTTCATGCCCACCAACAAAGGTACAGGGGCAGCGGCTCCGGAGGGGCAAGAGCCCCGCCCACCAGCACGAACTGTGCCATGCGCCTAGGAAAGCAGACACTCCAGGGGTGGATCCCACTGCTCCTTGCCCCCGCACACGCCAGTGTCCCGTGCCGTGAGGCCACTCGGCACCACAGCCCCAGGCTCTCGGCCGTCAGGTGTGCAGGAGCAGCCAGTGTGCCGCCCCCGGAGGAGCCATAGCCAAGGTCAGCCCAGCTGCCTTCTGTTGGAGAGGTGGAGTTGCGGCTGCACGGGAGGAGTCCTTCCGTCTCTAGCGCTGTTGGGGGAGTGGCTTGGGGTTGTCTTCCCTCTACACAGCAACGCCCTCCCCTCGGCTTGCCCGCCCGGCGCCAGGCCCTCACCCTAGACAGCGCTTTGCGAGGGCTGCTGGGACAGGCATGACATCAGCAGCTGCCCAAGAAATCAGCGTGCGTTTGTCAGCGCAAATTCTTAGCAGCTTAACTTGTCAGATTCGCAGAGAAACCGTCACCAAGTGTTTATGCCTAAATGATGCTGAATTTTCAAATCATGTGGATTATGGTGGATGGGGCCTGACAAGCTGACAGCCTCTGGTTTGTAACAAGGAGCCACGTCAGCAGGCTCGGCACAGTGGATGTTTATTGTTACACATTTCTCAGTGTCCGCACAAAACCTCCTGATCCTGCTGCCAACAGATCCCCGGGTCCAATGCATCAGGTCCCAGGATGGCCTCCTACTGGCCCCTCTCTCCCAACCCAGCAGCTCCCAGGGACCCATCCCTTACAACCCAGCAGGTGCCCAGACACCTTCCCGTGGGTCTGCCCCTCCCAGTGCATCAGGCCCTGGGCCCATGGTGCACGTGGTGGGCTTCCAGGGACTCTGGTGGTTTCCTCTCCAGCCCTGGTTCAGAGGCGCTGTTTTTGCGGTGTGCCTAGGACCAGAGCTCTGCTCAGAGGATCCAGCGCCTTCCATCCACCCTGCTCAGTTCCCCAGCTAGCCCAGCCCAGCCCCATGTGGTGTGTGCAGAGCAGCTCAGCCGTCTTGTGGGCAAGACCATTTCAGTCATTTGGCAGGGTCCAGCTCTTCCTGTCTAGCCCAGCAAAGCCCTAATGTTTGTGGTCCTGCAAAGGCAAAATGGCTCCCAGAATAAGGCTTGGTGTTAGAGCTTCCAGTGAGCACCCGCTTCCTGCTGGAGCGTACATCAAAGGCTGCATGCCTGCCCTGCTGTGCCACTGCCTGCTCTGGGCTTCCTGCGTTCCATGTCCCCCGGCCTGGGGCCTGATGGATACACATGGTAGGGCTACGTGCGCAGGTCAGATCTGCCCTGTGATAGACACGGCATGGGGCTGGCTCTGATTGGCGTCAGGGTCAATATGCAGAAGTCATGAGGCTCCATCAGAAATTACCTGCCATCTCTTCCAGTAAAGTCTCTGCTCAGGAGTCAGGGGCTGGCATGGCAGCCTTGGCCAGACCCCACAGGATGCAGGTGGCGGCGTGTCCTGTCCATGGGGAGCCCTTGCTGTTTGCAGTCAGTACATAAGGCTTCCTGCCCTGGGTGGAATACCCTCAGCAACTACCAGAGCGCACCGCTGGGGCCATGCAAGCAGCAGGGCTTGGGGAGGGGTCGCTCGGAGCGGGAGGCTGTCAGGGTAGGGGCAGTATGAAGGAAGGAACCAGGCTGAGACTGGGAGAAGCAGAGCCAGCCTGGGCGCTGTGGGAGGAGCTGAAGGCAGCACTAGGTGGCCACATGGCTGGCGTGTGCTGACAGCATGCAGGTCTGGCAGGGCTTCTGCTCAGGCGTGTTGCTCTCTTCCAGACGACCCGATCCGTCTGCTCCGAGAGGTGGTGCTGCTCACGGACGATCGGAACCTGCGTGTCAAGGCGCTGACCCGCAATGCCGGTGCGCGACATTCCCACCTTCCTGAAGTGGGCCCAGGAGGGCTGAGCCAGGTGCCTGGGGAGACGTCCCTGCCGAGTGACGCAGCGTGGTGCTGGTGGGAGACCGGCTTCCGAGGCAGCCCTGCCCCACCGCCATTGCCTCCTGACCCACCAGTGACCAATAAACACCACGTCTTCACCCCAGCCCCAACTGGCCGTGCTGCAAAGGCAGGTCCCTGCTGTGGATGGGTCGTGCGGCGCTGGGCCCGCAGGCTCCCATGGCCTGTGGGAAGAGGGGGCAGAGGAGCAGGAGGGGGCTGGGCCCTGGGGGAAGCTTTGGGCAAACCCCTTTGCCAGTCTCAGCCTGGATTGGAGAGCGCCCCTGGGAGGTCAGTGCTCCTCTTGGACTTGTGCTCTGGGCAGGTCCGCAAGCCTGAGCGGGGGCGCCATGTGTCTGCCAACTGGCTACGCAAAGGGGGTCCCTGCCATTGTGGCACATCCTGCTGGCAGGGGGCACAGCCAGAAGTTTCCAGGGGGGCTGGCTGTGCCCCCAAGACACTGTGAACTGGGGGAGCAGGCTGCCCTGCTCTCCCGCCATGTCACTCCCCCTCGCTTCCTTCCTTTGCCCACGGTGCTGGCAGCTCATGTGAGTGCCCTTCCCTTGATCCAGCGTGTCCCTAGGGCTGGGGCAGGACCAGCCCAGCAATTCCAGCGCTGGAGCCTGGCCGGACGCTGGGCTCCATGTCCAGCCTGGGGCACCAGGTCCTGCTCGGAGAGCAGCACCTCAAGCAGATGGCCAATTTGCTTGGGATCTGTGGCATGGAAAAGCATCACCTCCGCTGGCACCATTGTTCCTTTGGTTGCTTGTCCCTCTGCCCCACAAAGCTCCTGAGCCCCCTGCTCTGTTCTGCCCCACATGCCCCCCTGAATCCCCTTCTCTGCTCCCCTGCCCCTTATACCTCCTGAGCCCCTACCCCACAGCTCCCCGACCTGCTTCCCTGCCCCACAGATACCCTGAACCCCTGCCCCACATACCTCCTGCCCTCCCCACTCTGACCCCCCCAGATGCACACCCTTAGGTCCTATCCCCCACACTCTGCCTCTTGTCATGCTTGTAACGTGCTCTCAAGGCTTTGACATTACAATAAAACTCTCCGTTGAGTCACCCGGGCTCCTGCCAGGCCGTGCTTTTGGGGGGGGGGGGGGTGAATTGTTACTGGGGGCAGGAGGGGCTGGGCTGGGCAACAGTTCCCAGGGCTCTGACACTCCAGTGCCACTGGCTAGTGCCCAGTTCCCCTTGCACCCTCTTCCCCTGCCCCGCCTTGTGCCTCCCTGAGCTTGTCCGGAGCAGCAAGGGGCCCACGGCCCCAGGGCAGTTCAGGCTGTGCAGCCCAGAGGCCCACGCAGCAACAGCTGAGCTGTGTCCTCCATGGAGCTGCAGGCACCTCCCAGCTCCCAAGCAAGGCCAGGCTGCTGCAGCACAGCCCAGGGAGCTCTGGGGACAGGCAGGTACCCAGCACCTTCAGGGAGGCGCAATGTTGCCCTCTCTAGGGACTGCGCTGTACTCCCAGGCCTTGTCCAGCAGCTCATCGGGAGCCAGGGAGCAGGGGCTGGAGGGAGGCAGCAAGACCAGAGCCCGCTGCGCAGTTTGCCAGCGAGGCTGGTGGGGGCAGGCCAGTGGAACAAGAGGGCAGAGCTGCTCAGCGTGGGGATGCTGCTTTCTCTGCCCACTCAGCACTGGCAGGCCGGGTGTTTTGCCCCCAGCAGCTCCTTCCCCAGGGGCACTGGCATGGGGCTCAGGGCTGTCCCAGTCCTGCCATGCAGCATGACGGCCCAAGCAGTGCTAGCCAGGTGCTTTGCAAGGGCTTGCAGCCTCCCGCAGTTTCAGCTTGCTCTGCAGGTGGCCAGGCGCCAAGCCCATGGCCAGAGGCTGCGGTCCGGAGCAGGCCCATGCACACGGCCGTAGGCTGCTACCGGGAGCGTGGTGGCTGGAGTAGCACAAGCTCCGGTGGCTGGAGCAGCGCAAGCTCCAGTCGCTGCCGCCTGCTACTAGACACCCAGCTGTGGCCCTTAGGCCAGCCCTGCCAAAGCCACTGCCTGCCTGGGCTGCTGCTGTCAGCCACTCTTCTGCCGCTGCGGTTCCCCAGGCCCTGCTGCGCGTGAGCCCTTGGGGCTTAGGGGCCTGCTGAACTCACGTGGAACAGCAGGAGAGAGCGGGCAGCCACCAGCCTGGAATGGGCCAATGGCCTCTGAGCTGGACGGGCCCCACCCTCTCCCCGGGCTGCTGCGTCTCAGTGGGCAGAACTGCTCCGAGTGCCAGCAGCACCGCGCCTGTGAACAGCTGCCGGCGGCAGGGACCAGCGGGCACCACTGCGGAGGCAACGCCCGGCCTCTCCGGGGCCTGGAGTCCTGCGGCCCCAGAGCAGCTGCTGCCCCCCCATTGGCTGGGGCTGGCCTTGCTCTCACCTGGACTGTGACTTCAGGGCGGGGGGGGGGAAGAGGAGACTCATGCCCTGTGCTTCACCCAGTGCCCAGGAGGCTGGGCAGAGCCTGAGACCCACCCCCTCCCGGCCTGGGCCAGGCCCCAGGGCAATGGCAGGGGGCTGCACTGCTTCCCCTGGTTCTGAAAAAGGTTTCCTACCGAACGGTCTCTGGCTGCCTGGGACTGGGAACCGGGCTCGTGGGCCTGCAGCCTGAGAAATGCTGCCTGGGGGGGGTGGGCCCCCTTTCCCAGCCAGGCCAAAAGGCCCCCCCAGGTGCCTTGGCTTCCCCAACACCCAGGAGTTCGCCCATTGACTCCTGTGAGGCCAGGGGAGCCGTGGGGGTGGGGGGGGTGTCTGACCTCCTTCACTGCCCCAGGCACAGCAGCCCCCGGCTGCCAGCGCAGAATTGCTGCTTGGCCATGGTGGTGCTAGCTGGTTAATTGTCCATTAATTGCCTCTTCCCCCCAGGGGTGCCTGACAGCTGCCTGCCTGGTGCTGCTTTCCAACAGAAACCACCGCCCCCACTGTGGCACCACCTCCCAGGGCTGCCTGCCCCGTGGGGCCTGCTGGTACCTGATGTGCCTGGCCTCGGGGGAAAAGGACATTACAGCCCCGCCTCACCCTCTGCCCTCCCTGGGGACGGTCAGCTCTGCCTGCCCAGCAGCCGCCTGCCCCTAAGCAACAGAGTCTGGGCCCATCCAGCCCCCACGAAGGAGCAGAGCCCTCACGTGTTAATGTTACTTTATTGCTCGTTGGGTTGGAGTACAGAGAAGGGCCAAACGGCCCATGTACAAATCACAGGAATATACAAACCCACCCCCACCCCCACGCTTTGGTCACAGCTGCAGCAGCCTTGTCCCTGACAGGGGGCCTGGGTCAGGCGCCTTAGTGGCCTGGGTGCCCAGCCCAGCTGGAAAGGGGAGGCAAGGTCCGTGCCAGAGCGGCAGCTTGCCAGGGCACCCAGCCGGGGCCACTGCCCTTGGGGGAGCAGCCGATCTGCTGAAGGCACCGTTGGTGTGAGGCCGGGAGCAAGTTCCGTGCAGGGGCCACCGCGGCCTCGTGTGCAAAGGCAAAAAGAAAAAGGCAGGGAAAAGAGCTTCACATTATCCTGCAGGCCAGGCGGGGCGGGAGGGACCCGGCCCTGGGCCCGGCCCCTGCGGCTTTGGTGGCTCTGCCTGGACAGAGCAAGGCAGAATTACAGGCACATAATTCTGCCCTTCAGCAGCTGGGCCTGGCACCACCTGACTCTTGTGCCCCATTACCCTGGGGGAGGGGGAGGCAGGAGATGCCCGTTCAGTGCAGCCTGGCCAGCCCCAAGGTCCCAGCTCAGTGTGCTAGCGTGGGGGAGGGGAGGCACCGGCCCCATGAGGCAGGGGCAGAGACCGGACCACTCCCGTCAGTGCCGCTGCCCCCCATTCCCCAGGCTTCAGCAGAAAGCTCCCTGCCCAGCCCACCTCAGCCTGGCGGGGCCCAGCAAGCGTCTCCCTGGCACAGCAAAGCAGGTGCCAGCATCTGTGTCTCACAAGCTCCAGGCACAGGGCTGAGCCTCCAGAGGGGACGGGAGCAGAGGGGAGGGGGCCTCCCCCCAGAGCTGCTGGGGCATCCTGCCCGGGATGCAGGCCTGTGGTAGCAGGAGAGCAGCAGGGCCCAGCCCAGCACATGGCTGCTTCAGTCCCCTGCCTCCTCACTGCAGCCCTCCCACTGCCTCCTGCACAGGCAGGAGGGGAGCCCACCCCAGGAAAGCCTGGGGGGGGGGACACTTAGCAAACCACTCCCATGGCCTCGTACTTCCACATACCCCTACAGAGAAACAACCAACACCCCTCCCCCCAGCACACGTGATCCCAGGGAGTAGAGAGAGAAGTGGCAGGGGGATGCCTCCCAGAGGCTGTCTGGGGAGAGCCTGGCCCATGATCCATCCCCCCAGGGCCCAGGAAAGGGGTGGGGGAGCTGTCTGGGGTCAGGGTCCTTGGGAATGGCCCACGGCAGGAATTCTGCCCTTCAGCAGCTGGGCCTGGCCCCACTGGGGCCATCCCTGAGTACAGCCAGGGGGTGGGGCTGGCTCCCCTCAGCTGCTGGCTTTGGTTTCTGCTCAGCTGGGTGTGGCCAGGCCCAGCACTGGGAGTGGGGAGAGCTCAGAGGCTGGGGCAGGAACCAGTGGGGGGGAGCTCCTGCCCATCGCCCAGCTGCAGTCCGAGCCGGGCCAGGGGCTGCCAGGCAGGCTGCAGAGGCCTCAGAGCACCCAACCCGCTGCGGCTGCTGTTCCCCCAGCGGAGGGAGTGGCTGGCGGCCACAGGCGTGCTGGCCACAGCTGGGGTCTGCTCCTGCCCATCCTCCCCTGGAGGCAGCGCCCAGGATGCAGCCTACCCTGGGTACGAGCCATTCCTAAGCCCTCCTGTCACCTTGCTGCTGCCCCCAGCACGGGTAGCGCCCGGTGAACAGGCTGCCCCTCCTGCAGCAAGCCCAGCCTGTGCCAAGTGGGCATGACAGCCCTGGCCAACTGAGGGCCCTGTGCTTCTGCCCCAGGCCGGACGGCACTCGGAGCTGGAGGGGGTGGGAGTCCCAGCTGAAGGCAGTGGCAAAGGCTTTGTTTCGTCCATGCCCAGAGCTGCAGCTGCTGTAGCAGTGGATCTCCCTCCCTCGCAGAGCCACTGTCCCCTCTAGCCCAGTCCCGTTGGGGCCCTGGGCCAGGCTGGCGGTGCTACAGGGAGATCTATGCACTGGGCCAAGTTGCACTTCTGTGCTTGTACTGGGCCCATCTGTGGCAGGCAGGTTGTGGGGAGCCGCTGCCATGGCCCGTGTGGCTCGGGAGGGCAACGAGCTCCTGAGGTAGGAGGCAGGTTCACATTTTCCTCAATGGAGAAGTCCTTGTGCTGGGAGGCAGCAGCTCTTGCGAGCACAATGGGGCTCTGCCAAGGAGGGCAGTGGGCAGGGCCCCAGGGAGCAGCTGGGCTCTGCGGGACGCTAAGTGGGGGAACCATTGCACAACCAGCTGCAGCCCCCCTCTCCCCCCATAGTCTAGCTGAAAACAGCCCGCCCTGGCTGCCACCCGGGGGAGCTTCTGAGAGGGGCTTGACCTCCCCATGCTCCTGGTTCCTCTGGCCGCTTGCCATGAAGCGGGGGAAGGGGAAGCCTCCATCACTCCTCAAGCCCCAAATCCGACAAGAGTCCGCGGGTGAGGGAGACCGTCAGCTCCCCCAGCAGTGGGCAGCCATGGGGGTCCATTAGGTGGGCGAATAGCGCTCTATGGTCCGGTCAGCATGAAGCAGGGGTCCTGGGCCCAGCAGCTCAGCCGCCTTCTCCTGGCTCAGACCCAGGTGCTCGGCCGTGAAGCGGGCCAGCGGGTACAGGCTGTCCATGCCCTTGGGCTCGCCCAGGAAGTGCGAGGTGTGGGAGAGCAGCTCGGCCGCCTTCTCCTGCTTGAGGCCCAGCTGGTCGGCGGTGACGCGCGCCATGGCGTAGACGCTCTCGGGGAAGTCCAGCTTGACCTTGCCCTCGGGCCCGGCCGCGTGCATCTTCATGTGGCTGATGAGGTTGCGCTGCTGGGCGAACTTGCCGCCGCACACCTGGCACTCGTAGGGCTTCTCGCCCGAGTGGATGCGCATGTGCTCGGTGAGCCGGTACTGGCGGGTGAAGCGCATGCCGCAGGCGTCGCAGGCGAACGGCTTGAGGCCCAGGTGGCTGCGCATGTGGCGCGTCATGGTGCCGCGCTGCGTGAACTTCTTGCCGCAGATGGTGCAGGGGTAGGGGCGCGTGAGCCAGTGCGTCTTCTCGTGCTGCCGCAGCGTGGCCGGGTCCTTGTAGGCCTTGTCGCAGGAGGAGCAGCGATAGGGCCGCAGGATGTCGCCCAGGCCGGAGCTGCCCTTGTCCAGGAAGGGGCCGGCCTGCTCCACGCCTGCCTTGTGGTACAGCTCCTCCTCCGTGTGGGCCTCCACGTGGGCGTTGAGCTGCTCGGAGCTGGGGGAAGCCCTTGCCACAGGGGATGCACACGTACAGGTTGTCCCCCAGGCTCTCGGGCTCGTAGGCCAGGTGGTTGCAGTAGGGGCCCAGCGTGCCGCCGGGGGAGGGGCCCTCGCTGCTGCCCGTGTCCTCGCTGGTGCTGTTGTCATTCTCCAGCTCGTTGCTCTCGAGGCTGGGGTAGCGGGACTGCGGGGGGCGACTCGGCCTTCTCCTCCCGCTCCGACTCCTTCCCCGCCTCACACTCCTCCAGGTAGCTGCCCGGGGACTCGTGTTTCATCCAGTGGTAGAGGAGGCTGCGGCCTTCGGCCCGGGCAGGGGGCTCGGAGCAGGGCGGGCTGCCCCGGAAGCGCTCCGTGGGGTGGATCACACCCTCGCCCGCCTGCAGCGGCTCTTTGTAGGCAGAGCTGTGGTTGGCCAGCAGGGAAGCGCTGCCCGGGGGGCTGTCGTGCCCGGGGGGCAGCGAGGGCTCCCTGCTGTCCCCCGGGTGGAGTCTGTCAGTGGGCAGCAGCTGGGAGGGAGGGCCGGTGGGGCTCTTCTTGGAGAGGTCCAGGCCACAGGGCGGGGAGCAGTGCCTCTCGGGCGGGCACAGCCCAGGCTGGTGCATGGGGCGCCCTGGGAGTGGAGGCGAGAGCTCTCACTGGTGGTGGCATGTGTGTATATATATATATATATATATATACAAATATACATACAGTGCTAAGCGGGTTGAGGGGCTCGCCTGGCGGCATGTCCATGGGCCGGGGGGGCCCTGAGTAGCAGGCCTGGATGACGGGGGTGGCGGCCCGCAGCCCCCGGGCCATCTTGCCGTAGGGGCTGTAGCCGCCCCGCAGGTGGCAGTACTTGCCCGTCCGCTTCAGCTTCTTCTTGCACAGGGCCACCAGGGCGGGCACCTGCAGGTAGCTGGCGGCGGCCAGCACGGCGCCCAGGCCCGGCTCGCCCGGCTCGCCCTCGCCCAGCCGCCCCGTGTAGATGAAGTCCAGCACCAGGCGGAAGACGCCCGGGCTCACCATCTCGTGGTCCAGGTTGAGCAGGTTGTCGTGCACCACCAGGGCCTTGAGGTAGGCGCTGCTGGCCGCCAGGATGTTCTTGTGCGCGCGGAACAGCGCGTTCTGCACCACGATGATCACGTCGCACAGGAAGCCCTTGGCCCGCTGCGTGTTGAGCTGCAGCAGCAGCTGCCGCGAGTGGCTCGGCACCTCCATGGCCTCGCGCCGGGGCTCGCCCCGCCACCTGCAAGAGACACACGGTGAGGCGCCCGGCCAGCGCGCGGCCTCCTTAGGCCCAAGAGCCCGGTCCGCGGCGCCCGCGGGGCTGCGGGACGCGGGACGGGCAGGACGGGCCCGCCCGGCTTAGCAGGACCGCGCCCGCCCCTCGCCGCCCGGCGCGGCAGGGACCGCGCGGGCTCCTAGCGCCCGGCCTTGCTGCGCCCTTCCTCCGGGCGCAGGCTCCACGCGCCTCCCGGGACTCAGCGCGCGGCCGGGGCAGTTGCGCTCCCGGGGCTGCGCCACTTACACGGGGCGAGAGGCCGCGCCGCCACGCTGCAGCGGGCAGGGAAGCCCCCGGCGGGGGAGGTGGCGCGGAGCTGCCCGGGCCCGGCTGCTACCTGCGGCGCAGCGGGCGAGTCCTGTCCGGGAGCCCGGCCTGCGCCGCCTCCACTGCGCACTGGCTGCCGCTGCCTTGTGCCACCCCTTATATCGGGGCTTCTCGCGGCCGGGCGGGCGGGGGAGGGGGGGGCGAAGCCCCTGCAGGCGCCGGGGGAAGGTGACATCACTCCCGCCGCTTCCAGCACCGCCCGCCAGCCCGGCCCCACCTGAGCGGGGGGCGGAGGGGCCAGGCCACCTGCCGCCCCCGGCCGGGCCGCCTCTGCCCCCGCCTGTCCCGCCCCGTGGGGGGAAAGCACCGCTCAGGTGCTGCGCCCGGACCGCAGGGGTCAGCCCGGGGCGCTGCCGGCCCAGGAGCCCTCGCCTTCCGCCCCGCGCTCTTGCCTCGGCGCCCGGCTGCCGCTGGCGCCGCGGGCCAAGTTCCCGGTGAAGGAGCCCGGCCGGCTTCGTCCCGACCCGACCCGCCCGCCGCGCCGCGCCGGGCTGGCTGCGGGGTCCCGGCCCCTGCTAGCGGGCGCGGGGCAGAGCCAGGACGAGCGAGGGGAAGGCGCTGCGGCCGCAATGGCCGGAGTCCTGGACCGGGCCGCCTGGCGCAGCTGTTGCGGGGGGCGAGCCGGGCGGCGGCTCCTCTGCGCGGGGAAGGGGCCGCGGGCGCGCCAGGCCAGCGGGCTGGGCTCGGGCGGGGAAGGGCCGGAGCCGAGACCCGCCGGGGGAGCCAAACTTCGCCATTTTACAGCCTCTCGGCTGCGGCGGGCCGGCGCGGAAGAGGGCTGGAGCAGACACCGGCCAGCAGCGAGCCGAGCCCGGCCCGGCCCAGTCCGCCCGCGGGATCGCGCCCTTCCCGCAGCCGCGCCGGGCGGCTCCGCTGAAGGGGAGGAAGTCCCCAACGGGGCTCCCGTCCACGGACCGTCGGGACCCGCGAGCAGCGAGAGCAGCGCCTGGCGCCCTCGTGGGGCCACAAGCCCTCGGGCCGCTCCTAGCTCCGGGTCACGCAGGGCCCGGCCCTAGCTGCGCGGGGGCCCCGGCCCTGGACCCTTCCCCGCCCTGGTCCCACGGTGCGGGGCGGGCGTGGGGGTGAGAGCCACGGACCCCAACTGCAGGCTGGGGTGGGCGGGCCCCCTGCAAGGGGGTGGCAGCGCCCGCAGCTCCCTCGACCCTGCAGCGCCTCTGGCCGGGCGCGCGGCAGGGACCGACCCTTCCGCGACCGGCCGGCCAGCGGCTCCCAGCCCTACCTAGCCTCGCTGCCGCGGCCCCTCCATGCCTCACTAGAGGCCCCGGGACTCCCGGCGCTGGGGCCCGCCCTACTCGCAGGGGCAGGAGCCGTTACTCGGGCGCCCTCCTCCCGTCCCGTCCCGTCCCGCGGTACCTGGGGACTCCGTCGCGTCCGCTAGCCAGTCGAGGTCTCTGCGGATTCTCATGGCCCCTGAGCAGCCGCCTCAGTCCCTAGCTCCCCGCCGAGCGCTCCCCACCGCCGGCCGGCGCCTCCGGCCCATGCCCGCTGCCAAGGCGCTGCCCCTGGGCGGGCGCTGCGCGCTGTGCCAGGCCCGGCGGCCGGTGCGGGCGCGGCGCAGGAGGCAGCATGTGCCGGCGGCGCACGGCTGGGCGCAGAGGTAAAGGCCGGGCTGCGAACTCCCCCTGACCCCGGCCTGAACTCCGCTCCGCGCCAGCGCCTGTTAAAGGGACAGCAGCTGATTTCCTCCTCCCCTGCGCTCCCACCCCCGGGCGGGGCCGGGCCGGGCGCGCGGGCCCGGCGGCTGGGGGAGGAGCGGGGCCCTTGGACGGCTCCCCACGGGGCTGGAGCGGGGCCGCTGCCCGGGCGCCAAGAACAAGCCCAGCTTGTCTCCGGCTGCCGCCTGCCTCGTCCGCGGCCGCCCGACACAGGGAGTCTCTCCCGCCTCGCCTGCCTGCGGGCCGGGGGCCGGGGCTGGGACGGGCCCGGGGAAGGGGAGAGCGGCAGCGCCAGGTCCGCGCCCGGCTCCCGGCGGCCCCTTCCCGCCAGCCCGGCTCCCGGACCCGAGAGCGCCCGGCCCGGATACCTGGTGAGTCTGGCGGGGCAGGAGCGCGGGGTCCCCGGTTTCGTGCTCCCGCAACGGGGCTTCCGGGGGGGCTGGATTCTGCGCTGTCCGGCGGGGGTGGGCCCGAGGGGCGCCGAGGAACGGGTCCTCCCTTTAGCCGGGAGTCCGGGGCTAGGTTTCCCCGCTGCCTGTGCGGCTCCCACCGTCCCCGGGCCTGGAGTCCTGCTTCCCCAGGCCAGCTGCTGCCCGCTTGGCTTGGCTTGGCCTTGCTCTAGTCTGGGGGTGCGGGCAGGAGTGACTCTCGTGCCCTGTGCTTCACCTGGTGCCCAGGAGGGTGCGCAGAGCTTGAGACCCGCCCCCTCCCGGCCTGGGCCAGGCCCCCGGGCAATGGCCGGGGGCTGCGCTGCTTCTGCTGGTTCTGGAAAGGTTTCCTACCGAACGGTGTCTGGCTGCCTGGGGCTGGGAACAGGGCTCGTGGGCCTGCAGCCTGAGAAACGCTGCCCGGGGGGCGGGACCCTTTTCCCAGCCAAGCCAAAAGGCCCCCCCAGGTGCCTCCGCTTCCCTGACACCCAGGAGTTCGCCCATTGACTCCTGTGAGGCCAGGTGGGCCAAAGTGCACGTGAGGGGGGTATCTGCCCTCGGGGGTCTGCCCTCCTGCACAGCCCAGGCCACAGCAGCCCGCAGCATTCTGCAGCCAGCTGGAATTGTCCATTAATCCCCCTCTCCCCCAGCATCTCTGTCCCTAGACCCCTGAGGGGCCTGTCCCCTCCCCCGTTCTGCTCTCCCCACCAGGGAGCCTGTCCCCTACTTGCCTGGTGCTGCTTTACAACAAACACCTGTCCCTACTGTGGGTCCACATCCCAGGGCTGCCCTTGCAGCAGCATCTCTGCTCCCCTGAGGCCCGCTGGTACCCACTGTACATAGAGTCAGGAGGAAAACTGGTTTACAGCCAGTGCTCCTGTAAGCTGGGCACGTGTATGCCTGCTCAGCAGCACTGGAGCTAAGTTTTTGTTTCTAGTGGTGGTGCATATTCACACATGCCTCAGTGCATCTAACAACATTTATTCTGCCCCGGTTGGAAAAGATTAGAGAGAACATTAATTTATGGCCCCTCACAGCTGCACAGTCCCTCTTCAGTCACTGCCCTCCCTGAGTGGGGGGCAGTCCTACCTCACCCATCCAGCCCCCAAGAAGGAGCAGAGCCCTCAAGTGTTAATGTCACTTTATTGCTCATTGGATTGGAGTACAGAAAAGGGCCAAACGGCCAATGTACAAATCACAGGAATATACAAACCAGGAGGGAGCCAGGCCCAAGGCCCCGGCCCTGCAACAAACCCACCCCCACCCCCATGCTTTGGTCACAGCTGCTGCAGCTTTGTCCCTGAAAGGGGGCCTGGGTCAGGCTCTGGCCTGGAAGTCCTGGCCCCAGCCCAGCCCTTAGTGGCCTGGGTGCCCAGCAGAGCTGGAAAGGGGAGGCAAGGTCTGTGCCAGAGCGGCAGCTTGCCAGGGCACCCAGCCGGGGCCACGGCCCTTGGGGGAGCAGCCGATCTGGCTGAAGGCACCATTGGTGTGAGGCCGGGAGCAAGCTCCGTGCAGGGGACACCGCGGCCTCGTGTGCAAAGGCAAAAAGACAAAGGCAGGGAAAAGAGCTTCACATTATCCCGCAGGCCAGGCGGGGCGGGAGGGACCCGGCCCTGGGCCCGGCCCCTGCGGCTTTGGTGGCTCTGCCTGGACAGAGCAAGGCAGAATTACAGGCACATAATTCTGCCCTTCAGCAGCTGGGCCTGGCACCACCTGACTCTTGTGCCTCATTACCCTGGGGGAGGGGGAGGCAGGAGATGCCCGTTCAGTGCAGCCTGGCCAGCCCCAAGGTCCCAGCTCAGTGTGCTAGCATGGGGGAGGGGAGGCACCGGCCCCATGAGGCAGGGGCAGAGACCGGACCACTCCCGTCAGTGCCGCTGCCCCCCATTCCCCAGGCTTCAGCAGAAAGCTCCCTGCCCAGCCCGCCTCAGCCTGGCAGGGCCCAGCAAGCGTCTCCCTGGCACAGCAAAGCAGGTGCCAGCATCTATGTCTCACAAGCTCCAGGAACAGGGCTGAGCCTCCAGAGGGGACGGGAGCAGAGGGGGAGGGGGCCTCCCCCCAGAGCTGCTGGGGCATCTTGCCCGGGATGCAGGCCTGTGGTAGCAGGAGAGCAGCACGGCCCAGCCCAGCACATGGCTGCTTCAGTCCCCTGCCTCCTCACTGCAGCCCAGAGACCTGCCAGGTGCAGCCCTCCCACTGCCTCCTGCACAGGCAGGAGGGGAGCCCACCCCAGGAAAGCCTGGGGGGGGGGACACTTAGCAAACCACTCCCATGGCCTCGTACTTCCACATACCCCTACAGAGAAACAACCAACACCCCTCCCCCCAGCACACGTGATCCCAGGGAGTAGAGAGAGAAGTGGCAGGGGGATGCCTCCCAGAGGCTGTCTGGGGAGAGCCTGGCCCATGATCCATCCCCCCAGGGCCCAGGAAAGGGGTGGGGGAGCTGTCTGGGGTCAGGGTCCTTGGGAATGGCCCACGGCAGGAATTCTGCCCTTCAGCAGCTGGGCCTGGCCCCACTGTGGCCATCCCTGAGTACAGCAAGGGGGGTGGGGCTGGCTCCCCTCAGCTGCTGGCTTTGGTTTCTGCTCAGCTGGGTGTGGCCAGGCTGGGAGCCCTTGGGGTGCCAGGCCCAGCAGTGGGAGTGGGGAGAGCTCAGAGGCTGGGGCAGGAACCAGTGGGGGGAGCTCCTGCCCATCGCCCAGCTGCAGTCCGAGCCGGGCCAGAGGCTGCCAGGCAGGCTGCAGAGGCCTCAGAGCATCAAACCCTCTGCAGCTCCAGCAGCTGCTTTCCGCTGCCCTTTGTTCCCGTCTCTTTGGCTCTCCTGGCCTTTCCCCGCTGGCAGCAGACAGGGTAAGAATTTGGCCCTGCACATTTTCTGGGAGAAGCCGGGACTCCCCAAGTAACAGACTCCATCGGAGGGGGGGCTGCGGGCTTGGGAGACACTGTGGCTACAACCTCCAGCCCCAGCTGCAGTGAGCGACTCTGCAGTGCAGATGCCCGTTAGCTGGGCGAGTAGCACTCGATGCTCCGGCTACCTTCGCTGTGCAGCAGGGGTCCTGGGCCCAGCAGCTCAGCCGCCTTCTCCTGGCTCAGACCCAGGTGCTCGGCCGTGAAGCGGGCCAGCGGGTACAGGCTGTCCATGCCCTTGGGCTCGCCCAGGAAGTGCGAGGTGTGGGAGAGCAGCTCGGCCGCCTTCTCCTGCTTGAGGCCCAGCTGGTCGGCGGTGAGGCGCGCCATGGCGTAGACGCTCTCGGGGAAGTCCAGCTTGACCTTGCCCTCGGGCCCGGCCGCGTGCATCTTCATGTGGCTGATGAGGTTGCGCTGCTGGGCGAACTTGCCGCCGCACACCTGGCACTCGTAGGGCTTCTCGCCCGAGTGGATGCGCATGTGCTCGGTGAGCCGGTACTGGCGGGTGAAGCGCATGCCGCAGGCGTCGAGGCGAACGGCTTGAGGCCCAGGTGGCTGCGCATGGCGCGCGTCATGGTGCCACGCTGCGTGAACTTCTTGCCGCAGATGGTGCAGGGGTAGGGGCGCGTGAGCCAGTGCGTCTTCTCGTGCTGCCGCAGCGTGGCCGGTCCTTGTAGGCCTTGTGAGGAGCGGTAGGGCCGCAGGATGTCGCCCAGGCCGGAGCCGCCCTTGTCCAGGAAGGGGCCGGCCTGCTCCACGCCTGCCTTGTGGTACAGCTCCTCCTCCGTGTGGGCCTCCACGTGGGCGTTGAGCTGCTCGGAGCTGGGGAAGCCCTTGCCACAGGGGATGCACACGTACAGGTTGTCCCCCAGGCTCTCGGGCTCGTAGGCCAGGTGGTTGCAGTAGGGGCCCAGCGTGCCGCCGGGGGAAGGGCCCTCGCTGCTGCCCGTGTCCTCGCTGGTGCTGTTGTCGTTCTCCAGCTCGTTGCTCTCGAGGCTGGGGTAGCGGGACTGCGGGGGCGACTCGGCCTTCTCCTCCCGCTCCGACTCCTTCCCCGCCTCACACTCCTCCAGGTAGCTGCCCGGGGACTCGTGTTTCATCCAGTGGTAGAGGAGGCTGCGGCCTTCGGCCCGGGCAGGGGGCTCGGAGCAGGGCGGGCTGCCCCGGAAGCGCTCCGTGGGGTGGATCACACCCTCGCCCGCCTGCAGCGGCTCTTTGTAGGCAGAGCTGTGGTTGGCCAGCAGGGAAGCGCTGCCCGGGGGGCTGTCGTGCCCGGGGGGCAGCGAGGGCTCCCTGCTGTCCCCCGGGTGGAGTCTGTCAGTGGGCAGCAGCTGGGAGGGAGGGCCGGTGGGGCTCTTCTTGGAGAGGTCCAGGCCACAGGGCGGGGAGCAGTGCCTCTCGGGCGGGCACAGCCCAGGCTGGTGCATGGGGGCGCCCTGGGAGGCGGAGGCGTAGAGCTCCCCACACTGGGTGCTAAGCGGGTTGAGGGGCTCGCCTGGCGGCATGTCCATGGGCCGGGGGGGCCCTGAGTAGCAGGCCTGGATGACGGGGGTGGCGGCCCGCAGCCCCCGGGCCATCTTGCCGTAGGGGCTGTAGCCGCCCCGCAGGTGGCAGTACTGCCCGTCCGCTTCAGCTTCTTCTTGCACAGGGCCACCAGGGCGGGCACCTGCAGGTAGCTGGCGGCGGCCAGCACGGCGCCCAGGCCCGGCTCGCCCGGCTCGCCCTCGCCCAGCCGCCCCGTGTAGATGAAGTCCAGCACCAGGCGGAAGACGCCCGGGCTCACCATCTCGTGGTCCAGGTTGAGCAGGTTGTCGTGCACCACCAGGGCCTTGAGGTAGGCGCTGCTGGCCGCCAGGATGTTCTTGTGCGCGCGGAACAGCGCGTTCTGCACCACGATGATCACGTCGCACAGGAAGCCCTTGGCCCGCTGCGTGTTGAGCTGCAGCAGCAGCTGCCGCGAGTGGCTCGGCACCTCCATGGCCTCGCGCCGGGGGCTCGCCCCGCCACCTGCAAGAGACACACGGTGAGGGGCGCCCGGCCAGCGCGCGGCCTCCTTTAGGCCCAAGAGCCCGGTCCGCGGCGCCCCGCAAGGGCTGCGGGACGCGGGACGGGGCAGGACGGGCCCGCCCGGCTTAGCAGGACCGCGCCCGCCCCTCGCCGCCCGGCGCGGCAGGGACCGCGCGGGCTCCTAGCGCCCGGCCTTGCTGCGCCCTTCCTCCGGGCGCAGGCTCCACGCGCCTCCCGGGACTCAGCGCGCGGCCGGGGCAGTTGCGCTCCCGGGGCTGCGCCACTTACACGGGGCGAGGCCGCGCCGCCACGCTGCAGCGGGCAGGAAGCCCCGGCGGGGAGGTGGCGCGAGCTGCCCGGGCCCGGCTGCTACCTGCGGCGCAGCGGGCGAGTCCTGTCCGGGAGCCCGGCCTGCGCCGCCTCCACTGCGCACTGGCTGCCGCTGCCTTGTGCCACCCCTTATATCGGGGCTTCTCGCGGCCGGGCGGGCGGGGGAGGGGGGGGCGAAGCCCCTGCAGGCGCCGGGGGAAGGTGACATCACTCCCGCCGCTTCCAGCACCGCCCGCCAGCCCGGCCCCACCTGAGCGGGGGGCGGAGGGGCCAGGCCACCTGCCGCCCCCGGCCGGGCCGCCTCTGCCCCCGCCTGTCCCGCCCCGTGGGGGGAAAGCACCGCTCAGGTGCTGCGCCCGGACCGCAGGGGTCAGCCCGGGGCGCTGCCGGCCCAGGAGCCCCTCGCCTTCCGCCCCGCGCTCTCTTGCCTCGGCGCCCGGCTGCCGCCAGCGCCGCCGCGGGCCAAGTTCCCGGTGAAGGAGCCCGGCCGGCTTCCCCCGTCCCGACCCGACCCGCCCCCCGCCGCGCCGCGCCGGGCTGGCTGCGGGGTCCCGGCCCCTGCTAGCGGGCGCGGGGCAGAGCCAGGACGAGCGAGGGGAAGGCGCTGCGGCCGCAATGGCCGGAGTCCTGGACCGGGCCGCCTGGCGCAGCTGTTGCGGGGGGCGAGCCGGGCGGCGGCTCCTCTGCGCGGGGAAGGGGCCGCGGGCGCGCCAGGCCAGCGGGCTGGGCTCGGGCGGGGAAGGGCCGGAGCCGAGACCCGCCGGGGGAGCCAAACTTCGCCATTTTACAGCCTCTCCGGCTGCGGCGGGGCCGGCGCGGAAGAGGGGCTGGAGCAGACACCGGCCAGCAGCGAGCCGAGCCCGGCCCGGCCCAGTCCGCCCGCGGGATCGCGCCCTTCCCGCAGCCGCGCCGGGCGGCTCCGCTGAAGGGGAGGAAGTCCCCAACGGGGCTCCCGTCCACGGACCGTCGGGACCCGCGAGCAGCGAGAGCAGCGCCTGGCGCCCTCGTGGGGCCACAAGCCCTCGGGCCGCTCCTAGCTCCGGGTCACGCAGGGCCCGGCCCTAGCTGCGCGGGGGCCCCGGCCCTGGACCCTTCCCCGCCCTGGTCCCACGGTGCGGGGCGGGCGTGGGGGTGAGAGCCACGGACCCCAACTGCAGGCTGGGGTGGGCGGGCCCCCTGCAAGGGGGTGGCAGCGCCCGCAGCTCCCTCGACCCTGCAGCGCCTCTGGCCGGGCGCGCGGCAGGGACCGACCCTTCCGCGACCGGCCGGCCAGCGGCTCCCAGCCCTACCTAGCCTCGCTGCCGCGGCCCCTCCATGCCTCACTAGAGGGGCCCCGGGACTCCCCGGCGCTGGGGCCCGCCCTACTCGCAGGGGCAGGAGCCGTTACTCGGGCGCCCTCCCTCCCCGTCCCGTCCCGTCCCGCGGTACCTGGGGACTCCGTCGCGTCCGCTAGCCAGTCGAGGTCTCTGCGGATTCTCATGGCCCCTGAGCAGCCGCCTCAGTCCCTAGCTCCCCGCCGAGCGCTCCCCACCGCCGGCCGGCGCCTCCGGCCCATGCCCGCTGCCAAGGCGCTGCCCCCCTGGGCGGGCGCTGCGCGCTGTGTGCCAGGCCCGGCGGCCGGTGCGGGGCGCGGCGCAGGAGGCAGCATGTGCCGGCGGCGCACGGCTGGGCGCAGAGGTAAAGGCCGGGCTGCGAACTCCCCCCTGACCCCGGCCTGAACTCCGCTCCGCGCCAGCGCCTGTTAAAGGGACAGCAGCTGATTTCCTCCTCCCCTGCGCTCCCACCCCCGGGCGGGGCCGGGCCGGGCGCGCGGGCCCGGCGGCTGGGGGAGGAGCGGGGCCCTTGGACGGCTCCCCACGGGGCTGGAGCGGGGCCGCTGCCCGGGCGCCAAGAACAAGCCCAGCTTGTCTCCGGCTGCCGCCTGCCTCGTCCGCGGCCGCCCGACACAGGGAGTCTCTCCCGCCTCGCCTGCCTGCGGGCCGGGGGCCGGGGCTGGGACGGGCCCGGGGGGGGAAGGGGAGAGCGGCAGCGCCAGGTCCGCGCCCGGCTCCCCGGCGGCCCCTTCCCCGCCAGCCCGGCTCCCGGACCCCGAGAGCGCCCCGGCCCGGATACCTGGTGAGTCTGGCGGGGCAGGGGAGCGGCGGGTCCCCCGGTTTCGTGCTCCCGCAACGGGGCTTCCGGGGGGGCTGGATTCTGCGCTGTCCGGCGGGGGTGGGCCCGAGGGGCGCCGAGGAACGGGTCCTCCCTTTAGCCGAGAGTCCGGGGCTAGGTTTCCCCGCTGCCTGTGCGGCTCCCGGCTAAGTCGGGTTCCCTGCCCTGCTGGGGTCCCCTTGTGGCCTGCGTCTGGCACCGTACCCCTGGGCTGTCCCTGAGCCTGGTGCTCCTCCATCCCGGCTCCTACCTGGGGCTCATCCCTTAGGCCAGGTGCAGCGGCTCCCCGCCGGGTGCTCTGCGGGCACCGGTGCCACCTTCTCCTGCTGCCATCTAGCGTCCCTCTCCGCGCTCCTGCGCCGCGCTAGTTCGCCTGCGCCCATGCGGCATCCGCGCAGCCAGGAGGCGCCTCCTCGCGCAGGTGCGCTCCCTCGGCACCGGGGGGTCGGTACCGGCCCAGAGGGGACCCAGCGTGTCCGGCAGCTCCAGCCCGCGGCGTGTTCTGGTGGCAGCGGCGCCGGCTTCCCCTCTGGGGCAAGGAAGTTCGGTGGCTCGAGCTGCAGGAGGGTCTCAGTTCGGTCGCTGCCAGCTGCGGAGAGCCTGGAGCCGAGCGCGGAGCTCGGGAGCGGCAGCGTGTTCGCTGGGCGCCTGGGACCGGGCAGCCGCGGGGTCTGGAGCCGGCTCCCGGGACTTGGTGCGCCGCGGCGGGGCCGGCCCAGCTGCAGCAGCACCAGAGCGCCGCAGGAGAGGTCTGGGCTGGGCCCCCCCGCCTGCTCCCCAGGCCTGGGCGCGGAGCGGGCCCTGAGCTGGGGGCCGGGATCCCCCGGGCTGGCGGCGGAGCCCAGCCCCCGTCGGGTCACTGGGGACTTTGGGGGGGGGGCGATCATGAAAATGAAAGTTGTTGGTTTTGGGGTGTCACCACGTGACTTACATTGGCCAATGGAACTTGGAAATGCGACACCCAAGTACAGCAAATGAAGGAAGGGAAAGGGGGCTCTGAGGGCTGGGCCGGCACGTGCTTCGCGGGAAAGTTGGGAGGAGAAACCCCGGCTCAGCTGCCCCCCGATCTAGCTCCCCTGAACCCCAGGATCCATCTGCTGTCCGCCCTGCTCCCCAAAAGGCAGTGTGGACTCTTTCCCAAGGGAAGGATTTTCCATTATGAAAACACTTCTCCCTCTGCCTCCCACTGGATCTGCACCCCGCTGGGAGCCCCCTGCAGCCCTGGCAACTGTTCTTTGGGCGCCCCTTGGCTGGCAGGGAGCAATGGGCCATGGGCATGTTGCGAGTCCCACCTGGCCCCATGCATGTGCAGTGACATGGCTGCCCCCCAGAGGATGGCTCGTCACCGTGCCAATGACGGGTACCCAGTCTCTCCAGTGCCCATTGCACTGTGGCTGGCAACACCCACATGGCTTGCAGCTCCCCTCCCTCCCTCCTGGCACTGTGAGGCACCTGCCCGCATCCCCCACATGCGCTGGCAGGCCTGGCTGGGAGGTGGGCCACGCAGTGTGGCTGACGCATGGCAGATTGTGAAATAAACATGCACTGGGTGCGACAGGCCCAGGGTGTCTGCACCAGCTGTGCCTGTGGCATAGACAGGCCGACCTGACCTCAGTGGGACTGTTCCACCTGCAGCCTGCCAGTGGGCCAGCCCAGAGGGGAGAGAAGAGTCCAGAGCCCCTGGGACTGACGTTGGCCTCCGGCCCCATTGCAGGGGAGTGGAACCAGCTCCCTTCCCCGTCCACCCTGCCCAAGCAGCAGCATGGGACCAACCCTCAGCCCTTTGCACCCCCTGTGCATTTGGCCCACTCAGTTGCAGGGATGTTTGACGACGCATCCGGGGCCCCCCGACCCTGCACCCTCATCCACAGCCAGATGTGACTCCACCGGCCAGTAGACTAGAAGGTTTTATTGCTTCTCAGGGTATGTCTTGTGACGTAGTGGGGTGTACCTTGCTGGTTGCTATGCTGGGTCGTGGGTTGTGAGTGACCTCCCCCCTGGCTGCTGTCTGCACCACAGCCCAGCAGGGCAGGGGATGAGTCATTATGCAAAGGGGTCTTCAAACCTGTCTGACCACCTACCCCCCAGGGAGAGAGACAAAGGAAGGTGGAATGCTGGCTGGCAGGGCTGGAAGAGAGCTAGTTAGTTTTCTGTCTGGGATCATGGAGGAACCAGCCTAAGCCAGAGGCTGGGATTTAGGGGCCCAGTCTCCCCCATCTCAAGGGGGGGCTGAGGCATCCTAGGCCTGCCCTGTAACCAGATTACATCTGTGCTGTGCTGTATCCTGGAGAAGCAATAAACTCCCTCTATTCTACTGGCTGGTGGAGTCTGTTCGTGCCATTATGGGGGTGCAGGAGTCAGGGGACCCTGACGCGTCGTCACATGTCTACACTAGCCCTCTAGTTCGATCTAGGGAGGCTCATGAGGGCGACCGAAATTGCAAATGAAGCGCAGGATTTAAATATCTCGTGCTTCATTAGCATGTTCCCGGCCGGTCGCCATTTTAGAAATTGACTAGCCCAAAGTAACTGCCTGCGTCTACATGCGGCAGTGAACCGGGATTCCGAATTAAAGCCCTAAATCGAATTAGCTGTTATTCCTCCTGCAATGAGGTTTACCAGCTAATTCGAGTTAGGGCTTTAATTCGGAGTCCTGTTTCACTGCTGCGTGTAGACGCGGGCACTTACTTTGGGCTAGTCAGTTTCTAAAATGGCGACCAGCCGGGAACATGCTAATGAAGCGCGGGATATTTAAATCCCTTGCTTCATTTGCAATTTCGGTCGCCCTCATTAGCCTCCCTAGATCGAACTAAGGGGCTAGTGTAGACATACCCTCAGAGATACAGCGCAGCACAGGATCAATGTTGACATAAGAGCCAGGGCAGACAGCCTTAGATCTCTTGGGGGGAGGGGTTCACAGGCCCCTGAACCCCCCTGTCCTGGACTTAGTCTGCTCTCTTCATGCTTCCCCCGGCCAAGATTGACCAGCTTCCAGGCCCTGCCCCCAGCCAGGTGGCTGTCTCTGTCTCCCTTCCTTTGTCTCTCCCTCTGGGAAGAGCCTTGTTAACAGCTCAGGCTGAGACTTAGGTGTCTGGGCCAATACCCATGTGGGGTGAGTCATTGGGAATCACACAGCACAGCACAGCACAGCACAGCCAGGTGGGGACAAGGGGTTAGAAAGCAGACAGCCCCCCACTATGTCAAGGGGCTCAGCTGGAAGGGCTGGAGGAGAGGAGCAGTCACGGCTGGGGGGGCAGGAACCGTGCATGTGAGCACCTTGATGGTAGCAGACAGGCTGTGAAGAGGCAAGCCCAGACCTGCGTCCGCCCAGCCGCAGTGTCTGCTGACAGCGGCGCCGTAGCTGTGTGTGGTGGTGATTGGCAGACTTTTCCATGGTGTCAAATGCGGAATATTCCAGTCGGGGCCAGTGCTGGGGTGAAGCATCCCCCGCCTCATTTAACTCACTCACGCCTGAGAACAAGCCATGCTGCTGGGCCCCACTAGGCCCTGTGTTTACAACCCGCACCCCAGAGCCCAGAACCCCGAGTCCCTGCATCCCAGGCCAGTGTCCCCACCCGTAGGCGTGGCCTGCGCTCCCTGTTCCAGGAGTGCACGTGGGTATCTAGTGTGTCGCGAGGGGCAGTATTTGCTTGTAGCCAGCTTACCAAATGATCCAGGTCACCTGATCCCCTTCACTCCTCACCATGCTCCCAATTCTTGTGTCCTCTGCAAACTTGGTCAGTGATGCTTTTATTTCTTCCAGCTCATTGATAACAAGGTTGCGTAGCGTAAGTCCTAGAACTGATTCCTGTGAGACCCCAGTAGAAACTCACTTGCTCTGTGATGATTGCCCATTTACAGTTCTGGTTTGAGACCTAGCAGTCAGCCAGTTTTTACTCCATTTAACATGTGCCATGTTAATTTTATATCTTTCTAGGTTTTTCACCAAAATATCATGTAATACCATCTCAAATGCCATATAGAAGTCTAAGTATATTACATCAATATTGTTACCTTTATCAACCAAAGTGGTAATCTAATTAAAAAATGCATATATCAAGCTAGGATGACAGGATGCATTTTCCATAAACCCACATTGAATGGCCTTAATTACATTATCCTCCTTTAATTTTTTATTAACTGAATCCCATCAGAGCCATTCCATTACTTTGAATGAGATCAATGTCTGTCAGGTCAGTAATTAGCTGCTGGCTCATCTCATTTCCCTTGTTAAATATTGACACAACAGTAGCTGTCTTCCTTCTTCCAGAACTTCCCCAGTGTTTCAAGACTTCCTGAAAAGCCATAGTAACATTCCAGCAAGATCCTCAGCCAGCTCTTTAAAACTCTTAGATGCAAGTTAGCAGGATCTGCTGATTCTTAAAATGTCTGCCTTTAGTAGTTTGTTTTACATCCGTCGGTGAGGAAGTTCCAAGGGGGCTGATTTCCACCCCTTTCCACAGCCCCCTAATGTTGTAGTTGCAGGAAGGCCTTACGGGGGCTCCGGGTTAAGCTGTATATTAGAATAGCCGTTTGGAAGGCTTAGTGGGAAACAGTAAACTTTTGGTTAAATGGAGGCTTAAGTACTTGGGTGATCACAGGAGGAAACTTCATAGGTTGCTGGCTGTCCCCTTGGTTACACACAGTCAGCTGCTTTACAAGACCTGGGCAGTTCATCAGGCGACCTGGTAGAGCTGTTCTGCTGGGTAAATGCCTTTATGCGTTAGTCAGACTCCAGCCCAGAACGCGTAGGCTGAAATGAAATGCCAGGGGACATGCCCAGCCCCCATTAATGGGAGCGCTGATAAGACAGGCTGAAATACCCCAGGGGAAATTCCAGATCCAGACATCAATCTGTTACACGCTGTCATGCATGCTCAGGCCTGGACAAGGTGCCTCCGAATGTTGCCCTGGTAGCTGGAGCGCTAGGGACCTGCGGCCTGGCTGACAGTCTCCCAACGTGGCTGTGCCACCGCCGCCTCCCTCTGCCAGCCACATGCATGTGGTACAATGGCAGCTGGGGGGGCGTGTGCTTCCCACACTGGCATTCGCACTCTCGCGTCTCAGGAAGGGACGTGCTGCTGTGGGGGAAGAGGCCGTTCAGTGGAAGCGAGCAGCAGTTGCTTGGAGCTGGAGAAAGCAATTAGGGAAAACCTCAGGCAGATTCTTCCACATTAAGCTGATTCTGGAAAGCAGGAATCCCCTATAATTAGCTCTGCAGCTTCCCAGCAGCCCGGCCCCTGCCATGTGCTGTGAAGCAACCAGGGGAGTTTCAGGAGCAAAGTAGCCTGCAGTAGCGTCTTTGAATGGTTTTCAGCTCCAGCCCTTTTCAGGCTGGACTCATTTCTGCTTGGCAGAGGCTTAAAGCTTCAATGAGGAGACTCCAAGAGCTTCTCCAATGAGTTTTGCTGTGGGCCAGGGGTTTGGGTCTATCCTGGAGCCCTCCTGCAAAGGGAGCCTCACCCCTGGGGTGTCTTCAGACAGAGGCGTAGCATCACCTGCAGGTACCAGCAAGGCTGGGACTTTGGGAAGGGGGGAAGTGCAGGCAGGGAAGGTGAGGCCCAGACCAGCCCCTGGAAGCAGCTGTGTCACCTCTGGCCTGAGAGGCACCGGGCCAGCTGGTGTCAGGGTCTCCTCTCTGGATGCGCTCACTGCTGCACAGGTCTGGGTCCCCTGGCTGGGCGGCGAGTGCATCCATGGGAGGTCATCCCTCTGCATTGGGAGCAATGGCCAGGGAGTGCCTGGGCCCGTGCCTGGGCTCTCCAGAACTCCATGGGGGCCGGATCCCAGAGACGAGTCTTGGAGGCACCTCACGGGCATCTGGCTCAGTAACAAAGGCTGGCAGGACAGGCAGCCGCAGCCGCCCGGGGGGGGAGTGGAGCCCTTCTGCTGTGGGCCAGGGCTGGGCATAGTGCCAACGTCCTGCCCTGTGCTCCCCGTGTCTCCGTTCCTGTGTGGCCCCAGGCAGAGACTGGCCCAGCCATTGGCCTGGGGGCCCAGACCCCCAGCGGAGGCAGAGCAGAGTGCTCAGGAGCGACCCCCGCTCTGAATGGCCCCAGAGCTCCACACCCTCTCCACAAGGCTGGCTCTTCAGTGCCAGCCAGGCATTCAGCCTGCCCCGGCTCTGCCTGCTAGTTCTAGCCTACCTGGTCTTCACTGACAGCCAGGCAGGGGCCCGCTGCTGCCCATTGGCCCATGGTGAAGGCAGGGCCCATGGTCGCTTTAGTCTGGGGTGTACCTGTGACGGCGAGTCGGGGTCCCCCGACCCTGCACCCCCGTCCTCAGCAAGATGGGACTCCGCCAGCCAGGAGAATCGAGAGGGTACAGCCCAGCGTAGGACCGATGCAGGCATGAGAGGACAGGCCGACAGCCCTGGTTCCCTTGGGGGAAGGGTTACAGGCCCCTGATCCCCCTGACACTGGTTAGTCTGCTTCCACCATGCTTCCCCACGCTCTGACTGACTCCTCCCCAAGCCACCCCCTCCCTGTGTTCAACCCCCTTCCCTGCTCAGGTGAGAACCCCTCGGGCCATTGTCTGCCTGACATGACGCCTGCAGGGGTGACCCCCCCCCCCCGGGACAGTGCTCACAGACACAGGCCAGTAGGGGTCACCAACAGCCCACACAGCAACCAGTGACTGGGGCCCAGGGCCACTAGAGCACACAGCCCCCAACTACATCACAGCACCCCACGGGGGCAGGGCAGGCAGGTGGTCCATGAGTATGAGCAGGCTGGGCCTAGCCCTAATGCCTTCCTTGCCAATGAGGTGGCTGTGCCAGGCCCGTATGCAGGAGTTTCTGGGGGGGGGGAATTTTTTGTAAATGTGGATGGCAAGGGCGTGAATGCTCCCCCCCCCGTTCCCCCAAGGAAGCGGGGAAATCAGCCCCAGCCTTCCGTGGCTGGTCACAGCATGGGGGAAGGAGGCTCAGGCAGCACGCCACTCCTGTCTTCCCCTGGCTGGCCAGAGCGTGCTTACTTGGGGGGTTGGGGGGCATACGGGCCTGTGTTCCCTCCATGCCCAGGGCCTGGTCTGGGGCACCCATCACAAGGAAGCACTCGGGGCTTGGCTTTGCCCCAGCTCAGCATTTAGTCTTTGCTGAGAAGAGGCCGGAGCAGCAGGCGCTGCTGGCCAGGCGTGCCGGGGAGGCGGTGTGCGGGAGTTGCCGGGGGTGGCTGGAGAAGGCTGAGGGTTATGTGGGGAACATTGGGATTGTGTTTGAATGGGGGGTCAGGCCTGTGGAGGGTTGGGTAGAGTTAGTGGGTGACTGGGGGTCACAGGTAGGAGGAAGGGCAGAGCATGGGGGCTGATTTGCTGCCCGGCACTGGGGTTGTGCACTGGCACCCCGGGGGGCAGGCCCAGGGCCTGGTTCGGTTTAGGGCAGAAATGGCATCTCGGGGGTGACGTCTCTCGGGGTGGCTCTCGGCCAACAGGACGTGGTGGTTGCCTCTTGTTTGACTTTTGCTTCCCCTTTCTCACAGCCCAGCGGCTCTTGCCCAAGCCCCGGTGGCACCGTGCCAGAGGCCACACGCACTCCAGTTGCACCAGCTGCACCAGTGGGAAGCGCCTGCCCAGCCGCCTCTCTCACGGCTCCGGGTGAAATCACCCCAAGCAGGCTGCTGAGGAGAAAGCCATGAACAACTAAAGGGTGCTGTCCTTCATTAGAGCACTGTCTGCTGAACTCCCCAGTGCTCCCCCCCCACAGGAAGGGGCACGCTCAGACACACACCCGTGCACTCACACCTACACGCTCACCCATGTGCTCACCCAGCCTGGGCACACGCATGTGTTCCCTGCCTGCTCACATCTCAGTTAGGAGCCCACCCCCCCGTGCAGCCCCTAAGGCTGGGCGGGAGTTCGGAGGGCAGCGGCTTTCCTCTGTGCTGCTGGCGTCCTGCTGGTCTGTAGGGACGTGGGGATGAACCACAGGCTGTGGGCCAGTTTACATTTGGGTTTTACTGTGGCCTGTAATCTGCTGTTGGTTCCTTCACACAGCGTGTCCCAAGCCCTGTACACAGCTGTAAATCACAGGGCCCGCTGGCCATGTGCCCAGCCTGCTCCCATGTTTAACGGGAGAGTGGGACCCTGAGAGGCAGGCCTGCTGCTGGCACGTGGCTCACAGCTGAGCAGACAGACAGGAGGGCACTGGGTGTGCCACATGGGCATGAAGGAAGCTGGCTGCCTTTAAATACAGCCCCCGCTCCCCAGAGCAGAGGCAGAGGGGTATGTGGAATGGCTGCTCTGCAACTTGTTCCCACATGCTGGAGACACAGACACCTGTGTGGTCGTTGTACCATGCAGGGTTACAACTGACACCTGCCAAACCCCTGGGGCACAAATGCCGCAGGTGTGAGAGAAGGAGGTGGACCAGGTGCGTAGAGAGTGTGTGTGTGTATGTGTGTACTCGTGTGTGTTCGCATGTGTGTGCACTTATGTGTGTGCGCTCACGTGCATGTGTGTACTCTGTGTGTGTGTGTGTGTGTGTGTGTGTGTGTTGTGCTCATCACGTGCCTGTGTGTACTCGGGTGTGTGTGTGTGTGTGTGTGTGTGAGTACTCGTGTGTGTTTGTGTGTCTGTGTGTGTGTGTGTGCACTTGTGTGTTGTGCTCATCACGTGCATTTGTGTACTCGTGTGTGCTCACGTGCACGGGGGGTGCACGTGTGTGTGTATGTGTGCTTGTGAGTGCACGTATGTTGGTGCAGAAGTGGAAGCTAGGGACTGGCCATCTCTGCCCCGGTCACACATGCTCACACTTTCCTCACTGGCCGGGAGCTATCTCCTCAGGACTGAGTCAGATACTTGTAAATACATCTGTCTGCTCCTTCTCGCGGACCTGTGGCAGCACAAGGGACGCCTGGCCTGTAGGCTGGGCTCTCCCACTCGTGGGCCAGCTGGGAAGGCTTGTCCAGGGTCCTGAGGGAAAAGGAACTCTGAGCACGCGTGGGCGGGCGTGAGATCCCTGCTGTGCAAGGCAGCAAGCGCTCACCCCTCCACCAGCAGGGCTCACTTGGTGTCCGGGCACGAGCTCCCTTCTCCTGCTGTGCCATTGGCCACCCCACAGGGCGGCATTTCCCTGGCCAGGCTGAGAGGTGTGGTGCTGGCGCAGGGCCATCCCTGCCTGCTGAGCCTGCCGGGCTGCGGCTGCGGCTGCCTTGCTGGGATACCTGCCGGCTCCAGCGAGCCAGGAGAGTGGGACCTGCTCGTTACAGAGCCACTCGCTTTCAGCCCAGCTCCCTGGACACCAATTCCCCCCTTTTTCCTGTTCAACGAGGGGCTGGAAACGGTTTGGCTTTTGGCAGCGGGCTCGGCCGTTGCTGTGAGGAATGGCTCCCGGGGGCTCCATCCGGGTAATTTATAGGCTGTGCTGCATAAATCAACCCATGGAGCAGCTCTGAGACAGCTGCCTCCCTGAGGCCTAGGAGGCACCCGCTGCTGCCTGGCTACCTGCTGAGTGACACAGCCACATCCCTGAGCTGGTCCCAGCCTCCTCCCAGGGGCTAAGGGAGCCTCAGGGATCAAACAGGCGAGTGGGGGAGCAACCCAGCACTCTCCCCCTCTCACGCCTTTCCAGCTTCCCTCCCATGTCTCAGCTGCCCATGGCACCAGGGCAGCCCAAGTGGGGGCAGATAAAGGCTGGCGTCAGAAGTGGAGATTTCACAGGGCGCCCTGCAGCCAGCTGCTCCCTCTCCCAGGGAAGGGCCAGGGCCTTGCGTTAACCCACCTTCTGCCTGCGTCTGGGGACCCTGCACCCAGCTCAGAGCCAGGGGAAGGTGCCTGGGCACAGCTGGAAGGTGGAGCACACGCCTGGCAAAGGGACGCTCCCCACAAGGCCTGGGGCTGAGAACAATCACTCACAGCTACTCTGGTTTGATCCTACACTGGGCTGGGGGGCAGAGGTCAAAGGTCAGGGTCCCCTAGCTCACCCAGGCCTGGCTGTGAGAGCAGCATGGGCTTTGCACAGGTGGGTCCGTGCTGGTCTCCCCAGAGCAGGGAGGGGATGGGGCTTGTGGAGGTCAGCCAGTGACTCAGGAGCGGAGCAGGCTCTGGAACCAGCAGCATGAACCTTCCCCCCCCAGCTCCCCCGGCCGCGCAAGAGCAGCCCCACTGTGGGGGAGCCTGGTGCCGTGGTGAGGTGGCACAAGGGAGCGGCTGGGAGGCTGCCCGGGAGGCTGGGCCTGCTGGAGACAGAGCAAATGGCTGTGCACAAGCAGTGTGCAGGAAGGGGGCACTTTCCCCTCAATGTGGTGAGCAGATTGGAAACAGCTCTGGTTAAGTCATTGGCTCTTTTGGGAGGTCTGCACTGGAGCTTCTCCTGTCTGTGCCCCCTCCCCACCATTAATCACAGTGCAGCAAATGAGCCCAGATGCTGGGAGATTGGGTTCAAATCCAGCTGTGGTTTGGATCTCGCTCGCATGCCTGGCTTCATGTGGGACCTGGGCTTTTGGACAGGATGCAGCCCCCTGGTCTCCAAAGGGCCCTGTTTCCGCCATCAGCCGCTCCCTAAAGCCCACACACATGTGTTCAATTAAGCAGCACTTTGGCCAGTGACTGCACGGAATGAGGCTGGAGCCCCTGGTGGCAGCGCGCAGTTAATTTTCCTGGCGTAGCTGTGCCACGCCAGCGCACGGAGCAGCCCCAAGCGGGTCCCCTGTGCAACGCAGGGCGTTAACCCTTTCCTAGCTGCCACCGGCCTGGGCAGCTCTGCCACACTAATCTGGCCTGCTCCTGGCATGCACAGCTTTGGCCGTGCTCTGGCAGGCTCCGGTCCCAGCCTGACCCCTGGCAGCACTGGCCAGCGGCCTGCCAGGCTGCGCCACAGACACCACTTTCTGGAGCTGGGGAAAGGAGGAAGGTGCTGATGGCCCAGACTAGGCCCCCACCTCTCAGGCCTGCTGCAAATTCAGCAAAGCAAACAAAGCTCTGGAGCCCAGAGGGCCTCTCAGTACGTCTCCAGGGCTTTCCCCAGCCAGAGCCTGCACCCCAAGTTCCCCATCTCTGGCGGCCCACCGAGGCGTCGGGGCTCAGGCCTGATTGGTGAATTCAGCAGGGCCAGCTTTACTGTCTCGCTACAGACCCTCACACATGGGCTAGCCAAGGAAAGCCCAGATCTGTGGGAGTGGCTCAGGGAAGGGGAATTGGGCTCATATAAATAATTTCCCCACCTCCTGCCCTGCCCTGGGAGCAGCTGGAGCTGAGAGAGGCACATTTTAATATCTGTGCTTCTCCTTAACTCGGAGAGGCCAGCTGGCTGGAGCATCAGAAACAAACATCAGCGTCTGAACGTGAGAGCTGGAGCTGCGAGGGCGAGCACAGGGGGTTCTGTGTTCCAGCCAAGAAGAGTTAAGCAGCTGCATTCAGTCAGGAGAGCCCTTATTTCATAGGGAGAGGACAGCAGGGCCAGAAGGAATGAAACAAAATCTCACTGGGAGTGCCTAGTGTGGGCCTCCCATGTGACAAGCTGCATTGATCCCAGCACAACATGGCTGCCTGGTTCTGCAGAAACCCGCAGCCTTCTGGGGCCAGGCAAGGAGAGCAGAGGCACAACAACCACACAGCTAAAGACACCCGTGGAGAGCAAAACCCAGCAGCACAGCAGTGAGTGACTCACACCCTGTGGGGACACTGGGGAGGCTGCTGCTGGGGGTGAGCTCCAACTGACAGGTGTGTTGGGGAGAATCTGCTAGGTGGGACCAGCCACTTAGCTACCAAGACAACGACCCCTGGTAAGCCCAGGGGCTGTGGTGCAAATGGGGTGCATCCCAGCAGCAGAGTGGGTAACAGGAACCAGCATGAAGGGTTACGCTGGACCCTGCCCACCGGGCATTGGCTACGCACAGTGCAGCTGCCTTGGCCTTGCTGTGGGCAGCTGGCTAGGAGAGGAAGCAGAACAGGCAGCTCTGCCTCAGCACTTTTCAGTTTCAGCACCAGGTTGGGGGCTCCCTGGTTTCTTGACCTTTTGGCCCTGGTGCCAGGCAGACTGGCCGAGAAGCATGTGACATGGGGCCTTCCAGCTCCCGCCAGGAGACAGGCGATGCCTCCTAGCCCAACCCTGCCTAACGGGTAGGGCAGTTGCCAGGAGGGGGCGCCAAGGTCAGGCAGAGCAGGTCTGAACTCTGGAGGAGCTCCCGGTGTACTGTGAGTTGCAGCAAGGGCTGTACCCTTGGGACTCTGCTCCTAGTGCCTGGCCCGGGGCAGGGGAGCTGCACAGCACTGCTGGGCTTCCTCATTGCCAGCCCAGAGTCTGATTGCCCACCCTGCCCTGCCCCTCCTTGGGTCCCCATGTGTAACATCTCATGCAGAAGACATGCCCCTGCTCAGCAGGGCTCTAGGCCAACAGACACAAGCTAACCACCCGTGCCCCCTCCCCCCGGAGCAGCTCTCAGCCCAGTTACATACAAACACTCCACACACAGCTGCTCACAGCCACACAGCCACATACACATGTAACCTCCTATGCTTATTTGTTAAGTCCTGTCTGTGTGCTTGGTGCTGTACAAACCACAGAGGGCACCTCCAAGCTCACCCTCTGCAGGGAGCCGACCAGTCCAGCCGCTGGCTGTAAGGAGCTCACAGCAGAGACATGCTCAGGAGCACCAGTCTGGCTGAACTGCTCCGGGGCGCCCTACCCCAACACCATCTCCTGGGGAGCCCTGAACCCCATCCGGCAGGGAGCCCACTAGCGACCCCTGGTGGTGAGCAGAGGCGCATGGCTCAGCAGCTGGAGAAGCCAAGAGGCTCAATTGGGGAGGGAGCTCTCTGCTGCCACCTGTTGGAAAGCAAGTGGCACTGACTGAGTGGGCCAGGCCTCGTTTGCATGCTGGTTACGTAGCCTGAGGGGGCATTTCATTCACAATACCGCTGGTGTGACTGCGCCTGCCGGGAACCAGGAGGAGGAGCTGGACCCCCTGATGTGTCTGTGTCACTGTGAGTGGGGCTTGGTCCCCCGTGCAGGGAAGGGTGGTTGCAGTTGCCCTTGGCTGGGATGCAGTTGTCCTGCCAAAACAAAAGACAGGACTATGCAGCACTTTAAAGACTAACAAGATGGGTTTATTAGGTGAGGAGCGTTCATGGGTGATGCTGGGGGTAGGGGTAGGGGTTTTCCATCATGGGTGTGTCTCTTGAAGTGGAGCCTGCCAAGGGTTTCAGGTGCCGGGCATTTGGGTTTGAAGCAGAAGGGGGGGCAGGACAGCAGACAGCTAAAGCAATTTGCAAAGGGGGATTGGTTCTGAGCTACCAGCACAAAGGTGAGGGGCCTTGAAGCTGCAGAGGCAGATGCCACCTGCCGAAGGGGCTAGGGTACAGGCCTCCCTACCCAGCACCTCATGCTGACATCTCCTTTGCTGGGTCAGCAGAGCCCCTGGAGCAGCCTGCACACCAGGGTTAGCAGACCGAATCTGGCACAAACTGGACAGCAAAAGTGAGTGGGAAGCCGGGGAAGAGGGAAGGCGCCACCCCCAAATCAAGCGGCATTCAGAGGCTGGGGCCACTGTGAAGATGGCCTGGGGTGTTGGATCACATCTTAGAATTTAGGAGCTTCAGGGGGTAGGCGAGTTAGTCTGTTACAGCAAAAAACAACCAATGGTCTGGGAGCACTTTATAGACTCACAAAACGTGTAGATGGGATCATGAGCTTTCGTGGGCACAGCCCGCTTCTTCAGATGACCGGAGTTATGAATTTGTTACTTCGGTAACTGTTGGCTGCTCCCCTGCCTCAGCTCCCCCTCTTAGTACAGTTCTTTGTGCTAAGTCTCTGGGCTCAGGACTTGTGCAGAGGAAGCACTGCCCATTGGGGTTCCAAAGTGGGGGACACAGCGCCCAGGTGCCTGGGGGCAGCCTTGAGGTGTACCAGCAAAAATGAGCTGCAGCCGTCTCCGCTGACCTGTGCGAATGCAGCTGTCCTGCAAAAGCAGATTTGCAGGGCTCTCCTGATGCTCATTAGCGGGGACCCCCTGGAAAATGGAACCTGCCCATTTGCTGCTGACAAGTCCTGGCAGAGTTTATAGCCCCTGGACTGGGGGCAGGGCTTTCACTCTGCGGGAACCTGTCCCCAAGCAGGGGGGACACCAGTGGGCAGGCTCCCTTGAGAGGCAGCGCAGGGAAGCCCCAGGCCCCAGCACACAGGTAAATAGGTGCCCGTCTGCCAGGCAGACCCCAGGGCCGGCGGGGAGCCTGGCCTGAGTTCCCTGCTGCAAAGGGCAGGAGCAAATCCCTGGGGAGGCGGCAAGGAGCTGGGCAGCCAGGGAAAGTGGCTAGGAGCTCTGAGCCGGACTGTTGTTTTCTGGTCACTGGTGGAGGTGGCCAGGCCCGACGCTCACTGTGCTGGTGTCTCTGGACACGCCTTCTGCAGCTGCTCCTTGCCAGAGCTTTAGGGACTGGTCCAGGCAGCAGTGGGGGGAGCCTGTTGAGCTAGGCCAAACTGGATGTACCAGAGGCCTTGGGTAGCAGAGCCAGCAACTGGGAGCAGCCTGCATTTGTCTCAAGGGCCAGCTGAGGGAGCCATTGTGAGCTTACAATTGAGCAGAACCACCCCACCCCCATCTCCCCTCTGCCTGTGCTCACTATCACCCCGGGGCTCCTGCCCTGGCTAAAGCCTCTAGTCATGGTGCAGGCTTGACCCATACCTGCCTGGAGGGCATGTGATCCCATATGTCCCCCCAACACGTCACCTCTACCTGGCAGGGCAGCCAGCAAGGAGAGGCAGAGAAGCTTCACTCCTTCCTCCCTCCCAGCTCTCTGTCTCCCCAGCCCTGCTCCATAGGGGGAGGGACAGTGACGGTGAGGGCCTGTCCCCTGCTCATCTGGGAGAGGAAGTTGCACAGAATCCCTGGTGGGGGGTTGGGGCGGTGGGGCCGGGAGATTGCAGTGTCCTGGGATTAGAGGGGGAGTGAAGAAGGCACCAAGGGGAGGGGGCTATGCCAGGAGCCCCTGCAGACAGCGTGCCAGTTGGCTTGGGCTGAAAGTGCCCTGAGACAAGCCTGGCTCCAGGCACAGCCCCGCCACTGGGCTGGGGTGGGACAAGAGGCCCAGGGAGGGCGGGAGCTTGGTCCTGAGGCTGCAAGGGAAGATTCAGGGTAGTTCTTGTTTTATCTGGCTCAGGCTGTCCCCTTGCAGCAGCAGCAGCCAGGGCCTTGGGAGAGGAAGCAGCTTCCTGCTCAAACTTGGCTCTGTGTGTTGGGGTCACTTCCCCAATTTCTGTAGCAGCCCACCCCCACCTCCCCACTCCAGTTTCTCCAGAAAGCTGCAGCAATGCTAAGATTCTCGCCCCCTCGCTCTCTGGCTTCCTGCCTTGTCTGTCAGGTTCAGTCTGCTCACCCCCTCCCGCTGGCCCACTACAGGTCCAGCCTGCCTCCTTCTCGCTCTGGTTGCACCTTCTCCCCCTCCAGCCACACTGCCCTTGCTCCCAGACCTCCTGTCTCCCTGCTTGGTTCCTCTGCTCTCTACGCGGCCCCTGTCTGTCGCACTGGCTCGGGGCAGAGCTCTTGCTCCAGGCCTTCCTGAGTGCTGCATTGTAGGACACGTGCGCCTATCTCATGGGGAGAGGCTCAGCCCTTGGGACTCTGTAACTGGCTCTGTGCATGTGGGAACGTCAGTGGATGTGATATACCTTCACTTTAGCAAAGCTTTTGATACGGTCTCCCACAATATCCTTGCCAGCAAGTTAAGGAAATGTGGATTGGATAAATGCACTGTAAGATGGATAGAAAGCTGGCTAGACTGTCAGGCCCAATGGGTAGTGATCAACAGCTCAATGTCAGGTTGGTGGTTGGTTTCTAGCGGAGTGCCCCAAGGATTGGTTCTAGGGCTGGTTTTGTTCAACATCTTTATTAATGACCTGGATGAGGGAGTGGGTTGCACCCTCAGCAAGTTTGCAGATGACACTAAGCTAGGGGGAGAGGTAGCTATGCTGGAGGGCCATGATAGGGTCCAGAGTGACCTGGACAGATTAGAGGACTGGACCAAAAGAAATCTGATGAGGTTTAACAAGGACAAGTGTAGAGTCCTGCACTTGGGACGGAAGAATCCCAAGCATTGTTACAGACTGGGGACTGAATGGCTAAGTAGCAGTTCTGCAGAAAAGGACCTGGGGGTTACAGTGGATGAGAAGCTGGATATGAGTGAACAGTGTGCCCTTGTAGCCAAGAAAGCAAATGGAATATTAGGTTGCATTAGGAGGAGCATTGCCAGCAGATCTAGAGAAGTGATTATTCCCCTTTATTCAGCTCTGGTGAGGCCACATCTGGAGTATTGTGTCCAGTTCTGGGACCCCCACTATAGAAAGGATGTGGACGCATTGGAGAGGGTCCAGTGGAGGGCAACCAAAATGATTAGGAGGCTGGAACACATGACCTATGAGGAGAGGCTGAGGGATTTGGGTTTGTTTAGTCTGCCAAAGAGAAAAGTGAAGGGGGATTTGATAATAGCCTTCAACTTCCTGAAGGGAGGTTCCAAAGAGGATGGAGAGAGGCTGTTCTCAGTAGTGAGGGAATGGCAGAACAAGGAGCAATGGGCTCAAGTTACAGTGGAGGAAGTCTAGGTTGGATATTAGGAAAAACTATTTCCCTAGGCGGGTGGGGAAGCACTGGGATGGGTTCTCTAGGGAGGTGGTGGAATCTCCATCTCTAGAGGTTTTTATTTCTCAGCTTGACAAAGCCCTGGCTGGGTTGATTTAGTTGGGTTGGTCCTGCTTTGGGCAGGGGGCTGGACTTGATGACCTCCTGAGGTCTCTTCCAGCCCTAGGATTCTATGATTCTATGACTCTGGCCCTTGGGGGACACAGGTGCACACAGAGCCTCAGGCTAGTGCTGTGGTCACCAACCCATCGATCGCGATCGACTGGTCAATCCCGGGGGCTCGACCAGTCAATCACGAGGCTTTTGGGGGCTCCCCACCCCCAAGATGAATGCCGTGCTGACGCTACCTCCAGGGACAACGGAGGTAGCACGGGCTCCCTGCGGGGTGGGGGTGGGGAGTTCTGCAGCTGCGTGCCAGGTCCCGGAACTGCGCGGGCTGCTCTCCCCTCCCCCACCAACAGCTGGCACAGTACCTAAAATGCCAGTCCGTCACACGTTGGGGACTTTCTTCCTCTGCTGCCTTCCTGCGCACGGTGGAAGGAGTGAGGGAAGGAGTGGGAGTCCAGAACTGTGCCAGCTCCAACTGCTCAGGCAGCACGCGCTGCTGTGGGGAGCGGAGGAGCAAAGCGCACGCTGCTTGAGCAGTTGGAGTTGGCATGGTCCAGGATTCCCCTTCCCTCCCACTGCGCAGGAAGGCAGCAGGCACACGACAGACCAGCGTTTCAGGTACCGAGCCGCTGTTTGGAGGACAGGGGAGCAGCCCATGCACTTCCTGGACATTGGCGTGCAGCTGCAGGATCCCCAGGTACCGGTCCTTGTCCCTTCCCCCCGCCCAGACCCCCACAAGTACCCTGTCCCCATCACCCATTGGCACCCGGCCCTGGCACACTGTCCCCTGCCTCCACCAGCATAGTTGGGGCCACATTAGTGAGGCTTGAGGGCTTTGGAGGGGTTGTGTTTTTGTATCTCACTTGTGCGGCCCCAACTGATTTTTCTGTGGGTCAGTGACCCCTGACTCAAAACAGGTTCCCCGCCCTCATAAATAAAGACAACGCTGAAACCTTTTGTGTTTGACATAATATTTTATTTAAAAATGAAGCCTGGCCAACAAACCCCCAATTGGGGCCAAGCCCCCATCTGGCTGCAGCGTCATAACGCTCCTGTACCCTCCACCCCGACCCCAAATCTGAGCCTATCATATACTGGAACCCCCTGTCCTGAGCCTCTTACATCCCCAAACTCCTGCATCCCCACATCCTCAGTCTTCTGCCACAACACTCTTGCACCATCCACACACGGCAAATCTGTGTCCTGAGCCCCTCACAGACCCCAACCCAAACTCCTGCACCCCCACATCCACAAGCCTGTGACTTGCTCAGCACCCCAACCCTCCACCTGAGCCCAACACTCCCCAGCCTGGAGCCCCCTTCCTGAGCCAGCAGCCCCTTCTCCATGTCCTCCTGCATCCAGATTCCCTCCCAGAGCATGCACCTCTAATCCTTTCCCACACCTAAATCCCTCATTCCCACCCCAGAGCCCGCACCTCCTTTCTCAACCCAGTGAGGGTACAGCTAGACTGCAGGAGTTTTTCCGGCAAACAAGCTCTTTTGGCAGCCCCTGTATTCCTTGTTCCCACGAGGAATAAGGGGGCTTCCAAAAGAAGGGTTTTTCCGACATTTGGCCCAGTCTAGACAGGCCAAATGTTGGAAGAAATTTTTCCAACAGAAGGATCGAAAGAAGTGGCAGTGTAGCTGTATCCTGCGAGTGTATAAGGGCCGGGGATAGCAAGTGATGGAGAGAAGGGGAACAGAGAGGGCGGGGCCTCAAGGAAGGGGCGTGGTCTTGGGGAAGGATGGGGTAGATCTGGGCTTGTCCTGACATTTTAAAAGTTATCTTGGGTGTAAAAAGGTTGGAGACCACTTGGCTAGTGCCACTGCATTGTAGTTTCTCCCTGCTGCCACTGGATGGCAGCACCTGACCTAGACTGGTTGACAGGAGCTGGGGCTGGCTCCAAGCAGGTCCAGTGGAGAGGAGACTGCAGCAGGGACTGAGGCTGCTCAGTGAGGGAAAGCAGCCCCCACAATGCTGCTGGGTCACCTCTCCAGGCTCCCTGCCTGGCTGTGTTGCAGGGCAGATGTGACTAAGTGCAACTGGTCCTGGCAGCCTGCCTTCACTGTCAGAGCTCTACAAGTCCGGCTGTGCCACAGCTCCGTGGCTGGGGATCCCCGGATCTTCCTGCAGTGGCCTGATTTACAGCCAGGTCTGGAGAGCCCACAATGGGCCTGGAGAAGAGATTTGTCCTCCTGCTCCTGCCACTCTGGGCACAGCTGTGTAAGGCAACACTTCAGGTCTCTGTGGATAATGAGACTCATCAGAGCAGTTACTCCTAGTGCCACTGCCAGCCTGAATTGGGGAACCTTCCTGCTACGGACCGCAGCCAGTCTCTAAGCATCTGAAACTGGGCAGGTGGCAGGGGAGATGGGGGGCTGCTTATTGGCCTCGCTCTGCTGTGCAATTCCTGCACCTTCTCTGACTGGCCCCCAGCAGAGACAGAGAACTGGGTCTCAGAGAGCCCAGCTTGGCCATGCTAATGTCCCTGTGTGAGCCATCCAGAGTGCAGTGCTGGCTCACAGGGCCATGGCTGGCTCACCTTGAGGAGAGCTTGGGGCTGGGCTTCCCCTGGGAGCAGTTTGCTGCAGGATGGGATGGACGTCCTGGATCCTCTGTTCTAGCACGGCCCTAGCTGGCTCCAGGCAGGATCCCTGGGCAGCTCCCCCTTCCTTCTGTCATGGTTCCCTTCCCCCAAATTACATGTATCACTTACCAGCAGAGCCTTAAGTGCCTCCCCTGCACATCAAAGAGAACAAGTGCTGTTGTTGCAAGTACCTGTCATATCCCCACGTCATTGTCCCAGCCGAGCAGTCCTGCTGTCACAGGGTGACGCGGTGAGTCAGTCTGGCTGAACCAGGGAGCTCACAAACAGTCGCAGCGCATGCAGCGAGGAATCACTGCCCCACACCACCTCTTTGCTCTCCCCGCTGCGTCCTGCTCACACAGCTGCCTGGCCTCTTTCCCACTCATGCAATTCCTTGACCGTGATCCCACCCCCCGGTCTGCAGCTTAGCCCTTGAACATCTCTTACTCAAGCTTGGGAAGGAAGCAGGCACCTGGCCCTGGGCATGCAGCCTAAGGCCCTGAGCCGAGCTATCTGTGCCATGGCACCTGTAGGTTGGTGAGCGGGGAGCTCAGGACAGCAGTAGCTGTGGGAGAGGGGCAGCACTGGAGTTTTTGTTGCCTGCCTTTGCCTTCAAGTCCGACTGCTGCAGACCCTTCCCTTTTGCCCAGCATTGGTCCTTGGCCCTGCCAGACCCAGGCCCTGCATCTCCTTTGCACCAATATTCCCCTGCTTGCACTGCCACCTCCCCACAAGCCAAGCCATCCAGGGCAGCTTTCCTGGCCCCAGGGGTGGTAAGAAGCTGTGCCTGGTTCACGCAGAGCTCGCCCCTGGGCTGGCAGTCAGGCTAGCAGGAAAAGGGCATTTCCCAACCCGCCCCCCGGTGAGCTGCGGAGGGGGGCTGGTTACTGAGACCCCGGGTAACAGAGTTAGCACGTGACCAGAGCAGGCCCTGCTGGGGGATGGGCACTTTGTGTGCAGTGGCCCGGCTGATGCAGCGTCCACGCAGGCCTGGCGCCCGCGCTGCCTGCAACTCAGGGCGCTGCTGCTAGGACCCGATCCAGTGTGGACGCGCAGCGCTGAGCAGCTCGGGCTGAGCCGCCCTTGCCCAGTCCGCCTCCTGATTGGCTAGCGCGCCGGAGAGGGAGGCGGAGATGTCGCCATGGCAAGCGCTGAGGGGTTGGGAGGCCCGGCGGAGATGCTGCGGCCCCTCCCTGGCCGGTGGTCCCGCAGCGGCGCTGGGCTGGGCGCCGAGGGGCAGCCTGGCGCTCTGCAGCAAAGGGCTGCGGCGAGTCCAGCCTGAGGCCGGGGGGCTCCAGTCCCCACCCCGCGCCCGCGGGTCCCGGGCGGGGCTGGTCCTCTCCTGGCGCACGCGGGGGGGCCCGGCTGCACCTTGCCCGTGACCTTGGCGCGAGCCGCAGCCGCCCCCCTGCCCCCGCCTCGCGAACCCCGGCAGCCGCGCGGGGAGCAGTGACGCAGGCGGTGACGTCGCAGCGCTGTCAGCCTCCCAGGGCCCCCCCATCTGATGTCATCGGAGCCGGCTGGAAACGCCGCCCGCGCTGCGCCCCTCGCCGGCCCCTGCGCCACGAGCCGCGCGGAGCGGGGGGGCTCCCGCCTCCCGGCCCCCGAGGGCGCTGCCCGGGATGAGAGGCCTTTCGCTGCCCCCTCCCCCCGCTTGGCCTGGCCCCGGCCGCTCGCAGGAAGGGGGGAGAGTCACTGGGGGCGGGGTAGCAGGGAGCTGCAGGGGCCACAAGCCCTGCCCCCCCCATCCTCCTCTGGCCGGCCAGGCTAGGGCCAGGTGTGCAGATGGGCAGCCCCGTGCCTGGGCTTGGCCCGCTGGCTAGAGTCATGCAGACCGGCAGCCCCTGCCCGGGCGAGGCCCGCTGGCTAGAGTCATGCAGACCGGCAGCCCCTGCCCGGGCTTGGCCCGCTGGCTAGAGTCATGCAGACCGGCAGCCCCTGCCTGGGCGAGGCCCGCTGGCTAGAGTCATGCAGACCGGCAGCCCCTGCCCGGGCTTGGCCCGCTGGCTAGAGTCATGCAGACCGGCAGCCCCTGCCCGGGCTTGGCCCGCTGGCTAGAGTCATGCAGACCGGCAGCCCCTGCCCGGGCTTGGCCCGCTGGCTAGAGTCATGCAGACCGGCAGCCCCTGCCCGGGCGAGGCCCGCTGGCTAGAGTCATGCAGACCGGCAGCCCCTGCCCGGCTTGGCCCGCTGGCTGAGTCATGCAGACCGGCAGCCCCTGCCCGGCCCGCTGGCTGAGTCATGCAGACCGGCAGCCCCTGCCCGGGCTTGGCCCGCTGGCTAAGTCATGTAGACCGGCAGCCCCTGCCTGGGCGAGGCCCGCTGGCTAGAGTCATGCAGACCGGCAGCCCCTGCCCGGCGAGGCCCGCTGGCTAGAGTCATGCAGACCGGCAGCCCCTGCCCGGCTTGGCCCGCTGGCTAGAGTCATGCAGACCGGCAGCCCCTGCCCGGGCTTGGCCCGCTGGCTGGCTAGAGTCATGTAGACCGGCAGCCCCTGCCTGGGCGAGGCCCGCTGGCTAGAGTCATGCAGACCGGCAGCCCCTGCCCGGGCGAGGCCCGCTGGCTAGAGTCATGTAGACCGGCAGCCCCTGCCCGGGCTTGGCCCGCTGGCTAGAGTCATGCAGACCGGCAGCCCCTGCCTGGGCTTGGCCCGCTGGCTAGAGTCATGCAGACCGGCAGCCCCTGCCCGGGCGAGGCCCGCTGGCTAGAGTCATGCAGGCTGGCAGCCCCTGCCCGGGCGAGGCCCGCTGGCTAGAGTCATGCAGGCTGGCAGCCCCTGCCCGGGCGAGGCCCGCTGGCTAGAGTCATGCAGACCGGCAGCCCCTGCCCGGGCGAGGCCCGCTGGCTAGAGTCATGCAGACCGGTAGCCCCGTGCCCGGGCTTGGCCTGCTGGCTAGAGTCATGCAGACCGGCAGCCCCGTGCCTGGGCTTGGCCCGCTGGCTAGAGTCATGCAGACCGGCAGCCCCTGCCCGGGCTTGGCCCGCTGGCTAGAGTCATGCAGACCGGCAGCCCCTGCCCGGGCTTGGCCCGCTGGCTAGAGTCATGCAGACCGGCAGCCCCTGCCCGGCTTGGCCCGCTGGCTAGAGTCATGCAGACCGGCAGCCCCTGCCCGGGCTTGGCCCGCTGGCTAGAGTCATGTAGACCGGCAGCCCCTGCCTGGGCGAGGCCCGCTGGCTAGAGTCATGCAGACCGGCAGCCCCTGCCCGGGCGAGGCCCGCTGGCTAGAGTCATGCAGACCGGCAGCCCCTGCCCGGGCTTGGCCCGCTGGCTAGAGTCATGTAGACCGGCAGCCCCTGCCCGGGCTTGGCCCGCTGGCTAGAGTCATGCAGACCGGCAGCCCCTGCCTGGGCTTGGCCCGCTGGCTAGAGTCATGCAGACCGGCAGCCCCTGCCCGGGCGAGGCCCGCTGGCTAGAGTCATGCAGGCTGGCAGCCCCTGCCCGGGCGAGGCCCGCTGGCTAGAGTCATGCAGGCTGGCAGCCCTGCCCGGCGAGGCCCGCTGGCTAGAGTCATGCAGACCGGCAGCCCCTGCCCGGGCGAGGCCCGCTGGCTAGAGTCATGCAGACCGGCAGCCCCTGCCTGGGCGAGGCCCGCTGGCTAGAGTCATGCAGACCGGCAGCCCCGTGCCGGGGCTTGGCCCGCTGGCTAGAGTCATGCAGGCCGGCAGCCCCTGCCCGGGCTTGGCCCGCTGGCTAGAGTCATGCAGACCGGCAGCCCCTGCCTGGGCGAGGCCCGCTGGCTAGAGTCATGCAGACCGGCAGCCCCTGCCCGGGCTTGGCCCGCTGGCTAGAGTCATGCAGACCGGCAGCCCCGTGCCCGGGCTTGGCCCGCTGGCTAGAGTCATGCAGACCGGCAGCCCCTGCCCGAGCTTGGCCCGCTGGCTAGAGTCATGCAGACCGGCAGCCCCTGCCCGGGCGAGGCTCGCTGGCTAGAGTCATGCAGACCGGCAGCCCCTGCCCGGGCGAGGCCCGCTGGCTAGAGTCATGCAGACCGGCAGCCCCTGCCCGGGTGAGGCCGAGCCCAGGGCTGCAGCAGGGCAGGAGCAGAGTAGCTGGGTCTCACCTGTCTGGGATGTTACACTGGCAGCTCCTGGCCCTGGGACTCCCACATCTTGTGTCCCAGGGGCAATGAATAAACCTGGCTGCACAGCAGCAGAGGGCAAATGCTCAGAGCGGACACTCTGCTGAGGGGCTGACCACTCGCACCCCAAGTGCGAGCCAGGGCCCAGCTCCCGGCTTGGGTGACTACCACAGAGACTTGGCTTGGGGGGTTGAAGTGACTCCCTCGCCTGCATGGTTGCAGGGAGAATTTGCCAACATGCCCTGTGCAGGGCCATGCTGAGGCCTCCAGCCGCTCTGAAAGTGCAGCACAGGGCTGCTGGGCAGGAATCAGAGCTGGGCCAGGGTGATCCCGAGAGACCCTCAGGGCTGTGCAGGAGGCTGCTCAGGATGCAGACCCCAAGGTGTGTGAGGTGGAGGGGTGCCAGTCACTGTGACCAGCCCCTGTGAGTTAATGCTTGGGGAGCGTGAGTGCCCAGGCCCAAGGTTTGTTCCATTCAGATGAACTCATGTATCTGCCTGTAGGCCAGCCTTAGTGGCGGGGGTATGTATGGCACGTGCAGAGTCGTCTGGGGAGAGCCACTCCACGCTGCTTACAACAGGAGGGAGTCTTGTCTGTGCCCCCGAGGGAACCTCTGCTCACTGCCAGTGGCTGGGAGCACAAGCGCTCCCCTCCAGCCCCACTTTCCTTCCATGGGCTAGTAATTTTCTTTGGTACGTGCAGCTCAGTCCCTCTGGAAGGAAGTGGGAATCTTCTGTAATAGGGCTACTGTGCAGGCCTCCGTTTCCCCCATACTTTGCATTGTGACCCTGGGGGAGGAAAGGGTTAGGTTTGTTCTCAGGGCTTGTCTATAGAGTACTTATGCGGGAGCAACACAGGTGATCCATCTCCCTGAGAGGCCGTAGGTAGGTCAACAGATGGACCTCCCCTTAACATAAGGGTCCACACCCAGGTTAGGCCTGTCTCAGGGGTGTGGGCTTTTCTCACCCTGAGAGAGGGAGCTGTATCGAAGTAAATTCCAAATGCAGACCAGGCCTCAGGCCAGACTAAGGGGTGCCGACACCCAGGCTAAAGGGGCACTGCTGCCACTGCACTCCTGGGGGACTCCAGAGCAGACACTGCTGAGGGTCCCCCAGCCTGAAACGAGCGTCACTGCAGCGTGGCTGGGGAAGTGTGCCTGTGCTTTGGCTTCCATTTCTCACTCCTTCCCTGCTGCATTCCAGTGGATTAACAAACCCAGATGCTTTGACGCTGCTGTTTGGGTCTCAGGGCAGATACTGACTGGCGAGCGTTAGTGGACACATCTCTCTCAGGGGTCACTGAGCAGAGCAGGAGGGCTGAGGCCCAAGCTAGGAGCAGTGAGGCTGTGTGGCCTACCCTGAAGGAAGAGGGCACTGGGGGGGGGGGTCTGGCACGCTGACAGCATTCTCTGAGAGACTGATCAGTCTCTCTAGGGCAGGGCTACCCAACACGCGGCCCATGGCCTGTTTGTTTGCGGCCTGCGGTGCGGTTTGGGTTTACAATGCGGTTTGTGTTGATATGTGTTTTACTAGTTAAATTCCTGGACTGTTGTGAAGCCAAAACAAAAAAGGTCGTCAATATAACGGTCTTCTGTTGATATGCGTTTTAGTAGTTAAATTCCTGGCCTGTCATTGCTCATTAAAAGTGCTGTCATATGGCTGGAAATTGGGTAATTTTTGCATTTTATTAATATCAGCAGAACTGACTTAAATGGGGCCTTCGTGTTGTGTAGTCTTGCCTTAATCTTTGTATTCATGCCAGTCAGTGTGAAAGAAACTATTTGCATATATTTGCATATAAATTTGCATGTATATGCAATCACATTTAAGTTGCGGCTCTTGGCATGTGCTGTGAGTATAATTGTGGCCCCTGGGGATTCTAAAGTTGAGTAGCCCTGAACTAGGGCATAGCACAGACCCTGCAGCTCCATACCTCCCTCCCTTTTCTTCTGCTCACCCCACAGTGCACCAGTCCACTGCCCCATGGAGCAGTGCAGCTTTTCGCCAGCTGATTTTGCAGGAGTCTGCAGTTTATGTAACAGGACCCAAGAGAGGTGCTAATAAAGGCAAGTAGAAGGATATGGAAACCCAAGGTGACAGGTACCGACAACACAGTCGGCAGCCCACACTTATTAAAGACTCTTTCCTGTCTCAGTAGGTGGTCTTCAGCCAATGGTCAGTTCTGACAGCATGTGTCCAGTCCAGCAAGCTGGAATCCACATTCAGTGAGACACCCCCCGCCCCCCCTCCCTGACAGACAGTCTCTCCTCTTCAATGAGTAATGCCTGCTCTGTGCTTGTCTCCAGACAATAGGGACATGTCTACGCTGGGGAGTTATTTTGAAATGACAAGGCGAGCTTCCAGACTACCAAGCCTGTTATTTCCGAAATAATCACTCTGGCTTGTGAAGAGGAATAAGTTTATTTCAAAATAGCTATTTCAGGAGTGATTATTTTGAAAGAAATAACCTGGCAGTGTAGGCATAGCCTAGCAGACTATGGTCTCTTCCCCAGGGGTTCCTCGTCAGAGACCTTGGGGTTTCTTTTGCCCTTGCAAGCCTGCCCTGGCCCAAACAGGAAATGGGGGCTGTGGGCCGGCTGGCCATGGTACTCACTGCTGAGGGAGGGAGGCCTGACACCTACTTGTTTCACTTCAGTGGTTTGGAAACCCAATATCCTACATCACGTGGCTCTACAATTATTTCCTGTACAACTATCCTGCAATACCCATGCCAGTCAGCTACTCCTAGCTCCAGACACAGCCCCCAGGAGATGGTTGGACACTGGTAATACACCTGCCTGGGCATGTCTGTGTCCCATGGAGCCATGGGGGAAGTGGGGCTCTGGGACCCCCACTGGTGTCTGACTGCTGCCGGAGCTCCCCACCATGTCCAGAGGCAGTATTAATGGCAGTGCTCAGTTCAGGTAAGCAACTGTTACATCAATGCAGTTTAACCCTTTCCTTCCTGGCACAGGCCTGTATCTCCAAAGGTCACCCAGTACAGAGAAGTCACGTGGTCCCAAGGCACCATGAGGGCAGGTTGGAGGCTGAGGAAATGGCTCTGTAAATCCCCCCCCAGCTGTGATGGGGAAAGAGCAAGCAGAGCAGCAGGGCTGTGGGAACTCCTCTGGCCAGAGAGCCCCCTGGGACCCAGAGCCCTGGGAGGGCACGTGGCTTCAGCAGCCTTCCCAGGGGCTGATTTTGTTCTTGCTTCAGGAAAATGGAAACAACAGACCCTGAGCAGCTGTCCCAGGAGGAGGGGAGCCACCCATCCTTTCCTAGAGGCACTCAGAGCAGGAATAGGAGCCCTCTGCAGCCTTCCCTGCACAGGGTTCTCACCCTCCTTTCTGCAGGGATCCTGCCCCGTGTGTGCGCATGCACAGTCTGCGCTGCTGGTGAGCCTGCCGCCCCCTGCAGCGAGCCACGACACACGCAGCCTCTGGGGCTGAGAAGTCAAGGCTGCTGAGCGGGTGCATGTGCTGTGCTGTGCCTGGGGAGGGCAGAGCTGCGAGTGTGCCAGCGCTGCCAACCTGCACTGACTAATCAAACTGCTCCCATCCCTGTGCAGAGCAGCAGTGACACTGCTCTTGTGCTCTGAGTGGCGGAAGGGGGCTGCAGCAGAGCCAGGCACAGCACAGACCTGATCCCGAGCCACTGCTGCTAATATTCAGAGCCAGTGACTACCTTGAGTGCTGGGAACCCAGAACCGTCTAGCAGGGCCGGATTAAGGGGGGGGGCTAGCCGGGCAGCTGCCCGGGGCGCCAACCTATGGGGGACACCTGAGGCAGCTGTAAGGGGCGCAGTGCGCCGGGGGCAGGGCCGCGCATGTGCCCTGTGCCCAGGGGCGGAGCTGCGCATGCGTCATGCGCCCACTGCCCGGGGCGCAGGAATGGCTCGAGCCGGCCCTGCCGCCTAGGACCTGACTGGAGGGGGCCAAGCACCCCCAGTTGAGCTGGTTGACCAGCCTCCTGGAAAGGCAGATGCAGGTCCCAGTGGGCAGGGCTTGTGTTTGGGAAGGGGGCTGCTGTGTAGGCTGCACAGCTTCGGTGTCCAAGTGCATCCCCATTAATGCTGCAGCATTGGGGTGGGGGAGCAAGGCCTGGGCAGTCCAGGGTGTGGGTCCCAGGCTCCGCTTGGGCCCAGGGCACTAGCCCTGGCATGGTCTGGTGCACAGGTCTGTGCAAGGATTGCTAGGGTGAGGAATACCCTGCTACTCTGTGATGTCGCGTCGGGTACCCCCTGATCCCGCACCCCGTCTGCAGCAAGATGAGACTCCGCCAGCCGGTAGAACAGAGAGGGTTTATTGCTTCTCCGGGATACAGCCCAACATAGACTTGATGTGGTAACAGGTGTCAGGGCCAGGCAGCTTCAGACCCGTTGGGGTAGGGATCCACAGGCCCCTGACCCCTCAGTACTCAGCTTAGTCTCTTTTCTTCATGATTTTCCAGCAAAGACTGCCAGTAGGGGTCACCCACAGCCCACACAGCAACCAGTGGATGCCCAACAGAGTGGGCCTAGGGCCACTAGAATAAACAACCCCCCAACTACGGCACACTCTAGTAGAGTGGAAGCTCCTGCAGGCAGGGCCTATCCTCTTGTTCTCTGGCCATGCAGTGCCCAGCACAAGGGGCTTCCAGCCACAGCTGAGTTCCTAGGCATGATGGTAATAGAAAGAAATACGAAGTGCAGCCAGGCTGAGTAGCGGGGCCGGGGCGGGGGCAGCTCTTGGTCTAGTGGTGACGGCAAGGCAGGTGTATCTTGTCAGAGCAGAGCTTCCTCACACATTCTTGGCCCACTGCACGTTCATGCGCTGCCTGCCCAGAGCCCAGCCCTCTGGGGCACAGTGGTGGTGCTGCCTGCTGCTCATGGGTGTGTGCACGCGCGTCATCTAGGCTGGGTCGGATGAAAGGAGCCCCGAGCACAGAGCATAGCAGTGTGCATAGCTCTGTGTGTGTGTAGCAGTGTGTATGTGTGCGTAGCTCTGTGTGTGTGTAGCAGTGTGTCGAGGGGTGCTCCTGTGCAAGAGGGGCTGTGTGGGCAGGGACAAGCATGTGTCACTGTGTGCAGGAGCGGCCCTAGACGAGCTGCCGGCAACTGGCGCCCTAGGCGAAACGTGCGATTGGCGCACGATCAGCGCCCCTTCCTCCAAAGCCCTCAACGGCCATTTATCTTGGTGCCCTAGATGACAGCCTAGTTCACCTGTATTGACGGGCCGCCACTGACTGTGTGTGTTAAGTGGCAAAGTGCCTACTAGAGGGTCATCTCTCTGGCTCCCTTGCCCTGACCACTGCACAGGCCTGGGGCAAGTGCTCCTTATAAGCTGTGCACTTGTGTAGCAGCTCAGGTGAGATTCCAGTGCCGCCCGGCTGATTAGCAGAGCACACACACGTAGGCTACGTCTACACTGCAGGCTTCTTGCGCAAGAACTATTTTGCGCAAGCGTTCTTGTCCAAAAGGTCTTGCACAAGAGCGCGTCCACACTGCCATGTGCTTTTGCGTTAGAGCGTCCATGGTAGTGTGGATGCTCTCTTGCACAAGAAAGCTCTGATGGCCATTTTAGCCATAGGGGTTTCTTGCGCAAGAAACTGGGGAGAGGAATAACTCTTCCAGAAGAAGCCCTGTTTTCCGACACTGTACTGTAAATTTACTTGCGCAAGAACGCACGTGGAGTGTAGACACCCGGCAAGTTTTTGTGCAAGAACAGCTGTTCTTGAGCAAAAAGCCTGCAGTGTAGACGTAGCTGTAGTGTTTTTTTGTTTGTTTGTATTGTGGTGCACTTTTGCACAGGCCTCAGGGCACATCAAATTTATTCTGCACATGAATGGAAACAATTATAGATCCTTTTTCCTTGCACCACTGGCATCCTTCCCCTCCCTGCCCCTGACCTCTGTCTAGCACCTATGGGGAGGTGATTCTGCAAACCTCTCGCAAATGGATAATACCCAGGTGCTAGGTAGATCTGGGCATGCCCAGTGTGGGATGCTAGCATGCTGTACTTGAACTGTGAGCCCATGGCATAGGTAAGACAGGAAGCCTGGGTGGGCTCCAGCTTTCCGGGGGGTGGGGAATGATAGGGCAAAGGGGGGAAGGATGGAGAGCCTTGGGGGGCAGGAAGGATCAGATGTGCAGGCGGAATCCAGTAACCTGTGGAGATGGAAGGGATCTGGTGTAGGAAGGGAGTGGGGGGTGAGAGGATTATGATACCCTGGGGGGAGGGGCAAAGGAGGGATCAGGCACCCTGACAAGAGGTAACAGGAGGAAAGAGGGATCTGTGTCTCCCACCCTCCCTTACTGTTCAGCAGGTACTCAAGGCGCACAGGCTGTGGGATGCATCGATTGGGCACAGGAGAGCCCCGCCAGGGCTTGCGCTGGGGTCGGGAGTTCCTGCCTGTGGAAGCAGGGGTCTGGCCTGAATGCTAAGTGGGTGGGGCACAGCCCACCTGTAGCTGCCCCCTGGTGGGAGTCGGTGGGCAGTCCATGGAAGCTGGGCCGCCTGCTCCCTCTGGGCCAAGGTGTAACCCAGATGTACAAAGAAGCAGGTTTGTGGAATGAGCCGAATGCCGTGGACAGGGCCTGGGTGGGATGCTCAGCATCTTCAGGGCAGCTGGCAGCCTTGAACCGAGACAAGGCGCAGGGCTGCCATAGCGCTGGCTGGCGGGCTGCCGGCTCACTGGGCCACAGCAAGGTCAGGGCCAGGCTGCCTCCCCTACGGAGCATTTGGCTGTGGGAGGGAGGCAGCCCAGCAGAGACCAGGACCTGGGCAGCACTGGGGTTGCTAGGTGGGAGCTGGAATAGCTGGGGCCTGGCAGAAGAGTGTATCTGTTTGGCCTGCCCAGGACTGGGCTAGCAGGGGTATTGGGGGCAGTGACAGAGCGGGGGGGCAGGGCTGGGCCAGCATGGGGTGGGGGCAGGGCAAAGCGGGGAGCTGGGGCAGGGCTGGGCCAGCATGGGGTGGGGGCAGGCGGAGCGGGGGGGATCTGGGGCAGGGCTGGGCCAGCATGGGGTGGGGCGGGCGGAGCGGGGGAGCTGGGGCAGGGCTGGGCCAGCATGGGGTGGGGGCAGAGCGGGGAGCTGGGGCAGGGCTGGGCCAGCATGGGGTGGGGGCAGGGCAGAGCGGGGATCTGGGGCAGGGCTGGGCCAGCATGGGGTGGGGGCAGGGCAAAGCGGGGAGCTGGGGCAGGGCTGGGCCAGCATGGGGTGGGGCAGGGCGGAGCGGGGAGCTGGGGCAGGGCTGGGCCAGCATGGGGTGGGGGCAGAGCGGGGGAGCTGGGGCAGGGCTGGGCCAGCATGGGGGTGGGGGCCGGGCTGGCCCAGGGGGCCGAGGGCACCGCAGCGCTGCGGTGAGGAGGGGGCGCTCCCAGGGGCCAGCTTGGCTCAGCGCCGCTCCCGCCCGCGGCTCCGCCCCCGGGTGACTCAGGCTGGACCCGCCCCCTGACTGCTCCCCCCCCCTCGCCGCTGCCAGGGACAACGCGGCTGTTGCCATGGCGACCAGGGTGATGCTTTAGCAGAGCCCGCGTGAGGTCACACGCCCCCAACGCGCTCGGAGCCCCCCCCCAGCCCCAGGGCCCTCGCGGGGGGAGACCGGGCTGAGGGGCCGGGCTACGACAGCGCGGGACCCAGCGCCCGGCCGGTGTCTCCCCAGCCCCCCGGTACCCGCGCACCGCCCCCCTTGTGGAGCGAGCTGCCGCCTAATGGGCCCCGCCCACGTGCGCTTCTGAGCCCGCAGCCGGGAGGGGGAGGAGGGAAGCGGCCGAGGCCCCCGTCGCATTCGGGGCTTTGCTCCCCATTGCCCGCCCCCGCGTCCCCTTCTTGCGCCCCGCAGGCCCTAGGCAGCTCCTGCCCAGCCAGCCCTACCTGGCTCCCGGGAGCACCAGGGTCTCGGCAGGGGAGCCGGGAGCGGGCGTGGCGGTCCCAGAGGCCGGCTGCTGGACCGGTCTCCTCGTCGGCTTTCGGGAAGCCCCGCGTTGCTCACGGTGGGGCGGGGTATGTCCCTGGGGGCTAGCGCCCGCACCGCATGCAGAGGGCGCCACCGGGGTGTAGGGCTGCGCGGGGGGCACTGCACGGTGGCTCTTCCTGGCTGCTCACTAGGCTGGGGGCATGGCGAGCAGCCCTGGGGCTAAGCCTGCGATCGGCGCGCAGTTGCCGTGTGCCGGGCCTGGCCTGAGGTGCGGCAGAAGAAACAATCCCGGAGTTCACCTTGTTTACGCCACCGGGGCCCATTTCTCCAGGCCCCGGGCATCTTTGGGGCTCAGCACGGGGCAGTTCTGCTTTGAGGGCGAGACCAGCCTGTGGGGGGGGAGCCAGAGTTTTCTCTTCTCCACTGGCTGGGGGCACTATTTGAAATCCTGGGAGGTGGGGAGGCAGTGGAGAGACCCGCCCATTTCTAAGGCTCCTCCCCCGGCTTGTGGGCCACTGGGCCCTGGTACCCACTGCTTACTTGGGACCACTAATGACAAACAGGGTCAGGTCACAGGTTCAGCATGAGGGAGCCAGAGGGGAGAACCTGGGTCGCCCCTCAGGGCTGTCTGGGGAGCCAGTGACGCCACTCACTGGAGATACATGAAATCAGGGAGGAGCGGAAACAGGCCCCACAATCAGCGAGTCCCCTGCCAGCATCCTCCTCCTGCACTGGGTGGGGTGTTGGGTGGCAGATGGACTTGACCCACTACCCTGTATCCCCAGGCCACTGCTTTATCTCCTAGTTACTCCAGAACCCACTCCAGCGGGTCCCTTATCCTGCCTTCCTAATGCAGGAGCCAGCTCCATCCCTGAGGTGGCCTGGGGGTGGACAACTTGCCACTGTCCCAGGAACTCTCAGCGTCTCCCTGCTCTGCAGGCCCCACCTGCAGCAGCTGCCCCTAAACAAGCGGCAAAGACCACATGCCTGTCTGTGGCTGCGGCCTCTGCCAGAGCACTAGCTACTGGTTAGCCCAGGAGTCCCTGGGAACCCGCAGCGGCCGCGGCCGGAGCAGGCTCCTGAGTCCTGTCCCGTCTGTCAGGGTGACTCGCTTATTGCAAGTGGGGAAACTGAGGCACAGAAGGACTCGCCCAGGGCATCAGTGACAAAGCCAGGAACGGACCTCAAGTCTCGGGGCTCCTGGGCCTGGCCTCCCGCGTCATGGGACTCAGGCTAATACTCTCCCTGCTCCTGTGACGGAGGTGAGGCTGGGAGGGGTGCCTCTGTGTGAGGCGGGGGCTAATGGGAAGGGGATGAGTCACACCCAGACACAGCGTGCTGCTGGAGACCAGCCCAAGGCAGAGGGAAGAGTGGAGATGGAGGCAGGTAGAAATCCTGGGAGGCAGCCCCCCAGACCGCGTGTGGGCCGGCTCTCTGGGGAGAGGGGACTTTGCTGGTGGGGGGGACAGACCACCACCCACTTCTCCATCTCTGCTTCGGGCTGCCGAGCCACCCCCCCTCGTGCTCATGGGCCTCCCGGCGCTCAGCAGAGCGGCCCGTGGCTGGAGCAGGTGCCACCCCGAGCTGGAGAACGCGAGGGGGCAAAGGAGAAGGGAGGAGGGTGGGACTGGGCCGCGGAGGCGCTGGTCAGCAGGCGGGGGAAGGAACGCCCGAGCTGCCAAGGTGCACAATGTGCCCCCTCCCGCAGGGCCAGCCCCACGCCGGCCTCAGCAGGGCTCCAGGCGCTCTGGCAGCGCCTCTAGCCGGCCCCTCGCAGCGGAGCGAGGCCCGAGGGATGTGCCCAGGGACTTGGCATGGGAAGGGCGCACGTAGCCCGCTCCTTAAGCCTGGGCCTGCCAGAGGGGGCCACTGTCCCTTTAAAGCGGCCCGTGAGCCAGCAGCGCCGCTGAGCAAGCGGCTGCGCCCGAGCAGGTGGCCGTGGGAGGAGGGGGTGGTGGGGGAGGCAGGCAGCTGGCCTGGGGCTCGCTCGCTGCAGCTGAGTAGCCACGCAGGGCGCTCGCCGCAGCCGCCTGCCCAGGCCGGAGAGCAGCTTACCGCTGAGTCAGGGAGGGCGGCGCTGATTCATGCTGTGGGCAATAGAGTGAGCCTGAGGGGCGGCCCCTCCGGGGGGGCTTTTCAGCCACAGTCAAAGCCGCCACAGAGGGAGCCAGGGGGATCGAAGCTCCCAGCTCCTGCTGGGACCAGGGCAGCCAGACTCGGCTGCTCCCGGCAGTACCCGGGCGGGCCCTGGATCACCCCCCAGAGCACCTGCCCCCGCACCTACACTGCCCCCCGCTGGGAGACTCGGGGTTTGCACTAGTGAGAGATTGCAGAGAGACCAGGCAGGGGGCTGGTACAAGAAGGGCACCAGCAGAGTTGTGGGGGCAGCCCGGGCCAGGATGGGGGGGGCTGTGGGGCGAGTGGGGGGGAGCCAGGGCTGGGATGGGGAGCCTGGGCGGGGATGGGGCTGTGGGGCGAGTGGGGAGCCCGGGCTGGGATGGGGGCTGTGAGGTGGGAGGGGGAGCCCGGGAGGGGATGGGGAGCCCGGGCCGGGATGGGGGCTGTGAGGGGAGCCCGGGAGGGGATGGGGGGGGGCTGTGGGGCGGGATGGAGGAGCCCGGGTGGGAGGGGCTGCAACAGGACGGAGGGACGGTGCAGCTCCCTTTTCCTGCAGCTTCCCTCCCCCTTTCCTGGCGGTCCCTGGGCACGAGCTGCGCCTTCCCCGGGGCCCGGGCTCCAGCTCGGAGCTTCCCGGCAGGCCCCGGCTAATCCCCCCTGCCTGACCCCAGCCCGGCCCCTGGCTCGGCTCGCGCCGCCCCTCCCCCCGCGCTATAAATAGCGGCCGCTTCCCGTTTCCTAAATTTTCCCGCTGACGTAGCGCTCACGTCATTGTGTAGGTTGATGCTTTTCTATGAATGAGCCGAGATCCCCGTTACTACGAGCCGGAGCCTATAAAAGCCGGGCGGGCTGCGGCGGCTGGTAGCTGCAGCGGCTCCGGCTCCCGGGCGGGGAGCGGCCGGCGCGGGACGGTGCTGCCGGGCCAGGTAAGGGCTGCGGGCCGGGCGCTGCGGCGAGCCCAGGCTCGAAGGGGGCTCAGCCCGCCACGGGCTCACGTGGCCCGGCTGCCGCCCATTGGCTCCCCGGCACGTGCCGCGGGGGCGGGGGGCTGCGGGGGCGGGCGGGGTGACGCCCCCCGCGGGGCAGGCAGCGCGGGCTGGGGCAGGAGCTCGAGACCATGCTCCGCGAGGGACGGGGCGGCGGGAGCCGCTCTGGGTCCCGCCGCATCCCGCGGGGTGACACTGGGCGCAGCGGCGGGGGGGGTCCGGGATGGGGGGCACGGCCGCGGGGGCTGGGTCGATGGTTGCTGTGGGGGCGGGCTCGGGCTCGGCGCTGTCACCATCTGCGGAGTCTCCTGCAGCCCGGGACGAGCCGCGGTTCGTGCGGGGCGAGTGCGGTGCTGGGCTCAGACTGCGCGGGACGAGGCGCCGTTGCCGGGGCTGGCTGGGGTGGCTGGCCCAAGTTCCCCTGCGGGGCTAGCTGGACGCGCGGCAGCGGAGCCCGGTTAGCCCCTGGGGACGCGTCGCACCGCCCGGCCCGGCCCTGCGGGTCTCCCGCACCCCCGCTTCACAGTGACTCGCGAGAGTGGCTGGGGCGGGGCCAGTCGCACGTCAAGGCGGCTTCGCCCCCAGCCAGGGCAGCGCAGCGAGCAGCCCGCAGCCGCGGGGCCCGCCCGGCCACGGCTGAGCGGCCGGGGGGCTGGGCGGCTCGGAAGCTGGACGTGGGGGAGCCGGTGAGGCTCCCCAGTAGGACCAGAGACTCTCTAGCGCGTCCCCGGGCGGGTCAGCCTATGCGGCTTGTCCCCCCTGCTCTGCGGACCCTCCAAAGACACCGGCCTCGCAGGTAACGTCGCCCTCGGGCTCCTCCGGCGACACGAAGCCCAGCTTCCCCGCGAGGCCGTTAATCGTTGGGGTTGCCCCGCTCTGGCCACACCCTGCCCTGCGCGGGGCCGGGGCTGGACGCGCAGGCTGCGCTCCCCGCGCAGGGCAGAAGGTTGCACTGTCCGCAAAGCGCGGCCACGTGCAAACCGGCCACACTGTTTCGGCCCCCGTTGGCCCCAGCTAGAGCGGAGCCGCCCGGGTCAGCATCCCACAGGGCGGCGTGGGCAGGCGCAGCGGATCGCTGCAAATCTGAGTCCCTCCGCTGCCGGAGCAGCGTCCTGCGTAGCTCTGTGAGCTCTCCCTGCCCAGGGATGTCCAAGCAGCTCCGCTGTGTCTCCAGCCAGTCCGCCGGCAGCTGTGCTCCTAGCAGGGCAGGGGCATTCCGGCGACTCGCTTGTTCCCCAAACAGAGCAGCGGTCAGACCCTTCAGGAAAGCGGAGGGGCCCAGGGCAGCAGGGATCACAAAACACTGAGCAGCCCTCAGGACAGGCATTGTGGGATACTGGCAGAAGTCGGTTCCTTCCCCAAGACAAGCCCCAGAGTCCCCACTGGCTCTTCCTCAACAATAAAGGGAGGGCAGCAGAGAAAGGCCCTTTTTTTGTCCCCAGAACTGGCTCTTTCCTCACAGAAGTCCCACTGACCCGTAACCGCTCCACTGGTTTGGCAACAGAAGGCAGGTTTTGGTGACAACGTGCCAGTGGCCTTCGTCTCCTTCTCAGCGCTGCTGCGAGCCCAGCCCAGCCAGATGGTGGGTTTGTGACACTGTCAGCAACTGGATGCTGCTCCAATGGCCCCTTGGCCCTTCCTGAGCAGGCCTGTCATGCCTGGGGGGTGGGGGGGTCACTAACTGGGGCTCCCCCAGCACAGCCCTTTGCCTTGAATTGCCTGAGCTAAGACCAAAGGCAGGGCAAGGCTGGGCCAGAGCCAGGGTCCCTGGAGCCCATCTGCTGCCCCTGCCTGGGAAGCACCAGCAGCCCAGGGGAGGAGTCAGAGCCCAGCTCAGTGAACCAGTCCTTACCTGGGTCTGACCCTGGTCTCTTGGGTGCCTGCTCTGCAAGCTAAAACCAGCCACCTGCGGCCCCAGGCTGGCTCTGCCACTGGGCTCCAGCTTGGGCTGCTGGGCTAGGAACTGGCAGCATGGGGTGCTGGAGGCCTCCTCAGACTTTCTCCCCTTCAGGTCTCAGAGCCTGAACATTGAGTCGGCCATTTCCTAGCCCTGCAGCCCAGGCTGGAGCCAGCTGGCCCAGGCCGGTCCAAGGTGGACTGGCAGGATTAGGAGCTTTAATACCCTCCCCTTTGTACTAGTATTGAATGTGGGACAGATGCCCCCGCCGCCTCCTATGTCCCAGGCCTCAGGGTCTGTAGCCAGGAGTTCAGTCGAGCTCCGCTGCCTGCGTCCTGCTCTGGGGTCTGGTCTGCTCTAAACTGCTGCCAGGGCGGGGATCCCCTGGGAGCAGGTACCAAAGTGCAGCTTCTTGGGAGTGGAAGTGAAGGGGGGATTCTCTCGCTAACCTAGAGCTGCCTATGCTGGGTTAGGGCAGGTTGCCAGCACTGGGTGTGGGGTTTTCATGCCCCTCAGAGGCCTGGGTCTACCAATCCAATTGCCTAGTCTAGGCCAGGCCTTGGTCTCTGGTCCCTTTGTTTCCTTGCCTCTCCTTCTGGGGATTGCCTCTTTCAGACGGTCACGGGGGGATCATACCCGCCCCACCCCCATACCCCCCCCGTGCTCCTTGGCTATTGCACAGCAAGCTTGGGTTTATTCTTGCAGGACCCAGAACTGTGCAGGCATTTGCTGGGAGAAACAGACCCAGCTGTGACAAATGCTGCCCTGCCACTCTCATGTAGCCGTCTCTGCACAGGATGTGCCTTGTGAGGTCTCACTCGCTGGCCAGTAACATCCTTCGAGCTCCAGTTCCCAACAGAAGCTGCTGCTCTGCCCGAGGGGTTCTCCCAGGCCAGGCTGGGAAGGGGAAGCCGGTTCCTCCAGGGGAAGGACGAACTGCTGCCCCCACCAGGTGTCACTAGAGGTGACTGACCCCACACTGGCCCAGGGCCGTTCCTTGGCAAGTGCAGGAGCCAGCGGGCAGGCGCTTTGGCTAGAGAGACCTGGCCTGCGAGTGCCCCGCCCCCCCAAGAACCAGCCTTTTGAAAGGGAGGAGGATCCTGATGCCCTGGGGCCATGTTGGGGAGGGTTTTACCTGGAGCCAAGCGCAGCTTGAAGTGCAGCTACTCAAAGCACTTTCTCGTTTCCTCCTGTAACTGTTTCTGGCTGGAATGCTCGTGCTTGAGTCCTCCACACTAATCCAGTGCTGGGTTTAAACCCAACTGCGGGGAGCTCCAGGGACAGTTGTAGGCTGATGCATACTGAGCAGTTATGGGGTTATGGGTGTGCAGGGGTCCCCCAGCAAGTAACTGAGGCTGTTGTGCGGCTGGTGTCAGGGCTGTTGGCTCAGGCTGTGGCTAGACACAGGCGGTCAGGATGTGACCTGGAGGCTGCTTGGGAGAGGCCCAGGTTGTGAACTCCCTCAGCAAAGCCTTATGAGGCACCCACTGGTCCAGGGCAGGAGGTGAGCAGCCCCTTGCTGGCCTGGAACAGGACCCCAGCATTCCAAGGCACCTAGGCTGTGCCATTTATTGTGGGGCATGGCAGGAGAAGCTATTTCTTCTTCCGTTTCTTCAGAAGGAGCTTGCCAGCTCCCCAGCCATGTGCCTGCTTATTCTGACCCCTCTCGAGGAGCCAAGGTGTGCCTGGCACTGAGGTGTCTAGAATGGATGGCGAGATTCCCATTGGCTGTGTTGGTGTCAGGATATTGGCAAGACCAGCTGGGTGAACTGTTTTTATGACACCAGCTGCAGTTGGAGAGACACCCACTTTCCTGCAATGCGGGGCTGAGCAGGTGTGGGACAGGCCCCCACTGGCCTAGCTGAACACTAGGTGGAACTGCTCAGTAGCTACTTACGCTGAGCTCAGTTCAAGGGGAAGCAGCCTGTTAACACCGCAGCAGCCATAGGCCAAACAGAGGGGCTTCCAGGTCAGAGCGTTGTCATAGGCCATGGATCCAGTGTCTTAATCTCTGGTGATTTTAGTGGTTGCTGTGGGGATGAGGCCTTGAGGGGTGGGGTGCAGACTGGCAGTTGCGTGAGGCACTTGCCGGGGTGCTCAGCCGATTTTTTTTTTTTTTTTTTTTTTTAAAGCATTTCTCCATGGGAGCTCGCTCGGAGCAGAGCGGAAGTCTGCTTTCACCCACCAGGGCCCTGTCTGCGGCCCCCACCATGCTGGGAGGCATGTGTAGGACCCAGGATCTTGAGGGGTGTTGGGGGGGTGAGATGGCTGCAGGTTTTCCACCTGTTCTGGTAGGGCCTGGTCCTGCACAGGCTCGTCAGCCCTGCTCTGGGGGGCAGCGTGCATCTGCGGACGGGCTGGGGGTGCGTCTGAAGCTCAGAAGAGGGGGCTTGTTCAGGGTTAAAGGAGGTGTGGGGGGGGGGTTGTGACCTGAGACAAACGGACACGGGCCCCACCCTTCAGAACCAGCCCACTCATGGCAGTGAGGGTCAAAGGGACGATTACCCTGGGGCCGGTTATTCAGGTGCCAGAGCCCTGGGCCCTTTAAATTGCTTCTAGAGCACCATGCTGTATGCTCCAGGCTGGGAGGGAGAGGTGTACTAGGCAGTCTGAGGTTTGCCCTTGGCCTCACTACTTCCAGGAGTCCAGAGCCCTCTTCTTCCCCCCCCCCCCCATTGCCCAGGGGCCCATGGAGGCTGCTGGCTCTGCTGTGCAGAACACCCAAGATGTGACCTCCCTGTCCTGTCCCCACAAGGTCCTGTTCCTCCCTCTGTGCACTCCTGGCATGTAGCCTTCCCCCTGGCTCTCCCTGTGGCTGGGCGCCCAGCACGGTGTGGGGTGTGTGCCCGGGAAAGGCCCAATAATAACTCGGCTCCTGGGTTAGGCCCAGTAGAGCCCACTGTGCCGAGTGACCTGCCTTTCCCATGGCAGTAACTTCTTCCATTTCCTTCCTCCTCAGGAGTCCCCAAGGGGCCCTGACCCCTCCCCTTCCACAGCTGTTTCACCGAGAGCTGGGCTGGGCATACAGGGCAGGGGATGGGGAGGAAGAGTGAAAGTTCCCTTCTCAAGGTCCAGTTCTGCTTGTCTGACCCTATTGCCAACCATATAGAATCCCTCAGCTGGGCTTTGACCTCCTGTCCCCAAGCCAGCAGCTCAGAAATGTACCTCATTAGTGAGCTGGAACATGTTTGCTCTGGAGTCACCAAGAGATAATGAATCCCAATTTGGAATAAAGCCCAATGTATAGAAAGCCCAAGCTGAAGGGATAGTCCAAGGTAAATAGGCATCAGGTTTAAAAATAAACCTTAATTTCTTCATGCCATGCAGTCAACCTGTGGAACTCCTTGCCAGAGGAGGTTGTGAAGATCAGGACTTTAACAGGGCTCAAGAACAAACTAGATACATTCATGGAGGTTAGTTATTAGCCACGATGGTCAGGGATGGTGTCCCTAGCATCTGTTTCAGAGGCTGGGAATGGGTGACGGGGAGGGATCACTTGATGATTCCCTGGTCCGTTTACACCCTCTGGGGCATCTGGCATTGGCCACTCTTGACAGATAGGACACTGGGCTGGATGAACCTTTGTTCTGACCCAGTGTGGCTGTTCTGGTGATCAGGGCCAGGTCTTGGCAGAGGAGAAGGGCTGGTCCTCTCGGTGCCTGCTGAGAATGGGGTGGGGAGCAATGTTCCCTCTAATCTAGGTGCGGAATAAATGTTCTGTGCACCGAGTGGAGAATCTGGCCTGGCAGGGGTGGCTATGTGACAAGGGAGTCAAATACTACTTTCCAAGGCAGAAAATGGGCAAAAAGCCCAAAGGTGGCAGCCAGGCTCTGCTCCTGACCTTGCTGCCTCCGCAGCCCGCTGGTCCTGGTGCGCAGCCGCTGGTGCTGAGCTGGTGGGAGAACCTGAGCAGGTTGGAACTGAGACTGCCTCCGGGTCTCCATCTGCCTGTGCCTGGCAACAGCCTGGCTCCTGCCAGCTGCCCATATCACTGTGCAGGCAGGCACAGTGTGGAGGGCTGGGTGTTGGTGGGCCAGGCAGAGCATGGGGAGCTGGGTTTCTTCCAGCTGGGAACAGAGGACATGTCTCACCAGCCTCTGATGCCTCACTCAGCGCACCCCCCGGTGCCCTCCCCTGCCCTGCATGGGCCATGAGATCTAGCCTGGGAGAGGAGAGTGTATGGGGAGGCTCCTCTCCACTCCCCAGCCAGAGCATCTGGGGGAATCAGTCCAGCATCTCTGTTCTGGCTTTTGGTCACATTTGTGTTCAGTGGGTTGGTGTTTCCTCCAAAGACTCCTGCTCCCACCCCTGCCCAATCTGCTCCCCTGGCCTGGTGCTCAGCAGATGTTGCAAGTTTCTTCAAGCAGCCTCAGCACTGCCCTGGGGTGGCAGGAGCAGAAGTGCCCCCACCTTCCCAGAACTGGTCCTCCGTTTCAGCCCATTCTTTGAGGGGGCCAATAAGCATGTGCGCCAGGGGAGAGAGGGGGTTTGGACTTTCTGAAAACCTTGGACTCCTCGCCAAAGTTTCTTAAGCCAAGTGAGCAGTCATGGGATGAGGGAAGGTCCTCTCAGGGACTGGTAACTGGCTAACAGACAGGAAGCAAAGGGTAGCAATAAACAGGTCTCCCACTGGAGATGTAAATGGTAGGGTCTCCCATGGATCTGTAGTGGGATCAGACCCATTCCACGTGTTCACAAATGATGGGGAAAGGGGGTCAATGACCACACTTTCAGAGAATACAAAATTACTCGAGCTAGTTAAATCCAGAGCAGACTGACGTTACCAAGGGACCTCCCAAGCCTGGGTGACAAAATGGCAGATTAAATTCAGTGTTGATTAATGGGCAGGGGGAAATGAGTCCCAGCAATCCATGCTAAACACTGGGCTCAAAATTAGCTGTTACTACTGAAGAATGAGCTCCTGGCATCATGGCTAGCCACCTGCCAACCCCCACTCAGTGTGCAGTGGCAGGTAAAGTGAGCAGAATGCAGGAGCCATTTGGAACGCCCCAGAGGAGAAGACAATGGCACTATATAGATCCATGGTATTGCCCATATCTTGCTATTGTCTGCAGTCTGGTCTCATTTAAATAAAAATCTTAGAATTGGACAAAAGCACAGAGATGGGCAATAAATAATTCAGGGTCTGAAACACCTTCTGAGAGGAGAGCTGGCAAAGCCCAGCACTGCATCTCAGCCGTCTCTTTGGGGGAGTGGAATGACAGAAATCTACCAAATCCTGGGTGTTGGGGAGAAGGGGAATCAGGAAGTGGTGTTTACCCTTTTACATAACACAAGAGCGAGGGGTCACTCATGGACATTAACAGGCAGCAGGTTTACAACCCGTACTTCCTTCTGGTTCTTCCCGCAGCCAGCCTGTGGAACCTATTGCCGGGGATGTTGTGGAGGCCAAAAGCAAAACTGGGTTTTAAAAAGCATGAAATCAGTTCATGGAGGTCAGTCCATCAGTGGCCATTAGCCAGCTGGCCAGGGATGCACCCCCATGCTGTGGGTGTCCCAAACCCTGCTGGACAGCAGGGGATGGAGCAAATTGCCCAGTTCTGCTAGTCCCTCTAAAGCACCTGGCACCAGCCACTGCTGGACCACAGGACCGTGGCTGTGTGGACCATTGGTCTGAACCCCTGTGGCCTTCTTATGGCTTAGGGGGCCAGCACCTGGAGCAGGTGTAGGAGCTGGGGCCTAGGCCCAGCCATGTAACTCCCAGACGTGCACTGGCTTCCCAGCAGCATGGTTCCTTCTGGGGAGAAGAGAGGCCAAGCCCCCCCCATGTCATCCCTGCCCATCCCAGAGGACGTGTCTGCATAAATCACCCATAGCTCCATGCCACTGCCATCCCCATGCCCAAGGCCCCGAAGAGCCGCTTGTGGAGACACTGGTGAGAAGATCCCACGTCAGCGCGTCGGCACCTTGGCTCTAGACTGCTTACTGCTACATAGCGTGAGAGACACAGTAACAGTCTACAGTCATGGCTACTGAAGCATGACAGCTGCAGCGCCTGCACCCAGCGCCACCGAGCAGCCCGGCCTGGCCCAGCCCACCCGGAGTGCAAGGGCTGCAGGCAGGCAGGGGCTGTTGCTCATCCATCTCTCCATCAACCATGTAGAGGGGGGATCACAGGGACCGAAGCCCCAGGCTTGTGGGTGCGAGGAACAGGGGCAGCCATAGCCGTGCCAGCAGGAGGTGCTGTAACCAGCTGCCCATGTTTGCACTGGTGGTTCCTTCCCTGCCCTGGGTTGTGTCCTGGGCTGGGGACAGAGCAGGCGATCGCGTAGGGCTCCCCCAGACCTGCAGCTACATCTAAGGTGCCAGCTGTGCCGCCAGCCGCGGGGCCCGCCCTCGCCAGGCTGCGTGGAGCCATCGGGCTGTGGACAGGGCAGGGCCTGGAGTGCAGGGGGAGGCCTGCCGGCTCTTTCCGTGCCTGGGCTGCAGGCAGTTACCAGAGGTTCGCTCCAGGGGGCCGAGGAGGTAGAGAGACGCGGCTGGGAAAGGTTCCCCTTGGGGGCTCCGACTTCACCGTTAGCTCAGGCCCTGCGTCTGGTCTCCCCCCCTTCCCGCGTGGGGCCATTCCCCAGGGCTCGCCTGCCGGTTCGCACGTCCCCGGCCTGCAGGAGGGGGCGGCCTGGCCTGTGCCGGTTGGCCCTGGCCCGGCCGCTGTCCATGGTGCTGAGCTGGCTCGGGCCACTCAAATTGCGCTTGCCGCTGCGGTGGGGCGCGTCCCGGCGGGGGGCTCGCTGGAGCAGGCGCAGAGGGACGGTTTTATGCAGCGCTTTGAGCACATCCCCCCCGCCCCCTTTCGGTCTCCCAGCGCCAGTGGGCGGCCTCCTGCTCGGCCTGTGCCGCTGCTGCTGCTAGGGCCGCCCGCAGCCTCCGGGCTGGCTCCCCTTAGGCGGCGTGCGGAGCGGTCCTCGGGCGGGACAAGCCGCGCGGCTCCCCGCGGAGTCTAAGCCGCGCGCAGCTGCCCCGACGCCGGCTCCGGAGGCTTGGCGCGTGGCCTGGGCACGTGCCCGCCCGAGGACAGGGACCGGCCCGTTGCTTTGGGGCCAGCCGTGCTACTCCGGCGCGTGTATCCGCGCCACGCGCCTGCCCAAGAGCCCCGGCACCAAACGCTTCCAGCCATTCGCCCGCCCCGGGTGTCGCCTCCGCGCTCAGCGGGCCCCGCTCTCCCGCCCCTGGGCGCCATTAGCGCACCGCCCCCGGCTGAGTGCGTGCCCAGCCCCACCTCTTTCGGACACCCGCAGTGCGTCCAACCGCTGCCTCTGTGCTAGCCGGCCCCGGTCCCGGCCCCGGCCCCGCCGCCCCGCGCCCTGCCCCCCAGCCAGGCTCGCTGCCCCGTTACTAGTAGAAGCAAGAAGCTGCTGAGCAAGGTCTAGAATCATAGAACCATAGAGCTGGAAGAGACCTCAGAAGGTCATCAAGTCCAACCCCCTGCTCTAGGCAGGACCAATCCCAACTCAATCAACCCAGCCAGGGCTTGGTCAAGCGGAGACTTAAACACCACTAGGGATGGAGATGCCACTACTTCCCTAGGTAACCCATTCCAGTGCTTCCCCACCCACCTAGTGAAATAGTTTTTCCTAATATCCAACCTGGACCTCTCCCATCACAACTTGAGCCCATTGCTCCTGGTTCTGCCATCTATATGCTTACCTCTATAGCATTGGGAGATTCCCATGCTGGCCTTTTTCCCCTTCTAGAAGTTACATGCTGCCAGTTCTCTTCCTGGTCCCGTACTGCCCTCTCTGGCTCTTCCGCCTGCCGTGCTTGAAGGATTAAATGCTGCCTTCTATTGAGGAAGTCTTCATCCTCTCTGATCGAGCGTAGGGTCGACACTTGGGCCTCCAGCCCTCTAATTTTTTCTTCCAAAATGGCAACCAGCTTGCACTTAGTGCAGATGAAATCCGTTCTTTCTTCCGGGAGGAAGACAAACATGGCACACTCTGTGCAGGTAACAACAGCAGAACCATCCCCATCCATCCCTGCTGTCCTGGAAAAGGGATTTAAAAGGAAAGGCAAGAGAACCTCACCCCCTTCCCTCTCCCCTTCCAAACTCCCTCTCTAAACTCCCTGTTAGCACTGTCCTGTTCACTGAGGCCCCAGGACGGGCAGTGAAAAGGCCGGACAGCCAAGGCCACCGGTAACTAGACCGGGCAGTCTGGAGCGCTCTGGTGCAGCCCAGCAAGGCAGGTCTCCCCTGGGGTCAGTCGCCCACATCTCCAGGGCCTGGCCGGTCAGCAAAGGCTGGAACTGGGCAGAGGGCCTCCCTAGGATTGTTAGGAAGAGATGGGATCCACCTAACCAAGAGAGGAAGGAGCATCTTCGCAGGCAGGCTTGCAAACCTAGTGAGGAGGGCTTTAAACTAGGTTCGTTGGGGGACGGTGATCACAACCCTGAGGGGAGTGGGAAAGTTGGATACCGGAAAGAAATGCAAAGAGGAACGAGCAACAAAGGAGGACCCCTGATTCAAATGGCAGTATTTTAAAGAACCCTTATTGAAGGCACAGAAAGAAACCATCCCAATGCGTAGCAAGAGAGGCAAACATGGTAGGAGACCGGATTGGCTTACAGGGGAAATCCTTGGTGAACTTAAGCACAAAAAGGAAGCTTACAAAAAGTGGAAACTTGGACAAATGACCAGGGAGGGGTTTAAATGTATAGCTCGAGAATGCCGGGGGGTTATCAGGAAGGCGAAAGTGCAAATGGAATTGCGACTGGCTAAGGAGGTGAAGGGTAACAAGAAAGGTTTCTACAGGCATGTTAACAAGAAGAAGGTGATCCGAGAGGGTGTGTGGCCCCTACTGGATGAAGGAGGTAACCTAATGACAGATGATGTGGGGAAAGCTGAAGTACTCAATGCTTTCTTTGCTTCTGTATTCACGGACAAGGTCGGCTCCCGGACTAATGTGCTAAGTGACGCAAGATGGGATGAAGATAGACAGCCCTTGGTGGGTAAAGAACAGGTTAGGAACTATTTAGAAAAGCTAAATGTACCCAAATCCATGGGTCCAGACTTAATGCATCCCAGGGTACTGAGGGAGTTGGCAAATGTCATTGAGGAGCCTTTGGCCATTATCTTTGAAAAGTTGTGGAGATTGGGAGAAATCCCGGATGATTGGAAAAAGGCAAATGTAGTGCCCATCTTCAAAAAAGGGACGAAGGACGATCCAGGGAACTATAGGCCAGTCAGTCTTACTTCGGTTCCTGGAAAAAATCATGGAAGGGATCCTTAAGGAATCCATTTTGAGGCACTTGGAAGAGAGGAAAGTGATTAGGAATAGTCAGCATGGATTCACAAAGGGCAAGTCGTGCCTGACCAATCTGATCAGCTTCTATGATGAGGTAACTGGCTCTGTGGACGTGGGTAAGTCAGTGGATGTGATATATCTTGACTTTAGCAAGGCTTTTGATACCGTCTCCCACACTATTCTTGCCAGCAAGTTAAGGGAATGTGGATTGGATAAATGGACGGTAAGATGGATAGAAAGCTGGCTAGAAGGCCTGGCCCAGTGGGTAGTGATCAACAGCTCGATGTCAGGATGGAGGTCGGTTTCTAGCGGAGTGCCCCAAGGTTCGGTTCTAGGACCGGTTTTGTTCAATATCTTTATTAATGACCTGGATGAGGGGATGGATTGCACCCTCAGCAAGTTTGCGGAAGCTAGGGGGAGAGGTAGATACGCTTGAGGGCAGAGATAGGGTCCAGAGTGACTTAGACAAATTGGAGGATTGGGCCACAAGAAATCTGATGAGGTTTAACAAGGACAAGCGCAGAGTCCTGCACTTGGGACGGAAGAATCCCAAGTGTTGTTACAGGCTGGGGACCAAAGTAGTAGTGCTGCAGAAAAGGACCTGGGGGTTACAGTGGATGAGAAGCTGGATATGAGTCAACCGTGTGCCCTTGTAGCCAAGAAGGCTAATGGCATATTAGGGTGCATTAGGAGGAGCATTGCCAGCAGATCTAGAGATGTCATTATTCCCCTTTATTCGGCTCTGGTGAGGCCACATCTGGAGTATTGTGTTCAGTTCTGGGCTCCCCCCCCCCCCACTACAAAAAGGATGTGGACGCATTGGAGAGGGTCCAGCGGAGGGCAACCAAAATGATGAGGGGGCTGGAGCATATGACCTATGAGGAGAGGCTGAGGGAGTTGGGTTTGTTTAGTCTGCAGAAGCGAAGAGTGAGGGGGAATTTGATAGCAGCCTTCAACTTCCTGAAGGGAGGTTCCAAAGAGGCTGGAGAGAGGCTGTTCTCAGTAGTGACAGATGGCAGAACGAGGAGCAATGGGCTCAAGTTGTGGTGGGAGAGGTCCAGGTTGGATATTAGGAAAAACTATTTCACTAGGAGGGTGGTGAAGCACTGGGATGGGTTACCTAGGGAAGTAGTGGAGTCTCCATCCCTGGAGGTGTTTAAATCTCGGCTTGACAAAGCCCTGGCTGGGTTGCTTTAGTTGGGATTGGTCCTGCCTAGAGCAGGGGGCTGGACTTGATGATCTTCTAAGGTCTCTTCCAGCTCTATGGTTCTATGATAGGGCAGAACAGCTGGCCCCGTTCCCCGCCTCGTGGGCAGCTCCAGGTACTTCATGAACCTCAGGCAGCCAGGGTGTCCCCTAGTCAGGCTACTGCAGGCCTGACCTTGTTCTAGCCTGGCCTGAGATGGGGGTTGGCCTCCCTGGTGGGAGGTAGCGCAGTGGATAAGGTACAGAGGTTGAGGGTTCGTGCCCCCACCCTGAGGGAAGCCCCCAATCTCACGCGATGGACCTGGCGCCCCTGGAAGGTAGGGTTGGGGAAGCTGGTGGTGGTGACTGCCCCACCTCGGGTGACATGCTGCCCCTCCAGCCGCTCTGGAACATGTGACAGGGGCTGCTGACACCCCCTGGACCAGCAGAAGCTGCCCCACTTGACACACAGCTCCCCCACCCACCCCCCTGCACTGGCTAGTCCACATTGCACATCTCTTACCACACAGGCACACATGCCCAGCCAGCTCTTGGCGAAGCCCCTGCCTCCCTTGGGACATATGGCCAGCTGCAAGAGCAACCTGCCGTCCTGCTCACCGCATGCATGTGCTGCAGGGGAATGTGTTCCATGTGCACCGCAGACATGCTTGCAGGAGGGTGTGGGATGAGGAGAGGCTGCTGGATGGGGATGGGGCAGGCCAAGGGTGCAGGTATGGTGGCCTTCCATATGCACGTGCTCCAGTGGGGGGGCCATGTTCCAGCTGCTGGCATATTGACACCCATTAATGGGGAGGATGGGCAGGAGTCCTGGCTGCTGATGTGTGCCCCTGCCTCCAGGGCCATTTCCGGCTGCCCACATCCCATCGGGTTTGAGTGCACAAAGCTCTTGGAGCTGAAGTTAATGCAGTGACGCTGTTAGTGCAGCATCGCCAGGGCTCGCCAGTGGGACGGCAGCCTCACAGGGCCATCAGCACAGCAGGTACTTGGGGCCCATCAGCAAAACCTCACAAGGGCACAACCCAGCTGCACCGGAGCTTGGCCGTGACTCCCCCAGCTGCAGCCCAGTGACGGAGTGGCTGAGCAGGTAGGTCTGAGGGCGTGGGGAAGGAATCTGGCCCCACCTGGCCTGGATTCCTGAGCATGTGTTGCTGTGCCCACTTCTCAGCCTTGAGCAGCTCCCGCTTCTCTGCGCCCCTGCTGGGGTTTCCTCAATGGCCGCCAGCCTGCCTGTGGCTGGGTGCACACAAGGGGGACAGGTGCCCAGGGCAGGCAGAGTAAGGCTGCGGGCCAGGGCAGCTGTCCTGTGCTGGGCCCAGGGAGTAGAGGGTGCTGTTTGGCATGTAGCAAAGCCCAGCTGCATTCACCACCCCAGCCTGTCTCCTCCTCCTGCTGCAGGGCCAGGGATGTGGATGGGCATGGGAAAGAGGGAGCCCAGCTGGGCACGTCCAAGGGAGAGTCGGAGCCTAGGAACTGCCCTGCCCCAGCATGAGAAGCTGCTGGCTCTGCCTGCGCTGTGCCCTGGCCCTGCTGCGAGAGCGCCCTACAGCTGATTCTGGGTGTATGTGACCTGGGCTTGCCCCTCATGTAACCCAGCTGGGCTCCCATCTGCTACTGGTGGGACGTGTTTCCCTGCGGGCTATTTGGCAGGGGCCAGCACTAGGGAAGATCTGACACAGGGGTGGTGCTGCCCCGGCAGGCTTGTTTGGGGAGGGTGGGGAGACCCTTATGCACACAGTGGGCTCTGGGCTGATGCTTATCTCGTCTCTTGCCCTCAGGTGCGGAAAGGAGCAGCCCAGCCCTGTCATCCTGCACTCGTGGCACACTCTGAACTGCGGATGTTCCCTTCCGGGCCCTTGCGCCGCTCCCCGTCTGGCAGCAGGTGGCCCACACTGGTGCAGCCAGGCAGGGCTTGTACCTTCCTGCAGGCCCCAAGTGGGTGGGGGGCAGGAGGCAGAATAATAAAAGGACTTGGAACCTCAAGGGCATAGACGTGGCCAGCACATGCTGGGCTTGAACCTGATTCCAGCTGGAAGATGGTGATTCCAGGCAGGAGCATGGCTGCCACCTGCCCTGCCCAGGGCGTGAGAAGGGTGATGAGCCTGGAACGGGGCAGGCCTGGTGAAGCAGGGTCTCCCCCAGCTCCTGCTGCTCCAGCCTGGACTCCTCCACCATGCAGCTGTGCTGAGGCTCCTGGGTGAGAACAGGGTGGTGCCTTGTGCTGAGCTGGGAGAAGTGAGTGGAGGCCCATGGCACAGCCTCTGGCCACCCTGAGGCCTGCAAATCCAGGTGCTGGGGGGGAACGGCTGACCCCTGCCGAGGCCTCTAGAGTGCAAGGAGCAGGGGTGGGCAGGTGCAGAACTGGAGGCAGCGCTTCCCCCCCTCCCCTCTATGGCGTGTCTCCAGCGCACAGGCTGTGGGACTCCCTGCTGGAGGCCATCGGGACCAGGTGGACAGGGGAGCGTTACTGCCAGCTCCTTTGCGGCAGGGGAGAGGAGCTGGGTGCTACCGGCCCCATGCAAAGGGGGAGCTGCAGGAGGGGGTTGATCCTGCTGCGCTGTTATGCAGGCGCTGGAGTCCTTGTCTCCTGTATTGACTGAGCCTGTTTTGTCCCTGTCACCATGGTACCAACTTCTCCTGCCCACGCCCCGTGTCTCCAGGGCAACCGTGGCTTTAGATTGTTACTGTGGCTTGTGTTGGTAACAGTCTACAGCCATGGTCGCTTGGGCCAGACGCACACTCATCGGGGACTGGAGCCCTTGTCCCCTCTGCAGATGCATCCTGCCTGCACAGCCAGGAGCAGGCAGCTGGGCCCTGTATGGAAGGGGCCTGTCCAGCCACTGCCACCCGCCCACAGAGACCAGCCTGGGAGAGGCAGTGCCACAATTGCTCTGCGAGCAGGGGCTGCCCCTGTGGTGTGGCAGGGGGTCTGTCTGGGGGCGGGGGGGGGCAGTGGCTACACCAGTGGGCCAGGCAGGAAAGGAGGCAGTTGTCTTGGACTGAGGGCAGCATGGGGTGTTTCAAGGGGGAAGGGATGTAGCCTGCTGGCTGTCAGTGGCACCAGTGCAGGGAGGGGCTGTGGTGTGGGCTGGGTGGGGAAGGGGCCCTGGTGAAGGTTGGGCGGGTCTGTGGTGTGGGCTGGGTGGGGAAGGGGCCCTGGTGAAGGTTGGGCGGGTCTGTGGTGCGGGCTGGGCGGGGAGAGGGCCATGGTGCGGGCTGGGGCCATGGTGCAGGCTGGGTGGGGAAGGGCCATGGTGCGGGCTGGGCAGGGAGGGGGTCCTGGTGAAGGTTGGGTGGGGCCCTGGTGCGGGCTGAGCAGCAGGACGGCCGTAGGGTGCCCACTGAGGAGGTGGAATGTGTTGCAGAGTGAACTTGTTTCCCTTGCCTTGCGGGCTCTGATTTGCAGGAATCACTTGGGCAGATGGGCCCGGATGTGCCCAGTGCAGGGCAGCAGGATCACCTGGAGAAGCCAGGTGAGACGGGCAGACGGGGTGAGACGGGCAGGCGCCCCAGTCAGGCGTGCATCATACAGCACTAGGCCTTCCTCGCCTGGCCACCCCTTCTCCTTAGCTCAGTCACCCAGCAGCAGAGGACGGAGCCACAGATGGGACCCGTGGCTACTCACTCGGGAGCCCTGAAAGTGCCGGGCCGTGTCACCGTGGGAAATGAGCTTCGCAGCAGCAGAGAGCTCATGACATGGGATTGGCTTTGCTGCCTCGGGGCGTGGAAGGGCCAGGGATTTCCCTTGCTCAGAAGCTGATCTTGCCTATGCAGGTTGCTGGGCCCGGGGTTTCCTGGCTGCAGGGCTGGGATCTCTGTGAGTGGCAGAGTGAGGCTCTTGGAGGGAAGGGAGCAGAGCCTGCACTGGGTTCGTAGCCCAGGGCTGCGGTGGTAGAGTCCATCCAGGTCTCTTCTGGCCCGGCCCACGTCTGCACTAATCCCCCCTTCCGCCTCAGTGTGCAGTCACTGAAGTAGTGTCCCGGTGCCGAGGGCCGCGCTTGGGGCTGTTCTCTCTTGCCTGTCCAGGCCTTGGCCCAGTTCCTGCAGACGTGGAGGGGCTGGAGTGCACTGATGTCTCCAGGGTACCGACCAGCCGGGGGGGTGATAGTAGGGACGTACCCACCCAGTATTCTGCCAGGAGGGGAGCCCTAGCCCCATTTCTGTGCACTGGCTGTGGAAGAGACGTGCCCTAGAGGGTCTGCAGGAGGCTGGGTTCTTACCTGGCCTTCCCCAGCTCTGGGGTGCTCCAATGCAGGGTGCTTCCAGCCTCCCAGAGCAGTAGGAGTTCACATGCAGATTCCAGCTCTCACCGCACATAAACTCTTACTGTTTGGGGAGACCCAAGGCCGGTGGGAGGCGCTGCGCAAAGTGCTCCGTGCTATTGCCTTAGGCCAGGCAAGGGAGAAAAAATGATTAATGCAGGGGAGGGGTCCCTGGCTCCACCACTCCCACCTATGCTCTAGCAGTACTGCGCCTTCTGCCTCCCCCAAGCCAGCAAAGACACTGCTCTCATGGCTGGGGATCTGGCAAGGTAACACCATGCACAGGGGAACCAGACTCACAGGCTCTCAGGGGCAGTCGGCCACAGAGCTGGGAGAATAGCTACTGCCAGCCCAGTGCAGTGCTGCCCTCGGGTGGTGCAGGGAAGACCTGCATAGGCCCAGTGCTGCTCAGCTGGCCTGCAAGCAGGGACCAGAACCCCCCTGAAGCTAATGTGACCAGCAGGCACTGGCTGGGGTGGGGGCTTGGCCTGAGGTTTTGTGGCACAACAGACCAGGGGCAAACCTGTGAACTTGCCCATTGTAGGGCCCAGGGACATGGCCAAGCAGGGTCAGCACTCTCATGCAGTGGGCTTGGGTGTCGTGAAATCCTGCTCCTTCTACAGGCCAGACACATTGCCTAGGGCATCCCTGGAGAGCAGGGGCCGCTTTTCTAATGGAGACAGGCTGGACTGAAGGCAGCCCTGCCTTGAGCGGGACGGAGACACTGGCTCCAGCATAAGGGCGGCACAGCCCTGCACCTCCCTGCGCACGCCACTCACAATGAAGTTACACTGCCATGTGACGGCCTGGCTACCCAAGCAGGAGATGGAGAGAGCACAAGGCGGGTCCCTAAAGCTGCTTTTCTCTGGTTTCCCTTATTGCAGGCAGGAGCCATGGTGCTCAGCCCTGGCCCTGGCTGCCTGGGGATGGGGAATGGCGTGGGGGTGGAGTGCTAGCTAGGGGGAGAGGGGCTTTCCACCAGAGCAGGGCTGAGTACGGCAGGGCTCCAGGGGAAGGGGCTGCTGCTGGGGTCCTTCAGGGCAGAGGCCATGACTAACTGCAGGACTGACCGGCAATCCGCCCTGTTCCCCATGCGCCCACATGTGGTAGGTGGCAGCCCCTAGGGCCCAGATCCCACCCAGCAGGCCCGGAGGATTCCCAGGGCAGGGCTCAGATTTCTTCCTGCTGCATCTGGAAGCAATTCCCAGCCCTGCTGGAAGGAGCCTCTTGCTTTGGCAGCCGCAGGGAACAGGCCGTCCCCAGCACAGGAAGTGCCTGCTCCGCTCGTCAGCGCTGCTGAGCAGAGGCCAGGGCTGCCTGGAGCCAGGTCTCCGGCTCCGGGACTGTCCCACATGCCCCCAGCCCAGGCTTGGCTCACTGTGCATGGGGCTGCCCCAAGGGGCGGAGGGTTTCTACCAGCCATCTGGGTACAAGGGCCCTGGCACGGCTCCACCCAAGGGACTGCTGGGGGCGGGGGGGTGGGGAAGCAATGGACAAGGGACAGGTTCTGGAGGCTGCCTGAAAGGGGGGAGACGGCTGAAAGGGGGGAGACCAGCCTTACCTCCCAGTCACTCCTGGACACCATGCAGGGAGGGACCAGCACCCCATTGAAGCCACTGGGGGTTCTGTGATGGGAGGACAGACCCCCAGGGCACATGAGGGGTCCCAAGCAGCCCCCACCTTGGCCCCTTCCTCTGAGCACAAGCCTCACCCCAGCCTTGCGCTCTCTTCCCCCCGGCTGGGGCAGCCCCTTTCCCCACAGGGCGGGGAGGGAAGGGGCCGCTCCGGCCAGGGGAAGCAAAAGGGGGGGCATGGCTCTGCCCTTCACTCCCGGGGACCGGGAGGGGGGAGCCGGCCCGTCCAGCGGCTCCCATGGGGGCAGGTGGGCGTTAGGGGCCAATGCAGAACCGCCCGCAGCCCGTCCCCCCGCAGCGCAGCCGCGTCCACCTGCCCCCAGCCCCGCTTGCCTGCTGCCCGCTCCGGCCGCGCTGGCTGCCCCGGCGGAGGTGCTGGAGCAGGAGCCGCCCGGGGCCCGGCCCGACGGGCACTGAGGGCGCTTCCCTTCGTCCCGCCGGCGGGGCCGGGCCAGGCGAGGGGGCGGGACGCGCAAACAGGTTGCACAATCCGAGCGGGGGGCAGCCCCCCCTCCGGACCAGGCGCGCGCCCTGCCCGCCCCCTTCGCGGAGCGCCCCCCCTCCGGACCAGGCGCGCGCCCCAACCCCACTCCGCCCGCCGGGGAGGGGGCCTTCCCCGGGTTCCCAGCAGCCTGGCGCGCGCCCAGCCCCTCGCACCCACAGACGCTGCAGTTAGCATTCATTTGCATATGCTAATCGCTCCGGCAGCCGCTGCGCGTGCACAGCACGGCCCGGAGCAGCACGTGGCGCCCCCAGCCCGCGCCTCCGCACGATCCCTGGGCACCAGCGCAGAGCTGCCTGCGCGGGCCACGTGGGAGCCGCTCAGCCCGGTGCTATGGGTTGCCGGCTCGCAGGTGGGGCACTATGGGGCTCGCCGCTGGCCCCGCCTTGCCCTCCTGCAGCCAGCGCGCGCGGCGAGCCCTGCTCTGGCGTAGCAACTGACAGCTCTGCCCTAAAGCCTTCCAAGCCGCTGCCCCGAGCCCATAGGCCTCCCCCGGCGCCGGAGCACTGGGCTGCGGGCTGCACCCGGAGTCCTCATTCTTACCTGTAGCCAATGCAGAGGAAGTCATGTAATGGCGTGCTGGGCCTCAGTTTCCTCGTAAAAAGCCAGGGAGAAGGGGAGGGTACCACTTGTAGAGTACTGAGTTCTTTGGGAAGCTCTGGGTGCCATTGCAGGCGTGGCCAGATGCCCCTGCAACTGCTTGGAGATTTTAAGCTTGCAGTATCCTTGGCTCCTGCCCCTTACCTAGTCTCATGCTGTAGAGTCTAGTTTGAGGGCCTCTAGGGCAGGGCAGCCCTACCACTCCTGTAGTTTTGCCTCAACAAGAGACCAGGACTGTGAAACAGAAGGGAAGGAGAGCAGGTAATGGTGCACCCTGGGGTCAACACATCCTGAAGTACCTTAGTTACTGTACACATAACTTCTCCATCTTTGAGGCGCTGTCCTATGGGTGTACCACTTCACGTGACTCCTAAGTCATGCCCACACCACAGCAGTGGGTGCTGAGGAGTAGGGTCTAGCACTCCTCCGAGGATGACAGCTGCTCTGCAGATAGGGATGATAGCATAGATCTTGGAAAAGGTGTGAGTAGGTGATCAGCTGCAGCCTTACAGATGCCCAAAATGGGGTCTTAAAGCAGAGCTATGTGGGGATAGTTTGGCTGTTTTCCAGAGAGGAGGATGCAATTAAGATGTGGGTTAGCATAACAGAATACAGCCCAAGGCCTGTTTGGAAAGTCGGAGTGAGAAAAGCAAGTTGGCAAGCTGAGGGGCCCTGGAAGGCTCTGTCTCTGGCCACAGGCAGTTGGGAAGTAATTGGAGTGATGGCAGGTCTACCATTCTCTATATGCCCTCAGACTGGTACATGAGACTGTGCTGCTGACAATCTCCAAAGGCACATGGACATCCATTGCACCTGGAGGACCACCCACAGGGACAAGGACTTGGTGAAGAATAACCCTTCTTCTGGGGAGGGCCTGGTAGGTCTGAAGATGGTGAGTGCTATTCTACTGTCTGCCACAGATGAGCCGTAAACAGGAAATACATTACACCACAGCTCAGCAATGCTGTGTATATCCAGCCAGATTCCAGGGCTTATGCCTCACCTACCAGACAGCAAGCTTGCATCTCTCCCACTGAGGCAAATCGTGAAGTGGGGCTCCCTATGTGATGCTTACTGTGGGGGAGGGGAGGACGGTTAGGCCTTCTTGGTATTGCTCAACCCTGACATTCAACTTGATCAGAGATGGCCAAGCTATTATCAAACCAGTCCATGAAGGGCCCCAAGGCTGCTCCAGAGAACAATTTGGGATTTTCCCCCTTTCCTAACAGCCCTGGTCTCCAACTCAATCGCCAAGTGTTACACAGAGCTGCTGTCTAGTAGTTATATCTGCCATTCAGTTATTGGCAGCAAACGTGGAGGCCTTGACTCTGCCTAAACCCACTACCCCAACGCCCAAAACAACCTCTCAGTACCAGTGAATTTACACACAGCTAGCTCAGCTAACACCTGGCAGTGGACTGAGCGAGTGACTTGGACACCCAAGGGGTTCCTGAAGAGTGTGAAGACTAGGAGTTTCAGGCCCTCCCTGCAGTACATACCTCATGACATAAACAAGAGCTTGTTTGAAGTGCTGATTTTTAACCTGGGAACTATGGACCCCTGGGGAGGTTCATAGACTATGTCTAAGATTTCCAAAGGGATCTGCACCTCCATTCAGAATTTTTTACATCCACAAATGAAAAACTATTGAAAAACCACAACAACTGGCTTATAGACCAAATCATTCCTGGTCTCTAATGGGCCAGTCCAAGCCCTAGTCAAACCAATGGGAGGGATTTCAACTGCTAGAATGGGTTGGACCAGGCACTAGATGTATTTTTCGGAGGAAGGAAATCCTTAGGATCTTCCTATCACTTCCCTAGATGGAGGCCCTTCATGAAAGGGAAGGCAGGAGTTATCCAATGTACAGCACCATGCTCGCGGGCACTGGAAGGACTACGAAAGTGTGTATGTGTATGAGAGCAACTCAGGATGTCATTCATGGTGTGGCCATCCCACTCCCTAGCATCCAAGGAGAGAAGGGCTCCAGCTTTACATTTCCATTGGGGCTGTAAGCCAAAACTGACACCACGGAGCTGGCTTTGCCATGAGCCTGGCTTCCATTGCACTGGAACCCAGCTGTCTCTGTTCCCTAGCAGCTGGGGGTCATGCAGATGTCAGAACTGAGGGGGAAGGAGGCAGGCCAGAGCCTGTGGTCATCTTTAATACACAAAACGTCTGATCCAGTATATGTCTGGGAGGGATTTGTGCCTCTTCTCTGCCGCAGCTGAGGCTGAACTATGGCTTGTTTTTAGCTACTTATGATTCACACCTTTCTGTACTCAGATTCGGACTGCTATTCCTACTCCAAAAAATAGCCCATCTAAAAAAGTACTCAAAACTGTAGTACCGTGTCCTTATGCACATCAGCTATTACCTGCGTCATATTACCTGTGTTAATGAATGCCAGTCACCATGGACTTCAGAGGACCTACGCATTTATGCAGCTCTTAGCCCCCTTTCCAAGCTCAACATCATGCTAACATGGAAATACATCAGGGCTACTCAACTTTGGGGGCCACAATGATACTCACAGCACATGTTGAGGGCCGCAACTTAAGTGTGGTCGCATGTACATGCAAATATACGCAACTAGCTTCTTTCACGCTGACGGGCAGGGATACAAAGATTAAGCCTCAAGCTGCAGTGCCGGACCCAAACGTGGCCAGTGGGAGCCAGTCAGCACCTCTCAGGCTCTGCCCACAAGGCTAAGCAGCCAGCACTTCCCACAATGCCCCGGTGCTCCCGGCACCTCCTCCCTTGGGGCTAGAAACGCTGACCCGCTGTACCCATCTGTTCCAGCCAGCCCGTCTGCTTGCGTCTTTCAGTGCTCACCCCCCCCGGGAGACACCTCGCCATTGTGCAGTGTGTTCCCAGTGGAAGCCACAGTCAAAGCATCCCACCCACAGGCTACATGTTGAGCCCCATGTAAACCCAAACCCAAACCACACTGTGGGCTGCAAACAAACAGGCCGCGTGTTGAGTAACCCTGAAACACATAATACAAGTGTTTAAATAAACCCTCAGGTGCATTTAAGGGCCAGGTGCACTGACCCCTAGTTTGCTGCAGAAAGGGGTCAGGCTCAGGCAGTGGTCTGGAGTGTCCTGCCTTCCTTGGTCTGTTCTGTGTCAGGAAAGGGTCTTTTGCCTCATGTCAGTATTCTCGCTAGAGCACAGCCTGGTGGCCTGCTCTCCCTTTGGTTTGGCTTTCCTGGAGCTGTGCTAGAATCAGAGTTCATGTCTTTATGCAGCACATGCTATTGTTACCATCTGACAGCTCTTGGCTGAGTGGCCTTGTGTTTATCCCAGCTAGTGGCCCAGCCCAGCATGGGTTTCCATGGAAAACTTCCACCAAAAACAAGGAGCAAGGGAGCTGGAACACGAGTGACTCAGACACAACTGGAAGATTCTGTGGGATAAATGGGGGAAGGGCCGGTATTTTATCTGAGATCACATCTCTGTGCTCTTTGCCAAATGCAGACATCAGGGGCAGGGAATGACCTTGTCTCTCCACACTTGCCTGCCTGCAGTGATCCAGCAGGACTCCCCTTTGCAACATACACTCCCTCCTTCCTGTCCACATCCCCCTTTGTTTCCTCTCAACACCCCTCCCTATGCCCCCCACATTCTCTCCTGCCTGCCCTTTCCGGGCTGAGGAAATGATGCCAAATACATTCCAGGCACACGGACAAGCTTGGACTCTGGGGTCTGAGTTGCGTAACTGTCTGTGAAGCATGTTGATTTCCATTTGTACCATCACTCCAGCCTCATGCGTCAGCCTCATCACGTTGTCAGACACTAATGGGAGCACTCATGATTATAAGGAAAGGAAGAGAGCTGAGTAAGAAGCTGGGCTTGTGGATCTGGGTAATGTAGCAGCGCAGGCTTTGCAAAACAGCCTGGAAGCTCCTGCCTCTGTTGCATGCACCCACTGCAGAGCTTTGGCAGATAATGGGGTGGTCACTCAAGGGGAAGTTTCATTTCACTGGACATTGGTCTGTTCTCTTCAAGCTGCCCCACTGTCTCCCCTGTACCCCTTTAAATAGACTCAGTTTGGCTGAGGGGGCAGAGACACGCTGCTCCCAACTAGGGATGTTAACTATCAGTTAATTGAATAGTCGATTAACCTCATGAATTCTTATTGGTTAGTCGACTATTCTATGGTCCCCGGACAGCCCCTGTCCGGGGGGGAAGGGGTCTGAGCTCTCGGAGCTGAAACAAGCTGGAACTGAGCCCAGCTGCCTGCCCACCTGGCTCCTAATACACTTGAAATGCAGAGCTGGAGCAGGGGTAGGTCCAGGACCCAGTGCAAGACAGGACTGAGCCAGGCTGCTGGCCAGCCTGCTAAAAAATGTACTGGCAAGATGTGCCCGGGGGGGGGGGGATGCGTGTAGTCTATCGCATTAACCTATAAGCTTTTGCTTCTTGGTTAATTGACTATACTATTACATCCCTACTCCCAACAGCACCAGTGGGGTGCAAAAATGGCAGCTCTCTCAATTGTAAGAGGCATGCCCAAGCCCTTCTCCTATGCAGAGCTATCAATCACAGTGAGGAAGAAACAGCAGAGCTTTCACCTCCTGCAGGGTGGAGAACCTATGGCCCAGCCCCCCTGCTGTTCCACCCTGGGGCTGGAGCCCACAGAATCTACTAGCTTGGGCCCCCAAGGCTCTGATGTGCGAGGGGAATGTCTTTCTCCTTCTCGGTCGGGGCCACGTCAGTGAGGGTTTGGTTGTTTGGGGGTTTTTTGCTTCGCACTTGTGTGTGGCCCTCGACTGATTTTTTCTGTGGATCAGCAGCCCCGACCCAAAAAAGGTTCCTACTGCCTGCTGGTCCCATCAGAAACTTGGACTCTAGGGATGTAAAGAGTTAACACATTATCCGGTAAACATCACCATTGGCTAAGTGGCCTCTGTGATTCAGCCATGTGTTTATGTGGTTAACTGTGGCCCGGCTGGGCTGGAGCAGCCCCTCTGTTCATGTCCGGTGGGCGCCTGCTCCATCCTGGTGGAGCCCCTCCATGCAGGATCCCAGTTTACCAGTTAAATGTAAAGTTTAACTGGTTAACTTTTTAAATGGGATTTTACATCCCTAACATGCTGCTGTGAGGAAACTCCTAGCTTGAGACCTGGCTGGTTGCAGCCACTGCTGGGCATAGGAAGCAGAGCCAGAGCGCACTACAGCAGGCACTGGTGCCATTAAGCTGTGAATACAAGAGAAGAGCCACCCGAGCCGTGGGGACAGTCAAACCCTGCAGGACAGCGTATGAAATGTCACTGTCAGGAATCCATGAGCATTAAGTCCAGTCATTCCTGACAAACTCAGCTCGGAGTCCATTGCACAACTCCTGTGAGAATGTAGCAGGCCCCAGCAGGGCAGTCCTGTAGTCACAGGCTGTGTCCGGGCATGCTTCCCCCACACGCCCCAGCCCTGCTACAGAATGTCCCTCCTCAAGAGCCAGGTCAGTAGCCATGGCCAATTAACCCTTGGCCTTCCTACCAACTAGCACCTGCCATGGGAGTGATTTTTGGGCTGGATCTTCCTCTAGTTCTCTGCCAGTCTCACTGCTCAAAGCTGCTCTAGGCTCCCCGCAGACACAGGCCTTTCTAGAGTAATTCTCAAACTCGGGGTTTGAGGCAGCAGTGCATGCATGCAGCAGTCTTTAATAGCAGTGTTGCATTGCTGAACATGCAGGAAGGTAATACCAGCTTTGAGCAGAGATCAAGTTTTGAATTGTATTGTCTAGTTAAAAGGATCCAGGACTCTGGGATTCCATTTTCAATTCTGCGGTGACTCAGGGCGTGACTAGGGTTGCCAGATGGTTTTGACAAAAATACCAGACATACTTGATCTCAGATGAGGGAGGGGGGGAAACCGGCCACGGGGAGCAGGGCTGGCGGGGAGATCGGGGGTGGGGAATGGCCAGTGGAAACAGGGCTGGTTGGGAGGGAGTCGGGGAGCAGGGTTGGCCAGGAGAGATTGGGGAGAACCGGCCAGCGGGGAGCAGGGCTGGCCAGGAGGTCGGGGGAGCAGGGCTGGCAGGACAGATTGGGGGAAACTGGCCAGTGGGGAGCAGGGCTGGTCAGGAGGGGCTGGGGGAGCAGGTCTGGCTGGGGAAGATTGGGGGTGGGAACTGGCCTGTGGGGAGCAATGCTGGTCGGGAGGGGTGGAGCTGGCCGGGGAGAACTGGCCGACGGGAGTGGGGCTGGCCGGGAGGATCGGGGCTGGCAAGGGAAGAGCGGGGGAACTGGCCGGCAGGAAGTGGGGCTGGCCCAGGCGCATGCAGATCCTGGGGCGCTGCCCGTCCCACGCACAGTCCAGGCGGAGCGCACGGGCGAGTCTGGCCCCGGAGAGTCCATCGCACCCAGGCCCCCCCACCCCACTGTGTAGTTGCGTACTGCCTGGCTGGTAGACACGATCACGCAGCATGAGTGTGTCTACCAGCCAGGCAGTATGCAACTACGCACTGATACTCAAGATAATAATAAAACTTATTTAATTAGAAAATACCCGGCATTTCTATGTCCGGTATTTTCTCAGTTTGTTTCCCAGACAGAAAGCTCAAATACCAGACTGTTTGGTTCAAAACCGGACACCTGGCAACCCTAGGTGTGACTTGGGCAAGCCACTTCCAATGTTCCCTCCAAAGTTTTCCATCCACGTGCAGAATGTTTTTATGTGCACTGAAGGATATGCATGTGCACCACCAATAGAAAGACCCCCTCCTGGCTGTAGGTGGCTATGGGCACTCTGCTAATCAGCTGGGTGGCATCTGAATCTCTCCTGGGTGGCTGCCCAAGCACACAGCTTGCAAGTGACACTGGTCACTTCCCTCTTCTAGGCTGCTGACCTTTTAAAAAGCGTTTTGCTATTTAAAAGACCTCACATAAAAGACCAGTGTTGTAAAGGTGTCAGGCAGCTGAAGATCAGTGCTACAGAGGGTTTTCAAATGGGCCTAACTCCACGGGTTTTTCAGAAAGCCTACTATGTGCTTATCTGTATCGTCATGTGCCTAAAATACCTTTGCAAATCTGGCCCCATTTCTATTTTTGAAGTAAGGCAGGTACCACAGAGTTAAGAGGCGTGTGCGGACTCTTACCACACACTTCAGTTCTGAATACAAGTGAAAGTTGGCGTGGTGTTTTTTTCCTGTCCCCCTGCTCCACCCTGCCAAGAGCTGTAGGGCAAGGACTGCAGAGGGTTAGTGTGCAGTGGGCTAAGGATAGAGACAAGTGGATCTCTGCTGTGTGCCTGGACAACACAGCGCAGACAGCAGGCAGTTGCTCTACTGCAGTGTTTCCAGAGCACTGACACAGAACACAGGGTCGGGGAGTTACTCTCTTACTTCTTCGTCCATGAAAATTGCTGCAGACACTCCTAGCCAGAGTGTGAAAAATCACAGCTTTGGAATTACTGACTCAAGCTGCAAAGTGCTTGTCCAGCTGAAGCCCTTTTGTAATTAAGAACAGCTAATTGGAAAGAGCCAGGCTATGTCTCCACTGGCACGATCTTGCGCCAGAGCTATGCAAATGAGGCTAAGCGTTGAATATCGCCGATCCTCATTTGCATATCTAATGAGCCGCCATTTTTGCAGAAGAGGCTTTTGCACAAGAAGGAGCTGTCTACACTGCCCCTTCTTACACAAGAAAAACCCTCTTGCGCAATGCTGTTGCGCAATGCCATTATTCCTGAAAATAATCAGCGTAAGAGGGTTTTTCTTGGGCAAGAAGGGGCAGTGTAGACAGCTCCTTCTTGCGCAAGAGCCTCTTCTACAAAAATGGCGGCTCATTAGATATGCAAATAAGGCTCGGCAATATTCTACGCTTAGCCTCATTTGCATACCTCTGGCGCAACAACCCGCCAGTGTAGACATAGCCCCAGTGTTTCTCAACCAGTGGTACCAGTACCTTTAGGGGTACTCCAGAGAAGTCTGGGGGGTACATCAACAACTAAAATTTGGAGAAAACAAAAATTCCATTTTAAGTTTTACAGTGCTTTATTATTTTTGTACTTTTTACAACCAAAAATTTCATCACCCACCCGGCTACAATTAAGTTGTTTAAACAAATGTGTTGCAATGGTAGAAAGAAATTGTGTGTCTGAAAACTGTAGGTACTGGGGGTATTTATAATTTTTTTTTTTAAGGGGTACTTTATAAAAAAAGGTTGAAAAACACTGGAAAGAGCAACACCAAGACATGGAGGATTTAACTGTTCTCTGAGCTGGTCTCACTCTGAACTGCAGGAGCTGAGTTTGAGAAGCCCCCCTAGAGCAGAGAGGCATGCACCACTCCCTATGTCCCATCTCAAAAGCCCTTAGAAAGCTGGGCTTCAGAAGGAACATGAGGCAGTTAGGGCAGATTGTCTGATTAGGGTAGAGACAGGGCAGGACCTATCTGTGCTTTTCACAGAATAATTTCTGCTAGCACCTGGGTGATCACCAGTGTTCCCTCCGATCTTTTCCATCCCGGTGTGGAATAATTTTATATGCACAACAGCATGTATGAATGTGCACCACCAGTGGAAACAAAAAACTAGCTGTGGGTGCTCAGCTAATCAGCAGGGCAGCATTTGAATCTTCCTCAGCAACTGCACAGCTTACAGGGAACACTGGTGACCACCCTCCTACACAGTGGTTAACGCTTGTTCTGCATTCATAGCACAGTTGTGTGTGCACATAACTCCCTGCTGTATAGATTCTCACCTATTTTTAAGCTGGGACAAACCATGGGCCTCTGCTGTCCAAAGCCAAATCTGACATTGTCACCACCCCTCTACTAGACAGAATCAGACCTGTAAATGCTGGCTCTCTCACCAGCCATGCTTGGCTCACCCATAAGATGTCTTGGTCCTAGGGATGTAAAATCAAGTCCAGTCCCCTGCGCTCACGGCAGGCCCAACCACCACTATAATAGGATAGCAGTGGCTAACTGGTTAGCATCACCCTTACTGGGTGAAGCTTACTGGTTAACAGCGAGGACTGCTCCAGCCCAGCTCGGCCTATCGCATCACACAGCAGGCAGAAGGCCACTCCAGCCCACCCCTATTTAAGCTGTTAAATGTAACATTTAAATGGAAAACTGATTGAATGGGATTTTACATCCCTAGCACCTACAGCTAGTTTTTTTGTTTCTACTGGTGCTGGACATTCGCACATGCCTCCGTCCACATAAAATGTATTCTGCATATGGGTGGAAAAACCCCCACACATGGGTGGAAAAGAATAGAGGGAACATTGCGGGCCACCAGTCAATACAAATGCTGATAACAGAATGTTGGCTAGTTTAAAATCCTACAATTACCACAACTACCACAAGAGGGCAAAATAGCCCTATCAGCCAGAATCTTGTCACAGCAACAAGGCATCTCAGCCTATCTGCCTTCCTATACTTGGGTACCACCCTGCAGAATTACAGGACTTTTCCTACCCTTTTCTAGAGCTCTGACTACATCAGCAGCACTACTGTGTGGCCTTTAGCGCTCATTCTTGGACAACACTATCCGCTCCCCTTAACAGCAGCAACCGGGATTTCTTTCCCTGCCCTACAGCTGCAGGGACACTGTCTTCTCTCCTGTAAACACCTAGCAGAGGGTTTGACTCTGGGGCAGGGTCACTCATCACTGAGAGGTGTGTTCAGAGAGAATCCTTTAAACAGAAGTTTTGACTCAGGCTCTTTTCAGGGAAATACCCTCATCTCAGACACAGGACTCCTCTTCAAGAATGGCTAGTACGCCCAGTGTGAGAAGCCCAGTAGAGCCCCAACTCCCAACCCCATTTCTGAATGAAGCTTACTGTATGTTCCAAGAAAATGTCTTAAGCCGAAGATCTGGCCTAGAGTCAGGAGAGCAGATTTTCACACACTGAAGCTCTTTCTTTGAAAAACTGCATTTTATATGGGACAAACTGTGAGAAATTAAATTACATCTAGCTCCTCGGGGCTGGATGTGCACAAGAATTTCATGGCTAGGAGGGCATTTGGTACATTCCCCTTTGTGCCAGCAGAGGGGCACATGGAATGTTTTCTGGAGCTAGTTAGAAGCTTTGGCACCAAGTTTGGCCAAGTAGCTGGTTTTTTTGCAGAGCCACTCCAGGGTGTAAAGGCTATGAGATCATACTGCTCCCCTCATTGTGTGTCTAACACTTTGTTTGGCCAAGATCTGGGACTCCCATCAATACTGCTCAGAGCAGCCAAATTCAGTGTTTTCTCCAGAAACTGAAATTTGGGGTGGGGGTTGGAATGTTCGAATGTACAAGGGGGTATCATCAAGGCCAGTGCCGGTGAAGGTGGGCTGTATGTTTTCCCAATGTCCACAACTTCACATTTATCAGTCTCAACTATACATTTAAAATGATGGGGACTAAATCGGCTGTTGCAACTTGAGAGCAAGATCTTGGGAGTCACTGTGGAAAGTTCTCTGAAAGTATCCACTCAACGTGCAGTGGCAGGAAAAAAGCACACAGATCTTCAGAACCATTAGAAAAGTGATAAGACAGAAAAAATCATAAAGCTGCTCTATAAATCCATGGTATGCTCACATCTTAAATATTCAGTGCAGTCTGGTCACCTAAATCCCTCCGCCCACATATCTATGTTTATATTTTACAGTGTGTCTGTCTGCTAGTCCATTTCTTCAAGAACTCCTCCTAAACAGTAAGAGCTAGGGCCACCAAATTTGTATGCAGCTTCCTCCTCTCCTAACGTAAAGCAAAAAGTCAGGGTTTGGTTGTGTCAGAAAAACCAGAAGCCTTGGGAAAAGGACAGTTTGTTGTGTTAGTCTATAAAGTGCTACCAGACCATTTGTTGTTTTTCAAATGTATCCTGTACAGACTAACTCGGCTACTCCCTGAAGTTCCATAACGCGGAACGGGAGGGGCTGCTGTTTGAAGGGACACAATATAAAAGTGAGCCTGCAAGGGGGGAGCACTAGCCTGCAGTGATCACTGGGAATAGCTGTACCACCACTGGAGAGGCTGGCAGGGCTAGGGCTCTCACCTTGGCTGCAAGCACACTGCTCCCCTGCCCCAAACCCTTTCCCTCTCCTTCCAACCCTGGGCTGCAGCGCTGGAGGAGAGAAAAGGCCTGTGATGGAGGGGACCTCCCGCCCTGGGCCCCGCCCCCTCCTCAGCCACCAACTCTCACTCTTGCACTCCCCCTTTCTCCAGCCTTCTGCACTCCCCCAATCCACATACCCAAGACCCTGCCATGAGTCCTGCACCCCCACAGTGCCAGCCCCCTGCCCTGAAGGACCCGGGCAACGCCAGGTAAGTCTGCCAGTGCACATGTGTGTATGTAAATGAATTGGAAAAGGTACAAAGAAGGACTACTAAAATGATTAGGGATATGAAATTGGAGGAGAGATTAAAAGGACAGATTTTTCAGCTTGGAAAAGAGACAATTAAGTGGGGATATGATAGACGTCTATAAAATCTTGACTGGTGTGAAGAAAATGAATAAGAAAGCGTTATTTAATCCTTCTCATAACACCAGAACTAGGGATCACCCAATGAAATTAATAAGCAGCAGGTTTAAAAAAACCCAAAAGGAGGTATTTCTTCACACAAAACACAGACAATTCGTGGAACTCTTTGCGGGGGATGCTGTGAAGGGTTTAAAAAACAAAAAACAAAAAAAACCACACCCACCAAACCAAAAAAACCAAACCAACCTAGATCAGCTCCTGGAGGACTGGCCCATCAGTGGCTATTAACTAGGATGGGCAGGGATGCAACTCCAAATGTTCCTAGCCTCTGTCAAAAGCTGAGACTGAAAGTGACGGGATGGATCACTTGATTACCTGTTCTGTTCATTCCTTCTGGGGCAGCTGGCATTGGCCACTGTTGCAAGACAGGATACTGGGATAGATGGACCACTACTCTGATTTAGTACAGGATAAAAATTATAATAAAAACGTTTAGCATGGAAACTCCAAATATAATCATCTCTCAAGATAGCAATGATGTTGAGATAACCTTGACAAATAATGCGTTTTAAAAGCCTTGGCCTACTAGGAAACATTTTTCTAAGTTTCCCAGTCACAAATCCAGTGTTCTGGAGCAAAGTCACTAAAACATAGTTACACAAACCTAATCCATAGACACTTTTCCCTCCAGCACACCCTACTTACTGTGGTCCTTGGTTAGTGGAGACTCAGAAATCAGAATTGCTTTCACATGAGTTCATGGGGAAAGGTTTGTGGGGGGGGGGAGGGGGGGAAAGCACTATGCTATTTCTCCAACCGCTCACCACTTGCTCTGGCCACTATAGTTTGTTGTGCCACTGTTCACTCCACCATTCTGTTGCAGATAGTTCAGCACCATCACCACTTGCTGCAACCTCTCATGGTGACCTCTGCAAATTGGTCTCTTGAGGTTTCAGCTCTCAATGATGGAATCTCATGGCTAGTGCAGGCTGGGCAGTCTCTTCCACAAAAACACTGCTTAGACAGGCTCTGGGACATTTCAGCTGCTGCCCTTTACTTATTCAATAAGGATAACCACATTTCATCACCAGGGCATTCAAGTGATTTGTAACCCAACACCAGCCAAAACTGATCACTTGAGCAACACACTGATGTAACTAGTTGACAATGGGGGCGGTGTGTGTGGAGAAATTTGCAGGGGGAGAGGGATGTAAGGAAATCCTTGACCAAATTGGTCTCTATGAGAGACTACAAAAAACACAGAGCAAACTTATGTGGCCTTTCCAGTGTAGGACTCCTCATACTACAATGCTTTGATGCTCTACAAAATGAGACTGCAGAAAATGGGAGATGTAATGGGTGACGGCAGGGAGGATTTAATATTCTCCTGAGTTATTTCTCCAAAGAAATTCTGGATTTGAATGGAGGTAGCAAACACCCTGTTCTCAGTAGGGATGTGAACGTGTAGTCGATGAACCGATAAGTAAAAGCTTTTAAATTAATGCTACAGATTACACGCACCCTCCTCCCCCACTTGCCCGCAAATTTTTTAGCAGGCTGGTCAGCAGCCAGGCTCAGTCCTGGTTTGTGACAGGTCTGGGACCTACCCCTGCTGCAGCTCTGCATTTAAAGTGTATTAGGAGCTGGGTGGGCAGGAGGCCCAGCTCAGTTCTGGCTCACACCAAGTCTGGGAGCCCAGACCATCCCCTAGACAGGTGCTGCTGCAACCCCGACCCAGGGCCTCTTTGTCAGAGGCAGCAGCACAGGGTGACAGGCAGTTGGTCCATCAGGGGAGCTGGTTTTTAAACTGGGTCCCCTCGCAGATCTGCTCCCACCTGGCATCCCGTGCTGCTGTCTCTGATGCAGAGGCAGCAGCGTAGAGTGGCAGGGATCTTCTAGGAGTAAAGCTGGGGCACACTGATTGCTGGGCCCGCCCCCGGGGACTATAGGATAGTTGAGTAACGGATAAGAATTCATGAGGTTACTTTACTATTCAATTAACCGATATTTAACATCCCTAGTTGTCAGCCCATCCAGGTGGCAGGACAACATAGGGAACTTTGGAACCTACACAGGCACACTGATGACAGTTCAACTGGAGTTCCATTTATTATAGATCATATGACCAAGTACATGCTTCCTTGACAAGACTCCACCTGTCCTGAGTAGTAGATTTTTAACACCAGAAGTAGCAGGACAACTTAGTTGGTGCTTCAGCATAACACAAAACATTGAATTTCAACCAGCCATTCCTGCCTCAAACCTGTAACTTCAAGAGTATCTTTAATAAAGCCACTGAATATTGATTTAGAATCCATGTGCCAGAGAATCTGCCACAAACCAAGGCAAAATGGTCCAATGGCTATTAGTGTAAACATTCCTGTCTTATTTCTAGTCTGAATTTCTTTGGCTTCAGCTGCCAATCACTGGATCTTATTATCATGTATTTGCTAGATTAAAGAGCCCTGGGTTTATCAGAAATCTTCTCGCCATGTAGGTGCTACTTCTAGACTGTGATCAAGTCACCTCAACTTTTGCTTGGGTCACCTAAAGGTCCTTTAAATCTGAGGGGTCATCGTGTTAGTCTGCACCTGCAAAAAATGAGTCCTGTGGCACTTTAAAGACACAGCGATTTAGGAGGCATAAGCTTTCCCGAGTGAAAACTACTGTGTCAGATGCAAAGCTGATGCCCACATAAGTCTCTTAGTCTTTAAGGTGCTTGTGAGCTCCTGCGTCCAGCCACACGGGCAGGCCAGGACTGGTGCCAAGGGACGCACGCTGCCTGTCCTCCGTGTTCATGTCGAAAACTGGGCCAGGAACTCGAGGTAGGCTGTCTTCTGGGGGGCGGCGGCCGGCACGAAGTGCCCCCCGGGGTGGGTGAGCACGACGGGCTGGACGAAGTGGGCGGCCAGCTGGCGGCCGAGGGCGGCGGGGATGACGCGGTCGGTCTCTCCCAGCACGTGGAGCGAGGGCAGGGCGATGGGCTCGCGGTAGTAGGCGCGGTGGGGCGCGGCGCGGCTGGCGAAGCCGGCGACGAGGATGGCGAAGCGGACGGGGGGGAAGCGCGGGTCGCCGCGCTGCTGCAGCGCGCAGACCATGGCGGCCAGCGCCGCGCCCTGGCTGAAGCCCAGCAGCCCGTCGAAGGGGCCCTGCTCCGCCAGCGCCCGGGACACCGTCTCCAGCGCCGCCTCCAGCCCCGCGCACTCGGCCGCGGCCTCCAGCGCGTCGAACACCGCCTCCCGCGGCCGCGAGAACCACCAGCCGCGGGGCTCGGCCGCGCCGCCTGCGGGGAGAGGCAGCACCAGGCCGGGCTGCAGCGGGACCCCCGGCCCGGCCGCCCCTCCGCCTCGCCCCGCCCCCGGTTCCTCCCTCCGGCCTCGCCTCTCCCGGGTTCCTCCCGGCCCCGCCCCCTCCGCCTCGCCTCGCCCCTCTCCCGGTTGCTCCCGCCCCCTCCTCCGCCTCCCGGCCCTGCCATCCCAGCCCCTCCGCCTCGCCCGCCCCCGCCCCTCAGCACCCCGCTTACCCTGCTCGGGCGGCGCCGGGACCGCGTGCGGGGCGCTCACGCTCACCAGCTCGGCGCGGCCCCGCAGCGCCTTGCGCAGCGCCCCGGTCCGCTCGTGGAAGACGCGCTGGTTCTGGCGGTAACCATGGAGACCCAGGAGCCGCAGCGGCCGCTTCCCCTCGGACATGGCGGGCGCGGGGACCGGAAATCCGGCTGCCCTGCCGGAAGTGCCCATGCCCCTGGGCGGGACCCGGGTTGCCATGGCACTGAAGCGGGGTTTGCATTGGCCGGCGCTTGCTGAGAGGCGGAGTCCGCCTGTCAATCTCGGGGCGAGAGGACTGCCAGGCCTGGTCCGGAGCCGCCCAGTCTGTCCCCCCGCGTTATCCCAGTGCCCCTCCCCCCCGCTGTCCACCACCAGGGCCCCAGGCTGCAGCACGGCCGGGTACCCCGCCCCCCCCACCCGGAGAGCGACGTCACCGGCAGCGCCGCCCCCCGCACGGGCTTGGTCCGCATCCCCGCGCGCCAGCGAGGCGGGAGCAGCCCTGGCCCGGTGCAAGGGCTGCAGCAGGTGACGGCGGCCCAGGCCGGAGGAAAAGCCGCCGCCGCCGCTGCCTTGGGGATTGCGCACACCTTGCACGGGGCCATAAATCCACCCCTCCCGTGCAGCGGGCACCGGTACAATGGTGACCAGTGGGGGCCCTGGCAGCCCCAGCCGCAGCCTGCGCAGCGGCCCACGTCTTCTGAGGGGAACAGAGCAGCGTGCGGGCCTGAGGTTCATCTTCCCCCCACAGCAGGGCGAGGACCCAGCCGGAACCTCGCCCCTCTGCCCCAGCTTGTGCCTCGCAGCAGCTCCGTTCACGAGACTGCTCAAAGCTCAGCGCTAGTTCCGCCTCTGCCACACATGGCATTTCAATGCAAATTAATCAAGGTCTGGGCACAGCTGATCTCAGGCCAGTGCCCAGGGAATGGTCCTTGGCACAAAAACCACAGATCCAGCTGGCCCTTGCAGGTAGAGGTGGAGAGGGGTAAGCAGCGAACCAGCACCCAGCCCGGCTGGGCCCTCCGCAGCATGATGCAGGTGGGGGTGCACCAGTGGCTCCCTACTCAGGGGGCAATGCAGGGGGCTGGTTAACATACAGTTTAACCAATTAACATTTTAAATGGGATTTTACATCCCTACTTTCAGGCAGCCTCTGTAGAGACACTTGGAGCTGAATGGCCAGACAGGGAGATGGTTCCCCAAGGCAGTGAGAGGCTCTGCCACTGCCTATGGTACCTGCTCTGGGTGTCAGAGACTCTGCAGGGCTGGGTTGGCCCCTTCTACCAGTATCCAAGTCAGAGACAGCCCTTCCTAAGAGCAATGCTGCCTGTGCTGGTTTCCTGGCTGGTAACTGCAGGGCTGTGCCTGCCAATGTCCCTGTGGCGTGGGAGTTCAGGGGTGTTCTGGCTGCAGTGAGGGCTGGTCTGGACACCTGCATTCAGTGCACTGCTTCCCCACACCAGCATCCGTGGGTGCCACAGGTTCAGGCAGCTCCCTCTACGGCGGAGAGAGAGAGAGAGAGAGAGCGCATTCAGGAGAGGATCCAGCCCAAAATTCTGCCAGCACCATCCCATCATCACACCTTGCTCCCTAATGCCAGCTACTGCCCTTCAAACACTCCCCTTGTGGCTCCTCCGAGGCAATCTTGCTCTCCTATCCATCCCTTGCAGAGCTTACATGCTGGAAGTCGTGTTCCCAGAGTGGATTTATGGACCGTTAAACCTCCCCTTTCATTTCCTAGGCAGATGACACCAATAAATGCTCACGCATTGCCCTACAGTGAACAAGTGACGGGCTGCGACACAGCCCTTTGTGCTGCTTCCGCTTATCACACTCTAGACAGGCACCGAGCAGCCGCCACTTGTTACAGAAACAGCTACAATAACTCAGAGGAGCGCCTGCTCCCAGTCCCATATCTCAGCAGGAACAGCCGAGACAGATCAGACAAGATTGCAGCTTCTCACAGCCGCTCCAGTCCTGCTGGCCCCTTAAATCACTTCTCAGCAAGTCCTTAGACACCAGCTCCCTGTGCTGTGGTATTGTGGCGGCAGCCGTAGTCTGAGCCCACCCCAGAGAGCATCCAATTCCGCCACACACGGTGGGGAGCGCGAGCACTCCCCAAGAGGGCAAGCCCCAGCCCCTGAATGGGCTTCAAGCAGCACTTGACCAAGGACTTGCTGCCTGAGGATGAAAGTCAGGACTCCTGGGGCCTTTGCTGCATGACCTTGGGTCATGAAAGCCAGCGCCCCTTTCCAGGCTGGCACAGGGGGAGTGGCTCCAGTTTCCCAGCACTGGGCCAACACCAAGTGTCTCATTATCACCAGCTACTGGCTGGAGCCGCTGGGTGGTGCTCTCAGCACACGGCAGAGCCCAGGCATGCAGGCCGAGCGGCCGCTTCCTTTGGCAACAGGAAAATCCAGCAAAGCAGGAGTGAAACTTGCCCCCAAAGGCTGCTGTCTCTTGCCCAGGGCTCTGGCACTGTCCCCTCCATCCCTAGGGAGCACCAGGTGCGGGGTGCGGGGGGGAGGGAAGGAGGGGCAGGCCAGGGTCTCCCATTCCTGCCTTTGTCCACATGCAGCAGGTACAAAGCTCTAAGCACCTGCAGTCCTCTGGTGGCTAGGTGCAGGCACCAAGGAGGGTGTTTCTCCTGGGCACAGGGTGAGGATCAGGAGAAGCAATGGCCTTGGTTGGGACAGGTTTATGGGCATCAGCATCAGCCAGAGAGAAACAGGTCTGGAGGAGGCAGCTGTGAGAGCCTGCATCTCCCCAGGGACCCTTCTTCCTTGCAACCCCATTACTGAGTCCCTCACCTGCGTGGGCTGGCTGGTGGTCCTCTGTGGCAGGTGGCTGGCATGGTTGGCTGTCCAGGGCCCCAGGGACTGGCTGGCGTAGAAATCCATGGGGTAAGTCTGCTGCCACTCGATTTCCTTCAGTGCCACGGCAGCCTGGCCAGGTGCAAAGTTGTGTCACCACCACAAAGGAACCAGCGGCCTCCATGGGGGGTAGCACGGCGAAGCGACCAGTGCACCAGCCCCTCTCAGCAGGTGCCGGGGGCTCATACCGCTCCTAACAGGCACTTTAACAACTTAGTATAATGGCTGGGAAAATGGCACTCTGATCAGCGTCTGCAGCCTTCCGAGGGGCTTGGTACTAAGAGCACTGCTGCAGGGAAGCTCGCAGCGCGGGGGTCCCTGGCTGGGCGCCACTGTGGGCTGGATTGTGTAGTAAATCACGACAGAGCAGGTGCTTGCTCTGCTGTGGTGGGGGGAGCACAGGACCCCAGCCCTGCAGTGCTCTGCGTGTGGCCTACAGAAGCCTGCGGAATGTGGTGCGACTGGCCCTGCCACCAGGCAGAGAACTACAAACGGGTCCATAAATCTTCCCGAAAATAAAGGGCTGGTGGCCCCTTCGTCCCTGTTGCTCCAGCAGGGGAGGCCCATTCACAGCCAGGCTCAAAGCTCCCCAGCTGTTCCCTGACTCAGTGCTGTGCCCAGCTCCCAGAGTCTCTGTCTCCCTCTTGGGTTGCCTGCATGGGGCCAGGAGAGCGGCATTAGGGGAGCTCGGGGCTGGCCAGGCTGGAGGTACAGCTGATTTCTGCTGTAGAACAAGTTCAGCCAGCAGAATGTCTGTTCCAGGCCCCAAGCCTTGTGCACTGGGGTTCTCTCCCAGCAGGGCTGGACACCGGCAGGCAGTCCTGGGGTTCGGGGCAAGTCCCCATCCTGCCTCGGCCAAGGGCTACAGGGAACGTCTTACCTCATAGGGTGTGAGCAGCGGCTTGCTGAAGGCTCCTCCCCAGTCGATGGACAGCCGGGGACAAGCCACCTGCACCCAGCTGGAAGGGAAGGACAGGGGCTACATCACCCAGCTAGTTCAGGCCTGTTCCACCAGCCCCCTGGGCATGGCTTGCACAACCAGGGGAGACTTGCTCATTCGCCCCCTGGGATTCCTGGGGCTAGGAACAGTGCAGGAGGCTGGGGCCAATGGGCAGCACCTTGCTCCGGCCCTGGCCCGCACAGGGGACTGTGGCACTGCCGTTGCTGGCACAACATGGTTTTTCCCCAGTGAGGGGCCTCTCAGAGCCTGCTGGTGCCCTAAGGTGTGCAAATCCCAGTGTGTGTGTGTGTGTGCGTGCATGCGGGAGGGGGAAACACAACAGGCTGCATTCGCTGGAGGGGGCCTTACAATGCGCCCAGTAGTAGCAAAGCTGGAGCCTCTGGGGGCCTTTAGCGGCTGGCTGGCTTTATGGCCACCCCCATATCTGAGGTGTTGCTGCCAGGGGCTCGGCCGGTCAGGGCAGGGGGGAAAGAGGGGCTCGGCAGACACGAGGGGAGCTCTGAAGCTGCAGAGGCCACAGAGCAAGTCCCGCCCTACGCAAAGACCAGCCCCGCGCTGTTTGTGCCTGTGACACGGCCCCAAGAGCTGTCCCCTCAGCCCCCCACTCAGCGAAGCAGCAAACAGCGCTTGGTGCTCGGAGTGTTTATTTCGGCTTGGCCTGGGCTGCATCCCATCGCCGGGGATCTGTCCTGCCGCCGTCATGCCCAGCCAAGCGAACGCGCCGCACCAAGCAGCCTGGCGCTCAGGGTGGAACAGGCAGGGCTAGAGGCCTCCCCCCAAGCACGGGGGGACATGGCCTGGGGCCACCCAAACCTCCCGTGCCAAGGCAGATTCACAGGCACCTTTACCAGGCAGCGGTGCTCTGCTCTAGGGGCCCACAGCACCGATGAAGGGGGTGACCTGCCGTGCCAGGGCCCGTGCGAGGGGCTGGTGGGCTCTGCAGACGCTTGCCTGGGAGAGGACGCCCTGTGGGGACAAGCGAGTGCAAAGCCGGGCCTCCAAGGCACAGGCCATGCTGGGAACAGGCGAGTGGGGAGGGGCTCGTGGCCATAGGAACCCCCAGGGCTCTCCCCTTCCGCCATATGGGGTCCTGGAGCTGGGCCACCCACTCGAGCTCCCTGGTGGCCGCCCCTCAAATCCCAGGGGCATCGCCTGGGGTCCCATGCCAAGCCGCTTGCCCAGGAGTCTCCGGCAGTCGAAGCCGAACCTCCTGCTGACAGGAACCAGAGCGTTTCCATGGGGCCTGGGTGCACTCCCGCGGCTGGGGTGTGCTGGGGAGTGGGGGGAAGGGTGCTGACAGACTGAGGAGGTGCTGGCCCATTGGGGACCCCACATATCGCTCAGGGCCCTGAGCCACTGCTTGGCCTGCCTGTGCCTAAGGCTGCTCAGCTGGCAGCACCTGCTGCTAGGCGTGTACCTGGGAGCAGGGACACCAGCCAGTGAGGCTCCTCCACCACCCCAGAGCGGAGCCAACGGCCTCGGGGCTCCAGCGCCCTAACGATGTCCCCGTGACCCGCCATCCACTCCCGCCCCGGGGCGCTCAGGGGCCTGGGGGGACACTCCTGTCCCTTATCGTAAACGAGAAATGCAAATTAAGCCCAGCAAAGTGCGCCTGCCTCTGGCTCCCAAAGCCTCCGGCTGCCCGGGCTCAGATGAGGCCACCCACAGCCCCCGTGCAGAGGGGCCGCCTGCACGGGAACTAAGCGCAAAGCACGGCACCTCCTACTGTGAGCACCTGCCCCAGCTGGGGCTGTCCCCCCGCAGAGGGCAGAACGGGCCTTGCCTTGCGAAGGGCAGGTGCGGGCGGGCTATTCTCCCCCCGCAGAGGAGCCAGGCCAGGGCTGGGGAGGGAAGGGAGTGAGGTCTCGCCTGGACAACCCGGGGCAGGGCTGTGGGAGGCAGCCAGGCAGGCCCAGGGACGGGCCGATGGAGGCAGAGCCAGGCCCACACTCACGCGTCCACATCGGGGAAAAGCTGCAGCTTGCTGGGGAAGATCTCGGAGAGCAGCACCCTGACGAACGGGAGGCCCAGGCCTTGGAGCCGCACCTCCAGGTGCTGTGGGGAAGGAGACCCGGGAGCGTTAGCAGAGCCCCAGCCCGGCCAGGGGCGCTTGGAAGCCCCCGCATGGCAATGCCTTGGGAACGGGCATCCAGCTTCCCCTGCGCCTGGCCAGCCAGAGCAGAGGGCTGTGACAAGCTGGGGGGCTGCCCAGGACAGCCGGACACAGCCCCAGGAGCACAGGGGGAGGCAATGCTGGGCGGCATGGGAAGGCCCCATCCCTGCAGCCCGAGAGCCACTGGGGATGGGCCCAGCAAGCAGGGGCTGGCATGATCCCCCTGGAGTCCCAAGTAGCAGCAGGACAAGCTCCCCCATCCCTGTCCCTCCCAGCAGCTCTGCTCCAGGCCCCCCAAGCCCCAGCTCAGCAGGACTGTCGGGTCCTGGTGCTGGCCCCCCCACCACACATGGGGGATACTAGGGCAGCCGAGCAGCTGGACCCCAACCAACAGCTTCCCTCAGCTCCACTGGCAGCTGTGGCTAATGAAGTAATTACTGCTCAACTACAACAATCTGTGCTCGTTAGCAGCAGCCTTGGCCTGAGCTGGCAGCAGCAGAGCCGGCCGGCTCCATCCTTCCCAGCTCAGCCATGCTGGTTGTCCTGCCTGCCAGCCACCCGCCATGGCCCCTTGCCACGCAGCCAGAGCTCCTGCAGGCCCAGTCTGCTCCCTTGGGGCCTCGGGGCCCAGTAGGGCACCACCAGCCAGCAGGGCTGAGAGCTGAGCCAGGCATCAGGCTGTACGTGCCCCTCGTCCATCGAGACCAATCCCCCCTCCAACCAGCCCCGGCCCTGCCCCTCCCTCACCCAGCGCAATCCCCTCCCGCCAGCTCCCCATCCGGCGTAATCCCCGCCAGCCCCGGCCCTGCCCCTCCCTCACCCAGCGCAATCCCCCTCCCCGCCAGCTCCCCATCCGGCGTAATCCCCGCCAGCCCCGGCCCTGCCCCTCCCTCACCCAGCGCAATCCCCTCCCCGCCAGCTCCCCATCCGGCGTAATCCCCGCCAGCCCCAGCCCTGCCCCTCCTCACCCAGCATAATCCCCTGCCAGCCCCCATTCCTCCCCTCCCCAACAAGCACAATCTCCTCCCCACCCCACCCAGCACAATCCCTGCCCTCCTCCCACCACAATCCCCTGCCAGCCCTGCTCCCTCCCCACCCTGGAGCACTCCCCATGCCAAGCTGCCCTGGCATAGTGCTAGTACACTCCCCGCCCCGCCCCGCCCCGCCTCAGCGCTGCCTGCTCACTGCCAAGCTGGGGCAGTTTTGTGACTCAGACCCGGGGAAGCTCCCAGCTTGTCCCCAGGGTGCAGCAGCACCCTGGGCATGACCCCAAGCTGGGTGCTGGGAATGGGGCACAGCCATGACCTCCCAGGGACGCAGCAGGCGCCGCTCCCAGCAGCTAGGTGCTGTCCCTGCCGGCCTGGGACACTACTGCTGCCTGACGCCTTGCAGGGCCAGGGGGACCCAGATGAGGCCAAGCCGGGGCAGCACAATGGGGAGGGCTGCAGTGGGCGCCTCAGCCCCAGGGGGCAGCTGCCAGGCCCTGAACGTGGCCAGGATGCAGCCCCCTTGGCACTGGGCCAGGACAGGGGAAGCAAGCCCACGTCACGGAACTAAAAATAGCTGAGAATTAATTGCTGTGCGGCCTGCGAGGGGCCTTTAATGAGGCCGCAGCTCTGGCGCCCTCACCTCCTGCTAATTGTCCTGCCAGCTCTGCCCCAGAGTTGCAGCCCCCCTGGACGACGGGCGAGCCAGGGCCGCAAGTCCTGATTCCTCAAAACCACCCCCCCTACTCTCCCTCGCCTCAGCCAGGCCAGATCCCCCCAGCCCTCACCACAACGCCTCAGCCGGGGGCAGGGAGCCCACCTGGCCAGCACCAAGGCAGCAGCGGGGCCTGGGGGCAAAGTGCTGCAGACCCAAGGTGAGGCCCAGGGCTGGCTCCCGGGCAGCAGAAGGCCCCAGAAGGGACCAGGGTGCAGCGGAAAACCCAGGTTCCCTTCCCACTCCTGAGTGCCTGGGGGAGGCCTGCGGGGAGCCGGATCCCCAGGCCCAGCCAGCTGCAGGGCAGGGGCGTCTCGGGCGGTACCTGCAAGATGGAGGGGGAGCCCTGGCGCCCCAGGGTGCCGAGAACGAGGCCCCAGGTGCGGGCGCGGGCAGCGGTGCGGATGGCCTCCTGTCGGGCGCGCTGCATGTGCTCGTGGGCGTAGTGCTCCCTGGACAAGACCTTGCTGTAGGGGTCGTACCTGTGCAGCAGACACAGGGCTGAGGGGAGGTACAGCTGGCAGTGCCTCCCGTGCAGCCCTCCCTAGACCCAGACCCTGGGGGAAGGTTGGAGCCTCCAGGGCATGGCACTCACAGAGCAGACACTACGTTCGGGAGGAGGGGGCTGACCCCCTCTTCTGGCAAGGAGGAGCCTGGAGCCAAGCAGAGGGCCCTGGGGGGTCTCCCCTCCCTGCTCTGGCTTGCTAGCTCTGCCATTCCCATCAGTCTCAGATGGCCAGGCTCTCCTCTGACTCCCACTGAGCTAACTGCCCTCCTCCACCCCATGGGGGCAGTGCACAGGCCAGGCACGCCCACGGACAGCTCCTGCCCTGGGCACTCAGGGCCTTTAGCGGTCCTGGGGCTGACACAACATCGCATCCCCCACCCTGCTGCAGCCACCTCAGGCCGCTCTGCCAGCACCGCCTCGCCCTGCCCGGGCCGAGGACAGAAGCCTGGTTCCTCTGACCCAGCAGGCCCCAGCGCGGGGAACGGACTCGGCCCGGGCCCGGGGGCGCTCAAGCCCAGCTCCGGGGCAGGGCGCAGCACAGCCGGCTCCTCGTCGCCCGCCCCAAGGCTGCAGCGCGGAGGCCAGGCCACTCGCTCTCCCCCTCGTCAGTTATGCAGAAATCTGTGATTTGTTGCTTTGTTTGACGAAGAGAATTTTAATCAAATCCCACGTGGGCTGCAGCAGCTTCCCCAGCCCCATAAACCGGAGGCGCCTCTCCCGCTAGTAACAAACGACCTACTAAGAAATTCCGATTCCACCAAGCGGGCCAGCCTTTTGCTCCTGATCGTTCATCTGCTTTCAGCAGCCTCATCATCGCATTTTATGGCCTCTGCCTGCAGCAGCCGGGAGTTTAATGGCTGCACCTCAAAGAGCTTTCACAGGTACTTGTCAAAATGTTTATATTCAGCTGGAGTAAATGGCTGGTGTTCATCTCACCCCCTCTCCTGGTCCTGCTCCTCGTGCCCGAGTGCAGAGGGGCTGGAGTGCCTTGCTAGGACGTGGGGGGTGGAGGCCCTGGGCCCAGGTCTGCTCCAGGAGCAGGCGCCCCCCACGCCCAGCACGGCAGCGGCCCGGCTGCCCAAGCACCATGGGGCGCTGCAGCGCGGCTGGCGAAGGCGCTCTCCTCCGCGGGCACAGCGTACCCTTGCCCGCAGGAGTGGCAGAAGCTCTCCTGGCCGGAGCGCTGTGCACACGGGCACTCCCCCAGGCGAAGGTACCCACATCACCTGCAGCGGCTCCTGGGAGCAGGCCTGCTCGTGGTAGCCCAGTGTCTCTCTCCTTGCCCCGCCATGCTGTCCGGGGGGCTCTGCAGAGCGGCGGCTGCTGGCTTCCCCACCCTGACTCTGGCAGCCAAAACGCTAAAGGCAGCAGCGCTGCCACAGCTCCCATGTGGGGATGGGGGGTCCGGGGGGAGCCAGTGGGAGCCAGGCCCTAGCGACAGCCAGGGGTGGGATGCCCAACCAGAACTGGGAGGGAGGGGTCCAGGAGAGGTCTGGCTGTACCCACGCAGGAAATCCCAGAGCCACCCCCAGCAGTGCCCCCCATGTGACGCTGGCTGCAGTACCTGTAGGCAGGGACGCTGGGGTTGGCGATCATGACCGACTCCAGGTGGAAGCGCCCGTCCCCCAGGTACCTATGGCAGGCAGAGAAGAGCTCAGGGAAGTGGCCAGGCTGATCTGACGCCAGCCGACTGCTGTGCCCAGCCAATCCCAGCGTTTGGCCCGGCCCGTGCTGAGCGGGACAGGAGCAGAGCAGCGCAGAGCGCAGAGCAGCCCTGCGCTCGGACTTACACACACAGCCCCCAGCGAGGCCACAGGGCAGGGGAGACCCAGCTGGCGAGGGGCTGGGACTGCTCGGCCCGGCCTTGGGTCTGACTCACAGATGGAGCCCAACCAGCCCCGGCGTACATGGGAGCAAGATGAGCAACACAGCAGGGCCTTTGTGGGTCCCAGGCCCCTGCTGCCAGTGGCGGCAGGTGGGAACAGGGGGGCCATGGCACTTGGTGCCTGCATGGGGGGACCAGCTCTGGGCTCTCCAATTCAGGCTGGGGCCTCGCGTCTGCTGCTATGGCCGGGGAACGGTTTGACCAGCCCCACAGCGCCGCGGTACAGACCCAATGGAAGCAGCTTGTCTGTCGCGGTGGGACCCCCCTCTCCCAGCCGGGGCAGCCAGGCCCATGGGAGCAGCTGGTCTGCCCATGGGCTGAGTGCTCGGGGCGGGTTCTTCCCAGCCCTGAGTGATGAATCTGCGCTGACCTGTGGGCCAGGCTCCATCGTGAGCAGAACCCGGCCATGCTACGCTGCCCCCTCGCACACCTCCTGGCCCCACCGACACGGTGGCACCCGGGCACAAGACAGCCGCACCGTCCCCTGCGTACCAGACAGGGACACGAGTCAGGAAGCCACGCGATTTCCACTCCCACTGCTCCGCCTGGGCTCCCCCTCCTGCTGGGGCCAGGAGAGGCCTCCATTCTCCACCCACAAGCGGCTCGGTGCAGGGTGGGCCCATGTGCCGAGCCTCAGAGCTGCTCAACAGCTCCGTCTGGGCACAGACATTTCTGCTTCCTTTTCTAATCGGATTTCAAGTCAGCAATTACATTTCAAAGCCTTTCACTCAGCTGCCCTAATGGAGTGAGGGCTTGGAAAATGAATTCAGACGCAAAACTTGACTAGATTTTGCCCTTAATTGGAGAATGACATTTTGGAAGATCAAAGCTAATTTGTCTGCAAAAGTTAGCCCCAGAGACGGGCCTAAATAAGAAAATAACTAAGAAAGGAGCAGGGGGAGTCGCGCAGGTACTGCCACCAGCACCACAGCTGGGACTCACCTGCAGCAGCAGGACACTCACATCTGCAATGGAACAAGAGCCGAACTAGAAGAGAGCAGGGCCAGGAAGGGAGCTGGTTTTGAAAAGCCCAGCTCTCCATGAACAAGAGGTGGAGTCTGAATTCCCCTTCCCAAGAGGGTGGGAAATTGGAAGGCAACAGGTTTAATACTGATTGAAGGAAGCCCATGACTAGCCGGCGGAACTCACCGCCACAAGAAATGACGGGGCAGGAGCTCAGCTGGACTGCAGCAGGAAGCAGGCATTTACTTGGCTAGTTCCTTAGGACACGGTTCTCCACTGCAAGGCCCACAGGCCAGTGGCGGCTCCCATGGACCCCAAGCGTAGCTGCCTGTCAATCGTGATCTCCCTGCCTGTCCCGACCCACGCTGCTCCCAGAAGCAGCCAGCACGCCCCCATCCCCGCGGCCTCCGGGGGGGGAGGGAGCAGAGGTCTCCAAGCTCGGACGACTTCTGCCTACAAGCACCGCCTCCCACAGCTCCCATTGGCTGGGAACGGGGAATTGTGGCCAATGGGAGTTGCAGGGGTGGTGCCTGCAAAGAGGGGCAGTGCGCAGAGCCATGTGCTCCCTCGGGCATGTTGGCCTCTTCCAGGAGTGGTGTGGGGCTGAGGCTGCCCCCTCCTCCACCCTGTACCCCAAGCCTCAGCCCTATCCTCTCCCAGAGCCCAGCATCCCATATGCCTCCTGGGGGGACTGTATGCTCTGTGACCCGGGGTCCCCCTGCGCTGGGATGGGAGATTCTCACTGACTCTCCCAAATGTGGATTAACCCAGACACCCAGGCTCAGCCTCCCAGGGGGAGAGACAAAGGGAGGAAGGCGGAGACCAGCACCTGGCTGGGAGGCAGGGCCTGGGAGGGAGGCAGTGGCTGTCTGGGAAGCATGGAGAGAGGAGGCTAAGCTGGGGCCTAGGGGCGATGGACCCCTAACCCTAGGGTCCAAGGCATCCTGGCCCCGGGCCCTGTAGCCACATCACATATGTGCTGTGCTGTATCCTGAAGGAACAATAAACCCCTCTCGCTTCTATGACTGGCGGAGTCTGTTCTTGCTGCTATGGGGCTGCAGGATTTGGGGGAACCCCGACTGCGTCATCACACCTCCCGCACCCCAACCCCCTGCCCCAGCCTGCTGTCTCCCCTGCCCCAGCCTGCTGTTCCCCCTGCCCCCAACCCCCTGCCCCAGCCTGCTGTCTCCCCTGCCCCAGCCTGCTGTTCCCCTGCCCCAACCCCTGCCCCAGCCTCCTGTCCCCTTGCACCCAAACTTCCTCCTACACCCCAACCTCCTGCCCCAGCCTGCTGTCCCCTGCACCCAAACTCCCTCCTGCACCCCAGCCCCAGCCTGCTGTCCCCCAACCCCTGCCCCAGGCTCAGCCCAGAGCCCCCTCCCACTCTGCCAACTCCTTGGTCCCCACCAACAGCCTGCATCCCCCTTTCCAAACCTGCCCCAGCTGGGTGACACCGAGTGATGGTGGGGGGAACGGAGTGAGCAGGGCGGGACTTCGGGGAAGGGGCGGGGCTGGTTTTTGCTAGGGTGCCCCCCCCCGCTCCAGAGATAGAGAAGAGCACTGCTTTAGGCACAGAGAGTATTTCCTGGACAACTCTGACCCCTTGAGCTGAGCCTGGGATGCCCCAGGGCTGAGGCGGCTTCCCCAGCCAAGCCCTCGTTAGGAAACGAAGCCAATCCCGCATGTCCCCCCCCCCCACCATGGCCAGGCCACTCCTTGTGTCCACTTGGGGGCTCCTGTTCCTCCCTTGGGAGCAGATGGTGCTGGCGGCTGCCCGAGCAGGGTGCTGGGCTAAGGGGAGCCCCTCTGGGCAGAGCTGCTCTCCCCTCCCCATGCTGCAGAACCCACCAGACCCACCCCCCCTCCATCCTAGCACAGCGCACCCAGAGCCTGCAGTGCAGAGCCAGCGAGGGGCAGCCATAGATCTGAGCACAGGCAGCAGGTGCTCCCCCGGCTCTGGGGAGAGAGGGGCAGCATGGAGCAGAGCCCGGAGCCACGGGGAGCTGGGGCCCTGCCAGAGGTGGACTAGGAGGGGAAGAGCAGCAGGCCCAGCAGTGTGAAGGACAGGGGGCATGGGAGGGGCTTCCCACTCTTGCCACTGTCACCATGATCCCATGCACCAAGGGGCCAGCGTCCCCGTGTGGGCTGGGGTGAGACACACCAGGCTGCTCCGGGAACATGCCCTGTTCCACACAGAGAGCCCAGCCTTCCCCGCCGAGATCCCTACGCAGCCCACTCAGTCGTGGCCCATGCTACCCCCCCAGGGCAGGCACTGCCCCTGCTCCACTCCACGCTCCCAGGAAGGCTCAAGGGGCCGCACGAGCTGTGGGTCGCACCGAAGGCATGGTCAGCACAGCTCTGCCTGGCCCCCTGGGGTGGGGTCCTTTGTTTATTTATTCTGCAGTCACTGTATTCACAGTACATTAAGCATTTCCATTACCTAAAATAATTAGGCCATAGGAAGCGAAGTGCTCCCTCTAATTTGCTGTCCTTAAATAAAATTAATGGTGCTGTGATGTTGGGGCCTGACCATTCGTCTTCTCCAATTATCCGCCCGCCTTTCCATCTATTATCTAGTCTGATCTACGACTCAATTATTCCTTCCGCGCTACCAGCACAAGCCACTCTGTGCAGAGTCCGCCAGGCCAGTCCTGTCCCCCACAGATCTGGCGCTCAGGCTATGTCTACACTGCAGGCTTCCTGCGCAAGAAGCTTTTTGCGGAAGATCTCTGCAAAAACTTCTTGCACAAGAGTGCATCCACGCTGTAAAAGTGCAATGAAAAAGCAATGGGCTTTTGCGCAAGAGAGCAACCAGACTGCACGGACGCTCTCTGGAAAGAAAGCGCTGATTGCCATTCACAGAACGACCACCAGGGCACCTGGGCTTTTTTCGATGGGGGTTTTTGGCGCAAAAAGAGGCAGTTCCCCATCCCCACACACCTTTTTGCACAAGAGCTCTTGCACAAAAAGGAGTTATTCCTCGTAGAAAGAGTAACTCTTGTGCAAAACCCCCTCCGTTCTGTCGTTTTTCTTGCACAAAAACGCGCTTGAGGTGTGGACGCTCTGCGAGTTTTTGCACAAAAACTCTGCAGTCTAGACATAGCCTCAGAGACCCACCTCTGACAGAGTCCCTGCTCCGCTCCTGGCACCCTAGAGCCCAGGGAAAAGACAGTTCCCAGGTGCCGTAACGGCTGTCCTTCAAGATGTGTTGCTCATTCCACGGGAGGCGTGTGTGCCTGCCATGTGCACTGGTGCTGGAAGTTTTCCACAGCAGTACCCACGGGGAAGGCTGCAGGATCGCCCAGCCGAATCCGGCATTGGCCCTTGTCAGGGAGGTGAGGGCGTACAGTGCGGCGAAGGCATGCCCTGCTGACCAAGCCGTTGCCCAACATGTCCTGGGCCGGGAACGCCGCTGCTGAAGCCTATGCCCTGCTCGAGTGTGCCCGCTCAATGGGTAGCGGGGTCACAGCGCGCACAGGTACACCCGCAGCGGCCTGGTCCTGGCCAGGTAAAAAGCCAGGGCCCATCACACACCCGAGTGACGGCTGTGGCGTAGTGGGGGGCTGTCTGCTCTGTGACCCGGGGTTCCCCTGAGCTGTGATGGGAGAATCTCACGGACTCTCCCAAATGTGGATTAACCCAGACACCCAGGCTCAGCCTCCCAGGGGGAGAGACAAAGGAAGGAGGGTGAGACCAGCACCTGGCTGGGGGGCAGGGCTGGAAGAGAGTTTTAGTTTCTGTCTGGAATCATGGAGGAGGCAGCCTAAGCAAGTGGCTGGGATTTAGGGGCCCAGTCTCCCCCGTCTCAAGGCGGGCTGAGGCATCCTAGGCCTGCCCTGTAACCAGATGACATCTATGCTGCGCTGTATCCTGGAGAAGCAATAAACTCCCTCTATTCTACTGGCTGGGGGAGTCTGTTCGTGCCATTACGGGGGTGCAGGAGGCGGGGAACCCCACGCGCCGCCACAACGGCCTGTCGGGTTTGGGACAGAGACGGGCCCGGCTGCAGGCTGACACTTTCGGGAGAGGCCGGCTGGGGACGGAGTGGAACCTGGTCCTTACGGAATACGTACACCGCAGCGCTGACGTCAAGGCTCCAAGTTCAGAAACTCGTTACCGCCACGAGGACGGGCACCATCCAGAACAGATGAACCAGGAGCACATGGCCAGCAGTTCAAACCAGGAGGTGAAAGGTTAACTGGCTAACCGGTTACCTGCTGCAGCCCCAGCCAGTTAACTGGTTCAACGATAGACCTGTAATAGTTCTGATCAATATTTACATCCCTAGTTCAAATGAGGGGCCAGAGAGCCTAGACAGGACCAGGTTCCAATCCCATGGCGGAACCAGGGTCTGACCAGGAGAAAAAGCCGGTCCAGACCCTTGAGGAAACTGCCCACCCTGTCCCAGGAGACAACCACGTGGCCCTGCCCTGGGGACGGAAGGCGGAAATGGGCGCCAAATGCACCTTGAGGGCGGAGCGCACCAACCCCTGGTCCTCGAGACAAAGCAGGTAATCCAGGATCGACCGGGTCGGGGCCTTCGCTGGGGAGATGCCATGGACGGCCGCTCACCGCACGACCCTCAGCCACTCGGCCGGGCAGCTCTGCCAGCTCAAGGGCTTCCTGCTTTCAAGGAGAAGGCAGCAAACACCTGCCAAGCAGGCCTGCTCCTCTGCGTTCAGCTGCGCTGTGGGGGGCAGGGACGTGGGGCTGGGATGAAGGTGGTGGCTGTGGTTCCGAGGCAGGAGTGGCAGTGGCCACGGAGGAGGGGGGGGGCCACCGCAAGCTCCACAAACCAATGCTGATGGGGCCACGCCAGCGCTAGCTTGACTCTCTGTAGGACTTTGCTGAGGAGCAGAAACGGGGCAAATGCACCAGGCAGATCCCCTGCCCAGGACAGGAGAAGGCCTCTGAGGGACGCCGCGCCCAGGCCCCTCGGCCCTCACCTCCAGGGAGGCCACCCTCTGGTGAGCCATGGTGTCTGCCTGAGGCACGGCAGGGGAAGGGCCTGTGATCGCCCCATCCAGGGATGAGGAGGAAGGGGCCACTTCCAGCGCCTCACTCAGCACCCTGGGTACCGGTGCCGAATCTGAGGGGCTGGTGGAGATCCCAACCCCAAGAGCGCCACGCACACGCCCCCCAACCCGCTTGCCCGAGACCCCTGCTACCGACTGGGCCATGTGGGACGGGTGGGGAAGGCTCCAAGACGACCAGCGGGACCGTGGGCCCTGGTGCCACTGCACCGGTTGAGGTCCCACCCGGAGGGGTTGGTCCAGCGCCAGCAGGGAGTCCCACACGGAGAAAGGGCCGGAGTCCATGCGCCCACTGCTCTGCGACCATGAAAGAGCATTAGGAGCCATGCTGAGCCAGGGACCATGAGTCCGGCCTGTGTCTGGCAGCCTCCTGGTGATCACAGGCCAGGGAACAGCCCCGGACCCTTCCCTGCCTGAGTCAACGCTGAGATCTCACCATGCCAAGCGCGGGCTCCCCCTAGAAGATGGAGTCACCGACCCACGTGCTGGTACCAACGAAGACAGTTCTTGTGCGTGTCCTGCAAGGCCCCCAGCACGGAGGGCACCTGGATGTGACCAACGGTCCCGCTAATCTTTTCCATCCAGCGTGGATTTCTCCATTCATGTGCAGAATAACGTTTATGTGCACTGAGGCATGTGCCAACGTGCACCCCATTTTTCTGGGAGAGGGCTGAGCGCCCCCATGTCCTCCTCAGCTTTGCTGCTGCCGAGGAGGGGGAGCAGTGCGACTAGTGGGCAGTGCCCTCTGGGTGCGCCAGTGCCGGGGCTAGGACCGACTCCATGAGGAGGGCTCGCCGTCGAATGTCCCACTCCTCAGTCCTAGGCTTGGAGGACTTGCAAGTGCTGCACCTGTCGCTGACATGAGCCTCACCGCGCTCCTATGCGGTCACTGGCCGTTTGCCAGAATCGCGAGGTTTAAACCCCGAGGGTCGGGCCTGCCGGATCGGGATCGACCAGCCAAGGCTGGAGCAGAGCCGTCCCGACGCACCGTCACTGGCGGCAAGACGGAACGGGGGGGGTGCACAGAGTCCCTCACGCCCGCCAGGGAGGGGCCGCTCCAGGGCTGCTCGACGTGATCCCCTCTGGCACTGCTGGGCAACGCCTCCGGCCCGGTGCGTGTGCACCCTAACAGACACGCACAAGCGCTCAAAGAGCCGCCCAGGTTTCTGTTGCTGCAGGCACAAGCTCTGTACCCCTGACCTAGATGTGACACCCGCGGGTCAGGTGTTGCTCCGCCGTTAGCCACCCCCGGCCCGCGGCTGCAAGGGAGCCGTGACAGGCCGAAGGACAAGACGACAGAGGATGGGGTCAATAGCTAGAGCAGGGTCGCCAACCTTTCTAAGCACAAGATCACTTTCTGAATGTACGTGCAACCCAGGACCTACCTCAGACCCAAATACCCCTGCCCCACCTCCTTCGTGCCCCTTCTCACTCCGTCCGCCCTCCTTCCCCCACCCTCCCTCCCTTTCTCCAGGCTGGGCAGAGGGTCGGGGCGCAGGCTCTGGTCTTGGGCCAAGGGATCTGGAGTGTGAGCCTGGGCAGGGAGCTGGGGATCAAGGGGCTCAGGGCTAGGGCAGGGGCTTCAGGTGCGGGGGGCAGTTCATGACTGGGGCCGGGGTTTGGGATTCTGGCTCCAGCTGGGCCCTGCTGACCTCAGGTGGCTCCTGGGTGGTGCAGGGGGGCTAAGGCGGCTCACCCTGCCCTGGCCCTGCACCCTCCCAAAGCAGCCAGCAAATCCCTCCATCCCAAGCCCTGGTGTGCCCCCTCCCATGCTTTCTGGGGAGATAAAATACAGGGTGGGAGGGGGCACCCTGACATCAGCAAGCAGGAGGCTCCCGGGGGAGGGGCAGCTCCAAGGCAAAGGGCAGGAGGGGCGCAGCTGTAGGGGGAAGGGCAGCTGAAGTGCCGGCACTTGGCAGCCTCTTGGCCGAACCAATCAGGATCCCGGCAGCGGCCCCAAGATCTCCCGGTAGATCCCGATCGACTGGCTGGTGATCGCTGAGCTGGGCAAGCCAGGGCCGCCAGCGCAGACCCCCACTTGCAGAAGCCCTGGCCTGTGCCCCCAGCTGCGCAGGACCCTCTCCATGAGCCAGGCTGGGACATCTTGTGAGCAGAATGGGCAGCAGAGTCCTCCCTGCCCTCCCCTTCCCGAGACTGGAGTAGCCAGAGCTCTGCCCACAGCCAGCCCGGTGCCCTGCTCTCCACAGCGCCCCTGCTGGGAGGCCAGGACTGGGGAGTGAGGGCCCCCTCCCGGACAGTGCCCCTGCTGGGAGAGGCCAGGACTGGAGGAGTGAAGGCCCCCTCTCCCCGAAAGTGCCCCTGCTGGGAGAGGCTGAGTGACAGCCAGTGCCCTGCCCCCTCCCACAGCGCCCCCTGCTGCAGGCTCCTGGCGCAAGCGTAGCTGAAAGCAGATGTGTCTGAGCACACTGCCTGGTACTTACACGACGGCGTCCGTGTCCGGGGCCAGCCGGGGGGACGTGCAGCCCAGGATCTCGCCTGGTGACAGCGGCTTGCACTGCGGGATGCTGACCTTGTACTCGGAGCGCAGCTCCTGGGATGCTGCCTGAGGGGAAGAGCTCAGGGTCAGAGCCCCGACGTGGGGGACGGGGCCCAGGGTAGGCTAAGCTGAGAACAAATGGCCCCAGGGGGCTGAGGGAGATGGAGGCATGGAGCGGGGTGTGCTTGGAACAGCGCACAGGGCAGTGCCAGACCCCCAGCACAGCCAGGGCACTCCCAGCCCGGCTCATCACACCTCCACAAAGCCCCTGAGCCCGTGCCAGCCTCCAGCAGCGGGCAGTGCATGCCGGGAGGATCCAGGGCGCAGGCAGGGGTGGCAGGGCGAGGTCTCCAGGCTGGGCGGAGACTGGGGAGATCAGCCGGAGCAGTGAAAACTGGCCCCACCTCGGGGAGGGACGTGAGCCAGGTGCTGGGAGCTGCTCACAGACGCATCAATTAAAAGACAAGAGAAAACGTTTAACGCTTCAGTGGCCCCATGTTTAGACAGACGCGGCTCAAGAGGCTCATTCATCTCTCGGGTCTTGCTGAGCCGGCCACTCCCGAGGAGCAGCTAATCCGCAGCCAGCGCCTCCCCTGCCACTGCCAGCCACGCAGCAAAATGCCAAGCGCTCGGCTGCCTGCCCTGACATTTACCAGGCCGGCTCCCCGTGCGGGGGGGCACGGCCAGGAACCATTGATCAGAATTAGTGCAAAGCACTTGGCAGGAGGGGCTATTGCAGCTCCTCATTGGAGGGGAGCTGGCAGCTCTGGGCAACCACCCAGGCTGGAAAGAGAGACACCACTAGACAGGCACGCATCCTGCCCGGCACCTCCCCCCTGGCAGCTCTCCCCCCCCAGAGCTGTGCACCCTGCCCAGCACCTCCCCCCCCAACAGAGCTGTGCATCCTGCCCGGCACCTCCCCTGGCAGCTCTCCCAGAGCTCTGCACCCTTCCCGGCACCTCCCGCCCCAACAGAGCTGTGCACCCTTCCCGGCACCTCCCCACCCAGAGCTGTGCACCCTTCCCGGCACCTCCCCCACCCAGAGCTGTGCACCCTTCCCGGCACCTCCCCCAACACACACACACAGATAGGCCCCCTCCCCTGCCTGGGCACATGCCATGTTGTGTTCCACAGCTCAACCGGGCCGGGGCTGAAACCCAGCACGGAGGGCGTGCTGCGTCTCCACCCTGCGCCATCTTAGAGCCCTTCAGGGTGAAGTGGTGTGAGAAAAACAAGCTCTTCCCCTCCCCTGCTTTCATCCTGACAATGTGCCCAGAAGCCTGGGAGGGCGTACACCCCTCACCCAGTGACACTGCAACATGCAGGTGTAGGGCCCTGGCCGACGCGCTTGCCCAGGAGAGGCGCGTGCGAGTGAGCTGTCAGTTACGGGCCGATCACAGTCCCAGCTGTGCTCCTTACAGTCACTCAACCCGTTAACCCTGGGAGCACAGAGTTTGCCCCGCAGGTACCAGCGAGGATGCTCCAACGTGGGCTCACTACTGATGGCCCAGCGCAGGAGCCCCAGGCAGCCAGGCGGAGTGGGGCGGGGAGCCCAGGCCTAGGTGCCAGCCCGGCCCCACACCCGTCTCACCTGCAGTGCGGAGACGAACTGGATGGTGCTGACGAGGGCCAGGCAGGCGCCCTTGGGGAAGTTGAACTGGACAGTTTCCACAAAGTGGGCCGTGTCGATCTTGATGTCCACGAACACATAGAGCATCTTCACGCCCCGTGTGGCGTCAATGGGAACTAGGGCCAGGGAGAGAGACATGAGCTACCCTGCCCCCCAGCTCTGCCGGCACACGGGACACAGAGCCTCTCTCAGCCCATGCACGGGCCCTGGCGGGGGACAGAGCTAGCACGTGGCTTGCGCACGGCTGCCGAACGGCGCCCAGGGCCTGGCCTCCAGGGCCCGAGTGCAGCTGTGTCGCTTGGCGCGAGGCTGCCCCACCCCACAGCACCATACTGGCTTGCAGAGCAGCAGGCAGCCCCCAGCCCGGCTCCTTGTGCGCTGCTGTTCGGTTCACAGGCAGCCAGCGCTCCCAGGCCCAGTGGCTGAGTCAGCCAGGAGATGGTGCGCGAGCCCCTCGGCGTGGCCGCGGCGCGGCAACGGGAAGCAGCACCCGGTCAGTTCTCCCTGGTAACAGCCGCCCAGAGAATCGATGAACACAAATCTAATTACCCGGGTGCGAAGGAGCCCGTGTCACCACGATGAAGCGACTAATTAAAGAACAAGGGGTCCCATCGATCACAGCTCCGCGCTCGCCGGCCGTGGCACTAGGAAGTGCCAAATGACTCCTGGCCGGGGGAGGCTGCAGGACCACAGCGGCAGATGTGCCCGTGTCCTTCACGGAGCACAGGGGTGGCACGACCGCCAGGCACAGCCCGCAGGAACTGACCGGGGAGAGGTGGCAGGAGTAGGGTCACCAGCTCTGCCCAGAGCAGCCTGGGCATCAGCCAAGGGAAAGGCCGGCAAATCAACGGGGAACCCAGTACGGGGGACAACAGCCAGCGGCTGCACTGCATAACACCCCCTCCTCCCGGCTCCTCGTGGGACCAGACCCTGGTCCAGACCCCTCTCCGGGACCAGACCCCTCTCCGCACCACTGGGGCCAACCCGAGGGGAAGCCAGTGCTTCCGCTGCCCGGCCACCGGCCCCTGGGGAATCCTACAGCCCCAGAGGGAGACAGCCCCGTGCCCATGGCTCCCATGCTGAGCAGGACCAGGCTCAGGCTGGCCAACGGGCCCCAGGGGCTGCGACGGCCCCCGCACTCTTCCCAAGTCGTGGCCACGCCAGGGTTAGGCCGTTAGTCGGCCGTGCAGAGCTGTGTGCCCAGGAGAAGGGCTCCCATCCAGCAGTGGCTGCATTGCCCTGGCAGGGCTCCAGGAGAGCCCAGTGCCCAAAACAGGCACCACTCACGTGCCTGGGGAGATGCTCAGGAGAGACCCCCCTTGGACTGGGTCTGCAGGCAGGCAGCAGTCACCCCCCTCCCCCCGAGCCTGTTAATCCACCAGCTGGCGCAGAGCAGGAGCCTCTGTGCTCCCAGGCCGCTGACCCCACGGCTTGGACTTGCTGCTGCGGTGCAGGGACAGCCTGGCAGGCGCCCATCACCGCGGGTCGCGCGCATGGATGTGGCCTGGGGCCCTCGGCTTTCAGTCCTGTGACCCAGGAGTCCTTTCTGCACCTGTAAGCACCCCTCCTGCGGGGGCCCACGACGCAGCCAGGCGAGGGACCCGCCCGGACTCCCCCTCACCCTGCCCGCTGTCATCCAGAGCGGCAGCTCCGCGGAGCCACCTTAAAACCCTCAGCGGCTCATTGTTATTTTTGGGCTGATTCCACCCTGGGTGGACTTCAAAGTTCCCAGCATCTGGGACAGCAGCGCAGTTTCCATGGCAACCGAATCCAGGCTCCCCTCCCACCTCGGGAGCGCAGAGCCGCCTCCTGGCCGCCCTCCCGGCCCCGGCTACTGCCACCCCCCCAGCTCCCACTGTTCTCGCGGGGCCGGGGCGCGGGCAGGCGGCGCGTTCGAACCCAGGCCTCAGGCCCCGTGGGGAGACGGCACCGACCTGCCTGCCGGGCTGGGGAGGGCACTGCGCAACCTGCATCAGGGCCCGCCCCAGTCTGGCCGGGGCCGGGGCCCGAACACAGACACACCCAGGCCCCAGGACTGGCGCAGGCCCTTTTCTGGGCAGCAGCTGGAGGGCTCCTCGGGGCAGGGGTGCCCAGGGCCGCCTCCATCTGCCAGGCAGCCCCCGCCCCATGCCCAGGCATTCAGTATCTCAAGGCCCCGCCCAGACCCACGTGCCTGGCCTGCTCTGCTGGACCAAGGCCTTGTGCCCGGAGCGTGGCTGTAACACGTCACACGGGGCTGTTGGGGGGGCACCGCTCCCCAGGGCCACTGGTGATGGTAGCAGCAAGGGGGGGTTGCTCTCCCCAGACCACGCCGCACCGTGGAAGCCACAGCCCCTCCAGAGCAGGGAGCACAGTGGGAGGGGGACTGACTTGGCACTGCTGCCTCCAGGGGGTCCTGTGCCAGGGAGGGACCCTCCCTCCCCTGGGAGGAAGCCTGGGTCCCACTGGGGGGCCATACCCCCCTCGCCCCAGCTTGGGCCAAAGTGACCGGAGCCTGCAGCTGGCGCTGGTCCAGTGGAGGCTGGAGGAAAGGTCTCTATGCGAACGGTACCAGTGTTTTCCAACTGGGAGCGCCGCCCCGTGTGCCAGCCGCTTTGGGCCCCTCCACATGCCCAGCTGGTTGAGTCTCCCCCTCCTCCGTGCGCCAGCCACTTCAGGTCCCCCGCAACCCCTGGGGCACATGGCATGGTCTGCAGCTCAGCCAACCCGAGCCGGCCCTCTTGCTCCCAGAACATGCCCTTGGGCAGCAGCCCCAGATCATCCCGTGGCCGGGGGAGCTGGTGGGCACCACAGCCGGGCGCCCATGGGAGCGAGCGCCAGCCCTGGCTCCCCACAGGGCCCCGGTGGCCGGGTTTGCTGCCACGCTGCAGCAGGGTGGAAGGCCTGATAGGGCTGAGCAGGCTCCAGGCTGCCTCTCGCCTGTCCCGAGGCTCCGGGGCGGCCCAGCCCGGCGGTGAGGCCTTGTCCCCTGGGCTGCTAAGGGAGGAGTCTGATCCCCCCACCCCAAGCTCTCCCCTGACAGCTGCCGCACAGGCCCAGCCCTTCGGGGGCACCACCAGGAACAGCCAGCACTGCTCTGCCCGGGCACAGGGGCTCCTCCAGCATGGCTGTGGGGGCTGGGCTGGAGGGGAATCAGGATGGGGGGCATGGGCCTGGGCACTGAGGTTTGGGGGGGGTGGGCCCAGCCAGGACGGAGGTTGGGGAGGGCCGGGGAAAGGGGATGGGCTCGGCTGGGCATTGGGGAGGAGATGGGCTCAGCTAGGCATTGGGGAGGGCCGGGGTGGGCTCGGATGGGCACTGGGAGGGCCGGGGCTCAGCTAGGCATTGGGGAGGGCCGGGGGAAGATGGGCTTGGATGGGCATTGGGAGGGCCGGGGCTCAGCTGGGCATTGGGATTGGGGAGGACCGGGGGAGGGAGAGGGACCTCGGCTGGGGACCGGGGTCCGGGAGCCAGGAGATGGGGCTGCTCTACCCTGGCTTTTCCCTTGGTACTGATCCTGATCCAGGGCACCCAGAGGCCCCCGGAGCAGACCCCCCAGTGCCCGGCAGGTACGTATCCAGGCAGCTGTGGCCGTAGTGCACCAGGAAGTCGGCCCCGAGGGCCCGGGCAGTGTAGTCGTCCACACAGCAGGCGCCATAGGTCACGTCTGCCATCACCAGCACCTCGGCCCCCGTGAACCTGTGGGAGGGCGGAAGGGGGAGCGTGAGAGGGGGGTGGGGGGCGGACCAGGACGGCCTGAGACCTCCCCTGAAGAGGGTCAAACTCTCCTCTTCTTGCCTCAGGGCTGGGGCAACTCACCTGGCTGGGGGCTCGTTTGAAGCCTGGTCCGACTGCAGAGTCGGGCTGGGGAACGTCCCACAAACGCGCCACCAGCCTGTTCCCTCTGCCCCCCTCAGTGCGCGGACCCCTCCCCCGGGAGCGTCTCTAGCCCCCCAGGCCCAGCGGGGCCGCGCAGAGGGGCTGGGGCTCAGGGAAGGTGCTAGAGCCACCACTGCCTGTTGCACACCCGGAGGCTTGGGCCCCAGGAGCGTCCCAACTGAGCCCAGCATAGAGCCCGCTCCAGGCCAGCGTCTCCCTTTGGCTCCGAGGCCGGTCTGCCTGGCATCGCTGCTCCCGCTCGCCCTGCGCCAGCCAGCACAGCAGGGCAGGGCGTGTGCCAGGCTCCCACGTAGCCCACCCCGGCTGGGCGCCAGCGAGCGGCCCCCCCGAGACGGCCGGAGAGGTAACACCTCTCCAACTGGGGCAGCTGTTGCAATTCAAGGGATGATCTGCTCATCGGCGGCCACCTTCCCACCCACGGGGCGGGGCGAGCGCGTCAGTCCTCCCGGCGCACTCTGGGCCAGACGCACGCCCCCTGCGGCTCCCGGACCATGCACAGGAGGTGCGGTGCCGGGGGGGCCGAGCGGGAAGCAACAGAGCCCCACTGACCTGGGAGAGGCCCCCCATTCCCTCAGCAGTGCCCCACCCCCGACGCCAGGCCCCTCGCATGTCTGTCGGGAGCAGACTGGGCCCCTCCACCCTCTCAGAGGCCCCAGCCACGGCCCCCGGGCGTGAACGCTGTGGGGCAGGCTCCCCCGGCGGAGCATCTGCTGCTGAGGTGTCACCGGAGAGACGTGAGTCACCCGGCTCCGGGAGCCAGCCTGAGCGGAGGACCAGCACGCCCAGCGCCCGGGCCCACGCAGCCGGAGCAGCGCCAGAGCGGGCAGGAAGCACAGCACCCAGCTGGCACCGCTCTGGCAGCCCCGAGCCAGAGGCGGGGGCTGGTCTGTCACTCACAGGCCCCACCTCTGCAGGTACTGGATTGCACCAGTCCAGGGATTCGGGGCTTGGCCGCGCGCCCAGGAGCCGCTGTGGCGTTTTAATTAGGAAAGCAGGTATTGTTACGGCAAAGCCCCTGCCTCGGGAAACCGTATGCTAATTCCTTATTTACATCCAGGGGCCCAGAGCTCCACCTCACTGCACCACTGCCTCCGGCCTCCCGGCCTGGCCTCCCTGGGCACGGCGCGAGCTGGCAGCACAGCCGGCTGGCTCACCGGCAGGGCCCAGCCCAGCGCTGCAGCTTCCTGCGAGATGGCTCCAGTGGGACCCGTTCTCAGGCAGCGCCAGCCCGAGCGGGGCCCAGCAGCAGCCGAGGGGAAGGGCCTGAACACCAGGGTCTCCCAGGCCAGCCCGCTCTCCCTGCAGGAATCAGGGGGCCTCTCGCTGTCCCACAGGCTGAAAGTAACTTACCTTTCTTACAGGTACTGTCTGATCTCACTGGCCCCAGGGGAGCTCAGGGCAGGGGGCTGCAATAGGACAGTACCTGTAAGAAACATAAGCATGGGGTGGAGTGCAGGGGGCTCAGGGCAGAGCCTTGGGTTGGGGGGTGCGGGTGTCAGGGCAGGAAGCTGGGGGTTGGGTTATCTTACCTGGCTGGTGGCCAGGGCGCTGCGGGCTGGCTACCAGGGGCGCTGTGGGCTGGCTACCAGGGGCTGGCCAGCAGGGGCGCTGCGGGCTGGCTACCAGGGGCACTGCGGGCTGGCTACCAGGGGCTGGCTACCAGGGGCGCTGCGGGCTGGCTACCAGGGGCTGGCTATCAGGGGCGCTGCGGGCTGGCTACCAGGGGCTGGCTACCAGGGGCTGGCTACCAGGGGCGCTGCTGCCAGCAAACGGGCAACAGCAGCGAGACCGCCCCCGCTGCTGCTCACTTTCCCGGGCTGCTGACAACGGCACATGCCACGTACTGCCCGGCGGCCACCCAGGGGCAGGAGAGGCGCAGACACACCAGGAGCCCGGCTGGGAGCGCACCGCCAGCCGGCCCCTTTGCTTGCGCACCGGGGCTCCAGCACCAGCCTGTCGCAGGAGTCCCAGGAAGCTGGGAGCGCGCTGCACACGCTGGAGTGGCGCCCGGGGCACTCTGCCTTTCTTTCACCTGTCTCCAGGCCAACGCTTCAGGGGACAGACGCTCCCACGGATCTGTCCCGGGGCTCCTGCAGCACAGGCCAGCTTGGGGCTGTTGGCCCGAGCGCCCGGCGTTCAACCCATGCAGGGAGCAGCCCCCGCACGATGCCGCACCGCGCGCGTCGCCTCCAGGGAGGGGCAGGCCACGACGTACCCCCTGAGAATAGAAACTGTGGGCAGAGCCGGCCAGATGGCAGGGGGGAAATCGCAGAGCGAGCTGCATATTAACAGCTCAACTGCATCCGTCAGCGCCGGGGTGGGGAGAGGGATCGCATCACACGCTGCAGCCCCCACGCACGGGGCAGCCCCTCCTCCTGCCCGGGGCCAACACTCCCCTGGAGGGAACCTCCCAGCTCCCGGGGCTTTGGCTGACGAGCTGACGGAGGTGCCGCCCCGCTGGCTGGCACGCAGCAGCCCTGGCACAGCCTGACAGCAGGTTAGAAACCCCCAAACTGGTCCGTAGAGGGACAATGACACACAGCGACACACGGCAGTGACCCGATGCCAAGCAGTTCCCCCAGCCCTCAAACCTCCAGCTCCCGCAGTGAGGGGGCTGCAGCCCTGCAGCCATGGGGCGACAGTGGCCCCCTCCCCCAGAACACACCCCAGGGCACCCGGCAAGCGGCTCCCTGGGACTCCAAGGGAGCCTCAGACTCCAGAACATGGCGTCAACCCCAGCCACGCCGGCCCCGGAGCCCCTCCTCTGCCCAGAGGTGATGAAATTAACATGACTCAGACTCCACGTCTCGGGGAGAGGGGGAAATTATTCATCTTCAGATTCCGGGTGGGGAGGTCTGGCTCAGAGCGGCAGCCTGCACCACTTAATTTTTTATAGATTAAAATGTATGCAAATTGGCCAAGCCCCAGAGAAAGTCCCTGGGGTGCAGAGCAAGAAAACGAATCAGCAACAGGAATGGGAGGGGGGAGCAGGAGGGGGCTGCCATGAGGACCCAGCCCCCCAGCCCTGGCTCTGTGACTTGCCCAGCCAGGGAAGCAGGACACGGTGATGGGGTTGGGGTGTGGGAAGGAGGCAGGAGGGGCACATGGCCCAGCTGGCTGGGGGGCATGGTGGCGGCTGGGGGGGCGCGGCTGAGCCAGCTCACAGGGTCTGTGGCAGGAGCTCGAGCACCGGGCTCGGGACTGGCAGGGCCCCGCTCCCTGCCCACGGGCCCAGCGCACGGGCTGCAGCCTGGTGACAGCCGGGCTCTGGCTGGCTCCCTGCTGGCAACCAGGGACCAGCAATCATCCCCCAGGACGGGGCCCAGGCAAGTGCCAGAGACACCCTGGCTGCTCCAGCACCGCGGCGCACTGCATCCAGCTACCGCTACCCCGGCCGGCCGGGCCCAGCGCAGAGCAGACCCGCACTAGGCCCTCTGACCGGCCCTGCCCACCGCGCCCAGGCCAGGCAAGGTGTCCCCCCTTGCCTCCCATGCCCCCACACCCCTCACAGCCCCGCCTCCCATGCCCTCCACCCTCACGGCCCTCCCCGCACAGCCCCCGCCTCCCATTCCCCAAAGTCCCTCAGAGCCCTGTATCCACCCTTTGCCTGCCCCCACCCCGGGCCACGGAGGCCCTACTGGCGGCCCAGAGAGAAGGCATTTCGTTCGTGGGGCGCTCGTCACCAAGCCATATTAACGGGCTCCGACTTCATTAGCACAGGCAGGCTGCACGTAATTAAAGTAACGAGCTGGCCCTTTTACTGCAAAGGGCTCTGGAGCAGCACGGCTGCAGCTGGCAATTAGTCTGCGTGGAGCCTGGCACCAAGGCGGCCCCAGCGCATCGCAAGCTGCCAGGGCCACGCGGTGAGAAGGGGCCGCCCGGAGTCCTGTGCCACTAACCCATCGCTCACCCCGCAGCACCCCACTCCCCCGCCTCTCCGCCCGCTCGTGTCCCCCCAGCAGCCTGCCCCACACAGAGCCTGTGTCCACCCCAGGAGCAAGCCCTCAGCTGGCAGGCTGCCCCACGCAGCTCCTCGCAGGACGGGGCCCCCGTGCTGCTCCCACCCTGCCAGGCGCACAGCAAAGCCGCAGGGCAGGCAGGTGGCTCCTGCTGGCCCGAGGCTGGGGGAGAGGAGAGGAGCCCTGGGGCTGCCAGGCCGGCCCCCTCCCTGCGCCCTCAGTCCCCACGCGGGGTTTGCAGCATCTCCAGTGAAGTGCGAACGTCCGTCTCTCGAACGCTGCTGCTGTGCGCTTAATGGCAGTTATTACGGTCCCCTCCCAGCATGCTGAGCCGGAAGCAGCTCAGTGCTACCAGCCAGCTCTGCCCTGGGCCTGGGCCACCAGGCCACGCACAGGGAGCTGCCGTCAGCCTCTGGGCCAGGAGAAATGGGGGACGCTGCAGAAAATCCCCCCAGCCAGGCGCCCGGCCTGTGACACTGGCCAAGCAAGCTGGGGAACTCAGGACACTCACTCAGCTCCTGCCCTGCCTGGCCGCACGAGGCCCCCCCTCTGCCCCACAGGCCACTGGCGTCTGACAGCCCCGCGCCGAGAGGCCCAACGGCCCAGCAGGCCGCACTGAGGGGCTGAGGCGTCTCCCTTGCTGACAAGCCAGTTGTCAGAAGCTTTTTTGCTCCTCATTATCTCCCTTGCCTGGTGCAGGGGCCTTCCTAGCGGCGCTGGCACGGTTTGCCGCTCGCCCGCGCCAGCCAGCACACGTTCCCAGTAGGCGTAGCCCTGGCGAGAGGCTTAACTCCTCACTGCCCGCGTGGGGCCGCGTCTCTGATTATTTTCAGGCATAACGGCTTTGCGCAAGAGGGTTTTTCTTGCGCAAGAAGGGGCAGCGTAGACAGCTCCGTCTTGCGCAAGAGCCTCGTCCGCAAAAATGGCGGCTCATTAGTTATGCAAATGAGGCTCGGCGATATTCCACGCTGAGCCTCATTTGCATAGCTCTGGCGCAAGATCGCGCCAGTGTAGACACAGCCTGGGAGTTTACTGACAGGGGCTTGAGAGCTCAGCTGAGGAGCCTGCTCCAGCCCCACCCAGAGCAGGGAGCTGGCTCTCTTCACACCTGCCTGGGCACCAGCTCCCCATGGCCCTGCAGACCTGCTCCAAGCAGCCCATTCAACCTGCTCCATCCAGCTGGGGGGCCGGATGCGTAGAATCCTGCCCAGGGCTCTCCAGCAGGCCTGACTTGCAGACTCCCCCCACGCCCCTCCCGGCACAGCTCCCCGCCGCCAAGTCGCACCAGCCCTGGTCGCCAGCCCCTTTGGGACGTTCTGAGCGAGCATCGCGGGCTGAGTGCAGCAGCCCGGCCAGCTCAGTGGGAACCACACAGGCCTAGCCAGGCTGCAGCCAACTAAGGACCCCACAGAGACCTCGCCTCAGCCAGAGCCGCAGGGCGGGCGGCCCAGCCCAGGCTGTAGGGCTGCCAGCCCTCCAGGAATCACATCCCCAGGAACTGGGCCGACGTTGGCAGCCCTCCCGGCCCGGCCCAGCCCAGGCATGGGGCCCCGGCCCGGCCCGACCCAGCCCAGCGAAGGGCCCTGGCCCGGCCCGACCCAGCCCAGCGATGGGGCCCTGGCCCGGCCCGACCCAGCCCAGCCCGGCCCGGCCCGGCAATGGGGCCTGCATTAAGCTGGGCCCCAGGGCCCTGCAGGCTCTGCCCTGGCTCCAGCTGTGGAGGGGGAAGCTCCCTTCCTTGCAGAGAGGCCAGTTTGTTAGGAAGTAGGTAACAAAGACAAACCCATTAACGCTAATTAACGAGGCCTTGACCTAATCAATTCTGTCCCTGTGCAACACATTCCAAAGCCCAGGCTCAGCCTGTCAGCAGCAGCTGCAGTGCCCAGCTAACTGTCTTCATTTAGCACATGGGCCCCAGGGCCGGGCCCAGCCCCACAGGGCCAGGGCAGCTGCGGCCCGACCTCAGTCCCAGAGCACAGGACAAGATGCACGGCCCGGCCCCCGCATTGTGGGGAGGGATCCCCCGGCCCTTCTCCCGACAGGCCTCGCCTTCACCACGTGCTCCTGGGCCACCTTCCCAGTCACTGCTAGGCCTGGCCTGTCCGACACTCCCTGCCCCGTGACCCCGTCCTGCCCCCCAGGCTCAGGGCTGCATAGAGCAGGTGCCTCTGGCTGTGGGTGGCAGGAGCAACAGAGCCCAGGCTGGACACCTCCCATGTTAACACAGCGCGTGCTCCAGCTGCCCGAGGCCGGCACCCCAGCCTTCCTGGCATCCACCGGGCTGCCCTGCGCTTCCGCTCCTCCTGCCGGATCAGCGCAGCCTGGGCAGCCAGCGCGCCCGTGGTGGGACACAGGATGCAGCTGCAGCCCCCTCGGAGAGCCCCCCCGACCGACATCTCGGACGCAGGCGCTGGCTCTGGCGAGGCCTGAGAGCCACCCTCCCTGCTGGGCTGCAGGGCCCCGGCGCCAGACGGCACCTCTCACGCCCACCCCCAGCGCGGCAGCCGGCCTGGCACCCCACACTGCTCCGACTAGACACCTAGAACGACACCAGCCTGCCGAGGCCACCTCGGACCCTGGCGGTGGCGTCTCAGAACCCAGCCGTGACAGGGCCTGGCCAGCAAGCGGCGGGCGCTAGTGGGCCCATAGGGACAGGCTCCTGGCCCCATGCCAGCCATGGGCACCCAAGGCCAGTGACTGGGCCACACGCAGGGCCTCCTCCCTCTCAGCTGTTCGCTAGACTGTCTAGCCAAGGCGCTCTCCTAGGAGAGGGCGGTTTGTAGGGATGGCAGCGCGTAGCCGACTACGTGACATAACCCTGGGCTTCTCCGTTAATCTCGTCGCCTCCACGCATCCCCCGCTGCCTCTGCATCAGAGGCAGCAAAGGGGAGGGGAGTGGGAGCCAGTGCCCAGGAGGAGCTGGCCTTAAGCAGGTTCCCTGTGAGCACCGGATCCACCTCCCCCCGCCGTGCTGCTGCCTCTGACCGAGGGTGAGGGGGGCAGGCTGGAGCCAATAGGTGGGGGAGCTGGCTCGAAAGCCGCCTCCCTGCACATATCAGCTCCGCTGCCTCCTACAGAAGCTTAAAAGCCGGTTCTCCCCCAGCACCAGCTCCCCTGGGTCGCCTGCCCCGCCCCTCACGCTGCTGCCTCCACTGTAGCAGCCTCTGTCCGTGGGGAGCTCAGACCTCCCCGCCATGCGGACAGGGCTGCTGCTACCACTGCAGCCGGCCTGCGCGGGGAGCTGGTTTAAACTGGCCCCCCGGTGGGCCGGCTCCCGCCCGGCACCTCACACTGCTGCTCTGATAGAGAGGCAGGCCGCCCCAGGCACCCAGATTTCCTGCGGGTGGGCGACAGGGGCCACACCCCCAACCCGCCCGGCGCAGGCTGCCCGCCGACACTCCACAATTACTGCACAGCCTGGCCCCAAAGCCTGCAGATGAGCCAATAACCCGGGGCCAGGTCACCGATACAGAGCCCCCGGCGCACTCAGGAATCTGAGTGTCTCTCTGGCGGACGTGCAGTCCTACCGCTGGGCACAGACAATGCGGGCCCGAGCCAGGGCTTCCTCCTGGGAAACAGCCGGGAAGCCGCAGACCATGGGCTCCCCTGGCAACACGGCCACCGAAAGGCCCCTGTGATCCGGGGAAGCACACAGGGATCCCAAGTAGGGACAGGAATGTTTAACCCTTAATGGGTGGGGTTTACCGGTTAACGGGGGGGGGCTGGTGCAGCTCTCCACCGGATGTAGGCAGGTGTCCCGGCCAGTGCAGCCTCTGACAGTGACAGGAGGGTGGTGGGGGATTAAAGGCCCCCCCACCTCCCCTTTAATCGGTTAACGGGTTAAACAGGGTCTTACATCCCTCATCTCAAGAGGCAGAGGGGCGACGTGCCCGCGCGGTGCCCACGGCTCCAGGAGGCTGGCACATTGGCGAGGGGTCAGAAAGCGGCCTTGGAGCATTGGCCTCGCAGAGCAGGCTCCGGGGCGACCTGGGCACCGCCCCGATACCCCGACCTGGGGAGCGACGCGTCCCAGAGGAAGGGGTGAGCTGAGCCAGCAGCGGGACGCCGGAGCTGGATGTGCGACTGGAGAAGGGGGCGAGCAGCCAGCGGAACCACCCCCAGGCAGTCTCCGGCCCTGGCTCTTTCCAGACCCAGCTTTGCGGGACGGGCCCCAGGCCCACGGAGGTTCCCTGCCGAGCTGTGCGGGTCAGACCGCACCACCAGGCTCCCCTGCTGATCCCGCTCTGGCTTTCCAGCTTGGGGACGCAGGCTGGCTCAGCAGGGCCCAGCAGGCCAAGCGCTGGGGGGGCACCCAGGCAGCCTCTGAAGGGGGGAGCAGGGAGCCCAGGCTGCTCCCCCGAAGCCCAGCAGGGGGTGTTGGCCCAAGCTGGCCGGCCCTGGCTCTGGACAGTGGCCCCACAGGCTGGGGTGCTGCCCTGAGGGGCTGCTGCTCCCGGCTCCCGCAGGGGAGTCTCCCCGGGCCGCAGGCTCCAGGCAGGGCAGCCACAGGGACCGGCCCCCGTCAGAGCAGGAGCACGGTAGGATGGGCAGGCGCCCCGGAGGGGCTGCAGTCTGATGGGGCAATGGGGCACTTAGACCTGCGGTGGCCGAGAGCTCAGAGGGGCCCGCCCCCTGCACTGGCTCCTTTGGGCTCCCCTGATCAGCATTCAGCAGCCATGCTCAGCAGCTCGGCAGAGGAGCCTTTGATCACCCGGCTGGATCCCAGGCCCCATAGCCCACGTGCTCCCCGCTCCCTGCCACCCCCGCACAGCGCGGGATCGCAGGCTGCTCAAAGGGAGCCAGGACCAGCCCCCGAGCGGTGGCTAAGGGGCCTCCCCGGAGGAGCCGGGCAGCCCCAGAATTCAGCCTGGCTCAGGTACCCCCAGCCCTCACCCCACAAGACTCTGCGCCAGCCACCGGGTCCTTGCCCCCTTCACAGGGCTGACCCAGCAGTTCACCCCAAAGGGCACGGCTGGGGCCACAGCACACGCCCTCCTGCCTGGCTCCATGCGGCTCCTTTCCCACTTGTGCTGCCCACCCAGCCGCAGCTCCCACCACACTGGGTAGCCCCAACTCCACTCCCTGCACCCGCTCCTGCCAGGTTGGGAGATGCCCCAGGGGCTCGGCCACGGCTGGGGTGAGCAGGGGGCAGGGCGTGCCAGGGGCTGGTCACACACCCGGACAGGAAATGCCCCCGCTCACCTGCTGCGGGAGAGGAGAGGATGCAGGTAAGAGACGTAACTGGGAACCCCACCCCTGGCAGCATGGCTGCGGGGCAGCCAGACTGACCACATGAGAGACAGACAGACGGGGCCCGGGCTCCTCTTGGTGCTGCCTTGTAGCTGCTCGGCTGTTCCTGTGGCTAACGCAGCCGGGCGCAGGGCGACTCCCTTCCCAGGGATCGGGCCACAGCAGAGACGCAGGCAGCGCCGGGACCCGGCATAACCGGAGTGCTGCCCTGAACAGCCAAGCTCGACTGCCAGGCCTGCGAGCGCAGCCTGGGAAGCCCCTGGGCCTGCTCCCGCCGAGCAACCTGCACCCAGCCATGGGGGATCGTCCCACAAGCCCCACCGGGCGGAGCCAATCCCAGCAGCCGGCAAGCCCATGGCAAGGGAAGAGCCAGGCACCATGACTCAAGACCCTGCTAGCCACATGCCCATTGGCCAGCGGGCAGCCCCAGGGCGCCCTCCTCATATGCACCCCCCAGGCCACAACTCCCTCCAGGCTGCCAGAGGAAGGGCCCCCTTCCCGCTAGCCTGGCTCTCTGGCCGTGCTCAGGCCGAGAAGGGGCCGTCACAGGCCACCATCTCCCTGTCAAGCCCTGGTCCTCTGGCCTAGGCCACATCTACGCTGCAGCCTGGGTCGCAAAGGCAACGCGGCCGAGTGCCGCCCGGCCACGGGCCCAGGCAGCCGGCGACCATCGCAACCGACCCTCCAGGGGTCTCGGCTCGGCAGCACCTCTCCCCCCACCTGCTCAGACGGGCCGGGCACACAATCACCAGACCAAGCCTTGAGAAAACTCCCCTTCCCATCACTCCAGCCCAAACCCAGCAGGCTGGGAAAGAGCAGGCCCCCTTCCTGGACTGGCTCTAGGGTTTGCACCCCCCGTTCCCCAGGGCGCCCCAGCGCCGAACCCGGGAGGGCCAGCTTCCAGAGCTCAGCATGAGCCCCTTCCTGGTGCAGAGGTGGTCGGTGTCCACAGGAAAGTGCAGCCCAAATCCATCCGGCTTCTAAGGGCCCAGCCCACGCCAAGCATCGCTCCCTGGGACCGCCCAGGTCTGGTCCCGGGGCAGCAGCTTCCTGCTCGGCATCTACCCTGCACATCGGCTTGCAGCCGCCCTGTGTCTGGGGCGCCCCGAACGCCACGAAAACGGGTCAAAGTCCGGCTTTCCCAGCCCTGGCCTAGGGTCCCTGGCACCGCACCGCCCCGCACCTTGCCCGGCTCACCCGGCCCAGCGATGGGCGGCGAGGGGGGGGGAGCGGTGCCCCGCTGACACCATACGGGCCAGGACCTGCTTCCAACTCTGCAGAGTGGGCCGATCGGATAGCTTGCGCCTCGGCCGGCTCTCGCGGGAGGTGGCTGTGTCCTGGGGCAACCCCCCCCACCCCCCCGGGACACCGGTTCCTGCCCAGTCTGGCTAAGGACACCGCACGGCACAGCAGGCAAAGCTGCCCCAGGAGCTGACCCGGCTGACGGCGGCAGGTGCCCCTGGGGGGTGGGACCAGGAGCGCTCAGAGCCGGAGATGAATGCCGATTCCAAGCTGGCATGTGGCTCCAAAGCGCCGGCTGTGACGTAGTGGAGGTATCTGGCTAGTTCTATGCTGGCTCTGTGGTAACCCCCACTGGCTGCCATCGGTACCACAGCCCAGAAGGACTGGAGATGAGGCATTATGCAAAGAGGGTCTCTCAACCTGTCTGACCAGCTACCCCCAAGGAGAGAGACAAAGGAAGGGGGAAATGCTGCCTGGCTGGGGCAGGGCTGGAAGAGAGTGGGTTAGTTTCTGTCTGGGATCATGGAGGAACCAGCCTAAGCCAGGGGCTGGGATTTAGGGGCCCAATCTCCCCATCGCAAGGGGGCTGAGGCATCCTAGACCTGCCCTGTAACCAGATTACATCGGTGCTGTGCTGTGCTGTATCCTGGAGAAGGAATAAACTCCTCCATTCTACGGGCTGGTGGAGTCTGTTCGTGCCATTACGGGGGTGCAGGAGTCAGGGGACCCCAACGCGTCGTCACACCGGCCAGCAGCCCTTGGCCAGGTAACGGGGCCCCCGACTGCCTGGGATCTCGTCCATCCCGGGTGTGGGCGCCACTGGGACTCGCCGTCCTGCAGGGCGGGACCCACGCCTCCGGCACGGAGCAGTCTGGCACGTCGGGAGCCGCGGCTGCCAGACGAAAAGGGCCAGCCCACGTCAGGGCCACGCCGCGCTTCCCATGGTGCTACGAGGCCACGAGCAGCCGGCTGGCGCACTAGCCCTCACCACAGGCAAGTGCCTCCCGCTCCGCGCGGATGCCGCGTCTCTGGGACACCACCGGCTCCCGCTGAGTCCCCGCTGGCCACAGCCACGCCCAGACGGGTCCTAACCCAGCCCAAGCTGCAGCTCTGGGGGGTTGCCCGGCCCGGCCACAGCGCCAAAGGCGGGACGTTTTCCACAGCCCTGCACCATGCGGCCAGGCCCACCCACACCTCAGGGGCCCACCAGGCCTTGGACTCCAGCTGGTCTCCTCAGAGTTACGTCCAACAGGCATAAAGCCAGAAGGGGGGTCAGGGCTGGCCCAGCACTGTGGGATAGGAAGAGGGTGGCATCTGGGGGCTGGCACGGTACCGGGGGGAGCGGCCGGGGGCTCAGGGCCGGCACAGTACCGGGGTGGGGAAGCAGCCGGGGCTCAGGGAGCATGGAGCAGAGGCCATGGGCAGTGAGGGGTCCCCCTTTCCCTCCCAAAGCAGCGGGGCACTGACTGGAGAGAGCCGGGAAACACCAGCCTCTCACCTGTCCCAGACCCCACCCTGCCCCTCCCACTGCAGGGGGGGCGCTCCTAGGCATACCGCCCTGCCTGCCATCTGTTCACCAGGGCAGCGGGACCCCAGCGAGGGCCCGGGCACGCTGAGCTGTCAGCCGCTGGCTCTAAGGCGCAAGGCAGAGCAAACCAGCCCCGTCACCGCTGGCACAGCCGCGTCAATTCAACCACACCCCGCCTCTGGCTGGGCCAAGCAAACGCGCAGGGTGAACTCTCTGGGCCTGCCTAGCACAGAAGACACCGGCCACGCGGCTCCGGCCAGGCTGGGACGCTCTCCTCCCGCACCCCACCTCGCCAGCCCAGGCCCCCAAATGCATCAGGACCCCCGGGCAGCCCACGTTTCCAGCCTCAGCAGCTCTCCCAGGGCCGGGGGCCAGGCGAATGGGGGGTCACACTGGCATGTGCCATGTGCACCATGGTCCTGACATGCTCCCGGGCAGAGCCAGGCCCGTGGGGGGGGGGGCAGCACAGAGCTCTGCTGGCTCCGGGCCTGGCACCAGGGGGCACGGTGAGGGCAGCCACCCCCCTGGCAAAAAGCCCGCGCCTGCCACTCACCGTTCAATGATGTCCGCGATGGCGCACGCGAACAGGAGGAGGCCTTCGGGCATCTGCAGCGCCACTAGGAGAGACGGAGCCTGGGGTGAGCAGGCGCTTCCTCCACAAAGCCAGGCCCCACACGCAGCGCGGCCCTTCCAGCCCCTGCACCCACCCCGAGCTCCTCGGGCCCGGCACCAGCCAGCGCGCCCCAGAGGCTGCCGGCCCGGCCCAGGCAATGGGCTGCCGTTTAAAGCATTTCGTCCCACAACCGGCCCGGGAGCTCCGCCGGGGCGCCACCAAGGCCTGAAGTAAGATGGGGCCCAAGCAAAGGAGCAGGCCTCGTGGGGACTCGCTGGCCAGGGACAGGGCCCCTCGGTAACCCCCAGGCTCTGCTCTGAAGCGCTTGGCAGCAGGAGCCTGGGGGCTGGCTGCTCTGACCCAGCGTGGCCCTGCTTCTGCTGTCAGACTGGGGCTCTGCCCTCCGGACCCTCTGAGAGGCCAGGGACGTCCCTGTGGGGTAGGAGCTGGGCACCAGGACTGGGGCCTTTCACTCCAGCTGCAGGTCCCATTAATCCCGTTATGATCTTAACTCTAGAGCCCAGGAACGCATCCCGGCCTCACTGCCTTTTACCCAGCCCCCGCACCAAGCCCTGCCTGGCAAACACCAGATCTATTTAAAAGCATGGTCTCAGGCCAACTGGTCGGAATCACGCTAAGCTCCAGCTGCCCGACTCCCAAAGCTCCTCCACTAAGTACTCGGCTTAGCCAGCCCAGGAAATCCGGGATTCAGACACCTGGGTGGCCCCAGAGCGCCGCTTCCTCCCCGGCCGGCCCTGCCGCCCTGGCCCGGCTGGAGAGCCCGAGGGCCACATCTGTCAGCCCCTCCCAGGGAAGCAGCAGAGAGCCAGCACATGCCAGGCACAAGCACTTCCCAGACCCGATATTTCAGGGCCCAGAGCCCCCCAGAGCCCAACGTGCAGCCCCTTGCTCTGCGCGCCGGCACATGCTCGCCCATGGGGCACCGAGGGGGCACGGCTCGGCACAGCGAGCTCATGGGCTCCGACGCTCGCTGTGCCAAGCTCACTGCCCCTTCCTGCCCCTGGCTGGAATCAGCAGCCCCAGACTTGCCTTTCCAAGTCAGGCCCCTGGTTCCTCCAGGGGCTGGGGGGAAGGGGAGGGAAGCACAGGACAGGCAGCTTCCCTCCGTGAGCACGGCACCTGCCCGCTGTGCCCAGGGGCTCTCCGCTGGCCTCTCTGCTATGGCCCCGATACACACTGGCCTGGGGGCGCAGCTCTCCAGGGTCCAGCTGCACGACCACGTCATGCCCCCCCGCAGGAACACGGAGACGCCAGAATCCCTCCATGCCCAGCACCCACGGGCGCCTGCTCCTCTGCCCCGGGGCCCAGCGAGGCTGATGTGCTATTCTCTGCCCCGGCAGGCAGCCCATGAGGAACTGGGCTGAGCCGGCTGCGGCCAGGGAGTGGGCTGGGGCATTTGCTGCTCGGCAGCAGAAGCCAGGAGGGGAAACAAAGCAGCAGCCACCAGCTGAAACCAGGTCAAGTCAGAGGTGCCAGAGCAGCGAGCAGGACACCTGCACCTCCCTCTCCCCGAGCCTGGAGCTCATCCCTATGGCTGCCCCCCGAGCGCCCCCCGGCCCTTCGCCCACATTCCACCTGCGCACTCACTCCCGGGCAGCCCCCCCAGGCGCAGGCAGGAAACGAGGAAAGAGTCACGAGCCTGGAGCGGGCGCGGAGAAGCTGTGACTGGCGCCCTGGCCAGCATCCCAGCCCGTGCTCCAGCAGGGTGACAGCTCCGCATCACCCTGTCTCGGCCCCTCCTGTCTAACGTGATTACGACCGAGGCACAAGGATGCGAACTCGGCAGCAGACTTCTGGCCAGGCCCCGTGACGTTCAACGCCAGCAGCTGCTGTCCCGCCAGAGTGACAGCTTGGCACGGCCAGCACCCATCACCGCGGCCCCTCCGTGAGCCAGCTCCGGGCCTTGCCAGGGCCAATGGGACCCACACGCTGGCCAGGACCAGGCATGTTCTGGCTTAGGAGGGGTCAGGGCTGCGACTACGCGGTTCCGTGGAAACTAGCCCTGCACAGCGCGGCCCCAGGAGGGAGCGAGGCCATGGCGGGCACGACGCCCGGCAGCTCCACTCGCACACCGCTCTCGCCTGGCCCCGGCCCGCCCCCACTTACCTTTCTTGGCCTCGGCCTGTTGAATGCGCCAGACTGTCTTGTAGATCTCAAAGTTATAGTTGCTGGGGAGGGCTCCAACCGCCTCCTGCAGCTCCTTGTTGGTGAGAATTGCCTCGGGGATCTGTGTGGCCACCCGTCGGCGCTGGGGTCCTCGGCCTGCAAGGAGAGCCACGAGCTTCTTACAGACACGCCAGGAGCCCAAGGATCTGGGAGGTGGGAAGGCCCGGACCCGCTGGCCTCCCACCAGATGCATGTGCTGCACCTGAACCCGGGAGCTACCTGGCCCCCCGCTGCAGGGAGACAGGCCACCTAGCCGGCCCAGCTCCATCCTGCCCGCAGGGGACTGGCTGGGAGGCGCGGACGCCGGACGTGTCATTTGAGGGAACCGCCTGTTGTCTCCAGAGGTCCAGTGAGGCAGCATCCATCAGGAGACACCAACGCACTCAAAGGAACCCAGAGCCAGTGCTCAGAGCCCTCTGAGAGCGAGGGGGGGGGGCAGTGCCTGCAAGGCAGAGCCCCCAGAGACTGGCTGGGTGCAGGACAAGGGGAAGGGGGTTCCACCCTGCAGCAGCCAGGCTCTGTAACAAGGGGAGACACCAGGCCTGAGAACCTAGCACAGCCAGGGGAATGTCATGCTCCATTCCCTCAATACACTAACGTTAAAGGTAAGAAAATGGAACCACAGGCTCCAGCAAAGCTGCATCCTTACAGTCAATCTCGCCGAGCCGCTCGGTAGCAGAGCGGTCACTGGGCGAGGGGGAGGGGGCAGCTCTCGGGGCCTGCGCTGAGCCCAGATTAGAAACTCCCAAGAGAACTAGCTGAGTGCGCCTTGGCCACAGCCCCCAGCCCACCGACACGGGAGAAAGGTGCTGCCCGGGGCCGCTCCGCGCAACAGCCCCAGCCAGGAAAGTGCTGCTGAGCCATGGGGGCCGGACCCTTCCAGGAGACGCCACGGGGAGAACCACGACGAGTCCCCGGAGAGCAGGAGTCCAGCGAGCCCAGCTGAGGGACCAGTGCCCTAGCACCAGGCAGCCTAGAACGGCCCCTGAGCAGAGCCAGCTTCCACTTGCCAGCTGCCCTGCGTCCCAGGCAGGCCCAGGGAACCCAGAGAAGTCTCCTGTTCTCCCAGTAGCCGGCAAGTTTACCTGGGACCACCGGGCGGGGCCCCTAGGCAGGAAGGGCCCCAGGCACTGGGCCACCTTGCACAAGCTCCTGCCACTGTGCCCCCAGCAGCAAGGAGTCACCGGAGTCCCTGCAGCCCAGGGCACGGTGGCTGGGGGGCAGGGGAAGGCTGCCCTGAGCCGGCAGGTCCCCAGGGAGTCTCAGGTTAGGGCTGAGCAGCCAAACACTTGGTGCACGTCCATACCAAAGAGGCCAGCTGGAGCGCTGTCTGGGAGGGAGCCCCCTGCGCCCACGCCCAGGTCTCGAGCCAGACCCTGGCCCCCACCGAGCTCCCTCCAGCCAGGCCACCCCTCAAGAGAGCCCCTCTCCCAGCGAGGCCTCCACGAACCCAGGAGCCCCCGCATCGCCCCCCACCAGAGTCCCACCCACCGGCACGGGGCCAGCCCAGGGCGTCCACGAGGCCAGCTCTGGCTGGGACCGTCACTCCGCGAGGCTGCTCGGGAAGGGGCGGGCCGGGCGCGCTATAGGGCAGGTTTCTATTCCTGTCGCACCGTGAGCGCCCGCGGCCCGGCGGTGGGAGCGGCTGACTCAGCCCGGCAGCAAACCCGGGCGCTGCCAGATGGGCCCCGCGCCGGGGGGGGGGGCGGCAAAGGGCCCGGGGCCCCGCCTCCCGCGAACAGCTGCGGGAAGCGCCCGGCCCACGCGCTGGGGGTGGCGGGTCCCGCCGCGCCCCGGTCCCTGCGGCTTCCCCGGGGGCCGATCCCGGGCCGCTGGGGGGGGGGAGAAGGATCGCTGGGGGGGGGGGGGAAGCCGCCCCGCCCCGCCCCGGGCTCCCACCTGGCGCCGCGGCCGGGGGCTCGCTCCGCGCCCGCTGCTCGGGGGCCGCCATCGCCGACCAAGCCACGTGGAGGGCGGAAAGGCAGCGCGAGTGGAGCCACGAGCGAGCCGCCAGATGCCAGGCAGGAGCAGCCGCCGGCCGAGCCACCGAGCACAGGCAACCGCCCTCCGGGGGCGGGGCCTCTGGACCTCCCTGCCCCGGCGTCTCCCGCTCGAGCCCCGCAGGGAGCGCGCGTGCGGGGCTCGAGCGGCTGGGAGCGTCCTGCACAGCATCCCCGCGTGCAGCAGCCACAGCCCTGCACAGCACAGCACCCCCAGCTCCCTCTGCACGGCCCCCCACCCCGCCCCACACAGCACCCCCAGCTCCTCTGCACGGCCCCACCCCGCCCCACACAGCACCTCCAGCTCCTCTGCACGGCCCCGCACCCCGCCCCACACAGCACCCCCAGCTCCTCTGCACGGCCCCCCACCCCGCCCCACACAGCACCCCAGCTCCTCTGCACGGCCCCCACCCCGCCCCACACAGCACCCCAGCTCCTGCACGGCCCCACCGCCCCACACAGCCCCCAGCTCCACTGCACGGCCCCCACCCCGCCCCACACAGCACCCCAGCTCCTCTGCACGGCCCCACCCCGCCCCACACAGCACCCCCAGCTCCCCATGCACAGTATCCCCACTCTCCCCAGCTCCTCTGCACGGCTCTCTCCCCTGCACGGCCCACCCCAACTCCCCATGCACAGCTCTCCTTCCCCTGCACAGCACCCCAGCTCCCTCTGCACAGCTCTCCTCCCCTGCATGGCACCCCAACTCTCCCATGCACAGCATTCCTCCTCACCCCTGCACGGCCTCTCCACTCCCCATGGCTCTCCTCCCCGCACGGCACCCCCAACTCCCCCATGCACGGCCTCCCCACCCCCCTGCACTCTCTGCAGAGCATCTCCCCTTGTTGTTATCCCCCCCAGCACATGGGGCAGGTTTTCTCCAGTTGGCGGAGCCCTGGCATTCACGTGCAGATTCAGCCCATATCAGCTACACCACCCCGTGTTCAGCAGCAGGAGACTTGGGCAGAGGACACACCCAGGCAGCCTCTGGACAGAGCCGCTGCTAGCCGTGAGCCAAGGCCAGACTTACTGGGCTGTACTGGACCAGTGGGCAGGCCTGGCCTGGCCCGGCCCAGTGCAGGGTGGCCCCACCCCAACAAAGCATTGACCACTGGGCCCAGGGCTCTGTCATTGACCCCTCACTTTCCAGACAGGAGCAGCCCTGCCAGAGAGCTGTTTGGCCTCCCCTAGGTGCCACCTCACCCCTCTTCAGAGCCATTCACCTGGCCCAGGGCAGTGCCACCAGGCCAGGCTCAGGCAGCAGGCAAGGGGCACGTCTGCATTGTGAGGGAGTGGGTCCCAGCCCTTTGCTCGCTGCACTCAGGGCTCTAGGCCCATATGCCCCTGGGTTGGGTCCGTTCCCATGAGCGTGAAGCAGCACAGCACTTCACCCTTTGTAGGCAGGAGTGACTGGCTGGAATGGTGTCAGCTAACGGGCTCCATGTGCTCTCCACTCTTGTCCTTTGTCTAGCAGTGGGTACAGTGGGCAGGCGACCTCTCAGTAGAGCTCCACACAATCTTGGGAGAAACCTGTGGGTCCAAGAATGGATCTGAGCAGAGCTGTCTTGTGTGGTGGGCAGCTCACACATATGCTCTCTGGGTTGGACATCAGGTCTTCTCCACACACACAGTCCAAGGAGTCCTGCAGAAAGGGATCTAGGGATCACAGTGGACCACAAGCTAAATATGAGCCAGTGGGACACTGTTGCAAAAAAACAAAAACAAAACAAAACAAACAAATCATAATTCTGAGCTGTATTAGCAGGATGTTGTAAGCAAGACACAAGAAGTAATTAGGCCGCAACTGGAGTAGTGTGTCCAGTTCTGGGCACCACATTTCAAGACAGATGTGGACAAATTGGGAAAAGTCCAGAGAAGAGCAACAAAAATGATTACAGGTTTAGAAGACATGACCTAAGAGGACAATCAAAAGGACTGGGTTTGTTTAGTTTGGAAAAGAGATGACTGAGAAGGGACATTTTAACAGCTTTCAAGTATCTAAAAAAGGTGTCACAAGGGGGAGGGAGAAAAATTGTTCTCCTTGGCCTCTGAGGACAGGACAAGAAGCAATGGGCTTAAACTGCAGCAAGGGAGGTTTAGGTTACATGTTAGGAAAAACTTCCTACCTGTCAGGGTGGCTAAGCACTGGAATAAGTTGTCTAGGGAGGTTGTGGACTCTCCATCACTGGAAATACTTAAGATCAGGTTAGCCAAACACTTATCAGGGATGATCTAGCCGGTGCTTGGTCCTGCCCTGAGGACAGGGCTGGATCTGATGACCTTTTGAGATCCCTTCCAGTTCTAGGTTTCTATGTTTTATAAGAAATCCTGTTAACATCTTCCTTTTCCAGGGTGTCATTTAAAGGTTCTAGATTTCCTTCCTGGGTGGAGGTTGCCGTAAGTATGTCAGTGATGTAGCTAATTGTTTTATGTGTCTGGCAAGGCGTCCCACATTCTCGGGACACTTGTGGCAGATGGAGGGTGCATTGTGGAACCCTGCTGAAAGCACATTGCTTATCAAAGGAGAAGTTGCACCACGATTCGGGGTGAGCAGGGATCTAGAAGAAGGCGTTCGATCAGACTAGGACAGAGAACCGAGCTTTGGCAGGGACTGCTGCAATGATTCCCTAGTGCTGAGTTCCCGATAATCCACAGCTAATCACCAAGTGCGCTGATCCACCTTGAGAACTGGCCGGCTAAGTGCACTGCACAGACAAGACGTCTCTGCCTGCACTCCTCAGTCTGTCAGTGCTGCTATAGCCTCTCTCAGGAGATGGGCAGCGGCTGGTGGGCATCTGTATTGGTGCTGCAATCTTGGATCTGGCCCAGGCACTTTGACTTCTTCCTCTATTTGCCCGCACTGCAACAGGGTAGAGGCAAAGCCCGTGATGTGTTCAGTCACCACCTTCCTTACCTGAGTCCCACGCAGGCGAATTGCTCTCTCCCCGGGCCTACATGCAGCCACTCGATGTGATGCTGGATCGTCCCATGCTCCTCTTTGTTCCTTGCACGCTGGGTTGATATGGTAGGTCAGCCACAGTCCGAGTGTCTTCAACCCATTTATGCCCCAAATCCCACATGCCTCCAGAGGTGGGTTTGCATTAAACTCCTTGAGTGCACAGGATGGGTTGCAAAAAGGAGACGGCTCATTTCCTGCCGAACCCTTCCAGCATCTCAACTTCCTAGACAGGCAGGTTTTTGCTCTAGGCTCAGCTTTTGTGCTGATAGGAGATAGCAGGGCCTGTGTGGGCCAGTCAGGTCTGTTTAAAAAGCTCCAAACTTGCCCCTTGAGTAGCTTTCACTACAGGCCTCCCCCTTGATAACTGAAGGTGGCGCCACAGGCACCGGGGGAAACGGAGCCTTGGCCTCCTCACCGTGGCTATGTCTACACTGGCATGATTTTGCACAAGAACTCTTCCAGAAGAGAGCATCTACACTGGCATGTGCCTTTGCGCAAGAGCATCCGTGCCAGTGTGGACGCTCTCTTGCGCAAGAAAGCTCTGATGGCCATTTTAACCATTGGGCTTTCTTGCGCAAGAAATTCATGTTGCCTGTCTACACTGGCCTCTTGCGCAAGAACAGTTGCGCAAAAGGGCTTATTCCTGAGCGGCAGCATCATAGTTCTTGCACAAGAAGCCCTGATTTCATACATTAGAACGTCAGTGTTCTTGCGCAAGAACTCGCAGCCAGTGTAGATCTTTTGCACAAGATCGCACCAATGTAGAAAAGCCCCAGGGTCCATGTAATTGTTGCTGTCTGCTGACACCTGCCCTTTCGCCACCTTCCTCTGGCGTGGCCAGGCCTGCTCGCAGCACCTCAGGGAGAATGTGTATCTGCTCCTCAGGCCCACGGTGCACAGACGTCTCCACAGCATCGCTAGGCAAGTTCTTGCTCCGGCTGATTTTCCTGGCTGACCTCTTGTGGCATAGTGGGGGTGCTGTCTGCTCTGTGACCCGGGGTTCCCCTGCGCTGTGATGGGAGATTCTCACTGACTCTCCCAAATGTGTATTAACCCAGACACCCAGGCTCAGCCTCCCAGGGGGAGAGACAAAGGAAGGAGGGCAAGACCAGCACCTGGCTGGGGGGCAGGGCTGGAAGAGAGTTTTAGTTTCTGTCTGGAATCATGGAGGAACCAGCCTAAGCAAGTGGCTGGGATTTAGGGGCCCAGTCTCCCCCATCTCAAGGGGGGTTGAGGCATCCTAGGCCTGCCCTGTAGCCAGATTACATCTGTGCTATGCTGTATCCTGGAGAAGCAATAAACTCCCTCTATTCTACTGGCTGGTGGGGTGCAGGAGGCGGGGGAACCCCGATGCGCCGCCACACCTCTCCTGAGCTCTTTGCTGCTCTGTTTTTGCCATCGCTGCTGCTGTTGCTTTGCTCCTTAGGTTGCTTCTTGTGGTTTTCCTTAGCCGCAGCCACCTGGGAAAGCTTCCCCTGTATTCCAAAAGCTGCCCTGAGCTTTTCTTCTATCCTGCCTGGTTGTGTTCCTAGGATCTACGGCCCCACAGTGCCCGTCAGGGCAGGCAGCAATCCTTGAACCATAGCAGCCTTGGGCCTCCATGTCACAGAGGCAGGTCCAGCTGACCAATAAAGCTTCAGGATTTTCCTGCCATTTGCCCATGTATCATTGCTCAGTGGAAAGCCAGCTGAGGACACGGCCTGTGGGAAGTAGAGTTTGTACATGTCCCCATACAGCTTCATGATGGGTCCGTGTTAGTCATTGGCATAGCACCGGGCCGGGCACTGCAGTGCTCTCCAAACACGCTGGCTGCGTCTAGACTGGCAAGTTTTTTTTCGCAAAAGCAGCTGCTTTTGCGGAAAAAACTTGCCAGCTGTCTACACTGGCGCTTGAATTTGCGCAAGAACACTGACGATCTAATGTAAGATTGTCAGTGTTCTGGCGCAAATACTATGCTGCTCCGTTCGAAAGCCTCTGCGCAAATGTATTTGCTCAAGAGGGCCAGTGTAGACAGCTAAAAACTGTTTTGTGCAAAAAGCCCGATGGTGAAAATGGCGATCGAGCTTTAAGAAAATCGCGTCTAGATTAGCACGGACGCTTTTCCGCAAAAAGTGCTTTGGCGCAAAGCGCCCGTGCCAATCCAGACGCTCTTTTCCGCAAATGCTTTTAATGGAAAAACTTTTCCGTTAAAAGCATTTGTGGAAAATCATGCCAGTCTAGACGCAGCCATTGTGAAAGCTGGTTCAGGCCACAAGTCTGCATGCTGATCTCATCTCAGGTGCTCTGGATCCAGAGTTGGTACCGGGGCCATAGGAAGCCCTCACCCCTCCTGGGCATTTTCAGAAACTTCAGCTTCTTGGAACCTAGGTGGTACTGAAGGTTGACACTCTTGTTCCAGGGACCTTGATCACTTGAGTCCTCCCAGAACTGCAGCGCCAAAGACTCTAGCTACCCTGCTGCGAACACTCCTTGGATTCTGGTCAGTTTCCCTTTGACTTGGTGAGCGTGCATTGGCCGGCGGTGGGGCTGACAGGACTCCTGGTCGCTCTGATCGCTTTCCCCAGCTCTCACTGCTGCCCGAGACTCTCAAAAACAATGAACCAGAAAGTGGATGTCGGTCTCCTTGTCACTTACCTAGCACTTGCTAATCTACCCAGCTGATCCGAGCAGCGCGACTGAAACTAGCTGGCTAATAGGTCATTGTCAGCTCCCAGCTTTTCCAGTGCCTGCTTTAAGCCAGGAGATTTCTGCTTTACAGCGTCTGCTTAACTCCTTGGCTGCGATTGCCACCCCCCCTCACAAAGCCCCTGTTTGCATTTTGTGACTGGGGATTGGTTCAGCTGTTAAGAAACCCTCATTTCTGCCATCCTGCCTCTTCTGCATTGTCCCCCGCAAACAGAGCCGCAGACTGGGGTGGGGTTTGCCTTTTCCTAAAGGTTTCTCGCTAAACTCAATTATTCCAGCCAGCTGCTCCCAACGTCCTGTCGCTTGTGCTTATATGTCGCCCATCCCACCCGCCTGGAGAAGCTTCAGGGGCCAGCACGTTGCTGTCTCGCTGCCTGAAAACATCAGAGTCCAGCAGCACCCAGCACTGAACTGGTGTGTCCAAGAGCCTTCTCAGCTCTCACCAGCCCATGCAACCCTGCTAGGTTGGCATCTGCTAGGCCACGATTTGGGCCAACCGGGCTGTCAGAAGCAGCACCTGCTTGCCCACAGCTCCCCAGCTCGTCTGGACTGAGCTATCACAGACACCATCCCTAACAATCCACACCCACCGGCCTGCTGCTGCCAGCAAGGACCTCACTGTCCCTCCGAGCACGTGCGTCAGCATCCCTTCCTCCCGCCCCTGGCTGTCCACAGCAGAGCCAGCAGCACTCCAGCTGATTCCATCCCTGGGTTCCAGGAAGCCACTGGCCCCGTGTGCAGCATGCCCACCCTCACAGCCTACAGACCCCAGGGAAATAACGAGGACACAAAGCCTGGAAAGTGGGGGGCACTAACTAGGGGTCCTGCTGTGGTCGCCACAGATGTTAAATGCCCAGTGGGCTGGCAGAGAAGCCAGGAAATGGTCCACCTTGATCCGTGGCTGGTAAGCAATCCCCTTCTGCAGCCCGGGCCTTCCCGCCAAGGGAAGAGCATCAGCCCTTGCTGGGGCGCAGGCAATGCACCTTATTAAACAGACCAGCAGGTTGCACACGTGGCCGCCCAGGAGCTAAACAGGTAAAACCTCAGAGGTCAGGTCTTCTCCTCTAGCCGCATTGTGTGGCCCGAGGCCTCGGTCTGCAGCCACCGGCCACCTTAGGAGAGCGGCAGCCATGAGCTAAGCAGCAGGAAGTCAACTCCTCACATTCCATCCAGCTGACACTAAAGCAGCGTAATGCCAGGCTGCTACGGAGCTGACCCCGTGCCGCTCACGCCCACCAGCACCGAACACAGAAACAGGTCGAAAGAGGGGCGGAGAAAACTGAGCGTGACAGCAACGTATGTGGCAAGAAACCACGTCTCAATAGTCTGTCTGGAAGGTCCCCACTTCTCCATTGTTTGATCTCCATCTGGTTCTTTCATTGTTGTCACTTACTGACCAGAGAATGTTGTTACAATGTGGTAACTAGTGGTGTCCCCCAAGGGTCAGTCCTGGGACCAACCCTGTTCAACTTATTCATAAATGATCTGGAGAAAGGGGTAAGCAGTGAGGTGGTAAAGTTTGCGGATGATACCAAACTGTTTAGGGTAGTCAAGACAGAAGCAGACTGTGAGGGACTCCAAGAAGATCTCACCAAACTGAGTGATTGGACAACAAAATGGCAAATTAAATTTAATGTGCATAAGTGTAAAGTAATGCACATCGGGAAAAATAACCCCAACTATACGTACAGTATGATGGGGGCTAATTTGGCTACGACAAATCAGGAAAGAGATCTTGGAGTTATCGTGGACAGTTCTCTGAAAACTTCCACACAGTGTGTGGTCAAAAAGGCAAATAGGATGCTAGGAATTATTAAGAAAGGGATAGAAAATAAGACCAGAATATCTTACTGCCCCTGTATAAAACTATGGTACGCCCACATCTTGAATACTGTATACAGATGTGGTCTCCTCACCTCAAAAAGATATTTTGGCCTTGGAAAGGGTTCAGAAAAGGGCAACTAAAATGATTAGGGGTTTGGAACGGGTCCCATATGAGGAGAGGTTAAAGCGACTGGGACTTTTCAGTCTAGAAAAGAGGAGACTGAGGGGATATGATAGAGTGTATAAAATCATGAGTGGTGTGGAGAGGGCGGATAAAGAAAAGTTATTTATTAGTTCCCATAATAGAAGAACTAGAGGACACCAAATGAAATTAATGGGTAGCAGGTTTAAAACTAATAAAAGAAAGTTCTTCTTCACACAGCGTGTAGTCAGCATGTGGAACTCCTTGCCAGAGGAGGCTGTGAAGGCTAGGACTATAACAGAGTTTAAAGAGAAGCTAGATAATTTCGTGGAGGTTAGGGTCCATAAAAGGCTGTTAGGGGATAAAATGGTGTCCTTGGCCTCTGTTTGACAGAGGCTGGAGAGGGATGGCAGGAGACAAATCGCTTGATGATTGTCTTCGGTCCACTCTCTCTGGGGCACCTGGTGCTGGCCACTGATGGCAGACAGGATACTGGGCTAGATGGACCTTTGGTCTGACCCAGTACGGCCGTTCTTATGTTCTTATGTGCCAAGGCTGCTTAGGAAAATGGTTGGTTCAGATATAGCGAAACAGGGCTCAAGTGTCACGGTATAAACTGTAAAAGGAAGGAAACATAAGATCAGAACGGCCAGACGGGGTCAGACCAAAGGTCCACCCAGCCCAGAGTCCTGTCTGCCAACAGTGGCCAGTGCCAGGTGCCTTCAGAGGGAATCATCAAATGATGCCTCCCCTGTCACCCATTCCCAGCCTCTGGCAAACAGTGGCCAGCGACACCATCCCTGCCCAGCCTGGCTAACAGCCCATCAATGGACCTAGCCTCCAGGAATTTATCTAGTTCATTTTTTAATCCTGTTAGGCTATGTCTGCACTGGCAGGTTCTTGCTCAAGAATTATGCGCCCACGCAAGAAGATTTACAGTACAGCACGGTAAGAGAGGGAGTCTTGCGCAAGCACTATGCTCTTTTCTAACAAGTGTAAGCCCTATTGCACAAGAGCTCTTGTGCAAGAGGGCAGTGTGGACGCACAGAAGGGGTTTCTTGTGCAAGAAAGCCCTATGGCTAAAATGGCCATCAGAGTATTCTTGCGCAAGAGAGCGTCCACACTGCCATGGATGCTCTTGCGCAAAAGCGCATGGCAGTGTGGACGTGTTCTTGCACAAGAGTTCTTGCACAAGAACCCGCCAGTGTAGACATAGCCTTAGAGTCCTGGCCTTCACAACATCCTCTGGCAAGGAGTTCCACAGGTTTACTGTGCACTGTATGAAGAAAAACTTTCTTTGGTTTGTTTTAAACCTGCCACCTATTAATTTCATTGGGTGACCTCTAGTTCTTGAGTGATGGAAGCAAGTAAATAACTTTTCCTTATTCACTTTCTCCCCACTGGTCATGATTTTATAGACCTCTAGCACATCCCCCTGTAACAGGTTTGGTTCTGTGTGCAAGCATCCCTTGGTGGCTGAAGGGGATCTTGCAATATTTAACTCACTTGTCTGTGGGCAAGTCAATGTCCAGTCCATGGCTGAGGTTCAGGCCTCTTCTCCCCCCCCCCCCCACCGCCCTTGCTCGGGTGTCATTTGCAGGGGGATTGGGGGCACAGGGACTTAGGCCTGCTCATTCCTCTGGGTCCCAGCCCAGGGACCCTATACGTAGCAGTTACCTGCCAAGTTCCAGAGTCTGTAGTTGTGGTCACATCCCTGGGCCACTTCCCCAGGATGCTGTTTCATCCAGCCCGTCTCGAGAGCTGAATTCCCCTTGTCCAGGGTTCTACAGAGTTGTCACTGGCTAGCCTTTAGCCACAGGATCTAGTGCCACTCAGTCACCAGGGCCCAGTTCCCACTCAGAGCTGTCCAAGGTTCTGGTGTTCCCCAGTCAGCCCAGAGGTCTACCTGAGTTGAGCTCCAGTAAGGAACTGAGAGGCCTTAGCTAGCAGCTCCTTATATAGCAGCCTGCCGCATCCTGATTGGCTGCAGTGAAGGCTGCCCCTCTACCCTGCTCGGAGGACCTTTCCACTGCTCCTGCTGCTGGCCAGAGTGCTGAAAGGCCTCCAGCAGGGAAGGTCGGGCATTGTCTGCTCCATCACACCCCCCTTAGTCTCCTCTTTTCTAAGCTGAAAAGTCCAAGTGTTGGTTGGTAGGTTGGGAGGGAGGGAGGTGGATGGATGGATGGATCTTCTGCTCACCTGTGACGTGCAGCAACCGGAATCCAGATGAGAGTGACCGTGCCTGGCCAGCAGAGGAAGTGGGCCTGCCTGATCAGGGCTGGTGAGCTTGGCACCATGCGCCTTGCATGCATATCCTGCTTGGTAATTGTTACTAAACAGAGGCCAGGGCTGTTACTGGCAGGGCTAAGGTCCTGCACAGAGTATGCCCTGAGCCCTAGGCGAAGGTGCATGTCCCTAGAGCAGGGGTGGGGAACCTAAGGCCCGGGAGCCAGATGCAGCCCTCAGCTTGCCTGGATCTGGCCCGAGGCTCCGGGCTCCCCCTTGGCATTGGGGAGCCCATGCTGGCGCGCCAGCCCAGTGCTGTTCCCCTGCAGAGCAGGAGCCCGCAGAATCTATTAGCCTGGGCCTGCCTAGTCTCTGGGGTGCAAGGGAATGTGTCTTCCTCCTTCTCATTGGGGGCCACGTCAGGGCGGGGGGTTGGTTTGTTTGTGCTTTGCCCTGATGTGCGACCCCCGACTGATTTTCCTGTGGCTCAGCGGCCCCTGGCCCAAAAAGGTTCCTGCTCCTCCCTAGAGTGTGCAAGCCCCAAAGAATCTTTTACAGACAAATCTGGTGGAGAGAAAGCGGCAGCTCCAGTCACTGGGAGGAAATTGATCTAACCCTACCCAGTCACAGCCGTGGGACACCGGTGGCATTTGGACAGAACGGTCACGCCCTGCTTGGCACCATGTTCACACAGAAGCAGCAGGAGGGAAGGAAATCAAGCAACGGGACCAGGCTGGGTGGGGTTCGCTGCGGAGCACCCCCCTTGCTAAATGGGGAGTGGAACGAGGTCCCTGTCTGGGGCCAAGGCTCTCTGCAGGGGAGGATGCCCTGGTGCTGCTTGTAAGGGGTCTGCAGCCTTTTGTAAGTGCAGGAAGCCACCCCAAGGGCAGCGGCTCTCAGAGCAGCAGCAGCCTGGGCATGGTGGAAAGCTGTCGCTAATCTCTCCAGCCTGGCACATTCCAGGACAGGCACCTGGAGGGTTACAAATTCCACATGGCTCTAGTGAGGGGCAATTTGGCTCAGTACAAGGCAGTGGAGTGTGCCAGAGCAGAGTAGTGTGTGTTCGGCTTTAGAGATGGCAACAGCTCTTCCAGAGAATGTGAGCAACTCAAGCTGAAAGTAGAAAACCTGATTGGGAAGCTATTTACATTGTAAATGAAGCTGGGGCAGCTACAAGCCAATGAGGATGGGCCCAGACAGGCAGCGACCACCCAGTCTGCAGGCAGCAAATAAAAAGAGGAAACATGCTGGGGACCCAGAGGAGAACAGTAGGAGCAGCAAGGGGAGGCGTGAGGGTGGGCACCAGGGACCCCGACACCTGGGAGGACACTTGGAATAGGAAGAGTTGGATGGATCCTGACCAGAGAGATCCTAGATGTCCTGTGCCCCCACCTGATGCTTTTCCTCAGGGGCCCTACACCCTGCACAAAGGGAATTGCAGGATTTTAAATTAAAAGCACAAGAGCTCAACCATGTGGAGGGGCTGAACCCCTGAGAGAGAGTGGACTCCCCAAGGAGGGGCTGTCACACTTAAGAGGATTCTTCCCTGAGTACCATACGGGACAAATGTGGGCACAATCTGAGTCAGTGACAGAAGGCACAAGTGTTGCTGGCACAGGGCAGTGTCCGGGTGGGCTGTAGGGAGGCCCGGGTGTTGCTGACACGGGGCAGTGTCTAGGTGGGCTGTAGGGAGGCCCGGGTGTTGCTGGCATGGGGCAGTGTCTGGGTGGGCTGTAGGGAGGCCCGGGTGTTGCTGGCACGGGGCAGTGTCTGGGTGGGCTGTGGGGCGGCTCGGGTGTTGCTGACATGGGGCAGTGTCTAGGCGGGCTGTGGGGAGGCCTGGGTGTTGCTGACACGGGGCAGTGTCTGGGCAGGCTGTGGGGAGGCCCGGGTGTTGCTGACACAGGGCAGTGTCTGGGCGGGCTGTGGGGAGGCCCGGGTGTTGCTTCCACGGGGCAGTGTCTGGGCGGGCTGTGGGGAGGCCCGGGTGTTGCTTCCACGGGGCAGTGTCTGGGCGGGCTGTGGGGAGGCCCGGGTGTTGCTGACACGGGGCAGGACGTGGCATCTAACAGGTCACTGCGGGCCCCCCAACCTGCCAGTTCCCTAGCACCCAAAGATGGAGTGTAAGGGGTGACCAAATAGAGCCTAAAAGGGCCCTTTTGCCAGTACATTCTGTAGCAGCCTGGCTCACGCCAGGTCCAGGACCTACCCCCACTGCAGCTCTGCATTTCACGTGTATTAGGACCACTCAGCTCAGGCAGCCCGGCTCAGTTCTGGCTCACACCGGTCCGGGAGCTCAGCCCCGCCCGGACAGCAGCTGCTGCCATCCCGCACTGCTGCTTCTTTAGCAGGGTGTTGGGCAGCCAGTCTGTGAGGGGAGCTGGTTTTTAAACTGGTTTCCCTCACGGACCAGCTCCCGCCTGGCACCCTGTGCTGCTGCCTCTGCTGCAGAGTGGCAGGGGGCTCCTTGGGAGAGGGGCTGGAGCGCACTGGCTGCCGGCCGCACCCCTGGGACATAGAATAGTTGAGTAACTGGTAAGAATTCATGCGGTTTATCGACTATTCAGTTAACCGAGTTGTCACATCCCCAGCACCCAGCCCTGTGGGGCAACAGCCCATGAGCTCCACCGAGGAGTTTCAAGACGAGCTCTGTCCCTGCTAAGGCTGCAGCACCCCCAAGGCCTGCTCCCCCTTATGATGCAGCTGTTGTTTGGGCACCACGCACTGACAGGCACCCGGTCTGGGGCTGGATGAGCTATCGGAGCCTCGGTCACCAAGCGCTGCAGGAGCATCCCCGGGCTGAGCAAACCAGACAGGTGCCAGGCCCCTCAGCCATGGGCTCTGACCCCCTGATTGTCTGGATTCAGCTACTCTCCCCGTGTCTGGGACATCAGCATCCAGCTGTCAGACCAGGAATGGGGCAGGGCTGGGGGGCCATCGGGCCTGGGGCTGGAGAGGAGAAAGCGTCACCCACCGAGCCCTGGGCCCACCGCCTGGGGCAGGCGAGTGCGGAGACAGGCGCTTTGGGGGAGGAGCAGCTGTTGCCGAAGTGCATCAAGGCCTCTGCCATGTTCTCCACCAGGCTGGCACGCAGGGCTCTGCCCCAACTGTGTGCCCGGAGCTTCACTGGCTCTAGGCCCCCCCACTGTCAGCTCAGAGCACCCAGGCAGGACTCGGAAAGGGCCCCTCCTAGGGCCGGCTGCACCTCACTTGTCCTAAGTGCTGGGCCCGGACACTCAGGCTCGGCTTCCTCCCCTGCTGGTCACTCACGCCCGGGCACCCGGGCTGCACTGCCCAGAGCAGCCCCCCTGCAGAGCCCGCAGCCCCTTGCTGACACACACACTGGCACCCTCGCCGCTGCGTTTGGCCAGCTCTTCTTCTCTGACATTTGATTACAAACGCCTCACATCAGCCCCTCCCTTCCCCACACAGGCTGAGTGACAGCTGCACCACACACTCCCCTCCCCTGGCCCCCCTCTTACTCAGCTCCTGAGTAAGCGGTGTCTGCCTCCCTCTGGACAGACTTTGCCGGGCGTGGGCTCCGCTCCCACCCCCATTTCACACCCTCCTACCAGTGCCCCTCCCGGCCTGTGGGGGGCTTGGCACAGTCCCTGGGCTGCTCCCTCTTTGGAAGCGTTCCCAGGGGATGGCAAGAACAGGAACCTCACATCACAGGGGGCTGGGCGGGACTTTGGGCCATCGTCAACTGCAGCTCCAGCACCTAGGCAGGGCCCCAGACAGCCAGGCTGGCCTGATCCCTTTGTCCAGCCTGGCCTCAGCCCCCCAGGGCTGAGCGTCCACAGGCCGCAGAGCGCAATGGCCCTTGGGTCAGACCTGTCCCTCCTGCCAACCTGCAGCTCATGCCCATTGCCTGCCCTCGTGCCCTGCCTTCCCTGGGCATGGAGCACAGCTGATCCCCAGCTGCTTGAAACCAGCCCCCGGCACCTTTTCTGAAAGCTAAACAAGCTCCATTTCCCCCTGGGCAGCCTGTGCCTGCATCTCCTGGAGGGCAGCTGGCAGAGAAAGAGGGGCTCTGCCATGCGCCCCACTCTTGGCTTCGGACAGCTTGGCCAGTACTCGCGTGCAGCCTCCGGGCGGGGAAGCTGGCTGGCCCGAAGGTGCCCTGTGCTGCCACTGATCACACCCAGGCTGCTGCGCTCTCACATCTGCTTGGGAAGGAGCAAAGGAGGGAAGGGGCTAACGAGAGCGGCACAGGACAAGGGAGGAGGGAGCCATAGCCGGGGCCTCCTTCGGGTTTCTGGGCCCTAGGCAGTACCATTAAACTGGGTCCCTGGTGCCCTGTGCCCGAGCGCAGCTGGGGGCCAGTGTTTTAGAACTGTGATTTTATCACCACCAGCAGCACACTAACGAAATATTTGTAAAACAATTTTTAAACCAGGGTCCTGTGGTGTCAACCAGCAGGGTGACCCCAGAACCTGCCAGTGTGCCCCTGGGCTGGCACAGGCCTGTGGAACAGCCTCCCTACCACTGGGCTGGCTCCTTCAGGCCTGGGGCGCCGCCCAGCTCCGGCAGCCTCTGCCACTGGCAAGTGAACCGGGTCCTGTGCGGAGGGAGCAGAGCCAGACCCTAGGGGGAAGGGCGGGCCCTCAAGGCCCAGCGGTGCCCCGCACACTGTGCCCGGGCCATGGGGAGGGCCCGTTTCTCCATGTGAGGATGCATTTTGTTGTGTGCGCCGAGGCCTGCGGGGGTGTCCCACCAGCCCCAACACCTGCTGCCGGCGCGGGGCGCTGCCTCTGCTACTCAGCTGGGCGGCCCGAACCCCCTGGGCGGCCAAGGGAAGGCGGGACCGGGGCAGGCAGTGAGCGGGCGAGCTCCGAGCCGAGCGCTGGGAGTCCCGGGGGAGGCTGCCAGCGGGAGGGGGGTTCCTGCAGCGGAGGGGGGTTGGGGCGCTCGGGCTCCCCGCGCAGCCCCCAGGGTCCCGGTGCCCCCGCGCTGCGCCCCCGCGCAAAGGACCCGGCGCGGGACAGGGCGGGAGCGGCGCGCGCCAGCGCATCCTGCGCGCCCGGGGAGTTGGCTCCTGGCGTTGTCATAGCAATGAGGAGAGGGTCTTGTCGGGCCCGTTGCCATAGCTACAGCAGCTGTCTGTCAGCGAGCAGCGGCCGCCCCCCTGCCCCGCCTGACCCCGCCGAGCCCGGGGCTGGGCTCGCTAGGCTCGCAGGGGCCAATGGCCTGAGCGCGGGGACTCGGGTCCGGGCCGGGGGCACCCGCCTCCCCAAGCTCCCGCGTGGGGCAGCCAGAGGCAGCGCCGCCCCATAGGGCAGGTGGATGCAGGGCCGGGCCGGGGGTCTCCGGGACAGGGGCGGGTCCGAGCCCCCCGGGCAGGGTCCGAGGCGGGTCCGGGTCTGAGCCCCCCGGGAAGGGTCCGAGGCGGGTCCGGGTCTGAGCCGCCCGGGCAGGGGCGAGGCGGGTCCGGGTCTGAGCCCCCCGGGCAGGGTCCGGGTCTGAGCCCCCCGGGAAGGGTCCGGGTCTGAGCCCCCCGGGAAGGGGCGAGGCGGGTCCGGGTCTGAGCCCCCCGGGCAGGGGCGAGGCGGGTCCGGGTCTGAGCCCCCCGGGAAGGGTCCGGGTCTGAGCCCCCCGGGCAGGGGCGAGGCGGGTCCGGGTCTGAGCCCCCCGGGAAGGGTCCGAGGCGGGTCCGGGTCTGAGCCCCCCGGGAAGGGTCCGAGGCGGGTCCGGGTCTGAGCCCCCCGGGCAGGGTCCGAGGCGGGTCCGGGTCTGAGCCCCCCGGGAAGGGTCCGAGGCGGGTCCGGGTCTGAGCCCCCCGGGAAGGGGCGAGGCGGGTCCGGGTCTGAGCCCCCCGGGCAGGGTCCGAGGCGGGTCCGGGTCTGAGCCCCCCGGGAAGGGGCGAGGCGGGTCCGGGTCTGAGCCCCCCGGGCAGGATCCGAGGCGGGTCCGGGTCTGAGCCGCCCGGGAAGGGGCGAGGCGGGTCCGGGTCTGAGCCCCCCGGGCAGGGGCGAGGCGGAGTCGAGGAGGGGCCGGGGCGGCGGGCGCGGAGCTCGGCACTTTCCCAGCCTCTGGCCGGGAGGCGGGAGCGCGGGGAGCGGGGCGGGGAGCGCGGGGAGCGGCCGGGCTAGCCCAGCCCAGCCCAGCCCAGCCCTGCCCAGGCGCCGCGGCTGCAGCGAGGGGAGAGACACCGCCGCGCCGAGCCGCCCTTTATAGGCGCAGCGCGAAGGGTGGGGGCGGCCGCGGCTCCCAGCCCAGAGGGGGGCGGCTCCCCCCTAAAAGCCGCCGAGGGCAGCGGCGCCAGGCACAGGGAGGGACGGAGCGAGGCAGCCGATGCGCTGCGCTGCGCGGCCCGGACTCCGGCTCCGCTGCCGCCCGCGATGCCCCTGCCTGGGCAGCTGCCCCGCGATCCGGCCCAGAGCTCTCGGATTAGCCGCCGCCCGCAGACCTGCCCCGGAGTCTGAGCGCGCCGCGCCGCCGGGAGTTTTCGCCGCGTCCTTCCCGGGCACCGGCCCCAAGATGCTCCGCAAAGGTGAGTCCCGCCGGGGCTGGGCAGGGGCTGCGCGGAGCCGGGCAGCGCGCTCCGGAGGGGCCGGACCCTGCGCCTGGCGCTCGCCCGCGGGGCCGCAACTTGGGCACTTGGCTCGGTGTCGCCAAACTTGGAGCAGCGGCGGGAGCGGGAGGGACGCGCCGGGCTCCGCTGTCCAGGGTGCTGCGCGCGGGTCCCGCGGCGCCCGGCCGGTGCAGGCGCCCCAGCCCCAAACTTTAACGCCAGGAAGAGTTGGGGGGACGGGGGCTCACGGGACAGAGCTGGGACCTGGGACTCGCCGGCTCGGCTCGTGCCCTGCGGGCCCCGCTGTGCGTGGATCCCCGCCGCCCCCAGCTCCGCCCCGCCCCGCCCGGCCCGGCCCTGCGCTCAGTGCTCCGAGCCGAGCCCCCTGGGAGGCCGGCGCAGAATCAATCTCTCCCGCCCCAGAGCGGGATTACAGGGCTTGCCAAGGTAGCTCATTAATTTTCCAAAGGCTGGAGAGCCGGGGCTCGGCTCGTTAACCCCCGCGGCGCCGGGAGCCGGGCTGCTCCGCACCTGCCGGGCACGCCCCGGAGATGCGCCTTCCCCCGGGAGCTGCGGTGATGTAATTCCCCGGGCGCTGGGCGAGGCCCGCCGGAGCTCGGGCTGTCCCAGAGGGGAAGGGGAGCTGGGTCCCTGCGGTGGCCCCGGAGCAGGCAAGAGAAGCCGGGAAGAGAGGGCCACGCAGCGGGCTTCTGGGGCTGGCAGGGAGCTGGGGCCCCTCCGCTGAAGTTGGGCGGTTTTCAAGGGGAAAGCTCCAGCCCCCTTGTCCCGAGAGAGCCCCGGGCCCGAGCGCCCCGCTGCGCCGCTGGGACCTGCGGTTATCGGGGCAGCGAACTTCCCGACGTTCCTGCCCCTTACGGAGGAAGGCAGAGCCCACTCCGCTCACACCCGCAGGGACGCCAGGCCCGGGCCGGGCTGCACCGAGTCCTGGGGCAGGCCGGGAGCTGGCCCGTGTCTGCACCGAGCCCGGAGGCGCAGAACCAGGCGGGTGGCCACCGCGCACCGGGTTCTTGGGGCGGTTTCCAGTGGCTGCGGCTCTGCTGCCCCCCTCGGAAGGTCCGAGCTGCAGCTGGCCCCGGCACAGCGGCCCGCGCTGGGCGCCTGAGCCCTTCCTCTCTCCCCGGGCCTGGGCGACGCAGGCTGGGCGCAGATCAGGCCAGGGGAGTGGCGCCGGGAGGACGGGCTCGGCCTGCCCCTCGAGGCGCTGTATCCACTGGGGTGGGCGAGGGGCGAGCCTGAGTAAAGGACTCGCGGCCTGTCGCTCAGTGCCCGCCCCGGGCCCCGCGGGGGAGGACTCTGGATGCGGCCGAGGCCAGAGAACTCCAGGGAGCCCGAGCCCGGGAAAGGGCTCCTGGCTGGGCACTAAGGTCACCTTGCAGCGCGGGCCCTTGGGGCGCGCTGACTCCCACGTGCGCTCGGGGTAGCCTGTTAGTCCGAACCAGTGTGTTGATGCCCCCCGGGCCAGGCGCTCCGTGCGCTGCGCTCTCTGGTGGGCAGCCTCCCTGCAAACACAGCCCGTCAGGAAACAAAACTTGTCCCGAATCCCAGGCGTGCCGGGGCTGCTGACACTGCTCAGAGCTGAGAAGCAGCAGCTGGCCTGGTTTCCAGCCCCTCCACGCCCAGGCACTTCTGGGGACGAGGAAGCACTTGGCTGGCCTGACAAGGGGCGGGGAAATGGGAGCGGACTGGGTGGAGCTGCTCCCCGCACGCAGGAAGGAAGCTCTGGTAAAAGGGTCCCATTTCACCGGGACTGGCCTGTTAAGGTCAAGATCTATCGCTCTCATTTTCAGAGCTAGGAAAACAAAATGCAAATCAACAGCCTCGGGGCTAATGCAGAACCTATTCTTAAAGTTTTTGTCTCGTTAAGCAAGGAAATAGAGTGCCAAATAGGCTTTGTTAAGTGGCAGTCTAATTAATAATTTAAAATCTTGTAGCTGTCTTTCATTAGAATTTATCTGTACATCAACCACAAAATCAGTCAAACACACTCATTTATAAGTTAATGCCGTCTCTGAATAATTCAACAAGCAGCTAGATTAAGGCCTGCATTCCTGCAAGCTGCATTCCTCTCTCAAGCCAGATGGTCTCTGCTCGGCAGCTTGAAGAAGCCCAGGTCCTTGGCAAGTCTGCAGGGCCGTGGCACCGCCAGGCTGGTACATGGGCACAGTCCCACAGGCCTCCCTGGCGAGGCCGAGCAGTTCCGCGGGGAAGGACTGAAAACAAATGGGAACCGTGAGGCAGGCGGGAGCCAGTGGGCCGCACGCGGGCCGGCCTGCCCTTCCCCACAGCAGGCGGGAGGGAGGAGCAGACTCCGCGGCGCGCCCTCCCTGTGGGCGATGGCTGAGAAAGCAGGGACTTGCTAGAGCCACAAGCTTCACGTGGCCTGGAGCTGGTCGTGGAGCTTAGAGCAATGCCTCCTGGATGGGCTGCGACCTCCTCTGGGCTCCCCACAGCCCCTCCCGGGGATGGCTCCGCAGGCCGTGGCCGGGGGCGGAGGCGATTCCACGTGCTTGGGGGGCTTCCCTTGTGAGTGGCCTTGTGTTTGCCACCCACACGACGGAGCCGGCGTGTCACTGCCCGGGTCTCAAGCTGAGCTCCCAGAGTGACTTCGGGCTGGACGTCCCTGGGAGGGATTTTATTCCTGCCCCATCTAGCACCGCTGTGTTCCAAACGACACCTCCCGGTGCAGCCTGGGCAGGCGGTGGGGGATGCAGGGTTCGGGCTGAGATGCAGCAGAAGGGTCACAGGGCCAGGGAGCGGGTGCTGCTGAGGGAAGGCTGCTCCCTGAGAGAGGTAGGTGAGGGCAGAGACCTCTGGCGGGAGCTTTCTCCTGGGCTCCCACAGTGAGGAAGGTCTGAGGAAGGGATGCAGTGTCATGTGACTGCAGTAAGGGGGCTGGGGAGCGTGATGGAACCACTTCATGCCAGGGGATGCTGCCTCACCCCCAGCCCCTTGTCCCAGCCCCCTGGGGGTGGCGCATCCTGCACAGACCAGCACTGAGAGAGCGGGCAGGGGAGTTACACTTGTCATGACAAGAGAGCGACGCTGCCCTGCGGTACTCTGGGCCCAGGTCTGGCATAGGGACAGCGAGAGCTGTATCAGTCTGCAAGGGGCAAGGCATGTCGTAACCTCACCCTAGTAGCCTGCTACTGGCGGCTGGCGGGCTGGTCAGCACATGTGGAGCCAAAGCCCAGCTGTGCCCAGGCCTTCTTCCAGAGGTGGCACTAGTCAGGCGTCCTGAGCGGGAGACTGGGGTGCACAAGGTGAGTTCAAGGTCAAAGACGATGCCAAGCTTGTGGCCAGCAGAGCCCAGGGTTGAAGCTGTCCATGGGGCTCGTTTCAAGCCGCTGACATGTCTTTTTAGCTCCTCTCCTGCTTCACTGAAAGCTTCACGCGCCAGATGAGCAGCAAAATGACATTAAGTTAATTTCATGTTGTTGCTCAGCTAGTGCATGGAAGGCAGCCAGGAGGACAAGCAGGCGGAAGATGCTGGGGCAGGGAAGGAGCTAAGGAGGCCCCGACGAGCCCATTTCTGCCCATTTCCCTTTGCAGAGAGAAACTGACATTTAATAACTTGCAGAGAGAAACCGACTAGGATCAATCCTTGTTCATTCTGCATCAGAGGGCTTGGCTGCAGGGGGGGAGGGAATCAGAGGCTCTTTACAGCCAGCCTCACCAGAAAAGAGAAGGATGCTGAAGGAAAAGGAATAATCCTGGGCAGTTTTCCTCCAGGAGGGAGGAGAGATGGAGCTGAGCTCAGGGGCTGTTTTCTTGCCTAGGCCTTGTTTCATAATAATATTTCCATCAGAGTACAACACAGGCCTGGTTTGGGATGGGGGACTCATGGAGGCAGGAATTGGTCCAACAGCGGTTTGGTTCCTGGATCAGTGAGAAAGCGTCCTGCCTAGGAGAGGTTGGTTGTGCGGTGGGACCATGGGGAAGCCAGGTGCTGCGTGTTCACTGCCAGGCGAAGGGGTGAAGGTGGGAGCCCGTAGAGGTGTTGGAATGTGCGGAGTGGAGGATCATCCCAGGGAAGTGCCCTGAAGTTTAATCAGAGAGTGAGGGAGCAGAGAGCCGACCCTCAGCTCGTTCACAGCCCAGTGTTCACAGGAGCAGCGCAGCGCTCTGCCTCTCGCCGTACCTGGCTTTGACAAATAGCCCCTCAGCTGCATTGGGAGTCGCCTCCCTAGATGTGGCAAGTGACACCCGCTCGTCCCGCGTGCCCCTTGCACCAAGAAGCCCCTAAGACATGAGCCCTGCAGAGCCCTGGATGCTGGAAGAGGCACAGTCCTGCAGATCGAATGTGGCGGCTTCTCGGTAGCTCGCCCTTTTCGGAGCCAGATCCATTTGCTACATTACGCAGCGTGTGTACCACGGCCACCTCACCTGCACTCAGCCCACAAAGCCATTACTGCACGGCCATTTCAAACAGGCCAAATGTCTGAGAGGGATCAAAGAGCTACATTAAAAAAGACATCAGAATAAACCCTGCCTCCTGCCAGAGACATGAGCCTCTTGTAGATTACTCTCTCCTTGCTTCCAAGGGAGTGTCAGTACATGCTCCCTAGAATGCTCGTTCGTGTCCTGTCCCCTGGGAGCATGGACTGTTTTGACCATGGGCGTTTGAGGAGCAAACCTCCCATGGCCCTAGCAGGTGTACAAGGTCCTGTTGGGGGTGCAAGGGTGTACATGGCTCTGGAATGTGTACAAGGGTATACATAGCCTTGTCAGATGTACAAGGTTGTACATGGCTCTGTGGGGTGTAAAAGGCTTTGGTGGGGGTACATGGCCCTGGCAAATGTACAGGGGTGTACATGGCCTTGTCAGGTGTACAAGGGTGTATATGGCTCTGTTGGGTGCACATGGCCCTGGCAGATGTACAAGGGTGTACATGGCCCTGTTGGGTATACATGGTCCTAGCAGGTGTACAAGGGTGTACGTGGTCCTGTTGGGTGCACAAGGGTGTACCTAGCTCTGGCAGGTGTACAAGGTTGTACATGGCCCTGGGGTGTATACAAGGATGTACATAGCCCTGGCAAGTGTACAAGGGTGTACCAAGCTCTGGCAGGCGTACAAGGAAGTACATGGCCCTGTGGAGTGTACAAGGGTGTGCAAGGCCCTGTTGGGTGTACATGGCCTTGTCAGGTGTACAAGAGTGTACATGGCCCTGTTGGGTGTACATGGACTTGTCAGGTGTACAAGGGTGTACATGGTCCTGTTGGGTATACAAGGGTGTAGCTCGCTCTGACAGGTGTACAAGGGTGTACAGGCTCTGTTGGGGGTACATGGTCCTGGCAGATGTACAAGGGTGTACGTGGCCTTGTCAGGTGTACACGCTCTATCTGATCCACTGAATATCTAGCTTTTCTGCAGAGTGCTCTGCAGGTAGGTTGAAAGCCCATCCTCAGAGTAGTTTCAATGGCTTGCAGGCAGACTGGGAGGATGTGTCTGGTAGGGTCCCACTGGGGTCAGCGCTAATGACTTGGATAATGGAGTGGAGAATGGGCTTATCGCATCTGAGGTGACACTAAGCTGGGCGAGGCTGGGAGCACTTTGGATGTCAGGAGTAGAATTCAAAAGACACTGACACATGAATCTGAAATCACCCAGATGGAATTCAATAAAGCCCAGTGCAAAGAACTTCACCTCGGCAGGGAGAATAAAATGCGCGATTACAGCACGAGTTAGCTGGGCGGTGCGCTGCTGAAAGGATCAGGGGAAAGCCAATCCCAAATTGATCAGGAGCTACACAAAAAGGCTAATACCACTTTCGGTGTGTTAACAGGCCCGTATGCGGGGGGGGGAAGGGGAAGGGTTCGAACCCCCAAGTAAGCACGCTTCGGCTGGCCAGGGGAAGGCAGGAGCGGAGCGCTGCCCGAGTCTCTCTCCCCCATGATCTGGCCGGCTGGGAGAAGCCTGGGCTGATTTCCCCACTTACTTGGGAGACCGTGGGCGGGGGGGTGGTGTTCACACCCTTGCAGTCCACACCCCCCCGAAATCCCTGTGTATGGGCCTGAGCTGTAAGATGGGAGGTAATGGCTCTGCTCGGCACGGGGAGGCCTCCGCCCGAGTGCGCTGACCAGTGGGGGCCCACTTTAGGACAGATGTGGCCAAACTGGAGAGTGTCCAGGGGCGAGCAACGCAAACGGCCAAGGGTTACAACACCCGATCTCTGCGGAAAGGGCCACGCACAGGGCCTGCCTAGTCTGGAGACAGGAGCTGGAGGGGAGATCCCACCAACAGTCTTCACATGCGGGAAGGGTTGTTATACGGAGGAGGAGGGGTTATTTTGCTCTGTGTCCACTGAAATAATGAGCTTAATATGCAGCAAGGGCGCGTTGGGTGCGAGATTAGGAAAAACTTCCCACCTTGCAGTGAAATCCTGGAGCTGGTTAGCAAAGGAGTCATGGAATCCCCATCCCTGGAGGTTTTTGAGACTAAGGCTCCGTCTAGCCAGTGGGGCTATTTTGGGACACCAGGCATATCCCAAAATAGCACTTCTGCCACTTTAAACGTGCCCGCTATTTCAAAATATATGGTGAAAGAACGGGCGCGCTATGCCAGCGCCCCTGTGCCCTCGCTCCACAAGGGTTAAGGGACTGATCAGAATAGCGCTTGACTCCAAAATCCGGCGCTGTGTAGAAAGAAGCCGTGCACTCTGCGTCGTGCATATCGCTGCTTATTTTGAGGCCAGGGAGCAGTGTGGATGCGCCCTAAGACTGGGCAGGCTCTGACCCTGCCTCAGCAGGGTGCTGGACCTTATGACCTGTGAGGTCTCTTGCAACAGGGTGTGGTTCTGGGAAGCACGCCAGGTTGGAGGCGGACATTTGGCACTCCTCTTCCACAGGCCACTGAGCAGCCTTTGAGTGCTAACAGCTCCTGGCAGCTAAGAGCCTCAGCCCCATTTGAAGCCGGAGCCCATTATCAGTCCCCTGAGCCCCCGGGTACACACTTGACTGTTTGCTGCCCAGCCAGCGGCAGGTGCCCACCCAAGCCACTCAGCCGAACTGTGGGAAGGAGCCATCAGTCCAGACTGCATGTTCGTGGTCCCAGGGCTCCTAGCCTCATCCCTGTGTGAACAGCCTGCTCCTGACTAGCACAATGAAACCTCTTCTGGACGAGGGGAATGAACTGAAAGGGAGCAGAGGAACAAGCGGCGCGGCGGGATAGTGTAGGAGCGTGTGCTTTGCTGGGCGTGCTCTCCAGCCTCTGCCAGCTCTTGCTCTGTGACCTTGGGCAACTCACTTATTGCCCGTCTGTCTGCACGCTGGGGATAACCATTCCGGCCGACCTGCCCAGGATCTGGCGTCGGTTTCTGCAGCGATTGTGACATGCAGCCGCACGAGCCCTGACCCCCACACGGACTGTTTCCACCAGTTCTGATCTGAAGCAGCGTGTAGAGGCACCTTGGCTGGAGCACGTTGTCTGAGGCACATGCGCTGACCAGCACTGGTATGAGCACTGCACTGCGCCAGCAGCTCCTAAAGCCAAGCGCCAGCTCTGACACTGACTGAACGAGGGCCCTGGGTGAGTCACTGAACCTTCCGCTTGTCCCCTCTGTGAAGATGGGATAGTAACGGTTGCTCTCCCTGCCCCATAAAGCTCCCAAGACGGGGGCTATGTCTACACGGCAGGCTTTTGCGCAGGAAGGCTTATTCCTCGTACGCCGCGTCAGAGGCCTTCCGCAAGAAGCCCTCTCCTCCGACGCTTTACTGTAAATGTTCTTGCGCAAGAACGTGCCTGCAGTGTAGACATCGCCTTAGTGTTTGCGAAGAGCAGTACAAGAACTTAAGCATATAACCAAACGAGGGGTCACCTGGAGATCTAGAAACCGTACGCACTGCTCAAGCAGCGATGGCTTCGTTCTGGCTGCCTGGCGGGTCGCTCAGTGAGTGATGCCGGTGCAGAGGTGCTGCTGGGATAGTGCCCAGCTCATTATCACGCTTGTCTTTGTGTGGATTAAGGGTGGGGCCCTGGTGCACCAGGTGCTTTACAAAGCCGGCCCTGCCCTAAGGAGGGTACCGATGCGCTGTAATAAGTGGGTGTAAGGGTCACAGCTATAAGAACACTGCACAGGCAAACCGGGACCAGCCCAGTGCTTTCATTGTCTGAGCACGCTGAGTTCACCGAAAAGCAAAGCTGCAGCCCCCAAGAGCGAGCTGGTGCAGAGACCCAGCGAGGGAGAGAGGGTTTTGGCTGCGTGTGGGCACGGCGATGCGCTGCTGCGCCTGGGAAAGGTCTGCGGCGGACAGCGGGGTATTCTGCTGCCAGCAGTCGCTCCAGGTACAGCGCACAGGCAGAAGGGCGTGCGCTGGCCCAGGGCTTTCAGAGGCGCGGCCAGTTGGCAGATGGCAGGTCACAGCAAGTACAACCTAGTGGTACTGGTGAGCCCACAACACCAGGCTAGCCCCAGGCCGTGTAATAGCCCCGCTTGTCCTGTGGGGTAGCCAGGCCCCCCAGTGCCTGCTGGAACGGTGCCTTGAGGCTGGGCTGTACCGCCCCAGAACTCCTGGCAACATTCCCAGGTAAGGACGTCTCATTGGAAACCACCATCCTGTGCATGCTAGCCCTGGGGCCAGAGGGACACGCGCAGGCCTAGTCAGCTGAGCACAGGGGGCTGGAAGAGGAGGCTCCATGGGAGCCTGGTTCTGGGCATCCTGAGCTGGGCCAAGCAGCTGAGATGGGGCCTGGCCTGCAGCAGAGGCGGGGCAGCCAAGCAGCGGCCAGTCCAAGAGAATCTTCTTTGTGCAGAGAAGGATTGAAAAGTCACTCCACAGAAATGCTCCATCTGATGCAGAAAAGCCTCTTTCTTGCTCCCTGCAGTTTTAAGCACCTCCAGCTGTTTTCTGTTTGCTTCCCTGTGCGTGTGCCTGCATCACGGACTCTGGAAACAGTCTGAGTGGCCTGGCCGCTGTGTCTGACCTGGCCTTGGCTTCACAAGCAGCTTCTTATGGCTCCTGCAGAGGCAGCCACGAGGGATAAATGGACTGTAAGGGGGATAGACGCCTGGCTGGATTGTCGGGCCCAATGGGTAGTGATCAACGGCTCAATGTCTGGCTGGCAGTCGGGTTGGTAGCAAGAGGAATGCCCCAAGGGTCAGTTCTGGGGCCAGTTTGGTTCAATATCTTTATGAATAATCTGGATGAGGGGGTGGGTTGCATCCTCAGCAAGTTTGCAGATGACACTAAACTAGGGGAGAGGTAGATACGCTGGAGGGCAGAGATAGGGTCCAGAGTGACCTGGACAGATTAGAGGATTGGGCCACAAGAAATCTGATGAGGTTCAACAAGGACAAGTGCAGAGTCCTGCCCTTGGGACGAAAGAATCCCAAGCATTGTTACAGGCTGGGGACCGACTGGCTAAGCAGCAGTTCTGCAGAAAAGGACCTGGGGTTACAGTGGATGAGAAGCTGGATATGAGTGAACAGGGTGCCCTTGTAGCCAAGAAGGCTAATGGCATATTAGGCTGCATTAGGAGGAGCATTGGTAGCAGATCCAGAGATGTCATTATTCCCCTTTATCTGGCTCTGGTGAGGCCACATCTGGAGTATTGTGTCCAGTCCTGGCCCCCCACTACAGAAAGCATGTGGACGCATTGGAGAGGGTTCAGTGGAGGGCAACCAAAATGATGAGGGGGCTGGAGCACATGACTTACAGGAAGAGGCTGAGGGAGTTGGGTCTGTTTAGTCTGCAGAAGCGAAGAGTGAGGGGGGATTTGAGAGCAGCCTTCAACTTCCTGCAGGGAGCTTCCAAAGAGGCTGGAGAGAGGCTGTTCACAGTGGGGGCAGATGGCAGAACAAGGAGCAATGGGCTCAAGTTACGTGGGGGAGGTCTAGGTTGGATATTAGGATAAATGATTCCCCTAGGAGGGTGGGGAAGCACTGGGCTGGGTTCCCTAGGGCGTGGGTGAAATCTCCATCCCCAGCGGTGTTTAAGTCTCGGCTTGTCAAAGCCCTGGCTGGGCTGATTGAGTTGGGTTGGTTCCGCTTTGGGCAGGGGGCTGGACTCGATGATGCCTGAGGGCTCTTCCCGCCCTAGGGTTCTGTGACTGCTGCCACCACATTCCCAGCACTACCAGGCCTGGATCGCGGGTCCGTCACGGGGGAGCTCGATGTAGGTGACCAGGTCTGGCTGCTGGGGAGTAAAGAGGCTTGTTGGCTTTGGAATGAACCTGACAAACTTCTGGGGCCTATTTGGTGCCATAGGCCTTCCGGGGGCATTTGTCTCAGGTCAGGAAGCAGCAGATCCTGTCTACTCATAAGAACATCAGAGCGGCCAAAGGTCCACCCAGCCCAGGGTCCTGTCTGCCGACAGTGGCCAATGCCAGGTGCCCCAGAGGGAGTGAACAGAACAGGGAATCATCAAGTGATCCTTCCCCTGTCGCCCATTCCCAGTCTCTGACAAACAGAGGCCATGGACACCATCCCTGCCCAGCCTGGCTAATAGCCATCAATAGACCTGTCCTCCATGAATTTATCTAGCTCTTTTTTGAACCTTGTTAAAGCCCTGGTCTTCACAACATCCCCTGGCAAGGAGTTCCACAGGTTGACTGTGCACTGCGTGAAGAAAAATTCCTTTTGTTTGTTTTAAACCTGCTACCTGTTAATTTTGTTTGGTGACCCCTAGTTCTTGTGTTATGGGAGCAAGTAAATAACTTTTCCTTATTCACTTTTTCCACACCAGTCATGATTTTTTTAGACCTCTATCATATCCCTCTTTACTCTCCTCTTTTCCAAGCTGAAATGTCCCAGTCTTTTCAATCTCTCTTCATGTGGGCCCATTCCAAGCCCCTCATCATTTTTGTTGCCCTTTTCTGAACTTTTCCCAATGCCAAGATCTCTTTTCTGAGACAAGGCGACACCTTGGCAGCAGCATTCGGGACGTGGGCACCGTGGATTTGGCGAGGCAAGAAGATGTTCTCTGTCTGAGTCTCTAGCCCTGGGTCAATGGCTTTGACAGCTGCCGCTGTGCACTGAGGGGATGTGCCCAGCGGAGAGCAGCAGCACTGGTGGTGTCCGTGTAAGCGCGTGGGGCAGGCCTGTCCCGCCATGAGGGCGGGATGCAGGAAGGCCGCTCGGAGGAACACCCCGTCCAGCACTTAGAGCACGGTGATACCTCGGCAGCCTGCGTGCTCGTCCGGTGCCGTGCCGGCAGCTGCCAGGCCCTGTATTAAGCCTCCCGGGAGGGGTTCTCAAACTTAGCAGCGTGGCACCCTCGCCTCCACTCATCCCCGTGGCAACGGCAGCGTCCTTTTGGGGAGAGTTAAGGGAAGGGCGTTTCCAAGGGTTTTGGAAACGAGGAGGAGGAGCCAGAGCCACGTGATCTGCCTCCTTTCGGGGGCAAGCTCCGCGCGTTGCCTGGCACCACGGAGGGCAGTGGCACTGCCAGGCACCCCGCAGGCCAGCCCTGCAGTGGGCAGCCAAGGAGCCAGGCGGCTGGAGTTTGCTGGTCTTGTTAGTAGCGAATCCAGTTCACGTCGTCAGACCCGTGCGAGGTGGAGGCCTCCACAGCCGGCACTGTGGCCCTGGCAGTAACGTCTCCCTTCCTGGCGAGTGAGCGCTGGGCTCCCTGGTGAGTCGTGTGGCCCCAGCGCCCCGCTAAATCGCCCTGGAGCTCCCCGGGCCCAGCGGGGCTCTCACCCCGAGGGAGAAGCACCCCAGGGTGCAGCAGGCTTGGCCTCCCCTTCGCTGCCGGGTTTGGCCCAGGGGAGCCGCGTGACGCCACAGCCACACGGCTTTGCGTCTGCTTTAAAAGCGAGTTGGGACCCTGAGGGCAGTTGCTGAGCACCTGACGCATCCCTGTGTGCTGTCTCCGGCCTAACCTGGCTGCTGAGCCCCGCCGGCGCCCCCGGCCCTAGGCAGTCAAGCTGGGACAATTGGCTCAGTGTGGGTCTGCGGAGGCGCACCCGGCGTGGGGGGGGTGGGGACTCTAGGTGGGGAAGCGAGTGCAATGGAAACAAGCCACAGCCCTGCCCGGCGCTGTCCATGGTGCAGCGCTGCCTGCCCGCCTGCCGGGGCTGCCTCGTGCGCCCTGCCTGTGGGGGGGGAACAGGCACTCAAGCCCTCGGGCATCTCTCGGGGGTCAATGGAACTGACCAGATTTGCTGAGCACACACAAACGGCACAACCTGCTGCCCAAGGGCCCCGAGAGAGGGGAGTGGAACTACCCAGCCCAGGCCAGCGCGGGGCACGGAGCCAAGCAGCTGCCCCCAGCCCAGCCTGCCTGTTGATTTCGCTCTGTCCTGACGTGCACTAGCTGTGCTGGGGAAGGCTCTGCCCGGGGAGCTGGCCTGCAGCAGGCCAAAGCCAGGCCGGAAACTCCCCCTCCAGGAGGCTTTTACCTGGGGGCCCCTTGTCACGCCCTCTCGCCGCTTGCACCAGACCGGCCCTGCTGCCGGCCAGGCAGGCACTCTCCAGGGGCCACCGCTGAGCACGGAGCCTCTCGCCGTTCTGCCACAGCCAAGCCGCCTGTGCCACGGGCACCCACCTCCCTGGCACGTGAACCCTTCGCTCCTCCAAAGAGCAGGGAGTGCTGGTGGAGCGCCGCACCGGGGGGTGCAACAGCCTGAGCTCAGCCTGGGAGCGGGAGGCCCAAATCAGCAGCAAGGTCTGGAGAGCTGTGTACTGGGGGCAGATCCTACTCAGTGTCCCTGGGGCAAATCCAGAGTGACGCCAGGCACGTCCCTGTTGGTCCCGAGCATGCAGCCTGGGTCCTGACCAGCCTTTTGGTCTGTGCCCTGTTGAGACGGACTAAATCTGTTCCCACCCCAGCACGGGGCCTTCCCAGTCTGAGTGGCTGAGCCGGGCAGGAGCTGGGGGTCACAGCCCCTGCTGGATTCGGGGTTGGAACCCCCCAGCTGCCGAAGGATGGGGCTGTAGATTTTCCTGGCCACTGTCTAGAGCAGGGATCTGGAGGGATCAGTAATTCTCTGGGGGGAGGGTTATACGCTTCTTCCATCAGGGTCCCTCTTGCTGCAGGAATTTGCTGGGTGCGTCTGCTACCAAGCCCAGAATATTATCATTTCAGTGGAATTTAAAAAACAAAACAGCCCTCACCCAAATGACTGCGGTGCCCCTGCCCGGGCCTAAGCTCTGCTGCTATCTATGTTTTAATAATTGAGGGTAATAAATATGTATTTCTTCCTCCTTTCTTCCGCCTGCCGCAGCTTGTCAGCTCGCTGCGCCTCTCCTCTGATCAGGCCGCATCTTTGCTGAGCAAAAAAAAAAAAAAAAAAATCTTTTAAGCAAAAAGGATTAAAGCCTTGAAAGTAGGTCTGCCCCCAGCCCCTCGCAGCCAGTGATCCTCTGCCAGGCCCCGCACAGTGTCAGAAGCCAGGGAGAGAACGGGGCAGACATGGAGGGGAGGGCCGTGCCGTGGGCTGCCAGGCTGGCTTCCCGCCGGAGTCACACTGGCCGAGAGGAGGGTCCAAAGCAGGGGAAAGCTGCTTCACTCACTGGGCCGGGGGGGCTCCTCCTGGCTTGTGGAGAACACGGAGGGGCTGGAGGGGCAGGGGCTGGTGCTGGGAGAATCTGGCGGTGCCGGAGGCAGGAGAGGAGGGCAGCCCTGCGCTGCGAGTCTCGCCAGGCCTGGGGAAGCCCATCGGTGCTGTGCCCTGGGCGCGGCAGGCGCTGCCCAAGGAGAGCGGCGCTTTCCTTGCACATAAGCAGGATGATTCCAGCCCAGGGACCCAAGAGGCCTTGTGATCTGGCCCCTGCAGCCGCAGGGCACTCAGGTGTGATCCGACCGCTGCTGTGACCCTGTGGGCCAGTGCAGGCTCAGGGAGGGGCCGGCGCGTTCTGCTCTCCGTGATGGGTCCTTTCCTGCCCGCGTCTCTCGTACTAACGATTTCTGCCGGAACTGCCGCCTGGTAGCTAGCAGCCTGGTGGGGCTGCGCCCCGAGGCCCAGCCCCATCTGGCCTCTCACCTCTGGCCGGAGCTGGGAACTGCGGTCCCTGGCCCACCATGCGCCCTGCAGGCCACGCGCCTCGGAGAACCATTCTGAGCTGCCCTTCTGCCGGGCCGCCTGCTCCACCCATGGAAACAGGCTCGTCCGAGTGCCACCTGCTCCCGCTGCTCCCTCCCCGCTGGCAACTGGATCTGGCCGCAGCCCTCTGCTCTCAGGCACCAGCGGCTGTGGCTGCCTGGCGGACCCTGGGCGCTGTCCGATCAGGAAGGGCTCTGTGCGAGCTGGGGGGGCTCATCTGGATGGAGCCTCTGCCTCTTCCGAGGGGCACGCTGGTTAGGCTGTGGCAGCAGCAGCAGAGGGAGAGGAGCCAGAGCGAGGGAGGATGCTATTTATAGCTCGTCTTCCTTTGCCAGTGGAGCTTCTCCTTAAATAGCACTCAGCTGGCTGCCCCGTCTCCCCAGCCCAGCCTTGCCCCGGAGGGAGGCCACTGCGAGCCCCCGAGGATGGGCTGTAAGTGAGCCTGTGCCTTTGGCCACTTCCTTCCCGTGTGCTGTGCGCCAGGGCCCGATGCCTGGCGTGGGGGTCCTGTCTCAGCCAAGCAGGGATGGATGGAAGTGCCTGCTTGCCCCATCCTGAGCTGTTCTAGGGCGGCTGGACCCAGCCCCATGCGGTCCCTGCCTGCGGACTCTGCTCCTCTGACACCCTCCCTGCGCTGGGGCTGGGGCTGGGGCTGGGGCTGGGGTGGGGCCGAGAAGGGGCCAGGGAGCCGGCCACCCTCCCCTAGAGCTGGAGTGGCAGGGGGGGGTGCAGACTGGAAGCTGCCGTGTCCCTGGCACTGTGGGTTGCTGCTCTCAGCCTCTTCCCTGCCGCTCCCCCCCTCCAGCCGGCCCCGCAGCCCCGCGCCAGTGCGTGGAACAAACCCAACCAAGCCCAGTAAATATTTCAGGGCCCAGGGAGCTGGGAGCACCCCCCATTTGCCCGTCCACCTCCTCCCAGCCGCTCCCCGGCAGTAAGGAGGCTGAGTGCAGCAGGAATCAGCAGCAAAGCCAAGCTCAGGGAAGGGGGCAGCTCCTGCCACTTCCTCAGCACCTGCCCGGCTGATGGAGCCCAGACTCCCCCCGGTCCAGAGCCGGCTCTCGTCCATCTCCGAGGTCGGCCTGCTCCACCTCCCACCAGCATGCCCAGGCGTCAGCGGAGCTAGTAATTCCAGCCCGAGTCAGGTGGGAACAAGGCCTGGGGTCTCTCCCCTTGGGGCTGGCTCTCCTCCAGCTTCTGCCTCCGGGCAGCGCTCCGAAAACACCCGCTCACTGGGCAGCGGTAAGGACGGAGCCTTATTGCCGCTGTATACTCCACGGTGCGCCCGCCTCTTGCAGCCCGCGTGCTGGGGCGCCGCCTCGTCCCAAAGCGGCACAGCGGGATGACGCAGGGAACGGCAGCGAAGACGCCGCGGGGCCTGGACCCTGTGCGGAGAGACCAGAAGCCCGGCGTGCGCTGCTGGGAACAGAGAGATGGCGGGGCTCTGCTGAGGCGCTGCACAGTCATGGCTGGCGTGAGGCAGTGGCTGGGGAGGGCTATTTACCCCCTCCCATAATGCAGGGTAGAGGATGCCCAGTGAAAGTAACAGGCAGCAGGTTTAAGCAAACAGGCAGCCACGTGCAGTCGGCCCGAGGAGCGGGTTGCCGGGGTGCTGGGGTGCGGCGAAGGTCAGACGTGCCCGTGAATGCCAAACAGGACGAGCTACGTCCCTGGAGGTCAGGCCCTTCCATGTCAGGGATGCAGGCCCATGCCCTGGGTGTCCCTCATCTTCTGGCTACCGGGACCGGGACGCGATGACGAGGGAGGGGCCACGCAATGGCTGCAGACACATCTGGCATTGGCCAGACAGAAGACAGGGCTGGATGGCCACTGGGCTGAGCCCGTATTGAACTGGAATGCAGGCCACTTGCACAAGCCAAACACGCAGGGAAGCCTTGGCACGTAACGCCATGTCCAGGTCTGGGGCCCATCCCAAAGGCAGGAATAAAGACACTGCCTGGCTAGGACAGGCCCTCCACATCCCAGTGACTTAACCAGCCAACCGGGGGACTTACGACCCATTTGCACCTTCGCTATCTGCTTCATGCAGCACGAACACTCTATTGCCCATCACCCCACTTCTTCCCTGCCTTCCCCCCATCCCTTATTTATTTCGAACTGGACCTTTAATAGCTCCACTCATCTGAAGCAGTGGGCTGTGCCCACGAAAGCTCACGATACCGTCTATGTGTTTTGTTAGTCTCTAAGGGTGTGGCTAGACTACAGGGTTTTTTTCGAAAAAACTTCCCCTGCGTCTAGACTGCTGCCGCGTTCTTTCGAAAGTAAATCGAAAGAACGTGGCAGTTTTTTCAACCGCGGAAAACCTCGTTTTACGAGGAAGAACGCCTTTTTTCCAACGTGCTCTTTCGAAACAAGGCGCTATGTGATTCAAACTGTGCTTTTTCGAAAGAGCGTCCAGACTGCCTGGGTGCTGTCTTTCGGAAAGCGGCTTGCTCTTTCGAAAGTACTGCTTGTCGTCTAGATGCTCTTTCAAAAGCGGCTTGCAGGCTGGATGCAGCCTAAGGTGCTGCTAGACTATCTGTTGTTTTTTAAGTTTTTCCAGGTGCTAACCGGACTAACGCGGTTCCCCCTCTGACGCTTTTGAGCCAGTCTAGATATTCCTACATTTGCTTTTGTCTGGGTTGCCTCTCTGGTTCGCTCCCTCCGCTCCCTGCTTACCTAGCGTCTTGCCCAAGAATTGGAGTGGAAACAGCCACTGGGTTAAGGGTCTGTTCCCTTTTGGCACCTGCCCTGAACCAGTCTGCAGGCCACAGAACCTCGCCCCCCTCTCCTGCAATAGACCTCGGGCTGCGTTCTCGATGTCGTGGAATCACAGAGCTGTAGGGCTGGAAGGGATGTCGAGAGGTCGTCTAGTCCAGACCATCTGTTATCTAGAGCATCCCTGGCAGTGTCGGTCCAACCTGCTCTTAAAAACCTCCAGGGATGGAGATTCCACAACCCCCTGGCAATTGATTCCAGTGTTTCACCACCCTGGCAGCTAGGAAGTTTTTCCTGATGTCCAACCTGAACCTCCCTTGCCTGTTGCTTCTAGTTAACAAGAGCTTTTTTTCTCCCTCCTTGTAACAACCTTTTAGGCATTTGAAAACTTATCATGTCTCTTCTCAGTCTTCTCTGCTCCCAGTTAAACGAACCCCCCACTCTTTCAGTCTTCCCTCACAGGTCACGTTTTCTAGACTTTTAATCATTTTTGTGGCTCTTCCCTGGACTTTTTCCAGTTTGTCCACCTCTTTCCTGAGATGCGTCACCCAGAACTGGACCCAATACTCCAGCTGAGGCCTAACTAGTGCAGAGCGGAGCGGCAGAACGACTCCTCGCGTCTGGCTCACAACACTCCTGCTAATGCAGCCCAGAACCATCTTTGGGTTTTTTGTAACAGTGTCGCACAGTTGACTCATTAACTTGTGGTTCACTCTGACCCCTAGATCCCTTTCTGCAGGACTCCTTCCCAGACAGTCGCTTCCCATTCTGTAGGTGTGACACTGATTGGCCCCCCTAAGTGGAGCACTTTGCGTTTGTCCTTATTGAACTTCAACCTGTTTGCCTCTGACCATTTCTCCAGTGTGTCCGGATTGTTTGGAATTTTAATCCTATCCCCAGAGCACGTGCAGCGCCCAGCTTGGTACCGGCTGCAGGTGTCTGACCAGGAGGACTCCTGGATTGCGGTGGTGGGAATGCTGGAGGATATTCCTGTCAATAGTGTACTGCGGCAGAGAGGGGGATCTGTCTCTGGACTGAGGACAAAGGATTCCCTGCAGAGGGAAAAGGCTTCCTCACAGACCTGTGGTCCTGGGGTGGGGAAAGACCCTGAGAAGCCGCGCTAGAGCGGGGCTCAAGTCCCGTCTTCCCTGACCCCAGGGAACCAGAGCTAAGGAGCTCCCGCTTCGTTCTGGAGGGGCCCAGGCTTGTCCTGACCAGTGGTCCCTGTAAGCCGTGCCCTGGGGCAGCCGTCCAGCTGATTAGCAGAGCGCACACAGCCGGGTTTGTGTTTCTCTGGTGGTGCACATACCTCACTGCACATAACAAGATTCAATCCGCACACAGATGGAAACACTAAGAGGGAACATTGGTCCCGTGCACACAAACTATCAAGGGGTGCACAGGGTCACTGCCTGCCTTACCCTAGTGGGCAAATGGGAGAGGGAAGTGGCCAGTTAGGTCCCACCCTCAGCCCCTCCAGTTCTTCAAGGCCAGGGGGCACGAGAGCCTGGGAAACTCCCCGGGTACCTGTCCAGTGCGATGGACTGGGAGCTGTGCCAGTGCTGCTCTGGGCTTGTGCACTCATGGGGCTGTAAGCACCACGGAGGTAGGGGCCTAGGGGTGCCTTGGCCCTTTCATTAGATAGCGCCAGCTTGGGTTCTCCTGGCTCTGGGGGTGAGCCACACTGTGCTGCAGGGTCTCTCTGCATTGTAGCCTCCTTTGGGACTAGCTGTGTCTCAGGGCTGTGGCAGAGTCCTGGAGAACCACCAGCGCTGACCGACTCTCCTAAGGGCCGGCAGGGCCATTGCACAGATGCAGGGGCGGACTGGAGCCCAAGGGCAGGAAGGGGACCTGAGGCTACCTGGAAGGGGGAAGCTCTCTGTGAAGGAGAGCAGACCCCTGAGCCATGCAAGGCGGCCAGGTGAAAGCAGGAAGGGTCTCAGCTGCTGGATGCTGGCGAACACCAGGACTCAGAGGAGGAAGAGATGAGATGTGGGGGGGGAGGGGGCTGTGTCCCGGATGATTGGAAAAAGGCAAATGTAGTGACCATCTTCAAAAAAAAGGGAAGAAGGACGATCCAGGGAACTATAGGCCGGTCAGTCTTACCTCGGTTCCTGGAAAAATCATGGAAGGGATCCTTAAGGAATCCATTCTGAGGCACTTGGAAGAGAGGAAAGTGATCAGGAATAGTCAGCATGGATTCACAAAGGGCAAGTCGTGCCTGACCAATCTGATTAGCTTCTATGATGAGGTAACTGGCTCTGTGGACGTGGGTAAGTCAGTGGATGTGATATCCTTGACTTTAGCAAGGCTTTTGATACGGTCTCCCACAATATTCTTGCCAGCAAGTTAAGGGAATGTGGATTGGATAAATGGACGGTAAGATGGATAGAAAGCTGGCTAGAAGGCCGGGTCCAGCAGGTAGTGATCAACGGCTCGATGTCAGGATGGCGGTCGGTTTCTAGCGGAGTGCCCCAAGGTTCAGTTCTAGGACCGGTTTTGTTCAATATCTTTATTAATGACCTGGATGAGGGGATGGATTGCACCCTCGGCAAGTTTGCGGATGACACTAAGCTAGGGGGAGAGGTAGATATGCTTGAGGGCAGAGATAGGGTCCAGAGTGACTTAGCCAAATTGGAGGATTGGGCCACAAGAAATCTGATGAGGTTCAACAAGGACAAGTGCAGAGTCCTGCACTTGGGACGGAAGAATCCCAAGTGTTGTTACAGGCTGGGGACCAACCGGTTAAGTAGTAGTGCTGCAGAAAAGGACCTGGGGGTTACAGTGGATGAGAAGCTGGATATGAGTCAACAGTGTGCCCTTGTAGCCAAGAAGGCTAATGGCATATTAGGCTGCATTAGGAGGAGCATTGCCAGCAGATCCAGAGATTCATTATTCCCCTTTATTCGGCTCTGGTGAGGCCACATCTGGAGTATTGTGTCCAGTTCTGGGCCCCCACTACAAAAAGGATGTGGACGCATTGGAGAGGGTCCAGCGGAGGCGACCAAAATGATTAGGGGCTGGAGCATATGACCTACGAGGAGAGGCTGAGGAGTTGGGTCTGTTTAGTCTGCAGAAGCAAGAGTGAGGGGATTTGATAGCAGCCTTCAACTTCCTGAAGGAGGTTCCAAAGAGGATGGAGAGAGGCTGTTCTCAGTAGTGACAGATGGCAGAACAAGGAGCAATGGTCTCAAGTTGTGGTGGGAGAGGTCCAGGTTGGATATTAGGAAAAACTATTTCACTAGGAGAGTGGTGAAGCACTGGAATGGGTTACCTAGGGAAGTAGTGGTCTCCATCCCTAGAGATGTTTAAGTCTCGGCTTGACAAAGCCCTGGCTGGGTTGCTTTAGTTGGGATTGGTCCTGCCTAGAGCAGGGGGCTGGAATTGATGACCTTCTGAGGTCTCTTCCAGCTCTCTGATTCTATGAGTTTCTTTTTCATCCATCTGTAACTTGGGGGGCTCGCAAGAGAAAAGTGTCTTTGGTCAAGAAACGGCCTTGCTAAGTCTGCGTCCCTCGTTCTCCCAGCCCGCTGGCCCTGACGGGTTAACAAGACACCAGAGCGCCTGGATCCTGGGGCATGTCTCCAAGTGGCTGGGGCCTGGGAGAGCAGATCCGGAGTAGAGGCAGCTGGCTTGTGACATCCCACTGCCCAAGAAAGGGGTCAGACACCTGGTCTACCCCTATGAGTGAGCCTGAGAGACCTGAGCCAGGCCCAGGGACCAGCCGCTACCCAGACCCCGGGGGCTCGGAAGCCGATGGCTCTGGTGGTTGCATCTGCTCACAGCAGAGCTGTGCATGTGCAGAGAATGGATGAGCCGTGTGTGCGATCCCTGAATTCCTGTGCAAGCACCCGGAGCTGCACCCAGAGCATGGAAAAGATTAAACCATGGAAAGCCATCCCTTTGCGTTAAGTGTTAAAGCCCTTCCAGTTGCATCTCCACACACACACACACACACACACACACACACACACACACACACACACACACACACACACACACACACACACACACACACACACACACACACGGGATGTGCCACCCAAACAAGTGTCCCAGCAGCCCAAACACTGGCCTCACTTGGGGAACCGAAAGAGTTTGCGACAAAGCCCCGATTCCAGAAGCTCTGTTCAGAATCTGGGGCGTCTGCTCATCACTTCTGTATGTTCTTGCACAAAAGCTTTGTGACCTGGCTGCAGTCCCCCAACGGTGCGACGTCCAAAGCCAGGAAACAGAGCAGCAGCTGGGACTCTGTCTGGAGCAGCAAGAGTGGATGAGGACGGGGGTGGGGTGGGGGGTTAGCTAACTCGTGCTCGCTAAGCCCCACCGGTTCCCAGCTGTGCAGGCAGGTAACCCCTCTAGTTCCATTTGACCTAGGTGTGTCCAAGTCTGGGCATGACCCAGGCTACAACACAAGCAGCCAAAACTGAACTACAGGATTTACCCCGCCGCTGCCCTAGGAAACAGGTGGAGTTTAGGTGGGACTTAGCTGGCCCTCGTTAGCCAGCCCTGACCTGTCTTCGCCCCCTCCTCTTAGCCCAGACAGCCCCACTGTGTTCACACCCCACGTGTGCGCCACACACGTGATCTTCTTATGCCCAGCCCAGCCCAAGTACTGTCCGCAGCCTGAGGAACTGGCAAGCCCCCTGGGACTCTGGGCTGAGCAGTGGCACGTCTTCCCAGGCGCCTGGTAAGGAGCGTGGGCTGGTTTCTAGGCTGTGCAGGGCCCTTAACTCTCTGCATGGCCGGGGGTAGGTCCGAGTAAATAAACGAAGGCGTGTCACTGCAAGACACCTTGCTGCAACGTTCAGGAACCATTCCGTGAATGGATGGGCCCTGCGGTTAGAGACGGCTCTTAATGGCTATGCAGAATTCTCCGCCTGTGTGCACAACTGTGTAGTGCACCAAGGGCCAGACTGCATCGCACCACTGCAGGCGGGTGGCTGTGAAGTGTGACAGTTGCAGGGACTGTAGCGGCTTCCTAGAGGCGCTCCAACATGCGACACTGCCCAAGTGCAGTTTCCTAAGGAGCATTTATAAACGTTTCTTCTGCACAGGTGAGTAAATCTTGTTCCAAAGACGTAGCCGGGAAAGCCAGGTGCCCTCTGAAGTGACAGCTGTGGAGTGCAAAAGCCACCATGGCAGTGAGCAGTGGAGGGATTTCAGTCCTGCTTTCCGCCTGGACAAGGAAGGCCTCCCGCTGGTTTTGCTGGCATCGCGCTGCGGTGTGGGGATGGGAGGCGCTGCCGGCGCCGTAGCTCTACATTTTGTAATGGAGGAGCCCTCAAAGCGATCTCAAGTTGGTAATTCTGTCGCAAGAGAGTCTCCAAAATCTGTCTTCCGTGTGACGTCACCACAAGGTGAATCATCCGTATTCAAAACCCAGCTAACATTTTACCATTTCATTTGTCTAACTGAACATCTGCACAGCAGCGAGGAGGGAGCTCCGCACATTAGCAACACGCACTGAATGTGGGGCAAGAGAAAACAGGCATCACTCAGCTTTTATGGGCCACATTTTCAACTAAGTAGCAGGACACCCCCAAGCAGACGCGCAGTTAGTCAAAGCGCCCATTAGCAGCACAGGCAACATTGTTTTCACGATCTTCCTATTCCCTGCACACTTCAAACAAAGAACATAACATAAGAACATAAGAATGGCCGTACCGGGTCAGACCAAAGGTCCATCTAGCCCAGTATCCTGTCTGCCGACAGTGGCCAGCACCAGGTGCCCCAGAGGGTGGACCGAAGACAATGATCAAGCGCTTTGTCTCCTGCCATCCTCTCCAGCCTCTGTCAAACAGAGGCCAGGACACCATTTTATCCCCTGGCTAATAGCCTTTTATGGACCTAACCTCCATGAAATTATCTAGCTTCTCTTTAAGCTAGATAAAGCAGCCTCCCTGGGGCCATTCTATGCGCCCAGTTAAACTGGCTGATCAGGCCAGGTGCCAATGGTTTTCCACCCGCTCCCATTTCTCCCGGCAGTACCCCCGACACAGCCCGCAGGCCACCGCCTCCAACGCCCTCCCAGAGAGCACAGGCCAGGACCTTGAGTCTAGACAGACATGGACACAAATAGCCCCTGGAAGGCCTCAGCCCGAGACAGCACGCGAAATCAGCAGCGCAGGGACTGGGTGCGGAGAAGGCAACAGTCTAGCGAGCATGACAGCATGCGCCTGCACAGAGGGAGACGTGGGCGGAGGCCTGTTGGAGAAGGCAAGTGTGAGGCCCCGCCCCTCCTGCCTGAGGCCCCGCCCCTCCACAACCGCCTCTCCCTGTGGAGTCAAGCCCTGCCTCCACCCCAAGTTACTGCCCCTAGCCCCAGTGAGTGGCCTGGCCCCACCCACACCGTGGCCCCAGCCCTCCCGGGCGGCCGGTAGAGAGCATGGGCGGTTCTGGGAAGGCGATACCTTCCCTTGCCTGCATTACCCACCGCCCATGGAGAGAGACAACAGCCCCAAACGTCCCTGGCATGTATATTGGGGGGACCAGTGACAGCAACACCGATGGTAGCAAGATACCTGTGCGTAACAGACAGTCGGTTAGAACCCAGCTGTGAAACGCACGGTACAACCGAACCTGCCGGCTTCTCTTTACAAACCACCGGGTGAGCAGTTTTCACGGCCAGGAAAATCACACACCTTGTGACTTCCACAGCGACAGCACTGGGGGAGAAGTGGAGCAAGGGGGGCAAGAAACAACTCAACCTTGCTTTGAGTCTTCAGGGAGACTCGCCTTGCCCAGTGCCTAATGCAGAGCACGGGCACAACACCAGCGCGGGCGCAACCCCTCGGAAAAGGCCGGCGGGTTCAGAAGGGACAAGCCCACATTGCAGGGCAGACCAGTGCGAGGGACAAAGCAGGCTGCAGCACACCCCACGAATCCACAGCCACCTGGGAAAGGCTGTCCGGGAGCCCGGGCCTCTGCCGAACCCATCTGAGATTGCGCCGTTGCAAACACTGCGCAGACTGCCCCGAGCGGGTCCCTGGGGAGCGGGACTGGCGCGGACGGGGGCTCTCGGAGGAGTGGGACTGACGCGGACGGGGGCTCGCGGAGCAGACGAGCGGGTCCCGGGGGAGCGGGACTGACGCGACGGGGCTCGCGAGCGACGGCAGCGGTCCCGGGAGCCGGACTGACGCGACGGCTCGCGAGCGACGAGCGGGTCCCGGGGGAGCGGGACTGACGCGGACGGGGGCTCGCGGAGCGGACGAGCGGGTCCCGGGGGAGCGGGACTGGTGCGGATGGGGTCATGATGGATTTAGCCACCGCAGCAGAGCTGCTCTGGGCGGGCTTGGCCTGCACCCATGCGGTGAAGGAGTCACCGGATCAGGGAATTGCTCATCCGAGATGGGAGACGGCTCGGAGAAGGGGGCTGATTGACCTCCCATGCCTGGGCCCACCAGCAGAAGAGCCCGCGCCCCCAGTTATCGGCGGAGCCCTGCGGGCAGCATCCCGAGCGCACGTGTAACCTCCACCGGGCGGATTTGAACCTGGGACCTCTGGAGTTGCTCTCTCCCTGGGACAGAAAGTCCCCCGACCAGTGCAATGCGGAGCGGCTGACAACAGCCACCAAACCGTTGGGAAGTGGAAAGGCGGCTGGACTGGAAGGTCCAGGTCAGGGCTATTCCTGCCCTTCGGGCCAGACACAAAGGGGCTGCTGAGCTTCAGGAGTTCTTGGCTGGAGATAATGCAGAACCCAGGCCAGTGCGGCCATATCACTCACCCCACACAGCTTCCCTCATTCTGCAAAGAGCTGCCGGCCGATGCCCTGGCTGTCGTGCGCCAAGTGAGGCGAGGGGTGATGGGTAGACTAGTGCTGCTGGCGGCTGACTGGTGAGCAGCCTGGTTTCCGCCCAGGACCCTCCTGATGTGGCCCATTGCAAAGGGAACTCAGGGTCTCCGCAGGAGCGTTGCCAGCTGCAGAACCGCAGGGGGTGTTTGTTCCCCTGAACCATGGCGCACCACCAAACCCGGCCAGAACACTGAGAAATAGCGAGCTGGTCCAAGTCATCGACCTGGCTTGAGAAGCAGCACTGCTTGCTGAGACGGTCTCCGGAAAGAAGAGGGTGTGCTCCACAGACGGCCTGGGGCCAGGGTACCCTTTCGCCCCCGCTGTTTGATGCAACGCAGCCACCAACCAGAGTTTCCCAACAGGCAGAAACCCACTGATGCAGATGATCTCTGCCTGGCCACCCGGTCTGAAAGGTCACAGGCACCGAGCACATTGTGACTGACTCACCGAGTCGACCTGGAGAATCCTATCGCACAAGGCTCCTGCGGGCCAGCCCTGGAGAGACACGAGTTAGCCCCTTCTGTCTGGAGCACCGACAGGCCAAGCAAAAACTCCAGCCAGTGCGGGATGGGGCAGCCCCCTCGCATACTGCCAACAACGTTCACAACAGACACAACGCGGCCAGTCACAGAGCACAACAAGCAGCTGGAAAAGACACTCCAGGGCTGTATGCTGGAGAAATGGGGAACTGACCCCTGAACACCCGGAGCAACAACCGTGGAGTTCTGTGCCCAGTAGGGTCACACGCGAACCGTGCATCCGAGAGTGACACTGAATTCAGTTACTCCTGAAGGACCACCCCCGGGACGTTGACACTGACCCTCAACCTGCCGCTAATCGCGCACCCCTTAGTGGTGAGACGCTGTCAATAAAACTGAGGACTAGAACCAGGTGCACGATCCAAACACCCGCAGCACAGACACCTCTCACCACCCAAGGCACCAAAGAGCAGAGAAAGCACTGCCTCTGAAAACCCCTTCCCCCAAAATAGCCCCATGGGAGACCACCGAGTGGGAACTGCTGATCCCGGTTCCTTCCGAGCACCTCGCTCCAGGCCCTGCCCTGGAAAGACGGGCAAGCTGGGCTGAGCAGACAGGAGGGGCCAAGGCTGGTGACGCAATGGCCGCGAGGAATGTGAATGTGGGCAGCCTAGGAAGCCCGTGGCTCTGCCTGCCACGGCGTCCCGTCAGCGGGCGAGAGAAGTGACAGCCCCGCCCTTGGCGGCCACGTGGCTGTGAGAACTAGGATGAGGATGACCCCCGCCCCTGCCATCCTGCCACCCCTGACTCCAAGCTCACCAACACTCCCGGCACTCCTAGTCCCCCGCCAGAGTCAGCATCTCGGGGCTCTTCCTGCCCATTTGTCGCCTCCTGGCCACGCCACGCACATCGCCCCCATAGCCACCCGGCACTCACAGGGCATGGGCCAAATCCGAGAGGGGGGTGGCGCTGTGACCGGGCCCGCAGGGTGGCTGGGCCAAAGCAAGAAGCCCTGCAGCTGTGCTGGGGCGACTGGGCCATCTGTGAAGCGCCAGCTCACTGCCCCACCCTGGGCTCAGGTGTCAGGCTCCAGCCCGCGCCAGCGGCACTGTCCCCGGGAGTCTCCTGCCAGCGAGGGCTGCCTGGGGCCCACTTCCGAGATGATTCTCCGTGGACATGAAGGTGGCTAAGGCAAGAGGAGAGGAAGTGCAGAGCAGGCTGGGACAGGGATGGCTGCTTTCTGAGCACCCTGGCTGACTTGCTTCATGCCCCCCGGGTATCGGCCACGCCTGCCGCCGCAGGTGCTGTCTGCAGCGAGAGAAGAGGAGCAATCAGCCCGAGCTCCTCTGGCGGGAACCCATTCTGGAGCGTGCGGAGGGCTGTGCGGGCCCCACCCCCCAGCTGCAGACTTGCGGAAGTTTTGCAGCAGCATTAGAAAATGTTGACATGTTTTTTGAAACAATTTCAGATCCGATATCTGCACCAGATTGAGTTTGTAACCAGCTTTATTGTTTAAGCCTGCTGGGATTTCATCAAAGGCGGCTGCTGTTTACCCAGAACCATTTCATTGGAGAACCAGCGCACAGCCCTGCATTCCGATCTGATCTCACTTCTTCCTTTCCCAGGAATTTAAGTGCTTGTGAAAAGCAGGGCTGATAAGGCAGAGCGATGTGGCTAAACCCTGACTGGCACGGAAGGGCTCCAGCAGCTGCTGCCAGGTTTATAATAGACTGAAAGTGATTTGGGGGGCTGATGTCAGCCTCTCTGTGTGGGGAACTGCCTGCCCTGGTGTGGGCCTCGTGACCCAGGGAGCTGCTGACCCACTTCTGCTGGCAGCGATCCCACAGGGGGAGAATCCATTCAGCCATTTTAGAGCCTGTTTCTGTCCAGGGTCAGATTTCTGTCCCTGCCTCCTGAGAGCACAGCAGGGACGCAGCCTGCAGATCTGCTCAGCGATAGGGACGCCCCAAGGGGAGCACAGTCATGGGAACAGATAAAGATGGAGGAGGAAACGAATGGCCCGGGCTGAAGAACCTTCATTCTTCTGAGCACTCTGTCCAGGAGACTTAGCAGGGGCGCTCTGGGCCTGCCGACTTACCCAGATGGCTGCCCGCGCTGCTCAGCCATGTCGGGGAAGGCCAGAGTCCCACAAATGGGAAACCAGGGAGCGAGAAGCCAGAGGCTGATTAGCCCCATTGGTGGCGCCAAGCTCTCAGATGCCAGACCCTGTTTTATGAGAGACTAGACCTGCTGTCCCAGGGCAGGGTCCTTGGCTTCCCCAGCACGGTGGGAATTCCTTCCTCGCCCAGAGTGTGTGCACGGCTGCTTCCAGGCCGGGAGCAGGAGAACCCTTCACAGAACACAGGCCTTACTACTACTACTATACAGTGGGGCTACCATAAGGTGGGTGCATAACTATCAGGTGGCACTACTCCAAGGTGGGTGCATAACTGGCTGGATAACCGTTCTCAGAGAGTCGTTATTAATGGTTCACAATCCTGCTGGAAGGACACAGCAAGTGGGATACCCCAGGGGTCTGGTTTGGGACCGGTTCTGTTCAATATCTTCATCAACGATTTAGACATTGGCATAGAGAGGACGCTTATTAAGGTTGCAGATGATACCGAGCTGGGAGGGGTGGCAAATGCTTTGGAGGATAGGGTCATAATTCAAAATGATCTGGACAAATTGGAGAAATGGTCGGAGGTAAACAGGATGAAGTTTAATAAGGACAAATGCAAAGTGCTCCACTTAGGAAGGAACAATCAGTTTCACACATACAGAATGGGAAGCGACTGTCTAGGAAGGAGTACGGCAGAAAGGGATCTAGGGGTCATAATGGACCACAAGCTAAATATGAGTCAACAGTGTGATGCTGTTGCAAAAAAAGCAAACATTGTTCTGGGATGCATTAACAGGAGTGTTGTGAGCAAGACACGAGAAGTCATTCTTTCGCTCTACTCAGCGCTGATTAGGCCTCAGTTGGAGTCTTGTGTCCAGTTCAAGAAAGATGTGGAGAAATTGGAGAGGGTCCAGAGAAGAGCAACGAGAATGATTAAAGGTCTAAAGAACATGAGCTATGAAGGAAGACTGAAAGAATTGGGCTTGCTTAGTTTGTAAAGGAAAAGATTGAGGGGGGACGTGATAGCGGCTTTCAGGTATCTAAAAGGGTGTCACAAAGAGAAGGGAGAAAATGTGTTCTCCTTGGCCTCTGAGGACAGGACAAGAAGCAATGGGCTCAAACTGCAGCAAGGGAGGTTTAGGTTGGACATTAGGAAAAACTTCCTGCCTGTCAGGGTGGTTAAACACTGGAATAAGTTGCCCAGGGAGGTTGTGGAATCCCCATCTCTGGAGATATTTAAGAGCAAGTTAGACAGACCTGTCAGGGATGGTCTAGACGGTGCTGGGTCCTAGCATGGGGGCAGGGGACTGGACTCAATGGCCTCTCGAGGTCCCTTCCAGTCCTAGTGTTCTTTGATTCTATGGGAAGGTCACTGGGGGGGCTTTTTCCCTGTCTCCAGGCTCTTGTTTGCCAACACCAGGAGCAGGAACTTCTTAGAGGCAGGGGAACTGACAGTGTTTTGCCCTGGCTTCTATTCCCAGTGGGAATGGCAAGTGAGGGCAGAGTTTGCTCTGTCACCTGCTCCCTCTCAGGTGCAGTCTGTGAAGCTCAGGTGGCATTTCCCCACTTCCTGGCCAACTCCACGTCCTCTAGGCCGCTCACCTGTGCAGGGAAGCGCAAGGATGGGAAGTGTAGGGAAATCAGCTCAGCCCGTAGATCTCTCCAGCCAAGGTCAGGGTCGGAAGCGAGAGCAGAAATGCAGCCATGTTGTTTCCAGTCACACAATAACGTCAAGCTCTGTCTCGGTGAACGCTAAGCAGCTGAGAGGGTAACAAGCCTTGTGCACAGGGAAGAGGTAGACGTGGTGCAGCTCGACTTTAGTAAGGCTTTTGATATTGTCTTACTGGTCTTCTGGGAAATGCAGCCTAGACGGGGTTACTTTGGGGTGGGTGCATGAGTGGCTGGAAAACCATCACAGAGAGTACTTCTCAATGGTTCACAGTCATGCTGGAAGGGCACAACGAGCGGGGTTCCACAGGGATCAGTTCTGGGATCGGTTCTGTTCAATAGCTCCATCAACGATTTAGATGATGGCATAGAAAGGACACTTATTAAGGTTGCAGATGATACCGAGCTGGGAGGGGTTGCGACTGCTCTGGAGGATAGGGTCATAATTCAAAATGATCTGGGCAAACTGGAGAAATGGTCTGAGGTAAACAGGATGAAGTTTAATCAGGACAAATGCAAAGTTCTCCACTTAGGAAGGAACAATCCGTCTCACACATACAGAATGGGAAGCGACTGTCTAGGAAGGAGTCCTGCGGAAAGGGATCTAGGGTCAGAGTGGACCACAAGCTAAATATGAGCCAACAGTGTGATGCCGTTAGAAAAAAAATCATGTTGTGATGCATGAACAGGAGTGTTGTGAGACCTAAGGAGTCATTCTTCCCTCTACTCTGCGCGGATTAGGTCTCAGCTAGAATACTGTGTCCAGTTCTGGGTGCCACATTTCAGGAAAGATGTGGACAAACTGGAAAAAATCCAGCGAACAGCAACAAAATGATGAATGGTCTAGCACACATGACCTATGAGAGAGGACTGAAAGAATTGGGTTTGTTTAATCTGGCAAAGAGAAGACTTAGGGAGACATGCTAATAGCTTTTACGAACATAAATGATTGTTACAAGGAGGAGGGAGAAAAATTATTCTCCTTAATGTCTGAGGACAGGCCAAGAAGCAATGGGCTTAACCTGCAGCGAGGGAGGTTTAGGTTGGACATTAGGAAAAACTGCCAGGGTGGCTAAGCAGAGGAATAAGCTTCGGGAGGTTGTGGAATCTCCATCCCTGGCGGTTTTTAAGAGCAGGGAGACAAACACCTGTCAGGGATGGTCCAGATACTGCTCAGCCCTGCCTGAGCGGAGGGGACCAAACTAGATGACTTCTCGAGGTCCCTTCCCGCCCTGGGCTTCTGTGGTGCCACCTTTCCTCCGAAGGCCCAGGAAGGGCTTGTGACAGTGGAGCTGTCTCTGCGCACACCGGTTTCCACTCCTGCCAATTCACTCTGGCCAGTCTGGAGGGGACGTGTCTCCCTCTTCCTCAGTGCTTGTCCTCTCAGCCGGCTGTGGTCTGCCGGGATCGCAGTGCGAGGGTCCCACTGGGGCAGGAGCCCCGTCGAGTGCCTGTGCGTGCGAGTGACTCCGTGTCGCCAAGTCTCCACACTCTGCCTGTGGGCTGGTCCCATTGCCCTGGCCAGGGGCTCCTCCTGGTCTCATTTAGTGGCGTCTGTCAGCCCGGCACTGCCGTGGCGACCAGGACGGCTTGTCGCTTACATCTATCACACCTGCACAGTGACAATGTCATTTTTATGGCTGGTTGTTTATGTCTCAGGCGGAGCTACTTGTAAATTCCAAGAAGAAAATAGATCCCTGCCGGTGACAGAACCAGCACAAGACGATTCATCTGCCCTGTTAGACGGGAGGGCCAGCCTGTGCTTGTCACTGGAAAGCCGGAGACAAGCCTTTGGCAGGGCACGCGGGGAAATGCAGCCCTCCACTGAGCCGCTGCAAGCCCCCGACTTCAGCACTGACTCCAGATCTACACCCACCGTAACAGCAGCAAAACTGGGCTTTGAACTTCAGGCCCTTTATGTTTCTATTGGGTGTAACACATGAGCTAGATGTGAGTGAGCCACAAGCCCCATTGGCGCGACACCAGCTACACACATGGCTCCAGGCCGATTGCCCGGAGATGGAGAGGACCACCCAAACGTGGACACTGAGGGCTGACGCTCACGCCACTTGTACCAGCACAAAGTGGCCAAGAATCCAGCTTAGCCAGAGTCTTAAGGACTCCCCTAGGGCAAAAATGACCCTGCTCTTTGCCCCCACTGTAGGGCGCACTACCAAGGGAATAGGGCATGGCCAGGAAATCCCCATTGCCAGTGAGCTCTGGCTGTTAGAATGCACTTTTTGACTCTAGAAAACTGGCCCCGAGGCTGCTCCCCTTTACACCAAAGCCCGGCCCCGTGGCTAGAGGGCCCCAGGTTTGGGAGAACACAAACGTGGGTCAGTGCCCATTGCAGGTTTTCACACAGCTAGTCCCTCAGTGGCTCTGAGCTGTCTGGCTAGGGGTTTAGCAGATAGACCTGCAAGTTTCTGACATGAAAAAACTGCCAGAGCCAGTAGCCTGGGTCCGTGGCGGGCGCGTGAAGGCAGTTGTTGGGGCTGGCGCGTGAGGGCAGTTGTTGGGGGCTGGGCCGTGGCGGGGGGGCGCGTGAGGGGCAGTTGTTGGGGGCTGGGCCGTGGCGGGGAGTGCGTGAGGGGCAGTTCTTGGGGGCTGGGCCGTGGCGGGAAAATGTCCGAGCCCGCCTCTTCTCCTCACAGCCCTGGTGCCAGGGCCGGGTTGTTCCCGTCACCCTCAGCACTGGCGCTCGGAGACAGAGGTGCAGCCCGATACTTCCCACTGGCGGGGAGGGCCTCTTGGCTTCGAGCCAACTGTTTCCCTTTCTCGGTTTCAGCCCACTACTCCAGTTTTGGCCCCTGGCACCTGGCGCCAGCTGTTTGCCGCCCTTTGGGGCCGTCTGTGCGCTGGGCCCCCGCGGGGCAGCGCACGCTCTCACCAGCAGCCCACTGACGTGGGACGAGGAGCCGCTCTCGGGCCGGGGGCCACGCTCAGGCCGTTGGATTGTGCACAAGTGCCCAGCTCATGCTGTGCAGGGACGTTTGCGGAGCCCTGGCACACGGCGCTGCAGGACTGGGGGGCGAAGGGGGGAGCAGCACAGGTCCATGCTCCGGCTGGAGAGCCCTGGCTGCAGACACTCTCGCCCCACCGCTGAGACGAGCTACCGCTGGCTGCCATGTGCCCGTGCGTGCTGCACAGAGTCCTCATTGCGTGGGAAAGGCAGAAACCTTGGCCCAGGCTTCCCGAGGGCAGGCACACCGCGGAGTCTGGCGGCGGGGCCCCCCGAGGCACACGCCTGCTGGTCGATTTGGCCAACGCCGTGCAAGACCGTCAAGGCGCTTCCCCGGCCCCTGCCCGCAGGAGGGGCTGCCAGAGCTGGGGCTGCCCTTCCAGCGGGAGCGTCTGGCACTCACAGGGACAGCAGACACCATGGCTTTGCCCTCTCCCAGGGGCTGCCGAAGCCCTGCGGCGCTCTGGGGGCTCCTGGCGACAGCCCCCGAGCCGCGTGGCTCCGGAACCAGTGCCCTGGAGCTCTCCGGGGGTGACATGAACGAGGATTTTCCCTTCCCTCCTGCTCCTGGCCTGTGGTGCCCAGCTCCCAAAGGGCTGCAGAGGGAGACTTGTGCAAAGCCTGGGGGGCTGCCCCGGGCGTGGAGAGATGGTGAGTGCTGCTGGGGGACAGGTGGGGGCACAGGGCAAGTGAGCGGGGGCCAAAGGAGAAAACGGGGGGGGCCCGGCTGCCTCGGTAGCTCCGGACACTGCGGTGTCTCCGCCACGTGTTAATGGCCTGGCCGCACCCGCACTGTGGGACTGGCCGCCTGGAGTCCACCTCCGCGAGGCAGAAACCGCAGCCTTCCACAGCTCCCCTTTCTCCGCGCCTCCCTTGGCGCCTTGGCCCGGCTCCGGCTCCGGCTCCCTGGACTGTGCTAATGGCTTATCTGCCCAATTCCCAGGCTCCTCTGCGGCTCGCTCTCAGCGGCAGGGCCAGGCCACTGCTGCTCTTCAAACAGTCAGGGCTCTGGGCCACTGATTTCACAGCAGGTCAAAGCGTGGCCGCCAGAATCCGCGCAGCCCAGCAGGAAGCAGCGTCTCCCTCCTGCGAGTGGGCCGGGGCTGCAGCGGGATTCATCGGCCAGGGCGGGTGGTGGGAGCGGGAGGCCCTGGAATAAAGGAAGCTGCCCAGTATGTCACCAGCTTGCAGCCTCGCTTGGCTCACACAGGCCCTGCGGAGCGCGGGGAGCTGGGCGATGGCGCTGCCCTTCCTCCCCCAGGCTCAGCAGGAGCATCACCCTGGGGTCCAGGGACTCGCCCGCCAGTTGGGAACCGGCTCTTCTCCGCAGGCAGCTCCTACCACCAAAGGAGCCCAGTGGCGACCCCAGCCCCACAGCTCACCCAGAGCCAGGGGCTGGGATGCTGAGCAGCCGGGGGGAGAACAGGGGCTCTCCTGGTCTCTTAAATGTCTTGGAGATGAGGACAAGAAGCCTCTGCCCGTCGGCTCCCCGCACTGTATTTCCAGTGCCTGGCCCAGACGTCACCGAGGGCCCAGAAGGGGGCAGAACCCAGAGAGGATTCTGGCCAGGCTTATGGGTAGGGGGCGGCCTGCAGCCTTTCAACACCACACCTGTGGCAGAGGGAGGGAGCAGGCCAGGAGCACACAGTGCAACAACAGGGGGTGGAGTGTGAAATCCCACACACCTCTCACGGCCCAGCGCTGCCAGCCCCCCCCGCGTGACAAAGCCCCGCCCTGCTGCAGCCGGAGGGAGCGAAGCGCTGAGCGCCCAGGCCAGCTCTAGGTGTTCTGCTAGTGCAGAGGGGCTTTGCGTTAATTGCTCTAAACCAGGGTTTCTCAACCTTTGTTCTAAAGTGCCCTTTTCCAAAAAAAGAAATTAAGTCCCCCCAGGACCTACAGTTTTCAGACACACCATTTTTTTTCTCCTGTTGCAACCCGTTTGTTAAACAACTTAATTGTAGCCGGGCGGGCAATGACATTTTTGGGTGTAAAAAGTACAGAAATAATAAAACGCTGTAAAACGTAAAACACAAATCCAGTTTTCTCCAAATGTCAGTTGTTGCCGTAGCCCAGACTGCTCTCTCAGGGCACTCGCACACTGGCTGAGAAACAAACACCGCGCCCCCAAACAGCCCCCGGAGCCGGAAAAGACCCTGCCCAGAAGGGGCTGCTGGCCCCGCCCGCACGCCACGCCGATGAACGAGGCTGGGAATGAAATCCAAAGCCCAGAGCTGTCCCAGGGCTGCCGCACACGGGGTCCCTGCGATCCTGGGCCCAGCCCAGCCAGGGTTCTCTGACCCACATTGGCCCTTTGGACCGGGGCAGACTCTGTGTGGTCCGGACCAGCAGCAGCTTCTGCGGGGCTTGCAGATGCCTCACGGGGAGGCTGACCCAAAGCCTCCTGAGGGGGAATGGAAGACTCTCCTTCCTGCCCATGGGCTAGGGATCGGGCCCAGGGAGGGGCAGGGATCCAGTAGCAGAGGCCTGGAGCCTGTTGAGGGAGCAGGTGAGCAGAAGCCCGGGGGCTTAGCCCGAGACAGGCAGTGGCCAAACCCCTCCCTTTGGGGCGGGCCGCGGCCTGCAAACGTCGGGCTAACACAGCCACCGGGCCCTTTGTGGCACGCGCTGGGCTCACAGCGCTGGTGGGCACCGCCAGGCAATGCTGATACACACAGCGTCCCAAAGGCGACCTTGGCACATCAGCCCGGGTCGCCTCCGAAGAGCCGCTGCCCTGCTCGGTGGGCGAAGCAGGCTGGGGCTGGGGCTGGGCTGGGGCAGCTGGAGCAGAGGCATTGTGCTCTCTGCCTGGATCTCTCAAACTGGAGCCAATTGGTGAGGCGCGACCGCGGAGGCCCCAGACTCCTGAGGGCCGTTCGCCTGCTGCGTTTGGCCGCCGCTGTCCAAGCAGCCGTGCATAGAGAGGCACGCAGCGCCAGGCACATCTAGTCTGCATCACTGGTTTCTCCTCCAGTGGAAAGCTGACTGGGGGGCACTATACGGGCTAAAGGGCTGCAGGCCAGGAGTCAGACACCCGCTGGAACGGGGGGGTCACAGCAGTGCCTGCCTTGTCCTGAAGTCCTGTCAGTTCGGGAACCGTCCTGCTGGGAGCAGAAATGGGTTCGAGATGCCCAAACGACTCACTGAAATGGATCTGCTGGGGCCCATGCGGTCCAGAGTCTGGCCCTGAGAGGGGACAGTCGTAATGCTTCAGAAACAGGAACCCTCCAATGGATAATTATGGAATAATGGGCTGATAAGGGAGATATTTTCCTTGCTTTGGGCAGTCAGAAGTTGTCTCATGGCCTGAGGATTCTTATCTGTAATTCTATCTGGGCTAAAGTAACTGGAGATGCTCTCAAGATCCATACCAGTGTATAACCCTTTCTTGAGTCTGGCTAAACTTCTGGCCTCCATGATGCCCTGTGGCAGTGAGTTCCACAGGTGAATTATGCAGTGTGGTTAATCGCATGGCCCAAGTAGAGATTCATGAGGAACACCTCCAAAGTGACAATTCCTGTGATGAGTGGGTGGGCAGACCTAAATGGGCATAAGTCAGTCACTGAGTAACACACACTCGTGTAGAAATGCTGGTCTGTGGATAATTCATGAACAGAGCAAGGGGCTACATTAGATGAATAAACCATTACTCTGTGAATTGTGCCCCCAAGCTCTTCCTCAAGACTCAGTCTGAGGCTGTTGTGCCCAGTCTCGGGGGCTGGCATTGGAAAGCCAAAGCCAATTCGAATTCAGTCCGATTCACATCAGCTCCTTTACCCGGCCTGTTTCTCCTGCTGGAAGTGCAGTCTGTCTCCTACCTAAACGAGAACCCATCTCGTGCGCTGGAGCCAGCTCCTCCAAGGAAGATAGCGAACAGAACTGGGTGGAGAGGGAGGAAAATCAGAGGTTACTTTTAAAAGTCATTTTGAGTGACTGCTGAATGGGTTTGGGGAAATTGCCTCAAAGGCCGGTTCTCGGCGGGGAAAGCATTTTTCGTGGAGCACGAGTATTTTGAAACTTAATTGCACATTTGCATGGGCCAGTGTTTTTATTTCTCTCGGGTCTCTGAGGTGGGCTTTGAAGATTGCTGTCAGTCTGTAATGGTTTTCTTTATCTCCAAATAAATTCCACACACCTGTGAGGTGGAGCGGCTTGAAAGAAACGATGCTGAAATTGGCTCTCGATTGAATAAATCTGCCCACGGAGCTGGAATGCAGAGCACACTGTGACTCTTCCTCCCATTCCCCTTCCGGGCCTTTCCCTGTTCGGTTTAAGCCTCTCCCCCTCGTGCAGGCCACAAGCAGTAACAGGCGGCCCTCAGCCACCTCTGCTTGGGCCCCTGCCACTTCCTGTCCCAAGAAGCGGGTTGTTTGAGGCTCTGATCATGTCACCTGTTGGGTGACAGCCCTGCCAGCTGAGGAGTGTTTCCAGAGTGGAATAGGCTCTCTCTGCCGGCACGCCCCTTCGGGCTGACCCAGAGCAGCACCAAACCTCCCCGGGCAGCCAGCACTCCCCTTCGGGCTGACCCAGAACAGCGCCAAACCTCCCCGGGCAGCCAGCACGCCCCTTCGGGCTGACCCAGAACAGCACCGAACCTCCCTCGGAAGCCGGCACTGCACTCCCGTCTTCTTCATTTTCCCCACGACCCTTCCAGGCTTTCCCCAGCACACGCGAGCCCAGCCTTACAGGCAGCCCAGCCCCCCTCCGGGGGAGCAGCATGGCCCACCAGGGAGTCATGGTCACATGCAGTGGCTTCAAAACATCTCTAATATCAGCCTCTCCTTTTCTGGGAGCCCATCCTGAGACCCTGGGACCGGATTCCTGGGGACGGGCAGGTCCCGCCAGCCAGATTCCGAGGGTCAGCGTCCCAGCTGGGCTCGGTGCACTGGCAGGGGCCTGGAACAATGGATAGCGGGGGGCAGCTGAGAACCACTGAACCAAACTGGGAACTGGTCTGTGCAGGGGGTACAGCACAGGGGGTACAGCAGCCCCCCCCGGGTTGAGTGGCTCCGTGCGCTGGTCACAATGGGCGCTGATCCTCCTGAAGCCCGGCCACAAGCATCACTTGGAAGTTCTGGTCTAGGGGGCTGCAGGGTGAGCGCCCCAAATCACTGGCCGCGTTTCAAATGTTGGCCTTGGCCTCTCTGCTGCAGCAATCCTGTCTGACCCCCCCCCGCCCTGGGGAAAGCCTCACAGGAGAGACCGGTGTTCTAAAAGAGATGGCTCTGGGTCCCTGTCCAGCCGAGGTCCAGATAAGGGTTTGCCCCTCTCTGCAAAGGAGCCTGCCCCTTGGTGGGAGAGGTCAAAGAGCCCCTCTGTGGCTGAGGGGGAGGGCGTCTGGCAAGGGCCCTGCTGGCGGACCGCGGAGCGGTGGCCTCTGCTGAGGCAGGGCTGCCGGTTTCTGAGTCTGTCTGAGTCAGGAAGCGGCGGAGCCTTTGCGCTACACAAAGCTTCCCGATAAACAGGCACCGATAAAAGCCGCACGCGCTGCACGCCAGCCTGGGGGCGCGAGGAGCTGGCAGCCATCCCAGTCCCCCCAGAGTGGCCAGCCCCAGACACCAAACTGACTCCTGTCACCCCGACACCTGCCCGCCAGCCAGCGTGCGCCTGCGCAGCGTCCCAGGCAGGTGACACTCACCCCCACCCTGCAGAAACGCACGATGGCAGAGGGGTGCCAGGCAGTGGAGAGCCAGGCCTCCGCTGCAGGGGAGCCGCGCTCGATGCCAGCTCCCGCAGACCATAGCAGGGGCCAGAGCGCACTGCTGACGCAGGGCCTGCCAGGTGGAAGACGCCCCGTAACTAAACGGGGGCTAACCGAGGGCCCTGGCTCAGGCTGCATTTAGCCTGCGAGTGCTGTGCTGGCCCTGGCGCGCCGACATCGCACGCTGCCACAGAAGGGCGGGTCTCCGGACGGCCTCCGTCCCTGTCCGGGAGGCAATAGCTAGGCTGATGGCAGGATCTGTCCACTGACCTTCCCGCATCTACAGTGGGGGAGCTGCACCTGGCTCCAGGTCAAAGCCTCGTGCAGCCCCAAGTGACGAAGGCGGATCTCACTGTGAAGCATGGGCCCGCTTGGAGCCAAGTGGGTTTGCTCACGTGTGCTACTTCAAGCCACGAAGCGCCCCTGTGCCCGCACGCAGCCGCCAGTTCACACCCCGGGCTCCGTTTGATCCGGCTAGCAGGACTTGACCCTTGAACTTGCTTAAACGGATGCTCAACGTGCACCGGCGGCAGCAATGACGTCGCTCCCCAGCGGCGGCAGGCCAGAGTGCGGGGGGCCATACCTGGCGCCGTCTGTCCACACGGTGGTACTCAGCCAGAGCCGCCAGCCCTGCGATCGTTGGGAGCAAGGCCGTGCCCAGAGTGACGGAGAGCCTGTCCAAGAGCGTTGAAGGGTGCAAGGGAGCATGCCACGTAGAATCCACTTCTCTGTAGCTCTGCCCAGTTCTCCATTGGAAACGCTGCGATTCCCTCAGTTCCCTCTACACTGGACCTCGCTCTGCCCCCTGCGTTGGCGCTCGGCGGGCGGTGTGCCCTCTCAAAGGAGCCTGGGTCCCTCAGCACATTGTCCTCGTCCCTCCTTCGGAGGGCTCTCTCCTCTGGCCGGGCAGACGAGGGCTGCGTCTCCGCAGCGAGTCTGGACTATGCTGGAGCTCAGAGCTGGAATGGAACGGGGCTTCCAGCGTGTTTGTTTGCTAATACAGTCACTCTTGAAGGAGCCTCCAGCCTGCGGCTTCTAGCTGGTTTCCAGCAGTGACAGTTTATCCTGCTAAGGCAAGCCATGCTGTGTTCACCGAGCTCTGTGTTTAGCTAGCTCTCCATTTTGGAGCCAGGGCAAAGTCTCAGAGAAATGCCTGCAGCAGAAGCCGGTCACTCCACGGTGTGCCACTGCAGCAAAAAGAAACAAATCCCCTTGCGCCGGGGCCAAGGCACGCGCAGGGCAGCCCCGCTGTCAGGGGGAGCAATGGGCAGCCACACAAGTTCAGAGACAGGTTAATGGCTGCAGCCGCATGATGCACAACTGGAGTTTTCCATCTCGACCTTGTTTCTTCAGGGATCATCTCCCTCTTGCCCAGAAGCTCCACCCGGCGCTCTCGGGGCAGGGGCTCCCAGCTCAGTCCATCCCCAATGCAGTCGTCTGTCGCACTCTGGGCTGCCTGGGTTTCTGGCGAGACCCGTGGAGCCGCGCACGGGGGCTTTCGCCACCCGGGGGACTGAGGAAGAGGTGCAGGGACGGGAGAACAGAAAGACAAATAGCACTTGGTGAGCAGGCAAAGTCAGTTAGGCCCATGACGGCGCCTTCCCCTTGCAGACGAAGGGGCTGTCAGTAAACGGAGGAGGAGGTCAAGCTCTTCCCCCACGTCCTCTTTCCCGCTGGGACGTGCCAGGGCTGGCTGCCGCCTGACTCCCTGTGGCGAGCGACCTCTGGCACCCTGCTCCTGCCCCCCCGTTCGGGGCCCCTGAGAACCGCACGCAGGCCGCTCTCTGGTTAACAGCCCGGCTTGGGGCCAGTTTCCTAGCAGCCCGGGTGGGCCCACATTTCACTCTGGTTCTTCCCTCCCTCCCCTCCCGAACTCTTCATCTGTCCCAGTCTGTGCTCAGCCCGTCCTCAGCTCTTCCTAGCAGCAGCTCAGCCTTCCGGAGCCGGCCCCCCTCAGGCTGGGTTCCCCCACAGGAGCTTCCTGCTGCTCTGCTCGCAGGGTTTTCCCTGCAGGAGACCTTCACCCTCCCAGCAGCTTCGCTGCCATTTCCTGAGCTGCCCTCCCCATCACTGCAGCCTCCTCATTCATCATTCATTAACTCTCCGGTGCAGCGCGCAGAGCTCCACTCCTGAGATGCACATCTCCGGCCTCGCTGCCTGGCGTGTCGGGGCCGCGTGGCAGCAAAGGGAGCCACCACGCTCACGAGCAGGTGAACGTAGCCTCTTGTCCATCCCAGCGAAGGGCCCATCGGCCGCCAGCAGTGTGATTTGCTTCCAGTGGGCCTGAAGCCCACTGGGATCCACCGTGTGAATACACTCAGGGCATCGACGGATGAGCTGGTGAGGATGAGGTACAGCCCCAGTGCAGGCCTAGTCCCGGCTGGACAGAGCCAGGTAGCAAGTGGCCTCCGCTAGGCTCGGTGGAACGGGTGCGCTCGTGATTCGCAGGCCACCGAGTCCAGTGTGCGCTCTTGGGAAGCGGTGACAGACACAGAGTCTGGTTGGAGCACAAAGCGGGACGGTCTGTGGCCACAGCCACAAAGCAATGCCCAGCCCTTTCCGGCCCCGGCGCGTGCTGGCGTCCCAGGGCACCGCGGATGTGGCCGAAGCATACGGTTCCTTTCCTCCTCGCAGCAACATTAGTGCTCGCTCGAGGGGGCCACTGCCACCCCGCTGCAGCCCCTGCTCTTCCGAGGGCAGCGTGGCTCGTTCTGCAGGCAGGGCTGGTAGCCCCGGCCCCAAGGGGCAAGTCACCTCTTACAAGCGACCTTGGCCAGGAGTGCGGGGCCAAGAGGGTCCTGTTTCAGCTCTGGCTGGGGGAGGAGGGCTCCTGAAATTATGCAAAATGTTCTAGGATGTCCCCAAGTTCACTCTGGTGTTTTCCAGGCGAGGCTCCACGGGAAGAAGCTGTGTTGTGGATTCAACGGATTCCATTTAAAAATCAACCCCCCTTGTGCCGTTTGTCAGAGCACGTCATTCTTTGAACGTGCTGCTGTGTGGCACCAGCCAGCCTAGCCTAGCCCCATCCCTTAGTTGGGGTCTTCTCTGCCTCAAGTCTGGGTCATAACGTTAGCGTCAGCTGTAGGGCTCTCCTGGACAGGGCACTCCAGCTGTGGTTCTGTCTGCTCTCACTCTCCTTCCCCGCACAGTACATGTGGCCACTGTACTCTCTTATCCCCCCTTCATGTGCTTAACCAGACTCTTTCACTGCCAGACTCTTCATTGCTGAACCGCTGGCCTTGCAAATGGCTTTATATATAACTAACCCTCTATCTTCCTGCCTCTCCATCTCCCTGAATTGATTGTATCCATTCATACTTATCTAGCTAAATAGCTGTCTAAGTTTTCATGCCTGGCTCATCACCATGGTACCTGAACACCTTACAAGAGTAAAAAAGAAGGTTCCCATTATGAGAATCCTCCCCAAGTTTTAGTCATGCTCACTAGATCATAATGTCAATGATTAACCAGCACTTCATGTTCTTGTTGCTTGTATCCTGTGCTCCGTGGATTGATGTAACAACACTTGGATAAACTAAGATTCCTCATCGTCTTCATCTTGTGTCCTCCAGAGCCCGTCTCCTGGAGCACACCCCAGATTATCTGTGCTGACTGGCGGTGCCCTTTCTCCTTTTCCCCATGCAGTTTGAATCCCAATGCATGTGGTCTGCCAGTTTCGAATAAAGGAGAACAAAGGCACTTGGCTTAGAGCAGAGACCTTTTCACAGGAGTGGTCTCCAGCCACTGAGACTATTCTAACGCACCACAGATTCCAAAGCCTCCCCCCAGCTGCGCCGACTCTTTGGGCTCTAGTTCCGATGTGGGACTGCTCCCACGCCCTGCCCCGCCACCTCTCTCCCAGCACTGCTGGGCTCCTCGGGACGCCACGCTCTGTGGGCGGCCATTTCCTGGCATTAAATGGTCTCTCTAGTTGCCGGAAGTGGCCAGAAGGAGATAACTGACTGGAAAGGCTACTGGATAGCTGGGATCTAGGATCGGTAACAGGGACAGCCCTTGACTGAATCCCTGGGTGCGAGGCGAGGCAGGTGACAGAGGCAGCCCACACGCTCAGGCAGCCAGTGGGTCTTCGGCCTGTCTCCCCAGGCGGCAATGTCCGGTTTAAGTCTGAGCGGGACACCCTGGCTCGTGCAGACTGAGCCTGTGTGGGACCTGAATGGGGCTCTGCCTGCTGAAAGGGGTCAGCACTGGCTTTTGGACTGGCCCTCACCAGAACAGAGAGCCCCGCAGGTTTGCCTTGGCCGCAGCAGGTGGAACGTTCATTCTTGATTCTTTCCTGCTGAGGCAGGCTCGGATCACGGCCCATGAAAGTCTTAAATGAGCGTACCCTCTGCCTCTGGGCCGGGAAAGGAGCAGAAGGGAACTCGTCACCCAGTCGCTCCCGCCCTGTGGCATGAAAGGCCACGCAACACGGCAGCGGCTGGGCCTCCCCGTGCAGGGCATTCCAAGCTGCAATTAGTAAAGCGTTCACGGTGAGACTGCTCAGCGGGACGAGAGCGGCTCCAGATGGAGCCTGAAAGGTAGCCGCAGGGAGAGGCAGCAGTTCTTGGGGGCTGGCCGGAGAAGACTCAGATGATCGCACAGTCCGGCATGTGAGAAAAGGGAGGGAGACCATGGAGAAACTGGAGACCATGGGCTAGGAACAGGAGGATTACGTGTGTTTAAAGGCATCCCCAAGGCTGGAACTATTTTGCTCAGGAGCCATCGCGTTTACACAGAGGAACTGGCCCCAGCAGAGACTTTTGTAACTGCAGCAGCACTGAGTCTGATCATAGCAGAGGCGCAATAGTTACTGTGATGGGGGACTGAAAGCTGGGAGTGCAGCTGGTCCGTGTGCTGACCCTGTACAGTGTCCCACTAGGGCCCCAAGAAATACAGTTGGGGCTCCCCAACAAGACGAATCGCAGCCTGTTCACACATGGCATTTTGAGTTGTAATGCTAAACTGTGGTCCCCTTGAATGGCTCGGGGCCCCACGCAATGGCTTAGCCTGCTTGTGCGGGGCACCCCTGTGGTCTGACAGTGCAGAGATGCTTACACAAGCACACGAGTGCTGGGAGTCACTTACTGCTGCACCCCCAGCCTGCTGGCCTGACACAGGCGCCAGCAAACGGCCTCTGTGGACGATAAAACCTGCAGCGAGTTCTGTGCAAATGTGAACCCCAGAGATCCTCAGTCTGTTTGCTCACAAGACAGCTTCCAAACGTATTTATTCTGCCAATCAGGCAGCCGGCTTGTGCGCGTGGGCTTCACACAAACTTCTCCGAAAACAATTCTGATTTTTCAATGGATCCTTGTAGTTGCGGAGAATCTGTCATGAGTCACAGCAGGGAACGAGAGGAAAGAGCTCACGGCTCTTCCAGCCCAGCCTCTCCAGGGAGAAGGGGTAGGAACACTGGCAGCAGCCAACCCTCGCCTCTCCCAGCCCCGCGGGGCACAACGGGGAGGAGGGCAGGGAAAACCCACCCTTGGAAAGCCATTGCTGGCTCAAAGCTTTAGCAGGCAGATGTGGCCACCAGTGAGGTCACAGATGTAAATGCATTTGCTCCCATGCAAGAGCAGTATTTTGGTGCTATTATTAGACTCCAATGGCTCTCTGTGGGTAGCTGTAAACCACCAAGTGCCTTTAGTAATTTAGCAGATAACATTTCATGGTGGGCTCTATTAGCGCTGATTGGGGATAAAGCTCTGATTAGCGTCCAGGTCTGGTGGGTACCACTAAGCTAAGAGCTCTCCCCAAGCCAGAGGAGGTGCAGAGGCAAGATGGGGGAGCAGGGGAGGGTTAATGGACCTGGTTGTTTCACAACATCCTGGAAGCTGGAGCAGCAGCAGCGGAAGGAAGGAAGGAGGTTTGGCTAATGGGGAAGTCATGAAGCCCCTGAGAAGTGAATGTGTTGGAGGGACAGGTGAACAAACCCGGATGAGCGGGGTGAGTGACTCTGCACTGCTCCGGGTGCCTGGACAACTGGCTAAGCAGCGTGCAGAGGCTGCCCTGGAGGCCGGGGCAGGGCCTGGGGACGAGCTGGCGCCTTTGTGTGTGGAGGAAGGCTCTTGCAAAACTGCTTTCCCGACAAAAACAAACACCAATTCTGTTTGTCACTGGATCCTCCGAGCATAGACAGTCTGCACAGATCCCTGCAGGGACCATCACGAGGGACAGCCGGGCGCCCCAGAACCAGCCATCCCCAACTGCAGGTGCTAAAGGGAATGAACGGGCTTTGCCACGGCTCCCAGGACCTCTTCCCCCGGAGCCCTCTGGGGAGCAGTGCAGGAAGGCTGGCTAGAGAAGAGCTCCCGGTTTCTCTCCCCCCCCCCCACCGGCTGTTGATAAGCAGCAGTGTTTAAATGCCTTTGATGTGGCTACTCGAAGGATGAAAGCCCTGAGCATGGGGCTAACAAAGACGAGTTGTACTGCAGAACCAAACCCGGGAGAGCAGCACAGGCGGCCGGAAGAAGAAATGGTATCAGCAGTGATCAGATGGGAAGGGAAAAGCGAGCCTGGGGCTGCTCCCCTCTTTCCTCTCTCCAGCAAAAGTGTCTGGGGCCGGGGATCCTGCCAGCAGCAGGCGGGATGAAAGGCTTGCCTGACAAGGCATTTCAAAGCTTCCCCGGAGACGCTGTGGCCACTTGGACAGGAAAACAGAGCCCCCCGTTTAATGAGCGTTTCAGTCACTTTCCTTTCGCACGGCTGCCAAGTTCCCCCTTTCTTTTTCAAATCAACGGTTCCTGCTGTCTGCAGTTTGGTTTAACTTTGTCAGATGTGCTGGGAGCCACAGGCTAGCAGGAGGTGGGGGGTGAACTGTCCCTGGTGGCGCTCCATGTTGCTTGTTGCCATAAATAGATTTCTGTTGCAGCTGGTGTGAGCTGGGGAGTGCGGGGCTGCTAAGTCTCCTCTGCACCACAAGCCCTCTGACAGCCACAGCCACGGCAGGCAGTGCGCCAGATTGGCTGGCATTAGCTCTCAGTCACACACGGCCCTGCAACAAGACAGCCGGAAGGGAGAGGGTCGGCCCATACATGTCTACAGGCCCGCAGCAGGGCAGGGCTTCTGGGCAGCTGAGTGGGAATCACAGAGGTCAGGGCTGGGCGGTGATGTTTGGGGGAAGACAGGCTGAACATCAGGTCATTTCCTGGGGAAATGAATTACTCCTGAGACAGGCAGATCCTCTTCCAGGTGTAGGGTCACCCGCCTCCGAGGGGACATGGGAGAACTGAAGGAGGTTCAGAGAAGGACAAACAAGAATGGTCCAGAGCCTGGAATGCTCCAGTAACTGGTAAAAGAAAAGACTTTTTCATGCAAGGTGTAATTAGACTGTGGAACTCATTGCCACAATAAGTCACTGAGGCTAAGAACTTAGTGGTATTCAAAAAGGGACTGGACATTGATATGGATAAGAAGGGTTATAATAGTCAGTGCCAACATGGTTTTGGAAAGGAGACAGAGCCTTCTATTTCAGGGTGTCGGAGTCAGAGATCAGGATGAGACCTAATGTGGGGTGCAGATTACCCCACATGTGCTATGGCCAGGTTCTTACAATTTTCTCTAGGTGGCCCTCAGGTCTGAACCAGTAAGGGAACCCCTGTGCTCCTATGGCCACAGCTTTGTGCACTGCCAAACACGGCTGATGAAAATCCAAATGAGCTGATGTGACAACAGGCACCATAGTCACCTTCTTACCCTAAACAGTTGTTCTAATCCTCCATTCACAAGCTAGGCATTCTCCCTCTTCTGTCTTACATGTTTCCAGCAGGCATCTTAGGTGGTAAGTGAGAGAGTCGCCTGGAATCTGGGCACTTGGCCCTATTCTTTGGTTCCCCCCTTAGATCTCCTTTGCCCAAGGCAGGAGTTCTTTGTGTTCAGTTCAAGCGTCTCACCTTGAGTGGGAAAGCCCCAGATCCAAAATGGGTACCAGCATCAGGTGGCCGGGCCGCATGTCTCAGCCAGAGTTTGGGCTCCCAGGACAAACAAACCCATTCACACATTGTTGCCTTGATCACTGAGCCATTAAGTTCCTAAAGTCTGACTAATGGATTTTAGTAGAATAGCTCAACTAATAAAACAGGCTCCCACTTAATATTTCTAACTTCACATACAAGAATGATACATGCACAAAAATAGAATATACTCATCCAGGGGGGTCACAGGCTCTTGAACGATAAGTTACATAATCCATTATGCATATTCATAAGACAATTTTCATAAAGCATGGGAGGGGCCATGCTAGGTCACCTATCACAGCCCCCTGCTCAAAGCGGGACAAACCTAACTAAATCTCTTCCCAGATCCCTGACATCATTCTAGATCAGTGTCTCTCAACCTATTTTTATAAAGTATCCCTTTTTAAAATAAATAAATAAATGCTAAGTATCCCCACTACCTACAGTTTTCAGACACCCAAAATGTGTTTCTACCATTGCAACACATTTGTTTAAACAACTTAATCGTAGCCGGGCGGGCGATGAAATTTTTTTGGGGAAAAAGTACAAAAATAATAACATTCTATAAAACATAAAACAACAATTCCGTTTTCTCCCTATTTCAGTTGTTGACGTACCCCCCAGACTTCTCTCGGGTCCCTCAGGGTACTCGTACCACTGGTTGAGAAACACTGCCCTAGAGCAGATCCAGTCTCCCGTCAGTAGCGTTCCTGGATCCCACGTGGGTTCGGAGTATTCCTGGCGCCCCAGCATGCTTACAAGATCCCCCCTCTCCACAGGGTGATGCGATTTCCCCATCGCCCAGGAGGCTGCATAGCACCTGGGTCACTGAGGTCTCCCTCCAGAAGGCCCTCGTTTGTGGGCCAGTCCCACTCCCGCTGAGGTTGGGGACCGGCCCCGTCGTCGGGAGTGTGGAAAGCCCGCAATCCCTGCCCCGCAGAGGAGAGACGGCAGGTGGGTGCAACCGAGACAGGAGCTGTCAGCTGCGCAGCCGGCAACAATCAAAGCTACCGACATGCCACATGCCAGCCCCGGGACAGCCCCCAGCTGTTCATTTAGCCCCAGTGGCACTGTCCCCACTCGACGCCTGAGGCAGCGGAGACAGAAGGAGGCAATTTACCCAGGGCCGCACAGGAAGCTTCGAAACAGAGCGCCGGGCTCCTAGCCACGAGCCCTGTGCCCTAGCCACACAGCCCTCTGTCCCGTGGGACATGGGGGCGAGGTGACAGCAGCGCGCAGCTCGTGAGACCATCGTGGCCCCTCCCGGGAGGGCACTCCGGTGGAGAGAGGCAACCGGTCTCCTCGCAGAGCCAAGGCCCAGGAGCAGGGCTCCTGGGAGCAGCAGGAAGCCAGGCGGTGGGTGGGGAAGGCCCTGGGCAGAAGCCAGGAGGCGGAACAGGGCTAAGGAGAATGCTGTTTTCTAACACAGGGCTGATTCTCAGTTCCCCCCCTTACGCGCCTGGCATGCGGCAGACTCGGGCTCTGTGCACGGGGGGTGACTAGCTCAGGCAGGCCAAGCTGCCTAGCTCCCGGACCAGGCCGGCTACGCGCCCACACCAGGCCAGCGGTACCCCGCCCACCCACAGTGCAGCTCACTGCTTACCTGCTGGGAGAAGCTACCTCCCTTTGCCGCTGCTGGGGTCTGACCGGGACAGGACCTACCCAGCTGCTCTGCAGGGGAGCCACAGCCAGAGTGGCTGAGGACCCGCCCGCCGCGCCAGTCTGCGGGGTGCAGAACGACAGTCACCGGCCGCAGCCTTCGGGGAACTGTGGAAGTGCCAATGCAGCAATCCAAAGGGCCAGTGCCCCGGGGATACCCCTGCCCCCAAAGCTGTGCGGGAAGGCGGGGGCTTGGGGTTCCTCTCACTTCTGCCAGGCTCAGGCAGGCACGTCTCCACACCGCTGGGCACCTGCTGTGAAAGCCCCCGGCTCCGGGGGAGGGCAGCGATCCCTGTAAGCCGGGCGCCTGTGCAGCCGCTCAGGAGACAGCCCAGTGCCGCCCAGCTGAGTGGCAGAGCGCCCGCAGCCAGGGCTGTGTTTCTATTGGTGGTGCACATAACAAAACTTATTCTGCACATAACTGGAAAAAAATCTGCCCGTGGATGGAAGAGAAGAGCTGTAACATTGGTGGGGGGCAAGCAAGACTCTGTTGCACTGGCAGGCCAAGCCTAGCTGTAAAGGAGCATGCACCTCGTGTGACCCCCGGACCAGGGCCTCCTCCCTACCTCTGGGATTTCCCATGCAGCTGGCAACTTGGCTTTGACCCACGGCCGCCGAGGCCCCAACAAATCGGTGAGTCGGGAGGTGCCACAGGCTCCGCATTGCTTTTAATGAAGGGGATATTGACAGAGGCATTTCCGGACGGTGCTGAGCAGTTTTGTATTGAAGTCACCTCACGCCTCCATTTTTTAATTTATCGAAAGCTGCTGCAGACTCTCCAGCCCAGCCCCGCGTTAAGAGACTGCACAGAATTCACTTCCACTTGCTGTGCAATTCACAGGTCCTTATCTCCCAGGCATCTCTCCCGGTACCCACTTCTGCCAGCCCCGCGGAATCGTAATGATGCTCAGCGCGTTACAGGCTCACACTCGTTCATTAACCCTCCGACAGCCCTGTGAGCCAGAAGTACCATCCCTAGGCTGTGGGTCAAGGAAGAGCACAGGGAACAGCTGTTCCTCTGCCCCTAACATGTCACTTTGGGCTTCCTGTTGCTTGGAGCTTGAGTGCAACACAAACCCAGGCCTCACACGCTGCTTAGATGCTGCGGCGCCACATAAGCGCAGATGGACACCCGGTTGCTGTCTCCACAGCTCCTGGCAGGCTCAGGAGTAGGCCCACTATATTCACACAGTTCTCCAGGGGAACCAAGATCTGTACTGCAGGCAGCCCTGGGCCCTGCCGCTCTCCGAGCCGGGCGTTCCTCTGCCCCGGGCCCTGCCGCTCTCCGAGCCGGGCGTTCCTCTGCCCCGGGACTTGCTAACCCCAGAACACTGCTCTTGCACATTAATGAGAGGGAGTCAAGTTTCACACGCTGCCCTGGCATCACACGCTAGCATCCAAAGACCAAAGGAGCAGGGTGAAAAACATGCTCTCTACTCCGGGCCTGGGAGAGACAGAGACATCGGATCCAGACCAAACTGGGAGCTGGACAGAATGAGACCAGCCCTTTCTGAGAAAGGAAGATGCTACCAAGACTGATGCAGTGAAGCCCTGCATGCCCCTCTCCTTCGGAACTGGGCACCGCTGAATGGAGGAGGAGGTGGATCCTATTTGCCTTCTCACCACACCAACACAAGGGCATTTAATACAACTGAAAAAAAAAAGAAGAAACAAGTAGATATTTGCCCAGCATACAATTAGCCTGTGGAACTCCCCGACACAAGACAGTATTAAGGCCAGGACCTTCTCAGGATCAGCCCTTTAGAGACATAATGCTCTTGTATACAGACTATCAACCCTGCTGCTTCAAAGGAGGAGCCATTCACTAGCACGGGGGACTAGGACAATCTTCCCCTTGGGGCAGGTTATTCTGCACTTGGTCACTTGTGTGAAACATTGGCAGCCGGGTTTGGAATGCTGGATTCAGGGCCTGTTGCCCAGCGCTACCCTGGCGGCTCCTATCTACATAGTGCAAGGAACTCAGCAGTGCACGCAGGAGCCTGGAGCTGAGCTCTCAAACCCTCTGCTTCCCTCCACCTGAAAATGTTTCTCACCAAGAAGCAGAAACTTGGGAGGCCCCAGCTAGCGTCTGGTCCAAGAAAGGACTTGGTGAATCTCTGTTCTCTCCTTAGCGTGTTCACTGCCGGGTTCCGACTGAGCTTGTGTTCTGGATGGTTTGTCATTTCCTCTCGGTTTACTGGGAGACGTGGATGGCCCCTGTGCCAAGAAACAAATCCCCACGGCCGTTCCGAATGAAGGCCTGTGCACGCCCGGGAGCAGCGAGGACGCGCGGGTCCCTTCCGGACAAAGGAGAATCCAAGTTGCTGATGATTCTGCCAAAAGACGCAGGCAGGTGATCCAGACGATCAGTGACACCTAGGACACCTTAGCCCCTCTAGGGGGGTCACAACTTCCAGCCTCTCCCTGAGGACTCCCGCCCTCTGCCGTCCCTTCACTTCACTCTCAGTCCAGTAGCGGGATGCCTTTCCTCCCAGGGCCCATCTGTTCTTGCCTCCGCTGGCTAGCGGGGCTACCAACCGCCAGGGCATCGCCGCCTCTTAAGGCGGACCTGAGCCCTCTCAACACTGACGGCCCAGGACTCCCACACACCAGCTGCTGGGAGGCCACCACCTTCAGCACTGGCCTGTGGGCGCATGCCTGGAGCATTAGACGGGGAGGGCCGGGCACCTGGGCTCTACCAGACTCACTGTTTGACTTCAGGTGAGTCACAGCTCCGCTGCCTCAGTTTCCCCGTCTGTAAAATGGGGGTGATGATAATTGCCTCTTCCCGGGGCGTGTGATGTGTCACGCGGGGTGCACGGCAGGTGCCAGCTGGAGACAGTGTGTGTGTCAATCACCCTTACGCAGCCGTGCTGGGGAGCCTGGCTCCGAGCTGCCCGAAGCAGCTCACCACGGAAGGCTCCTTTCCTGTGGGGCGAGGTGCGGCCCTTCCTCATGCCATGGAGGGAACCTGCTTGGCTGTCTCGGCTCTTCCCAAGGCTTGGGAGCGCAGGCGAGTGCGGGGCGCGTCTGAGTTACGGATCAATCTGCCGGCTGGCAGGCGGCATCTGCTTGGACGCACCAGCCACTTAGAATCACCAGCTTTTCTTTAAGCAGCTGGAAGCAGGCTGCAGCGCACGCTGGCATCCCCAGGCCCAGCCGGAGCCTCCCAGAGCCCTGCCTTGCTCACCGCCTCCCTCCCAGCCACCCCGTTGAATCGTCACCCTGCAGGAGCGGGAGATGGGGCAAGGGCAGCATAGCCACCCTCCCAGAGATGGGGAAGCAGCTTTGCCCTTGTCTCCGAGGGGTGGGGAGCCAGCTGGAGAACAGGCTTATCGGTTCACAGGGACACAGCGTGGAACAGACTTGTTAGCACAGGGCCAGCAGCAGTCAGTCCAATCCATCTCGGGGGAGGGGGGGGCTTGGACTCCTGGGCCCTGCTCCCCATCTCTGCCTCCCAAGCCAGCAAGACTGACTCACCCAGCCCGCAGCCCATCCCCCCCGCAGCCAGCCTTGGTCTTGCTTCCCAGGCAGAAGGTGTCGCCAGGCTCAGGTTACAGAAAGCAGCAGCCCCTGTGTGCGCGGGGGAGGCACTCCTACCCAAATTCCCACATCGCTGTCTAGCTACTGGTGCTGTGCCTGGGGAAACTGAGGCACAGCCGGGGTTACTACAGAACAGCAGACTCACATGCGACAAAGCCCCCGCACCCGTCGGCCTGGCCACAGCCCCAGACACCCCGCCCAGCCTCGCTCCCCGCTGCACTTCGCTTCCGGAGAGTCCGTGCAGCATCTGACAGGTGGGCGCTCAGCTGCCCACGCCCGAGCTGCAGCGGGCTCCCTGGGGAAGGCGCTCACTGGAGCCAGCAGCCTCCCACTCCCATACTGCACCCAACCAGCAGGCCAGCTTCTCCTGCAGAGGGAGTCTTATGGCCAGCACCAGGCTCTGCCCTGTGCAGGGCACAGAGGGCTGGAGGCGGCCGGTGCCGCCCGGGGGCTGGGCAGGCGTGACTGGCACTCAGCCGGAGCGGACGCAGTGTCTCTGTTCTCACAAGGGCACCCACGGAGCAGAAGGTGTTTTCCAAAAGGGGGTGAAACAGAGAACAGACGAGAGGAGGCCAAACCCGCCTGCACTCCCCCCTCACTGCACACGCCTTCCCTGCTCTGCACTTCCACCCCACAGCCCCTGCTGCTGCCCTGCTCTTCTCTCCTCTATTTACTGCTGCCTGAGCCAGCGGCCACGGAGGAGGAGTGCCCCATTGGGCGCTCCAGCCGCTGCGGAGCCGGTATTTCCCAGTGCAGCGTGCCGTGCCCAGCCAGGCCCCCGCCCGAGGCGAGGGGCCAGGCTGCTGGCGGGGGGCCAGCGTGCTGGAAGCGTCATTGCTCTCTTTCCCTGCGGAGTGGGGAGCCAGCCCCTGTACAGAAGGGAATTGGTGCTAACTCGGTTCTGAGGATCACACAGCCAGGAACACGCGACAGACAACCCTGCCTCTCACTGCATATTTCAAACCAGTGTGATGGCAACCAATGGAAAACAAACGAGTGAGTCAGAGCAGCCCTGCCTGGCCAGTGCGCCAGGGAATCCAGGCCAGTTACTGGCCCTCACTTACCCGAGCCGGTTCTGCCCCCGCTCCAGAAACAGGCTTTGTTCCAGGCCTCGGGGCAGGGGCTGTGTCAGCACCGTGGCAGCGTCGTGCAGAATTACAGCGGGGGCTCAGCACATGAGTTTCCGCCCAGGGGTGTCTGTGCTCAGGGACTTTGGCTGGGTGTGCGGAGGCGGCTCCATATTGTTTCAGCTGCGATCTCGCAGGGAAAGCTGCAGCTCCACTTGGGCTGGGCCTGCTGCTTAGCACAGTGGTTGAAATGGCGCCGCGGCGTGGCGTGTCCAGCCGTCTCGAGACGGAGCGCGGAAGCAGCACAGGCCAGGGCCAGCTCCTTGTGACGTGCGTGCACGGCGTGCTCTCCAGGCGCGCCCGCCACTCGCACAGCGCAGCGCCTCTATTGCCCGGGGAACATGCTCAGGGCGTTTGCCTGGGGGCAAAGAGGCATTTTCCTCAGCACTCGGCGTGCAGCCAGCCTTGGCCTGACGTCTCAGCCACCCGGAGGGGCACCGTGGACTGCGCAGCGAGGGGCGATTCTGGGGTCCCTTTGCTAGTCCAGAACGCTCAGGGATTCGTTCGGGCTGAAGGTCAGAGAATGGGCAGGGGCCAGCTCCGTGCAGAGGGACCTGTTGTCCAGAGGCTGTCCAGGAGCCCCACAGGACGGAGCAACCCACACAGCCCCCCATGTCAGTCAGCTGTCGGATTCAGAGGGACGGAGTCTGTGGGGAGGCATTGGGCCCTGCCGAAATGAAAGATAAAGCTATTGTTCCAAAGAGAGCTATTGATTTTTGCATTATTACACTAAGAAATTTATAGTCCTCTGGTTTAAAACCGCAATAAGAGAAAATGTGCAAGCTCAAAAATTTCCCAATGACCTTGCGTTTGACCTTGTGAAGGGGGAGTAGTTAAATGCCTCCTCCACCCCATAGGTGGGGTGAGTTCAACTTCAAGGGGACCCTGGGACTTGTGCCAAGAGCACGTCCCAGGCCTGCTGCTGTCCACATGAGGGGTTGCAGAGGAAATGGGTTATGTGCAGGCGAACGCCCAGCAGGCTAGTGCAGAGGGAACACACAGGCAGTGGGGTATCTGCCCCGTACAGCCCGAGCTCCCCCACACTCATGACCAAAGACACTCTGCCTGCTGCTCGGCCAGAAGCACCGTCGCACACGTGTGCTCAGCGCTCGGGAACTGCTTCTCCTTCCTTTCCCACAAGCCTGGACTAACAGCAGCGCCCCCCCTGCAGGCTCAGCGCCTTGCTTACCGCAGGGAGAGGCCGTCCCAGACTGGCCCAGGGGCTCTGGCCACAGTGTTGCAGGGACAGAGGAGGGAGCAAGAGGAACTCGCTGGTGGGGAGGGAGGGCCGAGATCTGCGTGTGCGGAACTGCTCTAAGGATCCCAGGCTCCTAGTCACCCTTGGGTGGGGTCCAGCGGGGGAGGTGTGTTCTCCCCCCCCGGATTTCCTTGGGTTCCAGAGGGAGCATTTCCTTGGGTTCCAGAGGGAGCCTCTCAAGTGTCACCAGAAAGGACAAGGGTGCAGATGAGGGGTCGCCGAGGTTAAATGGCTACAACTGTTGTCCGGGCCCCAGTTCTTCTGACAGCTCTCAAGGGTTCTTCCACCGCACGCACCGTTTGGTACAATTCCTTCCCGCTTTCCACAGCACCGTTCCTTCTGCACCCCTCGCGGGCTGCCGCTCTGAGACAACTCCCTGGTAGCGGACAGGGACATGCAGCTTGGAGCAGGCGGGGAAAAGGGTTTCCTCTTGACCAGAATAACTTGGACGCTGCTCCCAGCCGCCCACCCCCACAGCTGCGGGGAGACGGGGGCCTCCCTGCTCATCGTCTGCCTTTGGGGTCACACTAGCTGTTAAATCGCATCTCGCCTCACCAAATGAGGCAAAAACAAAATGATCTCCAATGATTTTTATGTTCCTCAAATGTTCCAGAACTGCCGGAGTGGATATGGGGGATTGGAAGCAGCTGTCACTCTCTCAGAAACCATCATTCCAAACAGCTGGGGTCTGTCAGTTATTTACGACGCCGTTTGCAGGGAATGATGAAGGTGGCTGGCACTCACCACACAGAGAGCACCCGCTCCCAGAACTGGCTCTGGCATCCGGGCGCTGCAAGCAGATGGCTCACAGAGTGCAGGCGCGGCGGCTGCAGGGGGCTGTGTGGTGTGCGTGTAAGCCGCACACCTGCTGGGCGTGGTGCACTGTCCCAGGGAGTGGCTCTGAGGCCCCCTTCAGAGAGAGAGGAATCTGCTCTACCGCCGTACTGAGCGCCAGCTGGCCTGTAGCTCCTGCACGAAGCTGGTGCTCCTTCGCCCTCCTCCCAGCTCTTGGTGGCTCCGGGGAGGCCAAAGTCCAAGCGGCAGCTACTGGGAAATGCAGTCTGGGTGCGGGTCTAACCAGCCGATCCATCTGACGCCAACCTGAAAGGCAGAGCCTTCTCGCCAAGACAAAGGCCCTGCAGCGCGTGTGGAATTGTAACAGCCTGGGCTTCGCTGCTAACAGCCAGTGTGCAGATGTGACATTCTGCCTTGGCTCCCAATGCCCCTGGGCATTTTGCTTTGTCCTTGTGCCTCTGTCTCCCCGGGGCTGGATGCTGAGAGCCTGGGCTGATCGAATCAGGGTCTTAGCGGGGCAGGAAGATGGATCTAGGCAGCTTCATTACAGTCGTTGGAATTGCACCAGCTGTGAACTTGGTCTCAGGAAGGCGTGAGGAGCCTGATAACACTGACGGGCACCAGATCCTGCTCCAAGTATTATTTCTAGGGTCTAGAGTGCAAAAGTACATACACTGGCATAGAGAAATCTAGGTCACTGCCCTACAGCGCTTGTGAGGAACTGCATGAGCCGGCCCATAACAACCACAGCAGGTGACCCACAGAGGCCCACGTGGCCCCTGCCACAGACATGCTGTGCCGAGCAGGGGGAGATCTAGGAGCACTCGGAAGGAGAAGGAAGGTGCTTGACCGATCCCAGACAGGATCTTACCTTAGAACTAAGGGCTGTGCTCAGCTAACCCCACAGCTGTTTGGTTGGGGAGGACAAGTGTTAACCGAGGGACAGAGCAAGGCGGCTGGGCTGTGTCTGGAGGATGGCACCCAGAGGTACCAAGCGGATTCCAAACGATCCTGACACGAATCCAGACCAGTTGCTCTCCTCCCTTCCAGACTGCTGTACCCATTTCAGGCCTCGGACTTGTCTTGCGAGGCCCTGGGCTTCACCTCACTTAAAAACTTAGTGGCAAAATCAGACATAAAAATCCAGAAGTGTCTCCGCACACTGGGCCTGACAAACTGCTTACGTTCTCATTCCTCCCACCTAATTATAAATCAGCTGGAATATAAATATTGTACTTCCACCTCAGCGTGCAGTGCATGGAGCAGCATCCACACGCCACTGTCTGAAATTGTAGCTGGTTCCGACTTTGCTAGCGCTTTCTATGTAGCCTAGGGAAAGAAAGTGGTGTAGAAGATCTCTGCGTACCCTGGCTGAGAACCACTGGTCCAGGTCTTCTCACCTGCTCAGGCCTGGCTCTTTAACTCACAAGCCCAAACGTGGGAGACGATTTGGGTGGAAGAATTAAATGGGAGGCCTCAAGCCGAACAGCCATGCAGGCGAGTTCTGAGCTTGCACAGAGCCGAAGAAGAGCTCTGTGCAACCTGGGAAGCCGGTCAACAGGAGAGATTCCTTTCCCCGCCTTGTCTCTCTGATAGCTAGAGTCCTGCGCGGATACACAATTGGTAGCTGCATTTGTCTCTGCCAACAGGAGCTGTGGATACGACGCCTGTGGCTGCAAAGTGGATTTGCTGGGCTCTGCGCATAGCTTGGGGCGACAGCTGAGGCGCGCATTCCTTCTTGTGGCATAAACAACTTGTTCTCTCCACTTCGCTCCAAGCCTTGGCCTATCTTGTGAACATGGCCCACTCCAGTGATCAACACCCGGCTCCGGAAATACCGCGGCACAGGAGCGCCCCTCCTCCACCCACCGGCTCCCCCTGCTCCTCCCCTCCCTTTGGCAGCAGGCAGCCCCAAGCGCAACGGGCACCCTGGGCAAGCTGCAGCCGACCTGATCCCCGGCAGCTGGAGTGCCAGTCAGGGCAAGGCTCAGGCCGGACAGGGGCCAGCCTGACGGCTGCAGGCCTAGCCTGTCCATGCAGAACAGCTGGACGTGCAAGGCAGGATTGGGGGCTGGAGGTGCTGAGTCCATCCCGCAGCACCGGCTGACTCAGCCATGTGGCTCCTGCCGTTGGCCAAAGAGGGTCCTCAGCCAGGTGCCTGGGCTTGACGGCTTTTGACCCATATTAGGGCCCTTCCGCCCATTTGAGCCCTGGGTTCACCCTGCTGCCAAAGGGACACACCTAGAGCTGCCAGTCCCAGATCCAGGCCCTGGGCATTTAGCCCACATGGGCCTACAACAAAGCTGGGGGTGCTCTCCGGCTGAGGGTCTAGGAGGAGGGTTTTCCCCTTTCCCTATGCAGCCTCCCTACTAGCCCCGTGCTGGGGCCGGTGCCGGGAGAAATGGGCCCTACCCTGGACGGGAAATAAAGATGTTCTGTCGGGTTAGCGCACAGACGCTGTCCCGGGAAGCCCAAGCCTTGGGCGTGAGGCGCCAGCCTCCCCCTGCGCCGGGGAGCACGGTCCTCCAGGGCTGTGCACAGGCAGGCCTCGTGCATTAATAATGCATGCGGGAGGAGCGAGCCTCCCTTCCAACAAGGCCGAGACGTTGGGAACAAGCAGGTAATGAAGAATATTTATAATGATGTTGGTCTCATAGTGAGCATAATGCTGAAATAAGTAACACTGCAAGCTGGACACGTCCAGAGATAAATTATTTCTAGCAGGCATTAACTAATGCCTAATTAACAGCCAATTAAAAAGAGGCTGCATGGGAAATAATTCAGACAGCCCCATGCATTCACTCCAGCCAGTAAGAAGCCAGTGCAAGCCAAGTGAATGCAGAACGACCCCGTGAAAGGCAGGTGGGGAGGAAACAAAGCCTCACGCGCGTGTAGTAACAGGCATGTGAAGCGCTCGCAGCATCCCGGCATGTTTACCAGTGTCAACAGTGCTGCATCTTCCTACAGCAATTCATTAACAGGTTCCCCACCAGCATGTGTCTGTTCAGCTCGGAAACGCTCCCTCCCTGGTCAGTTCTGACACACGTACCAATGACACCGTCTGCCTCCAGCCTTCGCAGGGCGAGACCGAGCGCTTTGCACTGGAGATAACAGAAGATTGTTCAGCACATTAATCAGATTCTGGCTCTCTAATGAGGGCGGCAGGCTGGGCCCACAGCTCCCCAGCAAGGACGCGTGGCCCAAAGAGAAGCTCTCGGAAGGCGGGACGGGGGCTCCGATTTGGGGAGCTATCCCTATTCCAATTCAGGAAGGACTGAACCGCTCCGGGTCCACACAGCGCCATTTGACAGGTCACTGCAGGGGCCGTATTGATAAGCTTAGGGGCCCACCAGTGGCACGGGCCAGCCACACACTGGATTTGTAGCGAGCTCCCAACCTGACCAAAACCAGGCTCATGCCTCAGCGTAGCAGACAAACGACTGACGTGCGGGTGTACGGCCGACGCGCCCTGACCCTCGGCAGGTGGGCATGAACCTGTGACCTCAGCAGCTAAAGCCACATGTCTCCACCACATGAGCCAAAAGCCGGCTGGCGCTCAGCTCGGGCTGCAGAGCGGGCGTTACTCAGCCGGGTCAGCGGCCTCAGTGCCTCTGGGTTACATTTGGCTCCAGCATCGTGGGATGTGTAGAGAGCTGCCTGGTTTCTTCTGCTTTCCCACCCCGCCCCATCTCTGCAATGTCAGCACTTAGACTGCGGCCAGTGACAGCCGGCAGCCAGCTCCCGTCGAGCTGGGCGGCCCCAACGAAGAGAAACCCCTCGCCGTGGGAACTCCACCACAGCAGAACGTCCACGCGCGCCCCTCTCCAGACAGAGCCAGCAGACGAACCCGCCTTGCTTGGGTTAACTCAATTCGGTTTGGGGCTTTGGAAAATGAAATCAGAATGTCCGTGCTTCCTTCGAACCCTGGCTCTGGGGTGGGGCTGGGGAGGAGGGTTCGGGTGCAGGCTGCCCGGGGAGAGAGGACAGCCCCAGCCCTCTCTCACTGCAGCAGCTTGGGGTGAGGGGAGAGGCATCTCTCCACGGCTGCTGCAGCTCCAGCGGGCACAGCCGGGGAGGTGCGTGTCCCCGGCCGGGGCAGACCCAAGTTCATTGGCCTTTTGTGCTCCCCAGCCAGAGAGAGGACTGCAGCAAACTGGGCACTTTTCCCTGGCGAAGGGGAACAGCCTGCGATGCTGCTGTATGACTGGGGGGAGGGTGCCTGGGATGGGAGGCTCAGGTCGGGGCACCCCCGGCCAGCCAGGGGATTGTCTCAGGCCCAGTCCAGGCCCAGCCAGACGCTGCTGCCAGGGGGCTGCGTACTGAGTGGGTGGGCCCGGCCCTTCCCGCGGAGGAGGCGTCTGGAACGCAGATGGACTCGGATATACAGAAGGTATCAGACGACGTTAACGCAGGAGCACCTGTCAATTCCAAGGAGGGGCCTGACTCTCTCATGCGGCCCCTGGGAAAGGGGTGCTGGGGGCCGTGGGGCGGAAGGCGTGTGGCCGGGGCAACCAGTCCTCAGCCTGCCCGGACCACAGTGCTGACCCCCCCAGCCCTCAGCACCACACAGAGCACGTGGGGCTCCCACAGCGATGTACAGGGCCCGGGCTACGGCTGCCGCAGTAGCAGCAGCGGCAGCTGGGAGTCCCGGCTCCCTTCCAATCGCTGCCCCCTTCCGTCGGCAGGCCTGCTCCCACGTCCTGAGGCATATGCAAAGTGAATTCACACCCACACTGTGCCAAGCAGGGCCGAAGCAGGCCCAGGTGTCCAGCGTCACCGCGCTGTCACAGCAGCCTGTGTCATAATCATCACAGAGGTGCAAACCGCCCACCTCGTCAGACCTTTCCCTCAGCTCCCCCGTGCGCCTGGTGATGAGTGTGTCACGGAACAGCGTGTGCGACCATGCTGGGGGAGCTACTTTCCTTGATTCAGACCCTTCTGCTTAGACATTTGTGAGAACGGGTTTTGCGCAGACAGAGAACAGCCCAGGGGTCTGTGCCTGGGGAGATTCTGCTAACAAGCCCTGATCGCTGGACTTTAGCCTCCCTATCTGTACAATGGGAGTAATGGGACCTCACACCCCTGCCAAGCGCTTGGCGAGCCAGGGACGAAAAGCACTAAAGCCGTGTGAAGTGCTGCTTTTCTTACCTGCTCGCAGTTGGGAACGGGAAGCACATGGTGATGGGCTCTTTTGGGCTGCCGTGGAGAGGGTTCATTGGTGAGGAGCACGAAGGGGTCAGGGCCACTGTGAGGGCATTAGACCGGCTCATTGTAAAAAGGACCAGAACCCTCTCCCTCTTGAAACCAAACACGAACAATAGCCACGCCAGATGGCAAGTGAGTGCTTCAAAAATGCTTCTAATAACAAGCAGCAGGAATCACGGCTTTTTGGAACAGGGATTCCTGACAGCAGGCCCTTCGTTGGCAGGAGTGCAGAAATGGGAAACCACCCACATCTGCAAATGCAGCCCTGTGACTTCGGCAGGGAGGGTGACAGAACTTCTGCTGGCCTCACTGGGCCGGGCTCTGACTCTTTGGCTAAACTACTCTCTGGACACTGTACTGAGTTCTCTCAACAGCACCAAGACAGAAGGGATTTATTGGGAGCCCTTGTGGTGCGTGCACCCTAAAACATGACAGTGTTGCTTTCAAAGAGCGGAACCAGATGGACGGGTCCCTCAGAATTAGCCGTGGAGTGTGCAGAGAGGTAGCCGTGTTAGCCTGTTTCAGCAAAAATACAGAGTCTGAGGGCACTTAGAAGACGAATTAATTGAATTAGCACTGATGCCACAGTCCCAGCTCCGTAGCCTTTTCTTTCTTTGTGTCTTTCTTTTTCTCTTCAGCGTCTGAGAGCGAGTTGTAGCTCACCAAAGCCTATGCCATAATACCCTAAGAAATGTGAGTCTTTCAAGTGCCATCGGACTCCTGGTTTCTCATGCTATACCACGAGAAGCCAAGAGGAGTTTCTACTCTCCTCCCGCCATGTGATCTGAATCCCGGACCCTACCCAGAGCCTGGTGCAGTGAGTTTGGGAGGGGATGGCGGGAAAGAAAGCAGGGAGCTAGGAGCAGGCGAAGGAAGCGCACAAGGTGAGGAGGCTGGCAATGCAAAGGCTGTGACCATATTTCCTGCCCCTTTATTCTCGGAGTCCGGTGTGCGGCCTCAGAAGCAGGAATATGTCTGCACACCCACTTCCAGATTCAGTTTTCAACTCAGCACCTTCTCCAAACGTGGACGAAATTGTATTTCCTGGGAGTCTCTTGTTCTTTAGATCCCTAGGCTGCTGCTTACAGGGCCTTGAGCTGGGGAAATCCCTCATTCCCCTGGGTGCCAGTGAAGGGGCTCGGACTGGCTGGTCTCTCCTTAGTACTGGAAGAGCTGGAGGAGCCGTGCGAACGGTTATTCGTGAGCACTGTGTGACACACTTGCTCCCTTTGGTTCGCTTTGCCACAAATTTACGCGTGGGCTTTACGCACATGGACATTGTGAAAGATTGTGCTACAGACATGTTGCACAGACGCAAAGCAACACACGCGCTCTTCCCATTGCAAGTGCTGGCCCCATTTATACGGGGTCAGTTGACAGGGCAGCCACAGCACCACGTGACTAAGGAGGCCAGCCACACCCCACAGGCCACCACCAGGGAATAATCAGAGCAAGCCCCCGCCAGTGAGGACGAGTAACTAAGCTGCTCGTTACAGTCTGCTTGTGGGTAATTTATGGAGAGAGAAAGTGGTTGAGTTAATTGGCCACATTTTTCAGTAGGAATAATCCTCCCAGCTCTAATGACCAGGCAGGTGGCTCTGAATGATTTACAAGACGTCGTAATTCGACTGACCTTGTTCTCTCCTTTTCTCGCACAGGGGGTTATGTGGAGCTGCTCCTGGTGCTGCTGGGATTTGAGATCCACTTCACTGCAGGCTGCCCTGTGGACTGCGTATGTTACCCGTCACCGATGACTGTCAGCTGCCAAGCCCACAACTTTGCATCCATTCCAGAGGGCATCCCAGAAAACAGCGAGAGGATTTTTCTCCAGAACAACCAGATCACATTGCTCCTGCGAGGCCACTTCAGCCCGTCCATGGTCACCTTGTGGATCTATTCCAATAACATCACCTTCATAGACCCAGACACCTTTGAGGGGTTTGTCAATCTGGAAGAGCTGGATCTGGGGGATAATCGCTATTTAAGGGCTTTAGCTGCAGAGACCTTCCAAGGGCTGGCGAAGCTCCATGCCTTGTATCTGTACAAGTGTGGGTTGAGCTCTTTACCCAGTGGGATATTTGGTGGCCTCCACAATCTGCAGTATCTTTATCTACAAGATAACCATATTGAGTTCCTTCAGGACGATATTTTTGTTGACCTGGTCAACCTCAGCCATCTTTTTCTCCATGGAAACAAGCTGTGGAGCCTTCATCAGAACACATTCCGAGGGCTAATAAACTTGGATCGGTTACTCATCCACCAAAATCAACTCCAGTGGGTCCACAGACGAGCGTTCCATGACCTCCGAAGACTGACCACCCTCTTCCTGTTCAACAACAGCCTCTCTGAGCTCCAGGGGGAATGCCTCGCGCACCTGGGGGCCCTGGAGTTTCTCAGGCTGAACGGCAATCCTTGGAGCTGTGACTGCAAATCCCGGTCACTCTGGGATTGGTTGCGCAGGTTCCGAGGCTCAAGCTCCAACGTGATCTGTGAGTCTCCAGAGCAGATGCATGGCAAGGACCTGAAGGGGTTAAAAGCAGAGGACTACAGAGACTGTTCGGGGTCCGAGTCCCTCCACCAGATCAAAACACACACTTTCTCCACAGCAGACAGAGGAGCCTCCAAAGACCACTACCCACCCCACTCCTCCAAGGAGAAGAGTAGAGAGAAAGGGGTCGAGCACGGTTTACACAGCAGCCAGCCAGCGGTGCCCCCCGGCTCACGTCCAGGTTACAGAAAGCCCAGCAAGAACTGCACCAGCCACAAAAGCCGCAACCGAACCTCTAAGCCAGCGTTGCTGGGGCCACAGAAAAGCATTCATGAGGTTCAGGACTACGTGCCTGATTACCAGCACAAATTCAGCTTTGGCCTGCTGCCTACAGCACCACCCAAGCGGAAGGGTAAATGCACCCGGCGGACACCCATCAGACCCCCCAGTGGAGTACAGCAGGCGGCGGGGAGCTCGATCCTCAGGGCCTCGCTTCTAGTTTTTATAATGGTGTTAGTGGTCATAATACGCTGAGCTGGCTGTGTCCGATAGTGTCTGTACCACCACCAATCTACAAAGGACCAGAGTTTCTTTTCTTCTTTTTTCGTACATGGAGGATTTGGCCTTGGGAAGGAAAGAATGTTGTTTAGGCTTTTGATGGTCTCCATACCTGGACGAGTGGATTACAAACATGAACTATACAGAATGCACCCAGCAGGGAGTGGATTAAAGGCATTATCACATGCTTGTCACAAACAGCCTCAACCGAGCACCTACAAAAAGCCAACATCACGCAAAAGGAGCTAATCCTTCATTAATAACAACCGGACAAACACGGACAGTCGCTGTGCTCTAGATGAAATCCTGTTCATTTGAGAGGGCTCTGAAAGACCCTGTGATTACTGAAGGGAACATAACTGCTGTAAAAATGATCACCAATTAAGCCTACACCATGTATCTGAAACTGTGTGCAAAGACACGTACAAAATGTATCATAAGGACATTGGTTCTCCCACATTTTAGCCCTTTTGGCTCAAAACCCACAGGCCACAGCTGGCCAAAATCCTCTTGGAAGACAATCTCAGACCGCTGTATCTCTCAGGCACATAGCTGACCAGGGCTTGCCTGCTCGGCTCAGAGTAGCCAACTACCAAAGGAAAGACTTATTCAAGGGGACACTCAAAACTAAAGTGACATGAAATTCCTACAGAAGGTGCATTTTTTGTAACCCTGTTCACATATAAAATAAACAAATGCACAGGTTCCCTTCCTCTCAATTATCCATATGTATGTCTGATCATGTTTATAAGCTATATGGAAACTGTATCTTCAGATGTAAGGATTGTATTGTTGAATTTATAGCAGAAGAACAATGTATGATTTTTGCTAGAAAACAATCGGCAGCAGTGTCTGCAGATGCAGGGCAGCACCCCCGCCAGGCTCAGCGTATGCCGGAGGGAATCATAGTGGACCAATGTTCTTAGCAATGTAGAGCACTAGATTTGGGGGAATTTTTTGGATGCAATGCAACAAAGTCGGTATCTGAACAGCCAAAACTCACTCTTATGACCTAATTTCTAATCTGTCACATGCTAGGAAGAAAGGGAGTCATTCGAAAGCTTCCAGCCCAGCATGCACAGCTGTAGTGCTCCGTCTCCTCGGAAGCACCAGGAGGTCAGGGTAGATGTTTCTAGCAAGTGCTCAGCAGTGTTAGCTGTGTGAGGACCTTTATAGCTGGTCTAAGGTTTTCACTCCAGTGGTAGAGTAGTGCAGGGGCTCCCAAGCCAGCCCTGACAGCCTGGGAAGTGATGGGATCGCTAGCGTGAGAGACACAGAAAGGGGCTGGGAATCGTACGGAACAGAGTGCCCAGGACTTTCGTCCACGATAGAAAAACGTACAAGGCAGATATACGAAGGGGGTTGTGGAAGAGAGGGCTGGAAGGAGCAGGTCTGCCTGCCCGTCTCCCCTCCCCCACGACCCACTGGCAGTCCCCTGTTCAGCTGGAGGGGCGGGGAAAGGGGTGGTGGAGTCGGGTCGTGTGCAGGCTGGCGTCTGGTGGAGATGGCAGTGTTATTGACCAGAGATGATGTAACACAAGCAGTACACAGTAATTCCCTGTCAGAGTGGATATGTGAGAAGAAAAAAAGCCACTTAAGTTAATGAAAAGAGGGAAATAAAAATTATCTTGGACAAGCAAAACCTGTTTTTCATTTCCTAACAATACTCCAGCCGCAGTGGCATGTCTGGCCTGGAGCTGATGTTTGAAGGCAGACAAGGCGGCCTAAGGAAATGGTTCGAGTTCTCCAGCATGTAGTCAAGTGCTTGAGCAAGGGTGCACTGGCTCACTGAAACCTCAGGAAAACTCCTGTCCTCCACACAGTTAGCCTCCCAGGGCAGCTCCAGCTCCACACGCATCTGACTGCAAGGTGCATGGGATAAGCCTGCCCCACCCCTGAGCTGGGGCAGAGACCTCCACAGAAATCCCTGGAACTGGAAAGAGAAACCCCTTCACTGGATTGTTCTGGGGGCAAAAATGTCTCTCTAGGTTCAAGGATTTGCTGCTCAGGCATCTGGAGATGTAATCAGAAACAAGGGCAGCATCTCCAGTTTGCCTCACAAAGAGGGAGGGAGAGCGGCGAGCGGAGCCTTATTCTTCGGCACAGAGTTCCTCCTGGGTAATGGCCAGAACAGCCTTGAGAGAGGGAGGAAGGGGTTACTCAGCTAGTGCTCTGGGCCCGCTCTACCCAGACTCCTCCTAAGCCTCCACTAAAGGGATGCCCAACGCAGCCAGAACCAATAACGTGTGATCCGCAATCGCTCCCTCACGCCCCACACGCTGTAACCAATAGCAGCTGCATGTGTCTGGCCCTGGCCCTAGACGTCTCCGAGTGTTATGTTGGTTATTTCCTCTCCTGCTCTGGAAATCAAAGCTCTCAGTGGGAGAATGAAGAAGAGAAGCACTTTATTAAGTCTGCCTGCAGCTCCCATCACATGGAAGAGCAATGTCAGCACAGGGGATGCTAATGGTTGGGGTGCAACAGGCACCACGGACCTGGAGATGAATTCTATTAGAACAGGCTATGCCCAGCCCAAAAGCTCAATTGTATTTCTAGTATGTGTCTTTCCCCTCTGAGATGTGCATCTTGCCTCTAAAAGACAACTCCACTGTGCATCACATCACATCCTCTGCCAGCCCAGTGCTCTGGCTCCTGCCATCAAGGAGGCTGTTCAAAAACTGAAACTAAGACACAAACAATTACTAGACAGGAAAAAACCCACCTGGTCCACTATGGCCTGTAGAATTCTCTCACCCTCCCTTTATTACTGTCTGCCTCTGCGCCCACTCTTCCAACACACGGCCACGTCGGCCGGAGTGTAAACTCATTTATGCTGCTGCCTTCAACACCAGCCCTCAGGACCCATTTCTACCCTCACTGCTCACTGGGACCCGTCTGCCACAGCCTCGTTTGCTCCTGCGAGACGCCCCGCCCCTTTCGCCCCCTTGCCCCAGAGTTTGCTTCTGGTTTCACAAGGTCAAACATCTTCCTACGTTCTGAAGGCATCTGGGTCAGTTCAGCATCATCTCTCCCCCTGGGGAGCCACCCCTCCCTCCCCCCCACCTCTTGCAGTAGAGGCTCTTCTGTCCAGCAGACAAGGGCATAAGACGACCCAGCAGCTGGAGGGTGGTCTGGCTAGAAATAAGGCCCCGTTGTTCCATGGTGAGGGTAATTCAGCATTGGACCAGCTTTCCAAGCCACATGGTGAATTCTCCATTACTTGGAGATCTTGCCTCCAGATGGGATCTCTCCTTCTGAAAGGTTTGCTCCAGCTCAACCGCAAGTCCCAGACTTGGCGAAATGCCATGAATGGTGTTACACAGGCCAGACTAGAGGACTAAAATGTTCCCTCTGAGTCTCTTTACACATCAACCAGCCCCCAGCCTCGCCGTCCTGGCCCCTCTAAGAGTGCAGAGGGGTGTGGAGAACAGCTCCAGTCCCCTCCCCTTTTGGTCCCAGCAGCTGCAGAGAGAGGAGCAGGTCAGTCCTTGAGATAAGTGTCTTCTCAGGGCTCTCAGCCACGGATTGAATCACTCCTGTTTAGGACAGCCACAGCTTTCCCCGTAACTGGCCCCCTTGCTCTCTGCTGCACCCTCCACAGGGCAAGAGAACTGCCCCACTGAAACAATGAGCAGGACTGAGCTCCAGCCCCCCAGCTGTCCTCTGAGGTGGCCCTCAGTCCTCCTAGTCCTGGGTCGCAGGAGGCGGTTTGCCTACTCTGAGCGTGGCCAGACACTACGCCAAGAGCTTCCCTCAGTGGCTCTGCAAGCTCTGAATTCCCTCGGGCAACATTTAATGCGTGTTCATTCTCCACTCTGGCTGCCCAGCTGCCTCGCTTGCTAGATTCAGCCGTGCTTTCTAGTCCCTGTGTTCATCACAGGCCAGATCCAAATCCTTCCAGCAAACGTCAGTCTCGGAGCTTTCCTAGTCTCATCCAAACCCTTTGAGCAGACCCATGAACAAACCCACCCTAGATTAGGCCTCTGGAAAGTCACTCACGGCTACCAAGTCCCATTTCCAGCCACACACGGCTTTCTGAGCCTGAGCTAACTTTCCAATCGTTTTGCTTCCTTCCCTCCCATAGTTCCACCTTCCAGCCCGGCGCACTTTCAAACCCAGCATACGACACCCTCTCTTTCTCTCCTCTGCCCAGGAAGGAATTTGAAATACTCCAGGAAGTCAGCCCAAAGAAATCCTTCTCGTCAGTCCAAGCTGATAGCAAAATCAACAGTTTCTGGTTTTTCCCTCATGGCTAAAATGGGGCTTTTGGGCCTGTAATAGCTTCATGTGCCTTGTTTAAGATGAAATTATTGTGTCCAGCTTCCCGGGCCGGAGGAATTCAACCTGCTCTGATGGGGAGGTGCTCCCGCTGATGAGGCCGATGTACCACGTATGTCTCACTTAAGCCAACACAAGAAACTCTATGGCTGCCAGAATTCAGAGGTTCCCAACCTCTGTCTCTGGGTCTGTGGGGCGCTCTCTGACACGGGCTTCGAGGCCCTCAGCCATACATGGCACATTGCACGCCCAAGAACATTTCCTTGTTGTTATTGTACTCACTTCCCAGGAGTTGGTAGAATCTTCCCCCTTCTCCAGCTCAGTTTATTCTGTGACACCGGCCCCCACGGGGTGGCATCACAATTGTGTCCAGGTAGAGGCATTGGGGCATGGCCCACACTGGACTATGAAGATGCCGATTGGAATGGACAGGTTCGATGGAAGGGGGAGATTAACAACAAGATGCAGAGCAGCGGAGACACATGGGGTTCTGCTCAAAGACCACCTGGTAGGCAAATGGAGTTCTCATGGAGCTGCCAGAGTGACAGCCCTGGAGAGTAACACCACACAAGGGGTACAATGGGAGCAACAGCTGTTCTAGATTCCCCCCACCCCACCCCCCATCCTCCACCAATGTGTCAGCCTTTCCCCAGCTTGGAGTGACCGCTCTGAAGGGCACCAAGGACCTTCCCTCTCCGAGAACAATTCCATCCCTGGCCTCTTACCAAGACTGCTTTTATAAAGCATGTCGCTGGCCCGGTTGGGCAAACTGCATCCTGGGAATGGGACCAGGATGCCCCACACTCCCTGGACTCATTGGGAGTCATTAGGTCGGATCTATTTCCACTATGTTCCTGAGTGTGGCTGAATTCTGAATGTGTCCAGTCAGTCCAGAACAATCTGCATATTTCCCTCCATTCTCCTGAGCTCTTCCCCTACCTTATCGAGCAATTTGATCCCTGTCTCAGGCAGCTTCCCTTCCTCCTCTGTAAAAACAGAATCAAAATAACTGTTTAACGAATCAGCCATGAGCCATTACAGTCTCCCTTGTCACCAATTCCCTGCTATCATTTGGTAATGGACCAATTTTCTCTTTTACCTTCTGTCTGCTCTGAATATATCTCCAGAAGCTTTGACTATGCGTGAAAATATCCTCTCCAGTTCACTGCTTGCGATCTCTTTCTGCTCCTCTAATTGCCCTTTTAACTTGCTTCTCAGTTTTTGTACCCATCTCCCTATCCTCCCCCTTTGCAGGTTCTTAACACGGTTAGAACTTGTATTGATAACACGTGTGTGTTTAAATAACACATGGCAGAAGATAACTGCTGCATGGTGCGTCCGATCACCCGCTCTCTGGACCAAACAAGGCCCATTTTAACCCCCTTGATCAGCACATGGCCCACTTGTGCCTCCTGCCATTTGCCAGTGTTTGTTACTTCTGTTGCAAGATGTTAACATGACTAATTCCAGCTTTGCTAGAAATCTGTCTCCTGAAAAATAAGCAGGATAAAGGGAACTGTGCAGTAACGCTCTTGTCTAGCTTTGTCTGGGTCACGTGGAGAGGAAACAAAACAGGTTCACCAAAGAGAGATGGGACCTAACCTGAGTAGCAGTCAACAGCAAACAGCAGCTCTCCCGACCTTAACGCTGGAAGAATCGTGAACAACTTACATTGCTCTTCACTCCCACAGAGCCCTTGTGCTATTGACAACCGCAGGGTGACGTGTACCACTCACCACACACCGGGTTTTTAAAGGACTTGCTAGAATTACTCAGAACCTCCATTTCTTTGCCACTTCTTCACCCAATTTGTTTATTTTAGTCTCATCTCCTCCCTGACTGAGAAGACGTTCTAAGTGCTGCAGGGACTTTCACAAGCCCTGGGCTGAATGTTTTCCACATAAAGCCTGGACCCAAACAGGAGGCCTTAGGATTGTTATGCATATTATTTAGATTAAAAAAAAAAAAAAACCTCACCCAGGGCTTCCAAAGGCAAAGGTCTCTCTGAGGTCAGCAGGAGTTTGGCCACAGGGAAAACTGAGCAAGTGCCTTGGGGTTTGGTCTCAGTCTGGATTGTAAACCAAGCAGTCTCTTGCTAAACCCTCAACGCAGGAACTCTCTCTCTATTTACACACACGCACACACCGGCTTGAACTGAGCTGAGCATATTGTTGCTACTTAACAACTATGAAATAGCAAGTAACCCTAATGAAGCAGTGTCCCTCCCCAGCATCACTGCCACTGTGCACTACATCCGACCCCCAGATGAGTCAGGCTGTGGCTACTGGCTCTGTGGAATCAGCAACAACATGGCAAGCCAAACCTTCCCCCAAAAAACAGCTGCATAGCCACATACCCCAGAGCCTCCCGGTGCTGGAATCATGGAATCACAGGACTGGCAGAGACCTGGAGAGGCCATCAAATCCAGTCCCGTCTTCACGGCAGGACCAAGCACCATCCCCATTATGAAGAGAGGTTAAAGCGACTGGGACTTTTCAGTTTAGAAAAGAGGAGACTGAGGGGGGATATGATAGAGGTCTATAAAATCACTAGCCAATTAGCCTGTCATAAGACAGGATTTTCAGGTCTCTCCTCCACGTCAGTCTTCTCTCCTGAGCCTCCGGTCTCTCGCTCCGTCTCTCTCTCTCTCTATCCTCCTCCTACTGCCTCCCCTCTCTCTCTCAGCTCTCCTCTGCCTCCTGCCTCTTTCTCTGTCTCTCTTTCTCTTCTCCTCCCCCTCCTGCCTCTCACTCAGGGGACCGCGGAGCCCAAACGGTCATTTGGGCTGCACACTCCCGTATGGGGAGCGCGGCACCCAAACAGTTGCTTGTGCCACTTGCTCCCATGCGGCGGCCTGGCTGAGCAGCGCAGAAGTCAGCTGAGCGCGACAGCAGGAGGCGAAGGGGGGCGGGGCGGTGACATTCACGGCCAGGGGGTGGGGCCTGGAACCACTGTCACGCCGCACGTCACCATCCTGCCCCCCCTTTGCCTCCCACCGTGGCGCTCGGCTGACTTCTGTGCCACTCAGCCGGGCCGCCACGGGGGAGCAAGCGGCGTTGGGCTCCAGCTGAGCGGCACAGAAGTCAGCCGAGCACCATGGCGGGAGGAGAAGGGGAGCGGGGTGGTGACGTACACGGCCAGGCCCTGCCCCCTGGCCATGTACATCACCGCCCCTTCCCCTCCCGCCGTGGCGCTCGGCTGACATCTGCACCGCTCAGCCGGGCCGCCGCGGGGGAGCAAGCGGCCGTTTGGGCCCCGCACTCCCCATGCAGCACGGGCCGCCCAGAGGGAACAGCCAGCATTTCAGGCAACAGCGCCCCCCAGAGGGAACAGCCAGCATTTCAGCAACAGCGCCCCCCAGAGGGAACAGCCAGCATTTCAGCGTTACAGACTCTCAGACACTGGGCTACTATATATATATGATGAGTGGTGTGGAGAGGGCGGATAAAGAAAAGTTATTTATTAGTTCCCTAAATAGAAGAACTAGAGGACACCAAATGAAGTTAATGGGTAGCAGGTTTAAAACTAATAAAAGAAAGTTCTTCTTCACACAGCGTGCAGTCAGCCTGTGGAACTCCTTGCCAGAGGTGGCTGTGAAGGCTAGGACTATAACAGAGTTTAAAGAGAAGCTAGATAATTTCATGGAGGTTAGGTCCATAAAAGGCTATTAGCCAGGGGATAGAAATGGTGTCCCTGGCATTTGTTTGTCAGAGTCTGGAGAAGGATGGCAGGAGACAAATCGCTTGATCATTGTCTTCAGTCCACCCTCTCTGGGGCACCTGGTGCTGGCCACTGTCGGCAGACAGGCTACTGGGCTAGATGGACCTTTGGTCTGACCCAGTACGGCCGTTCTTATGTTCTTATCCAGATCATCCCTGACAGCTGTTAATCTGCTGTTAAAAGTCTCCAGTAATGGCGAATCCACAACCTCCCTAGACAATTTATTCCAGTGTTTCACCACCCTGACAGGTAGGAAGTTTTTCCTAATGTCCAACCTAAACCTCCCTCGCTGAAAGTTCAGCCCATTGCTTCTTGTCCTGTCCTCAGAGGTTGAGGAGAATAATTGTTCTCTCTCCTCCTTGTAATCTTTTACGTGCTTAAAAGCTGCTATCATGTCCCCTCTCAGTCTTCTCTTTGCCAGACTAAACAAACCGAGTTCTTTCAATCTTCCTTCACAGCTCATGTTTTCTAGACGATTCGTCATTTTTGTTGCTCTTCTCTGGACTGTTTCCCATCTATCCACATCTTTTCTGAAATGTGGTACCCAGGACTGGACACAATAGTCCAGTTGAGGCCTAATCAGCGCAGAGTAGAGCGGAAGAATGACTTCTCGTGTCTTACCACACCACACTCCTGTGAATGCATCCCAGAATCATGTTGGCTTTTTTTGCAACAGTGTCAAACTGTTGACTCATATTCAGCTTGTGGTCCGCTATGATCCCTAGATCCTTTTCTGCCGTACTCCTTCCTAGACAGTCGCTTCCCATTTTGTGTGTGTGCAACTGATTGTTCCTTCCTAAAGAAGATTATAGCTCTCTCTATACCTCAGTACAGAGAGCAATATATCTGAGTCTAACCAGTGCAAACCTATCTTCCCAGGAGACAGGTGTTAAAGAGAAGATACAATTAAGAGACAGGGCTGTAGACAGAAAGTCATTAGCTAACAACATCCCAAGCCCTTCAGTCAAGGGTTAAAGAAAAAGGCATCAGGATTCCGTTCAAGAGCAAACTGTCATTATCAAACAGACCATAGATCTCTGAGCCTGCCACAGAAAATAAAATGTCTATCAGTCATTCTCTGACTTGTCTGAGAACAGATTGTAATTTCTTCCCACTTCAGACCTTTTGCTTTCCAGAAAGGTGGATGTCTCCAATCTGGCCAGCCAATGTTGCTCTTTCCATTCCACAAAGTAACTTTTAGACTTACAGCAGATGCCCGCCAGCTGTGCATCACACAGAGTTCACTTCCCCACAGAGGGTCTCCTGGACCCAGAATTCCAAGCCAAATCCCAGAGGGTTTTGCATTCCTGCAAAATCACTTTTCTTAAAGAACTTGTGTGGCTTCCCCTGATATTTAGCTGCAGGCGTCTAGTGTCGGTACTTCTGAAGTCTAGAACAGCAGGGAGCTGCCCGGCTACCCTCACTGTTCCTATCTTCTTATCCACCAGCATGGCGCTGTTCCACTAAGAACCTCATTTCTGGACTCTCCCCAGGTGGCCCTGCCCAGACACTACACTCTTGGGGGGGAGGGGGTATTACACAGCATATAGTGCCATATAACGGGCAGGACCAAGCCGCCTTCAAAAACTTGAGCGTGTTTCCCGCAGACTAACCCAACACAGGGCTGCTGTGTTCTCTGGCCATTGGCAATATTCTATTGTATGAGAAGCTAGGATCACCTTTTCATCCGATTGCTGCTATGAAAAGAGCCCGGGGGGGACCCTGGTTCCCAGCTTTTACAGAATGCTATTTCCAGATATAAGCCAGGGAAAGGACTCCATGAAAGAGCAGAGCCTGCAGAACAGTGGGAAGCAGAAAACAGCAGCTAGCCAGCCCGGCTGGTCGCAGTGCCCTGTGCGGCAGCGGGAAGACTCCTCAGCCTCTCGGCTCATTATTGTCCCAGCTTGGCGTGGCCAGAGCAGTGAAAGCTCAGAGCGCTTCCATGTGTGGAGCCCTTCTCTACAAATTGCAACAAACAGCAAGCCAAGCGCTGACAGCTTGGCTCCACTCGCTGGGATGGCAGGTTAGCTCAGCAGGGCCTGATACATTCGAGTTCACTGAATGGCTGAGATGGGCTCTCTGCAGAGCCGGCACAGGAGGGTGCTGAACTCCCTTCCTGACTTGCTGTTCCGCGCTGTCAGAATGCTGAGTGCTTACGAGGCCAGGACAAGACCCGGCCTGGGCACCGAGAAGCTGACGGGCTAAGCAGTAGGACAGAACACACGCGCGAGAAGATGCACAGGGCGGTTCTACCATCGGTCGTCTTGGCTTTGGCCACCTCTCTCTTCCTAGGAGCTGACATGGCTCCTCTCAGTGTCTCAACACCGGGGTGGGCGGCAGCCCTGTTGACGGGGACAGCAGCCTGTAAGGGCTGCGTGGCAGAGGGAGCCTTGAGCAGGTGTTGCAGGGATGGAGAAGGGACCCTGGGATTTGGAAAGGGGCTTTTTCCATGTGCAAGGGCCAGCAGAGAAGAGGGGAGGCAAGAGCACAGGGACAAAGAGGCTGGTCAGAAATGGCAGCAGACACAGGCAAGGGTGGAATCATGCAAAGTCCTGAAAGGAAGGAGGAGACACCTGGCTCAGAGGCGAGGGGAAAACCAGAGGCAGGATTCCAATGGGGAGACTATGGCCTGAGCAGCCATGCTACATGCCGCTGCCCCTGTCGGACCCACACCTGTTGTGGGCTGAATGGACTGGAGGGGATGGAGCAGAGACTCAGGGAGGGCAGAAGTAACACCAACCCTGGTGCAGAGATCCATTTTTTGTGCTCAGAGGCTGAGATGGGACCGCACTCAGCACAGCTGCTATGCCTAGAGCCCAGGGCAGAAGGGCCCACTGCAATCTACTCTGACATCCTCATAGTGGTCAAACAGCTCTCCTCTGGTGGCACGTGACTTGCTCTCTGGTCAGCGTTGGCACGTCATGCACTGCACTGCTTGGAAGCCGGACATTTGCCTTAACTGTCTGCGCACATCCAAGGGGAAACATTAAGGCAGTTTTTACGACTATGAAATAGTTTCTTTTCAGTGTACCAGTGGAACGGCGGTTTCTAATGAGATTCACACCAGGGTCAGTGTACGTCTGTCAGCTACACTGCTCAGTTTGTTTTCTATTTTGCCTACTCTTTCTTTTTCATAGAATTGGAAATAAAGAAAATTCCATGGTCCGTGCTGCTTTTCATCTTTTCAGCTCGGGGGCTGGTAACCAGGTTCCTTTTCCAGAGTTTTTCCCGCTACGCAACTTTGGCCAAGCTGAACCCTTCAAAGGCAGCTTTCGGCACTGGAGACAGCAGGCAAAGGGCAGCTGAGTCAACACAGGGTCAGCTCCTCTGGGCTGCTAACAAACCCCAGCCCACGCTGGAGCACAGGGTCAGAGCTCCCAGGTCCCTCTTCCTTGCAATCCTCGCCTCTGGCTCCGATCTCGACACACACACGCACTGAGGAACAGGCCCTGAAGAAAGGCAGGGGCCAGCTAGAGAGGCTGCCATGTCACACCATGTCTGGTGGCAGAGTCTGATCTTACTGTCTTGTGAGTTGGAGGGCCCAAATTGGCTCCCACTGAAGTTAATGCCAAAACTCCCACTGGTTTCACCATGAGCAGGAGCCGGGACACGATGCTGACAGTAACCTGGCCCACTCTGTTGACTCTGTCTGCGTAGCAGCATCTCTGGCAACCTCATCATTTCCCTGGGAAAGGAGCCAAACAGTTCCCTCTATCAACTGCAGCTCTTCAAAACACTCAGCTGAGGAGCTGATTGCTGATCTCCAGAGGACATTCCCCAGACTGCCATAGCGAACAGTGGGGCAGCTTCTGGACCCAATTTAGGAAATGCTAACAAATTAAAACCAAACAACATGAAGCAACATTTGGGAAGTCCAGGACTTCACCGTATGCTCTCAGACACTGCAGTCCTTGTCAAGAGTTTACTCTTAAGATCCACTAATGTGATCTATGCCATCAAATGCCCCACTGCAATGTATATTGGCCAAACTGGACAGTCTCTATGGGAAAGCCAATTCTACAAGCCAAATACACAGAGAAAGGTTGGAACTTAACTTCATTCACAAGTTTCATTCTCATGCAAATGGTATGAACCGGGATATTGGCTGGCTCGCACATTATTAACCAACCAACCAACCAATGAAAGTGCGAATGGTTCTTCATGGCTGTGTAGAATCTGGTGTTGGTCATCTTCCTTTCCAAGTGCAAACTAATGGTTCTCATCAGCCTCTTGTAACTATTTAGTCTTTAAGGTGCTACTAGACTGTTTGGTGTTGTTTAAGTTTTGCCTGTTACAGACTCACTTGGCTATCCCTCTGAAGCTTATCTACTCACTGCCTTTTTTTTTTCCTCCCTGCCCCCCCTCCTTCCCTTATTTATTCTTGGATCTGGACTTCCAACACTCTGGTCATCTGAAGAAGTGGGCTGTGCCCACGAAAGCTCATGATCCCATCGACATGTGGTGTTAGTCTCTAAGGTGCTACCAGACTATTGGTTGTTTGTTAAGTTTTTCCTCTTACGATCAGTTAGTTCTCTCTTCCAGCAGGTGCAGGCATCTCTAAGAGCCCCTCTCTCATCCTGCAGCAGAGGCTCCGACACAAACAAGATGTGCTCAATGCCCTTCCCTGCTCATCCAAGCTGCAGCAGCATTGAGCCTGCTCATGCATTCACATGAGCAAAGTCACAAAATATGCGGGTCCTCCAGCTAGGAGCAGTGGAACTTGCCACAGCCCAAAGACGGGCTCTGAAGTCTACGAGATACAATGACGATGATTATCCCATTAAAGCAGAAAGAGCCTGCCACTTTACCACCCTGCACATGTCCCTCCGGCTCTAGTTCTGACCGTTGCTGCTGATTGTCCACACTTGACTGCTCGTGGGCAAAAGCAGCGGCAAGAGCCAGTTTCTTCAAAGTTACAAAAAAATAAAACCATAAAAAAAATTCCGCTGTGTTTATAAAGAGTTGTTTTCTTCCTGAGCGATACAGCATGGTGGTTTTAATCTGAAATTTCTTTTTAATCATAGCAGGAGTCCCAATTAGCACGTTGGGTAATCTTTCAAGTAGAGCTGGAGTTTCATGGTCATAGTGAGCAAAGGAAATCTACAACAGCAGAATAACAGGGGAGCGAGCGAGTGCACACGCACGCAGGTGCCAATGTGTGCTTCAAGGCTCCCAGAAGCACCACTGCACTACTGCAAAACTAGGGCAGCTTTCCTCTGCAATATTTACATTTGAACAGGCCTCCTGACTTTCCAGGCATCACGTGTCTGACAACTACAGTGAGGCTGGGTGGGGAAAGAGGGATCATCATGGTACATCTTTACCTAGTGAGCTGCAAACATCAAACCAGCGGCAGCTTCCTCTGGGAAAAACATTGCGCATGTTCTTGCTTCAAAATGCAGGCATGTAATTCAACACATGTGCTTCTGACAAGGCAGCAGAGGGTGGCTGGGGGGGACCTGCCAGTGACCTACTTTCTTTTGTTGTGGGAAGTGCTGATCTCGATGCAGAATTCAGCAGAGAGCAAAGCAGAGCAACCGAGAAGGGACCTGATTCTCCTCTCTTCCACCCGTTTTTACTGATGTCAGCCGTTACTCCTGATTTACACACACCTAAGTGGCAGGAAAATCAGACCCCGTGTTTGTGGGAGGCAGAGACAGCACTGGTGTAACGGTGTGTGGCCCTGGGTTGACAAAAAGGAGATTTACTCACATTGTGACTCTTCACACACTGACCGTTATCCAGAGGATGCACCAAAAGCACCATGGTGGCCAGCATGCCTTAGTGGCTTAAGACAAAGGGAGCATTTGCCATTTTTGTTTTCAGTCTTAGGCTATCAGGCAGGTCTGGGTTAGCCACGGCACTGACCTAAAAAGCAAGGCTGTCTAGCAGATTCCAGTGGGTACTTGCGTGAAGGATTTCAAATGCACAGCTCGTATAAATAACACAGGCAAGCTTTGGGGAGGACGCCTGCTCCTTTTACAGCTCCAGCAGGGACAGTGGTGTGCATCCAAACCCCTGCAGCTGTCTTGGCAGCCCCAGGGGGATCCTAGGTTAGAATGCTGAGCTGCAGCCTTGAGACTGGGGAGTTAAAATCTCACCGCAGTCACTGGGGCTGCTATAAATTGGCCTTCAGAGAAAAAGAAGCTAGTTGCCTTATGCATAAACACTCCTTGGTAACCCACTACAGAGGCTCACCAGAATTTCTCCTCCCACCTTCTCAGGTCCCAAGGTAAAACAGATTGTCTGGACTGAAGATTTGGGGATAACATGCTTTTGTCTTTAGCTTGCTTCCTTCTTGCTACATAATGCAGTCATTCTAAACATCCTTTTCCTTTTGCAATGATTTAAGAATGGACCATTTTAATTGATTAGTTTTCCCATTACGGATTATAAGTGAAACAACATTGTTGGAACTGAACTTAGGTCCTTGAAATGCAGAAAAACATTAGCCTGCAGCGCATTTGTAAACCTCGCAGGCTAATTTCTGCCCTTTCTGCTGTTTCACACTCTCACTATGGGATTTACCTAAGCACACAGGACGTGTCTATGTACGTCTGGTGGGTGGAATTGCTTTTCATTGACATTCAGTCAACAGATTCTAATGATAAAACAATTTCAGTTCCACATTTTCATTAAAATCAAAGCCATGGGAAATCATGCTAAGGTACAGCTAATGAATTTCCCCTTCCAATGGACTTTAATGGAAGCCTGTCAGGGGATGAAATCCAGCGGGGCAAAGAAAAATGTGATGGTCTTCATTTTCACCCCAATCCCTAGAGCAGGGTTCCTAGCACAAGCAAGTCAGGCTGACATTTCTCTCCTGGGGAAAGGATACAAGGCATCTGAAGACGAACCCCGCCCCCATCTCAATCTACATTTCCCTGGCATGACAAAGAGATGTAGGACATTAATTGTCCAATAAGACAATCCAATCTGTGCTGAGACAGGGCCCTAGATTTGGAAGAGTCAGAGGGAGCATATGTCAGTCACAGCGTCCAGCCCCCGTCAACACACACCTTCTAGCGCTTTGTCCAGTGGATTTTAAAAGTCAGTCCATCAACATTCTGGGTCTTCAGTCCAACGGCAAACAGGAACTATTGGCATTTGCTGGAGCTGAATACAAAGATCCAACACTCTGGCAGTCTCACGAGAGACCCACAAGGATCAGAAGACGCTCCCACCCACAGGCTGACGCGTGCAGGGAATGGCAGCTTGAGAGAGATCTGCATAGGGACCAGTGTGTGGTGTGGTAGGGGGATCAGTAACATCACAGCCTGGCTGTGCCTTTGAGGCCGTGGGGACTGGTGCTGCTGGCCAAAGGACTAAATCCCCTCATAGCAGAGCTGGTCTAGACGTTAGTTTGGGGGATGGCAAACTCCTGTTGGTGGCTATTGCTTCCATGTGGGTGCTGAGCACGAAGCACCAGAGGAGGGGACAGGAAAAGCAACACCAACATGAGTGACCTGTGCTCACCGCCCCATCGCTGCCCCTCCGAGAAGAGCCCCACCACATCGTGACAGCTGGCTGAGGCAGCAGCTTCTACCACCAAGCATCACGGCCAGACATGGGTGTCCTGGAACACATGGCATAGCACGGCAGCCAAGGGGAGCTGCAGTCCTGCCTCTCACGCTGTACAGGTCTCAGAGGCTCCCTGTGACTGCCTGGAAGGCATACACTTTTTATGTAATGTCTGTGTGCTGGGGCAGGTAAAAGTCCACCCTCAGGACGCTATCTACAGCGGCAAGCAGCCTACTGTATCTTCCTGATTTGAACGCAGGTGACTGTCTCATTCCGCCCTGTTGTGCTACAGAGATTCTTTGCCTGCCCTGGGTAGGCAAGTGATGAAACTGTGAGTCATGCTCCAACCACTCCTCCCTACAGACTCACGACAACGTCCCTCCAGGAGAATACTTCAGACTTGCACAATTATCTCTGCAAAACATTTTGTATGATCCCCTTTTTACATGTGGGGAAACCGAGGCACAGAGTCAAAGCAATTTGTCCCAGGTCACACCCCACGGGGGTAGCAGAAGTGTGACTACAACACATGGTGGCCGCCTCCAAGCCCTACAGTCAATCCGCTAAACCCAAAGTCCCCGCTTTTGGAGCGGGCATAGCCAGTGCCAACTGCTCCGGAGGGAGCCCTTCGGCTATGGGTGCTGAAACGGAGAACCACGAAGAAACTGGGCTCCTTCCGGAGGAGTACAGGAGAATTTCCATCGACCCAGTGGCACCCACGTTTCCAGCTAACTTTGTCAGTCATGCAACTTTTGCTGAGGGAGGGAGCAACCCAGCCCACAGAGCTCCTGCTTTAACCACACTTGGAGCCAAAGTCATCACTTTGTGGGGGTTCTTGGAAACTACCTGCTCTGCAATACGGTTGCACCCGCTGCTGCAGACGCCCACTAATCCTAGTTAACCTTTCCGGGCTGGGGCTCTGCCTTTTGCCCCAGCCCTTCCTAAATGGCAAGCGGTTTGTTTTGAGAGAACTTGTCTCTCCGAGTTACTCCTGCTTCACTGTTCATAACCTTCTGTTTAACATCACAGTCCCTGGCAAGAGACTGGCCTGGCTTGGCATCAACAAAGGGTTATGGAACCACAGCAGGAGGAAGGGGAAATGGCACATTGTCTAAAGTCTAATGCCTTCGATGATTAGAAATAATGAGACCAAAACACACATGAAAGGGAGAAGTGATGGCGCGTAAATGTGGTGCTATTAACGAGTACCCTGGTGTTAAAGTCCCTCATTACCATACAGGTATGCAGAGCCAGTGTAATTAGCCAGGGAACGCACAGCGCCACCTGCTGTGGACTAGGGTCACATGCTCTTTCACTGCTGCTGCTGCTGGGGGTAGACTTTAATTTCTCTTCCCTTTTGCTTTTCCACAACACCCTTCATTTTGAAAGCAGACGTCATGCGTGGCTTTCACAGCAAAAGCCCTGAAAGGCTCTTATGAGTCCTAATGCTGCATAGACGAATTAAGAGGCAACGGCACACATGTTCTGCTCTGTCTGGGAGAGTGTATCATATAATGGTATTAGCTGTACTCCACTAACACACACAGCTGAGTTCAGACACTCTGGTTTTACTGTAGTCGGCCAGGTGCTGAGAAAAGTGAACTCATCTATCCACAGAGCACTTGCCAGTTGTGAAATGGCATCTGTCGACTGGCCTAAGCAGAAGCAGTCAGAGGTCCTAGAAAGAGGAAGGGATTCGTTTCTTTCAGAGCCGCCAGTGCACGGACAGAGACGGTCTTGCTGAAAAAGGCAAAGTGGGGCTCTGTGAGCTTGCTCATCTCCCAGCTGGAAGGCCTAGAGGAGGAAAGGCGAGATGAGCACCAGCATCACACCTGGGAGCCTTCCACTGTTACAGTGTGGCTTGGGAGTCATCCACAGGGTGCATTCAACTCAGCTCACACTTGCACCTGTACCTTGTGTACTTTCAGGGGCAAAGGCCTGAAACTTGTCTGGTGAGGGACTCGTTCACCTGACGATACGGAGCTTGGAGCTAACACCATCAAACCCTCTTTCATTTGGGAAAAGCTTTGCCAGGAAGCACTGAACTCAGCTGCTGCAAGAGAGGACAATCAGTAAGACCCTGGCTTATCTACACCAGCTGGGAAAGCCAAAGAGGCCAGGCTGTCACTAAGCCAGCCTCCCAAGCAGCAAGGTACCTTGTGCACAAGCAGCACCTGGTTTAAACAAGAGGTGGCGACTGGCTGGCTGTTTTCCAAAGAGGACCTTTAACAACTGGAGTCGTTTTCCACCCCAGAAAAGCAGGAATGTGTTGAGCCTCAGTGAACGCTGCAAGGCGGCCCCCTTAGTCCCCGAGTGCAGGGAGGAGGGCCTATGGTTTTCACAGGTAATTGCCCAGTTTTGTTATGGGGCATGGGATGGTGCAGGCAGAGTTTGCCTTTATAAACAGATGATGTAGTGCAAAAGATACCCAAATGCTCTGAGTGCGGAAGAGATTGGCCCAAGCAATAAGGAAGTGAAGCAGCAGAGTGTTAGTGCCTGATGAGTTCAGCTACGAGGTAAGGTGAACCCCAGGCAGTCTCACACACGCCCAGTGGGCACGGAGACGAAGAGTGCAGGAGGCCTGTTTACAATCCGTGCCCTAGCAGAAGCCAAGCAGTCAACAGCTAAGGAGATTGGGGATGGCAATGTGAAGGCGAGAGGGCTGCCAAGCAGTCTGGAGAGGTACGGACCCAGCTTCCTCAGGGTTGTATCAATGCCCAAATTCAACCCAACGGTCGTATTGTGCTTGTCTCCCCCTTACGTCACCCTAGGACTGGGCAGTGGGAAGGCAGCATGCTGGAGCTGGCATGAAGGGCAGTTCTACTGCTTACATGCCAGCTGCTTGTACTCCCTGGAGCGGGCTGACTCCTGTGCACACAAGCAGAGGGCTAGGGGACAAAGATTGCACTGTCCTCCGGCACAGCCAGGCTGGGGTGGGTAGAATCTCCTTCTGGTTCTATCACTGCTCAGAGAACTGAACCAGCACGTTAATCCCTGGTATTGACTTCAATAGCCCATTTCATTGACATTCTCATACGACTTTCCACACATTAATTCCATTAAACCTTCCCTCAGAGCCCTGTTATACAGATGGAAAAGTCAGAGCCATCCTCCCCCCATTGGCACACTGCCCCAACTACTGCACCACGCAATAGCCCCGCAACTCGGTGGAACATCTACAGCAGGAGGTGAGAATAGCTCAGACCATTATTCATAAAGCAAAGATGCTTTCAGAACCCAGGCCTTTGTTCGGGTGGAGGAATTCAACGGCTGTAATTTATTTCCCTCGTACGTGAATGCAGCAGTTATCACACATTTTACCACAGGATTCTTGGTCTCCTAGTGAACTTAAATGCAGAACCATTATAGCAGCACTTTAACATGTAAATATTACATTCCTGGCCCTTTAGAAGATGTTCATTTGGTGAAATAAAATCCTGCTAGTAAAACACCTGATCAAACCCGTCACTTGAATTGGCCCAGTAATTGCTCTAGGACTGGAGGGAGTCCAGTGACTGGTTGCAATTTATGACCACTTTCGGGGGAAAAAATCCATCCTGAAGCATCTACTAGACACTGAGCCATGGTGAGCTCAGAGCGAGATGATAGGGCAGCTTCCTCTAACACTAAATGGTCACTAATTGAGGCTGTATTCCATTGTAATTCTGGTGGAATCAGATTTGACCTTCATTTAAGTAGCAAAATCCCACAGGAATAAAGTTACTACGCTAAGGAGCAAAGGGAGGCCGAATGATTCATCTTTCCTGGTGAGAAAGGCCCTTTTCTATAATGGCTGCTCACACAATCGGATTTGCCCAGCCCAACTCTGCCAGCCAGAGGCCGGCAGAATCCACATTGTCAGGTGATCATTTCCATGGGAGCCACAACCAAAATGCAGTATGGTTCTCCGAGAAATACAGCTAAGGATGAAAGCTGTGAAAAAGCATAAAGTAAAGTAAGCCCTAGAGATGAGCAGCCTGGAGGCTACAGAAAAATGCGGCTCTGGAGAGGGGCATGAATTAGATGACCCTCCTCATTGCTTTTATTAAACCATCAAGGAGCTACGGCTGGAGCAGACATGAGGGAGCAGCTGCTAATCAGACCACTTCAACCCTTTCAACTACAGACACACAGAAAGGGTTAAAAGAGCCAAGACCAAACCCAGGACCCAGTGAAACCAGAAATTCCAGATTATTAAACAAAGAGCCTGAAAGCTTCCTGTTGCAGAATGGCAACATGAAGGCCCCCCACAGCAGCGCAGGCCACGACACTTGCACAGACCCAAAGCGGTTTGGAATCTCTTCCTTTCTGTGGTGGGACACAGTCCCATAGCAAGTGGGGGTTGGGAGACAGGCACGTCCCTGGCCAATGGGCTAGAGAACAAGAGCCTGCTCCACGGCTAACTGCATTATTTCCCCTGACGATCACACACGTTCGGCAACAAGAACTCCTTTGCCCCGAATTAGATGCATCATGCCCCTCAAACATGCTTCCAGGACACCATAAAGATTGTTCAACATTTCTGTGGGGCTTGACCACCAGGGCCCTAGGCGTCTGAGCAGAAGCTAAGAGTAAGAACTTGAGGAAAAGAAGGACACAGCCATGCAAGTGAAAGAACCAACTCAAACCTCCAAACAGGCCTGAATTCTGGGGCCACCTGAGTTTGCCTAACTCCTCTCAGACAGTGCTGGGCATGGAACCCTTCCTGATTCGCTGCGTTCCTTGAAGCAGGCAGCACCGTGCCAGGAAACTCACAGTATTCTGTTCAGGAGATGTCTAACCTCCCTTGACAGACCCAGGCGGCCAAAAGAGCGCCTCCGACTGTGGTCAGAACCTAAACAGACGCACCCAGCCTGTGAAATCATCATCTAACGAATTAAGGTAACAGCTAAATCATGAAAGAAAGGGCAGCAAGCTTTACTCTGCTGCTTATTCTAAGCAAATACTTCAGGGACATCTCTACTCAGTCAAACACTGTTAGCACGACTGGAATGACATCAGGCTGAAGCCCCCGCTCCTTGGGAGACACAAATACATCCTCCTTCCATGAAAGGCCAAGTGGCATCTTCCTGATGCCAGACAGCAGGATACACAGAACTGAAGAAGCTGCATTTTTTTGAGACTCGTTGGGTCTAGTAATCACCGATAAAGAACAGTAGCATCTCTCCTAAGGCAGTCTGCCAGCTAAGCCTGCTCCTCTTTCCTCGAGTCTTAAAGAGATCCTCTCACAGATTCATCACCTCCACTCTTCAATTCTATTTTTGGAAGGTATTGAACTTTTGCACATGTTGAAATGAAGAGAGTATATTAGCACCGCCACTTTTTAGTTACAGTAATGAGAGCCTTGAAACCACCACCAAGAAAAACATGCCTTTTAAGAGCTGAAACAAATTATAGCAACTGAGTTTTAAAAGGAATTTTCGAATAAAAATATAGTATTTCATGAAGTTGTTATGGCAACTGATGTTGTAAAAGTAACTGCACTGGTGCAAGTTTTCTTCATTCGGCTCAGCAAAGTCTCCGAAAACTTTACAATAAAACTATGCCTCAAAAGTCTAATAAGTCATAAATATGGCTTATCCCAAAATCCTTAACATTCCAGCCTCATGCCATCTGTGTGCAGTGAGTCTACTAATGAGAAAATATATCTACGAAAACCCACTAACCATTAAAAAATCCCATCCAATATTTTTCTAACATAATTTATCAATTTAAACACATTGCATAATGTAATATTCTACAGCATTTCATTAAAATGATAAATAGCTGTAGGAAAACAAGAGATTAAATATATTGTAACGCAACATAACAGTATTTAAATTTAAATAAACCTGAACATGGAAGGAGAAGCGTACCGTGTTTGGGAACACGAACAGTGCAAATTTAACTGCAGATTTCCGAATCAGAGAGTATTAAGAGGACAGAGGAAGAGGAGCAATAAGAAATGACAGTCAACTTCAGAGGAAATAAAATTTCCATTAGGCTTTGTTATAAGATTACATCAAAGCAGTTCATATGTTTTAATCTGGGGAAAGAGAAAGCAGCTACTTGGGGTTTGTGCCTAGGGGCTGCCTCTGCGTACTGAACCAGACAGTTTGCATAATGAACAATTTTTATTCAATCAGGATTTCAGCACAGATAGCTCCCACTCAGTGGTCCCTAGCACAAACGGGGTTTGGAAATGGTTTCTATTCTTAAAGCTCCACCTGCCGGCTCTAGGATATACACCATTAATTCAGAGAAGGTTTGCATTACCAATTGTTATTGTCCTAAAAATGTTAAATACCCTTCATGCTGAAAGTTTCGGTGGTGACCAAAGAAGGCCAGAAGCAAACACTGAGATTGGGCATGGAGTCTTTTAAATAAAATACTAAATGGAAGAAAGTGGATTTTACCCCAGAATTCTGCCAATATGCTAGTTGATTTAGACACATTCAACCATCTAGTTAGAGCCTGGATTACGGAGGACAGTTCTGAAGTAGTGAAGGGCCAGGGGCTGCCACGCAGCCTGTAGACCTACATGACTCCTGGGGCCCAGCTGGGGGGGAAGATACCGCGCGCAGGCAGCAGGCAGGCACAGCAGCAAAACGGAAGGGGGATCTCTGTTTGGTGCATACAAATCGCATTGGGCACATTAGCCATCTACACTTCAAACTGCAACAGAACAAAACCCAAACCAGTGCAAAAATGCAGCAAACTGAAAGGGTTTGATGCCAGCGAGAGAGCTGAGCGTGTCATTTCTGAAAACCGGTAGAAAAGGATGACGGGCTCCTAGGGAGAGGCAGCTTGTCAGAGAGCTGAGACAGGGAGGGTTTATGACCTAAACCCCATCTTGCGAGGGCTGCCGACGATTACCTTCAGCAATCATGCAGGCTGAAGCTCCTCCAGACTAGTCACCAAACCGCATTACAGAAAAATCAAACCAAGCTGCATGAAACTGTTTGCTAAATCCTAGGATGCTCATTTAAATATTTAAAATATGCACATGGTAATTCAGAACTAATTACCCTGAGCACATTTGAAACATTTATGCCATCCTCTATGGATCCTGGCTATTGATTGTGCTGTGCTGCTACACTCTAGTGTTTCTATACACTGCTCCAGTAAATCTAACGTCCAGCCTCATTCAAGTAGGCGCTGCCTCCTGCTGTTGGCTAGGGCAGAAATCTTTTCCTTTACTTTCAGAAGCAGAACCTTCTTGTACATTAACCCAGCTCTTTACAGAGCCACAAATGTGCTGGCAGAGTTCTGATTACTCAGAAATATTGCTTTCCTCACTGCTTTTACTCCTCATTTCTGAGATTTAAAATCTAGATTGCTATATGGCACCACTATTACCTCTTGACTTTTAATCCAAAGAGATCCCATCTCGCTCTTCTCCCTGCAAATTTTCACTTGTCATGAAAGAAGAAAATTGAAATTCCTGATTATTTTGCAGTCCATTTTCTCCAAGTTCACAATTTTTTTAATGGGATCAATACCACTGCCAGTTATTCTTTCGGGACAGGGGTATAAAGGAGACAAACTTTCAATGCTACCCATACAAATAAATTAGACACCATCTGCCTTTGGCCAGAGTTTACAGAACGAATGCTACACATTGGCATTCTGATGGAACATATAACCAATATGCCTATGCTTAAACTGGCTAAAGTACAGAAAGATTGATGTTACTTCTCCAACTTACAAAGTCTATTTCCCATTCAGGACAGATTAACTTCAGACATGAGTTCTGGAATGTAAAGATTCAGAATTCAGAAGCTATGATGAGTCAACAGGGGGAATTAGCATTCCAGTTATAAATATGCTCCAAACTGTCAGGAGCTGCCTTGCTACTTCATTGTTTGAAGATGGTGGCATCAGGCTTGTGGCATTCAGAGATACAGTACCAAGCTAGGAAAGATTTCCACAGCCCAGCTGAAGTTTGATAGCGATAGTAGTTATGAAAACATTCTTCATCCCCCACTGTCAAATGAGGAGAATTAAGAGCCTTTAAGAAACAGAGTGTGGTCATTCCAGTGTTATCCCCTACGGGATCTCTACAACCAGTTGGGTGAAGGCAAGCAGAACCACTGAAAGACAGACAAAATATCTTTGCCATGCTTAGCTGGGCAAACAGAAGCCACTAATATCAGACAAACACTCACGGCAGTAGGTAATGAAGGTAATAAATAATATGAGCTACTCGGATTTTCTGCCAAGCAGTCGTTGTTTTAACTGGTAACAAGAGGCCTCTTTACAAGAAGAGAATTTTGCCGAGTACCGACTTAAAAGCTGAAGTTTGGCAGGAGACTGCAAGAAGGATGAGGAAGAGGTAAAAGCCAATTTTACCTGGTAATCTGCTATGCTATTTGTGTCCTATCTGGATCATGCCTCATGCATTAAGAGTACCCTACATTCTTCCTATTCACTGTAGCTCTTCAATAGCACCCAGGAGCTAATGGTTTCTATTATAGGCATGTGCAGAAGGTGGCTGCAGCACGCACGTCTGTCTGCAAAATAGATATTAGCCCAGTAAAATGCCTAAACCCCTTCATTCTCGAGCAAATGGGGATGGCAGTGGTGCTCTTTAGCACCCTAGCAATGTGACAGCCATGTGATTGACAAGGCTCTGTGCCGAGAGCTGCACGTGTTCCTACTGTAAATAGTAACACTTCAAAGCAGCCCTGACCGACACTGCAGAAGTTACACCCGTAAGAGTTACTCTAGTCTAACGAGTATTTGTATAGTATTGTGTGTCCATGGAAATACACCCCGTATGGAAAAACGGGAAAACCAAACAGCTGGTGGAACAAAATACGAGGTTAGAACCCTCTCTGAGTCAAGAAACAATTAAGACTAGCTATCAAGATAGTGCTTGCATCTTTTGAAATGAGTGTGTCAGATCCAGAAGTGACAGTGTCACATGGCAAACCATTCGCTATTTAATTAGAGGGCTCTGTGTGGAACACTCCCAGGCACAGGAGAGGAGCAGATTGCCATACAACATCTCAATTATGAAGACAGCACCTTAATGTTTCCTTGGGCAAACATTTTTCAACCAGCCATACAGAGAAAAGGGATTTTGTCTGGCTGGAGTAATATGGGAGTAAGAAGTCTTTTCAAAAGCCTTTAGTAGGAAACATACAAGAGCTGGGCCGCCTGCAACAGGCAGCAGTGCAGGGCATTCGGTCTCCTAAAAGGATGGGCACTGCTCCGGAACTGGCTGAACACACAAATTAACCTCTCCAGGGGAAGCTATGAGAAGACGACATGAGGGTCCAGTTCAACTAGGTTAGAGGGTCCTAGGTTCACACAGCAAAAAGTATCCAGCTATTCACTGCAGGACTCTGGAACAAACGGCCACTGGAAGTAAATTCTAGCGAATACAAGTTAAAGATAGGTTATGTTAGCTGCATTTCACAGGCACTAGGAATGTTATCGGAGAAAGCTGTCATTTTTAATGACAGCACAAGCTCCAATTACCAGAAAGCTGATACACTTGGGAGTGAAAGAATTTTTTAAAAATGACTTGAAATCTAAAAAAACCCTTGGTTATCCGCTTCTGAACTGGATGTAAATAACTTCACCTGGGTCTCAGGAAATTTAACCATTTCACATGACAAGGAAATTAAAACAACTTTTGAACTGTAGCTTGTTTCCTGCCAAGCTGCACCCGGGCTTTCTGATGTAACGCCGAGGAGCTGTAAACCTAAACTTGGAGGGCAACGTGGTCGCCAAGAGAAGCAAGGCTGCATGTGGCTCAGAGGATTAGAAAGGGTCTGGTTTAACAAGCCAACCCAGTCAGACACACACCCGGCCCCCCCGTCACACGGGCAGTGTTTCATGGGCTCAGGGACAAGACAGGCATGTCCCCCTGTGACAGCGCGTTGGGGTTTCCCATCTCCTGCACCCCCATAGTGGCACAAACAGAGTCCGCCAGCCAGTAGGGTTGAGGGAGTTTATTGCTTCTCCCAGATACAGCACAGCACAGATGCAATCTGGTTACAGGAACTGGGGCCAGGAGGCCACAGGCCGCCCCGAGATGGGGGTGGCTGGGCCCTGCAATCCCAGCCCCCTTGCTTAGGCTGCTTCCTCCATGATTCCAGACAAACTAAAACCCTCTTCCAGCCCTGCCCCCCAGCCAGGTGCTGGTCTCCACCTTCCTCCCTTTGTCTCTCCCTGGGAGGCTGAGCCTGGGTGTCTGGGTTAATACACATTTGGGAGAGTCAGTGAGAATCTCACATCACAGCGCAGGGGGACCCCGGGTCACAGAGCAGACAGCACCCCAAAAGCAAGATGGTCCTGTTCTCCAGTGGCAAGACTCTGAGCCTCCTCTCCTGTATCAAAACCGCACATCACTGAGCACCCGGCTCTCGCTGGGCCTAAACAAGAATGTTTATAATTGAAGTGGGGCTTTTGCACACCCATCTGCATTAAAAAGAGCAGAACTGGTTACACTGATGCAACGCTGCACTAATTCGAGATCAGTCAGGATACAGCTGTTTAGAGTAGGGATGGGAAAGAAAACTGTTGATGCCCACAACCCAGCATAATTTGACTAGTGTGGGGGCTCCCTGGTGGAGCTGAGGATGGAGCTTTGGAGGTGTTAGAGGGGACCCAGGCTTTGGGTGGGATTAGGGCTGGGGCAGGAGGGGCTTACCTTGAGCAGCTCCCGGTCAGCGGTGCAGCGGGGTGGGGTGGCTAAGGCAGCTTCCTGCCTCTCCTGGCCCCACAGACCATGCTGTGCCCTAGAAGCAGCCAGCAGCATGTTCCCAGCCAACAGGAGTGCGGAGCTAGTGCTCAGGGCAGGGGCAGTGTGCAGAGTCGTGTGTGCTCTCCCCTCACCCCCATGTAGGAGCCGGGCCTGCTGCCAGCTGCTTCTGGAGCACAACACAGTCTGTGGTGCCTGGACAGGCGGGGAGCTGCCTTAGCACCCCCACTGTTCACCTAACCCCCCTGCAGCAATGAGATCCAGTGCCTGACATTTCACGACTCAGCACTGGGTCGCGACCCATCATTTGAACCCCATGGTCCTAGGCTGCTCTGCTAGTATACAGGCCCATTTCTCTCTCCCTCACCCCCAAATTTATCAAGTCAGAGCTCTCCAAGAAGTTTTCCATTTCCTATAAACTAGGGATGTTAAAATACTTTTAACCAAGTAAACGTGTAACTGCTGAAAATGTCAGCAGTTACGCACGGGGAGGGCAGGCGGCTTTTTGGGAGCCGGTGCATGCAGCGAGCTGGCTTTAAAGCCAGATGCCCGTGAGCACCAGCTCCTACCTGCCCCCCTCCATCCCCTCAGCACTGGGGGGGCAGGCGGCTCCCCGCACATACTGGGAGCCCGTGTGTAACCATGACGGTTAACCCTAACCCTAACTCTAGTCAAATTATGATGGGTTGTGGGCATCAACAATTTTCTTCAACTGGGTCATGAGTAAAGAAAGTTTGGAAACCACTGGCTTAGTGTTAAGAACTGGCAGAACGGGTGGACGAGCTATATGCTCACCCAACAATAAATGAAAATCTTAGATAGACAACAAAGGAAACAGTAGCTTTCTAGTTTGTGGCGAGTGGAATGCAAGACTGACTCATTACCTGAAAAGGAACCTGTATCATTTTCTATAAATAAAACCTGAAAGGCTCTTTGCCAAGGGAGAACAAGTCAATATAGCTTTTCCATAGGCAGTGCCAAATTTCACTTTTAGATAGTATATTAATTATATAATCAATAATTGTGGTTTTCATTAGTGTATTAAATACCTCAATCAATATTTTTATCTTTCAGAAAAAGTCCTTTCAAAAAGGGGACAGGGGAATTTTTGACCAGGCAGTTCAAAAAGTTAATGCAACACACCAGAGACTAAAAGCACAGAACAAGGAAAATAGAAATTAGAGGATTACTCTTTGTCCAGTCCCTTGCACAGTAAGACACAAAGGGAATTCTAGGATTATTTAAAATAAAGGCCAGAATATTAATTTTTCTGGTCAATTGTTTAACAGTGCTAACAAAGTGGATATGACAAACATTGACATACAAGTGAAAAATATTCAGAATAAAATAATTGGTCTTTATTGCTGTTGTATTTCCAAATATAAAGTCCAAGAGCCAAAACCTATTCAGCAGATCTTCTGGAAACAAGCTCTTCAAAGCAAACACTGGAACCTGTTTTTAATGCATCTCCAAAGAGAAATCTAAAGTGCAGATTTGGCAACTGCTTTCTCACAGGAGCACCCCGGTAAAAAGGTGTCCACCCAAGTGCAGTGAAAATGCCATTTGTCTCCTCTTCCTCCCACTTGAGAGTCAGAGAAATAAGCCACAGGGCTCACCACACAGGAACATTTCACCACCGCCTTGTTTTCAGTCCCCCCAAATTGGAAGGGAGGCAAAGTATAAGAGAGGAGCAGAACTAAACGACTGGTTAGCAGAGTGGAAAGACGGATTATCACTCCTACCACACAATTTGTCAATCCAGAACAGTGTTGAAGACCGTAATTTTCTAGTCACTGCTTTACAAGCAAGGTCAGAGGGAACAAGTACTTCCATAAAAATTCTGAGGCATCAGCAAAAGGACCAAGTGCAATCTAACTCACTACCTTTAGAGTCCGAAAAGGGTTGTCCATGCAGTTAATGGGCCTGGGAAAATGCCATTCATGTCCATTATCAGCAACAGCATTTAGAGAGCGCCTAAACAAAAAAGGACACACAAACTAAAGGACACAAACAGGACATCTGAAGAAACAGAGTGTACCAATCCCGTACACAAGCTACAGTTCTCTAACAAAATTCAGTTTTGCTACCACAAACTGACCACAGGACTGCCTGGATGTTTGGAGCTGCGCAGCAAATGCCAAGCTGCGAGTTCCAGCCAGGGGAACACATAATTAATGTGATTAGGAGCACACACAGCTAGCATGCTCCGCTGACTGAAAAGCCCAGTAGCATAATTACTGTTTTCTGTACTAGCTCACTGTCTGTACAAATCTCAAAGCCTGGTTAGCGTTAGACTGCTGTGTAAACGTCAATAAAAATCCCCAAAGTGCCAGATCATCAGCATTCGCAGGCACAGAAACGGTAAAAAAAATCATTGCATATCCATGCTGCCAACATCAGGCAGAGAAAACTCCATTCTTCAGTCTAATCTTAGAGTCTGAAAAAGGTAACATCTCCACCTCCGTCAGTGAACACTTATTATGAAAGCTAATTAGTTGCTTTCCAGTAACAAGAAATCTTCAGTGTTCAAAGAAAGAATTCACAACACAGGAACAAAACAAAGCTTTGTTTATTGTTTTTGTTTATTGAAAACACTGCTTTAACCAAGTCCCCGCCCCTCATACAAAACTTTTTCTGATTAAGCACTGTTACAAACAAAACTAAAGAAATTAAACACCAACACAGGAAACATGTATAAGGCAGGAAGTATGTGCAATCATCAGCCAAAAACACAATATTAATTGAAGTGAAAACTAAAGCAATGCTTTGTAGTTGTCTAGATTTCCCTTGGGGTCAGAGTCAATGCTTATCAGCCTCTCCCAGAAGAGACAATTTTGATTAATATCAGACCCATCTGACTCAGTGTGATAAACCCTGAAGGAAGGATATTCTTCAGATATGAGAGATATGCCTTTGATTAATAATTCTACCATATTGCCATTCCAAGCATTAACAACTGCCTGGCACCTGTGGAAAGAGAAAGCCTTTGAATTCTGCAGACGGAGGACTGACTCGAGCTAATAGGCCCTTTCTCTTTAGTCCACATCAGAAAGCTGCATGACAATCTCTCCCTCTCACCCTCTTCAGAACAGGTCAAAAGTGCCAAGGGTGCCATCTATCATCACGTTTAAAAAAAGCGCTCTCTAATTTAGCTTTTAACCACCAAAGAGCGCAGTTACTTTAGCAAAGGCAAACAAAATGTCTGAAGGATGAAATCTTCACACAGGTTGCAGGCCTGCAGGAGTAGCTAGTATCAGTTTGTCTAGAGACTCCTCTTCAGCTCTGCCATAGTTTGACCACGACAGTCTTATTTACCGCTGGGATATCTGCTCACAGAATTCCATGAAATCACCTTCCCACTCTAAGGGCTACCAAGCACTGTGTAACTAATGGCAAACTCTCACAGGGGGGTGGGAAGAACTCAATTTAACTTCAGCTCTTTAGTTATTCTGTATGGAAGTTCTAGCGTCAGCTCAATCGGCACCACCCTTCTCATCCTAGCTGTACTGCATGTTTCCTGATGCTCATGATCAGCCTTTTGCTGTATTCTTTGTAGTTCACAGGCTTCACATCCATCGCTGTAGCCTTAATACGAGATTCATCCTTTGAAAGAGAAAAGTGGTATGTAAGAGAGGGAGAGCTGGGTCTCCGTGCGCCAGACACACGAGTTCTAATCTGCCCTTGCCCCAAGCAGCTTCATTATTCTTGGTGTCAGATTTACTCAGCACTGTGAGGCTCTGGCTTCCAGAGCTAATAGTTCATGTGAAAACAAAGCGTAAAGCTAGATTTTGCTGAGTAAGAAGAGAAGCAGCATCACAGAATGATGCTGATCCTTCTCTCATTCCACACTTATTTAGTGAGAGTGGCCACTGTCACTTTTGGAAGCTGCTCTTCCCCTCATTTCCCCAGCCTAAAAGGAGGAAACACCTTCCTGTCAATCCAGTCTAAATATAGCAAAGCTGCATGTCCCCTCCCCCTGGCGGGGGGTACTCACATTGTAAGTCTCCAGCTTGACTCTGATCCTGAATTCGTACGACCTGAAGGTGGCATTTTGGAACAGTTCCTCAAATGCCTGTTCGTTCTGCGAGGGTACAAAGACAGAGACATGGGAGGACAGCTTGCCAAGCGTCCAGCTGCACCCTACAGTCTCAGCATAGCTCAGCCGCTGTAAAGTGCAGACTACTGGATCAATGAAAGCGTGCAGCATAGTAACATCTAGGCCAGAGGCCTGTTCTTCCAATGATGTGTTTAGTTTCCTCAGTTGTAGTTTAAATTAAAATTTAAACAAGATGAAGCTTCTAGTCCATGTTAAAGAGTCTTGATTGGCCATGTGAAATAATGCACAATTGTCTTAAGTTTGCAGAGAATTTCACTTGAGATCACCAACAGCTGTGAATCCCCCACACCCTCACAGCACTTAACTGGAGTTAGTTCTGATGCACAGACATGCCAAGATGGTTAGCCATTTCACTGCCAACAGTTTCATCAGACTTATTCAGCTTCTGTAATTATCTAGGGAAGCTGCATGTATCCCAACATCCTGACACTTTATTCATTTGAAAGGATACCATACAACAAAAAGGGGGGGTTGTTCTGATTTTATTTTTAATATCTATACAACCGTCTAAGTTGCATGGAAAAGCAGTTAAGTCAGGGAAAAATTAAGGTTACACAAGCTATGGTAATGATCTGTCATGTATCTATTTAATATAGACTTTGCTTACATGGCCACATACTATTTCTCAAGTACAGTACACTATCACACAAGCTGTGGGAGCAGTGAGGTTTTGTTTTTTTTTCTTATAAAGCTTTACATTTTAAAATCTGCACAGACATTCCACTAAATCACACAGCCCTTAATACACTTTTAATAAGCCAAGTATTTCTGAATGATGTTTCACATCTGATATGAGTTTTGACACCAAAAGATCATTTTCAAGAGAAAAAGATAGAAAAAAACCCGAAGGGGTTTTTTTGGAAGGAAGGGAAATTGTGGTAGAGGAGAGGTATGTATACATAAAGATAAGAAAAGTGTCATTTTTATTAAAGTGTAAATGGTTATTAAACTATTCTAATCAGATGAGACAGATGTCTAAAACATCTCTGCACACATTGTTTAAAAAGCCATAATTTTTTGTCAGGCCCACAAAATAGAATTCCACAAAGCAACACCAGTAAAATTAGTCTCAGAATTGAGCTGATAGGAGATTACGCTAGCATGAACAAGAAAGTAGGAAGCCGTGGGTAAAACCAAATTCCTGCTAACTGTAGCAGGAATCTCTCAGGTACTCCTTGCACACTCATTTCAATAAACAAAGTTCCAATCTTACAATGAGAACCACATGAGCAGGACAGCAGGCACCCACAAATCCCTGCTAATTTCAGTGGTGTTCAGTGGAGGTTTGGCCATACAGAACAAGCTGCAGGATCCAGATATACTGAACATCCTTCAAGAGCCCTTTAGAGTTAGTGAATTGTCACAGAAGTCTAACTTGTAGACCATAAGAGTAAGCGGTTTGCCTGCCATACCAGATAACATATTTCTGGATTGATTTATACTAACTTAGTATTATAGTCATTATTGTATTCCTTATATTTAGACTAGCTATAGATGTTATGTTAAAGGAATTCATTGTATTAAGCTGTAATGTAAGAAATCTACAGGCCTGAATCCTGTACAAACAGCTAAAGCGTATTAGAGGGAGCTGCATAAACAACCTCTGGCCCAGATATAATTCTTGCTCAGCAGAGATGTCCCTTTGTTTGGGAACTAATTAGGGGAACCATACTGGAACTGTATCTACTTTGAGTTAGTTTGCCTGACACCAGAATCAGTCAGTAATCACAAAAGAGACAACAAAGCGAAGATGTTCCGGGAGGGATCAGAGGCAATGTTTTTAGGAATGGGATCATTCTAATGAACATGTAGTAGTAAGTGTCAATCAATTAACCTATAGAGTAAGTGTGCCCAGAAATTCTAAGGGTGCAGAAACAGATTATGGCCATAGTAGGTTGGGTTGGAAATCAGCAACGTCAAGACCCTATAAATATCCATAACATTTGCTTTAGTGGGGCTTCTTTGTCTTAAAATTTCTTTTCCTTAAACTTTCTTAGGCTCTTTAAGTTCTTCAAGCTCGCTCTCTCTATGCAACCCACTCTATTAGTTTGGTTTATAGTATAGCTTAGCTGCTTTACACTCTACCTACCAGGACTTCCAACTTCATTGGCATGCCAAAGACGAGGCTGATCCTATGCTTCCTAACTTCAGGTCACCAGGAAAGGTTGAGAATGTGCTGGGTTAAGTAATTCTTTAATTCTGTAACGTTACCAGAGGGAGTCCTTGAAATATATTATGTTTTAGCAACTTTATGCCTGTTAATGTTCGTTACTCTTCTACTTGTTTTAATAAAGGTTTTAACAAATTGGTTTTGTCCTCTAAGTGCCCTTGCCACGTTCCCCAGAATTCCCCTTCTGGAATAGAACTCTCTGGGTTCTCTCTCTTTCTGTAGCTTCGATTGGGGACAAGAACCTAAGTATCTTCTGGTCAGATGCGGCCAATGGAGAACCATAAACCCGAGCCCACAACACTGAGGTCTACAAGCGACAGGATGAGAAGGGACAAGAGACCTTTCTGAGAGTAGCGCCACTGTGCTATAGCTACTATTGGTAGTGTCCAAAACCCTGTGACAAAATACATGGAAACAGCATCGTGTATATTCAGGCAAATTCCTGTTTTCTCTCTTGCTCTTTTTTTAAAGGAACAAGCTAGTTGACTCACCTTTTCTTTCAGTTCTCCAAGGAAAGCAGCATTTTGGCCAAGAATTACCTCAGCTGACTCCTGAAAACAAGTCACCCACTGATTCTCCTGACAGTCCGCAATGTTCACCTAAAAAGAGTCCATAGCCATTTAATCAAATTGCCTCCCACTCAAGAAGAAACTCAAGAACCAAGTTTTATTTTACGGCTGGGGACAGCGTTATACTCCAGGTATGACTTGCAGCCCCAAGTTCCATTCCTTTTGTAACCATTTGTACTCATTGGGGAACAAAGGGCAACATTTGTTTTCATGTTTCAGAGGGGGAGCCATGTTAGTCAGTTTCAGCAAAAACCAGTCCTGGGGCACCTTAAAGACTAACATTTATTTGGGCATGAGCTTCTGTGGGCTGGAGCCCGCTTTGTCAGATGCATCTGATGAAGTGGGCTCCACTGCACAAAAGCTTTTGCCCAAATGAATGTGTTAGCCTGTAAGGCGCCACAGGACTCCTTGTTGCTTTTTAACCCTTTCCCTGGCTGTAGAGACTGTCTTAACATGCTTCAACCTCAGCTGGTGTTAAACTGCAAACTGAGTCAAAGGGAAGGGCCAACAAGCTGTTCCTTTCAACCTAGGGAAAAACAGCCATATGCTGCCATCATCCTCAAGTACTAGTGCAAGTGAGAGCAGACCACAGACCATTAGGCTCAGCACAACCCAGCAAGGACTGCAGTTAGCTGCAAGCAGCACTACACCTTTTGCATACCAGTGAACAGGAGAAGCAGCTGCATGCAGACAGAACGGCCACACTATATGAGGTAGGAGGGGTTGCTGTGCAGAAGCCTGATGTACATCTCTCATTTGGAAACTGGGGCTTGATGCACAGGCTATGACTAACTTAAAGACTATGTTTTAAGTGTCACATGCATAGTGCTTTCAACGGAACAGTAAGAGTCCTCACTAACTCAGATGCCAACACTCTTGTAGGAATGGACACGGCTGGAGCTTTACCTTAAACTGGTTGTGGGGAGAGAGATTGCAGGCTAAGAAACCAATTTGTGTCCTAATTTAATTTTAATGTCTCCATTTCAAACCAAATTATATCCAGGTATTTCAGCAAAACAGCATGCAAAATCACACTACCTTGAGTCTCCCACAATACCAAGAAACAATGTGGTCTTTAACAAAGTTAAAGACCAAGCAAAATCCTTAAGTGAATTCTCTGGCTTCAGTGAAAACCAGGAGACTCAAGTGGTGTGAAATTCATGAGCACACCTCCCACATGCCCCCTACACGCCACAGAAGAAATACTAATCCATAGGGTACTTTGTACATTTTTAGATTTTCTAATAAGATGAGAATTTCTATTTGGAAGCGCTGCTTCATTTAGGCTTTGTTACCCAGAGTGAAATTGCAGCAATAGATCCCCTCCCAACTAGACCCCCCCAGCACAGTACTTCTAAAGGCAGGTACAACCCGCTATTTTTCAAGCATTTTATAAATGTAAAGGCTGAAAAGAATCTCAATGTGAGTGGTGCAAGCAGGTGTCACAATAACAACTCTCAGACACACTATTCTGAAGCAGGTTCCATTAATGCATGAAACGCAGAACACTGCCTACAAAAGAATGAACTAAATATAGGAATCAGCTGTAAAAGTGCAATTACTGCTCTCAAGAAATGCCATTTTACATTAGTTTATCCTCATAACGGAAGAGATGCGGGCCATCTATGCTTGGCACTGCATGCCATACTTGCAAACCAGAATCAACTGAGTTAGCTTGAAACTTTTCAGAGGAAAGAAAAGCTTTTAATTAAAGCACAAGAAAACAAACTACTAATCAGATCAATGAAACCTAACCTACTTGGTTACAGCACATAAGCTGCTTAATGCTCATTTACCCACAGGACCCATGTATTGGACCACTCTGCTCTGCTGCCCCATTCTCTCAGACCAAGGAGTATAATTACATATATACTAGGCACACGGTCAATGAGCAACAAACACTATTTCACCTAATCCTTTTGCTTACCGAGAGGATCATTCGATACTTGAAGTTGGGGAACTCACGATCACATTTTTCACAGCGATACAACCCATTTTGTTGGTCTATCACTTTCTTATTGCAGTCCTGAGAGGGACATGCCTGATATATGCAGTTCTCTTTGCGCAGGAATACCACTGTGGCTACACAGCTGAAATAATCTGCCTGTGAGAATGAGAGCACAACGTTAGTCACAAACACTGGGATTGCTTTCTGCATCTGAGTTCTCACTAATTGGAAAACACGGCCATCGCTGGATTCTTATGACTAGCAGACCCTAATTTTTATGGGTTACTGGGACTTGCAACTCAAATCTGCTGCTGTAACTGCTCTTGGGCTTCATCACGTTAAATGAAGCCCCTAAATCTTCACTGAACCATGTTCACAATCACTAGTTTATTAGAATGAGCACATTTGCTTTCCCATTGTCTCAAGTCTAGGCTGGCGATTCATGTTCTGTTCATTCGCAACAAGAAAATTTCATACTTTCCCCCCATTCTTCTTTTGAAAGTGAAACAGAGGGGAAGAGAGTCTATACCAGGGGTGGAGGATCATAGGCCTGGGGGCCAGATGTGGCTCCCAGCTTGCCTGGATCCGGCCCCCGAGTCTCAGAGACAGCCCCCCCCCAGCACTGCGGAGCATGAGATGGTGCTCCAACCTCCCTGCTGTCCCACTGCGGGGCTGGAGCACACAAAATCTACTAGCCTGAGCCCCCTAGGCTCTGGTGTGCGAGGGGAATGTGGGGTGTGTCTTTCTCCTTCTCAGTCAAGGGTTATGCCAGTGAGGGTTTGGGGGTTTTTGGGGGGGCTTCTCACTTGTGTGTGGCCCCTGATTTTTGTGTGGATCAGTGGCCCCCGACCCAAAAAAGGTTCCCCACCCCTGCTCTATACAATAGTGTGTGCTGCAGACTCATTCAGCAAAACCACAGCCTGCAGAACAAAAGAACACATGAACTGCCATGCATCTGGCTCAAAGTCCAGTCTGACAGTGGCTAACACCAGATGCTTCAGAAGACAACACAAGAAACTCCGCAATGGACAATTATGGAATGACCTGTCTATATGAAAAGGTTTTTCTAATCCTTACATGCTGGTAGGTATATACCAAAATGCTTGAGCATTTACATTTCAAAACTAAAAGGCAGTGCGATCTCATGAACAAAGCACTGAACTGGGGCTCAGATGTGGCTTCTAACCCCAAAAATAACTAATAAATTCATGGAGAGTAAGTATCAATGGCTATTAGTCAGGAGGGGCAGGAATGGTGTCCCTTGCCTTTGTTTCCCAGAAGCTGGGAATGGGTGACAGTAGATGGCCCACTTGATAATTACCTGTTCTGTTTATTCCCTCTGATGCACCTGGCATTGGCCACTGCCAGGAGACAAGAATACTAGGCTAGAATATTTTGGTCTAACCCAGAATGGCCATTCTTAGGAAATTCTTCCACTGGCCTGCTGAGAGACTTTGAGGAAGTCCCTTCACCTCTCAATAAATGTTTCCCCTCACACAATTAGTCTTGTCTATGTAGATTGAAAGCTCATTTGGTCAAAATTGTCTTTTTTTTTTTATTATTAAACGGGGCCAGGAACTCTGTTGGGGATTCTAGTTTCTATTACAGTATGATAAAAGTGATGTCATAAACTTCAGGATCTGATTAACCTTTTCCAAACTCAGTTAAAACTAACGTTCTACTAGGCTCCATGGGTAACCCTCAGCAACTGGTAATTTCAAACACCACAGCTGAGTAAAACGCAATTTATTTTCTAGGTAGTATACCCAGTTTGCATTTAATAGCCCTATTTTACCTTATCTCCTTGTCCCAGATTTTCAGATTTAGCCTCATACAAAGTTTTCCAGTTGGTATTTCCTCCAGCTGTTGGTCCACCTCTCAGATCAGAAATTGAGGTACCTTCCAAAAGCTGCCCTTCAGAGTCAAACCTAAAAACACAGTGGTTGTTCCAGTTTTGGATGCAAACTAGCCAGACTTATCCAAAATCTTGTATTTAGTTTTACATACTTAATGCAAGAAGTATTTTATCTGTAACTTTCACAGGAAACAATTACTGTATCACATTTGTAAAAAATGATTAAAGGTCTAGAAAACATAAGCTATGAGGGAAGGCTGAAGGAATTGGGCTTGTTTAGTTTGGAAAAGAGAAAACAAAGGGGACATGATAGTGGTTTTCAGGGATCTAAAAGGGTGTCACAGGGAGATGGGGGGGGGGGGCCGGGGAGAAGGAACTATTCTCCTTGGCCTCTGAGGATAGGACAAGAAGCAATGGGCTTAAACTAAAGCAAGGGAGGTTTAGGCTGGACATCAGGAAAAAGTTCCTAGCTGTCAGGGTGATTAAACACTGGAATAAATTACCTAGGGAGGTTGTAGAATCTCCATCACTGGAGATATTTAAGGGCAAGTTAGACAGACATCTATCAGGGATGATCAAGGGTGCATGGCCCTGCCGTGAAGGCAGGAGACTGGACCTGATGATCTCTCAAGCTCCCTTCCAGTTCTAGTAAGCTATGATTCTATGATCTATATTACACTAAAATAATATTTCAGGATAAATCCATACTGTTCTAATTAGCAGAGTCTATATATTTTAGAGAGTTTGTGTGTCTGTCCGTCCATCTGAGTCTGTTCCAGAACTCCTTCTAAACAATAAGAGCTAGGATCACCAAATTTGATATGCAGCTTCCTCCTACCATAACTGAAAGCAAGGTAAGGGGGTTTTGGTTGTGCCAGAAAAATGGAACATGCCTGGAATCCGACTGTTTCTCATCAAACAGAAAAGGAGGGGTCTAACAGCAGGGACAGTTATACTCCAGAATGACCACGGGGGAGCAGCAAGTGTACCAGGCTCAGGAAGCAGCTACCAAGGGGAGCTACCGCTAGCTGGGTGGCACAGACCCTGCTACCCTACCCCTTCCCCCTGAGCCTCCCCCACACCTCCCAATTTTCTGGCCTGACTCCTGCTCCCCCATCCCTGAGGGCCCCCCCACACACACCTCCCATCGCCCTGACTCCTGCGCACTCACAGCCCCTCCCCTGAGCTCCTCCTCACCCCCCCCCCACCCTGACTCCTGCACCTTACACACACACAGCCCCCGACCCTGAGTCCCTCCTTAAGGGCCCAAGCAATGCTGGGTCAATGTGCTAGTATTTTATAATCTCAAAGGTGGACAAATTCTGCTTTACATGCCCATAGCTTTGATGCCATCCAGTGGCCAAGACAGTAACTGCATATATTTTAGAAGAAGCCAGATATTTGCATAATTAGAATTAAATTATATGCTGCCATTATCTTTTCTACAGCTTTGAAAGAAAATCAAACTGTTTAATATATCATATTTCTTGACTTAAAATAAGCAAATGTGTCTGTTGGTGAAGCATATGCTACAAGACCTGCACATGCAATGTAGCGGCAAATTCATTTAAGCAAAAAGCTAGTTCCAGATGTGTGAAGCCTCTCAGAGACTACTGTCTACCAAAGGGTAGCCTTTTGCATCATCACAACCACAACCATTAACTGAACTACAGCACATCTGTTTTGCATAGCAGAAACCCTCTAAAAATGCCACTAGTAATATTATATATCCATCAAACAGAAGTCCACAGGAACAGCAATGATCATTATAGGTAAAACAGCATAAACGTTTGATTCTAATCCCATTTTCAGCCACTCACTTTGAGGCAAAAGTTTCTCATGTTCTGTCTTTACCCAAAAGGGATTTTCTTCTGGAAATTTTGAACAGTTCAACTATTTTGGAGAAGAGTGGAACACCACTTAACTACTGTAATAAATTCTTGCAACATTTTTCTGCACAACTCTACAGTGAAAATGGTTAGGGAGTGAAAGTTGAAACCTGGCATGAAGACAGACCTCAATGAGAAATGCTTTTGAGTGATCTGACGAAAAATGCTTTGGATTTGTCCAAGTTATAACCTGCTGAAAACTGCTCTGTGCATATAATCCTCTTGCTGAGTGTAAGAAATGTGCAGCTAAAGCAGCTACAGCACCTGACATGTGCATCGCTAACTTAGCTGCACACTGAAACTGAACTAAGACCATGCAGAGCTAAGGTAAGGGCTTCTTAGGAAGATTAGAACTGAGGTCTTGGAAAGACAAGACTTGAAGCTTGGGAGTCACTGAAATGGAACCCAACTGTGTTGCATAAAACAGCATATGCACCTTGTGCAGTTTTCCAAGGTACCTGATGTCAATTTTAAAAGCTCCCAAGCCCTTTCTCCAATCCCCTTCCAAAGGGGCATCTTCTCTAAGCTTCCCTCAAATACTGAAGTAAGCCTAAGAGCAGATGGATGGTACCAAGTGGGAGAACCAGAGACTGAGTTATGACGATCTAACCCTCCCATCAAGGTCAGAAGCATCTGAGAGCAGGGTGGTGAAAGCCCCATAACTTCTTTCTCCAGAAACCGCAGGAAGCGGCAAGTGGCACTGATACGTTAGACCCATTCTTTGATGGGGGGAAGGACATCACTGTCTTGAACAAACAAAAATCTAACTCTTTGATACTATATAGGGTTCTGACATTCCAGAGCTAGGAAACCCAAAAGCTGGAGCAATTACTGCATTTCTCTCTCCCATCCCTGAGGAACTGCAGTGGATTGTTACTTTAATGCAGTACTACTTTTCCTTTCCTTAGGGAGGAAAGGTCTCGGCTTGTTTGGAAGGCCAGGCACTCTCCTCTGCATTGTAAGGTTGTTTGACTCAGTACAGCGCAACACAGACATGACACTAAACAGTATAGACACATGACCACACTAGTGTAAAATGGACTCTGAGAGCACTAAGCTACTGTGCACAGGCAACTGCCACCGAAATATTCACTCTGGGAAAGCATGTCCAGTAGATCATGTATCACTTGCGCCATGTTCTTTTTGAGCAGCCTGTAGTCCAGTGCAAAATACACTATTCCCCTCCATAAAGTCATGGTGCTCAGTTACTGAAAGGTAGCAATGCCATCATGCTACAGTCGGAAGTGTCTTCTTTTAACTTAGTTCCAAAAGGTGGGGGACCGGGTAAGCTTCTCATCCTTGCCTTCCAGACAACACACTTCTGCTCTCCCCTGTATTTTCGACCTCATTTCTTAGCCTCTCCCCATATCTTCTGTTAGGCTCATTTTCACACTTTTTTCCATGGTGCGCCTCTACCCCTTTCAAACTCCTCCTCAAACCTCACTTATTTTACAGGGCCCACAAAGATGAGCCTACGCTTACACTAGCACAAACATGTATCTTAAGACAGACTCCTCAGGCATTGCCAAGTGTAGCCTCCTTGAAGGAATGCCTTCTTCTGGCTCTGGTACAGACTAAGCATGCTGACAACACTTCATAAAAACACTGTCTAATGAAAACCACAGTAGTAGCTGAAGCTCACAACCACTGACGAGTTTATCCTTAACAGACCCGTGAGGTATGGAAGTACTATCCTCATTTTACAGGTGACAGGGTAGATTAAGTGACTTGTGCAAGGTCACATAGGGAGTGTATGACTGAGCCAGGCACTGATTCCAGGACTTCAGTCCCTGTCCAGTGCCTTAGCCACTAGACCCTCCTTCCTACCTTTAGTTTCCCAATAGCTTGTAATGTAGCAGCACTAGGGGCACCCCTGGAATTGTATTAATTTGCTGACAAAGATCTAATGTGCCTCTGTTATACCACAAAAGGCATCTAATAAAGGAAACTGTAATACAACAAAACCTTCCTAGAATCAAAGTATTCCTCCTGTCCACAATAGATGAACCTACATATGATCCTGCAGGATGGATAAAGCTTGTGGAAGAAAAACATTATCTTGGGTAAAATCCACAGAAGCAGAGTTGTTAAAAGTCTGATTTCATGCTGCTTTCCAAGGATCTGGGTCAGCATGCACCACTTCCACTCTAATTGCTTCCTCTCCAAGTCTTCAGAGGTTGTCATAGGATTATAGGTGTCAGTTTAAAAATTGTAAAGTCAACCTCTCAGAGGCCATAATGCCGCCAAGAGAAATAGAAACGATTCTACCTAGAACCCAGATCCTGTGCTTCCCTTCTGAATGTGCTAAACTGCTTACATGTGGATTACAGGGGTAAAACAGAACAGAATCTCCAACAAGTTAAAGTCAAGCAGTGGGCAGTTGCCTCTATTCAACACAACTACACAGTCATACCAGCCTCGAAGTTTAAATGCTTCTGGACTATCTGGGTTCACCACAACTGTGCTCGAGGTCAGGACAGAAAGACTCCGGCCACCAAAATCAGAAACTCTGGCTCCTTTGATGGCTACCACAGGTTGTCTAGACCCATCAAATCTTTCCGCCTGTGAAAACAGAAAATATAAATGGCACAACGTGGGCGCTCATCTCGGTTCATAATTCATAGATCATGACTACAAACAGGCCCAAACTGGACCAGATTGTCCAGCTGTATCTCTGAGGCACAGTATCTAGTTCAGGTCATTAAGCCTTGAAAACAGGCTATTAATCGTTGTTTAAAGGATTTTTGAATCCCCAATGGCCAATCTCAGAGACTGCAAGTAGTCCCCAAAATCCCATCATGTGTGTATTTAACTGGAGAAAAATGGTTTGGAAAGGGAGGATAGCTGTCCCAGATCAGAACAGACTTAACTCAAGGATGATTTCTCTCTTGACAGTAACATGCTAACAAGAGGACCTATGTGGTCAGAGAAATTATTGCTTACAAGAAATGCAAGTTACTTGCTTTTCTTTTGCCCTGTCTCACTGATGAGAATGCCTTATCTAGTTTAGCTTACGAGAAGATCTAGATATATTGAGCAAACCTTTTTTCTTTTAATTCCATTTTCTCAGTTTAACTGAAGCAAGATTTATTAAGACTGCTGTCACCTGGGCACTTTCACAGAGACACCCCCAAAGAGAAGAAAACCCCATAAATATAAAAATGACTATTTGCACAGCGATAACAGTTAGCTCTTCAGTGGCACCTTCCATCAGAGGAGCTGAGACACATATGAACATCTAGCCCCGTGGTGTCCAACACGCTAGCCACAGGTGGCTATTTGTCTGGTTGTATGTGGCTAGTATGCTTCAGAATGGGTTGGACACCATGGCTCTAGCCTCAAAGAATCCTTGTCAGGTGGATAAGAATTATAACTATTTCACAGACAAGAAACTGAGGCATAGATCAACAAGAGCCTACCACATTACTAGAAAACAACAAAGTGACTTGTTTAAGGCCACATCAGATATTGGTGGCAATGCTCAAAACTGAGCTCATGTTCCCAAAATCCCAGTCCTGTGGTTAAAAACCAAATACGTTAATTGGCTCTTTGTTCCTGCTAGCTTTTTGAGGTTGACCCCTCCTCACAACCCCAGGCAAGTTTTGACTTTATTCAGCATTCCAAGGACCCTGCCCTACAACTAAACCTTAACCCTGCTGGATACCTTTGGTCACTGAGCTCTTTCTTGATCAAAGCAGCAACTCCTCTGGAGCTAATGCTGACACTGCTTCCTGAATACGAAGGCTGTCAGAGTCTGGAGATAAATAGGCATGTTGCACAGCGTGGCTCAAACTACGACAGATTGGCCACAGTATAGAGTTATTGTGGAGAAAGGCTAACAAGGTCAGATCGGTGAAACCAAACTAAATCTTTTACCCTCTATACAGAGATGCATCCCCACTCTTAGCTGCCACAGGTGACATACTATACCCATTCTTCTCTCTATATATGTGAAAGCTCAGAACAGGTAACCAGGCACTTACCTCATCTCCCCACAGAGTAGCTGTCACCATCTTCCCAGATGTATCCATTAAATGCACATTCCTCTTGGATACTTCTCTATTGGTAGATTTCACTGTAATTTTAGTGATGTCTTCATAGCTCTTACAGACTCCAATTATGTCTGAAAAGTAGGCATAATTCAGTTTGAATTACTTGAAGGTCATGACTGGGTCAGATGAGCAAAGACTACATGGGAAGAACTCATACACGGGTAGCATCAGATTACATCTTCAGAGATTCTAAATCCCTATAAAAATTCTAAAAGTCTAAAACTTGGGAACCCTGTATATTAAAGTTGAAAGGCTGTTAGTGAAAGGAAAATCCATTACATCTTTGCAATGCTATTTTCTCGATGAATTTAACAGTTCATAAAGTAATCCACCATACCAGGTAGATTTAAGATTTTGTGCAATCTTCTCACCTACCACTTTATAAAAGAGACTTCATTCTCACCTTGCAGCACTACTTGCTTTTCCAGTATAAGGCTCTCTTGAACAAGGGGATTACAAAGTGTCTATTATGCAGACAAGCATCTACTAGCAACTATGAGGAGGACACCAAAGTCTTTTTCATTTGACAACCCAAGCATGTATGTGGACACTTTAGAAGTGATAAGCTTGTGCAATACACCCACTAATCTCTACATTGCTTTGAACTCTGACATTCATTTCTAAACGCTAGTTGAACACCTCTGAATCACGCCCTCTGGGATTGCTGACAGTGGCCAATATCAGGTGACAGGACACTGCACTAGATGGACCTTTGGTCTCCCCCAGTATGGCCATTCTTATGTTCTTAACATATTTCTGAGGAGCCACTACAAGTGAGAACTATCATCCCAGCCTCTGATCTTCCAGAGTGTTTACCCACTGAGTTAGAGGAAAGTTTCAGAGCTCCTAGTGAAGCAATGCAAGACAATCACAAGAAGTAATGCCAAATGTATTGCAGAGATGAAGAAAGATGCATACAGAATGTTTCTTTGCACCTTCCCTCAGAAACAGAACACATCATACTTGTGGCCCCATTCACCTTCTAGTTTATACTGCAAACTGGCAGATAAATCAGTGTGCATGGTTAGTACAAAGAACCCCAACTCCCTAGCACCAAGACTAGCAAAAGTCTACCTGAAGCATTTCTGGGGGCACCTGCCACACTGCAGTGCCTGACAGAGAACATATTAATCACATAACACTATGTTTCACCACCTGCTCCTCAATTATTTGCTACAAGACAAATGATTTTAAGTTTCTTGGCACCCCATCTTGCTATATGGACTCACCAACAATTGTGTCTTTGCATGTGTTCTCCAAATCAGAGATGGGCACAAACGCAAACTGAACCGAAGGAAGGTGCTGAGCGTCCTCACAGGGTATTACTGAAGTCTCATTACTGAATGTGATCTCATAGTCATTTTTTCACAGCTGTGTACTGCTTATTAGCTGTCTTTAGATGGCCTTTGGTGAAGTAATATACCTAAAGAAAAGGAGAAGGGATGAAACATAGGATACATCTGCAGTGAAATGCTGCAAATGACCTACGTGTACACCGTTAAACAACTCAATAGACTCTATGAACACCTCTCTAACTCATACTGGTTATAAAATAAACAATCATACTGTACCTTATTCAATTCAATGAGCGGAAAAAACTTGTCCACTTGATCATTGAAAGCAGTAGCTCTAATTTCACCCTGCAGGAAAATGCAAAACCCAGTTAGAATTAAAATTCAATGTATAAAGTCTTTCCAATATAAAGTGGTCCCATTTCTATAGATGTGGAATGCTCTGTAGGACTAGCTCCAAACCCGCAACAAACATCTGAGTTCATATCCATGACTTGACTTAAACCCATATAAGAATCTCCAGAAAGAATGCCATGTACTAGCAAGTGCAGTATGCCAACACGTTGTTGTAAAGAAGTGTAGCTCTGAACAGATATACCCAAACCTTGCATCAATTATGTCATTTTACAGATCAGGCAACATCTCCTTTTAAACATAGCATTTAGCTTCACAAATTATGGGATAACATCACGCTGATAGGTACAGCAGTGTTTGTTGCGACAAGCTCTTCCCTGAGCGACAATTAATGGCTGAGCTAGAATTCCACTAGTTAAGATATTTATGCAATAAAAATATTAAAAACTGTCAGTCAAAATGCTGACAGCATGCAGACGTGAAATAAGACTAATGAAGATGTGTCGAATTATGAACATTTAGTATTGAAAAAAATCTCATACAAACAAGCTGCTGTATAACAAAAAAAAAAAAAAAATCAAGAGACTGACCACATTTCATTCTTCAAAACAAACCAGAAATGGTTTTCCTCTTCAGCATTTGAGTGTGAGTTGTATCTCATGAAAGCTTATGCCCTATTGCCCTAATGAATTTGTTAGTCTTCAAAGTGCCACTGGACTCCTTGCTGTTTAAACCAGAAATGGAATTTCCCTGTATTGCATATTTATTCATTTTAATTAGGACATCAGAATGTAAGTTTCTATTATAAATGCTCGTTTCGATTACATTTTTTATGCCTTGCATGATGGATGTGAAGTCAAAGCAACAGGAATGGGATTCTTCTGTTAATCTAAGGGAAGTGCCACAAACCTGAAACGTGGTCTGTGTAGAGACCAAATTCTGATGCTGCCACCATTTTTGGCCACATACCACTGAGCTAACAAAAGATGCAAACAACAGTATTTAGGGTCTCATTTTAGATATCTATAAAGACTCTGAGTGAATGAACGTGGGACAGATCTCAAAGAATGCCATTCTCTATAACAAATCTGCCAAAAATGTCCTTAGTTCTTCCTTCTTTCATTTACTTAAATACAGAAATTTTGTTTCTCAAGAACTCATCTGCTTCTAACTATGCAAACTTCCAAGGCTCTCTTCGCTGTCGTATCTTGGATCCCACCGCAGCACTTACACTTTCATCAACCAGCTCTATAGAGAACAGCTTTCCTTCACCACGGGAGTTGCTCCATGTGCGAATCTGGCCTTTTTGGGTAACACGAGCACAAATGGTCCATCTGGAAACAAGACAGTAAGAATTAGTAGTCCAATGTCCTTTTTTAGAATGGAGTAGAGTCTTACAAATTTCACAGACTTTCAGTTCCTATGTTAATACTGAACCTAAGATTTCCCACTGTTGCTCAGTGACTCTACTTGTCTGTGTAAAAGGTACAGTGTTTATGCCACTGAAACAGAAATTATAGAGAACCAAAAACATTTAAGAAAACAAAGTCACTTTTAAGGCATATAGCATGATAAAGTACCAAAAAATTCTCCTAGAAGCAACCCGCCCTTAATCTTTCACTCTTCAATATTAAGCAGCCCCAGTAAAACAGTATGCCTATACTGAAAGGCCACATATTAAAACCTTGCAGGAGTCCAATTTTCAGGTTCATACCATGGATAAAATATAGACTAAAGCAGATCAGTTTGTATAATTTAACCATTGATGTTCCCAAAATACTTATATCTACATACTCTTAAAACAGGATGTCATTTCTCCTAAAGCCAGGGTGCACAAGTTTATAGTAGGGCAGTTAAACAGGCTACTACCAAAAGGAAAAACAACATGTCAACTGATTTTCAGGCAACATATCATACTAACAGATCAAAGCTCAGCAGAGCCCACAGACTCTGTAATCAACTTCTATCATGTGATCCAGAGCCTAATCTCTGATTATCAGAGCTCCTAGCACATGTGGTAATCAAAAAAATACCTTTAGTGCCTGCTGTACTGAGATAACTGACATGGTGTCCAAAATAAATTAAAAGAATTTGACAGACTTAAAAGACTGGTATTTCTTCTGAGAAAGCAGAAATTGACTCTGAGTGTTATTTCTTCATGCCTACAGTACTCTTTGAACGTGGACAACAGAGATTCTATAACTCACTTGGACTGGTATGGATTCAGACTTGCAATTGGTACAACTTTGGACTGTGATCCACCAGGGGTGCTCAAGAAGCTGGAACCGCCTGCTTTCCCATACTGCTTTGTGGGGCCATGGTACTTCACAGCAGTGGGACCTAGAAAAAACACACACAAGTTCAGCTATATAGAACTCAGACAAAATGATCTTACACGTCTCTAAGTATCAACAAAGGTTAAAATAAGTTAACTTCAAGTGGCAAGCCCATACCAGGTACCACTCTATTAATCTGGAAGAGACATTCTCTCACTGAGGGTACGTCCACATTTGCTCCCTAGTTCGGACTAGGGATGCAAATGTAGGCGACCGAAATCGCTAATGAAGCGGGGATTTAAATATCCCGCGCTTCATTAGCAAGATCTCGCCAGCGCGCTAGTCCGAATCGCAGCTGATTCCAGAAGTCTTCGACCAAGCCCCTTGGTTCGAACTAACGTTACTCCTCAAAAAGTTACTCCTCAAAAATCAGCTACGATTCGGACTAGCGCGCCGGGCGAGATCTTGCTAATGAAGCGCAGGATATTTAAATCCCCGCTTCATTAGCGATTTCCGTCGCCTACATTTGCATCCCTAGTCCGAACTAGGGAGCAAATGTAGACGTACCCTGAGCTACAGGAAGATGATGCCCATAAGCAAGTAGAAAGAAATGCACGTAGGCATTTATAAGGCTTCAGTCAACATGGTACATAGGCAACAAAGAGTACGATTTTAAAGACATTAATCACTGTTTTAAAGCCCTTCTATTCTGGAGTCACAAACTGCACCTGTTTCAGAAGAGAAATGTTTCAGTCTTTTTTACGACTATTAAATAGTAAAAGAACCAGGAATGGCAGCCATGAACAAGTGTCCAAGGATGTTCAGTTAGAAATATTAGCTGAGTGTCCATGAAGTAATCAGTAAGGATGAACCAACACCAATAAGTGTGACAAGTTCTGCGATTCCTTGGAGAACTCAATCACATAGCTTATAGGTCTATTTATGGGCCTATAAATATAGACTGGATCACCAAATACATTTAAATAAGGGGTAAAGAAAATAAGGTAAGAGTCATTTTCACTTCTGTCTTAATAATAAGCAGGTTTCAAAATTCTCTATTTCAAAATGTTTCTCTAACAATGAAATTTGGGAAAAAAGTCCAAGACAGGTCCCATATTTTACTTGTAGCTCAGACTTGGATTGAAATCTTTTTGCTCGAAAAATAATTCTACAGCTAGACAGATAATTTATGCCAATTTAAAGCCCTCAGCAAGAACTAGTATTTACAGAGACAGTTTCAATTGAGTCTCATCCGTATAACATCTAACCATTCTGTTTCAATGGCTCAGCACAGACCCACCCTTTCAATCAGTTGGGAACCAGAGGGTCACAATGTAGTTTCAACTAAACAAAACACTAACAGGAAGAATGTGCAATATATGCCAAATAAAGTCAAGAATTTTTACCAAGTTTCTTTCATGTGTTTTAAGATGGACTCATCATTCTTCCCTCACAGAAGGGTTCAAACATTTCAAAGGCTGTAATTCAGAGGTGGGCAATAATTTTTGAAGGGGGGGCCACTTCACAAATTTCAGAAGTGTCTGTGGGCCGACCCGGAAGGGGCAGAGCCCTGGGCGGAAAGGGCAGTCCATGTGCTATGAAAAGACGCCAATATGTTTTTTACACAACAAAGTAATTAAATTTTAATGTTGCATACAACATTATCCAAAGATTATCATAGAAGGCAACACTTGTTAATTATGTTGTTACAGATTTTACATTTTGAAAACACTTGAAGCATTTGCAACAACAACAAAAACACCAACACGAAACTTTTAGTTACATCAGCGGTGGGGATCCAACCTGCGAAGCAGACATGGTTCATCAGGGTTAGCCCCGGCAGGCCACCAGTGCTTTATTTACATGCACCTCCACTGGTACAGCTGCTTGAACCTCCCGTTCACCATGGAGCACCATCTCTAGCCAATGGGCACTGCTTGAATTGGGACACCACCTCCTACAGCTCACATGGGCTGGGAATGTTGATCCACAGCCAACAGGAGCTTTAAATGGCCATATCTGCAGAGGCACAGGTTAATAAGCACTGGCAGAAGCCACATCCAACTTATTGCCCACCTGAGTTTAATGCAACTTATGTTCATTAAATTTAAGTGGAAAAGAAAAAATGTAACTCAGAGTGAAGAAGAAAGTCTATGTTGGGCATTAACAAGGAAGGCGAAGTCAGGTGTCACTTCTGATGTTGCAATGCGGAGCACTACTGCAAGGTGGTCATCAGCGATACAAGAGCTGTTCTTAGATTTACTGAATTTCACCACAGAAAATGTCTGCTCACAGATGTAAGTTGATCTGAACAATACCAGCATCTTTTGGGCATGAGCCTGACCTTCGGAAGGCTTTGTTCATGGAGAGATGACTAAAATTCCAGAAGTGGCGTTGATTTGAATTGCTCTGCAAGCAAGGCATCACCCTGCAAGTCAATAAGCTCAATTTGGAGGTCACTTGGAGCACTGTCCACCATGTATATGAAAGGAGAACAAAGCCATGCTCCCCACTTCTAACCTATTGCCTGGCAGCTGCCCAGCAGGCACAAGCCCTTTGAATAGAAGCAGTTGAAAGGGCTCACGCCTCCGGGCAGCTCCCAGGCAACCAGACAGTGGGGAAGAGGTGTGAGCTCTTTTCAATTGCTTCTGTTTAAAGGGCCTGAGCCTGCTGGGTGACTGCCAGGCAATGCAGCCACCCAGCAGGCGAGCCCTTTAAATAGAAGCAGTTGAAAGGACTCACATCTCTGGCTTCCTAACAACTCATTAGAGGCTGGGGGAGCTGCAAGCCCTTTTAAGGGCTTTTATTTAATGGGCTGGCGCCTTCCCTGTGCCTGTCAGGCAACCCATTGCCTAGCAGCCAGGGAACACAAGAGCCCTTTAAATAGAAACAGCTGAAAGGGCTCTCAGCTCCCGCCCCAGTCCAACAATGTGCTACAGGTGTGAGGAGCTGTGATCCCTTTCAGCTGTTTCTATTTAAAGGGCTTGTGCCTTCCCCACAGCTGCTAGGGAAGACACGAGCCCTTTAAATAGAAGCCATTTGAAGGGCTCACGCCCATCTCCTGCTCCAAGCCAACAAGCTAGGGGGCAGGGCCTGAAACTGCCTCATGGGCCAGATCCAGCCCACTGAGAGGCTTTTGCCCACCCCAGCTGTAATTCTTTTTCACTATGAAAACAGACTCCAAAGATTATTGGACAGCAACCTCTCAGGGACAAGGGAATGAAGTCATTTACTGTTCGTTGCTGTCAACTTTTCATTTCCTGGCTTAGAACAACTTCTTGCCCTCTCTTTTCTAGGTGCTTTGAAGCTGTGCCCAGAAGCTGCCTCCATTCTCTGCTATTATAGCATTCTAAGTTGGTTTTACTTTGCAGTCCTAAACAAACTCAGACTCATGCTTCAGTCCAACAGGGCCAACTACCACTTAGACACCCTGAATAAGAAGTATCTTACCTGATGCTGAATTCTCATTCTGCTGCTGTGGTTTGCTGTATGTTGTGCCGGCAGCTGGAGCGGAGGAATGTTGCTGCTGGTGCCCCTGTCCTGCTAGTCAAAGGGGGAAAACTGCTTATAGTGCAATGGACTGGTGACCAAGGTAATGAGAACTGCCCTAGGGCACCAACCTTACCTTTACAAGAGCCTAATTGCATACAACACCCTCTAACATTCAAATGTGTTACAAAGCAACAGCAAGCCACCCTGAGGCTATGTCCACAGCAGAGGCAAGACAGCAGCACAGCTATGGTGCCACAGATAAGCTTCTGTAGCACAGATGCTTCCTACAGCAATAGCAGGGGTCCCATCACCAAGGAAACTCCAAAATCTCACCCAGCAGTAGATGGAAGCAATCTTCCTACCTGCACTCATGTTGAGGGTTACATCGCTGTGGTTACAGCGCCCAAGGGATTTGAATTTTTCTCCACACCCCTGAGCACCATGGCTATACTGGGGATGGTAAATATCCGCCAACAGAATAGTCGATTACACTCATGAATTCTTATTGGTTACTCAACTATTCTATATCCCCAGGGGTGGGGCCGGCAGCCAGTGCGCTATGGCCCCACTCCCAAGGAGCCCCCTGCCACTCTGCATTGCTGCCTCTGTATCAGAGGCAGCAGAGTGGGGTGCCAGGCGGAAGCTGGTCCATGAGGAGAGAGAGTTTAAAAACCAGCTCCCCTCGCGGACGGGCTCACTGTCAACCCACGCTACTGCCTCCGATACAGAGGCAACAGCACAGAGTGGCAGCAGCCCCTGTCCGGGGATGGGGGGGTGGGGTGGGGCTGAGCTCCCGTACCCAGCACAAGCCAGAACTGAGCTGGGCTGCCTGCCCACCTGGCTCCTAATACACTTTAAATGCAGAGCCGTAGCGGGGGCAGGTCCCAGACCCGGCGCGAGTCAAGACTGAGCCGGGCTGCTGGCCATCCTGCAAAAAAACTGACTGGCAAGCAGGGTGGGGACGTGTGTGTAGTCTATAGCTTTTGCTTCTGAGTTAATCAACTACACTCTTACATCCCTAGGCTATGCTGACCTAACTTTCAAATGTAGACCAAGCCTGAGCCTGCCACATCTCCTACAGCAACTGCTTTAGGAGACCCAAGTAACTTAAACTGACTTTAGGATGCCTGTCACAGGGGATAGCCCTTTGTGGGGTTGGGCACCCAGCTTCTCTGTGACATGGTCCACTGGAGAGAGAGTTAATTAGTTAAGAAACAGCTGGGTCTCAGTTCGGTTCTCAGGCAGGCGTCCAGAGCAAAGAGGATGCTCCTCAGTGAAGCTTGAGTAAAACCACTCCCAGTGGTGAGTTCCAGGAGACCAGATGCTCCCAGGGAGAGGAACCAGCCCCAGAACAACACAGAGAAAGCTCCAGAGGAGAAGGACTACAAAGCTCTCCAGGCAGAAAGGCTTGGGAGAAAACTTGAATTAGCACAGGAAAGACTGCACAGCTTCAGAAAGAAGGGAAGCCCTAGGTCTTAAAGAAAGTGGTGGCTTCTTTACATAGCATGTTTGGCTATAGATTAAATAGACTCAACCCCTGAAGAGGCATTGTTCATTGAACTTACTGAAAGCCTACTAAGGGAAAATGAGGCAGACATACCCACAGTGTCACAATGGGATATAATCTTGTTTTCAACAAGAGCCCCACAGAATAACACACCCACATTCAAACATGTTTTAAGACAAAAGAAAACCATCTTGAGAAGAGCCACATCAAGCGACCACTTTCTATTACTACTGCAAAAGAATTCAGGGTTGACAGTTATTTAAAGGGACATTATTAAATGCATTAGAGCATTCCTAAAACCGAAATACCCACCCGGAGAAGTGAAAAAACAGATCGACAGAGCCAAAAGAGAACCCAGATATGAACTACTTCTAGACAGACCCAAAAAAGAAAACAACAGAATTCCACTTGTCATCACCTACAGTCCACATCTTAAACCCCTCCAACGCATTATCCACAATCTACAGCCTATCCTGGAAAATGATCTCTCACTCTCAGAGGTCTTGCGAGAACGACCTATTCTTGCTTACAGACAACCCCCCAACCTGAAACTAATTCTTTCCGGCAACCATGCTACACAGCTACATCATAAGCATCTAGGAACCCCGGTGCAATCAGCCCCGGTGCCAACTCTGCGCACATATCTACCCAAGCAAATTCATCACTGGACCCAACCACATCAGCCACCAAATCAGAGGCTCATTTAACTGCACATCCAGTAATGTGGTCTATGACATCAAATGCCAGCAATGCCCGCCCCACGGCGATATATATTGGACAAACGGGACAGTCCCTACGGGAAAGAATTAATGGACACGAATCAGATATCTGAAAAGGGAACATACAGAAAGCTGTTGGTGAACACTTTAACCTCCCTGGACACTCATTAAGGCACGGGCTCCCAAACTGGGGGGCGTGCAGAAATTTCAGGGGGGGCACAAGGTGACCCAGTCCCCCATTAATCCCACCCCCCCCCAAGTTTTGCTGCTATTTTTGTTTTTCGGCCCCGGTCAGCTCCTTTTTTTTTTTGCTCAAAAAGTTTTGCTGCTGTTGGGGAGGGGACCTGAGGGTTTCTCAAAAATCAAAAAGGGGGCATGATGCCGAAAAGTTTGGGAACCACTGCATTAAGGGATCTCCAAGTTGCTGTTTTGGTACAGAGTCTAGACCAATACAACAAGCCAAATACACAGAGAAAGGTTTGGAACTCCACTTCATTCACAAGTTTAAGTCTCATGCAAATGGTTTAAATCGCGATATTGGATGGCTGGGACGTTATCAACCAACCAGACAATGAAGGTGCCTATGGTTCTTTATGTCTGTGTAGAATCTAGTGTTAATACTCTTCCTTTACAGTGCAAACTAATGGTTCTTATCTGCCTCTTAACTATCTAGTCTTTAGGTGCTAATAGACTATTCGTTGATTTTCAGTTTTTCCTGTTACATATGGGCTTGGCTTTCCCTTTGAAATTTATCTATTCACTGCCTCTTTTTCTCCCCCTTCCCCACCACCAATTTTTCCTCCTTCTCCCCTCTTCCCTTATTTATTTTTGGTTCTGGACATCCAGCACTCCAGTCATCTGAAGTGGGCTGTGCCCACAAAAGCTCATGATACCATCTACATGTTTTGTTAGTCTTTAAAGTGCTACTAGACTATTTGTTGTTGTTTAAGTTTTTCCTGTTACAGACTAACTCGGCTCCCCCTCTGAAATTATTAAAGTGGTTAAGCTTTTACATCTCTCAGCAGGAGGGGCTGCAGCACTGCAAAATATAAGAGCTAAAATACAACAACTTAATAAAACTCCTTAAAATGCAGAGGAAAAGGTGTTAAGAAAAGGTAAATCTAGACCCAACGCTAACCATAAACTTTAAAAACGAGCAGTCCTGTGACACCCTAGAGATTAGCAAATACATTATATCATGAGCTTTTGTGCTGATGAAGAATGTTTTACCCATGAAAGCTCATGATACACGTGCTAGTCTCTAAGGTGCCACAGGACTCCTCGTAGTTTTTAAAGTTACAGACTAACAGGCTACCCCTCCCTCCTGAAACAGCAGCAGGACAATAGACAGCTCAGAGTGGGCAAGTGTGACGGCGAGTTGGGGTTTCCCCGATCCTGCACCCCCGTACAAGCCAGAACAGTCTCCACCAGCCAATAGAACAGAGAGGGGTTTATTGATTTTCCAGAATATAGCACAGCATATTGTGACGTAGTGGGGGTATCTGGCTAGTTCCTATGCTGGCTCTGTGGTAATCCCCAATGGCTGCCATCGGTACCACAGCCCAGAAGGATGAGTCATTATGCTAAGAGGGTCTCTCAACCTGTCTGACCAGCTACCCCCCAAGGAGAGAAACAAAGGAAGGTGGATTGCTGCCCGGGCTGGGGGGCAGGGCTGGAAGAGAGTTAGTTTAGTTTCTGTCTGGGATCATGGAGGAACCAGCCTAAGCCAGGGCTGGGATTTAGGGCCCAGTCTCCCCCATCTCCAGGGGGGCTGAGGCATCCTAGGCCTGCCCTGTAACCAGATGACATCTGTGCTGTGCTGTATCCTGGAGAAGCAATAAACTCCCTCCATTCTACGGGCTGGTGGAGTCTGTTCGTGCCATTACGGGGGTGCAGGAGTCAGGGGACCCCAACGCGTCGTCACACTGGGGGTGCAGGAGTCAGGGGACCCCAACGCGTCGTCACACTGGTGTCAGGAGTGGGATTCACTGCACCCCGTGGATGGAGCATCCAGCGGCGAGCGACAAGGTGCAGTAGAAGCAAGAGCCGTGGAACCAGGCGTGCTGGAAACAGAGCGCGGTTCCTGAGAATCGTGCAGCAGCACTAGACTGGTGAGTCTGCACCGAGGGGACCAGCGGGGAGATGGCCTACACCCAATTCCTGAAGGCAGAGCTGGTGAAGCTGTGCAGAGCGCAACCAAGGCCCAGCTGATTGCCCGGCTGGAAGAGAATGCCCAGCCACAGGGCTGGGATCCTGTCCCCGTGGGGAGCAGCCAGACCCCCACTGGGAGCGTGTCAGGCTCGGAGAGGGGGCGGAGTGCTGGAGGCCGCCGAAGAGACCGGACTGCCTCCCAGGGAAGCCCTGCAAACCGTAATCTGGCTAGGGCAGGGGCCAGCCCAGCAGAGGTGCGGCGGCTAGAAATCCAGCTGCAGATGAAGGAATTGGAAGTCCAGGACCGTAGAGAGCAGCGGCAGCATGAGCTGGCCATGGCAGAGCGGAGAAGCGGCGGGGCCCCGGCTGCGCTGAGTGCGGACGGGCCCCAAGGGCCCAGGGCGGCCAGACGCTTGGAGAAGCTCGTGGTGGCCCAATTGAAGGACATGGGAGACATAGACGGGTTCCTCAGCTCCTTTGAGAGGGCCTGTGGACTGCAACGGGTCCCCCCAGCTGACTGGCTGCAGGAGCTCATCCCCGCACTGAACCAGGAGGCTGCCGGGGTGCTCAATCAGCTGGAGGACCTACAGCCATTGGGGATTACCACAGAGCCAGCACAGGAACTAGCCAGATACCCCCACTACGTCACACATATACGTGATGTGGCTACCAGGGCAGGGCCAGGATGGCTCAGGCCCCTAGGGTTAGGGTCCATCACCCCTAGCCCCCAGCTTAGCCTTTTCTCTCCATGCTTCCCAGATAGCAACTGCCTCCCCCCAAGGCCCTGCCCCCGAGCCCGGTGTTGGTCTCCGCCTTCCTCCCTTTGTCTCTCTCCCTGGGAGGCTGAGCCTGGGTGTCTGGGTTAATACACATTTGGGCGAATAAGTGGGAATCACATCACAGCGCAGGGGGACACCGGGTTACAGAGCAGACAGCACCCCCACTACACCAAAGCAAGACTGAGCCCAGGGACGACTGCTGAAGATGGAGGGAGCTAAAAAGTTCCTGGCAGGCTACAGGGGCCAAGCAAGGACTGAATCCAGAACCCAGCCAGACCAAGTGAGGGGTCCTGAAATGGGTCCTGTCTGTCTAGTAAAAGCCAGAGCCTTGGGGAGGGGCAGCGCTGCTAGAAAGGACACACCAACAGCAGGTACAATAGCCCCCGTTGAACTGTTCCACAGGCCAGCGTCCCCAAGGAGGAAGCCTTGGCAAGTCAAGACTGCAAACCCAGAGAGGGTTTTCTGTTCCACCTACAGACAGACACACCCTCTCGGCTAGAGAGCTGAGCCACTGAAGACCCGCCAAAGAAGTCATTGACAAGATGTAGCTGCCACCCCATTACCACAAACAGAGAAACAGCAGGACCACACCTGACCAGAAGGGAGTGCTCGTGAGAGGCAGGTGCTGACACCACTACAAACTCCACTGTCCTTATTCTGCTGCTCTTTCCCTTCCTTTCCTTGAACTCGTGAAATCATCATTTCATGAATACTTTCATGCACACTGCATTCCACCTTCAGACTCACTACCAATTCCTCCCTGTTGGTCAGAATCAAGTTTGTCCCCACGGTTGCTTCCTCCACTTGCTGAAACACAAAATTGTCCTCAAAACATTCCAAAACCTTATTCAAAAGTTTGTGTTTTGATGTATTACTGTCTAGCCTTCTTTTGGAAAAGTAAGAGTCCCCCAACAGTACCAGGTCTTGTGTTCAGGATAGTTCTGTTATTTGTTCTAGAAATGCTTCATCCACCTCCTTTTCCCGAACAGGTGGATGTACTGGAGACCCCTACTTGGTCACTTTGTTGTTCTACCCCTTTTATCTTTACTCAGACTTTCAATTGGTCTGGCCTCATCTCCTCAGAACAAGTGCATTAAATCTCAAGAATATGTACAACACCTTTTCCTTCTTTACTCTGCCTGCCCTTTCTGAACAAGACTGCCCTTTATACCTCTGCCTGCCCTTTATACCCATATTCCAGTCATGAGACATCCCACCAAGCCTGTGACACCAACTGAGTCATAATTAAGCTTGTGGATGAAGAGTTCCAGTTATTTGTTTATTCACCATAGTCCTTACGTTTGGGTAGCATCAATTAGTTGTCACGCAGATTTCCTCACTAATTTCCCTGTTACTCCTTTGATTCCACTGTAAGTTTCCATGTCCCACAACAGCTGGCCCTCTCAAAGTCTTTTTTTTTTTTTTTTAAACACTTGCCTTTGGGTTTTTGTCTCCTGCCCCCCTTTTAATCTAGTTTAAAGCACTTCCACAAAGTTCCCACTTATAACCCAGCTTTCATGAGGAAAAACTGATTTTTTTTAATCAAATTTCCAAATACAACCTCTAGGAGAGTGGCTTGGAAAATGCTGACAGTTACAAGCAGATACAAAGGAAATACAGGCACTCCGGACTTACAAACAAAACCTCACTTGCAGCCTCAGGCGAGCAGGAAGAGGCACAGCGCAAATGCTGGCTGGCCACCCCATGCTCCTCCGGAATCCTCAGCCTGCGCTTGCTGCCTCCTGGTGAACGGGCGGGGGGTGGGGTTTTAAGGTGCAGCCCACGTGGGAGGCATGGACGAGAGGGGGGAAAGGGGCTGGCTGCAGCAGCCAGCAAAGAACCCACATGGGGGAGGGCAGTGGCCACAGATGCCCAGAAGTCCCCTTCAGGATCTCCACCTATCTCCTCCTCTTCCTCCTCCTCCTCCAATTAATCCCCTTTCCTCAAGCACCAGCATTCAAGGTTAAATAAAAAAAATATTAGAGGTTGGACCTCCCTGGTCCAGCAACCTCGAGACTTGAGCTGTCCCGAACCAGAAAGTTTGCCAGACCAGGAATGTCAGTTCTCCCCGGCTGGCTGCACCACTCCCTGGCTCTGGCACAGCCTTCACATCCTGCTGTCCCAGGCTCTCCCAGGGTTCCCAGCAGGACCCGTGACTGCTGCCAGCCTTGCTGCCATAGAGTATTCACCAAGTTCCTGGCTGGGGCCACCTGGTCACCACAGGCCCTGCTGCACCAGGGGTTCCCCAGATGGGGCTGCCCTGCCACCCTATCACAGCTGGCCCTGCTGCCACTGGGGAGTCCAGCCATCTGCCTCTGCCAGCCCCCCTTCAGCCAGGGGGTTCCCCAGTGGAGACTGCCCCGTCACCCCGGCCCTGCTGCCACTGGGGATTCTCCAGTTCGGGCTGCCACGGGGGGAGACCCAGCTGGGGTGGGAGCTCCCAACCGCTGCCTGGCCTCACTAACATCAGGGGTTCCCCAGCAGGGGATGGGGCTCCCCAGACCACAGATGTTGCCGGACCAGAGAGTTCCAGATTTGGGAGGTTCAACCTGTACTATGTTTATTTGCAATGAAAATGTATTGCAGCTAGGAATGTAAAATTCTATTTAATCGGTGATGTTTAACCAGCTAACCGATTAAAATGGAGCTGCTGCGGACAGGGGAGCTGCTCCAGCCCAGCCAGAGGAGCCTCACCTGTGACAGGTCTTGTGGGGCTGGAGCTAGCCTGGGAACCTAACTAAAACGTATAATATTGTTTCTACAGGAAAATGGGTTATAAGTCCCCAACAACTGATTTAGAAATGAACTTTCAGAACACAACCTGTTCCTGAGTTAGGGACTTCCCATAGTACAGAATTAGTTAGGCAACATCACATTTAAGAGCTATGCAGAAAGTTACTAAGGTGTGATGATCAACTGGTCAGATACTTGCCCATAACACGTCAAGGTAGGATCTAATCTATTTAGCCTGGGCTTAGATATCGTGGTGACAAGCACTATACAAAACTCCAAGCTACACAAGTACAGGTGATATTGGAGAACTGGAAATCATTTCAGGCATAAGACAATTAAATTATTGACTTTAAAAAAAAAAAAAAAGCCACAGAGTAACCAGCTGAAAATCAGCAAATCTCAAACAATTCTATTGTCTGTAAGAAGTTCCTTACCTTCATTGTATGGTACTGGATTGCCAATAGCCGCACCAACCACATCAGCTGTTTTGAGGACATCTAAATCCATCAATATAATCACTCTCCTACAAACACAAAGCAAGCAACAGTAAAGACTCCTGACATCTTCCCAGACACCTGTGAGGGGCCCTAGTCTAGAAATGAGTTTTGTTTTTGTTTTTTTAATAAACACAGGCACCACAATCACTAGAAAATGCAGGTTCCCTGAGAAAGCACGGTCAAGAAAAAACAATCCATCATCAACCAGAGTTAACCATTTAGTAAATTCAGGTAGAACTGGCAGGTTGGTATCTCCTTTTCTCTGTATTGTATCAATCTGAATGATACAGTAAACATTATTGTAGAAGCACAAAAAATGTGCTAGATTCCTTACAACTCTGCTCCAAATGATATAAAACTAAATGAAAGTGAGTAACAAATAGAAAAGTTGGATTAGAGAGAAAGTCAGTGATAGCAAAAGTTCACACAGTTACACAATCATGCATGTAACAAACCTTCAAGACTGTGCTCTACCTTAATTTGCAATAGAAAGTTGAAGTACTTTACCATCTTAACACAAAAACAATTGTCAGCTGGGCATGTCCTCATTCACCCCCTCCTCCAACAGCAAGTAATTTTCAGCGATTGAGATGCAACAATTAAGCAGCTGAATGCATTTTATCCAGTTATTTCCATTTAATTGCTACACACACTAATGTCTGCAACTATGCACACTGCAGCCACATACAGCAACGTTTCTCTCTGCTGCCCTCAAACAGCCATCACAATTACATAATGCAATGGTGGGGAACCCGGAGGCTTGGGGTTTCCCTTCCTTGCCCCCTCCCGCCCATCAGTGTGAACCGGCGCTGGTGCTCCAGCCACACAGGGGCCACTGTGGCTAGAGTGTCAGGACCAGCTACCCACTGCAGGGGGGGACCCTTAGCCTTGCAGCCAAGATCAAGGCAAGCTGGCACTGCACTGGGCCCACAGACTGTCTGGCAGGGGGAGGAAACGGCTCAATGCTGCAGGGAAGCACTCCTTGCAGTCACTCCCATTGTCCGGGAATTGAAGGGGGGGGAGAAAGGGGGAATGCTTCCCTGCAGCACTCAGAGCCACTTCCTCCCCCTTTAGTGGGCAGAGCCACATGGAGCCACCTGCCTCCTCAAGGTGCACCAGGTACGTGCTCCTATCCCTTGCCCCCCCCTCAGATGCCACACTCACCCCACACACACCTTCCTTCCCAAACATCAAAGCCTCACCGCCCCCACCCCCTCCAGGCTGCTCCCTGGCAGCCCTCTCCCGCACACTGAACCCCTCATTTTGGCTCCATCCCAGAGCTTTGGGGGCACCAAAATGCACTGGCCCCTGGTCTCCAGAAGTGTTAATCCAACCCTGGGGGTAAACCCTGAGCCTCGGCACTTCCCCCTTCCCGCCATGGGGCTGGAATTTGAGGGGAGTGTCTTCCTTAGTTGGGGGCCACATCTGAGAATTTTTTCTCTCCTCACTTAGGGACCAGGTCAGTGAGGGTTGGGGGCGGGGCGTTGTTGGTTTTGCTTCTCACTTGTGTGTAGCCCCCAAATGATTTTTCTGTGGCTTAGTGGCCACTGACCCAAGAGTTCCACACCCCTAATGAGTCAGAAGAACCACATGCCTCCTCCCTCATGCACCAAACACCTCCAATGGCTACGCCTATTAACAGGGCTCGACAAATACGATTATTTGCCGGTTGCCCCGTTCACTGGCGGTCCGCACATGCGCAGTGCGGGTCTCATGCATGTGCGGTGCGGGGCTGGCGAGTGGCTGTCGCCGCGATCATCAAGCCCTGCCTATTAATAATTTCAAAACAGCAGCACTTCATCTCTCATTATTCATGTGAGGTGCAGCAACATCCACTAGTACAAATGCATTTGTGTGCACATATCTAAATATACATGAATACCTGCCGTCCTTCAGGCTGTTAACAATGTATCTGTTAATCTGGCAGATACAGTGGGCAGACAAGCGCTTTTCTTCAATTAGAGAATTCAGCTGTGTAGCCAGCATGAACGCTGCATAAATAAATAAAATAAAATAAAATAAATAAATAAAAACAAATACATACATACATACAGAAGAAAAACAGTAAAACAACCAGCATATGCATCCCTGAAAGGATGGCAGTCATAGCTAACTGCAGTCAATCTATTCAAAAAACTGGTCCTGCATAGGTTGATGGCCTGCCCAGTTAATCTTACACAAACCAGTGCAATCACAAACGAGAAGGTGTGACTATATCCCAAACATAAATTACATATTAACTCTCTAAAGTCTGAGAACAGAATATAACACTCTTGCAATGATATTTTGCATAGCAGACCAAACTGCTTAAGTAAAATATACATAGTAAGTTAGAAAAAAAATTAAAATGAGCTGCTAAATGCTTCCTGGATCCCACCACCAGGATGGATAAAATTAAATTTGTCACTTACAAATAAGTTATAATTAAATTTCATCACAAACATGCCACACAGCCACAGTCTCATAAAAAAGAATTAATGGCTCTAGTTTGTCCAGCCTAACTATTAGCTCTTGCTTCTTGAAAGTTCTGGGCTTCCAATTTCCGTTTCTCAGCAGACTAAAAAGTAATACATGCAAAGCCAAACATGGGCTGTAAAGGATTGTTTTTGTTCTCTGCTTATGTGGTGGACCGAGGCCAAGCATGGCAGAATTAGTTAAGACAGAGACACAATATATAGGAAAGGATGGAGGAAGCATAGAAAGGAACAGTGGAGTGGACTGGAAAGAAAAAGGGAAGTCATCATTCAGCACACACACAGCTTTCTATATTCCCCCACATGTTTGCCACAGAAAATGCATCATGGCTTCTGGGCATCAGACACACCCTATCGGGAATATTTTGAAGAAATTCATTCCCTGGGTAAAAAAGATAAACTTGTCAAGTGGAAGTAGCGCAACATGATGATGCAGGGTCTAGTTGCAAGAACTAAACATAATAAGGAAAACTGCTTATTGGGAGAAAATTATGTAGATGAAGATGTGGATACATCTTCCACACTTTCTAAAAGATGTAGATGAAGATCTGAGTGGTATCCACAGTTAGTAATTCAAATAATTCACTTTGCAATACATCACTCTTCAAGACTCTATGCCTTTTAGTGTGTGATTTGACAAGTAAATTCCCAAGCTGTTTGCTGTATAGGATGTTGCTAAAAAAAAAAAGTTCTCTCTTAGCTAATCCTTATAGCTTGTTTTTCATTAGTTAACCAGGATTAGAATATGTCATTCAAGTATACAATATAGAAAGCTACAGTAAAAGAAATCTAGAGTTGCCAGTTGCCACTGTCATTTTCTTATTTGATATTACAAAATACATGCCTCTCATTTTGGAACATCATGATCCAGATCATAATGATGATGCTGTAAGTCTATTACCTATTTTTCTTCCGCATAACTTATCTTTTCCAAGGGAACCCCAGAGGGGCCAGTGAGTTCAATCTGGGCTTACTCCAAAATTTGGGGCTTACTCCAAAATTAAGTGCACTCTAAGCACATTAAATCTAAGCTTCTTTGATAACTTGATTTAAATTCATGACTCAAATCACCTTGATTTAAATCAATCCACCCTGACCACCATTATTAAGATAGTCGCTAATCACCATTCCATAGAACTGAGCTGTTCTCTATAATTAACAAATTCTTGGACACACTGCAACAACTCAGAAAAGCTGGAGTTTATTTATAAGATAAAATACAGTTACAGATTCCAGCATCAAAATAAATTCTATACCATTCACATTCTGGAACTCAGTTCAGCAGCAAATACCACTGTCATTAATTCTGACCATTGGGTCTAATTATTAACCATGTACTTGTAAATTCTTGTGACTATGCATAACTTACAGGAGAGTGTGTTCACCCCATCGCTCATCAGCACACGGTAACGAGGTGGCCCATTTCCTGTGGCGATGGCTCGGATGTTCTAAAAGGAAAAACTTGAATTCTTAGCCCTGATCTGATTTTACAGGCATACATTAGAAACAACAAAGAGCTGACACCTGTTGGGGAGAGCTTACTCATAAAACAGAAAACTAAGATAGATGGCATTCAATTAAAGCCTCTCTCAGACTGACTAAAACATGCTTGCTCAGATTCATGCCAATGAGCCTTTCAGTACTGGTCTACACACCTACAAGGCTTCCACTTCTTCATGTCTGAACTGGATTGCAGACTCTTGAGGGAGGGTGTTGTCAGTATGGATGTGAACAGGTAACTGGTTACTCAGTAAGCGAGTCAAGGGCTGCTGTCAGCAGCTCAAACGGAGCTGGAAGTGGTGGGGTGGGAGGGGGAGGAGCCTGCCACTTCCAGCCCTGCACAAGGCTGCTGCTTCCACCCCTTGTGATGCCCAGATTGGGAGCTGACAGCCAAGAGCGGGGTTGGAAGTCTCAGCCCACAGTGCAGGGTCCTCTCCAGCTCACCCACTTCTGTCAAATCATTTAACTGGTTAAACTTAATGGTTGCCAGGTTAGGTACCTTGTCTTTATAAAACGGCACATACACTTACAAGTACATTAAGCTACAGGTCACAGGCGTAAGAGGACACTTGAAGGAATACTCACAATGACTTGGAGGACAGGTCTTAAATTATTCTCTCCCTGCATTATGGCCTGTAAAGGAAGATAGAGGATTTAATCCTTTTGATTGGAAATGATTTTCTTTAAACTTTGTGACCAGGGAGATCAGCAAATAAATAACTAGACTAATTATAATAAACTGCTCCCAAAATGGTAAATCAAACTTAGATAGTATGCCAGCAATGTGAACATCCTGAAAATGTCTGTTGATTGTAGAAGGAATCATATTGCTGATACAAGGAAAAGGGCAAGACTATGTGCTGAGAGAAGTGTTTCACCTCAGAAATCCCTGCACTTTATGGGAAGCAACAGGCCAAGTTGCTAGTTCATCATTTCTCACACAGTAGCCTGTTGAGCACTTTCAGGCAGTCTATGGAGTTGCTGAAAGTAGTTATACTTCCTACAGACTGTAACTTATTCAAGGACTTCAGAATTCCCAGAGAGTCCAACTACTTTTGTTTAAAGTCCATCTCGGCGCTTTCGATGTTTCTCTCTTTGTTGTATATTTCTCTGGTGTTTAGTTCAAGTGTGATCAAATTAGCAAGCACCAGAATTACCAGAGACAGAACCAGACTAGAAATAGTATCCAAAAGTTGGGAGCAGAATGCTTTGGGTCACAAAGAAGATTCAGTCCTAACGTGGTTAATTTATTATACTTCGCAGGGTTATTGCTGATTCTCTTTTGTTCATATTATTTGTACAATTGTCACTTTATAAGCCTCAAAAATAACAGAAGTAAAATTAGGGGTAGGCAGCAAGAATAAACAGCTCAGATACAGAAATGCAGGTTATAGCTAGCCTGCTACTCTACTACTTTAAGGAAGAGTTTGTGTTCATAGAAATCACAGAAGGGATTCTCAAACAGGGGATTAGGAACAGTGTGCCCTGTAAGATGAGCACTTGGGCAGCCGCTCTGGAGAAATCTGAATGCTACCCTGCTGATTAGCAGAATACCCATAGCTGATTAGCATGTGCTTTTACTGGTGGTGCATGTAAAAAAAATCATTCCACATGTGGATGGAAAAGATTTGAGGGAATATTGATAATGAGACTATTACAAGCTATCAACCTCCATCCCCAAGTCCCCACTGTGCCTCCAGCATTTGTAACAGCCTTTAATGCATCTCTCTGGCACACTCCAACATTACCCCTCTTGACCCCGGGGTGCTTTGGAGACAGCTAGGGGAAGGGGAGATTAGTCACAGTCTTCAGCAGCCTGCGCTACCCTGCCCTGCCCGCTCCACGGGGCCAACAGGACAGACTCCCCCAGTCCCCACCCCATGTGCACACCGGCCCGGGGACTGTCCCCCTAACCTCAGTGCATGGTACACCCCGCAACCTCACCCCGCCCCCGCCCATCCCAGGGCGCCCGCAACCTCACCCCGCCCCGCCCCGCCCATCCCAGGGGCGCCCGCAACCTCACCCCGCCCATCCCAGGGGCGCCCGCAACCTCACCCCGCCCATCCCAGGGCGCCCGCAACCTCACCCCGCCCCGCCCATCCCAGGGGCGCCCCGCAACCTCACCCCGCCCCGCCCATCCCAGGGGCGCCCCTGCAACCTCACCCCGCCCCCGCCCATCCCAGGGGCGCCCTGCAACCTCACCCCGCCCCGCCCATCCCAGGGGCGCCTGCAACCTCACCCCGCCCCGCCCATCCCAGGGGCGCCCTGCAACCTCACCCCGCCCCTGCCCATCCCAGGGGCCCCTGCAACCTCGCCCTGCCCCCCGCCCATCCCAGGGGCCCCGCAACCTCGCCCTGCCCCTGCCCATCCCAGGGGCGCCCTGCAACCTCACCCCGCCCCTGCCCATCCCAGGGGCGCCCGCAACCTCACCCCGCCCATCCCAGGGGCCCCTGCAACCTCACCCTGCCCCTGCCCATCCCAGGGGCACCCCTCCCCTCCTCCCAGCCTCCAGCCCGCCCGACCGCTCCTCTCCGGCCGCCCCGCGCACTGGACACCCCCCGACAACCCCGCCCGCCCCGTCCCCGCGCCCCGGGGCCCTCACCGCGATGGCCCCTTCGCTCAGGCGCGCGCTCATGCTGCGCAACTGGCTCCGGCTCCGCGCCCTGCCGCCAAATGCTCCCGCCGCAGCTCGCTCGGCCGCCGCGTCACCGCGCACGCTCCGCACGCACGTCAGCCGCGCGGCTCCCGCCATTGGCTGGCGCGCTCGCGTACGGCGGAAGGGAGCCGCCCGGGGCGCGGGCGCCGCCATTGGCAGCAGCTGCCTGAGGGAGCCCGGCCGGGAGCCTCGCGCCGCCCATGGAGCTGCCCGCGGAGGCCTGGCGGGCCCATGCTCGGGAGCGATGGGCCTCGTTGGCCCCGGCCCTGCGGGAGGCGCTGTGCGAGGCCGCGCCGCTGCGGGACACCTTCCGGCTCTGCGCGCCCCTGCTGCGGTGAGCGCCCCGCGCCGGCCCGGGGAGCAGCCGCCTCCTGCCCCCCGCGCCGGCCCGAGGAGCAGCCGCCTCCTGCGCCCCGCGCCGGCCCGGGAGCAGCCGCCTCCTGCCCCCGCGCCGGCCCGAGCAGCCGCCTCCTGCGCCCCGCGCCGGCCCGGGAGCAGCCGCCTCCTGCGCCCCGCGCCGGCCCGGAGCAGCCGCCTCCTGCGCCCCCGCGCCGGCCCGGGAGCAGCCGCCTCCTGCGCCCCCGCGCCGGCCCGGGAGCAGCCGCCTCCTGCCCCGCGCCGGCCCGGGAGCAGCCGCCTCCTGCGCCCCCGCGCCGGCCCGGGAGCAGCCGCCTCCTGCCCCCTCTCCCGCGCCGGCCCGGGGAGCAGCCGCCTCCGCCCGCCCCTGACCCGGCTCTTCTCCCCTGCCCCCCCCAGGCCGGCGGACGAGGCGTTGCTGCGGAGCCTGGCGGCCCAGGTCGGGGTCGGGAAGGACCCACGCGCCGCCCACTTCTACAAGCAGGAGGGGACCCAGCGCTTCCAGGGCCGGGACTACGCGGCTGCGGCCGGGCTCTACAGCAAGGTACCTGGCGGCTGCGGCTGCGCTGGGCAGGTTTGGCCACCAAGTGCTGTCACATGCAAACTTGTCAACACGTTTTCTGGCCCTCCCGTTGGCCACATTTCATGGCCACATGGCGAGCGAGCTCCCCTGCCACAGCTAGAGCAGAGCTGCCCGGGTCAGCATCCCACAGGGCGGTGTGGGAAGGCACAGCAGATCGCTGCAAATCTGAGTCCCTCCGCTGAATGGAGCAGCGTCCTGAGTAGCTCTGTGAGCTCTGCCTGCCCAGGCATGTCCAAGCAGCTCAGCTGTCTCTCCAGCCACTCTGCCAGCAGCTGTGCTCCTAGCAGGGCAGGATAGGGGCATTCCAGTTACTTGTTCTTTGTTCCCCAAACAGTGCATCCCGCTCAGCTGTCAGGTACATCCTGGGGCGCATGCCAGGTGAGGGACACATGTCTGAAGGGCAGCAGACATCACAAAACAGGGAGCAGAGCCATCAGGGCAGACATTGTGTGATATTTCTCAACAAAACAACAAAATTCATACTGGCTCTTTGTCAACAATAAAGGGAGGGGAAAGACAAAAGTCTCTCACAGGGATGGAAGTCTTTTATTGACAAAACTGAGTGTTTTTCCCATGACATTGTAGTGTAAACGTTCTCACTGTTTTGGCGACAAAAGGCAGCTTTTGGTGACAACGTGCCAGTGTAGACCAGGCCTTTAGCTGCAATGCCCAGGTGCTTGTGAATCCTGTGGCAAGTGTCTCCTGTTATGTGAAACTGGCAAGGAAGCAGCCCTCTGGGCAGCCCAAGGTAGGACTGTCCTGAGTTTTGTTCTGCTGCATGTTCAGTCTTCTCTGGTAAATAGATTTCTGTTACCACATGACTGTGTTCTATTCCCATCTCTGCTGTAAATTTGGGCAAGCCTAGTACTGCTCTTTGTTCAGTCTGGAAAGGTGCTAAGTGCACTCAACTCCCTGTGATTTTCACAGGGGCTGAGAAAGCTCTGCACTATACTGGATTGGGTCTAGTTTTATCTAGAATAAAAACATCTTCACAAGGGTGTTAAGGTTCAATGTATAGGCTTCTGTAATTGCCTTGTGATCCCTTGGATGGAAGACTGCCTAATAATCTAATCTGACCTCATACAGAACTCAGGCCTGGGAATTTCATCCTGTAATATCCTACATCAAATTCATTCTTTGTGGTTAAATTATAATGTGTCTTTAGAAAGGCATCAAATTTTGGTTTACAGATTTACATTGATGGAAAATCCACCATGTTCCTTAGGTAAATTGTTCCAGTGGTTGGTTGGCCTGTTAAAATTTTGCATTGCATTTCAAGTCTGAGTTCAGTACAGGAAAAAGCCTAATGAAATATCGTAATATAAGTACTTACAGACTGTGATTCAATCCTCTTTTAACAATAAGTCTTTTATAAGACAGGTTTTTCAGAGCATGAGTAATGTTTTAGCTCTTCATTGTAACAACATTTCTCTTTGAAGAGCACACATCAAAATCAGGAACAATGTTCCAGTAATTGTTTCACTAAAGTAATCTACAGAAATAATACTACCTCCCTGCTCCTCTGTATTCCCCTATTTATGCATCTGAGAATCACATAAGCTCTCCTGGCTGTTATAGCGTAGAGTAAAAATGGAAGAAGTCAAGATAAAATGACAGATTGGGAATGAAAATCTCTAATTCCCTTCCTACTCCTGACCACACGCACCTCATGTTCCAGAAATCAAGTTGTCCAGGGAACATATGCCAATCCTCCTTTCTCAATGTGGCCACTGCTCTTTTTTATCTTTGCAGGCAGTGTCCCACGTAGCACTTGATGGCCCAGAAATGTCATTGTGTTATGCCAATCGTTCTGCAGCTCTCTTTCACTTGGGACAGTTTGAGGTAAGTACTATATTTGACACACTCAGGGACAAAGCAGCAGCTATTCACTTTGAAAACTGGGTATAGAGAATCTGGTATTGGCAATGGAGTTTTGCAGTTATTCAACTGTATTTTATATTAGTGATATACAATCCTGTTTAATTGGTTAACTGGTTAACTCATTACACATCACATTTAATCAGTTACCGGGAGCAGGGGGTGCTGCGCCAGCCCACCCGTGCCGGATCAGCAGGGCTGGAGCAGCCTCTGCTGTTTAACCAGTAAGCATCACCTGTTAAAGATGATGCGTACTGGTTAACTTTTCACATTCCTATTTTATATGCCATTCCACAACTTCAAAAAAGTAGCATGCTGTGTGTTTCTGAAGGTGCCAGTGCTTCATAATCCCACTATGTTTCCCAAAAGGCAGCAGCAATAAACCTTGTCTAAGGTGTTAAAATAAAGGGCCACTAAATTGGAAAAGGCCATAACTCAGGTCTACTTCAATGGTAGACTACTGTTCAACATGGTGTGGTTTTGGTCCAAAATAGCTTAAGACGGCATTTGGGGAAGGCTGGAGTAGGGATTCTGAGGGGTGGAGAATTTAATCTGGTTTGTAATGCATTCCTGCTGCTGTTTTTGTAGTAGTTTTCATGGTATAGTTTTAATGGATGATAAGGGTGCCTAGGGCTTAGTGTGTGTCCTTTGCTCTATATACCGCAAACATAATATGAACATAACATAAGAACGGCCATATTTGGTCAGACCAAAGGTCCATCTAGCCCAGTAGCCTGTCTGCCGACAGTGGCCAGCACCAGGTGCCCCAGAGAGGGTGGACCGAAAACAATGATCAAGCGATTTGTCTCCTGCTATTCTTCTCCAGCCTCTGACAAACAGAGGCCAGGGACACCATTTCTATCCCCTGGCTAATAGCCTTTTATGGACCTAATCTCCATGAAATTATCTAGCTTCTCTTTAAACTCTGTTATAGTCCTAGCCTTCACAGCCGCCTCTGGCAAGGAGTTCCACAGGTTGACTGCACGCTGTGTGAAGAAGAACTTTCTTTTATTAGTTTTAAACCTGCTACCCATTAACTTCATTTGGTGTCCTCTAGTTCTTCTATTATGGGAACTAATAAATAACTTTTCTTTATTCGCCCTCTCCACACCACTCATGATTTTATATACCTCTATCATATCCCCCAGTCTCCTCTTTTCTAAACTGAAAAGTCCCAGTCGTTTTAACCTCTCTTCATATGGGACCCGTTCCAAACCCCTAATCATTTTAGTTGCCCTTTTCTGAACCCTTTCCAAGGCCAAAATATCTTTTTTGAGGGAGAGACCACATCTGTACACAGTATTCAAGATGTGGGCACCATAGTTTTATACAGGGCAGTAAGATATTCTGTATCTTATTTTCTATCCCTTTCTTAATAATTCCTAGCATCCTATTTGCCTTTTTGACCACAGCTGCACACTGTGTGAAGTTTTCAGGAAACTATCACGATAACTCCAAGATCTCTTTCCTGATTTGTCATAGCCAAATTAGCCCCCATCATACTGTACGTATAGTTGGGGTTATTTTTCCCGATGTGCATTACTTGAAATTTAATGTGGATAAATGTAATTTGCCATTTTGTTGCCCAATCACTCAGTTTGGTGAGATCTTTTTGGAGCCCCTCATAGTCTGCTTCTGTCTTGACTATCCTAAACAGTTTGGTATCATCTGCAAATTTTACCACCTCACTGCTTACCCCTTTCTCCAGATCATTTATGAATAAGTTGAACAGGATTGGTCCCAGGCCAGCTCCTTGGGGGACACCACTAGTTACCCCTCTCCATTCTGAAAATTTACCATTTATTCCTACCCTTTGTTTCCTGTCTTTTAACCAGTTCTCAATCCATGAAAGGACCTTCCCTCTTATCCCATGGCCATATAATTTACACAAGAGCCTTTGGTGAGGACCTTGTCAAAAGGCTTTCTGAAAATCTAAGTATACTATATCTACTGGATTCCCCTTGTCCATGTTTATTAACCCCTTCAAAGAACTCTAATAGATTAGTAAGACATGATTTCCCTTTACAGAAACCATGTTGACTTTTGTCCAATTATGTTCTTCTCGTGCCTCACAATTTTATTCTTTACTATTGTTTGACTAATTTGCCCGGTACTGAAGTTAGACTTACCTGTCTGTAATTGCCAGGATCGCCTCTAGAGCCCTTTTTAAATATTGGTGTCACGTTAGCTACCTTCCAGTCATTAGGTACAGAAGCTGATTTAAAGGATAGATTACAAACCACAGATAATAGTTCAGCAATTTCCCATTTGAGTTCTTTTAGAACCCTTGGATGAATGCCATCCGGTCCCGGAGATTTGTTGACATTAAGTTTTCTATTTGTTCCAAAACCTCCTCTAATGACACTTCAATCCGGGACAGTTCCTCAGATTCATCACCCACAAAGGGCGGTGCAGATTTGGGAATCTCCCTAACATCCTCAGCCGTGAAGACTGAAGCAAAGAAATCATTTGGTTTCTCCGCAATGGCTTTATCGTCCTTGATTGCTCCTTTTATATCTCGATCATCTAGGGGACCCACAGGTTTTTTAGCAGGCTTCCTGCTTCTAATGTACTTAAAAACATTTTGTTATTTCTTTTGAGTTTTTGGCTAGCTGTTCCTCAAAATCTTTTTTTGCTTTTCTTATTACATTTTTACACTTGATTTGACAGTGTTTATGTTCCTTTCTATTTATCGCACTAAGATTGGACTTCCACTTCTTAAAAGATGCCTTTTTGTCCCTCACTGCTTCTTTTACATGGTGGTTAAGCCACAGTGACTCTTTTTTAGGTCTCTTGCTATGTTTTTTAATTTGGGGTATACATTTAAGTTGGGCCTCTATTATGGTGTCTTTAAAAAGTTTCCATGCAGCTTGCAGGGACTTGGCTCTAGTCACTGTGCCTTTTAATTTCTGTTTAACTAACCTCCTCATTTTTGTGTAATTCCCCTTTTTGAAATTAAATGCCAGAGTGCTGGACTGGTGAGGTGTTTTTCCCACCACAGGAATGTTAAATGTTGTTATATTATGGTCACTATTCCCAAGCGGTCCTGTAATGGTTATCTCCTGGACCTGATCCTGCGCTCCACTCAGGACTAAATCAATAATTGCCTCTCCCCTTGTGGGTTCCTGTACCAGCTGCTCCAAGAAGCAGTCATTTAAGCCATTGAGAAATTTTATCTCTGCTTCTCTTCCTGAGGTGACGTGTATCCCGTCAATATGGGGATAATTAAAATCCCCCATTATTATAGAGTTCTTTATTTTGGTAGCCTCTCTAATCTCCCTCAGCATTTCAATGTCAGTATCGCTGTCCTGGTCAGGTGGTCGGTAATATATCCCTACTGCTAATTTCTTGTTAGTGGAGCATGGAATTACTATCCATAGCGATTCTATTGAACATGTTGATTCATTTAATATTTTTATTTCATTTTATTCTACATTATCTTTCACATACAGTGCCACTCCGCCACCCACACGGCCTGCTCTATCCTTCCGATATATTTTATATCCCGGTATGATTGTGTCCCACAGATTTTCCTCATTCCACCAGGTTTCAGTGATGCCTATTATGTCAATCTCCTCCTTTAATACGAGGTACTCTAGTTCACCCATCTTATTAGTCAGACTCCTAGCATGAAGAAAGCACAATGGCACAGTGGAATCCAAATAACTGTATTTCCTAACTCTAAACAACATGCAATGCTTAGTTACATTTATACACTGCTGCTCTGCATTCGGATGGTTTTTGGAACCTAGAAAAGAGGGAAAAAAAGTAAAGCTGGGGTGGGGACCACTGACCCACAGACAAATAATTTTGGGGGACACACACACATGAGCAAAAGAAACCTCACTGACCTGGCCCCCAAGTGAGGAGGAAAAAAACTCACCTCACTCCCCTTGAGCTCTAGCCCCATCAAGGGCTTGCCAGATTAACACTTCTGGGAGTCTGAGACTAGTAGATTTTGTAGCGCCCCCAAGGCTCTGGGGTGGGGACAAAAATGAGGGGTTCAGTGTGCAGGAGGGGGCTACCAAGGAACGAGTTAGGGGGTGCAAGGTCTGGGTGGTAGGTAGGATGCAGAAGTGGAATATGGGTGCAAGGTCTGGGCAGGAAGTAGAGTGCAGGAGGTGACTGGGGGGGTCTGAGCCAATGTGCCTTGTAACCTTTTCCATCCATGTGCATGTATGGATGTGCATCACCAGTAGAAATAAAACCTAGCTGTGGGCACTCTGCTAATCAGCTGGGCAGCATGTAAATCTCTCTGGAGCAACCGCACAAGCACCCAGTTTACAGGGAACACTGGTCTGTGTGAGAGGTGGGGGGTCTGGATGGGAGGTGGGGTGCAGGAGCCATCTGTGAGTAGGGGGGCAGGGTCTGGGGGGCAGGTTGCAGAAGTGGGATGGTGTTGCAGGGTCTGGATGGGAGGGGTTCATACCTGGTACAGCTCCGTGTGGCCCTGTGCTTGCAGGCACTGCACCCACTGGGAACGACAGGAGTGAAGTCTTCAAGCAAGCACAGGAACAGAGCTTCCCTTTGCTGCTGTCCAAGCTGCTTCCTCCCCCCTTGCCAAGTAGAGCCCATGGGCCATATGCAGCCCATGGCTTGCCTTTTGGACCAGGCTGCAGGGCTCATGGTCCATCCCCCCCACCAGCAGCAGGGTGATTCGGCACTAGTGCAGCAGCCATGCGGGTAGCACCAAGCCTCAGTGTCCCCTGCGTGGTTGAAGAGCCAGTGTGGCTTGACCACTGGCGGGTGGGGGGGAAGGATCCTTCAGCCTTGTGGGCCAGATCCAAGCAAGCCACAGGCCATAGGTTCCCATACTTGCAGTAGAAGCCTCAATCATTAAAGTTTTATTATTGAAATCCTGTGCACTAAACCTTGGGTGGATATTCTTGTGTTTATTTAAATCCAAATTAATATTAATTAAAAAACAAAGTTTAAATACCAGCACAAGTGACTGCGATCCAATACAGTTTTAAAATTGTGCTTCTAGCTGCAGGTGCCTTTCTGAATTTCTGGCAAGTGTCTGCACTTTCACTCTGTAGGATGTCTTCACTTTTAAAGTGACAGCCTTGTATAACCCTTTACTGTGATCCCTGGGTCAGTCGTGGACCAGAATCTGAGTCAGTGAATGCAGTTTTTAATCAGTGAAATGTGTGCAACCTCTGATGGGGCAGAAGAATAAAAATCTTTCAGGTATTTATCAGAGTCATTTAAAAGGCCTCTTACGTTGTTTTCCAGGATTGTCTAGAAGACATTAGCAGGGCTCAAGCCCAGGGCTATCCAGACAGACTGCAGCCTAAGATCTTGCTGCGGAAAACTGAATGTTTGCTGCTTCTGGGGAGATTACAGGAAGCAGCAGAGGCCATCAGTGAGTTAGAGAGTAAAATAGCTATGGATCAGAGTCTGACCAGTACCACATGCCAGACTCTCCTAAGAAAAATCAGTCAACTTAAAGTGAAAGCATGTGAGAAGGAGAGTAGCCCAGTGTCCGTGCCAGAAGCACTCAGCAAAACTCTAAAGGACTTGGAATTCTGGGAAGAGAATGGTAAAATTTCAAGTGCCTCCTCATCTGTGAGCTTGAACTTTGACTCTTGCCGAGGACGTCATCTGGTTGCCACCAAGGATATTCTGCCAGGAGAGAGCTTGGTGAAAGAAGAGGCCTTTGTCAGTGTGCTCATCCCAGGGAAGAGCCTGTTGCTCCAAGATGGTGCTGAAACTACATGGGATACTAGGGTCACTAATGAGGACCTCCACTGTCACCACTGCCTGAAGCAGCTCTTGGCATCAGTGCCCTGTAGGGGGTGTAGCTATGCCAAGTACTGCAGCAAGAAATGTGCACAGCTGGCATGGGAGCAGTATCACAGCATAGAGTGCCCATTAGGGGCACTGCTGCTCACACTAGGAGTCTTTTCACATGTTGCCTTAAGGACAGTTCTAGTGGCCGGATTTGCAGAGGTTATCAGCTCAATGAAGCGGTTTTATGAATGTGACAAGGAACATCACAATCCTGAAGTCAGAGGTAAGAGTATGGATGAGACACACAATTCCCAAGCTGGCATGGAGGGTGTCTCTGAGAAAGCAGTGCCTCTAATTCCTGGTTGTGAGGATAATGGACAGTACCGGGCTTCTTACCAAGCTATCTTCCACCTTTTGACTCATGCTGAGAAGCACAGCCCTGAACACAAGTTCCTTTGCATCCTGAGCATAGTAGCCATATGCAAGAAACTTCAGGAAGCCGGTGTGACCATTTTGAGTCAGGGGTCATGTGAGAGCCAGTCCAAATTGAAAGCACAAGGGAAGATGTCTGCTGAATTGTCTCTGGAGCTGAAGATCCTGGGAGAAGCAATGCTGAGGCATATGTTGCAGCTGCAATGTAATGCGCAAGCAGTGACTGTAATCCGGGAGTCAGGTCAGTGAGAAACTATACTCTTCTTTCTGTCTTCTTTGGATTGCCCTGTGGGAGGGATATAGCCAATGGATGAGCACCCTTAAAGAGCTCCTGCTGCATTCGGATAAACTTAGAGTAAGTATCTTATTGCCCCAAGAGCTCATAATCTCTGTTACAATGGAAACTTCCTTATTCTTTCCCAGTGATGGGTCCAACACAGCATCATAGAAATACAGGGCTGGAAGGGATCTCAAGAAATCAAGTCCAGCCCCCTGTGCTGTGTCAGGACCAAGTAAACCTAGATCATTTCTATCAGATGTTTTTCCAACCTATTTTTAAAAACTCACAATGATGAAGATGCCACAACCTCCTTTGGAAATTCATGCAAAAGCTTAATTATCATTATAGATAGAAATATTTTGCCTAATATTTAACCTAAATTTCCAGGACTACAAACTAAGCCCATTATTTCTTGTCCTGCCTTCAGTGAACTTGGAGAACAATTGATCACCGTCCTCTTGACATTAGCCCTTAATATATGTGAAGACTGTTTTCAACTCTCCACTCGGTCATTTTTCTCTAGACTAAACATGACCATTTTTAATCTTTCCTCATAAAAGGTTTTGAAAATGACTTGTCATTTTTAATACTCTCCTCTCAAATTTGTCCACATCTTTCCTAAACTGTGGCACCAAGAAATGGACACAGTAAGTCAGCAGAGGCCTCATCAGTGCCAAGTGGGACAGTTATCTCCTGTGTCTTGTACATAACACTCTTGTATAAACACCCTGGAACAGTGATGGGCAACCTGTGGCCCATCAGGGTTATGTGTGGCCTGCATGACATTTTGTTTACTGTTGCCCATGTAAGGTTGCCAGGTTGTGCTGTTTTTTCTCTGTGTATTTTCCTATGAGTATTACTAAAGTGACACATGCAAAGCAAGGGCAGGTGAAGTGAGGTTTGTGCTGACTGCACGCATCAGTGACTGGGAGAGCGGTGCATCCCCTCTGCATCCAGTCAAAGCACTGCTACAGTTCAGCGGGATACTCTGCAAATTCTAGGTATGCGAACACAGTTAGCAAAACTACCTATCCTGGGAGACAGTCTTGGTTACAAACGTCTTGCAGCCCGCTGAGATGGAAGGCTACTCACTAGCCTAAGTTGCCCATCACTATCTTTTTCCCTTCTGCATAATATTGTTGAATCATGTTCAATTTTGTGATCCATTATAACTCCCAGATCCTGTTCAACAATATTACCAACTAGCCAATTATCCCAATTTTTACAGTGCATTGGCTATTTCCTACGTGGCATACTTTTCACTTATCTTTATTGAATTTAATCTTGTTAATTCAGACCAATTCTCAATTTGTCAATGTTGTTTTGTATTGCAAGTCTGTCTTCTAAAGTACTTGCAACCCCTCCCAGCTTGTTGTCATCTGTAAATTTTATACCATACTCTCCGCTCCATTATAGTGATTAATAAATATATTGAATCCAAATCCAGGACTGACCCTTGCAGGACTCTGCTGGATATTCCCTTTTACTTTGACAGTGATCCATAGATAACTACTCTGAGTAGAGTCTTTTAACCAGTTGTGCACCCAACTTACAAGAGTTTCATCTAGACCGCATTTCCCTAGTTTGATAGATAATTTGTTTTGGAAGGATTAAACTTTTTCCACCAAATAATCAGTAAACATCAGATTCACTATACATACACAGAGGAAAAAAAAATGATTTAATCAAAAATGTAAAATAGACCATCTAAGAAAAATGCTGCTTGAGAACTAGTTTGATTTAAGGATATTTACTTTGTATATTTTCACACGGGTGTTGACAATTTGCTTTAACAGCTATAAAGCTTTAACTTCTTGAATCTGTGTCTACTGCCATTAAATGATTGTGTGAGTCCCCCATAATTTCTCACAACTGTGAAAATAGAAATAGAAAAAATTGCTCATTGCCCATAATTTTGCATACATGGAAACTTAAATTGATAAAAATTGGGTGAAATGCTATAGACACATCTGTTGACATATAAAAAGATAAATATCTAATTTTGCCAAGTATAATAGCACAGAGTAGAGCTTAGAGGCTCTGCTTCTCATTTAGATGCAGAGGTTTCGAAACTGTTAATTTTTAGTTTTTAAAAATATTTTGGCTAAACAGCAGCTAAACCAAATATTTAAACTTAGTATTTGTTTTTCAGTGCCACCATAAGCTGCTTTTGCTGCTGATGTTTTGTTTTGATTAGTTTCAATGCCTGGAATAAGGATAAAGTGGGTCACGGTCTGATTTCATGATGTATTTGGCCTCTTCTGTGTTGTGTGGTCTTTAGCGTCTGGAGACAGCGCTGTTGCAAACAGTGAGCAGGTGCGCCTGGCCACAGCCCTCTTCCCTGTCACCAGTCTCCTGAACCATTCCTGCGACCCTAATACAAGTGTGACTTTCAGTGGGACTGCTGCCACAGTCAGGGCATCACACCCAATCACAAGAGGGCAAGAGATTTTCCATTGCTATGGTAAGTAGCAGTCTCACTATTGCATTCTTTTTCAGGAACACATAGGGTACAGAAGTGACCTTTCACCTCTGTGCTCCCTGCAGGATCACACCCATGAGGATTGCATTTCTGAACATGTATCTGGAGTTTGTCTCCATTCTGTCCCCCCACACGTGTATTTATGCAGAACTCTGCATCAATAACATCTGCATGAGACCTCCTAGTCCTGCTGTTTGTCTTTTACAGTCACACTCAAACTGTGGGTCCCACTGCTTATATCCCTGACATAGAGGCACTGGGCCACATCAACCCCTTTTTCAGTCCCATTGATTTCACTGCAAGGCTTCACATGTGGGTGGGAAACCCAAATTGTAATGAAGTCACAGATGATGTATTCCCCCTCAACCTATGGCAGGGTGGGTGTCAGTCTGTAGTGGAGTACCCACTTCCCTGCTTTCATCATGTATTATCTCCTTGGCTCTTTCTCATCCTGTTTTAGGGCCGCACCATTGCAGAATGGGGGCTGCTGAGAGGCAGCGGCGGCTCCTTTGTCAGTATTTCTTTGAGTGTCAATGCCAGGCCTGCCTGGATGAGTTGGGAACTGATGTCACAGGCATAGCAGCCCCAAGGGAGAGATTCTGCTGTTCCAGCTGCCATGCACCAATGCAGGTAACTGTTTACTAGTCACCACTGGGTAAGTCTGAAGAGGCAGATCTGACTCCATTGCCCATGCTCTTGGGATTAGGCCAAAGTGAGGGATGGTCTGGTTCTCTTGTAACCCTTTTGGAAGAGTGACTTGTATATCTCCAGCCTGTCCAGAGGGAAAGGTTGCCACAGTCCAGGGGTCCCACTCAAGTACTGTTTTCTCCTCCACGCACACCCCATTCTCCAAATGTATGGAAACCCCCAATGATATTGTCTGCCCTGTGCCCTTGCTCTCAGTAATCCCTTCACAAAACGTGCTTCTCAAGAAAGGTTTATAAACTAAAACGATCCCTTCTAAGGGCCTAGGACAGGACTACTCAACACGTGGCCTGTGGGCCACATGTGGCCCACAGCCCATTTGTTTGCGGCCCGTGGGTGGGAGCCAGAACAAAAAAGTTGTCACTTGTCTTCTGTTGCTAGGTGTTTTAGTAGTTAAATTCCTGGACTGTCATTGCTCATTAAAAGTGCTGTCGTATGGGTGGAAATCAGGTAAATGTTGCATTTTATTAATATCAGAAGAACTGACTGAAATGGGGCCTGCGTGTTGTGTAGTCTTGCCTTAATCTTTGTATTCATGCCTGTCAGTGTAAAAGAAGCTGTTTGTATATATAATTGCATGTATGTGCAACCACACTTAAGTTGCGGCTTTCAGTATGTGTTGTGCGTATCATTGTGGCCCCTGAGGATTCGAAAGTTGAGTAGCCCTGCTCTAGGAGGATGTGTGCATTGTCCCAACCAAGCACAAGATCCTATGAACTTTGCCCTAACCCTCCACCACCCTCGCAGTGGTGGTCTTGTCTTTAGACTGTAAGCTCTTGAGGATAGAGATTCTGTTTCATCTATTATTGTAAAGCGCCCTGAACAGTCATGTTGCACAGCTGTTGAGCCATAAGTCTTCAAGAAAGAGGGAAGGAACATGTATTTTCTGTGAAGATTAATGAGGTGGCGGCTCAGGCTGGTACATTGCCAGAGCTACTACTTCAGCTTTTATCCAGAGCTCTGAAGAGATAACACCAGCACACTGGCAAGCTGCCTCCTTAAGTATGGCTGGAAAACAGTGTAATAGCGCTGTAATACACAATAAGAGCATGGAGACACATGACTCTTTGCTTTCTGTGTGCAAAAATAATTGTAAAGGTGGCTTGGTTTAGATAACTTAGTCCTGCCTTCAGTGCAGGTGACTGGACTAGAAGACCTCTTGAGGTCCTTACAGTTCTATGACTTCCACAGGGGGAAGATGTGCTCCGTTGTTCCAGTGGTGCTTGTATACTGTTGGTTGGCAGGGATTTCCTCCTACGCCAGTTGTGGGACCTTCAGTTGCAAGTTAGAACAGCGCTTGAACTTCTCAAAGACCACCAGCCTAGTAAGAGAGCCAGCCATCTGTCTTGAACTTTGTTCAGTTCATTACGCAAGTACAAGTAAACTTCATAGCGAGATCCTGGTCCCAGCCACCAGATGGCAGTTTGTCCCAATCATTTTAGGTACTGCTGATATGAAGCTGGAATCCATGGGAGCACAAGTGGTAGGCTGCTTATACTGCTGATCAGACTGGGAGGCTAAATCACACATTTGCTCCACTGGAATATGAGGTAATGTAGGGCAATGTTAAAGGTTCAGGTGCCAAGACTCTGTGTTTCAGAAGGCCCCCTGCTCCTGGTGACCCTGCATTAAGTTAGCATGGTGAACTAGCAAATTCTGCAAGAACAGCATATAAAGTCCAGGGCAAACTGTTCAAGGCTGGTGAGGGACTAGAACTGGACCTGATCTCACTTTACAAATCACAGCTAGCTAGCAACTGGTACCTGGAATGGATTTGTGTAGCACAGTGAAGTGCTTTTCTTCCTGGATTTGCAGATCAGGCTGTTGAGCTGCTGCTGAGGTGCCGGATGGATGCTGAAAACTTCCTGTCTGCAGAGCATTTGCTGGTGGGCGAGATTGAGGATCACCTGGCACAGGGTTATGCCATGCTTGGTAAGCTGTCTTCTGTCCCTCTGGCATCATTTTCATGTGACTGGCCTATTAATTCTACATTGGTAGAAGGAGATCCCCTGACTAGTGAGTTCCCTTTCTTTCATCCCCTCTCTTATTGTAGCCCACTAAGTTTGACACAGAAGAATCTTCTTAGGAATCATTTTAGTCCCAAGCTCTATTCCCAGCCAATAGGAAGAGGCTCTATGATCTTTGATGCCTCAGTTTCACACTCTGTGCAATGAGAATCACACCCCTCTGTTACCTCCCGGAAGGGCTGTGAGCGTTATTTGACACAGGTTATAAGTTCTTTCCATGGCAGAGACTAGAGAAAGGAGCTCTAATAATCGATTCTCTCTTTTGCCAGGAAAGTGGCAGGCAGCAGCTGGGCACCTGCGGCACAGCATTCAAATTGTGGAAGCTCACCATGGGCCATCCAGTGTGGAAATGGGTCATGAACTCTTCAAACTGGCACAGATCCTCTTTAATGGGTAAAGAGCCCCATTCCCACAATCTCACCCTTCATTTTACACCTCTTTCCTGCCTTAGCCCATGTGCTTCGTCTCTCTGAGATGGGGATGTGGCAGGAGGTCCTTGGCATCATTAGTCCCTTTGCAAGATGTCTCCAAGTTCTCCTGGATGTTTTGGCAAAGGGGAAGCATCTGCCTTTTAGCCAGGATGAGAGTGAGACGTGGAAATATTTGGATAAGTTTTAAAATGACAGCACCTCAGAGACTTTCTCTAGCCATTGGCCAGCAAATCCCATTACTCTTTTTGTAGACCCTCTATCAGTATTTCTGGTTTAACTGTTTCCCTCCCCTTCCCCCTTAAGAGTGTCAATCTGGTGATATGGCTGTTGATTCAAAGGTGAAGCATTCTGAGTTCCCCTAGCTTAAAGCAGAGGGCTTTTCCCTGGTGGTGATGGGATGTGGCAGGGGAGTCCTACCCCTCTGATCAAGGAAGTTGTCTGTCTCAGTGAAAGAAAAAAGAGGTGCGTGCCTCAGTTGTCCTGGCTGAGGTGACAAATGGGGGAAAGGATGAAGGCTGCTGAATGAATGGCTGCATCAGATGTGCTGAGTGAGTTTCTGCCCCCTAAATCTGTTTCACACTCCTACCCTCTGTACTTAGGTTTGCAGTGTCTGAAGCTCTGAGCACAATTCAAAGAGCAGAGGAGGTTTTGTCTGTGAACTGTGGCCCGCAGAGTGCCCAAGTCCAGGAACTGCAGGAAATGAGAGCCTGTCTGCTGGAGCTGCCCCGAAGCCTCCATCACAGGGTTGAGTGACTAAGAAAGGAAGCTGCCGTGCTGAGCTCTGCTCAGGAAGCAGAGCTCTGAGTGGCAGGGCAGCCATGCAAACAAGGCCTGGCCACAAGCTGGGTGAGCTTGGGGACGTCCCTGGGGAGCGAAGCTGGTCACTGGACATCAGTGTGCTACTGGCAGAAGGGCTGTCTCCTGGAGAGGAACGTTGCTGTAGGATTTCTTACCATGCCAGACATTGTGGTTCTTCCCTGGAGGGTTGACTATTGGCCCTCTGCATACTGCCTCCCCCCATGCCCACCCCTGTTGTTCACTTTCAAAAACAATAGTGGTGGGCCTGGGGCGGGAGCAGTGAAGTTCTTGCCTGCCGTTCAGCACACCTACTCCTCCTGCAAACATGAGACACTGGGCTGGAATGAGGCAGGCACGCCTTAAGAGCCACAAGATGAAGGGGGTGCGCTAGAGCCCAGGCCAGAACAGAGTGGACACACGGTGATGTTGGGGGAACTCTGGGAAACGGGTATAGAGGGATCAGAAGCGAACGTGACCAGGGCCCGTGTTACAAGGGAGAACACTGCAGCACTTCGAGATGTTAGTGGCAAAAGCTCTTTTATTGCAGCATGTAGGCAGAAGATTTGCAAGTTTGACCATACGACAGAGCAGAGAGCCAGCATCCCTCCCGGTTACCCAGCCTTTCTGGAGGACTCTAACATTGCAGGTTGCTGGCAAGGGAGCTAAGTGCTCCTAGGGTCTAGGACTTTGCCAATAAAGAGGAGGGTTCCCGTGGCGTCGTCCCGCAGCACAAAAAGGAAAGGTCTGTCCAGATGATAGTCAAGAGGGAAGGTCAGGCGAGCAGCATTCGGTACAGGGTTTGGTGTGGATCTTGCCCCATCTTCGTTTAGTTCCAGGACTGCCTTGTGTTGCACGTGAGAGAGCTTGGTGGATTTGGGAGAAATCTTGCTGAAGTCAGGTGATGTGAAGAGCGACTGGAGCCCTGTGGGAAAGGAGGAAGATTCCATTAGCATGGAAGAAGGGCCCCCTTGTGGGAGGGTAAGTAGAGAGTGCAGCAGATTGGGGCAGTGCTACTAGTGCTGCAGAAAGGAGTCGTCATAGAGCCCATTGGCTGAGCTCACTGGGGGATGGGAGCCTATGGGAGGTGGTAGGACCGGTTGCAGTTGTCAGGGAAGTCCATATATCGGACAGCAGGACCTGACTCATGACCAGTGGCTGCTTGTTCTCAGGGAGCTGGAGGAACAGCTCTGCCTACTCCTCTGAGCCCCAGCTGCCCGCAGAGGGCCATGCTGCGTACATACTCATCTCTTGCAGCGTGCTAGCAAGTGCCGCCTCAGAGCTCAGCGTCAGCCTGGGCATGCTCAGCACAGCGTGGATGGTCTTCAGCTCCTTGTCTATGTCATGGACAAACTCCGAGGTGAGACTCTCCTCAATCAGTGTCATGTTCTGGGTCACCTTCTGTGGCAGGAAGAACATAGCACTGACTCCGCCTGTCAGTGGCAGCTGGGCAATCTGGAATAAAAGACGAGGGGTTCTCTGAACACACCAGCAAAATCTCCCAGTGTCAGCTGTGGTTGCTGAACCTTGGCTGACCAGCCAGCCACCCCACCAAACCGGTTCTTCCTTCCCACCCTGCTTCCCTGCTCTACCATGAGTCTCCCTTGCCCTCCACAGCGCAGGCATCTGCCTTTAGCCCTGTTCCTCCTGCTGTGAAAGGGAATGCAAAAGGCAGCATCTTTGCTGTCAGAACCTGCACTGAATTGCAGTATAGCTAGTGGGATTCTCCGCTGGAGTGTCTACCCTTGTACTGATACTGTGCACAGCCCCCAGGGCTGGGTGTCTGACCCAGGCTCAGCCCTGCCTAGCTCTCTCCACCTTCCCAGCTAATTCAGGAGCATGTTGGAGAGTTCCCAGAAACAGGATGCTTATCAGAGGAGGGAGCTCTGTTGGGAAAGGGAATACGTGCCACAACCAGCTTCTACCAGAGCCTGCCTGAGACCTGTTGCTTTCCTCCTTGCCCCGCTGGGATGATGCTACAGACTGGAAAAGCCTTTTGTCCCACTTAAAGCCCTGTTTGCTTTGCAATGTGATCTTGGGCATATGGAGATCTGAGCAAGGGCAAAGCTCTTTATCCTGGTGTTATGGGAGTTGTGGGAGGGGCAGAACTCACCCTTCAGAGAGGGGAGCTAGTGAGTGAAGATGGCTCTTTCCCTAGTCTAAGGCAAGGTGATTTAGGACAGGGGCTAACTTCTTTCTTACTCAGTCCTTCGCCTGACCTTGCAGTTGAGTTCTGAATCAAAGCCATATCGCAATATGGCTTTGGGCTCCGACATCATGGGCACCTTCACGGATCTTTCTTCATCCAAGTGGAAGTCTTGCAGCGTAGTCTTTGTGGGGTCAAAATTGGTCCCCCACTGTCCTGTTTTTAAAAATAAGATAGGAATGTTCAGGAGTAATGGGAAAAGCTATTGCCCAGGTATGTAGCCAGTAGAATCATATATGAAATAGCTCCCCTTTAGGGAATTTGTCTGGGTAAGCAGAGGATGAGGGGTCAGAAAATCCATTACACCTTGCAACTTTGTCTTATTGTTACTGTTGGCTTTCTGGTCCCTTCCATGCTATCGGAGGTTTGACCAGTTTGGACTTGTCAGCTGACACATGCTGGTTGGGTGGAGGAGCGGCTGGAGAGAGCTGATATGTTGTTTATGTAATTATAAAACTATTTGATGTGCATAAATAAAAGTGGTACTGCTAGTCTCCACATACCCTTTGTTGTTTTGCTCATTGTCTTGAAATGTAAGCTGTCCAGGATAGGGACTGTCTGTGTCCCAGTGTTAGAGCACCCAGCACAATGTGGCCCTGAGCCTGACTAGGCCCGTAGCTTCTCTTGTAACATAAATACTTGACGTCTGGATTCCCTAAAACAGCTCCCCAGTATCTCCTGTTCATGGAGAGCTGTGCTGTGGCAAGCACAGTCTTTCTGAATTCTGGGTTAAACCTCCTTCTGTTGAACAGGATGCTCTGTCTTTCATCCTTACAGGCTTTCATTTTCCTCCTTCCCTGACCCCTTTTTGCAAGCAGGTCAAAACTCCTGTGACTCTTCCCCTGCGGAAGCTTTTCCATGGCCGTCAGCCCTACCTCCTTTACTAAACTCAGGGTAGAGCAGGGGTCGGAACCTTGGCCCGTGGCTCGTCAGGGCAAGCTGGTGCTTCCCTCCGCTCCTGTTGGCCAGGAACAGCAAACTGTGGCCAGTGGGAGCTGCGAGCAGCTGTGCCTGTGGATGCCTGCCAGCTGCAAACCCTGATGCACCATGTGCGGGCTGGAGCTTCCCACCCTTGCAGTCAAGAATCTATGCTCATGTGTTCGAAGAAGTTTCCTCCTGTCACTTAGTCTTTTTGCCTGCCTCTTCAATGTGCGCAGGCCAGAAGGAGACCTTCTCTCCCGCATTTTCTGGCACGCGGTAAGGAGGCCCATACACAGAAACACCATCAGCATCAGTAAACTTTTACCTTTCAAATAAGCTGCCCCAATGAGGAAGATGCTGATGCTGGTAGGTATCGCCTTCAGGAATTTGACCATTTGCCCCTTGGTCTGCTGTTGTACCCAGTTGTTGATGTCTTGAAGATCTGAGTTGGCATTGCCAGTCAGCACCTTGGGCCGTGCTCCATAGGACTTCTCCAGCTGGCTCACAAACCCTATTTTCATTCTTAGTTCTGAGGGGCAGAGAGACCATTACTGCAGCCTGCTCCTGCTATCAGAGACAAAATCTCAAGGCAGTGAGCAACCCATACCCTTCCCTGAAATGCTGACGGATGCGTAAGCCCTGCTTGTGTATTGCAACCCTGGGTATGTGCAGAAACCTAGAGCATCTGATTGAAGCTGGGTGGGGAATGGGCATATTTATCAAGTCTCATGGCCACATTCTGTGCTGTAGTCTGGCAAAACCTTCAACTAATGGGTAAAGAGGGGCGCCCCTGTAGCTGCCACTATGAGCCCTTTCCCTGTGCTACTTTGTGATTACTGTTTAGTGAGCAGTTTGGATCTTCCCCATGCCACCAGGTTGACTGGAGGAAGTGGGAGATTCTACTGTTCTTCTCAAGATGTCTAGAGCAAAGTGGAACATGGCATTTGTTCCTGACTCTGAGGGGGAGGGAGGGAAGCTGGCTTCCAAGCTGTGCTGGTCAGTGTTGTAAAGCAAAAGAGATAAGATATCTATGGGAGAGAGGAACCGCTGGAGTGAAACTTAGAGGAGATCCTGGGTCCCTTCTGTGCCAGCTGCTCTGTTGCCGAGTGCCCTGTTAGCACTTTTTCTAAGCTTTATTATGGGGATCCCCAACATTATTACTGCCTGGTGTGTTCAGCACAGAGCAAAAGCAGCTGCTCCAGCTCCAGACACAGTTTCGTCCTGTAACTGAAGCCGTCCATGACTGTTACCCATCCATTCTGCTCTACTGCCTGCTGCTCCGAGACTGACAAGATCGACTTAGGCAGGCTAAGAAAGACTTTTACTTCTCTCCACAACAATGCGGGTGGCACTTCTTAGGCCCTTTGCAGGTGCAGTGATGCTGGCCAGCAGCTCCTTGTAGGTGTTGTGGACCTCAGCCTTGTCAAGCAGGTCATAGAAGAGAGCACGAGAAATCAAGCCTTCTGTTCGCTCTCCAGCACCTGCCAACCATAAATAAAGAAGCATGAGGTCTGTAGCCATGCACCAATATGCGGGAGGAGGAGAAGCAGGAACTCACCTAGTGAAAGGCCAGAAAGTGCGGTAGCCACACTGAAGGGAGACAGTAACACATTGGCAGTAGGAGTCTTGCTTGATTGCTGGCGATACAGGTCATAGCCAAAGTTGGAGACTGCAGCTGCAAGTTTGTTTACAGGACTTTTGTAGAAGGGATCTTCCTCCTCAGCTGCCTCTGTGTTGCCTCCTTCAGGGATACTGGAGTCCTTGCAGGCACAAGACACACTTTAGAAATGCTATTTACCAGAGGGCATGAGCAGTAGTGACAGCCAGAGCGTTGGTCACTTTACAGCCTTTTCTCTGTGAGCTAGGGAAGTAGTGACCTTGTCTTAGAGTTGGGAGAATTGAGGGTTGCACAGTATAGGCAAAGCTGGGCTTAGAACCTAGTCCTTCCTGCTGTATCTGGTGGATCCACCCTGTTTTTACCTAGGCAGAACAGGACTTACTTTCCCATGGACGTGCCAATTAGAGTCCTCGGCTGTCCTTGGCAGCTCTGGAAGATGGTACTTAATGTTCCCATTTCGAAATTTAATTTTGGAAGTTTTATGCTCCAAGTTTCTCACTCTTCTCATCAAGTTTTGCCTTGCACTCACCTGCTCAATAGCCAAATCCTGAGCGCTGCTGGGCGTAGCTAGGAGCATGAGCCACAGGAGAACAACCAGAGTCTGCATGGTGGAAGCTAGAAGGGAAGAGCACAATAGAGCTAGATGTGCCGTAGTCAGTCTGCCTACTTCTTTGTCCCAGCTAGCTCCGTCCTGTCCACGTAGCAGGTGCTATATGTGCCCTTAGCATCTGTCTGCAGCAGGGCCTGGTGCTGCTTTTGAATAAAGACACTTGTGCAAGTGCAACAATTCACATTGGGTGAAATAAAAGCTTAGTTAAGTGGCTCCCACTGTTGGCCTGCACATACATACACCCTCTGCCCAGCCCCCAATTCATTCCTAGCCCCAGCCCTGCTCCCTGAGTAGCCATATCCTGGGAGGGTTACTGCCTGCAGGAGCATGTTACTACAGTACCATTCAGGAACACTGATGGGCTCCAAAAGGAGTTGGGGGAGCTCTTCCTCACCCTAATGCATACCAGGGGATAGCAGCTAAAGCAGAGGGAAAGTACAGGCCAGCTGGGCTCACTCGAGATTCCCAGTAGAACCCCCACACACGCCCCCAAGCTCCCTGGAGCCAGTAACCCTGTTCTTCAGAAATCCAGTGTTTAACCTGCGCGGGAGGATTCTGTACATGGCTGTCTGGCCCAACAGCTAGCGTTACCCACACTTGCTTCCTAGATAAATCAGAAATGTTGCCGGGATGCCATGTCCCTGAGGTCAGATGCCAAAGAGGTAGGGGTAAGGGAAAGCAGGGTTTGTATACGTTCCAGAAAGTAAAGGAAGGGCACTTGTATTTAACTAACCCCTGTGATCCAGTGCAGCCAGGAGAGCAGGAGCCTGCACATGTGTTTCAGATTAAATGCAGTTCTAAAGCAAACATGGCAGTTGCTTGAATTACAGACTCTTAAAGCCACGTCTCCACAATGGCGACAATTTAGGGACCAGCCTGTTCAGGCAGAGAATTCCCTCACAAGAGAAAGACAGCTTCCCTAGCCCCCTCATGGTGGGATACAGTGTGCCCCTACCGCACCCCGCCAAAAGATTCTTCTGTCACATTGTTTCTGCTTGGAGCAGACGTGAAACTGGCAATGCAGTCCAGTTTTACAAGACGCAGGGAGCCTCCCCACATCTGTGCACGCTTACTCAGGCATCATCCTCCAGCTAGGAGAGAAGTATTGTGGATTTCTTTCCAGGGCAGAAAATATACACTGAGTGGAGCTGCTGTGCTGGACCCAGGCACTGTTAGGTGGTGTGATGGTTGTGATTCAGGGGCTTCTTGTTCCTGGGAGAGCGAGCCTTATGGTGGGGATTTCTGAGCAGAGAGAGTCTGGCTGCATGTTGTCAGCAGGTGCCTGCTGCAAGCAGTTTCTTCACCTGGCTCTCCTATGTTTACTGTGGGAGGTTTGGCCTGGGCTAAGCATGAGATGTGGGTTTTCCATGAAGTGTGGCCTTTTCTCTGAAAAGAGGCTTTACATACCCTCTGCTCCCAACTGCGCTGTGTCCCTGGAAGCATGAGAAAGGAGGCTGCATTGCCAGATTTTATCATCTTTGCCGAGATTGCCACCATCCTCCCATTTCGGAGGCTTTGCCAAGAAGTGATTTCCGTTTTAGAGTGACAAAGCCCCGCTGAGCTTGAGTGGGTCTGAGCATCTGGATTCTATTTGTGCAGTTATGATGCGTGCAGCCAAAACTGCAGAGAGAAAAAGTTCTTGCGGAAGCAGAGCTGGGGTGCCTTCTAGAATGACTTCAAACCCTAGTGCTGTGTTTAACAAGAAAGGAGAAGAGCTGGAGCATGCAGTCTGTGATGTCAGACCCAGAAAGTGCCAGTTGGAAAACAAGCTAAGAAGATATTTCCAAAGCGTGAACTGTCCTACCCCTGGATCTCTTCAGCTGTGAAATAAAACACCATTTCCCCAGGCTAGAGCGTCAGGAGTCTCCTAACTACCCTCAAGCGCATGTGAGTGTGAGACCTTGCAGCTCCCACACTTACGAGGCCTGTTTCTTTCTGTTGGGGGATGTCTCAGAGCCCCTTACTGAGAAGGGTCCAGCTTGATTTTCTGCTAGACTCAGTTTCTATTGCAAAGAAAAGCATCACAAGTGCTACCTGATGCTGAATTGTAGCCCCCTGCTCATCCATGCTTGATCCTCAGAGAAGGACTCTGGGTCCCAAGCTCATTTCTGGCCCTCAGTCCCTCCAGGAGGAGCCCCAACAGCATCTGGCCCTCAAACCCTCCATGCGAGTTCCCCATTTTCAGCCTACTCCTGTTCCCCAGGTGGCTTTCTTTACTCCGCAGCCCACAGCATCAATCCCAGAGCCCAGGCTCATTCCTGTGCCCTTCCCATTGATCTGGGCATTCCCATTGCTACTAGCTGAGGGCCAGTGGGGCTGGAAGCAGGGTGAGTTGCTCCTTACCTTGGGCTCCTCTCAGCCAATACTGTCCTGTGTTACCACCCTGGATGAGAGTCTGGACAGCATGGAGTTTATAACAGCCACATCTGCTTTCTTTGCTGCCTGCCAGCAGACTGCCCCCAAGCCCAGCCTTCAGCAGGCTTCAGATTACACTTCCGAGGGAATTCTTAAAGTGATCTGTTCTCATTTTTTGATCCTGTGATTGTCACTGCCTTGTGCTGCCTTGAACCCTGCACTCGGTCCAGCTGCCAAAGCAAATGCCCCCGGCAGTGGTGAAAGCACAAGACTGAGAACTAGTTTCTCTGACTTCCATTTTCTGCTCTGCCACAAGCTCCTTATGTGACTTTGGGCAAGTCAGCTCCCAGCTCAGTGCTCTGACTTCCCCATCTGTACAGTGGGACTATTCTTTCCCTACCTCAGGAGATTATAAAGTGCTTGGTGGCTGCTGTATAGGAGCTGCAGTAGCATCATTAACTCATTAACCTTTAACTTAGAAAGACCCTTGAGCCAGCAGCAGGATCCAAATGCTGGCTTAAAGCAGCTAAGGAGAAAGGAGCCGGGAGTGGCTCTAGCCAAAATGCAGGCACAGTGTTAAGGAGGATTACCCAGTATGCTCAGTGCATGAGAGGGGCTGGGACTGTCTGGCTATCTGACCATTGCTGCAAGCTGCTTGTCTAGGGGAAATGCTGAAAGAGTAATGAGGGCAGCTGTGCCAAACCCCACGATTGGGATTGGCCTGGAATCTATCCCTGCTGGGCCGCAGGCCTTATTCTCTAGGCAATGAGAAGCATAAAACGAACTTACTCCTACATGCACTCATCCTCTTCAGGCCCTCGTCTCATGGGAAGAAGGGCTGACTTGGGATAACCACATAAACCGCAAGCCCCCATCTTTGCGAGCTGGAAAAGCAAATCATCCCATCTAGTTTCTTGTGTCTCGATGCTTCTTCGCTTCCCTGACCGCGGCCAAGCGAGAAAAGAGCAGTAGTAAGATGGACAGTGATGGCCTTCTGTGGAAACTGCTTCTGGACTTGGTCTGTGAGCAGAGATGGCTGGAAATAAGCTGGTCCCTGTGACCCCGGCTGCGTTCACCTGAGGCTGAGTGATGCTGGTCTTCGGAGATTAGCAATGGACATTTCCCTCCATTTCCTCTTAATGGATGTGTTTAGTACTCAAATCCCTTCATGAAAAGCTTTGGGCTGATTCGTCCACACAAGAAAGTTGCACCAGATTAACTACAGGTGTGATTTTAAACCAGGCACAGGCTGCCTGAGCACACTTCTTTTGCATTAGCTAAGCCAATTACTCCTTTTCTGTGTGGAGAGCTCTGGCAGTTTAGCTAAAGTTCTGAGTTTAAACAAATGTCATTAAACCAGGGCAAACCCACGTGGACACTGAGTCAGCATATGCTTTCTGAACCTCATTAGGCCTTAAGTCGTGCACATTTTGCCTGCTTGATGTTCCTAGGGCTTTGCTAGAGTGAAGAAATTCAGTAGCATTTCAAGTATGAAAGTTATCCAGAAATATTACATTATTGATGGCTTCACCCTCTGGGCAATTGTTCTCAGGATAGAGGCTCTGTACCTACATGGGGGAAGAGATTTGAAAATAGAGGGCTCTTCAGTCTAGCATAAAAAGTTATAGCAAGATCCAATGGCTGGAAGTTGAAGCTTGACAAATTCAGACTGGAAATAAGTGTACATGGGAAATTCTCCATCACTGGAAATGTTTAAATCAAGATGGGAGTTTTTTAAGACCTATAGTTCCAACAGGAATTAATTCTAGGAAATCCTATGGCCTGTCTCATACCTTTGAGACTAGAATACCACAGTTATCCCTTCTGGCCTGACAATTATGATTGAGCTTTGCTTTACCAGAATCAGTTCAAGGGTTATTTCCAAGATGCGTGAATTTTAGGAAGCCAGGGCATTATACTGTGGTGAGATGGCATGAGCCTGACTGTTAATAACACTTTGCTTTTCTATACCACTCCTCTAGAGCCTCTAAAGACTGCACCAAATCTCATGAATTAATGTTGAAACATTATTTGCTGAATATAAAAATTTCATTGTGCCGTATACATAGCCCAGCAGGAGCTAGGCACTGCCTCATGGAACAAGGTGAAGAAAAGCAGGCGGGAACTGGCAGAGTGAAAGGGAGTAGGCAGAAATAAGAACTGAGGCCAGGTCTACACGAGGGCAGGGCCGGCTCGAGCTATTGCTGCGCCCCGGGCAGCGGGCACGCGACGCAGGCACGGCTCTGCCCCCGGGCGCATGGCATATGCGCGGCCCCGCCTCCCAGCGTGCAGCGCACCTTACAGCTGTGATTGGGTGCACAGCGCCTGATTGCAGCTCTAAGGGGCACCGCGCGGCCCCCGGCCCTGGGTGCGCAGCGCCTGATGGCAGCTCTAAGGGGCGCCACATGGCCAGGCACGTGGTGCCCCATACAGCTGCCATCAGGCGCCCCCCATAGGTTGGCGCCCCAGGCAGCTGCCCGGCTAGCCACCCCCTTAATCCGGCCCTGCACGAGGGGACAATGCTGAACTAAGATACACAACTCCAGCTACATGAATAGCATAGCTGGAGTTGATGTACCTTAGTTTGAATTTCTGCAACATCTCCACTGCCAGTGGTTGATGGGAGATACTTTCCCATTGACTTCCCCTACTGTTCGCGACCAAGCGGAGTACCGGAGTTGACCGGCATGCAATCAGCAGTCAATTCAGTGAGTCCTTGGTAGACCCACTCAATCAATCCCTGGGAGATTGATCTCCACAGCGTTGATCTCTGTATAAGTGGAGACAAGGCCTGAGTTGTTCAGGGCGTTGAAGAGGAAGAAGACTTTGTGTTCTGCACAAGGGGAGCTGGAAGGCAGTGGTGTGGAAGATCACTTTAGCTCAGTATTTTGAATAGAATGGAATGCAGGAAGGTGCGAATCAAGGAGGTTTCAGTAGCTAAGGCTTGAATTACTAAAGCATGGACCAGCATCTCTAAGGCAATAATTATGAGAGCAAAGCAATCTGAAAAGTTTCCTGAGGGCCCTGCCAGTAGAGTTGGATTCCTGCTGGTTTACTTGTTTATTAGACAGTAATTGCACCCTTTTCTTGACCAGTGAATGTCACTCCATGGGTCAGAGGGATGGGAATTATTCTTAGCTGGTCTCCCCTTAGACTTGAAGTCTGTAAACCATGTGTGGAGCCCATTGGTAATTGCAGGTTTGAGCCAGTTGCTTTCTTTGAAAATGTTTCTTGTGTCTCTGAAGTTTGTGGTGAGTGAGTCAATTCCCCTTCCTGCAACCCCAGCCGAAAGTGCAGGCCAGTCAGTGAAGGAGATGCCAGCAGGCAGCGTGCTCTCTGGCTGCGGCCTGGGAAGATCTGCTCAGGAACTGGGAAGCTGTTTGGAAGGTGACTCTGGTTCTTCAGCTACTGCCATGCAAAACCAACACTGCGGAGCAGGGCCAGCCCAGCCATGTAGGTGAAGTGGGCAGTCACCTAGCTAGGACACCAGTCTTTAAGAGGTACCACATTAGAAGTGAATTTTTCCTCTGTTTAAAAATGATACATTCTCTCTCATAAGCACAAGTATCAAATATTGTACTTGTCAAACAGTGCATTGTTGCTGTTATAGTATTTATTTCACATTGTGAAGCACGGCCATGTATGTCAGTACTGTTAAAACGTGTCTCAGCTTCCAAAGAGCACTGCCTGGGTTTGCTGCCTGGGGGTGGGGTATGGTGGATCAGTTGGTCTCTGGAGCCCAGTGCTGGCCAGTAACACAGTTGAGTCAGTGTTGCTCACTGCTTAGTGAAGGCTGATTAGCGACATACAACAGCTGTTCTGCCATGTTACAAGCCATGATCCTGAAGACCCTGTGCCCACAAAGAATTTGTTTTGTGTTGGACTTGAAAAATTTGGTAAGAGTTTTTAACTAGATTATAAAAGGAGAATCACAAGTAATTGTAAGATTGTGAATTTATTGTAGGCTATTACTGTTAAAGTAATAGTAAAGCCCTGGGCAGTTTACCCTACAATCCTAACACAATTATACTGTAATGAAAAGTAGAAAACACCAATAAAAATATTTATTTTTATTTTTACATTGCACATTTTGAATGCCAAGTAAATTAAGGTAAAGTTTCTTTCTAGGCTTCTCACTTTCCTCTATCTTGAATAGGGGGAGTGTGCCAAAAACCTTTGGGCCAGCCTGCCACTGAGGCTATGTCTACGCTACAGGGTTTTTCCCAAAAACCCGCGTAGCGTCCACACCTCAAGAGCGTTTTTGGGCAAGAAAGTCTACTGTCAATTGACAGAACAGAGGGCTTTTTGCAGTGTAGGTATACCTCCTTCTACGAGGCATAACTCCTTTTTGCTCAAGAGTTCTTGTGTGCAAAAAGAGCCTGTCACAAAAAGCACAGTTGCTCTGATGGCCATTCTGTGAATGCCAATCAGAACTTTCTTGCACAAAAGTGTCCATGCAGTGTAGACGCTCTCTTGTGCAAAAGCACATCACTTTTGCAATGAGCTTTTGAAGTGTGGACACGCTTTTGCGGAAAAGGCTTTTGTGGAAGATCTCTTCTGCAAAAAGCTTCTTGCGCAAAAACCCTGCAGTGTAGACAAAGCCTAAGGTATGTCTATCTGGTGTCTGTGTGCAGAAACTTAGGCTAACACGGCTCGTGGGATGCTGAAGATAGCTGTGTAGATCTAGATCACTAGAACTGGAAGAGATCTCAAGAAGCCATCAACTCCAGTCCCCTGCCCTCATGGCAGGACCAAGCACCATCTAGATCATCCCTGACAGATGTTTGTCTAACCAGCTCTTAAAAATCTCCAATGACAGCAATTTATTCCAGTGTTTAACCACCCTGACGGGCAGGAAGTTTTTCCTAGTGTCCAGCCTAAATCTCCCTTGCTGCAATTTAAGCCCATTGCTTCTTATCCTGTCATCAGAGGCCAAGGAAAATAGTTTTTTCTCCCTCTTCCTTGTAACAACCTTTTAGGTACTTGAAAGCTGCTATAGTATCCCCTCTGTCTTCTCTTTTCCAAACTAAACAAACCCAGCTTTTTCAATCTTCTCTCATAGGTCATGGTTTTCAGACCTTTAATAATAATTGTTGCTCTTCTCTGGACCTTCTCCAATTTCTCCACATCTTTCCTGAAATGTGGTACCCAGAACTGGACACAATACTCCAGTTGAGGCCTAATCAGCGCAGAGTAGAGCAGAAGAATGACTTCTCGTGTCTTGTTCACAACACTCCCGCTAATACATCCCAGAATCATGTTTGCTTTCTTTACAGCAGTGTCACACTATTGACTCATATTTAGTTTGTGATCCATTATGACCCCTACATCCCTTTGGCAGTACTCCTTCCTAGATTGTCATTTCCTATGTTGTATATATGCAACTAATTTTTCCTTCTTAAGTGGAGTACTTAGCATTTGTCCTTGTTGAATTTCATCCTATTTACTTCAGACCATTTCTCCAGTTTAATTAGATCATTTTGAATTATAATCCTCTCTTCCAAAGCATTTCCAACCCCTCCCAGCTTGGCAACATCCACAAACTTTATAAGCTAGTTATCTATGCCATTATCTAAACCGTTGATGAAGATATTGCACAGAACTGGCCACAAAACTGATCCCTGCAGAACCCCATTTGTTATGCCCTTCCAGTATGACTGTGAACCATTAATAGCTACTCTCTGGGAATAGTTTTCCAATCGTTTATGCACCCACCTTATAGTAACTCTGTCTAGGTTGTATTTCCCTGGTTTATTTATTAGGAGGTCATGCAAGATTGTATCAAATGTTTTACTGAAGTCTTAGTATACCACATCTACTGCCTCTCCCTTATCCACACCGCTTGTTATCCTATCAAAGAATGCTATCAGGTTGATTTGACATGATTAGTGCTTTACAAATCCATGCTCACTATTACTTATCACCTTATTATCGTCCAAATGTTTGCAAATGGATTCTTTAATTATTTGCTCCAGTGTCTTTCCTGGCCTAAAAGTTAAGGTGACTGGTCTGTAGTTTCCTAGGTCTGTAGTTCCCTTTGTATAGATGGGCATTATATTTGCCCTTTTCCAGTCTTCTGAAATCTTTCATCTTCCAAGACTTTTCACAGATGATAGCTAATGGCTCAGATATCTCCACAATTGGCTCCTTGAGTATTCTAGGATGCATTTCAACAGACCCTGGTGACTTGAAGACATCTAAGTTTTCTAAGTAATTTTAACTTGTTCTTTCCCTATTTTAACTTCTGAACCTACCTTATTTTTTCCTGCATTTATGTAGAGTACATAAGAACGGCCATACTGGGTCAGATCAAAAGTCCATCTAGCCCAGTGTCCTGTCTGCCAACTGTGGCCAATACCAGATGCCCCAGAGGGAGGGAACAGAACAGGTAATCATCATGTGATCCCTCCCCTGTCATCCATTTCCAGACAAAGAGAGGCTAGGGACACCCTTCCTACCCATCCTGGCTAATAGCTATTGATGGACCTAACCTCCATGAATCTATCTAGCTGGTTTTTGAACCCAGTTAAAGTCCTAGTCTTCACCACATCCTCTATCATGGAGTTCCACATGTTGACTATGCACTGAGGGAAGAAAAACTTCCTTTTGTTTGTTTCAAACCGGCTGCCTATTAATTTCATTTGGTGACCTCTAGTTCTTATACAGTGGGAATAAGTAAATAACTTTTCCTTATTTGCTTTTTCCACACCAGTCATGATTTTATAGACTATCATATCTAAAGAGCTCTATCATATCCCCCCTTAGTCTCCTTTTTTCGAAGCTGAAAAGTCCAAGTCTTTTTAATCTCTCTTTAATATGGGACCCGTTCCAAACCCCTAATCATTTTTGTTGCCCTTTTCTGAACCTTTTCCAATGCCCATATATCTTTTTTGAGATGAGGCAACCACATCTGTATGCAGTATTCAAGATGTGGGCGTACCATGGTTGTATATAGAGACAATAAGATATTCTCTGTCTTATTCTCTATCCCTTTTAAATGATTCCTAACATTCTATTTGCTTTTTTGACAACTGCTACACACTGAGTGGATGCTTTCAGAGAACGATCCACAATGACTCCACAATCTCTCTCTTGAGTAGTTGTAGCTAAATTAGTCCCCATCATATTGTATGTATAGTTGGGGTTATTTTTTCCAATGTACATTACTTTACATTTATCAACATTAAATTTCATTTGCCATTTTGTTGCCCAATCACTTAGTTTGGTGAGATCTTTTTGAAGCTCTTCACAGTCTGCTTTGGTCTTAACTCTCTTGATACTACACTCTGCTTTGGTATCGTCTGCAAATGTTGCCACCTCACTGTTTACCCTTTTCTCTACATCATTTATAAATAGGTTAAACAGGATTGGTCCCAGGACAGACCCTTGAGGGGCCCCACTAGTTACTCTCTCTACTCTGAAAACTGACCATTTATTCCTACCCTTTGTTTCCTGTCTTTTAGCCAGTTATCAATCCATGAAAGGACCTTCCCTCTTATCCCATGGCAACTTACTTTACTTAAGAGCCTTTGGTGAGGGACCTTATCAAAGGCTTTCTGGAAATCTAAGTACACTGTATTTGCTATGCTTGACATCCGCTCACCACCAACCTTGCTGGTGAAACGGACACAAAAAGTTATGGAGCACCTCTGCCATTTCCACATTTTCTTGGGCTCTGAAGGCTAGGGGAGGATGCTACAGGGGAAACTTCCTAACCCCATAGTGTTCAGCTGAGACCCTGTGGCCTCTGACTGGATCTCCCCTCCCTTTATATCCACCCACAAGAATGGATTCCCTGGCCCCATTCAGCTGAGATTTGCAAAGAGGACCAGGCAATGTCCTTTTAGTGCCGTGGTATCCAACCAGTTCTGAAGCAGTTGCCACTATGGTGTTGCAATAGCGAACTAGCCATGCTCAGCCGGCCAAATAGCCACATGTAGCTAGTGGCTAGCGTGTTGGACGCTACGGTTTTAGTGATGCCATGTTTACTAGCTGTTAATCTCATCGGCTACCTCCAGACTGCATCCCTCTGTTGGCAGAGGGATGCAAATCAAGCACTTGGAAAGTGCAAATGAGCCTGGGATTTAAATATCCTGGGCTTAATTTGCATACTCACATTCGGGCGCTGTGCCGATCACGCGCCCTTTCGAAAGTGAAAGTAAAGTCTAGCCGCGGCTCTGCTGACAGCAGGCAGCTTTTTCGGCAGATCCTGTACTCCTCAAAAAATGAGGATCCCGTGATCGGCACAGTGCCCGAACGTGAGTATGCAAATTAAGCCCGGGATTTCATTTGCACTTTTGAAGTGCCTAATCCACATCCCTCTCTCGGCAGAGGCGTGTAGTTTAGACACACCCACCGTGTGGCTCCTCCTTCTAGTGGTATGAGCGGCAGTAGGGAGAAGGTGAGACCCTCTAGGGCCTTCAATCAAGCACTCCCCTCCCCCCATTCTTTGCAGTTACTCAGCTTGTTTGCCCTATTCTGCCTCTTTCCCGTCTCTGCAGGGACACTCTCAAGTGACAACTCAGCCAAACTCCCTCTCTTTCGCTCTTTATTATTCTGCCAACATAAAAATCACTAAAAAACATTTTACAAAAAAGATGCCTCCCAAATCATAGGTGAAGGGCTGGTGCTAGGGACAGAAACGAACCCCCACACACACACATACACACCCCCTCTCAAACCCAGTAACCAGGGAAACGGGCAGGACTGTTCTAGGCAGAACCTTTATCCGAAACAGCAGCTGAGACTCGCAGCCCAAGCAGGGACGGCGACTGATGCTGAGCCCCTGGGTGGAGCTGCTGTGTGTCTAGGTGGCAAGCAAGTCCCACTGGCTGGTGAATGTCCTGACCAAAGAATGTGCAGGAGGGGCGCAGGGACGAGCAGCTTTGACACCTCTTGCCTTTTCCCAGTTGCCCGGGGTCAGAAGCAAATGAGCATTCAAGGCAACAAGGGGCCCAGAACTGCTGCTCAAGCGTGGTGCAGAGGGACTCTAGCGAGAGCCCTGTCAGAGGGGCCCTCTGGGGCAGGAGGGCTTCTGATGGCTGCCTAGCCAGGAGAGAGAGACCCTGCTGGAGGCCCCCAGGTGCAGTCCCAGGACCCCGAGGCACTGCTCCTTCCTTATTTGGGGATACCATTTTTTATGCCATTTTTCAAGTCAGGTGAGTCCTGTGGCTCCTTTCTCTGTGGGGCAGCGTTGGGGTTGGGGTTCCGGATGCTGCCCACAAAGAGCGGGATGCCTGTTGTCTCCTCAAAAATGATGAAGAGAAAGGGTTGGTTGAGGCTGAAAGTGGAGAGTGAACGAGACATCATGACGCTGGTGGCCGCTGATGCCTCCACACCATCTTCTGCGAGCTCCAGGGTGGACTGGTGCTGGATGCTGGATACAAAGAGAGGCTCATCCGTGATCTTTTGCAGGTCCGGGGCTGAAAACAACTCCCCCAGGCCTAAAGAGAAAACAAAGGGGGTCAAAGAGAGGCCTGTCTCCGCGCTAGTCCAGCACTATGGCATGCCACTGGCTCAGACACTCCTTTTATCCCTAGAGCAGCTACCACAGCCATTACTGCTGTCTCTGAACACAGCAGCGGGGCCTGGGCAGTGCCCCACAGCCGCTCCCCAGCTCGGGAGTGGGCACAGTGGACTCTGGCCACGTTTACCGTCCCTCCCTGAGGGAGAGCGGCGAGTGCCAAAGAGCCGCAGCTTTCACGTGGCCTGGCCCGCTGCCCTGGGGCTTTAGTCTGCTGCCCCCGCACCTTGCACACCAAATCATCTGAAACCGGGACGGCCCTGGCGGGATTCATTAAGTGGCTTTTGAAAGGGGCTTGGGCAGAGGAGGCCTTGTGGGGCATGTCAGTTCCCGCTGTGCTGGAAACGCTGTGTCTAGGAGGAAGGTTCTGCTGCGTTTCCTAAACACGTTCAGGCTCCGGTCTTGCCTGCGCTCGCCTGGAAGGGCCGAGCCAGGAGCCTCTTAGCGGAGACTGTTTCGCCCTTAGCTCTCACATACTTTGTTCTGGCCTTTGTGATCTGCATTGTCTTAGCCACTCACAGCCCAAGGTCAAGGGAAGACAAACTGAAGTCACAGGCAGGGGAGAGGTGCTCCTGGCTGAGTTTGAAAGTGTGAGCTGAAGAAGGAGGAGGAGGGAGGGGAGACAGCTAGAGGAACTGCTGTGCGGAAGGGCACATTTTTGTGGGGTGGGCAGAGAGAACAGCAGAGGGTGAAGAGGAAGAGCTACAAGGCCTTTGCAGTTGCCTTATGCAGGACGTTACCTAGTCGGCTGAGGACTTGGTTGAGTTCCAGCTGGTAGCTGACATGCAGCTTGGGCATCTTTACCATGGTGGGCTTCTCCTTGGGGAAGCGGCTGTTCAGCTTGTCATGGGTGAGGTTCGACAGTACATGGGAAATGTTCCATTTAAACTGGTTTGGGACAATGGCCACGAAACTCATGTTGCCCTTAAAGGGAAACCTGGCTACCTGGAAACAAACCAATCAGAAGAACTGGTAGAACAGGAAAGAGCCAAGCACAGCTAGGAGGGCCAGAAAGCCAGACTTCCCTCGCTGATTGGTCAATAGAACAATTAGCCAGGGGCAGCATGGCGGGAGTGGAGTGGCTGCTTAGCCCAGGGAGACAGACCATGCTAATGTTCTGATCCAGTATTTATCCAGGTGGCCAAAGGTGTGAGAAACACAGAGGCCCCCCCCAGGAAATTGAACTGCATATACACGGCAGTTGCCTGGTCTGAAGGGATCCGTCCACTTCCCAAGGGAGAATTCAATCTCCATATTCCTTCATTTCTCTCAGCCTTCGCCCAAAAGGTCCATTCAGTGCCCTCTAGTCCACTGTCCCATGAATTTGCGGCAAGGATTTTACTGCCTTTCAGGCACAGGCTGTTTGAAAAGCACGTCTCTGGCCGGAGTGTGGGAACAGGCATCAGCCATCTCTGCTCAGAGAAGGTGGGGGCGCTGCGATACCAGGGATATTCCTGTAGCTGCCCCGCAGCATGCCAGACACAAGCTTACCTGCACCTCCAGGGGATCTAGAGTAAACCAGCTCAGGGAATATTTCTGAGCCTTCATCATCTCAACTGGAACCATGAACTGGTCATCGAGGTGGAATACATCTGGCCCCGTCTGGCTGGGGTCAAACTTATCCCTCCAAAATCCTGCCCAAACACAGAAATGTATAATTCATCAAACCCAATGTTGCATGAAAAACAAAGGAGCAGGGAGACAAGGGCCCTAGCTGGCAGCGTTTTGACTGCAGGATGCCTCTGTCCCTGGGAGAGGCTGCGTGGGGCAGCACAATGAGCCAGCGCCTAACAGCAGCCCCTGTCTGTGCCTCCATGGGCAAGAAGACTGAGGGGTTGTGAGGAGGAAGCAGAGAACGTCACCATGTCCAAGGTAAAATCAGCGGTGGAGAAGCAGCGAGACAGCTGTCGCCCCCAGGAATGCAGAAAGAGAGGAGGTGCTAGTGCGAGGAGTCCTGTGGGCACAGAGGTATTCCGCCCCCAGAGCGTTCAAGGAAGACCAGGCTAAGGTTGGGCTGAGCTGGAAGCTGGCCAGGACTCAGCAGGAGCACCCTGCTGGGGACCTAGTGAAGTCTGTGTGATCTGGCTAAGAGCAGGATGCTGTGCTGCCCCGCAGGGACCAGGACCAGCAAGGCAACAGGGAGGCTGTGGGTTAGTGCTTGCTGCTGGCTGCAGCATAAGAGAAAATCAGGAGGCTGCCCTGTAACGAGACTGTGCAAGGGGAGCTGCATACGGGGGGGGGAAGGAAAGATCTAGCAAAATGGGGACGAAACAAGGAGATCCCACCTGGGTCTATGCAGCTACGTCACCGGGGAAAGGACCCGGAAGCCCGGCCCTTCCCCACACCAGCCAGGGCACTGGGGGTGCACTGAAGCTCACCGTGGAAGTGGACAGCATTGAGCAGGAGCACCACAATGCTCTCCGGGAGCTGAGCCAGGAAGGCGGATACCTGCCCTTTGGTCGCCTTCTTGACCCACTCGTTTATGGCTGTGAGGTCATTCGCGCTGTCCCCAGACAGGGTCACCGGCTTGGCCCCGTAGAATTGCTCTGAGCTCTCCAAGAATTTCTCTTTGACCTCAAGCCCTGCAAGAAAGGAGCTTGACATGAGGCCATCTGGCCTGGGTGACGCTCGCTCAGCATGGCTGGCCTGAGGTGCTCCCCAGAGAGCAGGGGCATCCCCAGAAACCAAACAGGAGTCACTGGTCTGTTGGCACAGCTGCTTCGGTCTCTGTGTGGGTGCCCCAGAGCCCCAGCCCCAGAGGAATTCCCCCTCCCTGGCTCACCTTTCTGCAGATAGATGCGTGAAGCCACACTGAGCAGGGAGTCTGTGAGCTGCCTGCGAATGCTACTCAGCAGGTGGTGGAGACAGGGCACAGACTCCAGGTGCAGTGTCTCCAGCAGGCGTTTCTCCGTCTGGTTTGCTGCTCCTTAAAAGCAACAACAGATCTGGGTCAGCCTCCGAGGCAGGTGCTCTGACCATCCCCCTCCTGGCTGGTCCTTGCTGTCTCAGCAAGTCAAATCCACAGGGAAAGCTTGGAATTATAATTCATATGCAAATTCAATTCAATTAATTATAGACTTAATCAAGATTTGGAGTGGTGGTCTTTGATCTTTATCTACTCAGGTTTAGCACCCTTCCTCCTGATACTTTATGCTTGGGGGGGGGGGCGACAAAACATCTTTCTCTCCCCTCCTTCCCCCACTTCTCCTATTTATTTTGAGTTTCCTTATCCCCTAATCATAACTCCGGTCATCTGAAGAAGTGGGCTGTGCCCACGGAAGCTCATGATACTATCTACATGTTTTGTTAGTCTATAAAGTGCTACCAGACTATTTGCTTGCTGTTTTAGACCAGCTTCCAGTAAGGGCAACTCTTCCCCTTAGTAAATAAAGCCGGAAGATTAACACTGGGCGCAGCGCCCTGCTGAGCGTTTGCATTTTGAATGGGCGGGCGCTTCTCCTGGGGGAAACATCACAGAGGGTGAAAGCTACTTAGTTACCTAGTGCCAGGTGGGACAATGCCAGGGTGATACTGAGGGGAGACAGGATCACATTACGCCTGCTGGTCTCCAGCTGAACCTCTCTCAGGAGATCGATGGTGAACTTCATCAGATCGTCCGCTAGCCTGCGCCTCTGCTCCTGAGACATGTCACAGCCTCTCTCTCGACCTTCTCCCTCCTCTTCGGAGAATCAGCTTCTTGCCCCTCCAGCGTCTGCTTGTGATCTCCGACCGCCCCGGGGACAAGTTGGCCCTCTGGGCTGGTGGGGCTGGTGGTGGGGCTGGTGGTGGTAAGTGGCTGTGTCGGCCCGTGGATGTCCTCCCAGGTGTCAGAGGTGGAATCTGGCACTGCAGCATTAGGCAGGGTTGGAGCCACTCCTGGCAGAAGGGTTGTGGGGGGAGAAAGCTGTGCGTCCCCTCCTAAAGCTCCAGCCCTTTCCGCGTCCTGCAACAACCAGGAGGGATTTACATTGAGAGCAGGAGGGAGACAAAGCTGCATTCCTCCTGCTTTTACTGGGGCTGCGGCTTCTCACCGGGAGGGCCCTGCTGAGGAGGCAGCAGTGCCCACTTAGCTGGCACAGCCTGCATGCTCTGTGATGACGCATTACAAGCAGGAGATGAGAGGGGGGCTTCCTGCCAGGAACTGGTCCGTAGCCTGAAAGATCAACTCTGGCCTGACATCTCAGCAGCTCCTACTAGGGCTGCACTGAAGAGCGGCAGGACCAAGCCCCTGGACAAGAACAGCAAGCACAGAAGGGGAGGACAGGGGACCTGTTGCATCCAGTCCCTTCTCGAGCCGCAAGTGTATTCTCTGACTATGCAGTATTAGTGCCGTGCTGGCCACTGTGTGTTGACCCAGTCCAGACAATGCTGAGCTAGTGACAGCAGCACCCCTGCCCGAAACTGCACCCCAGGCCTGGCCAGCACCCCGTCCTCTCTGGTAGCTGACTGGTCAGTAGCTGCGCTGCAGGGCTCTGAAGGCTGACAGCTATTCACACTGGCACAACCTCAGAGGATAGAAAGTGCCTTATTCCAAACGGGCCAAGCCAGGGGCCTCCCAACGTGATCAGTCACTGCCCGGCCTGCTCTCCTGCTCTGCCCTGGCTACGTGCAGAGGAGGCTTCATCTCAGCTTCCTTTGGCTAAATCTCTCAGGCGAAGCTGCTGCCTTGGCACAAGGAGTCTCCCGCATGAGTTGCCTCTTCTGACCGTAGCGCCCGCATCATCCTCCCCCTGAACTCTGCTCTTCTCCACAGATCTAGGATTGTAGCCCTGCCTCTCACCAGCTCTGCTGCAGTCGCTAGGCTGCCACAGCCTCTACAGCTGCAGTGCTGGTCACTCCTAGCTGGCCCTCAGTGATGCTGCCTAAATGACAGGAACCCTCCCTGCAGCCTAGCCAGAGGAGCGGGAGCGACAACCAGGGTTTCCTCATGTGTACCTGAACAGGCCTGCGGGAGACTCAGGTAACAGTCTCAAGCATAAGCTTCTATTCTTCCTTGCCCACAGCTGGTAATCTCTTGTATTGGTTCTGTGTCTGGCTGGAGAATGAATTATTCAATCGCTTTACACATTCGCTTCTGTCATTTCTACCAGCGATTCACAACCAGGGCAGGGAGGTACACGTACCTCTGGGAGCACGCGGGGCTTCCAGCAGGTACATCAACCCAGCTAGAGATTTGCCTAATTTGACAGCAGGCTGCATGAAAAGCACTAGCAAAGTCAGTGCAATCAGCCTGCTCTGTACACTAGACGCTGAAGTGGAAGTACAGCAGTGATATTCTGACGGCTGTATAACCACAGAGTAAAAATGAGAAAGCAAGAATTGGTAAGTAACACTGTGCCGCGACGCTTGTGCTCTCTCGTCTGAGCAGGGAGTTTCAACGCGGTGAAACGGGCTACTCAAGACAAATCCGACTCCTGGGGTGGACACTGCGGTCTGGAAAAGTGGAGAGCCACTGCCCTAGCCCCTCTGCTAGCTGCTCACTCCAGGCTGGGATGTTCACGCCAGCCTAAGAGTGAGGTGTCTAAGTCCATTGGAAGTCTGCTGGAGCTGGGCTTCCTGACCAGCTGTGGGATGCAGTGCATATGGCAGTGTCTACACACAGTGCAGCTGGATGCCCCCATGTGTTTGAAGGTGACGCTGGCTGGACTAGACCAAGGTGAGCTTTACAAATGCCCTGCGTAACCTCAGCACCGGGGATTCTGTCTCCTCGTACCTCATGGCTCTGCTGCTGGGCAGCTTCGTCACAGGGGGGATCCTCCATCTCCAGGGCATGTGCCAAAGCAAACTGGAAGGGAATGAACTGAGTAAGAGCTGTGCGAAGGGAAGAGGCCCAGAGTTGGATACCAAATTAATTCCTCCAGGTTTGGCTGAGGAAATCACATCCTGCCACGTCCCACCAGGTTGGGCCAGAGGCAAGCACCTCCCCTGAGGTTCCCTTGGCCGGCTAGAGCAGCGCCGCTTCTAAGCAGCATGCCCTGGACGCTGGGCACGTGTGCAGCTGCTCAGCACGGAGTCCAGTGCTGCCCAGCTGATTAGCAGAGCACCCCCAGCTGGGTTTGTGTCTCTACATGCCCCTGCGCACATACAATTATTCCGCGCACGGACGGAACCGACCAGAGGGAACGTTGGTTCTTCTCGCCTCTTTGCCAAGCAGCGATGACAGAAGTGAGAGTCCGAGGTTAGAGACGGGGAGTCCAGCTTAGGGAGGGGCGCAGAGTAGCGCTGGGAGCAGCCAGCGCGAGCGACTTTACACCCGCTCTCACGCTACATGAGCAAGCAGGCAAGGGCAGGGAAGGGTTTTTTAAAGCCGGAGTCCCCTGATGCCCCCTGTGAGTTACTAGCGCTCACTGACGCTCAGGAGGCTAAACCATTAGAATGACCTAGATGATGAGCACACCCGCAGTCACACCAGCCTGGATAAAGCAAACGAAGCCTCTAAGCCCTTGTGTGCCAGAGCAGGAGCCAACAGGGGCCTGAACGGGCACCAAAGCCGGGTCCCCTGGGGGCTGCGTAGCCCACTGACATCCCGTTGGGGATTTCTCAGCAGCAGTTGGAGCTGAGCCCTGTTCTGCTCTAGCCAGGCCCGGGCGGAAGGTGTTCTGGCAGAGGAGAGGCCCAGCTGGAAGGAGGAAGGCCGGGCGCTGTGCTTGTGACTTACCCCTGGGCTATCCTGCAGAGTGGCCAAGCACAGCAGCAGAGCCCAGAGCACCATCACGGTATTTCTGGAAGACAAGAGCGGTCAGTGACACTTGCAGGCTACTCCCGGGACCTCTCTGCTCCCCGGCTGCATGAGCGTGCCTGCCCGTTGCCGCGACGGGGCCAGCCGCAGAACATGGGCCCAATGGAAAGGATCCAGAAGGAAGAGAGATTGCTGGGAAACCAACCCAGGAGAGGCCCGCCTCTGCTGCGCTCTGGCCCACGCACACAGCCTGGGATAGGGGACGGCCCACTGAAAGGCACAGCCTGTCCCACTCTGCTGCCGTCCATGGGGGCAGATACTGACCTGCCTTGGAGGGAGCTCACAGAGTCCCCCTACAGGCAAGCACAGCCCTTCTGCTGCCACCTGGGGGGCCAGGCCCTCTACCCGTACCCCAAGGCGTGGCCCTGCCCACTCACACTGGCCTGCCCCTGGCTGGGACCCAGCTCATCCTGGAGGAGTGGGGTTGTTTCCCTACTTCTTACTTGGGTAAACACCCAGCACGCCCCCCCAATACAGCTGAATTCCGGGGGCCAGCTTCGGGTACCAGGCAGGCCTGATCTTAGCCTAGAACCGCTGCAGCTCTTCTCCCCCATCTGCCAATCCTACGTGAAGAGCCCGAGGGCATTTCAGCCCCCCCCATCTTACAGCTGCCCCCACATGCAACCCCAAACTCCACTGCAGGCCCTGACCCCCCCGGCTCTCAGCTCATTGCTGAATGCTCCCTCCCCCTACACAGTGCCCCCTGGAGCAGCCCTGGCCCCCAGTTCCTCTGCCCCTTACCTCAGTTTGCGGAGCATCTCTGCTGGTGCAGGCCCCCTCTAGCCCAGCCGCTGGCTCTGCATGGGGCGGGTGCAGCCGTGTCCAGCCCACGCCTGCCAGGCAGTGACAGGCGCGACCTTCGGTACCACCCTTTATTTCTCTTTCAACAAATATTGACTTTGGCCGTCCGGTTAAACATTTGTCCTGGGCCGGAGCAATGGGGCTGTCTGGGGGCTCCGGGGCGCTGCACCCCAAGGACAGGAGGGGCCCTGGTTTGAAGTGTGACGAGTGCAGGCTTTTGGCAGAGTCTCTCCCGCTATGCCTGTGGGGTAGGGCGACCCTTTACTCATGGCCTCACACAGAGCCACAGGGTTGGGCTTCAGTGGCTCCTCCCCCACTTACTAGTCTTAAGTTTTCTGTGAGAAACTCCAGCTTTCTGGGCTCTAGCCCAGCCTAGCCTGCTGCTGCGGCTTCCCTCTGAGCCTCACCTAGCTCCTGTGGCTGACCTGGTCTTGCATTACTATCCCTGCTGGACTAGCGCGCTTGGGGTGGAGAATCTGAATGGGACTTCAGGGCTGTCCTAGCTGAGGATAGGCGGAGAGCCCTTGAGTGAGGGCAAGAGGGCTGCTGCCCCTCCCTCGTACCTGGGAGTGGACCCAATGCACCATTTGCCCATCAGTTAGCCAGTTGTTAGCCCATTTCATGTGCCATGTTCCATTTATTCTGGTCTTATTTTAATCAGCATGACATGAACAAGTCAACTGTTTTACAGATGTCTACTAGGCCAACACACTTACCTTTACCAACACAGCTTGTAGTCTCACCACAACATCATTAGTCTAACAAGCTCTGTTTTTCCATAAACGCTGTGTTGAGCTGCATTAATGACAGAATCCTCATTTAGTTCTTTGTTAATTACCGTATCAGTCACTCCAGTATCTTGACTGTGACTGACATCATCCTGGCTGGTCAACTCATTTGCCCTTTTCAAAAACTGGCACATTAGCATCTTCTAGTCTTCTGGAACTGTCCCACTCCTCTCAAATATTGAAAATCAACGTTAACAGTCCAGCAGGCACCTCAGCCAGCTCTTTTAAAGCTCCTAGTTGCAAGTTATCTGGACCTGCTGATTTTAAAATATCTAACTTTAATAGCTTCTGAACAACATCCTCCAGGGCTACTAGTGGAATGAAAAGAGTTTTATCATCCACCAATCATAAGACTGCATTATGTCCATCCCCCCTGCAATGTAGAACAGCAATACTCATTGAAAATGGCTGCATTTTTTGCATTATTGAGAATTCTGCCATTTTCATATACTAATGTACCAAAATCATTGTAAACATTCATTTCTGCCCCCAATTTATTTAAAAAATGCCTTCCTGTCCATTGATTTCTCCTTGCAGCCCTTGGCTTCCCTTATCAATTTTCTAGTTACTATCTTCCAATTCATATTAAATTAATAGCTTTCCCTTTTCTTCCATTTGTTACGTTTTGTTGTTGGGATTTTCTGTTGGTTTTTTTTTTGAACTTTATACAATTGCCTATATTCCACTCTAGCCCAGGTCACTTTTTTAATCAGCACAGCCCTTTTCCTTGTTTGTGAGGGGGGTTTTTTTTGGGCGGGGGGGGAAGGAGGAGAAAGGACATTGAGGGAGATGTTCTTAAAAGAGTTCTATTTATCATTCACTTTTTTTCTGATCAAATTCTTCCTCGCAAGTGTTTGGCTCATGCTTGTTTTCAGCTTTGTGAAATGGCCCTATTAGAGCCCCAAGAATATATATTACGGGTCTGGTGTTTTTTCTCTTTGCACATTATAAATGTGAAAAGTCATCATCACCGCTACCTAAGCTACCATTAACTTTTAGTTTTGTGATCCGTTCCTCTCTATCAGGGAGGACAAGGTCTAACATAGAATTGGCCCATGTTGACTGCAGCACTTTTTTGGGGTAGGAATGTTTAGAAAGTCCAAGGATGTTTTAGGCCTGGCCACACAAGAGCACCAGCACGTGTCACCCTCCGTGAAGGCCCCCAGGCTCACGAGTGTTTTTCCCCCTTACAGAGACTCCCGCCCACCCATCCCCCACAGCACCACACAGAAAGGCTCCTCTCATGGTCTCTTTATTAGAAGAAATATTTACATCTATTGCAAAGAATTAATAGGCAACAAGGGACCGAGCCCCCCTCCCACCCCAGGCGAGGGGCAGCAAGGGACTAAGTGCTCAACCACCCCTCTGTGGGGAGCAGAGATCCCCCCAAAGGCTCCCAGCCTGGCAGGGTGCCAGCCCCTCCCCCACGGTGCCTGGGAGGGATGTGCATGGTTAACCACATGGCACAGGCTGGACCTGACCCTTGTGCTCAGGCCAGGCCCCCGCGTGCTCAGCACCATTCTGCAAAGGCTCAGAGTAGCACCCGGGGCAGAGCCGAGGGGGTGGGCAGGCCCAGGGAGACCTGCGAGGGCACAGCTCCAGCAGTGCTCAGAGAGGGCTGGTCTCCGGCCGGAGGGGGTGTCCTGGGGCCGAGGGCAGCACTGAGTGGCAGGCCTGCGGGGTCCCGCCCGGTAGGGTAGAGCGAGAGGCAGGACAGCAAGGAAGGGCTCAAGCCGGCCCCACCCGGAGCCTCAACTCCGCCCAGCACGGAGGGGGCTCCTCCGGTCCAGAGCAGACTGGCCTCTGCCTCTGGGGGGCAGGAGGGAGGGACAGATGTTCATCCCCCTCCCCCGCCCGGGGAGCATGCAGGGACTCCGGCCAGGGGGCCTGGCTAGGAGCACCCCCCACCAAATCTAGTTCCTGCCCCCTGGCCGCTGGGGTAGGTGCATTCCCACCCCCAACCGACGGCGGGCAACAGGTGGTGGTTGTGCCTTGGGTAAAGAGCTGGCTCCGCTACCTCCCACTACCCTAAGGACCCAAGTGTGGCTCTAGCCCTGCCCAGGAGCATGCCCCGGCCCCGGGGGCTGAGCGTGCAGGGCAGGGGCCGTGCGCCTCGCCCCAAGGCCTGCCTCAGCCCCGTGCCGAGGGAGGCAGCGGAGCGCCCGGCCCACGTTCCTAAGAGCAGCTCAGGCCCTGGGGAGTCAGGCACACACGGTGTGGAAAGCTCCAGGCCTCTAGAGGGGCGACGCTGCCCCGCAACGCCCAGACTTCTCCCAGCAGCAGGCAGTGGAGGTTCCTCCATTATGGCTTTTTGAAGGGCTGGGGGGATTTATTGGGGTCGCTTTCGCAAGCGTGGCCCCTGGAGAAAGGCCTCGGCCCCTACCCAGGAGTGAAGTACTGGCCTTAGGTGCTACCCCCCTGGAGCTGGCTGCAGGGGGCAGCAGGCAGAGAGGCCGTGGAGGCCCCTACGCCAGGAGACGGATCAGCCCGTTGTCAGAGCCCAGCAGGAGGTGGCACTTGGTGGGCAGCACAGCCAGGCTGGTCAGGGTGCCGCGGAAGTTCTCCGAGCTCAGCTTGGTTGTGCTGGTGGGCAGGGCAGAGGACTCGCCCATGGAGTAGACCCCAATCTTGTTGGCCACCGTGCCGGTCACCACCTCGCTGCCATAGAGGTCGAAGGCGTGGACGGGCTCGGAGGCGGATTTGTATTGGTGCAAAGGCTTCTGCTCCAGCTCCTTCCAGACCGTCAGGGAGTGATCGGAGGAGGAGCTGAGCAGCACGCTGCCCTCTATAGCCTGCGGGTGAGAAAGTGCCAGTGAAGCCAGGTCTGCACCACCGGAGCCTGGCCCCCGGCCCCCAGCGCCCCACCCTGCCAGCAGGAGTGGCCGGGAGCCTCTCCCCCCAGGACACCCCGGCCTCTCTCGCTGGCAGGAGCGTGGCTGCCCTAGACCCCCGCCCATCTCTGGCTCACAGCAGAAGTCTGGCCCCTGGCGTTCCCCCAAGGGACCGTGCACGGAGCGCGTCTCCGCCTCGCCCGCCAGCCCTGCCCCGGCTGCCTGGGGCAGCACCGCCAGCCCAGCGCCGCTCACTGCTCCCCGGGAGCTGGGGCTGGCCCCTGCCCTCAGGCTGGCCCGCTAGGAGAGGTGAACAGCCCCCGCAGGTGAACTTTGTTTAACACCAACTGGGTCAAGGACACGCTGCAGCCCCGCTGCTGGGGGCAGGTAAATATGGACAAGAGTTACTCATTAGAATGGGTGGGGAAGGGCTGCGAGCGACACCCGCCCACGCACCGCAGCTCTGTGGCTGCACTGCCCCCCCAGGCCACCCCGCCGGCCTGTGCCACCTCCACGGCAGCCCCCCGCCAGCGCACCAGGCCCAAGGGGGAGGCTCTACAAAAGAAGAGTCAGCCAAGAGTTGGAGACTTGGGGGCGGGGGGGGGGCGCAAACGGGCACGTCTGCGCCCACCCTCGAAAGGCGGCAAGAGCCTGGGGCAGCAGGACCGCCCCCAGCCCTGCCGTCCACACACCCGACAGCCTGTGCTCCCCCAGCCCGGGCCCTCGCCCCCTCCCCACCTCTCACCTTGAGCTGCAGGATGTCTCCCTCGTGGGCCCGGCCACCCCCTCAAGATGAGCCCCGTCCTGGTGTCCAGCAGCACAATGAAGCCCGACGAGAAGCCAGCCAGGACACTGCGCCCACTGGGGCTGATGGTCAAGCAGCGGATGAGCCCAGCACTCACCCCACTGGCCAGCCGGAACTCGTGCTGCCGGAGAGAGGCAGGGAGCCCCGGTTACTGGGCACCGGGAGGGATCCCCAGCAGGGGCAGCACCCTGAAGGCAGGGGCAGCTGGGCGGAAGGTGCCCCTGAGGGCTAGGGACAGCCAAGCCCCCAGTACCTGAACTCCTGGCTTCCTGTGGTCAATGAAGCGCAGCACTGAGTCTGCGCTGGCCACCGCGATGCTGCTGTGGGGAGCAGGCATGGTGGCCATGGCGGTGATGGGGACTTTGCTGTCCGGTGCGTCGAAGGTCCGGAGCAGTTTGCCTTTGGAAAGAACAGGCAGCTATCGGGGTGCACAAGCAGCAGGGCAGGAGCGGCCAAGCTGCCCCCGCGGGCGTCCCGGCTCAGAGCACCGCGCCCAGACCAAAGCAGTCCCAGGCCTTGGGTGTGCCCAGCCCGGCACAGCTGCAGGGCCGCCCAGGCGTCGGCCTCAGGAGGGAGCAGGACGGGACAGAGCCCGGCTCTAGGGGGAACACAGGGCACCCTGCGCGGCAGGCTGGCCGGGCAGGACAGCGCCACTTCAGAGGTGCCAGCCAGCGGGGGGCGAGCAGGGCTGGGTGCAGAGCTAGCGTTAGCCTGGTCCCAGCTCTGCCACTTGCCCCGGCCTGGCTTCCCCTCACCTGTGAACTGGTCCCAGACATGGACCGTCCCGTCGCAGCTCACCACCTGCTGTGGGGCCTCCAGCGGGCTGACGGAGAAGACCGACTTCTTGTGCTGCGCGTATGTGAGCCGCGGCTCCGTCTCCCAGGTGCCGTCCCCGCGGTTGTAGAGGGGCCAGAGGCGCACGGTCCGGTCCTTGCTGCCGCTCAGGAAGAAGTCCTCGCCACCGAGCGGGGCCACACACTTGACGGCCCCCGTGTGCCCCACGAAGCTCTGCAGCTTGATCTGGTGGAAGTGGAAGCGGGAGTCGTGCTGGCTCACCCCGATCTCGTACTGCCAGTAGGCCAGCCAGTTCCCACACAGCATGTGGGCACCGCGGGGCAGGTCCTGCTTCAGGGCGTTCTCCTGCCCGGCCGCCCCCGGGCCAAGGCCATCCCAGTGGGGGCTGAAGCAGAGCGAGCCGGAGCTCTCCGGGGGGCTCCCCGCGGGGACCGGAATGCGGTTTCCCACCAACACGCTCCCAAAGGTGCCCGAGTGACTGTCCTCATGGGGGCTGGCCCCGGGCTCATGGCCTCGGGCGTCCTGGTCTGGGCAGGCTGTGCTGGGAGCTGGCTCCGGGCTGGCCAGAGGCAGGCCCGTGGGGTTCACACTCTCCAGGTACGCGCTGGCCAGTCCGCCCACCAGCACGTGGTTTGGGACAATCGTTCGGATGACGTCACCTGAAAGGAGAGAGCACAGCTCTGGGAGGAGCCTCCCCAGCGCCCCATCTCCCCCGCAATAGCACGAGGCCGGCAGGGCGCCCAGGGCCCCTCCACGGCACCCACAAGGCCTTCCTGGCCAGCACCCTATTCCTGTCCGTCAGGGCTGGGTCTAGGCTCAGGGCTCCTGGGCAGAGCAGGCACAGCCCTCGGAGCCAGGCCAGGCGTGAGCCCACAGAGCGGGCTGTGCGCACGAGGCCTCTGGCGGGAGAAGGCGCTAAGCATACCTAGCAGGCAAGAGAAGGGGACGTAGGTGGTATAGGCCATCTCCAGGCTAAAGACCTTCTGCAGCTCTGCCAGCACGGCTGGATCCAGGGGCAGCTCCCTCCCGGTCCAAGAAGGGCGCCTCCGGCTCCGGCGTGTCACCGTGGCGCAGGGACTCCGGTGCCAGGCCCTAAGCAGGAGACAGATTGCCAGCGAGACCCCCAGCGCTGTGTCCGTGTGCCCGCAGCCCGGGGCAGAGGGACCCACTAACCTGCTCTTGCCGATCCTGCAGCAGCGAAAGCCCCAAAGAAGGTTCCTACAGCGTCACTCAAGTGCTGCTGCACCATCTCCTGCCCAATCCGCAGGCAGACCAGGGCAATTAAACTGATGGTCTTAACACACAGGACGACGCGGGCCTGGGCACCACTAGGGAAACTGAGCGAACACAAGGGTCACCATCCCGCCCCGGTGGGGTGCCTGCCCTCCGGGAGCCCAGGGGACAGCCCGCCCCAGAGAGCTCTGCACTCACGCCTAGTGGCATGAGGAGAGCCCGCCAGGGGTGGGGGCCACGTAGCAGCCACCCAAGGGAGCTTCCTCCCAGCCGCCTGGGCTGCGCACGGCTTAGCAGCCCGGCCAGCCTGGGCTCCACGCACCCGGCGGCAGGCGAGGTCAGGAAGCCCAGCACGGGGAGCAGGACCTCCTGGCTGATCTTGGGCAGAATGTCCATCAGGGTGGTGTCGGACAGGCACACGATTATCTTCTGGGTGAGAGTCACAGCTGCCAGCAGCCCAGCCTCCTTCCTGCTGTTCAGCCGGCCAGCGCCAGCCCCACTGCCAGGGGCAACCTGGGAGCAAAGAGAGCGTCACGGGCCGCGGGCTCCCTCCATTGCCGCCTGCGCGGGTTGGACAAGCCACGTGCGGGGCCGCACTCAGCCTCCCGCCCCTCTCCAGCATCCAGCCCCCAAGGGACCAGCAAGCTCTAGGGGAGGCTGAGCCCGAAGCCCCGTCTGCCGGAGAGACCCCAAGCCCCGAGGAGGGAGGCACAGCGGCATCAGGACCCCTCCGCGCTGGCGTCTCGGGGAAGGAAGCAGAGAGGAAGGGCCCTGACCTCCCCCGCCCTCGTCTGCTCGGCACCGCCACCAGCAGAACATCCCGGGACCGGACTCCGGGGCCTGCGTCGTCCAAACGCGTGATGCAGGGTTCGCCCCGATCCTGGCTCCGTCCCTAAGGGCTTCCAAGCCGGGAGAGCAGCCTGTGCCTGGACCCTCAAGGCTCAGTGACCTGTCTCCCCGGCTGCAAGGCACGGGCAAGGACAGCTGTGGCCACGTTACGCTGGAGAGCGGGGAGTGACGCTAACACCAAAGGTCTCCTGTCGAGAGTCCCCGGCCTCCAGCCGGGCCCTCACCCAAGGGACAGGGCCGTTCCCAGTGCCCCTGCTGAGCCCCAGCTACGTCCCTTCCCTCTTTCAGCCCAATGCTAGATACAGCACAAGCCCGGAGCCGAGCCCTGGCAGGAGCAACTGGTGGGTGTGCCAGGGTTTCCTCCCTCAGACTTCACGCCGTCGAGCACTGTGCCCCTCCCCTCCCGCCCACACTAAAACAAGAGGGCAGAGCGCTCAGCTGCGATCCTAACTCCAAGTCTGAGTGGGGAACCTGCGACTCTCCACCCAGGCAGAGGGGTCAGAGCGCTGGAGGGAGCAATTCAGCCATCCCCAGGCGCCTGTGCTGGCCGCCCGCACGCTAAAGCTGCTTGAAAGTTTCCACAAAGTTTCCACGGAAAATGGCCTCGTTTCAAAAACAAGTTTTTCCCACAGAAAGCGCCTCGGCACGGTCAGTGTTTTTCCATGAGCTCGTGCGCCTTCCTCCACCCACACCGCGGAGCCAAAAGGGGGAGGGGAAAAGTGACTGAAATTCTTCCTGGAGCAGGAGTCTGGAAGCAGAAAAGTCACAAGAACCACTTCAAAGAATAAAACGGGGTCCGTTTCAAACCCTTCGCACAAATCACGGCTGAGTTTTGTGAACCGGCCTCCATTTGCCCATCGCCTCGACTGCCCACTCGGCCAAATAACCGCCCGGCGCCAGGAGGAATTTCAAACCAAGCAGCACATCGATCTTGCCAATCTGTCGATATCCTTCAACCCCTCCTGGGCCCGTCCGGCATGTATGTCGCGCAGCGCCCCAGGGCCGGCCCCGCGCCCCCCTTCCCACTCCGCGCGCCCCCGGCCAGCCCCACACGCCCCACTCCGCGTCGCCCGCCGCCCGGCCAGCCTCCAGCCCTGCGTGCCCCCTCCCACCCCACACACCCTCCAGCCCGCCCGCCGCCCTGCGCACCTCGGGCCAGCCCTCCAGCCCCATGCACCCCCCTCCGGCCTCCCGCCCTGCGCACCTCTGGGCCAGCCCTCCAGCCCCGCGTGCCCCCTCCCGCCCCACACCCCTCAGCCGGCCCTCCGGCCCCGTGCGCCCCCTCCCGCTCCATGCGCCCCTGGGCCAGCCCTCCGGCCCCATGCACCCCTGGGCAACGCGGGTTTGCAGCCAGAGAAAGCCTCCGCTGCCCACAGGGGCATTGCTGCCAGCAAGCAGGACCTCACTCCCGGAAGAGGGAGTTCCAACCAAGGGCTCTCTCCCCCTGCCAGCTCGCAGCAGCACCTTGCCTAGCGCCAACATCCAGGGCTCACGGCAGCTGCTGCGTGGGCTGTGGAGAACAGCGGCTCCCGCTAAGGGCCTGTGCTGGACATTACCCCCCCCACCCCGCGGGCCTGCAGGTCGGCATCCACCCCAGCCCTCGACCCCCGCGGGCGCCAACAGCCACAAGAAAAGGAGCCGGCGGGATACTGACCAGGTAGCTGATGTAGGGCAGGTACTGGTAAGTCAGGACAGGCTCTCCGTACAGGCAGGCCAGGTACATGAGGCAGGCCAGCACCGGCTTGGACACCTGGTCCCCCAGCACCGGGCGCTTCTGGTAGATGTTTCCCGCGCTCAGGGGACTGGTCTCCTCGCTACTGGGTACAAACTGCTGCCTGGCAGGGCCTGCCGGAGAGACAGCTCAGTGAGAGCCGGGCGCAATCCCCCCGGGCACCCAGCTGGGGGGCCTCCCCCCGGCCCGCGAGCCTGTGGGGCAGGGCAGCATTCACAGCCCAGTGCTTCAGGACAGCCCCAGGGCAGCCCCTCCCGAGCCAGCCAGGCACGTTACCGACGTAGCAGGAGGTGAGGAGGCGGAGCAGGTTCCTGGCGATGTAGCGGGACGTCACAGTAGGGCCCAGCTTGGCCGAGAGCCACCGCACCATCTTACAGGCCGTGTCTGCAACGCAAGAGCAGCAAGAATCTCACTTGCCCATGGGCCCGGCTGACCCCGACCCACCACCGCAGCCGGGCATCTGTCTAGCACCTGCCCGCTCGGTAACTGGGTAATGGGTGAGGCTTCCCCGCTCCGGTTAACCAGGGGGCTGGAGCTGCTCCTGCCCCGCAGGGCCCGCCTAGGAAGGGGGCTGCTGGCAGGGGGGCGCTCTGTGCTGCGGGCAGGGGGCCGCTGTGGCCGGGCTGGAGCAGCCTGAGAGTAGCGGGGGGGGCCGCTCCAGCCAAGTTGGTGAACTTCTCGTTTCGCCAGTTGCCAATTAAAGGGACATCCCTCCCGGTAGCTGCGTCAGCCGAGCACCAGCATCTGGGCTCCACCTACAGCTCTTGGCGCGCCCGGGGGCCGGCGGGACCCTTTCCTGGGGAGCTGAGGGGCACTTGCTGGGCGGGTGCAGCTCCTCCGAGCTCTCTGCCCCCCAGTCCCTCCCCGCTGCCCCAGCATCCCCCGCGGGGTCCTACCCAGGAGAATCGTCTGCTCTTTGTCTTCCGAGTGCTCCTGCAGCTCCTGCTCCCCCTCCTCTGGCTCGCTGGGCTCATCGGCCAGGGGGGCGTCCAGGGGAGCGGGCGTGGTGAGCGCTGGAGCAACCGTGGCCTCCTCCTGTTCCTGTTCCTGTTCCTCCTCCTCCTCCGCCTCTTCCTCCTCTTCCTCCTCCGACTCTTCGCTCTGCTTCAGGTCCTGGCTACTGTCCCCAGACCTCAGGCTGCTCTTGTCCTTCTGGGAATCCCCATCAGCCGGCCTGTCCTCTCCCAGCGACACTTCGCTGGCGCTGCTCTTGTCACTCAGCCGCCCCAGGCTCAGCAGCTCCTGCTCCTGCAGGGGCTCGCTGACGTAGAGGCCGCTCTGGAAGTCCTCGCTCTCAGGCAGGTAGGCCTGGTCGTGGAAGCTGACTCCCGAGGTGTAATCCAGCAGGTCCCGGCCGGGGTCCACGTCCATCTTCATCTCCTCCCCAAAGGCACAGGAGACGGGGCTGCCTCCTCCACTCTCCTCGTCTTCGGTCAGGCCCAGCAGGGTCTTGCTTTCCTCCCGGGAGCTCTCCACGCCGACAAGGACCTGCAGGATGTGAGCCAGCAGATTGCCCAGGAAGGAGGGCAGCCCCAGCCGCACCAGCAGCTGGGCCACGAAGCAGTCCGTGTACAGGTAGAAGCGGCCGCGGAGGCAGCAGGGATTCTCATAGGCGCCGATCAGGGGCTTGAGCAGGTACTTGTTTGCGTTCTTGGGGCCCAAGGCTCTGGCGACGGGCTCAAAGAGGTACCAGGCGGCGTAGGCGGCTGTGTGCTCCTCCGACAGCAGGGACAGGACGAAGGGCAGCAGGATCTCCAGGCCCTCGGGAGTGACGGCACAGAGGATCCCCTCCAGCTGCTGCCACAGCTGGAAAACCAGCTCCCGGCCCTGACTTTCGTCCTCCGCCTTCTGTGACTGGCAGGTGCAAATGAACTTGTGCAGAGACGGGAAATAGGGAGGGAAGGGAACCACGGAGCTGAAGGGGCTGAGGAGCTGCCAGGGGCTGGGGGGCGGGAGACCCTGGGAAACAGGCTTGTACTCGAAGAGCTGGCCACTGTTCTCGGCCCCCGCGGCCTTTAGAAGCTTCCCCTCGGGGACGGTCAGCTGCAGCAAAGCGTCCAGCACGTGCTGGAGCGGGGCCGGGATCTCCTTCGGGTGGTACCGGCAAAGCTTCCGAACGGCCAGGAACCGCTCCAGCAGGGAGGCCCCCGGCCTCAGGGTGCGCACCCTGGGCGCAAACACAATCTCGGCGACCAGGACCCCCAGCGCCTGCAAGTCTCGCTGGAAAAGAGCCGGGAGGCCCAGCGGCAGCGCCTCCCTCGGCTGCTCCGCCAACGCCAAATCGCTGCTCAAGCCCCTTGCTAAGAAGTGGTCCAGTTTCTCCAGCTCCTCCAGGGCCTGGACAGGGTGAAAGCCCTCGGGAAGCGCGATCTTCAGCTTGTCCCGTTCAGCCTGAGCCATGGCCCCAGGCTTGCTCCTTCGATTAGGCCGCACGTGCGAGGCTTTGCCTTCGGCGGGGTAGGCGGGCAGGTTGGAGGGCTGAGCGGCAGGCGGGCAGGGGCAGGGCTGGTCGGCAGCTCTACCTGCTGCTGGAATGGAATCCAGGGCTTCGGTGCCTTGCTCCAAATCATCCTCCCCACTGACGGATTTGTCCCCTGACCAGCTGGTGTCACAGGGCGTGGCCTCCAAGACCAGCCCACTGACCCGGTCTCCCACCTGGCCCTGGGCGTCCTCTAGGAGCAGCAGCTCTGCGGCGCGCTGGCCAAGAGGCCGAGCCACGAGCGGCGCTTCGGCAGGGAGGTGCGCGAGTCCCGCCGTGCGGCGGGGGTGCGGCTGGTCGAAGAGCTGCACCACGCCGTAGCTGGTCAGGTGGGTGTGGCTGTCCACCAGATGCAGGCAGACGTTCTTCTCTTTGACCGCATCCTTCCCCAGCAGCTTGTAGCCAAACGTGAGGTCAATCCAGTGGTGAAGATCCTGAGAGACTTCCCTGCTCTCCAGCAGCATGCGATGGACTTCAATGAACTCCTGGCAGGAGCTGCACCAGGCTGGCACGGCCAGGTCGGGCATGTCAGGGTGGATGGATCTAAAGATGGTGGGGTCTGTGTAGAACTCAGGGATGCACTCGTCCGGCGTCCAGCTCTGCATGCGCTCCATGCTGGCCGGATACTCGTTGGGCTCCCACTGCGACCGCACGTGGCCACAGAGCACGGCCTTGGGGGTGCGCCGGGCCGTGTAGACGTAGTAGGTGATGTCAGAGAGGACGTCGGAGATGTGGTGAGGGACGTGGAGCTGTTCTCCGCTGGCTCCTCCGGCCGCAAAGGCCTGCTTGGTCATCTCGTAGGTGAAGTCCAGCTGCTTGTCTCCTTTGTTGAGGCGGAACTTGGATTTCCGCAGGTCTCGAAACTTGCCGTTCCGGGTGGTGAAATCCACCACCCAGGGCAGAACCGGGTGGTAGTTGGGGTCTCCCATTCTCCGGCCAGCCAGGCGGTTCAGTTGCATGAGGTAGTGGAAGTTACTGACTCGCCCATGCACCCAGTCCAGCACAAGGCTCCTGAGCTCCTCCTGGCAAGCCGTGCACCTCGCCGGCTTCCCACTGTGCTCCGCAGCGCTGCTTTCCTCAGCCGCGCTCCGATCCCCCTCGGCCTCCTTCAGCTTCTCGTACTCGCGCAGGTTAATTCTGAGCCGGCTGCACAGCTTCTCGTCCACGGCCACGTCGCGAAGGGAGAAGGGGCCGCACGCCAGCCCCGCGTGGTGACAGGCCCGCACGGCCTGCAGGATGTGGAAGAGGATGAAAAGGACTTTGGCGTGGCTGTTGGCGAGCTTTGCGGGACTGAAGGTCACCATGTCGTGCAAGCAATACTGCACGTGGGGGTAGATGATGTACAGCATGCTGGCTGACTCCAGGAGAGCTTCTGCTTGGAGGAGGTTTGGGCAGAACAGCCCCTTCGGGGCCGCCGGGCCGTCCTTGGCAGGAGAGGGGCACTGTGCGCTCCTGCCCACCGGGAGAAAAGGGAGGCCATAGATCTTCTGGAGAGCCCCACGGAGCACGTCCAGGGCCGGCGCCGTGGGCACCGTGGGCGCGTGGCAGTAGGGCTGCACGTACAGGCGGTGAGCTCTGTGCCACACATTTCTGTAGTTCTGGGAGGCGACATCCTGCATGAACCCCTGGAGCGTTTCCGAGGCCCCGCGTGGCTCGTCCTGCACGCCGGGGGGCAGCGCCAGCGGGTACGCCAGACTCTCTTTGCTCAGCCCATGGACTTCCACTCGGGCCCAGCCGGCGGGCAGCTTCTGCACAGAGTGCTGAAGGCAAGTCCTCACCTCCAGCTCGCTCAGCCCCTCCGGCCGCGGGCACGGGCCCGGCAGCGCCCTGCGCTCCTTCAGGCTCGCCAGCCACTTGCTGGGCACCAAGGCGATGAGATGGGCCCCCTCCGCCGCAGCCGCCAGCTGCCGGGAGTCGATGCTCAGGTCCGTCTGCACCCTGCGCAGCAAGCTCTCCATGCCGGGAGCGGCAGCACCCGTCTGCGGGACACGGACGCGCCTTAGCGGGACAGGCAGCTGCGGGGCCGTGCCCGCCCGCCCCCACCTCACCCGCCCCGCCTCCCCCAATCCTCCCTGCCCAGCCCCTCCCCACCTCACCCGCCCGCCCCTCCCCAATCCCCTGCCCAGCCCCTCCCCACCTCACCCGCCCCGCCTCCCCCAATCCCCTGCCCAGCCCCTCCCCGCCCCTCCCCAATCCCCCTGCCCAGCCCCTCCCCCCTCCCCCCAATCCCCCTGCCCAGCCCTCCCCAATCCCCAATCCCCTCCCCTCACCCCTCCTGCCCCTCCCCCAATCCCCCTGCCCAGCCCCTCTCCCCCACCTCACCCGCCCTCCCCTGCCCAGCCCCCACCTCACCCGCCTGCCGCCTCCTCCTCCCCCAATCCCCTGCCCAGCCCCACCTCACCCGCCCGCCCCTCCCCCAATCCCCCTGCCCAGCCCCTCCCCACCTCACCCCCAATCCCCTGCCCAGCCCCTCCCCACCTCACCCGCCCCACCCCTCCCCAATCCCCTGCCCAGCCCCTCCCCCACCTGCCCCACCCCTCCCCCAATCCCCTGCCCAGCCCCTCCCCACCTGCCCCACCCTCCCCCAATCCCCCTGCCCAGCCCCTCCCCAATCCCCTGCCCAGCCCCTCCCCACCTCACCCCGCCCTGCCCCTCCCCCAATCCCCTGCCCAGCCCTCCCCCACCTCACCGCCCCTCCCCCTGCCCAGCCCCCACCTCACCCGCCCTGCCTCCTCCCCTCCCCTGCCCAGCCCCTCCCCCCCCACCTCACCCGCCCCGCCCCCAATCCCCACGCGGGGCAGGGAGGCAGCGGCCCGCGGGCCGGGCTCGTACCTGGGCTGCCCGAGCTGGGACGGGCCCGAGCCTCAGCCCCGGCGGGCCCCGGCCATGTTGGATCAGCTGATGCCGGTCACGTGAGGCGCTTCCCCGGGAAACAAACTCCACGTGGCGCGGCCACTAGCGGCTCGGGGGCCACGTGGGGGGGGGGGGCCGCGCTCACAGCCCCGCCCCCCCGCGTTTCCCCCAGAGCCTCGGACGCGGCTGTGCGGGCTCAGCCCCCGCCCCCGCCCCCCCCCGCGGGGCTGGTCGCGCACAGGTGGGGGGGCCAGGCGCCCGCGAGGGGGGAGAATTGTCCGGAGCGCGGGGGCACCTGGATCTCTGCCCCCCCCAGCAGATCCCAGGGGCGTGATGCAGCCGAGGCCCCCCCTTCAGCGCCCACGTGGGCCCGCTCCTGCCCCCCAAATACCGGCCCCTGCCCACGTGCCCCTTCCCCGGCCGCTGGCCCGCGGGCCAGACTCCTCCTGCGGCCGGGCGATGGGAAGTGCGGGGCCGGGCAGCTCTGCCGCCTCCCTCCAGGGCTCCCTGTGCCCCTCCCTATGGGTGCGCAGCCTGCCCCCCCTGCCCCTGCCCTCGGGCCTTCTCGCCTCCCTGGGCCGCCGCAGGGCGGGGAAGAGCCCAGCTGGCCCTTCGCACGCGAGGGGGTTTCTTCGTGTCAGCTGTTGGCGGCTTTGGCCCCAGTCGGATGCACACTCGTTTGCACGAGCCGTGCAGGGCGCGACTCGCTCCGATAGCCGCAGTGCTGTGCTCTCAGCCAGGCTCCTGTGCCCTGCCGCACGCCCGGAGCCCTGCTTTTCAAACAGTCCCGCCCAGGCCGGAGGAATGGCTGATTCTCCCTTCCCGGGGTTGGGGACGCGGGGCGCTGCGCACTGACAGCGGGCCTGGGACAGCGGCCGTGCTGGGGGCTGCCTGGTGGCCCAGGAGAGGAAGAGGCAAAGCGGAAGCTGGGAGCGCCAGTGTCATGAGTCCACTCCCTGCACCACCCCCAGCACATCCTGTGAGCTCCTGATCCGCGCCTGGCACCGTGGCCACTCGCCACTCGCTGTGTTCTGCAGCCTCCCTGGCGAAGGGGGCTTGCTGGCTTTGTAGGGTCCATGGGAGGAGGAGGCATCAAACGCTGCGTGAATAAGGAGACTTTCATTTGATGGGCTGAGTTCCCGGGCCGGAGCTCACTGCCCCGTCCATAAAACACTGGGTGGGCCCCTGGCACCTGGGAGACTAACAGCTGTCTGCAGGTCATGAGCTTCCCTGGGCGCAGGCTGGGCTGAGGCCTCGCTCAGAGGGAGGCTCAGGCCGTCCTGGTTTCCGCATGGCCCAGCTCTGCACAGGCCCATGTTGCTGCAGTGAGGCGGGGCGGTGGGGCGGGGGCTAGCGGCGGAATGGCAGTGCTGGGGCGCCTGGCGGGAGGCAAGGCGGTGGGGCGAGGGCAGTGCAGAGGAGAGGCGGGGCGCGCGCGGTGGGCGGGGCTAGCGGCGAGATGGCAGTGCAGAGGGGAGAGGCGGGGCGCCTGGCGAGGCGGTGGGGCGAGGCTAGCGGCGGGATGGCAGTGCAGAGGAGAGGGCGGGGCGCCTGGCGAAGCGATGGGGGCGAGGCTAGCGGCGGGATGGCAGTGCAGAGGAGAGGGCGGGCGCCTGGCGGGCGGTGGGCGGGGCTAGCGGCGGGCAGTGCAGGAGGCGGGGCGCCTGGCGGGCGATGGCGGGGCTAGCGGCGGGATGGCAGTGCAGAGGAGAGGGCGGGGCGCCTGGCGGGCGATGGGGCGGGGCTAGCGGCGGGGTGGCAGTGCCGAGGGGAGGGGGTGCTTGGCGGGAGGCAGGGCGATGGGGCGGGGCTAGCAGCGGGTGGCAGTGCCGAGGAGGGGGTGCCTGGCGGGAGGCAGGGCGATGGGGCGGGGCTAGCGGCGGGGTGGCGGTGCCGAGGAGGGGGCCTGGCGGAGGCAGGCGATGGGGCGGGGCTAGCGGCGGGTGGCGGTGCCGAGGAGGGGCGCCTGGCGGAGGTGGGGCGGGGTTAGCGGCGGTGGCAGTGCCGAGGGGAGAGGGCGGGGGCGCCTGGCGGGAGGCGGGCGATGGGGCGGGGCTAGCGGCGGGGTGGCAGTGCCGAGGGGAGGGGGGGGGCGTCTGGCGGGAGGTGGGGCGGCTGGGGATTTTGGCCAAGCTTTGCCCTTTTAGCTCTCCTGCTTCCTGCCCCCCGCAAGGCGGCTCCCGGGTCCCAGCGCCCGAGCCTCGGGGCCGGCGCCATTACCCCAGCGGTGATGGTAACTTAGTCTCTTCCCGGTGCTGCTCCGTCCCTGCGCGCCCCCGGACCCACCTCCGCGTTCGCTCCTCCTCTCCGCTGAGCTGCCCTGAAGGAGCCGGGCTGGAGCCTCTGGCCTGCACATCCCATCAGAAAACAAGGTATCCCCAAATGCGCAGGCTGCTCTGAGCCCCTGGGCAGCATCACTCTCTGCCCCCCCCGAGCTGCCACCCCCCGGCCCAGCCCTGCTGCAGCGTCACCGTGGCCCTTGCTTTGGGCTCTCCCACGCCGGCCCTTTGCTTTGCCCGGTCTCTCGCTGCACCCGCGGGGGTTGGGGATGCAGAACGGAGTGAAGCCTTTCTCCCCACAGCGCCCCTGCCACGCCCTCCGCCCCGCGTGCCCTGCCCCCACGGGGGGGGTGTCGCTAGCGTACAAACGCTGCTCTCCGCGTGGGGCTGACACGGGAACTGCTGCCGCCCCTGCCCCACTTCTCAGGCCCAGCCACCCCCTCGCTCCCACAGCAGCAGCGTGGCGCGTGCCAGGCTAGAAACCAGCCCCCTCGGGAGGGCCACGTGGCCCCTGGGTCAGCCCGGGCTCCAAGCAGTGTCCTGGCCGTGCTGCCATGGGCCGGAGCGCTGGCCGCCTCCTGCGTGCCCACATTTGGGTTCGGCAAGCAGAGGGTCCCGGCCGCTCTGCCCCCTGCCCTGGCACCCAGCTGCAGAGCCAGTGCCAGCCCCTGAGAAGCCAGTGCGAGGCCGGGTGGCCGTGGTAGGGCTGCTCCCTGCAGACCCTGGCCAGTATGCTGGGGCCCCTGGAGAGCCGGGTGCCTTTTGTATGGACCCATCTGCAGCTGCGTGACACCGGGTCGGTAGCGCTGGGCCGGGCTGTGGGGCCAGCACAGCAGGGGAGGTGACCGGCACCGGCAGCACCCCTGTCCTGCTGCTTGTCCCCAATTCCTTCGGGAAGGTCGCCCGCAACATCAGCAAGGTAACATGGGGGAGGGGTGTGGCAGGCAACAGGGCTGGGCACTAGGAACCGTCCCCGAGCTCCAGGCTCTGCCACTGACTTGCTGGGTGACCGTGGGCCAATCATGTCTCCCTGTGCCTCAGTTTCCCCCTTTGTGGAGAGCAGGACCATGAGTCTGACCCCCTCAGGGCTGAGTGAGGATTCACAGCTACAGCCCAGAGCCTTAGACCGTGACAAGACACAGGGGCCAAGGGGCAGAGCCGTGGGGGCGCTTGGGGCAGAAGTGGGCTGTTTGGGGGGGGCTGGGCCTGGCTGGAGAAGAGGTGGGAAGGGAGTGTGGCCAGGGACTTGCTGCACAACCCACCTGTCCACACCAGTGAGGACGGGCTGGGCCCATCAGGCAGCTGCCTGGCCCCTTCCCAACCGCCTGGGGCAGAGGCTAAGGGGAACTGTGCGCAACCCAGCAGTGGGCGGCTCCACCAGGGACATGGAGGCCCCACGAATGGGGGGGTGCAGGGGCTGATGCGGAGAGTGAGTGTTTGGTGCCGTTAAGGGGCTCGCTCATTTGGGTGCCTCAGCGTCTGCCTGGCCCCGGGGGGGCCTGCAGCTCCTACTGGCTCCCCGGGCCGGTGGCTGGTCGGAGAGACCCCGAGTGCACAGGCCAGGGGAGAGATAAGGCAGTGTGGCTGGCCCAGCAGGGCTGCGCCTGGGCCTTTTCGAAGGACCCTGGATCAGGGCCACAGGGACGAATGCTGCCCTGGACCAGGTGTGACTGTCCGGCTCCCTGCCCCGGGCACCGGGCCCTTCCCAGCTGTCCTGGGCGCTCCAGGGGCTCGGGTGTCTGGTTCTAGCTCCAGCGTGGCCACTGTCCGGTCGCCTTTAACCGCCCTGGGCAGCCCCACGCTGCAGCCGTCGGAACCCTGCCCGCCTGGGACGTCGGTGTCCGGGGCCCCGCTCTTCGCCGTGGGGGAGAGCACCTCCAGCCACCCGGCAGCCGCCAGCTGCATCTCCCTCACCTTGGCCCCCCAGGATGGTTTGGAGCTGGGTGTGCCTGGCCACGGCACGTGTCCCAGAGGGGGTGGCTGAGCCGGTGAGTGACTGCAGGGGCATGCAGTGCGGGCCCGGCCCTCCAGGGGCTGAAGCCACCAGCCACAGCCCCAGCGCCAGCGCGCCGCCCTGCCAGGGACCCCCGTGGCTTTACCCTTGTCTGCTGGGAGGGGACGGCGCTGGTGACTCCAGGCTGCAGCTGGAGCAGGGTCGTGTGAATTCTCTGCACAGAGCATGGAGCCGCAGAGCCCCAGGGGGGGGAACGAAGGGAAAAGGCCTTTTCTGTGCCAGGCAGAGCCATGGTGAGAGGGTCCATTCAGCCGGGAGCTGCCCCCCACGCTGCTCTCCTGCTGGGCTCTTACCAGTGACCATCGCGCCCAGGTCAGGCTCCTGCCCCTGGATCGTTCCTTTGGGGGCCAGTCCCTGCAGGAGCAGAAGGCCTTGTTCCGCCAGGCCCAGGCCTGGGACTGGGAGAGGAGCCTCCCCCTTCGGGGCGTGGACGAGCTGGTGGTGCCAGTGCTGCACATCTGCTGCCAGGCCGACCCTGGGCCAGGCCACTCTGCCCTTCGAGCTGTTTGAGACAAGCCCCCGCCTCTTCCTAGTGCCCATCCAGCGCGGCGGCTTCTTCCGGGGCCTGGCGGGTGCCTCCCGGAGCCACGAGCTGCTGCTGGAATTCTTCCGCGCCACTGCAGGCCGCCTCCTCGCGCAGGACAGCGGCCGGGCTGAGCCGGGCCGAGCGAGCCCGGCGCTGACCCTTCCAGCTGGCTGCACCAGGAGGTGTCTCAGCCACCCAGACACTGGGCTGCGCCATCCCCCCCCCATGCTCTTGCGGTACCAGGGGGTGCGCACGACTGCTGGGACGGGGGGAACAGGGATGCGCTGGGTGTGGCCAAAGGGATGGTGGCAGGCGGGCACTGCGAGAGCTGCTGCCAGGCTCTGGTCCCAGCGGCCGCCCTGCCGGGGGGCCCGGTGCAATGCGCTGCGCTGGGCTGTGCTGCATTCGGGGCCTGCCCTGGCGGGCGCCGGGTGCTGGGCTCCAGCGGAGCAGGGGGGTGATTCTGGTTTATATTGCGGGGCTGGGTGCTTGGGGCCAGCGTGCAGACACAAGCCCTGCCGCAGGTAGCGTCTCTCCCAGTGGACAGGGAGGCCAGGGGCTGCCACGGAACCATTGGGGTCACTCAGGGTCGCCGCCGGGGCAGGATGTGGGGCCTGTTGCATTTCCCACCTAGCTACAGAAATCCAGAGGCTGCAGCTCAACCCAGCAGCACCACTGCCAGCCCAAGGCTGGGCCTATGTGCGCGGCCGGGCGATGGGCCACAGGCTTCTGGGGCCTCCTCCGTAGTGCACCGTGGCGCCCCTCCGTGCCCTGGGGCCTCCTCCGTAGTGCACCGCGGCGCCCCTCCGTGCCCTGGGGCCTCCTCCGTAGTGCACCGCGGTGCCCCTCCGTGCCCTGGAGCCAGCTGACTGGCATTCACCAATGAGCCCACCCCAGAGGGCCACAGGTTGCTGGAAATGTTATTTGAGGCTCAGAGGCTTCCTTCCTGCTTGGCACCTTGCTGAGCTCACCAGAGATGTGTTCCTAGACAGGGCTGTGTGCGCACTCACAGACACACGCACACCCCTCCCCCCCCCCAAAGGCTGCCTGGGGGGTGGGAGGCTCAGGCTGGGGCAGTCCTGGACAGGTGGCCCCCAGCCAGCCCCTTCACCTGCCTGGTTTTGTGAGAGGCCCAGTCCAGGCCCAGCCAGACGCTGCGCTTGCCAAGTGATGGTGCCGGGGGCTGCGTACTGAGTGGGTGGGCCCGGCCCTTCCTGCGGAGGAGGCGTCTGGAACAGACGGACGGCTGGACAGAGGGACTCGCTCGCTCTCAGCCACAGAGCAGTGAGTTCCCTGGTGCTTTCGGGGAGCTGGGATGAGCCGTGGCTGCTCCTCTCAGAGCTCCCAACGCCCGGTCACGCGGATGCCGAGGGTCCGGCCCTGGGGCTGAGGCAGGAGGGTCCCTGGGCGCAGGACTGAGGCATGCCGGGTTGTGGAACTGACACTGAGTTCTTAGTTCTAGGGGCTACTTCTGCATCTGCCCGTCCCACCCAGCCCCAGTGCCCAGCCCGGCCTCCGGCTGCACAGCAAGTGCCAAACCAGGAACGGGGGAGAACAAACTGACGAGATCCCCTCCTGCCTGTCCCCTAACCCTGCACCCAGGCCCACCACCTGGCCAGGCATTCCCAGCTGTGCCCAAGCCCCTTCCTGCTGCCCTCAAGCAATTGTAACTGAGCGGTTCCCACGCAAACCGCGCCCCGGTCAGCGGGAGACTCAGCCCTCGGCTGCAGCCCCTCCGTAGGGCAGCAGGGGCACGGGCTGCCCCCTTGTGGTTCAACCCTCAGCCAGCAGCCTGCTCTGCTGAGCCCCCAGGCCCTTCGCCTGCCAGCTTCACCCCCAGCCATGGGAGAGAGGCCTGGGAGACAGGAGCGGGTCCTGGCGTTCCCTGAGCGCTGTGCCCAGACTCTCCTGCGGCCGCTCGGGTCGTAGCCCCCGGGCGCGAGAACACCCCGGGCGCGAGAACCCCCCGGGCGCGAGAACCCCCCCGGCGCGAGAACCCCCCCGGCGCGAGAACCCCCCGGGCGCGAGCTGCGTCTGCACCTGCGGCAGGTGCCTGCGTCTGCCCAGCCTGGCTGCTTTCACTGGCAACACCGGGACTGGCTCTGTGCCCATCAAAGCTGCAGGAAGGGGCACGGGGACCCTGCAAACAGCTCCTGCGGCAGCGCCAGTGGGACCAGAGCTGGGGTCACGAGGCCCAAACTCCTCTCTGCTTGGAGACTCCAACGCGCCCCTGAGTCCTGCTGCCGCTAGCCGCCCCCTCCAGCCCCACTGCTCCCGGTAACCTCCCTGGCTTCCCCCACCTCCCCACTGCTCCCTGAAATCTCCTGGCTCCCAACCCCACTGCTCCTGGTAACCTCCTTGTGATCCCCAGCATCTCCCCATAACAATCCCTCTTCCTGCTGCTCCCCAGTAAATTGCCCGCCCCCCCATGACTCGGGCCTGCTGGGGCTGCCCCTTGCTGGCTGCTGCTGTCGCCAACCCTCCAGGCTTGTCCTGGAGTCCCAGGAATGAAAGCTCATGTGATGAAACTTCCAGGGCCAGGGCCAGCCGAATGTGGCCCCCTCTGAGCTGCCCCCGGCTCGGCTGCTGCCCTCCTGGGGCTCGGAGCTGGGACTGGCCCCCGGGAAACACCACCTTTGGCAGCTGGGCCCTGGGCAGGGACTTACTAGCCTGCACCCTCCAGGGCCCCAAGAACTCGGGCAGAGGAGTCTCCTCATCCCAGGACCGGGCACCAAGAGAGCGCCCAGCCCAGCCCAGCCTCCCCCAGCGCCAGCAGGGGCCTGGCCCTTTGGCAAGCAGTGGGAGCTGGGTGTGGCCAGCAGGTGGTGCCCTGAGCTCCCCGGGGAGGGGTGGCTCGGCTTTGCCCAGCCGGCTGCAGGCAGGGAAGTGTCTGTCCCAGGCCACGCACTGCTTGTGCTAGTACTGCCCATAGGCCGTGCCGCCCCCAAGCCCTGCCAGTCTCCTAAGGGAGGCCTGCTCCTCCCTCCCTGGTGCCCAGGTCAAAGGCACTGCCTGGTCAAGGGAGTTGCCTAAGGTCCTGCAGAGAATCTGTGGCAGGGGCAGAAACTAAGCTTGGGCGTTCTTGGCTGGGAGCGACTGGCAGGGGCATTGCAGGAGCCCCCCAGCTGGCTCTTGCCAGGCACCAGCTTCCAGCTGACTCCAGCTGGAGCTCTGGTACCGGGACCTTGATTGGGTACCAAACAGCCTTTGGCTCCAGCAGATGGGAGGTTAGACAGGGCTGTTCCCAGGGCGGAACCGGAGAGCCCGAGTGTTCGGGGCCCAGCCCTAGGCTGAGGGACAGAAGGCAGAGGCCAGGCCCCATCCTGAACAAAAGGGGTAAATTCCCCCAGCCCCCAAGCAGTGTGGGACAAACAGCCGCTCCAGGTGCCTTGGGGATTCTGGCACCGTGCCCGTGGGGCAGGACCCGGGAAGCCTCCCCAGCCCAGGGGGCATGAGAAGAAGGGAGCCCCAGCTGCAGAAGGAGGCAGAAGTTGGCCACTCGCGTGCCCAGAGAGGAGGGGACTGGTCCAGCTCACGACAGCCAGGGGCCTGCACAAAGGGCGCAGGTTGGAAGTGGGTCTCTGCGCTTGCCCTGGGCACGCACCTACAGGCAGCCCACCTCCCCGCACGTGCAGGTACCAGGGGCAGCCTGCAGGCACAGCACAGGGCAGGCAGGCCTGGGCATGGCCAGTGGGCACGCTCAATGGTATCGTGCTGGGATGGAGCAAGTGGGCTGCTTGGGTGGCCGGGCCCAGGGATGGGCAGTGTACGTGGTGCGCGGCAAGGATGGCACATGCGGCAGTGAGGCAGTGGCTATGAATGGGGCATGAGGCAGTGGCAGGTATGGTTGGCGTGTGCGGCTTGCAGTGGTGGGTATGGATAGTGTGTGCAGTTGTGCCGATACCATGATGGGTATGGATGGTGCATGGGCTAGGGCAGCGCATGCAGTCCAGGGCCAGGCGTGTGGCTCTGGGTACATATGGTACGTGCGCTCTGGGTACGGAGGGTGCGTGAGGTGGTAGGTAAGGACGGTGCGTGGGGACGGTGCGTAGGGAGGGTGCGTGGGGTGGCAGGTAGGGACGGTGCGTGCAGTGGCGGGTAGGGAGGGTGCGTGCGGTGGCAGGTAGGAATGGTGCGTGGGGTGGTGGGTAGGGAAGGTGCATGCGGTGGCGCGTAGGGAGGGTGCGTGCCGTGCCGTGGCGCGTAGGGAGGGTGTGTGCCGTGGCGGGTAGAGACGGTGCGTGCGGTGGTGGGTAGGGACGGTGTGTGGGGACAGTGTGTGGGATGGCACGTAAGGAGGGTGCATGCAGTGGTGCGTAGGGACGGTGCGTGGGGTGGCGGGTAGGGAGGGTGAGTGCGGTGGCGGGTAGGGAAGGTGCGTGCGGTGGCTGGTACGGAGGGTGTGTGGGGTGGCGGGTAGGGACGGTGCGTGGGGTGGCGCATAAGGAAGGTGCGTGGGGTGGCAGGTAGGGAAGGTGGGTGCGGTGGCGCGTAGGGAGGGTGCGTGCGGTGGCGGGTAGGGAGGGTGCGTGCGGTGGCGGGTAGGGACGGTGCGTGGGGTGGCAGGTATGGAGGGTGCATCGGTGGCGGCGCCGTAGGGAGGTGCGTGCCGTGGCGGGTAGAGACGGTGCGCAGTGGTGGGTAGGACGGTGCGTGGGGACAGTGCGGTGTGGAAGGAGGGTGCACGGTGGCGAGGGGAGGTGCATGCGGTGGCAGGTAGGGACGGTGTGCGGTGGCAGGTAGGACGGTGCGTGGTGGCAGGTAGGGAGGGTGCGTGCGGTGGCGGGTATGGAGGGTGTGTGGGTGGCGGGGTAGGACGGTGCGTGGGGTGGCGATAAGGAAGGTGCGTGGGGTGGCAGGTAGGGAAGCTGGGTGCGGTGGCGGGTAGGGAGGGTGTGTGCGGTGGCGGGTAGGGACGGTGCGTGGGGTGGCAGGTAAGGAGGGTGCGTGCCGTGCCGTGGCGCGTAGGGAGGTGCCGTGGCAGGTAGAGACGGTGCGTGCAGTGGTGGGTAGGGACGGTGCATGGGGACAGTGCGTGGGGTGGCACGTAAGGAGAGTACATGCGGTGGCAGGTAGGGATGGTGCATGGGGTGTACTTGGGGTGGCGGTAGGGAGGGTGCGCGGTGGCGGGTAGAACGGGGTGGCGGGTAGAGAGGGTGCGGTGGCGGGTAGGACGGGTGCATGGGGTGGCGGTAGGAGGGTGCGTGGGGTGGCGGGTACGTGGGGTGGCGGGTAGAGAGGGTGCGTGGGGTGGCGGGTACGGACGGTACGTGCTATCTGGGTACGGAGGGCGCCCGGCAGCAGGCAGGACGCTGCGTGGGCCGGGGCAGCGCCTGCAGCCCGGGGCAGGCGTGCGGCGGGTCAGCGAACGCGGCGCAGGGCAGGACACGTGAGTTACGTAAGCCCGGGGCTCCACTCCGGCCAGGCTGGCTATACATGGCCAGGCTGCTGTTATTTCGGGCCCGCTGGAGCGGCTGGGAAGGGCAATCAGCTGGCAGGCGCTGCTGAGGTCAGAATGACGTCAAAGCCGCCCCAGGCTGTCAGCTGGAATCAGGCAATCCGAGCCGATGAGGCAGCCAGCCTTAAAGGGGACCCAGCGGCAGGCAGAGGGGAAGGTGGGCCCCACAGGGCTGGCCTGAGACGGGCGAGGCCCCTTCCGGAGGGGCCCTGGCTCATGGGCGCGGAGGGTCGCTTGGGGGGGGGTCGCTGAACAAGTGTCCGGCTCCGTCCACCAGCCTAACCCCAGCCCAGCTGCTGCAGCTTAAACCCGGTAACACGGTTGGGAGGCAAGTCCTGAAAGTCACCTGCTGCCTTGTCCCGGCCTTGGGGAGCCCCAGGCCCCCTCCCCCACTGGGCGGGCTGGGACCCTAGCCGCAGGAGCCAGAGCAGGGCAAGGCACTGGGCACTCTGGAGCCGCCTCCCTCCCAGGCATGGCCTGGCAGGGCTGCCCCCAGCAGCTGTGCTGAGCACACAGCTGGGCTGCAGCCCCCTGCAGTGTCACCCATGGGGTGAGCCCCAGGCAGGCCACTGTCTGACTCCCAGGGGTGCCCCCACCCGGTGCCCACCGGGCTTGGCATCCACCCAGCCCAGTGGGTCCCTTCTGGCTGCAGAATCTCTCACTTGGGGCTTTCAAAGGAAAGTTGAATGGGCAGCTGCCAGCCCACAGGGATCCCCCAGGCCAGGGAACTCGGGAAGAGCTCGGTCAGCTGGGAGCCTCTCGGTCCGGCCCCGCTGCCTGGGGAGTCCGGGCTCCAGGACACGCTCATGCCAGCTGGCATCAAGCTAATGCACTACACGTAGCCCCAGCTGTGCCCAGGGCGGGGTGCCCAGCTGCCCCCCCAAGACCCTAGCACAGCCCCTCCTGCTGCTGGCCCTGCCCCACCGACAGTCCCTTTGCCGTGTGCTGGGCTCTCTCCTGACAGGTTGGGGGCCAGTGACCTGTGGAGGTGGAGGAGCCAGGGAGCAATGAGGACCAATGAGAGGATGAAGCTCGGCTGGACAGGAGCAGCAGGTGCCTGGAGGAGCCTGGGCAAGGCAGGGCAGGAAGCAGACCAGGACAGCAGCACCGGGCAGACCTCAGCAGCTGAGTGCAGGGTCCCTGGGCTGGGAGACGCCCCACTGGGGCAGGGCTGGAAGGCTGGTTGGGACGGTTAGCACAGAAAGGCCTCTCCCTCCCAGAGGAGCCCTCCAGCCCTGAGACGGGAGAGGCTGGGTTCCCGCAGGAGGGCATCAGGCTGGCAGAGTGGATCCCCAAAAGCAGCTACCAGGAGGCGCCCGGGGTGAGTGCACCACCCCCACCCCAAGGGCAGGGCATCCACTGGACACGCAGCCCGCCTGGGACGTGCAGAGCAGCACCCGGAGCCAAATGCCTGGCTGGGGAAATGGACGCGCAGGAGCCAGAGTCCCTCCGTCCGAGCAGGGACCCTTCACCCGCCCGAACACAGGCCTGGCCTGGCCTAGCCACGAGGCTTTCGCAGCCCCGGAGCGCCCGCTAAGAGCGCTGGTCACTGGCTACCTCGCCAGCTGGCCACTTCAGCGCCAGTGCCCCAGGCGCAACCCTCAGCTGGGCTAGTCCGACACCAAACGTCCTAAGCGGGACCCCGTTCCTGCGCCGCGCGGGCAGCATCAGCTCAGTGCAGGAGGCTGGCACTGGGGCCCGGCCATGCCAGGAACATGGGAGGGGGGTGCTGAGAGCCACTGATCCCAACTGTAACCCCTGGGTATGGAGGAAACCACTTCCAGCTGGGGTGCTGCAGCACCTCCCCCCTGCACGCACAGTCCCCCCGAATCTGGGAATGGCTGGCACGGGGCCCAAGAGCCCTAGGCTCCTGCTGCACAGGGCTGCTGTTGGGGGTGGGACTTGCGGATGCTCCCGGGGTCTCTGTATCACCCAGACTCTCCGACTGACCAAGCATCTAGCCGTGTGCAGAGAGACTTGGCTTGGTGACGGCTCCCCCTTTCCGAAGGGCCTTGGGCTGATCAGGTGAGGTCCCCGCCCCGGCCCCGCCAACAGGCTTAGCAGCGAGGTAGAGAAAGTTCAGGCTGGTTCCTTTCTGGAAAAGGGCTCCCTGGACACCCCCCTGCCGGGCAGAGCTGGGCCTTGCGGAGGCCCAGTGCCCCGGTGCAGAGCGGCCCTTTCTGACGGGAGTGGTGCCCAGGCCGGGTGTACTTGCTGCTGGCCCCTCCCTGGAGCCCAGGAAGGGCGTGGCCAAATAGCCGACATTCTTGGAGGCTCTGCTCATGGCTCCCCTCCCAGCCTCAGAAGTGCTGCTGGGAGGGAGACAACGGAGCTGAGCTCTGCTCCTGGGGGAGAGGGAATTCAAGGGGGACACGGGACCCCCTTCCTGGGGAGCTGATGGAGACCCCCCGCCAGAAAAGGAAGCCTGGCTCTCTGGAAAGCGCCCGCCTGACACAGCAATGATGAGTCACTTTCAATCCAGACACCCTGGCTTCTGCCTTGTCATCCTGCCCTTTCCAAGCAGAGAGCACAGCTGCTGCCAGTGAAGCCGGAGCTCCCGGGAGCTCTCTGGCGCTGCAGCCCTGGCGGGGGAGATTAGCTGCTTCAGAAGGAGTCAGGGTTGGGGGCATCTGCCAATCAACGCGAAGTGCGGAGACAAGTGAGCCCAGCTCCCATTGACGCTCCCTGGTGTAGACAGGTCTGGCTCTCAGCAGTGAGGCCTAGTCAGATGACACGGCTCAGGAGGACCGCGGGGCAGCCCCGCTCACGTGGGCCGAGCCACGAAGCCAAGGGGCAGCTGTTCCAACTTCCCTTTTTGTTTTGGAAAATCAAATGCTGATAAAACACAATAGCAACGAAACCGGCACCAGAGAGATGCAGCCATGATGGATGGGAGCTGGAACCGGGCACCTGCCAGTCGGGCTTGTCTCTGACCCGGCACCGCTTTCTGATCCCAGCCGCGCTTCTCGGTCCCGAACAGCCCCCCTCCAGCGCGCTCAGCCCCCGCCTGGCGCGTTCTCGCGTCCGTGCACAAGCTCCCCTCAGCAAGCCGGGCCTCGCTGGGGACAAGCAGCCCCCTGCTTTGAGGGGGGACTTGCGCTGTCTGTTCTAAGGGGGGTGGCCAGCTGTCCCGTTCCAGGGCCGTTCTGCTATCCAGGCTTTTGTCTGAAATAGCTGCCAGCTAACCCCCCGCCCCGCCCGTTAGTGACACTGCTCCTGCTACCCACTAGCCCCCGTCCGTGGCACAGCCACGCTCTCCAGTCAGAAGGCTGCACAAGGGGCCACCTCTGGCAGCTGGGAGGCCCTAACAGGCCCCCAAAGCCCCTGCTGCTGACCCTTTGTTATGCAACGAGAGCCCAGGTCTCAGCAGCCACATTCCCGCGGGTGGAGGGTTGGGTGAGCAGGGTGCTCCGGGGCCAGGCCGTTCACTTCCCGGGTGCAGCGGGCACAGGGAGCCCAGCAGGGGCCTCCCAGCAGTTCCCCTTTAAGAGCACAACCGGGTGCCAGCGGAGAGGCGCACATGGCTCGGCCTCAGCTCCTGCGTCTGCAGAGCTTGTGGGAGTCACGTGGGCGGGATGTGGCAACAGCTGATTCGTCCCCTGAGGCCCCACTTTACGTCTCTCAGCTGTTACTGGGCTGAGGGCAGGAAACTTTCTTAAAGGGGCAGCACCCTGGGCCAACCCCGCTACAGCTGCTAGGGTGGCCGTGGCCCCATCGGCCCAGAGCCAGCAGGAGGGCACAAGTGGGTGGGGGAAGCAGAACACGTCCCCAGCCTGTCTCCCCCCCAGCCAGCCCAGGGCCCCTATGCCGCTGACTGCAGTGGGGGCAGCCCAGCAGTGCCCAGCCCCTGCGCCTCCCGGCCTCCCACACAAGAACGTGCCACTCTGGGTAGCACAGGAGGGGAGCGGCCGGGGGAGCTGTGGGCTGCAGGAGAACGGTGGCCCCTGCTGGGGGGGCTGGCCCGGAAAAGCCACGCTGCTGGTGAAGCACTTGGGGCATTTCCCGGGCTGTTTGGCTCGGGGCGCCGAGCGGGTCCAGGCCCCTGAGCAGCCAGCATGAGGGCTCGCAGTAGCCCGGCATGGTCACTATCTGCACCTCCTTACACCGTGGGCAAAGGGGTGCCTGCCTCTGCAGCGCGCAGCACACCGGGCACCGGGGCAAAGCAGGCGGGGCTAACGGGGACACAGCCTGCCCAGGGCTCGGGTCCGAAACAGGCCCCCGCAGCCAGCCCCACAGCACCCTGGCAGCAGCGATTCCTCCCAAGCCTCCGCAGTGCCCGTCTCTCCTCTCTGGAGCCCGGGGAGGTCAGCCAGACTCAAGCTCCGCTCCCTCAAGTCCTCCTCTGGATGAGTGGGAGACTGTCTGACGGGGGTTCCCAATGCCCAGCCAATCGCCTGGGCGGGAAACCGGCCCTCTCTAGAGAGACTCTGAGTAGCAAGCGGGCCTCTTGCCAGAGACAGAGCAAGGTACAGACATAATCCAGTTCTGTGCAGGGGGGGAAGCGGGAAACCCCTTGGGAGGAGGGAGCCCGGCAGCCCCCAGGCTCTAGGGGTGCAGGGTCTCTTCTGGCCTGGGCTGTCTCTCCAGAGGCAGGGATGCTCCACGCCCTCCCAGAGGGACCCTTTGGGCAGCCAGCTGCACCCCGGCCAGGCTGGTAGGTGTCAGCTGAGGAGGGTACAGAGCTCGGTGAGGTCCTTGCAGCTGTAAGAAGGACAAGCACTGGGGAGGAGCTAGGCACTATGGATAGGCGCAAGGCTGGGGAGGGGAAGTGGAGTCGGACCCTCCTTGCCCGGCCAAGGAGAGAACAGCTGAACAGAACTAACTGCCACAGCACCAGGCGTCCGTGTGCCGGTGGGTCAGCGAGCGAGCCCTCCGCTCCCTTCTCCCTCTGCGCCGCGGGAGTCAATCCGCAGAAATCGGCTTTGTTCCTCGGAATCCGCCCCCCCTCAGCCCCTGGAAGCCGCTTCTGGGCCCTTGCCCTTGTTTATCAACCAGCGCCACTCCCTGCGGCTGCAGCAGAGGGAGCAGGCGGTGCCTGGCCCTTTAAAGGACTAGTTCGGGCCCATGCCCCTCTGGGATTGCCAAGTCATTGGGTTCAGAGGCGTTCCTTTGAACCAGCCCATTTGCGGGCTGGGCTTGGTGCCGCGCACAGAGACTCGGATTGGCGTCCTGGCGGGAACAGCTTCCCGGAATCCTTGTCATTAGCACAAGCCCTTAAAGCCGCAGGCTGCGTGCTGCTGCCTGCTGGGGGGCAGGGCAGTCCCCAGACTCTGCAGCCAGCCCGGCCCAGAGGCCCCGGCCACTCGGTCCTGTGGGACCCCCAGGGCACAGCTGTGGGGCAGTGGAGACTGTGGGAACCGGGGGCTCGCTGCCACTGGGACCCATGCACCTCTCTCCTGCGTGCTCTTTATGGTGTGGTTGTGCCCCCGGCCTGGTGTGACAAGGAAGGGCCCGCTCTGCGCTTGCCTCAGGAAAGCCACCAGCTGCTGGCCCTGGTTTTCTATGTCCTTGACTCTTCCTCTTGCTCCTCAGCATTCTTCCACTCCGGTCTTCCCTTGCCCTCTCCTGCTGTTCCTCTCCCCAGCCCGTCCTCCACGGCGAAGTGTTAACCGGAATTGCCTTCTGTTCCAGCCCCCCCACGTGAATCCGCGTGCTGGAGTCTGCAGTGCAGTTAGGGTCAGGAGGAGCCTGGGACAGGGTACGGCTGGAGCATGGGGCCCGACTGGGGTTGGGGGGTGTGCCCAGGGTGGGACAGTGCTGGGGCATGGTTTGCAGAGCCAGGGAGCAGGGCTGGAGCCTGTGGAGAGGGCTGGGGGACCCCAGGGTACTGCTGGGGCCGGTTCCTGGGCCAGGGACAAGGTTGGGGCCCGGGAGCGGGGACTGGGATAGGACCATACACTGGAGGGGGGGACAGTACTTGTTCCAGGGCCAGAGGGGTGAGTGTGGGGGCTCAGGCTGTGGGGGCAGGGCTGGTTAATACTGTGGGAGTTGGGGGGCAGGGCTTGTTCTGGCGGCGGGAGGGGGGGGACCTGGGCCAGAGCAGAGGCCTGAGGGGGTTGGGCACAGCGTTCGTTTGGGGTCTGGGGAGGTATGTGGGCTTGGGAGCAATGAGGGGCTGGTACCAAGCTGGGGGACAGCTGGGAGGCAGTGGGGGCAGGTACCCAGGCTAGGGGGCAGTCGGAGGTGGATACCTGGGCTGGAAGCCAGTGGGGGGTGGGTACCTGGGCTGGGGGCAGGTACCCAGGCCGGGGGCCAGTGGGAGCGGCTACCTGGGTTGGGGAGATAGTGGGGGCAGGTACCTGAGCTGGGGGCAATGGGAGGCAAGTTCCTGGGCTGAGGAGCAGTGGGGCAGGTACCTGAGTTGGGGGCAATGGAGAACAGTGGGGGGCGGGTACCCGAGTTGGGAAGCAGTGGGGAGCGGGTACCCGGGCTGGGGGGCAATGGGGAACAATAGGGGCGAGTACCCGAGTTAGGGGGCAATGTGAGGGCAGGCACCTGGGCTGGGGAGCAATGGGGAGCAAAGGGGGTGGGTACCCGAGTTGGGGAGCAGTGGGGGGTGGGTACCTGGGCTAGGGGACAATGGGGGTGGGTACCCGAATTGGGGAGCAATGGGGGCAATGGGGAGCAATGTGGGCGGGTACCCGAGTTGGGGAGCAGTGGGGACAGGTACCTGGATTGGGGAGATAGTGGGGGGCAGGTACCCAGGCTGGGGCAATGGGGAGCAGTGGGGGCGGGTACCCGGGCTGGGAGGCAATGGGGGGTGGGTACCCGAGTTGGGGGCAATCAGAGCAGTGAGGGCAGGTACCCGGGCTGGGGAAATGGGGGCAGTGGGGGCGGGTACCCGAGTTGGGGAGCAGTGGGGCGGGTACCCGGGCTGGGGGCAATAGGGGATCAGGCAGGGCTGGGCCAGGCCCGCAGGGCTATAGACGCTGGGGACCGGGCGTATCGAGGTGGGGGGGGGGGGGCGCCGCGGGGCTCTGGCCCTTTAAGGGGCCGCGCCCTCCCCTTCCCAGCTTCCTCCAGCTGAAAATGCCAACTCACAGCGCGCGCTGCATGATGGGAGAGCGTCTGCCGCGCCAAACTACACTTCCCGGCATTCTCCGCGTCAGGGTGGCACCCACAGAGTTTCTAAGTTGACTCTCACTGCTGATTGGCTCAGCTTGGTGCCAGTGTCTGCGAGATGACGAGGGCCGGGCAGGATGTGGATGCTCTTAGCCCATTGGTCAAATTGCTAGATGACGAGCAGGCCGGATAGGATTCCTAGCTTGTGATTGGCTTGCCAAAGTGCCAGCCAGGGCCAGGGCGGGGAAGGGGCGGCCGCGGCGCAAAGGGCGGTTGCAGGGGGCGGGGCTCGTCCTGGTGACGGCGGGCAGGGATTGGCCGCGGGAGGAGCCGGTGGGTGGCTGCGTCACGACGCCGCCAGCTGATGAGAGCCAGGAGCCGGTGAGTGCGGGCGGCCGGCGGGGCAGGGCAGGTGGGTGCCGGCGGCCGCGGGAGGGGCCGGGGACCCGGTTGCGGGGCAGGTGCCCCTGCTGGGCCCTCTCGCGGCGGCGGGGCGGGTCTGGGGCTGCTCCGCTTCTGTCCTGGCGGCTGCGGGAGACCCGGGGCGGGGCAGGGGGCTGCGGGCGGGCCTGGGGTGGTGCGGGGCTGCGGGCGGGGCAGGGCGCTGCTGGGGGCTGCGGGCGGGCCTGGGGGCTGCGGGCGGGGCAGGGCGCTGCTGGGGGCTGCGGGCGGGCCTGGGGGCTGCTGGGGGCTGCGGGCGGGCCTGGGGCTGCTGGGGGCTGCGGGCGGGGCAGGGGCTGCGGGCGGGTCAGGGGCTGCTGGGGGCTGCGGGCGGGCCTGGGGGCTGCTCCACTCCTGCCGTGGGGGCTGCGGGCGGGCGCGGGGCAGGGCTGCGGGCGGCGGCGGGTCGGGTCTGGGGGCTGCGGGCGGGCGCGGGGCAGGGCTGGGGGCGCTGCCGGCGGGGCGCGGCCGGGCACCCCCGGCGCTGTTATGTAAGAGGGCGGTGGGGCGGCAGCCGCCCCTGCTTATGCAAGCTGCAGTTTAGGGTTTCAACACGGGTGGGGGCGGCGGAGAGCGACTTGGAAACTTCCAGCTACGCCGCCCTTCCCGGCCAGCCCCCTTGCTGGGGGCGCCCGCGGGGGAAGGTCACCTTCCGGGCACGGCCCCGAGCCTTCGGCCTGGGCCCTCGCGTCCCCGTGTGGAGCCGGGGCCTCTGAGCGGCCAGTGGCTGCCGGGAGGGCAGCTCCCCCGGCTGGGGGCTGAGCAGGCCACGTGAGGGGCCCCCAGCCCTTCCCCCGGCTGGTGCCGCCCAGCCAGGCCGAGAAGCTGCGAGGCTCTGCGGCCGGGCAGGCGCTGGGTGGGGCAGAGATTGCTCTAGGCAGCAGAACAGGGGCGCGTCCAGGCTCTGGTTGGCCCAGGACAGGTCGGGCTGGGCTGAGGGTGCCCAGAGACGCAGCCTTCCCCTCCCCATGCTCTCTGGGGGGGGTGAGGGCTTGAGCCTTGACCCCCCGCCAGAGATCTTGGGTTGAGTCGGGCTGGGGCGACCTCAGCCCCCTCTCTGTCCTGGAGCGGCCTTGGCAAGAGTGCCCTGGGGAGCTGGGTGTGATGCAGGTGGCTGGGTTCAGGCTCTAGTTCTTGGCGTTCCTGTCGCTGCCTGTCTGGCTTGCCTCCTGGCTAACCTCATGGGCTGCTGCCACCCGTCTTCCCCAGCGGCTGGTGCATGGAGGCCCTAGGGAGATGGCAGGGACTCCCTGAGGCTGGCTGAAGGATTCCGAGTTTAGGGCGTGGGGCTCTGGCCGGGCTTGGGCGCGACTGGGGGAGTGCTGAAGAGGCAGATTATGGGATGAAGTTCCCTGTCACTAGAAGCAAAGAGCTGTCATGGTGTCCTGCAGGGACCAACTGGATTTAAAACCAGTCTCCTCCGCTCGGTAGTTCCAGGGATGTCTGTTCCTGGCCGGGGGACAGGGCGGAGTGAAGGCCAGAGGCTCTGTATGGAGACCTCCTTTGGTGCGCTATTTACGTCTTTCTCTGTCTCCCACTCAGCAGCCTGGCAGCTCCTCCATCTCAAGGACTCTGCTTTTGCTGGAGCCGGGCATGGCGAGGGCCTTTGCCTTTCCTGCTGATTCATGCATTCGAGCCCCGTGCTGGAAGAAGGGAGGGGGTGGAGCTCCGCACTTGGAACAAAGTTCAGACACGAAGGGGCCGGCAGACGGGCTGGAATTTATACCATATGTACCAGGCATGAGCGGAATGTTTGGCATCTCAGCCGGGCCAGAGCAGCCTGTACAGAAGAGCTGGCAGATCGCTGCAGCTTGGAGAGCTGCCTTGTGCCGGGGTAAGTGCTGGCGGAAGCCTGCCTTGGGGAGAAGAGCTGCCACCTCCGCGGATGAGCGGTCAGTCTGGGGAGCCCTGAACAGCCTGTGCCCTAGACAGGTGCTGTCGCTGCCCGGGGCTCGCTTCCCCTCAGCCCCTTGAAATCCCGGGGCCCCTGGACTTGGTGGGAGCGAGGGGTTTTGCTCTGTCGGCATCTCCCTCGGGCTGGCCCGCCCCTCGGGCGCTGAGTGGCTGGACTGTGCCGGAGGCTGGACCCTTTCCAGGAACCAGGCTGCAAGTGCTCCTAGGACTGGCCCTGAACAGGAAGCTTGGGGGAGGGCTTGTCCCTCAGGTGACTAATGTGCTGCATTGCTCAAGTTCTCCAGAGTTCAGGCATCTGGTTCCCTGGGGTGACTTGGCAGCCAGGGTGCCTTCTCCTGGGGTAGTGGGGCAGCCCTAGGTGCCTCTGGGGCACAGGCTGCTCCCTTAGTCCAAAGCCTCTCCTCCCTCCCACAGACGGAGCTGCCTTGCTTGCTGCACCCAGCCAGTCTTGGGGCACGTACTTGGTGCCTAAGAGCCAATGCACCAGCTGGGTTGGCAGCAAGAGCCACAGCTGGAGTTGGTCACACCTGGCTCCAGGGCCCATGTAGCCACTAGCACTGGTGCTGCCCAGCTCTGCCAGCTGTGCTGGATGGCTGCATGGCAGAGCTCTCTGGCCCGTCGTAGGAAGTCTGGTTTGTGGGCTCATGTGACGAGGCCCTTCTGTGCCCAGGGCAGGAGGGAGGATGGCAGTGAATGGGGCTGTGACAGGAGGGGAGGGGGATTTCTGTCCCCTCAGAGGAAAGGGAAGTCTCCAGCGCTGCCGTCCATTGGGGCTCTAGTTCCTGGCTGACTCGATTTCACTGCACAGTGCTGAGTCCTGGCTCTGACTTGTTTGCTTCCTCCTCAGCTGCTCTCTGGCTGCCTGCGCTGCTGGCTAACGCGCACCAGTTCTTCAGTGGCAAGCTTTATGTCCCTGTCTCGTAGCTAAAGCTGCCAGTTGAAGAACTGTTGAATGTAGCCCCACTCGGCTCGTCAGCGGGCTGGCTGAGCTCAGCCGGATGCGCGCCTGGGGAGAGCAGGATGGGTGAGTCTCCAGCTAATCTGGATTAACCGCCTCCTGGGTGGAGGGATGGCCACCTTGCCAGACTGAGAAGCCCTCTGCATCCTGATTGTGAAGCCTACTGGCCCCAGCGCCTCTTGCCAAGGGGGCTGGGGGCATAGGCAGTACGGAAGGGGAGTACGTGCATCTCCATGCTATGGGGCAGCCTGCATGAGATTCCCAAGCAACTGTCCTTGAGGTGGATGTCCTGTTTTGCCATTAAACATCTGGATGGTGATGTGGCGAGGGCTGGGCTGGACTGGGAGCTCTCACCTTCCTTGGAGAGGTGGGCGTGGTGTCCGGCAGTGCTTCAGCTGCCAGAGGCTTCTGCCGCAAAGGAGATCCTGGTTCCTAATGGTACAGCCTGCAGGGAAAGCTGCCAACCCTTCCATGCCACCACCTGCTGTCAGAAGCAGATTGGCCCAAGCCCAGATCTTCCTGCCTTCACCTCACCAGCGGTTGGGACTCGTAACCTGCTTCCAGTCCCAGGGAGCCCCCTCTGGCTCACCCCGCAGGGTGGGACGAGCCCTGGCTGACTCGGCAGCACCTCCGGCCTCCTTCAGCGTGTTCGACTCGACTCGAATGCAGCTTCCTGTGCTGGTGAGAGGCGCCGGTTACGCCCGGGCCCCGAACTGCGCGGGGCAGTGGGGGAGCTTCCTCTGCCTGCCCGGCCTCCATGGTCCCTTCAGTCCTTGGCCACCCGGTCCCCTTGATCTCCACCTGGGGTCATGAGCGGTGAAAGGCTGGCGCCTGCTGCTGTGTAGTGTGGCTGGGGATGTAGGGTGGAGCTTGCACTTCACCCAATGCCAATTACTGGGGGAAGGATGGGGGCTGTACTCTTGCAGAGCCCCTCACTACAACAGAGGGAGGAGATGGGGGCCTGTCTTCTGGGTACTGCTGCTGATGGCTAAATAACCTGGGCAAGGTGGGAGCGAGGAGTCTCTCTTCTCCCCCCACCAACCACACACCCCTTCCCAGCTTGTGCTGTGCAAGGGCCAGAGAGCAGAGCTGCCCCTGGCCGGTCACTGGCTGGAAGACCGGGCTCTGCAGCAGGCTGGGGGGAGAACAGGGAGCTGTGGGGAGAATTGCTGGCTAGTGGGGGAAGGAGCAGGGTGCTCCACTGCGGGAGCTGGAGGGCAGCTGCTGTGGACTCCCTGCCTGTGCCCGCAGGGGAAGGAGCACACCTGTGGGGGGGGGGTGTTACAGCCCTGCCCTGGGGCTTGCTGCTGCAGGGGGAGGCATTCGTACATGGGCTGCTCTGGCCACAGGGAGAAGGGCCCTTGACTTCCTGCTCTGGCTCTGGCTCAGGCTGGGCCAGGAAAGTGCTGCGCCCCCGCCCGCCGGTGTGTGCCGAGAGCCGCCTGCCCTCTAGTGCCCCTGGTAGGGATGTGAGAACCCGCTTACTCGGCTCACCCTGTGTCACTGGCTGCTGGATTCGTGGGTGCACAACTCCCCACCCACAGAACCAGAGAACTCTTGCATCTCTGCCCCCTTCGGTCTCTGGCAGCCTGGCTCTGCTGCAGGGCGGGGCCAGGCCTCTGGGCACAGGGCACCCCAGAAAGCAGCTTGGCCACTGGTGCTCTTGGCCAGGGCAATGGGGCTGCCCGGCCGAGCCCTTGCAGGGTGTGAGCTGCCCTGGCTGAGGGGGGTCCCTCCGGCAGGGGAGGCAGCTGGGCTGTGCGGCTTTCCTGCAGGGGGTGGCTGCGTGAGCCCCGGGCTTGGCAATGGGCTCGCACACAGAGGCTGGAAGGCCCAGGCCTCCCCGTGGCAGAGCCAGCTGCCCTCCGCTGGCAGGGAGCAGAGGGGAAACCCGGCAGGGAAGGGCAGCCATGACTTGGGAAGCAAGTTCCCCCAAGGAGCCCCGGCACTGGGGTTGTTCCTGCCAAGGCCCCGGGCTGGGGTGGGCAGGGCTGCTCTCCCCTGGCCTGGGCCACTCGCTTCCCCCGCAGCTGCAGGGACTCTGGGCAAAGCCCTGTTCTAGGCATTGCAAAACCCTCGTCCCGGCTGCAGCCAGGCCCTGCCCAGAGCTGTCTGTCTGGGGCTGCAGCCAGGGTGAGATGGCCATGGGGGGCCTCGTGCCTTTGCGCCCTGGCCAGTCCTGGGCCGTGCCGCCGGCCGGGCTGTGCACCACAAGCGCTGCCGGCGAGAGGGAGAAGCATTTGCTCTCTGGTGCCTCCTACGTGGCTTCTTCCTGGGGCCCGTCCCCCTCCGCTTCATCCCCTGCCAGGCCCGGGGCTGGCCAATACGAGCCTGGGCCCAGGCCTTGCTGTCAGCCACTCTCCTGCGCCCGGCTTAGCAGCGTGAAGCCTCGCCCCCTGCAGTGCCCCTCCTGGGCCAGGGAGTCAGCGTGCTCTGCCACCAGCCCAGCTCCCTGACCCCTGCAAGTGCAGCTGTGCGCGGGGCAGCTTGGGCCGGGAAGTGCAGGCTGTGCCAGCCACTGAGCGCGGGGGGCACGGTGCAGTTGCCTGGAGAGGCGGCGGTGCAGCGCGCGGGGCTTGCGAGCGTGTGGCAGGGGCAGGAGCGCCATGGAGCCGGGACATGACATGGCCTGGGGGTGGTGTCCTGTGCTGGGGGAAGGGCTCTTTGCCAAGAGAGGGGGCCGGCAGAGGCCGTTCCCCGCCGCTAATGCAGCGTCTGGGGCCCCAAGCCGAGCTGCGGGGGTGCGGCTATAGCAGGCCCAGCCTAGGAACCCTTGCGTGGCCTCGAACTGTCCGTGGCAGCCTGTGTAGCTGGGGCCCGTGCGGGGAGGCAGTGTTCCTGCCCTGCCTGAGCCCGGGCTCTGGGCAACAGCTCCCCGTGCTGGCGGAAAGCTGCCTCTGCCGCTCGGCTGTGCGACGGCTCGGCCGGCCTGGGCCTGTGTTCCGGGGGCGGGGGGACGCCTGGCTGTAGCAAGCCGGCATGTGTCTGGTGAGAGGGGGAGCTGCCTCGTCTGCCCACACCTGGCCTGACGGCTGCGTGCCAGGGCTCTGGTGTCCCTCGTGGGCAGGCGCTGAACCAGCCGAGGAAACACGTTGTGCCACTGGCCGAGAGGCTGCGTTGTGGCTCCCCGGCCCCCACCCCCCCCGGGGGCACTGAGGGGCATGTTATGGCTCCTCTCCCCCCTTGGGGCACTGTGGGGTGTGTTATGGCTCTCTCCCCACACACACACACACACACACACTGCGTGTTCCTGTTGCTGCCCCAGCGCCGACAGGCAGAGCCAGGCTCCTGCGCGGTCCGTGCAGGCTTTTATTTGAGCCAGAGGAGGGGCTTACGGCGGCGGGCATCCCTGAGCCCCGGGGAGTGTGGCGTGAGGCCAGGCGGTGTCCCACGACCTGCGGCACAAGAGGGGAGGCTGAGGAAAGGGCTGCCTGCCCAAGTGCTGTGGCCCTGCCAGGGTGCATGCTAAGGGGCAGCAGGGCCCGCATGGGGCAGGTGCTACTCACTGGGCCTCGGCTTTTGAGATCCGTCTGCCGGAGAGCAGGGCTTCGGCGACCACAGAGACCAGGGGGTCGAAGTTCAGGCTGGCAGCGGCAATCACGTAATCATCCCTGCAAGAGACGCCTCAGCCAGGGGCCGATTCTCCCGGCCATGCCCCAGCGAGAGCAGGCGCTGCGGCCCCCTAGAGCGCCAGGGCCCGGGTCTGTTCTGCGGCCCCCTAGAGCGCCAGGGCCCAGCCGCCCCGGGTCTGTTCTGCGGCCCCCTAGAGCGCCAGGGCCCAGCCGCCCCGGGTCTGTTCTGTGGCCCCCTAGAGCACCAGGGCCCGGCCGCCCCAAGCCCGGGTCTGTTCTGCAGCCCCCTCGAGCAGTGTTTCTCAACCAGTGGTACGAGTACCCAGCGGGGTACTCTAGAGCAGTCTGGGGCGTACATCACCACAACTGAAATTTGGAGAGAACTGAATTTTTGTTTTAAGTTTTACAGCACTTGATGATTTCTGTACTTTTTACACCCAAAAATTTCCTCGCCCACCTCGGGTACGATTAAGTTGTTTAAACAAATGTGTTGCAAGGGTAGAAAAAAATGTTGTCTGAAAACTGTAGGTAGTGGGGGTACTTGTAACTTTTTTAAAGGGGTGCTTTATAAAACAAGCTGAGAAACGCTGCCCTAGAGCGCCAGGGCCTGGCCGCCTAGAGCTGGGTTCTGGGCTGGAGCTGGTCTCCCCCAGGTGCGGCAATGGCAGCGGCAAGCCCTGGCCAAGCGTGGGCCTGTTGGGGTGCGCGGTGCCCATGGGGAGCAGGCACAGAGCAGATGCTGTCCCTCTTCCCGCTTCTCCTGCCAGTGCTGCCGTGGCTCAGTCGCTGGCACCTGGGCCCCAAGTTCTGAACTTCCAAGGAAGCTTTTCGAGAAGCTTCTCTGCCAGCTGGGGTGGAGGCCTGTCCCGCCGCCTGTGCATGCCCCCGCCCTGCTCTGGTGGAGCGCCCCTGCTGTTCACCCAGGCCCCTCCCCAGGGCACCCGGCCAGGGGCCTGCATGGGCTGGGTACCCTCGCGGCCAATGCGCCAGCCCGGTCTGGCTCTGACGGGCCAAGAGTCCCAAACGAGTCGGGCCAGATTCTCACTTGATGTAAAAGACCAAGAACTCCAGCTGCTCCAGATTTCCCTTCACCACCATGTCTGTGTAGCCGGTCCCGTGGCCTGCAGACACAAGAGGCCCCTAAGTCCAGCGCCCCAAGAGCTGCAGGAGTTGGGGGGGCAGAGCCCTGGCGGGAGCTGGGCTCCATGTTCTGTGCCAGGGGTTCCCAATCTTTTTAGCCCGTGGACCCGCAAACGAATTCACCAACTTTGGTGCCTGGTAACATCTGCATATTTGTTATGGTAAAATGAATATGCAAGCAGTGTTAGCAGTTCACCACATGTACTCCAGCCCCCAGAGCCACCACCTTCAGCTCCGGCAGCCAGTGCTCCGCGGCTGTGGCCGGCAGTTAGGAACAGCTGTTCTGTGCAGCTAGTGCTCTGGCTGGGGCCGAGAGAGAGGGTGAGCCCTGGCCGCAGGGCCTTGGGGACACCTCTGCCCCTGGCCCCTTGTGTCCCGGGCCATGACCTGCTAGTGGGGTTTCTGCTTTCAGATGTAGCTTCCTCCAATTCAAGGGGTTTGGGGGTGGGGCACTTGGAGAATGGTCCCACCATCTGCCTAGGTGCTCACCAGGTCCCCATTCCTGCAGCATCTGAGCCCCTACGCGGAGGTCCCAGTGTTCCTGCTCCCCTCCTACCTGCGTAGCGGATGCTTTTCCCAAGCAGCGAGGTCCAGAAGAAAGGGACAGTCCGCAGGGCCTTCTGCTGCTTCAGCATGTTCAGAGCAGCAACGTGACCTGCAATGACCCAGCCCCCCAAGGAGAAGGTTCTTTCCCAGAAGATACTTTCACAGGGGCCTTAAAGTTCAGGTTCCTCGGCCTGCTCCCTTGGCGCCTGTCTCCTGCCCTGCTCGAGATGGGAAGGGGCAAGGGCTCCCGAGGACGGACTAGCGGGGAGCTGGGCTGGCCGGAGCCGCTGCCCACCCCTGTGCCGCTTGGTCCGTGCTGGCCCCGCTGCACGGAACGTGGGCTGCTCGGCTGCGTGTCCCACCGCCCGCCCGCGGCACAAGACTGGCCTGCCGTTTCTAGCCTGGCTTGCCAGCTGCTGCAGCCCCTCACCGTGCGCTTGCGCCACCTGCCAGTGACGGATGGGGGAGGGCGTCCCAACAGCCAGCGCCACAGGAAACGAAGTCACATCCCCGGCAGCAAAGACTCTCGGGACATTGGTCTGCATGAACTAGGAGCGGAGGGGGGGGGTTAGCAAAGCGGCGGGAGCAGCGCCTTGCACGCGGGGGGTGCAGGCCTCAGCAGCGTACGCACCAAATCCACCAGGATGGCGCCTCCGGGGTCCATGGCGATGGGCGTGTCCTTCAGGAAAGCCGAGTTGGAGGTGACACCTGGGGGGAAGGCGAGGAGGCCGGTGAGGTGGGCGCTGCCGCAGGCGAGAGTGAGGGGAGCACGCGGCCCTTCCCCGCGGTCGCCAGGAGGGAGCCCGGCTGTTCCGTTCCGCTCCGCGCGGCCTGGGCTGGAGCCGGGCAGGGTGCAGGCAGAACAAAGCGGCATATGGAGGCGAGGGCGGGCCCAGGCCCAGGGAGGGCTGAGCCTGGTGAGATGTAACCAGCCCCCTGCTCCCCGCCGGGCAGGCGCGCTGGGTGTAAGAAGAGACGCGGGGGAGCCGCAGCTCAGGGAGAGGGAGGCAGTCCAGCTCGGGGTGTAGAGGGCCTGGGCCTGTCTGGGGCGAGGGGGAGGGTGTAGTTATTCTCTGGGGAGTCAGTCCGGCTGTTCCAGGGAGAGCAGGGTTGCTTTGGGCTGGAGCCAGCGGTGACTACCCAGCGTGCAGCTACCCACAGTGTCTCCACGAAGCACAGGGGGACTGGTGAGTCGCTTACCTATTCCCACCACCACCACGTCTGCAGGGAGCGTCTCTCCACTGGCCAAAGCAACCTCCGTAACCTAGGAAAGAGACGGCACCCGTCACGGAGACGCTGCCTCAGCCCCTCCTGCCCCAGAGACCCTCCAGCTGGCCCTGCTCCGCAGCTTTGGTTCCCCACCCCGTCCGTGGTCCTGGGCCAGTGACTGACCCGAGGGGCCAGCGAGTGCCTGCATGTGAAAGACACATAGCCTCGCGGCAAGGGGGCAGGGGGGCCCAGACGGGACGCAGGCGTGGACCAGTCCAGGTGCGCCGCTGGCGTTCGGGATGTGCTAACCTTGCCCCCCTTGCCTCGTAGCTCAGCAACTTCAGCTTCCATGTGGAATTTCACCCCTTTGTTCTGCAGCATCTGAAAAAGGAAGAGGAATGACCCCGCCCAGAACGGGCCCCTCCGGCCTGAGCTATCCCTGATGAATTCAGCCACTGGGTCCACCCCTGCTGCGAACCCAGGTGACAAGCTGGGCCAGCGGCATTTTCCACCCCACCCCTCGGGCGGGTCTGGCAGTCGAGCAAGAGCAGATGAGCCCCAGCGTGTGGGGTAGGACTGTGAGCTGGGGCAGAGGGGAGCATGAGGCCCCGAGTCGGCCAGGCTGGAGAAGGGCTGGGGGTGGCCAGGGAGGGCTGGCGGCGCTGGGAGCCGTGTGCCAGGCGCTGGGGAGCGGCAGGTCTCGTGTCAGGCGCAGAATGGGAGGAGGGGCCGGGCGTGGGCCTGTCCAGGCGAGGACGGGGCTGCGCTCTCTGTACCTTCATGGCAACGCCTCCGACCTGCGGCCCCAGCGCTGCCTGGAATGGGAACGCCTCTCTCCCCACCACGCTGATGGTGCTGGCCTTGTCCGAAAGGAAGGCAGCCACCTCCATCCCTGCGCACAATGGACACAGCCGGAGTGAAACTGGCGCACGTCCCCCGTGCACCACCCATCTCCCTGAAATAGGGGCAAAGCTGGAAACCTCTTGCACGAGGGCTGGGAAGTGTCAGAGACTGCCCCCTGCTGGCTGCTTTATCCAGCCACTGGGCTCTAGGATCCTGGACACATGCACCTCGCTAGCTGCGCTTCAGGCCTGTTCGCAGCCCAGGGCAGAGCAAAGCTCCTGCAGCTGAACCGGGCAGCCTGCGCCCGGCGGACGAAGCGACGCCTCCGAGAAGTAAATCCCCTGCCTCCCGTCCCACGTGCTGCTTGCAGCGATCAGGGGCGTGGGGGAGGGTGCCCCCCGGGAGCAGCCAGCAGCCACTGGCCAAGGGCCGGTGGCTAATCAGCGCACCCCAAACGCGGCCTGTGAGGCTCTGCGGGTGGCCGCCGCGCCGTCCCGTACCGATGAAGGAAGCGCCGAGGATCACCACCCTCTTGCCGGCTGCCAGCTGGAGAATCCTGTGAGCATCCTCTGGGCTTTGCAGGGAACACACACCCTGCAGGTCTGAGCCAGGGCACCCGAGCTGCCTGGGGCTGGGGAAGGAGACCCGGTTTCAGTGGGCGCGCCTGCCACTGCACGCTGGCTGCAGGGGTCAAAGGCCCCCTGGGGCCGGGGAGCACGGGACCGGCTCGCGTCCCACCTGCTGCCGGTGGCGATGAGGAGCCGGTCGTAGCTCTGGGAGGCCCCGTCCTGGAAGTGGGCTTTCTGCCCCTGCGTGTCCACGCGCACCACCTGAGCAAGGAAAGGCCCTGGGCAGCGCGTGCTCCTCCCTCAGCCCACGGCCAGTCTGCGCTGCCCCCAAGCACTGGGGTTCCAGCGCCCCCGCTGCACCAGTGCCCCAAGCTAGGGAGGCCAAGACCCCAGGGGCAGGAGGGCTGGCGTGGCCCCCTCCCCTCCAGCGTCCAGAGCGGCCCCTGCCTGCCGAGCAGCTCTGGCCAGGCTGGGGAGCATCCCGGCCTGCGCTGGGCCCCTGTCCGTGGCAGGAGGAGAGCTGCTCCAGCCCCCACTGTTACGCTGTCACAGCCCCACCCAAAGCCGCCCAGCCGGTAGCCCTGGCTGTGCGGGGACTCCCAGCATGCGCCCAGGCAGGGTGGCGACTGGACCCACCGGGCTAGAGGAGGCCCCCGCTCCCCGGCCAGCGCGGTGGCGGCTGCTTCACCTCTCTGCCGGTCCAGACCTCTATGCCGTGCGCCCCAAAGAAGTCCTGCTGCCTCAGGTAAATGCTCTCGGGGGCCTTGCCCATCGCCTGGAAGCAGAGCGAAGCCGCAGGGATTGGAGCAGCCCCCCAAGCCAACACATGGAGCGCGGCCTGGGCAGGGCTCCCACTGGCACCTCTCTTGGCAGGCGAGCGAGCGCCCTTCCCCTGCGCTGCAGGGAGGGGTACGATCGCTGGCTCCGTCCAGGCCTCTCCCACCCACAGGCGCCGCAGGAGGGGTCAGGGCCACGTGGGGAGCAATGTGGCTGCCCTCCTGCCGTGCCGCATGCCCAGCTCTGGATCACTGGGCTGTGTGGCAGCTGGAGCTGTGAGCGGGGTTCCCCGGCTGACGCTTTTACCAATCCCGCCCCCCAGCCATTCCCAAACCTTGCTCAGCTGGGTCCTGTCGTATGGGAGATGCGTCTCCTTGGTTGCCATGATGATCCTGCCGGTGAAGCCTTCCTGGCGAAGTGTTTCGGCACAGACCAGCGCGGCTGCCCCTGCGAGAGAGACACGAGTCGCGCCCATGCTGGCACCAGCCGTGCAGCGGGAGGGGCCGAGCCAGGGCCTGCGTGACCCACGCACAGTGCCTGAGCCGGCCGACTCACCCACCTCCTCCCAGGAGCAGCACTGTGTCCTCGTTGCTCCTGCACTGCTCGCTCATGGCCTTCAGGCGCCGGCCCGCTTCCAGATCCTGGCAGAGAGCAGAAAGGGTTCACGTCCTGGCAGCTGGCCCCGGCCCCTGCGCTCGGGGAGAGCGGCGAGGTCAGTACCTGCTTCCTGGCAGTAACAAACACCTTCCCGGCCTCCACTCGCACCTGCCGAGACACAAGGAGAGAGAGGTCAGGGCAGAGCTGGGCCGCTGGGCGTTCCCCGAGAGGTCTTGGTGTGGGAGGGTGCGTGGCCTGCAGGCGCCGGGTGACGCTGGGGCCAGGCGCTGTAGTGAGAGGAGGGCCTGGACCAGAAGCCCTGAGGCCTGGCTGGCAATGGTCAATATGAAGCTTTGCTGGGAGCGAGAGGCAGGCCCTGCTCAGGCCGTGGCCCGCACAGGGCTGTGTGAAGCACTGATGGGCACTAGGCCCAGGTGCAGAGCGCTCACTGGGGTACTAGGGCCTGGCGGTAACACAGCAATTGGTCCTGGGCACAGACTGAAAGCACGGTCCCGGAGGGTCACAGCACCTCATTAAAAAGGACCTTGGCCCCACACACGCCGGACAAGTAACAGGGACCCACCGGCCCAGGGGCAGGAACGGGTCTGAAGGGGCAGCAAGTGGGGAGATCAGACTGAATCTCCGCGTGCCGGGCGATGGTGGGCTCTAGGGAACGGCCACCGGACACGTCAGGCGTGAGGGGTCCTTGTTCGTGCCTGTGTCTGAAGTGGTGTCGTGGAGGGGCTGTCTGTCCAGCCAAGGGGCGGCGGGACCCCCACTGGCTGAGCTGGTGCATTGTCAGGGGGCACATCCGTGTAGTGGTTGGGCAGAGTCTACTTGACCATAAACCTGGCTGGGAGCCTTCGATCTGTATTTGATTTTGGGGCCGTGAGGGGCTCACTCCTTGTGCAAAGTCAACGTGCAGCCGATGGGCTCTTGGGGGGGCTGTGAGGTCGGGCTGCTCTGCGGGGATGGCTCCAGGAGGCTACGGAACTGAGCCAAAGAAGCTACCCAAGGCCTGTCGCCTTCGCAGTCTCCCTGCAGCACAAGGCGAGGCAGGGAAACGAGGGCGCGGGACGGCTTCACATTGTGCTCCTGACGGCTGAGGAGAGCTCCAGCCTCCCCTGAAGGTGGGTGCGAGCAGGGCACGTGTGGCCGGTTCTAGCCAGCAGGCCCCGGAGCCCGCAGAGCAGAGCGCTCCAGCTGGCAGGCGCCCGGTGACTTAGGCCCCTTTCAGCGCCAAGGCAGCTTAGACGCACGGTCGGGCATGACGCACGGTCTCCAGCCCACAGCGCTCCAAGGACTGTGCAAACCCTTCTCCCTTGCCAAGCGTTGCGGCCAGGGCTCGTGCTTTCCGAAAGGGCCCCAGAGCGCCACATGCCCTGCAGGAACCACTGGGAATTCTGACCACCCCCTGGCGAGGCCTGGGCCCAGGCTGGGTATGAATGGCCAAGACCAAAAGGAGAGCAGGCTGGGACGTGGACCGGAAGGGCCAGGATCCATTCACCTTAAAGCAGGGCAGGCAGTCCAGAGTCGGGTACTCCTCAATGTCTCCACTTCGGATATTGAAGCAGGCACCGTGCCAGGGACAGCGCAGCCGGTTGCCTGCCAAGACGCCTGCAAGCCAGACACCAAGGAAAGTGTTTACTGAGTAGAGCAGACCGAGCTCTCGGGACGCGTGGGCTCGGGCTGGGAGGCGAGGTAGCCGGTCACGTCTGCAAGCCGGGCTCAGGGTTCCTGCCCACCTCACTGGGTGGTGCAAAGCCAGGTAGCCCTCGCCCTGGAGACGGGCTGCTTGGGCTGAGACTGGGGAACCCTGCGCATGACGAGAATGCTGGCTGCTGTTTGGGATGCTGCGTGTGTAAGCCAGAGGCACCGAGAGCACTGGCCAAGGCGAGTGATGCCTGCCCTGCAGCCTGAACCGAGAGCCAGCTGGCTTTTGGCTCGTGCGGTGGAGGCTCGTGGCTTTAGTTCCAAAGGTCACAGGTTCACGCCCACCTGCCGATGTCCAGGGTCCATCTGCCTGAGGCACGTATCTAGACTAAAGAGCAAACTCCATTTGGTTTGCAGGGCTCTGCGGCCTTTTTGCCTCCGTGTTGGGCTGAAACGTGCAGAGACGGTGGCACGGGACTAACACTGGTGAGCTGTTAAACGCTTCTAGTCAGAGGCCCCAGGGTCAGTAAACCTGCACTGCCTAGAAAGTCCAGTTTCAGTCCCCTTCGTCAGCCAGCCTGATCCGCCGGTGGGGACCGGGAGGTCCAGCGGATCGGAGGCTGGCCGCCAAAGGGACCGAACGTTCTAACAAGGGCAGGGCGCAGAAAGCCACTGCTCGCAGGGCGCAGGAGAGAGACTGGTGTGGAGGAGAAGCCACGTGCAGGGAGGACTGGAGAGACAATGGCCAATCCCCACAGAATGCTGGAGAGAGGTGAGGAACCGCAGGCCGGAAGTGCCATGCTGGTGAAACCTAGGAAAGAGTGAAGTGATGGTTTTCAAAAATCCCTGTGCAAAGGGTGTTTGCGCCCGCTGGCACGTCTCCCAAAGGAGAAGCTGTGAATCAGGCCGCCAGGTGGGACCTCTTGAAGGAGAAGGGGGGATCAGCAGTGACCCTAGGAACATAAGAATTCCCCCAGAGGCAGTGAACAGAACAGGGAATCAAGTGATTCCCTCCCGTTGCCCATTCCCAGCCTCTGACACACACAGGCTACAGGCTCCATTCCTACCCATCATGGCTAATAGCCACTGATGGACCCTGGTAAAGTCCTGGCCTTCACAACATACTCTGGCAAGGAGTTCCACAGGTTTACTGTGCGCTGCATGAAGAAAAGCTTCCTTTTGTTTGTTTTAAACTTGCTCCCTATTAATTTCATTTGGTGGTGGCTAGTTCTCATGTTATGGGAACAAGTAAATAACTTTTCCTTATTCACTTTTTCCACACCAGTCATGATTTTATAGACCTCTCTCATAGCCCCCCTTAGTCTCTGAAAAATTCTCCTCTTTTTAATCTCTCCTCCTATGGCAGCTGTTCCAAATCCCTTATTTTTATTGACCTGTTTATTTTCTGAACTGTTTCCAATGCCAATATATCTTTTTTGAGACAATGAGGCGACCACATCTGTACCCAATACTCAAGATGTGGGCATAGCATGGTTTTAGAGAGAGGCAATAAGATATTCTCTGTCTTATTCTCTCTCCCTTTTTTAATGATTCCCAACATTCAATTTGCTTTTTTGACTGCCACTGCACACTGTGTGGATGTTTTCAGAGAACTCTCCGCAATGACTCCAAGATCTCTCTTGAGTGGCAATAGCTACCTTAGTCCCTGTCCTTTTGTATGTCTAGCTGGGATTATTTTTCCAATGTGCGTTGCTTTGCACTTAGCAACATTAAAATTCATCTGCCATTTTGTTACCTGGTCACCTTGTTTTGGGAGATCCTTTTGAAGAGCTTCACCGTCTGCTTTGGTCTTAATTACCTTGAGCAGTTTTGTGTCATCTGCAAATTTTGCCACCTCATTGTTTACCCCTCTCCAGATGATTCATGAATCTGTTGAACAGGACGGACCCCTGGGCCCCACTAGTTACCTCTCGCCAGTCTGAAAACTGACCATTTATTCCTACCCTTTGTTTCTTGTCTGGTCACCAGTTATCAGTCCCTGAGAGGCCCTTCCCTCGTAGCTCATGACAGACACCAGGGAGCTGGACAAGAGGCCCCACTTCCGGGACGGGCTCTGCCCAGGAAGCAAACCCAAGAGGCCAAACAGAGCCAGTGCTGCCTGTTCAGACTGCTGGCGAGTGTCCAGCAGGGGCACTTGGCCCTGGTGACAGAGACAAGGCCAATAATGCCATGCTGAGGCACTGCAAGGCAGCCCCAGAAAAGCCGTTGACTTCAGGTCCACTTCTCATGACGAGCGTGGGCTGTCCCTGCCATGCGGGGGCCGGGGACCAGCGTGGGCAGGTGTGGGCTGTCCCAGCCGTGGAACGAGGCGAGTGTGGGCAGGTGTGGGCTGTCCCAGCTCTTGGGGCGGGCGTGGGCAAGTGTAGGCTGTCCCAGCCGTTGGGGGGGCGAGCGTGGGCAGGCGTGGGCTGTCCCAGCTGTGGAACGAGGCGAGCGTTGGCAGGTGTGGGCTGTCCCAGCTGTGGAACGAGGCGAGCGTGGGCAGGTGTGGGCTGTCCCAGCTCTTGGGGGGGGGGGGTGAGCGTGGGCAGGCGTGGGCTGTCCCAGCTGTGGAACGAGGCGAGCGTGGGCAGGTGTGGGCTGTCCCAGCTCTTGGGGGGGGGGGGTGAGCGTGGGCAGGTGTGGGCTGTCCCAGCTGTGGAATGAGGCGAGCGTTGGCAGGCGTGGGCTGTCCCAGCTCTTGGGGGGGGGGGTGAGCGTGGGCAGGCGTGGGCTGTCCCAGCTGTGGAACGAGGCGAGCGTGGGCAGGTGTGGGCTGTCCCAGCTCTTGGGGGGGGGCGTGGGCAGGTGTGGGCTGTCCCAGCTGTGGAATGAGGCGAGCGTTGGCAGGCGTGGGCTGTCCCAGCTCTTGGGGGAGGGGGGCGAGCGTGGGCAGGTGTGGGCTGTCCCAGCTCTTGGGGGAGGGGGGGCGAGCGTGGGCAGGCGTGGGCTGTCCCAGCCGTGGAACGAGGCGAGCGTGGCCCACCGCCTGTCCCTGGTGTTTGGCCCTGGCCTGAGCTGCACCAGGGCACTGGGAGACCCGCCGGGTTTTACCTTTGCTGAGAGGGGCGCCCGCGTGGGGGCACTTGCTGCCCACAGCACTGAACTCCGTCTGACTCCTCACCAGCAGCACCCTGTGGCCTGCCACCTCCACTTCCCGCAGCCTGCGGGGACAAGCACAAGGCGCCATGGCGAGCCCGGCCCCCGCGGTGCAGGTAAGGGCGGGGCTGCGGGGCTGCCCCAGGGGCCGAGCGAGACCATTCGGGGCAGTGGGAGGAGAGGCCGCCATGCCGGACTCCTGGCTCGTCCCAGGGGAGCCGCCACTAGCCATGACAGCGGGGCGGGTGTTTCTCTGGCTCCTGGCCTGCTCAGTGGGGCTCCTTCCTAGCCTGCCTCCCCGCCCAAGGAAGCCTCACGGCTGCGGAGCAGGGGGCACAGACGCTCGCAGCGCACCGCCATCTTGGGGCAGCTTTGCTGAGGCAGGACCCCCCTTGCCCTGTGCTAATGCGGGGGGCCGGCCGGGCCTGGGGGTTCACAGAGGTTGGGCTGAGCTCAGCTGGAGGGTGCTAGGTCAGGTCTGGCAGCAAGCGCAGGCGATGGGCCCCGGCAGTCCCGCTCTGTCACTCACTCGCCCTCCCGGACGTCCGACTCCCGGCAGACCAGCTCCGTCACGCTGCCCTCGGCGTCCATGCCTGCAGCGCCGTCTCCCTGGCGGGCTGGGGACAGAGCAGAGGGGCGTCCGGGATGGGCCTGGCTGCAGCAGAGCGTCCTGGGAAGATGGCTGCTCGGCCGCTCTGCTTTCAGGGCGGCTGACGACAGGCCTCAGCCTGAGGCCCTGGCCCCGGCGTGCCTTGGGGAACACGCTGCAGGCCGCCGGGCAGACCCGCTAGCCTGAGGGTGCCCTGTGCCCCCGGGCAGGCAGCCTGGCCCTGTTCCCCTCCCACCCTGCTCCGCAGGGGCTCTCCTAAAGCCAGGCCCAGCAATCGCCCTGCCCCGGGGCCTGGCCTCTGCAGGACTCCGGGACCAGGCCATTAGGAGCAGGAGAGACGCGGCCCCAGGCCTGGGCCCAGGCAGCCGCCCGCCGGTGGGCAGAGCCAGCTGGGGTGAGACCGGCCAGTGCCCCAGCTCCCTCGCTCAGCCCCGGCCACAGCAGGCACAGAGGGGTACCAGAGAGCACAGGCAGCCCGGCCTCGGTGGGTAATAGGAAGGGCCTGGGAGCAGCAGGGCAGGGGCGTCAGCCCTTCCTCCAGCCACTGCGCTGTCCAGCCGCCGCTGACTCGCTCGGTTCGGCTCACTCAGGCTTGACGAGGCCCAGGCCCTTCAGCAATGCTTCCCTGGGCCCAGCTACGCCCTTAGGCCTGGAAAGCCCAGCACGCTGGTGTCCCTGGCAGCCCTCGGACTAGCCAGCCTGTTCCCCTGGATCCTCCCTACCAGGCGCACCAGCCACGCCCCTGAAGCCCGGCCGGGACTCCCTGAACAGGGTGCAGCCCACTACGCCCAGCGGCTCCACGGCCCCTGCAGCGGGAACGCTCCCGCCGTTACCACAGGGCCTCGCCTTAGCGGTCAGATGGCAGCGAGCCAGCCTGCGCCTGCACGTCCTCCAGCCTTCCGCACGGGGTACAGCCGGGGGCTGTATCTAACATCCCCGGTGCAGCCTGGGCTCGACCCTGGAGTGCCTCCATTTCCCCGCTCACTTGAATGGGGTATCCCAAGGGTCGCAGCCCACTGAACTCTGCGGCCCGTGGAAACTCGCATTTGGGCGAGGCCCCTTCAGGCCTTTAACAAACTGGCAGGTCGGTGGTGGTGGGAGGGGTGCAGAAAAACATTCGGGAAATTAATTTCCACGCACGGTCTGCTGTGCAACGGCAGCCACTTCCCCGTCTGCTCAAATGCTGCTTTTCCCACCTATTTTTAGACTTGTGATGCATTTGCCGTTTGCTGCAGAAATCGGCTGCGGAATGTAGGGTAACGGCCCCTCTCCGGGTCTTCTGAAAGGAGCAAAGGGGCAGCCAGACCTGGAGTGAAGGGAGCAGGTGGACGACAGGATGGTCAAGGAAGATTTGAAAAGTTTGGGAGCAGCAGGGAAATACGGGCTTAGAAAATGTGGCTTCCAGGTTGTGCGCAGTGATCAAACCAGGAGGCAGCAGTGGCTGCCCGCACGGCGGGGGTGGGGAGAAAGTGGAGGAACTCTGGTGTAGCCCAGCTGAGCGTGGCGCTGGCTGTGGGACAGGCGGAGATTTTAGCTTCAACAGAAGGACGTGGCTTCGGGGCAGAGACGTAGCTGTGAGTTGTCAGCACTGACGCAGGGCTGAGTTTGGGTTTGCCGATGGGTAGGCCAGCGACGGCTGCATGCGCGGCCCCTTCGCCTCAGCGGGCTGCGAGATGGTCAGGGCCACGCCGGGCTCCCGGGATAGGGCAGTTTTGCTAACTGCCCCCGCATGCCTCGAATGTACGGGCGCTGCCGCCTGGCCCACAGCAGGCGGTGATTGGATGCAGAGGGGGTGTGCCACTCACCTCACATGCCCTTGCATTACAGGCAGGTCACTTCCCTCATACTGGGAGGAAAACCGACACAAACAGAAACCAGCAGAATCTGGCAACCCTGCGTGTGGGCAACTGTCAATAAAGTGTCTTGTGGGCCACACCCAGCAGCCCAACGGGCTGCACACAGTCCCTGGGCCGCAGGCTGCCCACCCCGGCTTAAGGAACAGAGGGACACAGGGTAGAGAAGGGGTCCAGTCCCCCCAGAGGACCCTGGAAGGACACACGGACAGGGATTAGAGAGGTGGGGGGACCAAGAGAGGGCAGAGCCAGGGAGCCAAAGGCAGACAAGATTTCCAGAGGAGCCAACTGTGGCAAAGGCGGCTGATGGGGAAGGCAGGTGAGTGTGAAGTGCTGCTTCGGAGCTTTGGCTTGGATGTAAGATCCCCCCCCAACCGAGACCCGATTCTGTCTGACTGCGGAAACTGGCATCCAGCGAAGCAATGTCTTGTCAGCGTCCCAGGCTCACATGCCAGGCTGCTGTCTGCCACCGCCCGTGTCCCCCGAGCAAGTCACTGGGTGGCCAGCTGGAACTGGGTGTCTAACGCGGCTGTTTCTAAGCTGAGAGAGAATAGGCTGGGGGGTGAGTGGGGTCAGAGGGGAAATGAGGTCACTGGAGTAAATGGAGGGTCAGAGGAACAGAGCAAACAAGACTCTGTCTGGGAGAAGTGTGGGAAGAGGCGCCGGAGGTGCTGCGCTTTGTATAGCGTCTCTTGGAAGAAGCTGGTGAGATCCTGTGTGGGGAACGCGTAGAGGCCGGAGACGGTGGGTGGGGAGATGTGAGGAGTGAGTCAAAGGGGATGAAAAGGCAGCTGGGATTGTTGGCGGGGAGGGTGTTTCAATTAAATGGGAGAAGTTTTTAGCAACACATAGTTAACCCTCCCATCCCCCGAGGGCAACCTACCAACAGGAGACACTCCCCTGCACATTTCTCCCGCGGGAGCCGCCACGAGAACAAACATGTGAGATCTCCCACACGTTGTGTAATGCACGGCTGGAAGGCATCCAGCAACCAGCGTGATGGGCACCGAGAATCAGCAACGGAGCGAGTCTCCCGAACCCAGCTGGCTGGGAAACTCCTTCTCGTAACTGAGAGAACGCAAACTGGCCTGGCTGTGGAGCCTGCCCGAGGGAAACAGGCCGAATTGCCCTGAGAGGGGGAGGAGGGAACACAAAAGGGCAGGTGCTTATAGCACAACCACTACAAACCCAAGATTTCTGCTCCACGTGGAAGTGACACGGTCACACCGGGGCCCGGACTAGTTGTGTAGAGCAAACGGTGACTGCACAACACACAGAGACTTACAGCCTGAGAGGAACTGAAGAGGAGAGCTGGGGAAATAACAGACTTTTCAGTTTCTTGGCTGACCTGAAACAAGGAGACATAATGTTGTCATTTGGGTTGGTCCGAAATCAGCATTTCTCATTGACACAAAGAAAGCTCGATGATGCATTTTCTTTTGTTTCATGGCTTTTCTTTTACTTTAGGGAATGCAAGTGAAGCAAAATTCAAAATAAAAATGCCATTTGTAATATCAAGATGTTTGGACTTTTTCTGGGGCCAAAACAATGGCACAATTTGCAGAACATTGTAAAATAGTTCAGTTAATCCAAATATTCATTTTTCTGTGAACAGTTTTGGTTAAAAGATTTTGCCCTGGAGTGCCTAGCAGTGCTGGCTCTTTAGTTTTGCTAATCAGCAAACTAGAGAAAAAGTGCAGACAGCAGAGGTCTGTGGATTAAATCACAGGGTTTTCCTCCAGTGAGTAATCCCTGGAACAGGCAGCCAAAGGTGCTTCCCATTGAGACCTGCGGTTGGTGCATCAGGGGAGATGAAACAAACAGGAGCAAGACAGAGTCACTGCAAAAAGAGGTGCCATTAACTTTTACAGAAGCACCAATTTCATTCCTGTGGCTTCTCCCTCAAAACGCTGTGACTGGCACCCCCCCCCCGCAACATGCAGGTCGCTCGCGCTCCCAGCTACCCGACGGAAAGGCACCAGAACTACTCACGGGCGTCCGCAGCGTGTTTTCCCTCCAGAGTCCAGAAATGGCAACCATCTGCTGCACCCGGCGCGTGGACGGGAGGCAAGCAGTTCTCAAGAGACAAGTCGCGCCCTGTCTCCCACAGCTGTGCTGCTGCACTCAACAAGTTACACAATCCCCTGTCACTCACAAGAGATCTGCGTCCTGGCAACCCGGCGTTATGCTCCTCCCTGTTTGGGAAGGCTGGAGGGTGTAATTGCTTTAATGGATCAGAAAGGGGAAAGTTGGGGGGGGTGCAATCCAATTTCTGCAGTTATCCTGCTTCAGTGTCTAATTCAATTAATTGATTTGAGGATAAAACGTGCCGACTGAGGGAGGAAGGCTTGTCAGCTAGCCCAGGAGGGCGGGGCGGGGGGTATTTCATGGTATGCAAAACAGCTCTGAACACAAGAGGTACAAATGCAATTTCGCCCCATCGCCGGCCTCAGGTTAGCCTCTTCCCGAGCCTTTGCAAAGACCCCTGACAGTATTTCCCAGCATGCTGCTGGTATCGGAGCTGTTCGAATGGCACCTCTCGCCGTGCAGCTGGTCTCCCTGACGGGCTGAGCCTTCGCGAGCTGCCCTTGACCGTAGAGAGTGTCTCGTGCTCGGCCCCTCGGCCAGCCTGAGCGGCAGGCGCTACCCACAAAGTGCTGCCTCTGAGTGGATGAGGCCCCAGCTCCGGGTGACTAGTGCTAAGGGAGAGCGTGGCCCCCGACGGGCCAGACCCCATCATGCCAGCTGCAGGCCCGGTGGCCTGCGCCTTCTGCGCTGGTGGAGCAGGGGAGGGCAGTAGGAAGCGGTTTGCCTGTTCTGGAGGCAATCGGCCCCAAGCCTCTGCTCTGGAAAACCTCTGCGTTTCCAGGGGGATGTTTCTGATAAGCAGGGCCCACAGCCGGGGCCCCCAGCGACTATCCCTCCAGCCTGCCAGGGCAGGGTTATAACCCAGGCAGTGGCGGGTTCTCCCAGCCTCAGAGGATCTTCAGGGGCAAACAGCTGCTGGTGCAGCTTCCACACCCCTCCCGTACCACCCGCCGGCGCAGGGGCCCGAGCAGGAAAAAGCGGGATATGGCCAGTACGCTGTGACCTCCATCTGATCACCTGCTGCCCCGTGGAGGCTCTGGGCAGCTGAGCATAAACCAGAGCAACTTTCGGCTTCTCTGTTTCCATTGCCGTTACACTTTGTCTACGGTCGAGCCCGCCGCAAAGTCAGCTCCCCAGGAGCAGGGTCGCAGGGGCTGCCGGCCCCCCTCCAGAGGAGCCGGCCGTCACCCTCTGCTGCAGGCTCCCCAGTATAGAAGTTATACAGCAGAGCTTGCAGCGAAGCCGCCGGCCCTGCTGCAGGGAGCCAGCTGCACTGCAAGCTCGGCCGTAGAAAGCTGCCATATAAGCTTTACGCTGCAGAGTCTGCAGCAGGTGTAACCACGGGGGCTTGTAGCGGTTACACGGTGACGTTTTCAAACACACGTTTACACCCCTCCCCCCGTTTGCAAATGCTCTGATTTTGCATGGCGACAGAGAGCGCAGTCGGGTGCAAACCTGCGGGGACACGTTTCTCTTGGTTCCTTTGGCTCTCAGGAGCTCTAAGGCCAATTCTACAGCTGCTCTCCAAAAGGATCCCCACCCAGGGGCTACACAAGCCTAGGAGATGGATAGAGGGGAGAGATTATTTCTCATGGGGCAAACAAAACCAGTGAGGGTCTCTTCCCTTTGGCTACAGTCCCAGCCATGAAGCAATCTTACTGCAGGACGCGTCTGGTTAAAGTATCAGGGATGGTGCTGCAGCGGCAAGTTCCCACAAGGCCCAAAGCTCTCATCAGCCTTGGTAGAATTAGTCCCTCACTACAGCTGGAGTGTAAACAGACACAGCGGCTGCCAGAAGCAAGGCACGTCAGATCCGTCGCTACCAACCCTCTTACGGCTAATGGAGATGGAAGAGGCGTTCTGGCCAAGAAAGAGAGGCCCTGACGAGGACAAGGAAGGAAGGGAATTCCCCATATAGAGGCAACCTAGTGGTGTTCCAAGGCCGGCACATGGCCAGGGTGTGCGCAGGGCAGGAGGCGCGGGAGAAGTGCAGCCAGGACCCCCAGAACCTTCTCCCCGGGAGCTGGAAAGGGGCCGCAGCCTGGCACACTCCAGGTAGATGTGTGCCGGGATCTGCCACCCACAGCGAGAACAGCACAAAGCCTCTACCTAGGCACATCTTCCCGGAGGCCTTTCTTGCCAGGGAAGGTCACTTGCCCCCACCCCCAGAGTTGAGCCAGACCTGGACGAAGGCCAGTACCTCGTATTTCTGTGATATGCTGAGCAAGGCAGGGATGTGCGGAGGGCACCAGCGATTCCTGTAGGAAGCGGTCAGCCATGGATTGTTTCTCTCTCCCAAGCATGACTTGGAACAGACCAGGTTCCCCCCCAAGGCCTCTCTTCTAACCTCCTTTGGTTTGTGGGCGTGGAGGTTAGCGCGTTAAAGGGCCCGCAACAGCAGAGAGCAGCTGCCACTTTCTCTTTCTTGCCAGTTCATGAGCTCTTCTGGAATCCGAAACAGGCCTTCGTACCTGCTCCAATGGAGCCCTGCCCCTCGCTGTGCCCCCAGCTGGCCCTCCAAGGCCCTGTGGCCTGGCCAGCCCCACGTGTGGAACAGGAAGAGGAGAGCCAAGCCCCCAAGCATCACACACTTGCCTCAGAACGGGTCCTGCTTAAAACGCCAAATGGTGGCGTTGCTGGCCACGTTCTCACTAGGAGCAGGGGCAGGCCCACTGGGCCCACGGGAAAGTCTGAGCCTCGTGGACTCGGTTGGCTGCTGGAGCCGTGAGAGAAACACCCAGACCCGGGGGTCTCCCCAGAAAGCGCCGCCCAGCCACATGCTACCAGCTGTGTGAGACTCAGAGTCCCCCGGGCTGTACAGTGGGGCCAGCGGTCCCCTTAGGAGCCCTCCCCGCCAGGTGCCTCGCAAAGGGGCAGCCGGGGCCATCCTCGGCCGGTCCTCGGGCCCTGCCCCGAGACACGAGCAGTCAGTGCAGCTCGCCTGGCTGCGCGCCCAGCGGAGCGGCGTCTCCGTGCCCATCCCTACCCTGCGCAGGGGGCGGGCCGGGCAGGCGGGGCCGGGCTCGGCGCCCTGTGCCCGGCACACCCTGGGGCGGGGCGGCGCCGCTGCGGCCAATGGGAGCCCGCGGGCCGGGCGTGGGCTGGGGGCCGCAGGAAAGTTACACAAGGAGCCCGGAGCGGCCGCCCGGCGCGAGGAAGAGACGCGGCGCCCCATGGAGCTGAGCCCGGCGCTGCTGCTCCTCGTCGGCGGCTCCTTCGCCGCCTTCCGCCTGCTGAGCCGCGGGCTGGAGCGGCTGGTGCCCCCGCCGCGCCCCGCGCTCCGCAACCGCTGGAAGTGGCGCAACATCTGCACCTCCTTCGCGCACAGCCTGCTGAGCGGCGCCGGGGCGCTGCTGGGGTGCGCGGGGCACGGGCCGGGCGCGGGTACCATGGAGGCAGGGGCGGGGCGCCATGTGGGCACAGATGGGGTGCTGGGTGCGGGGGTGCCATGGGGGCAGGGCGTGGGGGTGTTGTGAGGCGCATGGATATGGCAGGGGGGCCAGACGTGGGGGTGCGGTGGGCACAGATGGGCATGTGGGTGCTGTGGGCACAGGGGCACAGATGGGGCTGGGGCTGGGCGTGGGAGTGCTGTGGGGGTAGGGACAGGGGCATAGATGGGGCAGGGGCCAGGTGGGGGTGCTGTGGGGGCAGGGGCATAGATGGGGCAGGGGCCAGGTGTGGGGGTGCTGTGGGGGCAGGGGCATGGATGCTGAGTGCGGGCGCCATGGGGCAGGAGCGTGGGGGTGTTGTGAGGGCATGGATATGGCGGGGCCAGACATGGGGGTGCCGTGGGCGCAGGGGCACAGATGGTGGCAGGGACTGGGCGTGGGGGTGCCGTGGGGGGTAGGGGCATGGATGCTGGGCGCGAGGGTGCCTTGGGGGAAGGGGTTTGGGGTGTTATGAGAGGCAGGGGCACTGATGGGCATGTGGATGCCGTGGGCGCAGGGGCACGGATGGGGGCAGGGGCCGGGCAGGGGGGTGCCATGGGGGCAGGGGCTGGGCAGGGGGGTGCCATGGGGGCAGGAACAGGGCAGGCGCTGGTGCAGGCCCATCCCAGCCAGGGCGGAGCAGGCGCTGCAAGGGCAGGGTTTCGGCTGGGCTCTTACCTGCGTCTCTCCCGGGCAGGTTCTATTTCCACCCCCAAATGGCCGAGGACCTGATCGGCACGCACTCGGCAGCCACCCACAGCTTGGTCTGCGTGTCCATAGGTGAGAGTCCCTCCCGCTGGGCACAGGCCCGTGGCAGTCCCGCTAGCGCTCTGGGGGCTTCTCTCCCCTGCCAGGGGCCCTGGCAGCCACAATGCCCAAACCCCACGGCTGGGCAGGTGAACTGGAGGCCACCTCTAGGGGAGGGGCTGGCCAAGTGGCCCCACAGCAAACCATCCTGAGAGCTGGTCCCAAGCGAGTGCCCCCTCCGCAGGATCGTGGCCCCAGCGCCGGCTGTGCCAGGCTGCGGTGGGTGCTGGGGGGCTGGGGCAGGCGAGCCTGGCTGTGGGACGGCGTGGCTCGGAGCGATCCCGGCGGGGGCAGGGGGCGGGCGCTGCAGCGGAGCACGTCTCTTGACGTTCCTTGGTCTTCGGGATCACTTGGCCCGAAAGTTCTTCCCTCGGCCTCCCTGAGCCGACTGGGCGCTGAGCTGGATTTCATCCCCCACCGAGTCTCCGGGGACAAAGGAGCAAGCGCAGCCTGGCCCGGTCCTGGGCCCCTGGGCCGGGGCTGTCTCTCTCCTGCGCCGGGCTGCCCAACAATTGCCCCATTCAGCAGTGACAGCGAGAGCCTTCTGCCGAGCCCCCTCCACCCCTCGCGGGGGGTGGCAGGCGACTGGCCCCGGCTTCACCAGTGGAGCCTGCAGGACAGAGGCTGACAGGCCGGGCAGTTCCCCTCTGGGAGCCACAGGCTCCCGGACCCGGTGCTGCCAAAGCCCTGCACCCCAGAGCTGGAGAGGAAAGTTGCTGCCTGTGGACTGGGTAGAGGCTCAGGCACACGCCGCCCCTGTGTGCTGTCTTTCTGCGTATCGGGGTGGGAAGCAGCCCGGTGGTGTTCTGCCTGAGGCCTAGACACAGGAAACAGGGGTGCAGCGCCCCCAGGCGCTGTGCCAGGGTCCCGGCTGCTGGCCCTGCCCCAAGGGCTCTGTTACTGCCCAGGGTCCCATCTGCTGGTCCCAGAGTGTGGACAGGGAGGGGGTCAGCTCAGCACCCCCACCCTAAAAGTTGTGCCGGTGCCACTGCAGCTCAGGTCTTCTGCGAGGCTGGCGGGTTGCATTGGGGGTGTCGTGACAGGTTGTGGGGAGCTGGGGCAGCTTTGGACTGGTGCATGGTCTGTGCTTAGGGCCCCTGCACCAGACGCACCGCAACTGGACTTTTGGACTCCCTCTCTGTCCTGGGAGTCGCTCCGCTGGCTCTCGGGCATCTCCTCATCCCCCAAGGGAAGCTCGCGCCGGCCTCAGACACCCTTCCTGTCCCCGGGGGGGAAGCTCGCGCGGCGCTCGGGTACCTTCCTGTCCCTGGGGGGAAGCTCATGAGGCGCTCGGGCAGCTCCGCGTCCCCGGGGGGGGAAGCTCGTGTGGCGCTCGGGCAGCTTCCTGTCCCCGGGGGGGGGAAGCTCGTGTGGCGCTCGGGCAGCTCCCCGTCCCCGGGGGGGAAGCTCGTGTGGCGCTCGGGCAGCTCCCCGTCCCCGGGGGGAAGCTCGCGCTGGGCTCAGACAGCTCCCCGTCCCGGAGGGGAAGCTCGTGCGGCGCTCGGGCAGCTCCGCGTCCCGGGGGGGAAGCTCGCGCTGGGCTCAGACAGCTCCACATCCCCGGGGGGGAAGCTCGCGCTGGGCTCAGACAGCTCCACATCCCCGGGGGGGAAGCTCGCGCTGGGCTCAGACAGCTCCCCGTCCCGGAGGGGGAAGCTCGCGTGGCGCTCGGGGTGGAGAGGGCAGAGGCTGTCTTGCTCGGTGTTACCGTGTTTGCACTTCGCCCACTCCCCGAACAGCCACGTGCCCTGGACTCGCTCCTGCCCCAGCCCGAGGTTTCTGGGCTCCAGCCCTGGTGGCGAGTGGGGCGGGGTTCTGCCCACAGGCTTTGCTCCCCTCTCTGTTGGGGGCTTTGGGGCAGAGGGGCACCCAGCTACATGTCCCCTGTCTGCTCCAGCCAGGCTGGTGTGTGAACCCCGCAGCTTGCACTAACCTCAGGTGCTGGGTGGGGAGGGCTGGAGATGGGGGTGCCTGGTTCTCTTCCCCCGCCCTACCGGGCTGGTTGCTCCAGAATTACTGGGGTGAAAGGCTCTTCGTTGGGACACCCTCCCCAAGCACCCAGGCGGGGTGGATGCTGGCGTCTCCATTCCCCACCCTTCCAGGAGGTCCAGCTGAACCGGAGCAGAGGCCTTCAGGAGCGTGGCCGGGGCTAGGGGAAGAACTGGGCAGTCAGCAGCGGAAGCAGCAGAGAGGGTGCTAGGAGCGGCTGCTGGGGCTGGCCTTTGTATGGAGGCCGGTGGGTTTCCCGGGCCAGGCCTGGCAGACTAAGGCCCGCGAGCCGTTGGACGTGTGAGCGTCTCTGGGCCCAGATCAGGGAGAGCCGCTGGGGAGCAGCCAGATGTTCCCAGGGAGCCCGGGCGGGCTCTTCCTTTCCAGCAGCTGCACCCTGGGGGCCTGCAATGCCGACTGTGGCTTTCTTCCCTGGGGCCCCACTGCAGAGCTGGCCGGCCCTGGTTGGGGTTTATCCGTGAGCGCGGCGCCTCTGGAGCCGGAGGAGCCCCGCGGGCCGGGGGGATTCCTGCTGACGGGCGCTCTCTTTCCGCAGGGTATTTTCTCCACGACTTTGTGGACATGTTGTGCAATCAGAAGCTCCACCAGTCCTGGGAGCTGCTTTTCCATCATGCAGTGGTGAGTCTCCGCGTGGTGCTGTGCCCGGGCGCCCAGGTGAAGACGGGTCACTTGGTGGGTTGCCAGGGCCGGGACGCCCGACGTTCGGAGCCCGCTCCCTGCTGGCCTCCTGCGGGCAGCCCGCGGTTCCGTTCTGCCTGGTGCACGATCTCCCCACTTGGCTTCCCTGTTGAAACGGGGCAGGACGCGCCTGGATCCGTGTGGCTGGGAATGATCAGGGCACCTACACTCGCCGCCCCCGGCCAGGGCTTCTCCTTGCTCTGGGGTCGCTGGCCAGGGGGAGGGCAGCGCCAATGTAGGTACTGCTGAGCTGGGCAGGGCGGGCGGGCTGACAGAGGGCCGCGGCCCAAGATGGATGAGGGCGGTACACCGGACTGGTGGGTCCTGGTGCCCCCAGGCCTGGAATTCTCCGCGAGGAGCGTGTCTGCGGGGAAGGGGCCAGCCAGCCGCCGTGGCCGACGGCACGTGTTCCCCGAGGCCCCCGGAGCGGGGCAGAGAGGAGGGGGCGAGATGCATGGCAGGACTTCGCTTGCCATGAGCCCCTCCTGGCACTGGAGCCCCTGCTGGGATGTTGCGCGTGAGCCTGTGGCGTTCTGTGCCACCCGCCAGCCCCGAGCCGAGGGGGGCGTGCGGGGGCCGGGGCAGCCTGTGCTCACTGCAGGTTCCCAGGCTGAGGCTGTTTGGTAACCAGCCAGCCCCGTGTTACACAAGCAGCGCCCTGTGCCTGCTGCAAGGCCGGGAGCAGCCCCGGCCCGAGCTGCTTCGCACAGCGTGGCTCTGTGCCAGGAGAGGTCACGGCGCCAGCTCCTGCCACGCACCTTTCCCGGAATCTCCCTGCTCCCCGTGCAGCGAGTTTGGCTCCGCTGTGTGCACAGATCTCCCCGGCGTGAGGCCTGGGGCTGGGAGGTGCACAACGCAATCCAAGCCGTCTCGGCTGGCCCCAGCAGAGCGAAGGAGCTGTCCAGCCTGCAGCCTGGGAAATGCTTTCAGGCCTTGACTCCAGCTGCCTGCTGGTGCAGTTCTCAGCGGGGGGTCCATGGGCCTCGGGGGAGCCGGTGTCGGGGCGGGCAGGGCCGTGGGTGTCCCTGTGGCGGGTAGAGGGGTGCGCCGGGCTCTGGGACGTACTCGGAGAGCATCAGCCCTGCCTGCACGTCCCAGCCAGCTCCGGGGGGAAAGGCAGGGGAGTGTGGGGCGCAGGGGGGCGCCAGTGGGGTGAAGCCGGGCCCAGGCAGAATGGGGAGGGAGGCAGGCTGGCCCGAGAGAGGGGCCGGGTGGGGACCCCAGAAGGTTTGGGGGGCTTCAGAGGGGGCTGCGGTTGGACTTGCTGCTCTCCCAGGCCCTGCCCGCCCTGGCTGGGTTTGCCGCTGGGCGGGTCGAAAGGCCACTGCAATAATACGTCTAATTCAGGCCGAGCCGGGAGCTTAACTGGCAGGGAGCAGCTAATCCCGTTGCAGAGCCGGGGCAGGGGCAGCATGAATGGATTCCGTGGCGGGGGAGCTGCTGCTCTCTCCCGCCCGAGGGAGCAGGGGGCCGGAGCCTGTCCTGCTGCTCCTCCCGGGGCCGAGCGCGGGCCCAGCCGTGCCCTGCGTTGTGCCAGTCACGCCCCTCTTGCTTTGCCCTGGCCTGGCCGCGCGGGGGGGCTGGGGCAGCCAGCTCTGCCGGTGGGGAGCAGGGCCCTGCAGGGTTTCTGATGTGGGAACAGAGCAGCTAGGCCCTGCAGGGGGGCTGTGGTAGGGCCCCTACGGGGCAGGGGGATTTGGGAGCCCTGGATGCATCTTTCCAGGAGGCCGGGGGCTGGTTGGACCCATGACACGGGGGGGGATTTCCAGAGTTTATTAAACAAAAAGTGGCTGCCTTGGCTCTTGCTCTGGTTTGTACAAAGGGCGAAGACGCCAGGCTGCTGCTCCCCTGCTGAGCCTTCCGGACAGTGACGTGGGCCCCGGGGGTAGCTGGGAAAGGCAAACATCCCTTTGGCCCCCGCAGGCAAGAGAGGACTGGGACGGGGAGCCCTGCATGGCAGCCGCTGCCTCTTTCCCAGCATCCGTCCCACGTGGGGGGGTGGACGGGGGCCAGTGTCTGACGGGTCACCGCCATTCCCCTGCCCTGGGTGTCCAGACCGTGGGTGAAGCCCCTGTCCTCTCTCTTGGCCAGGTGATTGTCTGCTTCAGCGTGGCCGTGCTGGTCCGTCAGTACATCGGCTTTGCCCTCGTGGCTTTGCTCGTGGAGATTAACTCCATCTTCCTGCACCTGCGCCAGATCCTGCTCATGGCCAACCTGCCACACACCACCTGGTACCGCCTCAACAGCATGGTCAACCTGGGCACCTACGCGGTGTTCCGCATCACCACGCTGGCCTGGATGACCCGCTGGCTGGTCCTGAACCGCGAGAACATCCCCCTGGCCACCTACACTGTGGGCACAGTGGGCATGGCCATCATGACGCCCATGAACATCATCCTCTTCTACCGCCTGCTGCGCAGTGACTTCCTCAAGTCCAGCCGGGAGGCATGGCGGGAGAAGGAGAAATAGCCCTGCCCCCGGCTCAGGCGGGCCAGGAACTCGCGGCCCGAGGGGGGCAGGAGCACACCACAGCGTGCTCGAAGGACCACAGGATGCTGAGTCACCGCTGGGATTCTTGGGCTCTCCGGGGGCCCAGGTCTATGACCCCCGTGCTGGCTGTGGGGAGACGGCACGGGCGCTGCAGGGGTGCAAGGCCTTTCCGGGCCGGAATTCAGGGCGTTGTTTGCCCCCTGTGCCCTCTGCTGGGGGGATGGGTCGGCCGTGGCTGCTTGCGGGAGCTCCGGAAAGGGTTCGGCAGCGGGGGGAGGGAGGGGCTAGGTGAGAATAGGCAGGAGCGGGTTGTCCCTGCTACAGGAGTGATGCGTGAACCGAGGAAATCTCCTTGGTCCCTGCCCCGCTGGGCTGGAGATGCTGGGGGCCCCGCCCATGTCTGCGTGGCCCACGGCGCCAGAGCTCAGAAGAGTTCCCAGGCCCCCTGCAGTGTGTGCTCCTCGGGGAAGGGTCTCAGCCCCCCGGCTGCCTGGCACGTTTGGCTCCTACCCCGCGAGGCCGGTGGTCTCCTCCTGCAGGGCTGAGCAACACTGTCCAGGCCCAGCCTGGGGCCGACGGGTGAATTGCCCTAGAGGCGCTCGTGGGAATGGGCTGAGATGAACTCTGGGGCAGGTTGACTCAGGATGGGTTTAGCGGGCGCTTTCGGGAAGGAGCCGGAGCGGAGGGGTGAGGTTGCAGGAGCTCAGCCGGGATGCCCAGGCTCATCCCTGGGGGACCTTCCTTGCAGGAACTGAGTCCGGATCCCTGCACCGGGGCTGCCTGAGGCCAGCGGCCACCGACTGGTTGAGCGCTCAAGCGTCCCATCCCAGAGACCCTCTGGTGGTTCAGCGGGGCTGCTGCTTGAGCAGGCTCCCTGTCTGCCCTCGCCACTCCGGAAGCAGCCAGCGCGTCCTGGCCAGGCAGGGATCGCCAGGACCTGCTCCTGCCTGCAGCCCCGCAGGGCTGGGAAGGGGGAGCCCCGGCCACAGGGAGCTGCAGGAACAGTGCCTGTCGAGAGGGGCGTGTGCCTCGCCCGGGGCCACAGGGCTGTGGGGGCCCCTCCTGGGTGCAGCAGGGAGCCTGCCTCACCTCTGCTGCACCTGGCCAGGCGATGCCCAAGGTAAGTGTCGTCCAGTGGGCGTCCCCCTCGGAGGCTGCACCTGCACCTCAGCCTGGGGCCCCTCCTGCACCCGAGCTGCCTCCCAGAGCTTGCACCCCAGGCTCAGCCAAGAGCCCCCTCTCTCTGCGAATCCCTCCGCCTCAGCCCAGAGTCTGCACCCCCCAGCCCCAGCTCAGTGGAAGGGGGGAGAGTGCGGAAGGGCCGGGGGAGCTCTGGGGTCGCCCTTACATTCCAAAAGTGACCTTGGGGGCACAGAGGCTGGAGCCTGCAGTGCGGGGTGTCTGGCAGGTGTGATTTGGGGGCACTGGAGCCTGTGGGCCCTTCCCCAGCTGTGCTCAGGCACCTGGACCGCCGGGAGAGGTGGGGTGTGTTGGGGGTGGGGTTTAACGGTGTCCCGGATCCTCTGCCGGCTCTAGCGTCCTGTCCCGCGGGCTCCTGCTACGCTGCTGTGGCTGGCTTGGAGCTGGGGGGGGGGGCGTTCAAAGATTTCTAAACCCTTTTTGCATCCATCTTCGTGCATTGGGCTCTTGGGCCCGGCAGCCTGTGCTCAGCGTCCCAGACCCAGCAAAGACTTTCCCGCCTGGACGTCCCGGGCGCGGCGCTGCACCCCCGGCTCCCCGGTGTGGCAGTGGGCTGGGTCGAGTTTTCTGACCAAACCCCTTCCCTAGCCAAGCCCTCTGCCAGAGGGGGGTCGTCCAGCCCAGGCGCGGGGGTGCAGCTCTGATCGGGGCTAGGCCCAGCAGCAGCCCTGGTTCGGCCGGGCTCAGAGCACTCGCCTTTCGCTTGAGACCTGGGCCAGTCTGCACTGGCTATGAAATACCCAGACCCCCCGCTCCTAGGAAGCCATGTTGGGTTCAGCAGGCGGCCAATCGTGGGGCTTCCAGGTACGTTCCCCTCCCGGGTGGGAAGAAGAGGGGCGGGGGATGGGGGTGACCAGCCCCACCTGCCGATAGCTCCACTTGGCCTGCAGGCAGGGGAGAACCTGGAGCTCATGGTCCTGGTTTGTCACCGGGAGAGCTGCTCAGCAGATAATCTTGCCCCGTGGGAACCAGGGACGCTTGGTGCTGCCATGAGTCCGTGTGGGATGGAGAGGCCCGCAGTGCTGTGTCCCGTTCCCGCTAGCTGCAGAGGGCAGCCTCCTGGGCTTAGCCCCAGTCTCAGCAGTGCCGGGGGCCCTGCCTGCGTCCTGCTCGCCAGCCGGGGGAGAGTTTGAATTCCCACAGTGCCTAGCAGCCCCAGACACGGGGCAGGGCCCCGGGGTGAGGTGCTGAGCAAACACCGAACAAACTGGCTCCACTCAAAGTCCCAGTCAAGGCGGAGGGAGCATTTCCCTCTAGCTCCCTCTTCTGTTCCTTCCCTGGGGGGGCACCTGGGACTGGCCGCTGCCGGCAGGCAGGCTACTGGGTGGGATGGGCCTTTGTCTGACTGAGGGTGGCTGTTCTCATGTGCCCCTCAGACAGAGCCCAGATGGGCCTGCGTCCTAGCCAGGTGCTAGACGGTGTTTTGCTGCCCTTGGGGCCAGCACGCTGTCTCCTCTCTCCAGTCTGACTGCAGCTCTGCTCCCAGCCCCCCCACGGTCCCCCGAGCCCAACCGCCTGGCACAGCTGAGCCTTGCTTCCTGGGCACCTGCAGGCCAGAGCTCTGCCCCGTGACCTCCGTCCTGCTCTCCCCTCGCCTCGGGCAGAGCTGCTCAGAGGGTTTTGTTTGGGCCTGTAACGGGGCTCCTGTAGCGCCGCCCTCAGCGGCAACTGGCAATCGTTTGCTCTCCTGCTCTTCCAGCCATGTCTCCTGAGGCTTCCTTTTGTCTGCATGGCTGCCATCTGCTCCTGCCCCCTGCCCCTCCCGCCTGCTCCCCTGCCTGCCCTGCTCTTGCCTCGTGGGCTGGACCGGCTGCCCGTTGTGGGGGAGCGAAGGGTGTGCCAGTGCCGGTGCTGGGCTGCGTAGGACACCATTGGTCGGGGCAGCCCTGGGCTGAGTCCTTTCAATCCCCAAAGTCACTGCTGACCTGTGTGTAAGGAAGGAGGGGCTGATGCAGGATGAAGACCTGTCCAGTCTGTGGGGAGCGCTTTCACACGGGAGGGCTGTGCCTGGAGGAGTCAGCCCCTTGGCTCTGTCTGATTCCTGGTGCCACCAAGCTGTGGGGCTGAGCCCAGCAGAGCATCCTGGGGGAGAGCTCCCTTTGGTCGGCAAGCATGAGGTTCTTGGAACAGTCCCACTGTTTCCTTCCCTTGTTCCTGACTATGCTTCCCTCTTATCTCACATGCCGGCCTCGCCCCTTCCAATCCTGCTGGGAAAGTTCTGCCCAAGTGTACCAGAGAAGCTTGCTCTGGATTCTCCCAGGCGCTGCGGGACGTGGTGTTGAGTCGGGGTGTTTACTTCCCTTTCACCATGTGGCAGCGTGATTGCTCACCGCGTTCTGGGCTCTGGCTAGATCCCTGAGTGCATAGACTCACTAAGGGCAGCCCGACCTCTCCCCCGGCATGGCATCCAGGAGGGCTCTGAAGTACCTCAAATGTAGGGACACATGCAATCAAGGTGTCTGTAGAGGGCTTGGGACCTTCTGATGGACGCTGGGGAAACCCAGGGTACCAAGGAACTTTGAGAGATTCCTCTAATGCGCATGTGCGGACTCCTGCAATGGGCTTGCTCATGTATGGGGTGTGGCGGGTATGTGGCTGGTTGCTACCCACAAGCAGGCTCTAATGCCATTTGGTCCCATTCCAAATGCATGGTCCTAGGCTGAGGAGCTAGAGGGATGGGGTGTGTTCCTGGCCCCATCGGGCGCTGGGCCCTGTAAGAACCAGGTTCTCTGCCACCTCAGTGATGGCTGCGAGCTGGCGGAGGGGGGCAGGGAATTGCTCTCACTGCCTCCTCCCGCTTGCTGAATTCAGACCCCCAGATGTCACACTCTGTGCTGTAGGGTAAGGCCTGAGGTCCAGCTCTGGTGAGTGGTGGAATGACCTGGACTCCCACTGCCTTGAACACCTGCCTAATGTGCCTGGCGTGCCGAGGTTCTGTGCTCAGAGGGTTGGCGCGGTGTTGGGTGGGTTGAAGAAATGTCTGAATCTGCTTTGTCCTGTTGTAACAGGCCGTGGGCTTGGCAAGCACTGACTGTAAAACAGGTGTGTGGTGCTTGTTCTCCCCCAGCGTGGGGGCTAATTCCAGTGTTTGCTTGCTGCTATAAAAGGATTAATGCTCTCATGGGCTGTCTGGACTATGCTGCTGCCTGTGGAGTGGTGGGGGAAGTGTGACCCTTGTACTTTAGCCACAATTCCTAGAAGCACTTGGCTCTGAGAGGTGTGGTTTTATGGGCACGTCCCACTGCACCTGTGCATGCTGCATGGGCCTGGTGGCTCTGGGCTGCAGGAACTGGGGGGTGATGCAGGGGATGAAGATGCTGCATTGTGAACAAGATGGGCTGGAAGGAACCAAAACCTTTTCAGCTCGTTTATTCCCCCAGAAACAAAAGGGGGCTGGGTATGTCTCCTAGCAGTCAGCCCTAGGCCCTAAGAATCTGGGCACAAGTCTGAGGCAGATCCCACAGGATGGATGCATGCAACAGTTCCTTCCCAAAATGCGCCCGCCTCCCCGAACACCTCCATGCAATGATACCTACCAGAGCTACAACCCCACAAAACACATGCAGAAGGAACCACTTGCCAGAACCAGCCCTGCAGCAAGTGTTTGGGAGAATACATTCGGGTAGAACTGCTTCTCATAGCCAGCCCCCTGCGGAACATGTGTTTCCACATGCAACATCATTCTTCCACACTGACCTATGGGATTCTGGCACCAGAGGCAGCAGCTCCGTACGGGGCATCCAGGAAAAAGCACCTGAGACTGGGTGGTTTTTTTGTATCCCCTCCCCTCACACCTCTACCTTGCTTGTTATCTCTAGGCTTTGGTATTACAACAAGCTGTGTTACATCTACCTCGAAAAGTCTTGGGGCCCTGGTGTGCAGCACCTTGCCTCTTTCCTGGGGGGGCCAGGACTCCTCTGCTCTCCAAGCAGCTGCTAGACTGTAGGAGGGAAATAACCGGGGTTAACTTCTCTCTGGGCTACTCAGTGAAGTAGGAGACTGATTCATCCAGGCTTCCTGTGCGTGGGGATGAGCCTCAGGGCTGGGTTTCCTCTCTCTGGTTTGTTCCCACAATGAACTCATCAGTGCAAACCAATGATAAGGGGGTAGCTGCACTTGGGGGGTGTCTAAGTGTGTCTATGGGCTCTGACTTCCCTTACATAGGCTAGGGTTACTCAACACGCGGCCTGTGAACCGACCGCATGTGGCCCGTTTGTTTGTGGCCCGTGGTGCAGTTTGGGTTTACGTGGGGCTCTCACAGCCTGCAGGTGGGAGCCAAAACAAAAAGTCATCAATATAACGGTCTTCTGTTGAGATGCATTTTAGTAGTTAAATTCCTGGACTGTGATTGCTCATTAAAAGTGCTGTTGTATGGGCGGAAATTGGGTAAATGTTGCATTTTATTAATATCAGCAGAACTGACTGAAATGGGGCTGTGTGTTGTGTAGTCTTGCCTTAATCTTTGTATTCACGCCCGTCAGTGTGAAAGAAGCTATTTGCATATATCTGCAACCACACTTGAGTTGCATGTGCTATGCATAGGTGTGCGCAGCACATTTCATTAGGGTGTGCACCCAGAGAATTTTTTTAAAATGTACTTTGACCCCCCATTAGCCACACCCCTGACCCCCATTGGCCACACCCCCTGACTCCTATGGGCCACACCTCTAGAGGTAACATTCTTGGGGCAAGATGGACACATGACCAGAAGTAAAAGGTGTCATGTGACCCCCAAGGACTTTTCCCACCATCCTCCTACGAACAGGGATTAGTTTGGCCCCCACCAAACCCCCCTCATGCAACTATCCTGCAATTGCATTACCCCAATATGTGTGACATTAACTCGGGGGCAGAGAGGCTGGGGGAAGTGTTCCCTCCAAGAGTTTCCTCACATGAGCAGAATGGATTTTGTGTTGTGCACCAGTACTGAGTTCATGTGGCTTGTTTGGATGTGCCACTGTGGCACCCAAGTTATTAATAAATATCTTATAAACCTCGACCTTTTCCCTCTGCTGCCGTGTCTCCTCTTGCTCCATCAGCTCCCCTGGTGCCTGCTGCCCCCAACCCCGCACCCTCCTCTGCTGTCCTGACTCCTGCCCTTCTCACTGCCCTCAGCTCTCCTGAGACCTTTCCCCTCCACCAGTCCTTCTCTCCCCCCTGTGCCCACTCCTCCAGTAGCCCCACTCTGATCATGTGAGCTACCTAGGGTTGCCAGATGGCTGAAAAAAAAAATACCGACCCACCCACCACCAAAAAAAAACACCGGGAAAACATTTTGTTGCGGGGAAAAAAAAAAGGGGGGGGGACCAAAGTTGTTGAGGGAAAAAAAAAAAAAAAGACTCCAAGGACCTGGATCACTGCTAGGGGTTATGAGGTAGTAATTTAAAAAAAAAACAAAAACCCGGACACGCTTCAGGGGGAAGGACTGGCCAGGAAGGGAGCGGTGCTGGCTGGGAAGGGGGGGGCCTGGAAACAGCTAACGGGGGCAACGGGCTGGCCAGTGGAGATGGGGGCCAATGGGAAGCGGGGCTGGTTGTGGGGAGGGAGGCGGAACGGGCTGACCACGGGATATCGGGGAGGGGGACCGGCTGGGAGGGGCGGGGCTGGCCGCGAGTAAGGGGGCGGGGCTGCGAGGTGGCCAGGAGGAAGGGGTGGGAAGCAGAGCTGGGAGGGTGCAGGGGGGCTGGCCGGCAAGATCAGGAGGGGAAGTGGGGGAGAACCAGCCGGCCGGGAAGTGGGGGGTGAGCAAATTGGCCGGCGGGGAGCGGGACAGACCTGGGCACTTGCTGCCTGTCCCGTGCAGGCTCCCGGTGACTCATGAGAGCCGACCTCACACTCAACCGACTGAGGGCTCCCAGCGGCAATTCGCGGCCCCGCCTCCCAGCTGGGACTCCCAGCCGCTCCCCCCCTGCCCACGCCGGGCTTCTGTCCGGTGCGCAGCCGGAAAAATCAGAAAATACCGGACATTGCACATGTCCAGTAATTTCTGATTTTTTTTACTGGACAGAGCGCGCAAATACCGGACTGTCCGGTACAATACTGGACACCTGGCAACCCTAGAGCTACCCCTCCTCATTACCTCTCCTAACACCTCCCTCTACACACCTGCCTGGCCTCTCTCCTCTGGTGCTGGTCCCTCCCCTGCAGGTGTCTGCCCTTCTGCTTCACCCCCAGAATCCCCTGGCACCTGCACCTTCCCTTAGCCCTGCACCCTCCTGGTGCCTCCCCTTCCCTTACTGCCCCTGCCCCTTTGCCCTCTTTTCCCTGATGACCACCCCTCACCACCTCTGCCCCCATTCTCCTCATGCACCTGTGCCCTCACACATCTTGCTCCATCCCTGCCTTCCTCATGCCCACCCCTTCTTTCAAACCTTCTCCTAGCACCTCCCCCTTCCCCCTCTAACCCCCCATGCCCTTACCCTCTCCTCTCCCAGCATCACCCTGTCCCCCTCCCACTGACACCTCCCCACCTGCCCTTTTCCTCATTGTCTCCACTTGGCCCCCTGGCATTTGTCTCTCCTCTACCCTGACCCTTGGTACCTTCCCCTTTCTTCTCCTGACCTGCCCCACTCCCCTCAGCACAAGCTCCTTCCTCTCCCACCCCTGCCCCCTATTTTTCCCCCTTCCCCTGCCCTCCCTTATCTTACCTTACCTTACTTTACCTTTGGCTAAGCCGGCTTCTGCCTTCCAGTTTGCGGGGCTGGAGTCAGAGCCGGCCTGAGCTACAGGCCAGCCGGGCCCTAGCCTGGGGCGCCTCACTTTAAGGGGCGCCGCGCGGTGCTGCCGGGCTGGGTGGGGCCGAGGCCGGGGCCCCAGGTGCAGAAGGGGCGGTGCTGTGGGGCCAGGACCGAGGATGGGACCAGGGCCCTGGGCACAGAAGGGGCGCCGTGCGGTGCTGCCGGGATGGCCGAGGACGGGGCCAGGGCCCTGGGCGCAGAAGGGGTGCCATGTGGTGCTGCCGGGCCGGGCGGGGTCCGGGGGCGCAAAAATGGCTCGGGCCGGCATCTGTGGTCAGGCCCCAGCTGCTTCCGCTGCGCATGCGCTCTCTCTGCACTAAAGTGCCCCGTAGATGGCTGTGGGGAAAGTGAGGGGCTGTGGCTCCCCATCTCAAATCCCCCTCCTCCTCCAGCAGCCACTAGCCGGCCTGAGACATTAGGGTGTGCCTGGGCACACCTGGCACACCTCATGTGCACGCCTATGGTGCTATGAGTATCATTGTGGCCCACGGGGCTTCCTAAGTTGAGTAACCCTGACATAGGAAATGATGGGGTCTAAATTAGCTGCTGATACCACTCAAGAAAAAAGATCTTAGCGTGCTGGTGGCCAGTTCTCTGAGAGCAGCTGCTCGGGCCCAGTGACAGTCAAAGCTGAGAAGGTGATTGTGACGTAGTGGGGCCGTGCTGTCTGCTCTATAACCCAGTGTGGTATGGTGGTGCCTTGCTGGTTGCTGGGCTTGGGCAGTGGGTGAGCTCCACTGGCAGCTATTTGTAGCATGGCCCAACAGGACAGCGGATGAGTCACTAGGCAGGGGTCTCACAACCTGTCCGACAGGTTGCCTCCCAAGGAGAGAGACAAAGGGAGGAAGGCAGAGACCAGGGCTGGGCTGGAAGAGGGTCAGTTAATGTCTGGAATCATGGAGGAAGCAGCCTAAGCAAGGGGGCCTAGGATTTAGGGGCCCAGTCTCCCCCATCTCAAGGGGGGCTGAGGCATCCTAGGCCTGGCCCTGTAACTAGATTACGTCTGTGCTGTGCTGCATCCTTGGAGAAGCAATAAACTCCCTCGATCCTACTGGCTGGTGGAGTCTGTTCGTGCCACTACGGGGGTGCAGGAGTCGGGGGAACCCCGATGCGTCGTCACAGTGATGAACCCTTAAGAAAGGCACAGCCCACCCGACCCAACCCCGCAGAGCTTCTGAATGCGCCCCTGGCCCTGGCATGCCCACGCCTTGGCTCTCGGGTGCGGTCCTGGCCGTCCCCGCTCAGAGCAGCAGGTCAGTGGCCACGTGCGAAGGGCGGCAGGGCCCAGCGCCCGCCCCGGAAGGACAAGGCAGAACTAGCGAAGCCGCTGGAGGCCAGGCCCCGCAGGCGACTAGGGGCGACGGGCACGGGGTGCGGGGGGGCCCGGCCAGGCAGCAGCTGGTGCAGTAAATGGGCCCGTTCTGCGGCTCCCCGGGGGCGGGCACATGGCGCCAGGCTGAGTGGGTCCGGCTGCGCCTCGCGCCCTGCCCGGGGATGGCGGCAGCGGCCCGGCCGTGGTGCCTGCAGGCGGCTGACGGGCCCTGGGAGCCTCCACCAGCCCAGAGCAGGGCCCGCAGCCCACTGGCGCTATCGGTAGGATCCAGAGTCAACAGCATGGGGGCGTGGCCCGCAAGGGGCGTGGCTCCACACGAGCTGTGGGAGGGGAAGGGGACGGTCTCCGACCGGAAGAAAACCCGCGCGCCTGACCCAGCAAGCCCTGCCCTTTCCGGTGGTCGGACCCGCCTCCTAGCCGGTTCGCGAATGCTCATAGGCTGGAGAGCCTATCTGTCACCAGCCCGAGAGCTGACTGGTCAGAGCGCCCCTGGCCCCGCCCCCTCCGCCCATCCGGGTCTTTGGGGCGCTGCAGCGACGCTCGGGAGCCGCCATTGCGGGTGGGAAGCGGGAGGCCGCGGGGGCGAGGCACGAGGGGCCTGAGCGGAGACAGGTGCGGGGCGGGGGGTGCGGGGAGCAGGAGTAGGAGCGGAGGTCGGGGTGTGAGGGGGTCGGGGTGTATGGAGGGTTGGGGGCGGGATGTGCAGGGGTCGGGGTGTATGGGGGTCGGAGGGTGTCGAGGTGTATGGGGGTCGGGGGCGGGATGTGCGGGGGGTCGAGGGTGTATGGGGGTCGGGAGGGGGCGGGATGTGCGGGTGTCAGGGTGTATGGGGTCGGGAGGGGGCGGATGTGCGGGGGTCGAGGTGTATGGGGGTCGGGAGGGGGCGGGATGTGCGGGGTGTTGAGGGTGTATGGGGGTCGGGAGGGGGCGGGATGTGCGGGGGTCGGGGTGTATGGGGGTCGGGAGGGGGCGGATGTGCGGGGTGTCGAGGGTGTATGGGGGTCGGGAGGGGCGGGATGTGCGGGGTGTCGAGGTGTATGGGGTCGGGAGGGGGCGGGATGTGCGGGGTGTCGAGGTGTATGGGGGTCGGGAGGGGCGGGATGTGCGGGGTGTCGAGGTGTATGGGGGTCGGGAGGAGGGTGCGGGGGTCGGGGTGTATGGGGTCGGGAGGAGGGTGCGGGGTGTGTGGGGGGGGTCGAGGAGGGTGCGGGGTCGTGTATGGGGGTCGGGAGGAGGGTGCGGGGGTCGGGGCTATTATGTTGGGTGTGTTTCTGCTCTGTGGCGGGCATTGACTAACCTGAGCCTGCCCTTCCTTCCTCTCCTTGGTTCTTAGCCTGCCTCTCCATGGCTGGAGTGTTTCCCTACCGCGGGGGCTGTGCCCCAGTGCCCAGTCCCTTGGCTCCACTGCCCGACTACATGTCTGAAGAGAAGCTGCAGGAGAAAGGTGCAAGAGCTTATTGAAATGTGTCCCAGACAGGTTTTGTGGGTTGGGACAGATATGTGTGTATGCACTCCTGGCAGCGGTGACAGAGAGATCCCAGGTCCATGCAACAGCTAAGCAAAGGCCACTCTGTGCCCCACAGTGAATTCTGTATCCTTGAGTTGTGTTAGGTCAGCCATCGTATTCTGCTCACTGGGCTGTTCATTTCATTTCATTTGTGGTGCGCGAGCATTTGCCCTAGTCTTTGTTTTGCTGGGTTTTTCCCACTATTCTGTTGCAACCTGTGAGAGTGCCCTAAGCAGACTGCTGTCAGATGCATGTATTTTAGCAGTTAAATGCTGTTCAGAGTAAACAACATAGCAATTATAATCACAGCTGTTAGTCTACGATTCTTGCAACCCTTTACTCTTGCCAGTGCGATACACCAGGCATCATTGGGAGAATCGGAGGAGAATGTGAGTGCAAAGGTTGTGGTTGCATAGGAATAGAGAACTGCCTGACTGGATAACAGCAGGGGTCCTTCTGGGCCAGTGTCCTGTCTCCAGCACTACATAACTCAGAGCACGGTGCAAGAGGCCAACTGTAGGCAGGTGTGAGAGTGCCTTTTCCTGCTCCCTGGTGGGGTTAGACATGGTATAAACTCTGGTGCATAAAGACTTGTATCCTGTTCAAAATACTTTTTGCATTACTAGTAGAGCTCTGTATATTCGCTATCCATGTAATTTTGGGCTCATGTTGATTTGGAGTCTCTTCTATGATGGTGCTCTGGTTGGAATGGACTGTGTGTGTTCTTGTTTGTGTAGCCCGCAAATGGCAGCAGCTGCAGGCAAAGCGATATGCCGAGAAGAGGAAGTTTGGTTTTGTGGATGCCCAGAAGGAGGACATGCCCCCAGAACACGTGAGGAAAATTATCCGGGACCATGGTGACATGACTAACAGGAAGTTTCGTCATGACAAACGAGTTTATTTGGGGTAAGGAGAGCAATGAGCATTCTAATCCATGTCCAGGGCAAGGAGGGCTCTGGGTAGGGCATATATGGTTACAGGTATTCCATTCCTGGACGATGGAATTGTAAGCAGCACACTGCGCTACACCAATGCCACAGGTATGCACTGGCCTGTAGAGATCACCGAGAGATCCAAAACCTCCCCTAGAGAGATTTCAGTTACTTTAAAATCTGTGTGCATAGAAGAAAATTCTATAATGTGAGCTTTTGTAAAAATGCTATGGAGATGGACTGTGAGCAGTGGAACAGAAATAAGTAGGATGGAATGGAGCCGAGGTTGTGCTTGAATTATCAGGTAAAAGCTATTGTGCAGAAGCATCTATCTTTTTTTTTTTTTTTTTTTTTTTTTAGAAAAGGCTCAAAGGAGTTCAGAAGAGATGCCTGTTGCACAGTGATTGGGTGATCCAAATGCAAGAGAAGCATTTATTTGCATTTCAAACTCAAGTTCATTGCTCATTCCTGGCCATATGCAGAGTCCCTAGAAATTCTCAAGCTGAATTTCTGTGGATGTGGTGTCCCCAGGATGTTGGTCCCCGTCTCAAAGAAGAACTCATCTTTTTGTTCTGTGTATGCCTAGTGCTTAGCACAGTGAGGTCCTGGTCCCTGAATGTGTTCCTAGGTGGTACAGTAATACAAATACAGTCTTACAGCTCTGTGGCTTTTGGTTTCAAAAAACCTTCCACATAAAATCATAGAACACTAGAACTTGAAGGGGCCTCAAGAGATCATCAAGTCCAATCCCCTGCTCTCACGGCAGGACCAAGCTCCACTTAGATCAAGGGTGGCCAAGAGGCTGCCAGTGGGCCAGATCCCGTCTGCAGCCGCCTCTCCAAAACCCTTAGGCAGAGAACAGCCCACATTTTAAAAAGCCAGCTGTTCTCCCTTCCAGATAGCTGGGGAGGGAGGAGGGAGACTTCTCATGCTGTTCCCGCCCCCCAGCAAAGTCTCTTAGCTCCCACTGGCCAATCTCAGTTTCCGGCCAATAGGGGCTGAGAATATTTTGCTGGGAGCAGGGGCGGTGTAGGAAGCCTTCTCCCTACCTCCTCAACCCCCTCCCTTCTCTCTCATGCCTGAAGTGGAGCTACATGGAGCAGCCTGAAGCAGACAGTCTGCCTCAGGTTTCTGCTGGTAAGCGCCTCCCAGCCAGAGCCTGCCTCTGGCACCCCTGCCGCTCCCTTCCCCAACCCTCTGCCCCCCTCCACATACCCAAACCCTCTGCCCTCTCCTGCACCCATTCCCAATCTCCTGCCCCACATCACAATCCCCTCCTGCCCTCAGTCACGTACCAGAATCCTTCTTCCCAGTCCCCTGCCCCAGGTCACAACTGCCTCCCTCGCCTAAGCTCCCTCCCAGACCCCATTTTCCCTCCTGCACCTCAGTCCCTTACTTCAAGCTCCCTTCTGCACCCAACCTCCATCCCAGACTCTCCATTAATATCCTGGGAGAATGTGGCCCTCGACCACTTTCCAAAATCTTGGAGTGGCTCCCCATCTTGGAGTGGCTCCCATTATTTTCCACGCTTGATCTATACCATCCCTGACACATGTTTGTCTAACCTGCTCTTAAGTATCTCCAGTGATGGAGATTCCACAACCCCCCTAGGCAATTTATTCCAGTATTTAACTACCCTGAGAGGTAGGAAGTTTTTCCTAATGTCCAACCTAAACCTCCCTTGCTGCAGTTTAAGCCCATTGCTTCTTGTCCTGTCATCAGAGGCCAAGGAGAACATTATTTTCTCCCTTCTTGTAATAACTTATGTACTTGAAAGCTGCTCTCATGTCCCCTGTCGTCTTTTAACTACAGCCCAATTCTTTCAGTCTTCCCTCACAGGTCATGTTTTCTAGACCTTTAATTTTAGACCTTTCACATATAACTAGTGTCTTGAGTTCCTGAGCCTGCAGTCAGGCGGCAGAGCTAACCTGCCATTGAGATGAATAGGGCAATTCATTCACTGGCATGAATATTTCAGCCTAACTATTTCGTATAACCACAAACCCTTTCCTTGCTGATCAACAGCAGAATGGTGTTTGGATGGTCCATTAATTTTGGGAGGACCTACAAAAACAAAGCAGCAAGTTCTAAAGATGCTGATAGTTGTAAGTTCCCTATCACAAGTTCACCAATCACCATGGGAAAACCGTAATTCTTAGATGTGGAATTTTCTTTCCTTGCCCCTCCTCGCTGGGTTGATTGATATTCCAGTTCACCCTGGGCATCCTGGATGCCTGCCAGTGTCCTGAACATCACAGTGAAGGTTTCTCTCACCACCATACCTCACAGCAATGCAGAACTCTGGTTCCAGTTGCCTCTGTGCTGAGCTTCTTTGCTGTGCCCGATTAACTGCCAGTCTCCCAGTGAATTCTGTGCATACTTGGTGTCTGAGCAGTGGTGGTTAGCCAGAGCCTTGTGGGATGTGGAAAATCCCAAGTTACGCATTGCATTCTGTGCGGTCAGGGCTGCTGGTGGTTCCCAGTGTGAACTGCTCTGCTGCGAACACATGCAAAGGAGAGAGAAAGGAGCTGCAGTTGCCTTGGAGGGAGGGTTGGTTAGTTCCTCAGTTCACTTGGAAAACCCAAAGGTCTTGCCATTTGGCTTCCATAACAGGGTTTGTAAATGGGGCAAACTGTCCCTCTGGTAGAGGAGCCAACACACATTTAAAGCCGGACTCCAGCTGCCTGTCAGTGAAAGCAACAGAGTCCTCTGGCTGTTCAGAAAGGGGAGACTGCTGTGTTTGCCTGTCGAGTCTTAAGAGAAGCTGTTGAATGCTAGGGTGGCTGCCCGGGCTTCTCTGTTCTTAAAGTCCCAGCTCAGGTGTATTATATACAGTGGGGTCACATGTTTATGGGGGGGTTGTTATTTTAGCACTAACCCCTTCCCTGTATCTGAAACTGCTTCTGCAGGCAAGCTGTGTTTGCACCTGTGTGTAACTGACCTGAAACAGTCATGGTTAGGGGCGAACTGCTGCAGTCATTGCTGTTGTCTGGTGTAAGTTTGGGGGGGGGGCTAAACAGTTGGCAATGCCCTTTTAGCTGGAATTTGGGTTTTGGTAAGAAGGGGGAGGTTGGTCACTGTCTCTGATTGTAACTCAAGTGATTTTTCTGCAGAGCCCTGAAGTACATGCCTCATGCTGTCCTAAAGCTCCTGGAGAACATGCCAATGCCCTGGGAACAAATCCGAGATGTTCCAGTCTTGTACCATATCACTGGTGCAATCTCCTTTGTGAATGAGATTCCGTGGGTCATAGAGCCAGTCTACATCTCCCAGTGGGGGTAAGCATGTGCAGGAGTCGCGCCCTGGGAACTGCCGGGTGCTCTATCTGCTATAGGCTGTATCCAATGCTCTTGGTTCATCCCAGGTCCATGTGGATCATGATGAGACGAGAGAAGAGAGACAGACGTCACTTCAAAAGGATGAGGTTCCCCCCGTTTGACGATGAGGAGCCCCCTCTCGACTATGCTGACAACATCCTGGATGTGGAGCCCCTTGAAGCAATACAGCTTGAGCTGGATCCTGAGGAAGATGCCCCTGTCCTGGATTGGTTTTATGATCATCAGCCATTGAAAGACAATAGGAAGTGGGTACCTTTTCTGGGAGCACTTTTTCTTTGTAGAGATTCTCAAGCCTTTGTAGATGCTCTGTACACAGCAGCCTCGGGGAGTAAAACATTAGATGGCTTGTGAATTACAGGGAGGTTTTACCAGGGGAGTCTGGGCAAATTCTGTTCTTAGGAAAACTGGTCTGGGGTGTCGATACAGAGTGGGCAAGGCCCCCCTGCCCTCTCCCCTCCTAAAGTCTGTTCTGAAAGATCTCTGCAGTCAACTGAAGAAAACATTATTTACCTTCCTGGAAGCATGAAGGGCTGAGTTAGCCGTACGGAGGCCATGGGTATTTCACACATGATGCTTTGATGTGAGGATACCAGAAGCTCTTTGACCTGTCGACAAAACTTAGTTAATATTATGTGCCACCTGGGCCTGCTGTCTGTGATCCCAAATATTCATGTCTAAATCTTGGGAACTGTCTTGGGGAGAGGACTGAGTTTAGCACCTGGTCAGCAGCAGGTGATTGCATTATTGTCTAGAGAAGGTTTGAAAGGCCATGCAGCCTTGGCTTCTATCTGGGAAGGGTCTGGGAGATAGTGGTTACCTTTATACTTCCTGCAGAAGGCTGGGTTTCAGCAGCTTTGTGGAGCCCTACAGTACAGATCTGTGTGTGTCCCCTTCGCAGGTATGTGAATGGTTCTACGTACCAGCGGTGGCAGTTCACACTTCCTATGATGTCCACGTTGTACCGACTAGCCAACCAGCTGCTGACGGATCTTGTAGATGACAACTACTTCTACCTGTTTGATCTGAAGGCCTTCTTTACTTCCAAGGCTCTGAACATGGCGATTCCTGGGGGGTCCCAAGTTCGAGCCTCTGGTCCGAGACATTAACCTGCAGTAAGTGATGGGTTTTGGTGGGGAAGGGAAAAAGTACTTGCCTGCCATGTTCCCTCTAATCTTTCCATCCATGTGCAGAATAAATTTTATGTGCACTGAGGCATGTGCCGGTGTGCACCACCAGAAGAAACACAAACCTAACTGGATGCTCTGCTAATCAGCTGGGAAGCATTTGAATCTCCTGGGCAGCTGCCCAAGTGGTCAGCGTACAGGGAACACTGGCTGCCTGGTCTGGGGTGGGAGACGCAATGTGTGGTCTTCTCCAAGTGAAATGCTGGTGGATTAGAGCCTGGTGACTTGGTATTAGTGGGTCTTGGCAACATGTTACTTTAGAGTCTGAATCGTTGTTGCAAGAGGTTAGAATGTGTCTGGAGACACTGGCCCTGCATCTTACATTGGAGACTTGCCTTCCTGCCACACTCAGCACTTCCATTTAGCAACATTTCTCTTCTGGTTTAAGGGATGAAGATTGGAATGAATTCAACGACATCAATAAAATAATCATCAGGCAGCCAATCAGGACAGAGTACAAGATAGCCTTCCCGTACCTCTACAACAATCTTCCGCACCACGTGCACCTGACCTGGTGAGTTCACCATCCATGGTGGGCAGGGCTGTGGAGATGTTGCCTTCAAAAGAAGTTTTAATAGAGAGTTTCTCAGACGGGTCCATGGGCCGTGCTGATCAACTCCTGCCCCTCCCAAGGCTAAGGCAGGTGGCCCTGTTCTTTGCAGCTCCCGTTGGCTGGGAACACTGACCAGTGGGAGCTGGGCAGGGGGGAGAGCCTGTGGACATGAGGGCAGTGTGTAGAGCCTCTTTAGCCCCCCATGTGCCTAGGGGCCACAGGAACCAGTGGCTGCTTCCTGGGAGACATGCTAAGTGGTGCTGGGACCCTGGGGTCCTTCCCTGCACTTCTCCTCTCTCCTGGTGCCCACGATCTGCCCCAGCCTGGAGCCCCCTCTTATACTCCAAGCTCCTCATCCCCACTCTACCCCAGAGCCCTTACTTCCCTCCTACGCCCCAGCCCAGTGAAAGTGAGGTGGGGGAGAGCTGGGGATGGAGCAAGCAGAGGTGTGGGGCCTCGATGAAGGGGCAGGAGGTTCCTGAAAAACTGTAAATCAAGCTGGGGGTCCCTGGGTTGCTGCTCTAATATTTGTATCGTGCAGGTATCACACGCCGAACGTGGTCTTCATAAAAACAGAGGATCCTGACCTGCCTGCGTTTTACTTTGATCCCTTGATCAATCCCATCTCTCACAGGCACTCTGTCAAGGTGAGTTACTGCCCAGGAGTGCCCAAGAGCAACGGATGCATGCACTGGGGGTGATGGAAGAGGGTCTCTCTGGCCTAGAGCCTCAGGCAGACAATATGTTGAGGGCAGGGGCTCCGGCTCACGGTTCTACCACTGCTTGATGGTGACAGGCGTAGATACCTCAGGGAAAAGCCTGAACTCCTTTGTGAAAGGACCAAGTGGTCCGAAGCAGGAGAGTCACTAGCTCTGGGGCACTGCCGATGAGTTTGGAACCTAAATCCTTCATAGAAATCTCTAACCCTTTCTGACTCCTATTGTTCCTCAGTAAAATCCTGCAGCCACACATTCCACACCGTGACTTAGAACATGTGAAGCAGAGGTGGGCCCCCTGTCTGCCTTGCCTGAAGAGAAGAAGAAGAGAAGAGAGAGAGAGAGAGAGAGAGAGAGAGAGAGAGAGAGAGAGAGAAGAAGAGAGGAGAGAGAACAGTTCTTGCACACCAGGGCACTGGAGCCCCACACTTACCTGCTCCTCCCCCACACTTCCAGCGCTTTTGGAGCGCATGGCTCGCCTGATTCGTGCTCCGTCCCGCTCCTCCCCTTCCTTCCCAGAGCTGGAAGGTCGTGAATCAGCTGTTTGCAGCGGCCTAGCTCTGGGAGGGAGGGAGGAGGAGAGGGAGAGGAGCAGGGAAGGAGCACAAATCAGATGATTTCAGTGCTCCAAGAGTGCTGGAAGAGAGGGGGAGGAACAGGTAAGTGTGGGGCTCTGGTGCATGAGAGGCACATGGGGAAGGGGGACAGAAGTTGGGGGTCATAGGTGGCACCCTAATGGTCTGTGGGTTGCTGTGGCTCCTTGAGGTGAGAGGGCAATTCATGCGGCCCACTCTCTTATTTTTGGTTGCCCATCGCTGATGTAAAACGTTTCCTTCCGTCCATTAAAATGTTGCCTCTTTCAAGGATCCTCTTCCTGCCTCCTAGCACTAGAGAGCAGGACACCAAATTACACTGCTTCACTGATATATCAACAAGATACACCCCAGTCATTTCTCCTACCCTTGTCTGCAGAAGAAACCTCTGCTTGCTGACTTCTTCCTTTATCATCTCCACTGGCGCGTGATTTTCATTGCTCTCCTCAGGGCCTTTTCTCCTGCTGGAGTTAACCAAAGCCCACCCCTTGTGTTCAGGTGTAGCTGCACTGTTGGCTTGTGTAGTGTTACACTTGTGTTCTCTAGCCCCTGCATTATACAGCCTAGCATCTGCTCACCTCACTGCTTTGCCACGTTTTCAGACCGTTAGCCCTTTTGAATGTGGCTGGGCATTCAAAGGTTCATTCAGTTACCACTAGAGCTAGGCCTGTGTCCTGAGGTCAGAGGTGGTTCAGAGATGTCACTGGCACTTAGAGTTTGCATTGTCCCCGTGTTCGTCAGCACCGTTGATTTTCTCTTGCGTTCTTCTGCCTTTGTGCAGCTAGCCCTGTTCCGCTGCTTGGTTAGAGCTTTGGGGAGATTGAGCTGAAGTAGGCAAGGGGCTGATTGTCTGGCTTTTCCGCACTCTAGAGTCAGGAACCTTTGCCTGATGATGATGAAGAGTTTGAATTACCAGAATTTGTGGAGCCTTTCCTGAAAGACACCCCACTGTACACTGACAACACAGCCAATGGCATTGCACTGCTGTGGGCCCCACGACCCTTCAACTTAAGATCTGGCAGGACACGCAGGGCTCTAGACATCCCGTTGGTCAAGAACTGGTAAGGTTCCTTGTAGGGGCCTTTGGTAATCTAGTGCCTGGGGCATTAAGGGGGACGTCTGGGCTGCCCCAAGTGGCACTTGGCTGTTTCCAGCTCCTTAATGAATCTGACTTGGTTGGGTTGCATGGGACTGGGGCCGTACTGCTCTCCTGAGCATGGAGGTGGTGTAGGGGCTTCACATAGTATTTTCCTTTCTATCCTCTTTCGGCGTGGGGAGGGGGCTACAGAGAAAAGCCACAGTTGGGAAAAGTATTGCTGGAGATCCTGCCATGCTTTCTGCTGGCCAGCCTGTCTTGCAGAACAGTGCCTCTGATCTGGGGAATGGGCATGCCTGTCCCTTGGAGCCCTGAGTGTGGTCTCTGTCTGCAGGTACCGAGAGCACTGCCCAGCAGGGCAGCCAGTGAAGGTGAGGGTCTCCTACCAGAAGCTGCTGAAGTACTACGTGCTGAATGCACTCAAACACAGGCCTCCCAAGGCTCAGAAGAAGCGGTAGGTGATGCCTGTTTCCTTGGGAGAATCTCTCTGGTTTGCTTGGGGATGCAGCTGACTCATTGTTCTCTCCCCGTCTCCAGGTACCTATTCCGCTCCTTCAAGGCCACAAAGTTCTTCCAGTCCACAAAGCTGGACTGGGTGGAGGTGGGCCTGCAGGTGTGCCGCCAGGGTTACAATATGCTCAACTTGCTGATCCACAGGAAGAACCTCAACTATCTCCACCTGGACTACAACTTCAATCTCAAACCAGTCAAGACCCTCACCACCAAGGTGCCAGTTCATGGCCTCCCCCCACGAGTGCTTGGGAATAGAGAACACTGATCTGTGGTGCTGTGAATTCACTAGGGCAGAGCTGTAGAAGCAGCACTAACCCTCCAGCCTCTGATTTCCCCCTCTCTGCAGAACCCACCTTTTTGGTGATTTGGTGGATTCTTGGGCCACTGCTCCTCCCTTGAGGAAGGGATGGGGAGAACTGGCTTCAATGGTCTTTGGGCAGCAAACCCGTTAAGTTAACTTCCAGCTGCTTAGTGCTTTTAGTGCCTTGAGATAAAACACTACAGAAGGGCTATTGCTGCTAACCTGGAGCTACTCCCTTGGCAAATGGTCTGAGAGGCTGGATGCCTGGCCACTCCATAGCAATATGTCTGCTGATCCCTGTCCCCTGGTCTCCCTTCACAGGAGAGAAAGAAGTCTCGATTTGGTAACGCTTTCCATCTCTGCCGAGAGGTTCTGCGTTTGACCAAACTGGTGGTGGATAGCCATGTCCAGTATAGACTGGGAAATGTGGATGCGTTTCAGGTGAGCCTTGTTTGGTGGTGTGTGCTAGGGAGTGGGGTGAGGCTGAGTGGGGGGCAAACTTCTGTGGGGTGCCTGCTTGCCAGTGGCTGGTGGGCTGTTCTGGAGAAGAAGGGAGCCACTGGGGCAGTACACGAGTGGCTTGGGGGTGGACTTACTGACATGTGGCAAGGGGGGGTGGACTTACTGACATGTGGCAAGGGCTGGGCAGCGCAGTGCAGCGAGGGTGGCTCCCAGAGCGGGCCTCAGGTAACATGCGTTGCTACTGTGTCTAGTTGGCAGATGGCTTGCAGTATATCTTTGCCCACGTGGGACAGCTGACAGGGATGTACAGGTACAAGTACAAACTGATGAGGCAGATTCGCATGTGCAAGGACCTGAAGCATCTCATCTACTACAGGTTTAACACTGTGAGTACCGCTTCCCCTGGCACTAGTGGCTGCCCCAGGCAGCTGGGTGAGAGAGGAGGCCTCCTGGACTGTCCCCAAGTAACATGCCTCTCTTCTGCAGGGGCCTGTGGGGAAGGGGCCTGGTTGTGGCTTCTGGGCCCCAGGCTGGCGGGTCTGGCTGTTCTTCATGAGAGGCATTACCCCGCTGTTGGAGCGGTGGCTGGGCAACCTGCTGGCCAGGCAGTTTGAAGGTTTGTTCAATAAGTGAAATGGAGGTTGAGGGAGCTCATGTGGCTCCAGCCTGCTTGCCCCAGAGCACGTCTCGTGGCACCTGTGCAGGAGGTGTTACTGGTGAGAGCCAGTCACTCCTGGCGTTTCCCCGGAGCCCAAATAGACTCCCAGTGCAACTGATGTTCAGCGGCGGTCTCTGCCTAGCCCACAGTCCAGCCCTCTCAGTGTGCGGGGTCTTGTGCGTGCTGCACTCCCGCTGTTTCTACAGTTCACTTCTGGGCCATTTGCTTGGACTCAGCTGGCTTGTGGTGAGAAATTCTAGAGCCTGTTTAGCTCTTACAGGGGGAAGCCGAGTGCTGCTGCCCGGTGGTCTCCGGGTCCCTGAAGAGTTTTCTCTCTTCCAGGCCGACACTCAAAGGGCGTTGCAAAGACTGTAACAAAGCAGCGCGTGGAGTCTCACTTTGACCTGGAGCTGCGAGCGGCCGTAATGCACGACATTCTGGACATGATGCCAGAGGGGATCAAGCAGAACAAAGCTAGGACCATCCTGCAGCACTTGAGCGAGGCGTGGCGGTGCTGGAAAGCCAACATCCCCTGGAAGGCAAGTACCTCCCAGGCCTTCCTCTTCGGTTTCATGTCCGTCCGTTATGGGGTGAATTCCTGTTTCTCTAACTCTGGCTCCTCGCCAGGTGCCTGGGCTGCCAACTCCTATTGAAAACATGATCCTGAGATACGTGAAGGCAAAAGCTGACTGGTGGACAAACACAGCTCACTACAACAGAGAGCGGATCCGCCGGGGAGCCACGGTGGACAAGACTGTGTGCAAGAAGAACCTGGGTCGGCTGACCAGGCTTTACCTGAAAGCTGAGCAGGAGAGGCAGCACAATTACTTGAAGGTGGGGCTGGGGTGCTGGCCAGAGCTTGGGGTTTCTGTAGCGGGGTTGGATGGCCGCTGACAGTGCTGCTGCGCTTTGTTTGCAGGATGGTCCCTACATTACTGCAGAGGAGGCTGTCGCAGTGTACACCACCACCGTGCACTGGCTGGAGAGCAGGAGGTTCTCACCCATCCCCTTCCCTCCACTCTCCTACAAGCATGACACCAAGCTGCTCATACTGGCCTTGGAAAGGCTGAAGGAAGCCTACAGGTGAGGCGAGGAAAGAGTGGTGCTGGCGGCCAGGGGCCTGATACCTGCTTTGGGAAATGGGCTTGGAGCTGTTGGGGATCTGTTTATATCTGTGCTTGACCATGAGAGTTGCTGGAGCCCTCATTAGCCTAGACCTGTGGTGTCCAACCCGTTCTAGCAAACTAGCCACACTCAACCAGCCAATAGCCACATGTGGCTAGTGTCAGACACCTTGGGTCTACACCATACTGCCGAGGCACTGCGGTATGGCTTATTGGTGTTTTTATACAGTCTCTCGCCACGCCTGGGGACAAGTGCTACCATTTCCCAGGGAGTGTGGGCAGAGGGGGAGTTGTTAGTCCGAGGTGTGTCATGCTCCAGCCTCGTGGTGGAGAATCTTCCCTCAAGGGTCACAGAGTAGGTGTCTGTTCGGTCGACATTTGCACATAGGAGCAATTTTCTTTGTTTTCAGTGTGAAATCCCGTCTGAACCAGTCTCAGAGAGAGGAGTTGGGTCTCATTGAGCAGGCATATGATAATCCCCACGAAGCTCTGTCCAGGATCAAACGACACCTCCTGACTCAGAGAGCCTTTAAAGAGGTAAATGTGGCTAGAGCTAGCGGGCAGACCACTAGCAGTACCTTCAGAGTGCCGAGGACTGAGCTACCTCTCAGACTAGACTCTTGTTGGATCAACTCCAACGTCCCCTGTCCTTGGTGTAACCCAGCCTGGTGTGTCCTTTTGCTCAGGTCGGTATAGAGTTCATGGACCTCTACAGTCACCTGGTTCCCGTTTATGATGTCGAGCCCCTGGAGAAGATTACAGATGCCTATCTGGATCAGTACTTGTGGTATGAGGCTGACAAGCGAAGACTCTTCCCTCCTTGGATCAAACCTGCTGACACGGAGCCGCCTCCGCTGCTGGTGTACAAATGGTGTCAAGGTCAGTGGAGTCTCTCGCCTCTAGATAGGAGGCCTTGGGGGCAGAGGTGGAGGACGGCTGCCTACTCCTGCTTTAAGTGTCTGTTGCTTGCTGTCAGCACGGTGGCTAGCTGTTGTGCTGCCAGAAGCCAGATTCAGTAAATTAAAAGCACCTTTGTACACAGTGGGGACCCTCTCTGAAGGTTGGAGATTGCTATGTTTCTCCTAGTCCCCGTTTCTCCAGAGGGTTCTTCAACAAAAGGCTGGGCTGGAGTGACAGGGGAGCTTGAAAATGTGCTGTCCCTTCCTGGGATGGTGCTGATGGAGTGAGGGAGGTGCATCTTTGCAGATGGTGCCACTGGCTTTGTTGTGTTGCCTCAGGCATTAACAACCTGCAGGACGTCTGGGAGACGTGTGAGGGGGAGTGCAATGTGATGCTGGAGTCCCGCTTCGAGAAAATGTATGAGAAGATTGACTTGACGCTGCTCAACAGGCTCTTGCGTCTCATTGTTGACCATAACATTGCTGACTACATGACCGCTAAGAACAACGTGGTGATCAACTACAAGGTACTGATTCGCCCGGGGGTTGGGGCGCTGGGAGCACACTAGAGCAGTCACCGGCTGTATGTCTGCTGGGGGAAGCCAAGACTTTCCAGGGTGAGCTGGAGGCAGGCTGAAGGGTGGGGGAGCGAAGAGCACTACCTGAGTGCTGCCCGGGGCCACTGGTGGGGTAGCCATCCAGCTGCCATTAGCCTAGTTGCACCAGATGAGTGAGAGCCCTGCTGAAAAGTCTGAGGGGGCTGAGTTGAGCCTAGTTCTCACAGCTCTCTCCTCTTCTCCCAGGACATGAACCACACCAACTCCTATGGGATTATTCGGGGGTTGCAGTTTGCGTCCTTCATCGTTCAGTACTATGGGCTCGTGATGGACCTGCTGGTGCTGGGCCTTCACCGAGCCAGCGAGATGGCCGGCCCACCACAAATGCCAAATGACTTCCTGAGCTTCCAGGATATCGCCACAGAGGTGGCCCATCCCATCCGCCTCTTCTGCAGATATATTGACCGTATTCACATCTTCTTCAGGTAGGCGCTGTTGCCTGGGCGCCCACCCTTGGTGCCAGCGAGGGTGTCTAGTACAGGTGGAAAGGATCCACAGGGCCACGGCTCTGTGCCTCTCCTGCACAAACGTAGGACTGTCCCTGCTCCCTTCCTGCAGGTGGCGGGTGCTGCAGCACATTGCGCCCTGGGGAGGTTGGCTCTAGCCCTGGGGTGCAGCGCAGTAGCAGTGATGTCCCACAGCAGGGCTACTTCCAGCTTGAACTCTTCAAAGGAGAGACGACCCTTTTGGCCGCAATTGCTCAGCCTGTCTGGCAAAGCTGGGTTGGTCTGTTTGAGAGCGTGCTCTTGTGCTGCTATGCTGAGCTGGCTACTCAGAGCTCGGGCATGAGCCCATAGTTCTAGGGGGGGAATCCCATTTTAAGTTGGCCTCGTGTGCGCTGGGCACAGCCCTTCTGGTTTTGCAGTGAGCTGGCCTTGACCACAGGGTGTGTATTGACATGAGTGCGTGAAAGGCCATGGCGTGTACGGTCCATGCTAATGCAATGTCTGAATGTGCCGTATGCAGGAATTGAGCATCTGTTAGCGTGGTGCACAGACATACCCTTGCTAGTCACTATCCTTCAGGGGGTCTCCTTTCCTGGCAGGCTAAATGGGGCTTCCCTGTGTGTTCAGTCCTGTAGCCCGCTCCCCCCTTCATGTGAATTTCCAGGTTTACAGCAGATGAGGCAAGGGACTTGATCCAGCGCTACCTGACGGAGCATCCGGATCCCAACAACGAGAACATCGTGGGCTACAACAACAAGAAGTGCTGGCCGCGAGATGCCCGGATGCGGCTCATGAAACATGATGTGAACCTGTAAGTCATCTGGCACCTTGCAAGTCAGGGAGGGTTTGGGTGCGTGGGCAGCTCTGCCATAGAAGTCAGGCAACTGCGCATACCATTAGCTTGTGTTGCAGCACCCCTCTTGGCAGGACCTGCCAGAGCTTCCTGCTGTTGTGCCTGTCAGTGCAGGGAGTGTGGGGAATGGGCTGTGTTCATACTGTGCTGCAGAGAGCGGGAGGAAAGGGACTGAGGAACGAACCCATGTCTCTGTTCCCCCCACTAGTGGTGGGTCTCGTCAGCCAGGACTCATTCTGACTTCTTTGCCTTTTAGCGGCCGGGCGGTGTTCTGGGACATTAAGAACCGCCTGCCTCGCTCCGTCACCACTGTGCAGTGGGAGAACAGCTTTGTGTCTGTGTATAGCAAGGACAATCCCAACCTGCTGTTCAACATGTGCGGCTTTGAGTGCCGCATCCTGCCCAAGTGCCGCACCAGCTACGAGGAGTTCACCCACAAGGACGGTGTGTGGAACCTGCAGAATGAGGTAGGGACAGTGTCTGGCAGGCAGAGCAGGGCTCCCCGGGGATGGTGGTTATACACTGCCTTCATGTGGCTTGAGTAGAACTGAGTTGTGGGGCTCAAGCTGCCCTTGGAGATGGCGATAGAGGTAGCTAGCAGTCGTGTCCAACCTTATTGTGCACAAGGGCCAAATAACCCTCACCGCAGTCTTAAGGGGGCCAAAGATGTGCTGCATATTTTAATAAGAATTAGTCCCCACTATTGATAGTTTCAGTCTTTCATTAGAAACAGCGTATGCCCAGCATTGTCTGGTTACACAAGTGTGCAGGTTAAACTGATGTAACCCTGATGTCAGACACTGGTGAATCGGCTGCTGGTATATTGTGCTGAAGCAGGCTGTGGGGGCTGTTGGTTCAGCTCTGCTGGCGTAGAGCGTTGGCATCTGAACTGAATAGTGTTGGTGAGTACACGAGCGCCAGGCGGCTGGTGGGGATCAGCCCTTGTCCCGCAGAGGTCCAGGGTCTTGGCAGGAGTTAGGAAGTGGGTGGGCGTGAAGCTGTGCTGCTAGCTCCTGAACTGCAGTGTGAGTGCAGAGAAGTCTCCTGAAGCTCGCCCCCTGCTGGAGAGAAGCTTGAAACCTCCGTGAGTAGGGGTGGAAATCCGCTTACATTGACTGGACAGTGGCCTCCCAGTTCAGTTGATTTGAGGGTCCAGGTGCTTCTGTTGCAGGTGACCAAGGAGCGCACGGCTCAGTGCTTTCTGCGTGTGGATGACGAGTCTATGCAGAGGTTTCACAACCGCGTGAGGCAGATCCTCATGGCCTCCGGCTCCACAACCTTCACGAAGGTAACGAGGGGGTCTGATGTGGCTGTCCCCAGGCGCGGGCTGGAGGTGCTGAGCTTATCACCCTTTGCTCGTGTCTCTAGATCGTGAACAAATGGAACACAGCCCTGATTGGCCTGATGACCTATTTCCGGGAGGCTGTGGTGAACACACAGGAGCTGCTTGACCTGCTTGTGAAGTGTGAGAACAAGATTCAGACCCGAATCAAAATTGGCTTGAACTCCAAGATGCCCAGCCGCTTCCCCCCGGTGGTGTTCTACACCCCCAAAGAGCTGGGGGGCTTGGGCATGCTGTCCATGGGCCATGTTCTGATCCCCCAGTCTGACCTGAGGTGAGTCAAGCTGCTCTGTGCGAGGCTCTGAGCATGGGAAGGGAAATTCTTGTTCCAAGAAGACTGCTAGCAGTTGGGGCTCTGGCAGGACTTGGGGGATATTACTGGGCCCTTCCTTTGTAATTGAGGGTTGAAGCTTTGTGCCCTGTCATAGGGGTCTGTCGTCTCATGGCAGCCTTGATGGGATACAGACCCACCACCCTCCCCCACTCGTTGCCTCTGCCTCTTTGCCACAGGTGGTCCAAGCAGACTGATGTCGGCATCACTCACTTCCGCTCAGGGATGAGCCACGAGGAAGACCAGCTGATCCCAAATCTGTACCGCTACATCCAGCCATGGGAGAGCGAGTTCATTGACTCGCAGAGAGTGTGGGCAGAGTATGCCCTCAAGAGGCAGGAGGCTATTGCCCAGAACAGGTGTGTCCTCGCTGCCCTCCATGGGCCCCTTGTGGGACCGAGAAGGGAATGGTGCATGAGGGAGTACTGGAGACCCTGCTGCTCTTCAGAACTCTTTTTGCCTACGTGTGTGAGGGCCTGGCTATGGCCAGGCTGCTCGCGAAGGGCCGAACGCTGCCAGGTTTCTGTAACGGCATGGTCCCTCACTTGGGGACGGGGGGCCAGTCCCTGCAGGGTAACTGGGAAATGGGCAATGATGCTTAGAGGCAAGAGAGTCTAAATGAAGCTCTGGTGGAAGGACCAATGCTGGCGAGTGTCATCCCTTTTATCATGGAGCAGCAGCCCAAGGATGGATCCTTGGTACCAATGTTGGGGCAGCTTTTCAAAGTCCCAACTTCCATTGATCATAGTAGCCTGCAGCCGATGCTTCATGAACCTGTATGTGCTACCCATAGCAGAAACCTCTTCCCTGCTAAGAACTGGTGAAGCCAGGACTTGGTTTGGTTGGAATCTTTGGGCTTAAATCCATTGTTATGAAACCTCTCTCTAGGCGTCTGACTCTGGAGGATCTGGAGGACTCATGGGACAGAGGGATTCCTCGCATTAATACCCTCTTCCAGAAAGACCGGCACACCCTGGCGTACGATAAAGGCTGGAGGGTCAGGACAGACTTCAAACAGTACCAGGTACCAACCAGGATTTGCTCTTGGAAGCTCTGATGCTTACTGAGTGGCTGGCACCTGCCAGCCAATGTGGGGGAGCCTTTTTCTCCTCTCCCCTTTGTACCAGTTTTGCTGTTTCCTGGTCTTTGTGCTTCAGGAAGAAATTAGACCCGTGTTGTGGGACTGCTAAAGGCCTTTAAGGAAACCAGTTAGGAAATGTAACCTCCCCCTCCTTCCTCAGCAGTCTCCCTGCTGGGAGTATGCAGGGGCATACGGACCGCTGCTCCGTTGGCTGCCAAAGAACCCGATCTTGAGAGCAGCTTGTGTGGATCCAGCATGCGTTGCAAAATGTTGCCTTCCTAATAGACATTCTTTCTATTTATTGCTTTAAAAAACTGAGCAATAGGAATCCATTAAACATCTTTTGACTTCAGGCCGATTTGTCCGTTGTGATTTGTCCCAGCAGTGGGGCATCTGATTTACTCATGAGCATTGTGGTTCCTCGCCCTCCTGTGCCCTCCAGCCTGGGGGCTGGGGCTGGGCTAGCTGCAGAGCCTCTTCCCACTGACACCCTCTTTCTGTTGTATGCAGGTTCTGAAACAGAACCCATTTTGGTGGACGCACCAGCGCCATGATGGGAAGCTCTGGAACTTGAACAACTACCGCACGGACATGATCCAGGCCCTGGGTGGAGTGGAGGGGATCCTGGAGCACACCCTCTTCAAAGGAACCTACTTCCCAACCTGGGAGGGGCTCTTCTGGTGAGGAAGGGCCCTGCTCTGGTGGGAGTCGCATGTCCGCAGGATCTTGCTGACACTCTGGAGGGGTCGCTGATTGCATTTTGGTTGATCCTCATCTGACTTATTTCCAGCAAACCACCTGAACCATGTGCTGTATCTCAGCCGAGCGCCTGTAGCCAGCTGAGGGCTGGGCTCTGTTGTTCCCTGAAGAGTGTCTGCAGAAACCTTACTTTCTCCACTGTAGTGTTAATGCTGCCACTCTTCTCCAACACCATGTCATCATAGCATGGCAGAGACAAACGCAAAGGGAGGAACCCTCAAAAGCACAAATTCAAAGTGGGGACTAACTGGCTAGGCAGCAGTACTGCTGAATGGGTTCTGGTGGCTCGGGCAGTTGTAAAAGGCTGGTATTCTGTGGGGACTGAGTGGGAGTGTGGTATGTAAGACGTGAGGTAATTGTCCCGCTCTGTTCAGTGTTGGTGAGGCCTCCAGTTGGCATAGTCTTTCTAGTTTTGGGCAATGTGGCCATATTGGGAAAAGGTGACAAAAGTAAGCCAGGTTTTCTAACCTGTCCTGAGCAGTAAGTTAAAGGGCAGGAGGGAGGGGAAGTTTAGGTTGGAGAAAAGGTTGAAGTAGGGATCTGCTAGATCTTCAAATATCTTAAAGGGTTAGAGAGGATGAGAAGTAACTTGCAGCAAGAGAGATCGGGAATTACTACTTAAGGGATGTTGTGCAAGATCCATCATGGAAGGGTGCTCAGAACCAGTCCAGGATGGTCTAAGTACTCTGGGCCCTGCCTCATGGTGTAGGACTGGAACGGACCTCGAGAGGCTGTCTAGTCGGTCCCCTGCTCTCACAACAGGACCAAGCACCATCCAGATCATCCCTGACAGGTGTCTGTCTAACCTGCTCTGAAATATCTCCAGTGATGGAGATCCCATAACCTCCCTAGGCAATTGATTCCAGTATTTAACCACCCTGACAGTTAGGAAGTTTTTCCTAATGTCTAACCTAAACCTCCCTTGCTGCAATTTAAGTCTATTGCTTCTTGTCCTATCATCAGAGATCAAGGAGAACATTTTTTTCTCTCCTTTATGATAACAGCTTTCAAGTATTTAAAATGCTATGTCCCCTCTCAGCTGTTTCGTCTAAAACTCAGTTCTTTCAATCTTCCCTCCTAGGTCATATTTTCTAGACCCTTTGTCATTGTTGTTGCTCTTCTCTGGACCTTCTCCAATTTCTCCACATCTTTCCTGAAATGTGGTGTCCAGCACTGGATGCACTACTCCAGTTGAGGCCTGGTCAGTGCAGAGTAGAGCGGAAGAATGACTTCTCGTGTCTTGCTCACCACACTCCTGATAATGCAGCCCAGAATGATGTTTGCTTTTTTGCAGCAGTGTCACACTGTTGACACAATGCAGGGGGATGGACAAGACTATGAAATCCTGTAAATGCAGGGATGGGAGGGGACCTAGAGGGGGCCATTTAGTCCAGCCCCCTGTGCTGATGCACCTCTCAAAGCTCTTTCTAGCCATACATTTCCCAGCTCTGTGCTATGGGGTGGGATGGCTTTCTTGCAGAGCTGACTGCGTGTTCTTTTCAGGGGAGAAGGCCAGTGGCTTTGAAGAGTCCATGAAGTGGAAGAAGTTGACAAATGCCCAAAGATCGGGTTTGAATCAGATCCCCAACAGAAGATTCACCCTCTGGTGGTCTCCTACCATTAACAGAGCCAACGTAAGTTAAGTCTCTTTCCTATGGACTCGCGTATCTCTGTAGAATACAATTAGCTGAGCTGTGTTTGAGTCAAGTTCTTTAATTCTCACCATCCTTCACATTCTAATACTGGCAAAAATAAATGTCTCCTTAGAGCAGCAGCTGGCTTAATCCTGTGATCTTGGGCTCACCAGGGCCTGGCTGTGGGCCAGAATAAAGTCAGGCAGTTCCCTCCTGTGTCTTGAATACAGCATGCCTGTGAATAAAGCATGTTCTCATGGTGGCTGTTCTCTTGTCAGGTGTATGTCGGGTTTCAGGTGCAACTGGATTTGACAGGTATCTTCATGCATGGCAAGATCCCAACCCTGAAGATTTCCCTCATTCAGATCTTCCGAGCCCACTTGTGGCAGAAGATCCACGAGAGCATTGTGATGGATTTGTGTCAAGTGAGTGGGGGCTCAGAAGCTGGTGCAGATGTGTGTAATTCTGTCCCTCCGTGCTGGAGGCAGGTGCTTTACCAGCAGTGCCCCCAGAAAGTCCCTTTCAGTTCCTGGGAAAGAAGGGGTTAACCTACAGCAGCCTGCCGCTGGTCATGGAGATTGCCCTTAAGCATCTCTTCTGCACTGGGACTTGGGGTGGGGCTGCACCCTCCCCCACTGCCCTCATGATGGAGATGGCAGAGGACATAGCTGGCTGTGCCTTCGGACCTGGCCCTGCGCCCTGCCTCATTGCGATTGCCCTCTCCCCAGGTGTTCGATCAGGGAGCTGGACGCTCTGGAGATCGAGACCGTGCAGAAGGAGACCATCCACCCCAGGAAGTCCTACAAGATGAACTCCTCCTGTGCAGACATCCTCCTCTTTGCCTCCTACAAGTGGAATGTCTCACGGCCATCACTGCTTGCGGATTCCAAGTGAGCGCTGGGCAGTCTGTCTTCCCTGTGTCCCTCGTGCCTTCTGGGTCTGTTCGAGTGTCTGGTAGGGCACTGACTTGCTGAGCCTGGAGACCCTGGTTCAGGCCAGTCAGTGTTTCTCCTCTGTGTTCTGCGTCTGCACTGGTTTTCTGGGAGAGGGCGCTGCCAGAAGCACCTTATGTGCTGCTTCCCGTTGTCCCTCTCCCTGAAGCACTGTATTTCTGCCCTCCACGCTCAAGGAGCTGCAGAAGTCAGCGTGGTGCTGCTGGTGGCCTGCTGTCTTGGGGGTCCGATACGGGCTCAAGTCCATCCTTTCATGGGTGCACCTGCCCCCAGTGCATGTGGCTGACCCCCTTCCGTTACATGTGAGACCAGTAACGATCCTTCCTGATCCGAGCCGATATGCAACAGGCTGGTCTCGGTCAGATGTGTCCCATCATGCACCTGCCCCAGTGTGACAGTCAGCGTGGGTCCCGTTGGCTTGGCGGGAGGTGCTGTCAGCAAAGCAAGCTGCAGCTGCCCTTTGGGAGTCAGGAGCTGAGGGCTGTTTTCTCTCCTGCTGCCCAGGGATGTGATGGACAGCACCACCACTCAGAAATATTGGATCGACATCCAGCTGCGCTGGGGCGACTACGACTCCCACGACATCGAGCGCTACGCCAGAGCCAAGTTCCTGGACTACACCACGGACAACATGAGCATCTACCCTTCCCCCACTGGTGTGCTCATCGCGATTGACCTGGCCTATAACCTGCACAGGTGAGGCCCTACTATAGGCCTTCAGTGTCCAGTGGCACCATGTGTGTGTCAGAACTGCTGGGGTGGGGGCAGGGAGATGCAGGCAATGAGTGGGTGAGGCCCAGCGAAATGCTGGTGGGTCAGGTCCCAGCCAGTTGGTTTTACTGGCCCAGGCCTGGGGTCACTTGGGTTCTTACCTGGGGGTCTCCACAAGGTGGAGCCATGGCTGGCAGCACTAGCTGTTTCTGCCCCAAGGCCATGGGGGTGGGCTCTGAAGGCCAGGCCTCTCCCACAGGCATCCCAGCACAGTGGAGCAGTCGCAACTGCTCTGGGGACTGCAGTGTGCACGCTTACTGCCGTGCTCCTAGTGGCTTCCCTCCTGGCATCATGCAGGGAAGCCAAGCGGGGGTAGCCAGCGGCACAGCTCCCAAGGACAGTGAGCAGAGCTGGGCCAGAGATGCGCCAGATCTCAGCCAGGGGACACGCTGATGGCTCCAACATCTGCTCCTGCCTGTGTGCCGAAGAGCAACACTCCCAGCCGCTTCTCTGGGAAAGGCTGTTTCTGCCGTTCGGATCCCGAGCTGGAGGGGCCTGTTGCTGATGTTGTGCCGCTTCCTTCCCAGTGCCTACGGGAACTGGTTCCCTGGGAGCAAGCCTCTGATTCAGCAGGCTATGGCCAAGATTATGAAGGCAAATCCTGCGCTGTATGTCCTGAGGGAGCGGATCCGCAAGGGGCTGCAGCTGTACTCCTCAGAGCCCACAGAGCCCTACCTCTCCTCCCAGAACTACGGGGAGCTCTTCTCCAACCAGATCATCTGGTTTGTGGATGACACCAATGTGTACAGAGTTACCATTCACAAGGTGAGTGTGGCCGGCAGGAGGAACCTCTGGCAAGGGTATTGGACGGAGCCTGGGGGAGTCCAGGGCAGGGATGTTGGAACCTGGTGAGCCTCGGCACTAACGGACGTGGAAGTCTGTTATGTTTACGGTGGGCTGGGACCGAGGACTCCCTACAGGGAGTGTGCAGTCCCAGCACAGACAGCTCATGCGAGCGTTTTCACCTTGCTGTTTTCTCCAGACCTTTGAAGGGAATTTGACCACAAAGCCCATCAATGGGGCCATTTTCATCTTCAATCCCAGGACTGGGCAGCTCTTCCTGAAGATCATCCATACGTCTGTGTGGGCAGGACAGAAGCGTCTGGGCCAGGTAGGAGCCAGGGGGGCCAGAGAATTGCTCCGGCAGCTTCTGGAGATGTTTAGTAACAGTGACCAGGGGCTCCTCCAGGTGGGACCTTAGGTCTCTGGGGCACTGGAAGTCCCGACAAGGTGAGAGCTAAGCCAAGTCCCTGTGCTGGGACAGGATTCCTTGGGTTCACTTTTGCTGAGGCTCTGGACGTTTTGGGGGTGTAAAGAGCCTGCAGTCCCAAGCAGGGACCTCAGGCGGGATCCCTGCCTTGCCAGCCATTGCTGCATGCACTCCTGGGATCCCTGCCTTGCCAGCAAGTGCATGCACTCCCGGTCAAAGCATCCGCTCTAGTGCGTTGTGCCTCCAGCCCACCCAGACAGAGCAGTGCTGGTGATGTGAGGCTGAGCACTTGTTGCTAAGCGACCAGTTGAATTGACTCTTGTTGGGCTTTATAAGCCGCTTGCTTCCCCCAACCAGGCAGGGGCCATGCTGGTGGAGCCTCGTGAGCGGGTGTAGGTGCCCAGCAAGCTCAGTAGCAGGAGACTTCGCTGGCCCAGGCTGTGATACTTCCCCCTCATCCCAAAGGCTGGGCTGGCTTCCCTGCAGCGAGGGGTCTGACCATATTCTAACCTCGCCTTCCTCTGTAGCTGGCCAAGTGGAAGACTGCTGAGGAAGTGGCTGCCCTGATTCGCTCCCTGCCTGTCGAGGAGCAGCCCAAGCAGATCATAGTGACCAGGAAGGGCATGCTGGACCCGCTGGAGGTAAAGGGCCTGCTGGGGGTGGGCACCATTATCCCCCTCTGAGAAAATCCCCGGCTCTGCCACGGCTACCCTGCTCCAGGGACAGCTCTTTGTCCATGCAACCCCATATTTAGGGCCCGGGTGTGTTTCCCTTGCACAGCTCCATGGTGCAGCCCTAGAATCTAGGGGGCAGCGGGTGAGTCTGAAGAAATGTTTGATTTCTGCTTTCTCACTTTCAATTCCAGGTGCACTTGCTGGATTTCCCAAACATTGTGATCAAAGGGTCAGAGCTGCAGCTGCCCTTCCAGGCCTGCCTGAAAGTTGAGAAGTTTGGTGATCTCATCTTGAAGGCTACTGAGCCCCAAATGGTTCTCTTCAACCTTTATGACGACTGGCTGAAAACCATCTCCTCCTACACGGTAAGGTCTGGCATCCACCCCAAACGGCTGCTGGGGAAGGGCCCCTTAGTAACTGCTGCATACCAGAGCCCTGCAGGATGCTTGCCTAGACAGAATTTGCTTTGCTGCCCATGCTGCAGGAATCCCCGTCTTCTATTCCAGGTCTTGCTGTACTGGCAGCAGCACCAGGCCATGCGTGGGTCAGTGATGGTTTCCCTTCAGAGTGGTCTGTGTTGCATTTGCAACGTAGCTGTCCCTGAGGCAGGAGTAAGGCCCCAGTCTCCTCCTGTGCGCCAGGCTTTTCTCCTTGCTGAATGGCATCTCTCTTCCTACAGGCATTCTCACGGCTCATCCTGATTCTCCGGGCACTGCATGTAAACAATGACCGGGCCAAAGTCATCCTGAAACCGGACAAGACCACCATCACGGAGCCTCACCACATCTGGCCCACGCTGACAGATGAGGAGTGGATCAAGGTGGAGGTGCAGCTCAAGGACCTGATCCTTGCAGACTACGGGAAGAAGAACAAGTAAGAACAGAGATCGGTCAGAACAGGGGCTGCCCTCACCCCCCCTTTCCCTCCCAGTGTGACAACTGCACTGCCTCACCTGGGGGAGAGGGAGGCTTAAAGGGGGCCCTTTGGCCTCCCCCGCCACACCTCCACTTACCCCCTGCCCCCCTTCCCTCCCCACACACACCCTGGAGCAATAGGGAAGCTAGTTATTTTGGTTAATCACTTTTTCATGGGCAGATGAAGTCTGCACATGTTTGCCAGTGCATGCATTTGTGCCTGCAGCTACTGAAGGGCTGCTGCGGTGGCAAGGAGGCTGCGCTCCCTGTCCCTGGGAGCCACTTGTCTTGCTCCACTAGTGTCGTGAGAGCTTGTGTCTGGAGGAATGCCTCTAGAGGTGGTGCCGGGCGCGCCGTGCGCGCGGGGGGCATTCATTTGCACCCAAGTGCTCGGGGCCAGCCCCGCCCCGGGCGTGCGGTGCATGTGTGGTGCCGGTCGTGGGCGCGCCGCGCATGCGCAGTGCCAGCCCCGGGCGCACGAGCGGCCGCGCATGCGCAGTGCCAGCCCCGGGCGCACGAGCAGCCCCGCCCCCGGCTCCACGGCGCATGGGGGTGGTCCCGGCCCCGCGGCACCTGGCAGCTCCAAAGGTTGGGGACCACTGTCTTAGAGCATCTTGCCACTTGGGTGCGTTCCCTTGCCAGTGTGAACGTGGCATCCCTGACGCAGTCGGAGATCCGGGATATTATCCTGGGGATGGAGATCTCGGCGCCCTCCCAGCAGAGACAGCAGATTGCAGAGATTGAGAAGCAAACTAAGGAGCAGTCACAGCTGACAGCCACACAGACCCGCACTGTTAACAAGCATGGGGATGAAATCATCACGTCCACTACTAGCAATTACGAGACTCAGACCTTCTCTTCCAAGACCGAGTGGCGAGTCAGGTAACGGAAGGGGTCTGGGGCTCGCTGTGCTGGCTGGGAAGAGCCAGTGCAGTCAGGTGAGGGGTCAGTCTGTTCTGAGCTGCTGGGTGATCTCTCCACAGAGCGATCTCCGCTGCCAATCTCCACTTGAGAACCAACCACATCTATGTCTCGTCTGATGACATTAAGGAAACCGGCTACACCTACATCCTTCCCAAGAATGTGTTGAAGAAATTCATCTGCATCTCAGACCTGCGGGCCCAGGTGAGTCTGTGCTTAAAAACCAGCTCATCACTGGCAATGGGGCATGCTAGTCCTGGGGGCTCAGCCCTGCCCCTGATTCTTAAGGCCCAGAGGTGGAGGAGAATTCCACGGAGCATCAAGTGATGGGGCTGCACACACTGGCTGGATTCCAGCTCCAAAACCTCCCCATGTCCCCACTCTTGTGTAGAAATTGCCTTTATCACTGAAAAACAATTAGGATGGTCCCTCTGTTTGTGAGGATCTCAAATAAAGTGCTGTTGGCTTTGGAAACACAAGGTAGAGAGGGTGCTATCCGTGGGCATTTTCCTTGTAGGGCCAGGACTTTACTGATGCGCGTGTGTATTTCTAGATTGCAGGGTACCTGTATGGCGTGAGCCCTCCAGATAATCCCCAGGTGAAGGAGATCCGGTGCATTGTCATGGTGCCCCAGTGGGGAACTCATCAGACGGTGCATCTCCCTGGCCAGCTGCCGCAACATGAGTATCTCAAGGCGAGTCTCGTTCCCGCATCCCTCACTTGGGTCCATTTCCTGCTAGGGCAAGGGAGGCTTTGTCTCCAATGCTTTAGAGACAGCAAAGTCACCTCCCAGCCACTGCCTCTAACAAGTTCTCTTCTATTAGGAAATGGAGCCCCTGGGATGGATTCACACGCAACCCAATGAGTCTCCTCAGCTCTCGCCGCAGGACGTCACCACACATGCCAAGGTCATGGCTGACAATCCCTCTTGGGATGGGGAGAAAACCATCATCATTACCTGCAGGTGCGTGAGGCCGCCAGGCCCTCACTAGACGTATCCCCAGGTCCTGGCTTCTGTGGGCTGCCTGGGCCAGTACAGGAATAATAATCTAAACCCAGGCTCCAGAGGTTGGAATGTGCATGTGCTTCAGTGATCTGTGCAGCCCTTTGGGAGCACGGGTGGATAGCTTAGCCTGTGTTGGCAGGGCTAGCACCTAGAGTGCAGTAAGCTAAGGTTGGTGTCAGAGACTGACTCATTTTGTGGAGTGGATCCATTTGCTTGCTGCTTTGAGCTAGAGGTAGAATTCTTTCAGCTGGGGCGATGTTCGCACTTGGCTTCTTTCCTTCAGTCTCAGGGCTAGCCTGATCAGCTTGTTTGGTCACTACCACTTTCCTTCTCTCCAGTTTTACCCCAGGCTCCTGTACGCTGACTGCCTACAAGCTGACGCCCAGTGGCTATGAATGGGGCAGGCAGAACACCGACAAAGGGAACAACCCCAAGGGCTACCTGCCATCCCACTATGAGAGGGTGCAGATGTTGCTGTCCGACCGCTTCCTTGGCTTCTTCATGGTACCAGCACAGGGATCCTGGAACTACAACTTCATGGGTGAGTCCCTGCCAGCAGAGATCTTAGCTGCCTGTCCTTAAAGAAGTGAGGCTGCGTGTGTCCAAGTCCTGTATCACATCTGGGCAACCTGTTCTTTGGGAGGCCCTATGCTTGATTTCACGGTAATTCTTGAATCCCCCATATGATGAATGCCAGAATTTCAAGGATCGTTCTAGGCATCAGTGGGCAGAACCCTATTGATTTTCTTGAGGCAAATTAGAAAACTGAAAGAGGAGAAATGGAACCCAGAGCCCCTGCCATGTGGGTAGCAGAGCCAGTTTCGAGCACATCTACGTTGTGGGTCAAACAACTGGCTGATGGTACCATTTAATGCTTTCCAGCATAATAGTATCCCTGTCTCCTCTCTGCCTAGCCTCCTAATAGCATCTAACACATTGATACCTGGAACAACCTCCCACCTACAGAGAACACTAATGGGGGGAGATGGGGTGCATACAGCCTCTGACATGGAACACGAATGGGGCCCTGGTGCAGGGAGAAAGAGGGAACACAACTTCTGGCATGAGGGATTGAAACAGAGGGGACAGGAGGATGGCACAGGATGAGCTTTTGGGGAGATGAGAGATACAAATCAGTCTTGACACAGGCAAAGAGAAGCTCAGCTTAAAGAAGCTGTTTCACTTCTCTTGATCCTTCCACCCAACTGCAGGTGAGATTTCCAGTAGGGGCTTGCAATGGTTTCTATGAAAGCTAAAGAGGAAGGAAACCTGTCCACCTCATCATGTGTTAATCACATTAGTCTTGCCCCTTAAATGTGACTGGTAGCTTCCTGCAGGGCAAGCTGTGAGGGTGGAAATGGCTGAAGCCTCAGGCCTGGACTGAAATGGGGCTGCTTAATTCTAGGTGTTCGTCATGATCCCAACATGAAGTACGAGCTGCAGCTAGCAAATCCCAAGGAGTTTTACCATGAGGTCCATCGCCCATCTCACTTCCTCAACTTCGCCTTGTTGCAGGAAGGGGAGGTCTACTCTGCAGACCGAGAGGATCTCTATGCCTAGGCCTGGGCTCCCAGAACTCACCCAGATGCAGCAAAGATTTAGTCCTGTTGATATTCAACAGTGTGTATGTGCCCCAGAAGAGTTAGTGATCTGCCGGCATCCCCCTGCATTGCTTTCGGTGTTCATTGCTTTAGATGCTTCCATGTCTATTCACTGACGGCAGGATTTGTGTAAAGTGTCAGTCCAAATGTACTTTGTGATTTTGGAGAATGGCTTAATAAATTTTATATAAATGGGAACTCCACCTTGTCCTTGTGCCTCATCACTATGAAAGCGGAGTTCAAAAAGTCACTTCTGCTAGGATTTTTAAATGTGTCGTTTGGCTTGTGCATGTTACTTAAATATTGTAGCATCCCTGAGCTTTAGTCATGAACCAGGAATCTGCTGTGCTAGATGGAGTGTTTGTTTTTTTGTTTTTTTTTTAAGGAGGGGAACTGTCCCTGTCCCAAATTGTTCACAATTAAGTAACAAGATAACAGGAAAGGTTTCTATGGGCATGTTAACAAGAAGAAGGTGATCAGAGAGGGTGTGGGGCCCCTACTGGATGAAGGAGGTAACCTAGTGACAGATGATGTGGGGAAGGCTGAAGCACTCAATGCTTTCTTTGCCTCTGTATTCACGGACAAGGTCGGCTCCCCGAACTAACGCGCTAAGTGAGGCAAGATGGGATGAAGATGGACAGCCCTCGGTGGGTAAAGAACAGGTTAGGAACTATTTAGAAAAGCTAAACATACACAAATCCATGGGTCCGGGCTTAATGCATCAGAGGGTACTGAGGGAGTTGGCAAATGTCATTGAGGAGCCTTTGGCCATTATCTTTGAAAAGTCGTGGAGATCGGGAGAGATCCTGGATGATTGGAAACAGGCAAATGTAGTGCCCATCTTCAAAAAAGGGAAGGAGGACGATCCAGGGAACTATAGGCCGGTCAGTCTTACCTCGGTTCCTGGAAAAATCATGGAAGGGATCCTTAAGGAATCTATTTTGAGGCACTTGGAAGAGAGGAAAGTGATCAGGAATAGTCAGCATGGATTCACCAAGGGCAAGTCATGCCTGACCAATCTGATTAGCTTCTATGATGAGGTAACTGGCTCTGTGGACATGGGAAAGTCAGTGGATGTGGTATCCTTGACTTTAGCAAGGCTTTTGATACGGTCTCCCACAATATTCTTGCCAGCAAGTTAAGGGAATGTGGATTGGATAAATGGACAGTAAGATGGATAGAAAGCTGGCTAGAAGGCCGGGCCCAGCGGGCAGCGATCAAAGGCTCAATGTCAGGATGGCGGTCAGTTTCTAGCGGAGTGCCCCAAGGTTCGGCTCTAGGACCGGTTTTGTTCAATATCTTTATTAATGACCTGGATGAGGGGGTGGATTGCACCCTCGGCAAGTTTGCAGATGACCCTAAGCTGGGGAGGTAGATACGCTTGAGGCAGAGATAGGGTCCAAAGTGACTTAGACAAATTGGAGGATTGGGCCAAAAGAAATCTGATGAAGTTCAACAAGGACAAGTGCAGAGTCCTGCACTTGGGACGGAAGAATCCCAAGTGTTGTTACAGGCTGGCGACCAATCAGCTAAGTAGCAGTTCTGCAGAAAAGGACCTGGGGGTTACAGTGGATGAGAAGCTGGATATGAGTCAGCAGTGTGCCCTTGTAGCCAAGAAGGCTAATGGCATATTAGGTGCATTAAGAGGAGCATTGCCAGCAGATCCAGAGAAGTGATTATTCCCCTTTATTCGGCTCTGGTGAGGCCACATCTGGAGTATTGTGTCCAGTTCTGGGCCCCCCACTACAAAAAGGATGTGGACGCATTAGAGAGGGTCCAGCGGAGGGCAACAAAATGATTAGGGGGCTGGAGCACGTGACCTATGAGGAGAGGCTGAGGGAGTTGGGTCTGTTTAGTCTGCAGAAGCGAAGAGTGAGGGGGGATTTGATAGCAGCCTTCAACTTCCTGAAGGGAGGTTCCAAAGAGGATGGAGAGAGGCTGTTCTCAGTAGTGACAGATGGCAGCACAAGGAGCAATGGTCTCAAGTTGTGGTGGGAGAGGTCCAGGTTGGATATTAGGAAAAACTATTTCACTAGAAGAGTGGTGAAGCACTGGAATGGGTTACCTAGGGAAGTAGTGGAGTCTCCATCCCTAGCAGTGTTTAAGTCTCGGCTTGACAAAGCCCTGGCTGGGTTGATGTAGTTGGGATTGGTCCTGCCTAGAGCAGGGGGCTGGAATTGATGACCTTCTGAGGTCTCTTCCAGCTCTCTGATTCTATAAGTAAAAGATGAGACCGTGGGTGGGTGGGGCGGGGCTCAGACAGGAGTACCAGGAAACAATGAGACCATATTGATCAGCATGTTAGGCTGTGGTCTCAGCACAGTAGAAGCTTAGCTGTGGTCACGTTTTTTGTAAGCATGCCAGCAAAGGGGACTTTTAAAGAGGGATTTGGAGGAGGATAATGAGGTGAGAGCGTGCTGTTAATATTTATTGGGCACTCCTCTGGTGGAATTATTTATGCAGGGTATTAACACAACACTAATTTAATTATAAATTCCTTTATTAAATCCAAAGTTTGAATGGTATTTAGACAATTTCTCTAAACTGCCTAAAACAAGCAGTCACTACATCCAGTACAGAGACAAAGTATTCATGGCTCAGCGTGTGATCAATATACTTATACATTGGCCAGACATAAGGAAAACAGGCCCCAGCACAAGTAGGTAGTCTGACAAAGAAGGGTCATTCCTAATGTTTCATATCCTTCAAACAAATGCCATAGCCAATTACCACTCCAAGAATTAATTTGAGACAGTTTATGCTAATTTTCAAGTTTAATCAAGATAAAATTTATCTCTTCCAAGGTCTTTCCTCCTCTTCCCCTCCTTCTGTTGACCAACAGCTTTTACCTTATCTGGGTTTGCATAAGCTTTACTTTTAAGATAACACTGGTATATAGGATGGGAAGGGTCATGTTGACTTTTTGAAACCAGATCTTTGTCTTATTTTAAACCATCTGCAGTCAACACTATTGTTTTAGAAACTTTACATAAGAACGGCCATACTGGGTCAGACCAATGGTCCATCCTGCCCAGTATCCTGTCTGCTGACACTGGCCAATACCAGATGCCCCAGAGCAGCTGTGGCCAACCTGTGGTTCGCAAGCCTCATGCGGTTCTTCCCTTCCCTTCCCCCCCCCCCCCCTCCCCAATGAAGCAGCCCCTGAAAACGGCTCCCTGTACGCACCGGGGCAGGGGAGCTGTCCGGCACAGCTATTAAAAATGGCATCTTCAAGATGGTGTGTTGGCCGGTGGGCACCTGATGTGGCCAAAAAGCCTCTAAACGCAGGGGCAGTCTTTTGTCAAGCAAAAAAACAAAATACACCTTTCCCCCCAATCTTTGCGCTATATTCACAACGATTTTGGCTCTTTGCCTGTAACAGGTTGGCCACTCCTACCCCAGAGGGAGGAAACACAACAGGTAATCATCATGTGATCTCTCCCCTGTCACCCACCTCCAGGGAAACAGAAGCTAGGGACACCATTCCTACCTATCCTGGCTAATAGCCATTGATGCACCTAACCTCCATTAATCTATCTAGTGTTTTTTTTGTTTTTTTTAAAAACCCATTAAAGTCTTAGCCTTCACCACACCCTCTGGCAAGGAGTTCCTTATCGCATTACTAATCTTTAAACCAGGCATCCTCCTTTTTCCATTCTTCTGGTTTTATAGCCAATTATTTCCAGGCCCCCAACTAACAAAAAGAGGGCATTTCTTTACAGTACAGTCTCTTGACCAAATTTAAGATCACTGGTTCTTCAGTTTCACATGTATACTCAATCCTAAATGGGGGGCAGTGAGACAGAGCTGGAAGGGGCTTGTTTGAGCATGTACAGTGGTGAGACAAATATTGACAGTGCTGTAGTGTATGAAAAATGGTGGGGTAGGGTTTGCTGTGAAGGGCCTTTGAAAGTGGATACAGTTTGTTGTGGCACGAGGGGAGAATGGAAAAAAGAGGTGGTTATTCAACTAGCCCTTTGTATATGAGAGCTCTGAGCCCCTTCCTGCCTAAGGACATGTCAAAAATCTGCAAAAACTAGTCCAATAGCATCAAAGACTAGCACACTTATTTGGGCAAAAGCTTTCATGGGCTAAAGACCCACTTCATCAGACGCATCAGACAAAGTGGGGGGGGAGGGTGTCTTTGCCTATGAAAGCATAGGCCCAAATACACCAGTTAGTCTTTAAGATAAATGGTTAGTGGATAAATGGGAATAAATGGTCAGTGTTCAGAATGGAAAGAGATAACTAGTGGTGTCCAATCCTATTGAACACATTCATAAATGGCCTGGAGAAGGGGGCAAACGGGGCAAAATTTGCAAATGAAACAACCTACTCACGATAGTTGAGGCTGTGAAGAACTTCAAAAGGATCTCACTTATGACTGGGCAATAAAATGGCAGATTAATTTTAATGTTGATAAATGCAAAGTAATGCATATTGGAAAACAATCCCAACTGTATGTATAAAACGATGGGGACTAAATTACCTGTTATCACTAGTGAGAGATGTTAGACATTGTGGATAGTTCTTTGAAAATATCCATAGCACCTGTCAAAAACAAATCAAAAGGATAGAGAATCAGACAGAAAATATCTTATTGCCTCTATATAAATTGATGGTATGCCCACATCTTGAATACTGTGTGCACTGTAGTAGTTACTCAGGATTTATTGGTGTGATGTCCTGACAGGTCTCCTGCTCCCTAGATGATAATCATTCGGCTGCATGTGTTGACTTGGGCAAGTAGTTAACACAGCTGACTCCAAGAGAGCCCCCCAAATCAGATGATTGACGGTGTGGTGCCAGGTTTATTGTCAAATGAAGTACAGTAATAGTTGGCAGTAGACTCTACCCAACCACGATACCTGTATACTCCCCTGACAATGGACATGGCTCAGTGTCATGAGAATCCATCACTGCCCCTTAGGCGGACAAAGACAGCCCTGCCAAGACACCACTTTATACATACAGTTATAAACAAAAACAACAAATGGTTTGGTAGCACTTTATAGACTAACAAAACATGTAGATGGTATCATGAGCTTTCATGGGCACAGCCCACTTCTTCAGATGACCGGAGTTATGAGTTTAGGATGTGTATACCCAAAATAAAGAGGAGAGGGGAAGTGGAGGGGAGAGTGAAGAAAAAGGGAGGAGGGTGGGAGACAGCATCAGTAAGTATCTGAAGATTGGGTAGTTAAACTGAAGCAGATAAGAATCAAAGTCAATAGATAGACTCCCATGTCAGGAAGGATACTACACAGAGCTGTTTGCACCTTCAATGGCTGTTAAATTGGTAGTGTTCCAACCGACTTTCATCACAATTGAGTCCATTAGCATGTGAATTGAATTTGCGGATTAACTGTAATTCCAATGTGCTACCACATAGTCTATAAAGTGCTACCAGACCATTTGTTGTTGTTTTTTCCTGTAACAGACTAACTTGGCTACCCCCTGAAGCTTCGGTTACAAACAAGTTACTCATCTCTCCTGACATATGAGGTTGCCACCATTTGATAGTACTTAGATACCACCCATCACCCTGCACCTTGTGGTTCCATTAGAACATCTCTATCCAACATGCTGTCATTTTAGACCCTTTCCTGGACCTGGGGTTGATATTTGTGGGGAGTGTAGGGACCAAGGTTCTTTTTAATGAGCTGATGTTACCATCTTTTTGGAATATGCTTTCAGCTTATGACCAGTACCAATTGCTGTTACAGCTGGTACCTAGTACCAGTTACTATTCTATGTCTGTGCCTATTACCAATTAGTGTTTTACACTCTCAGCCCTGTTCGGGCCAAGTTCTGTGAGCAAGGGCCTGCCTCTTGGTCACAGCTTAGCTTTGCTTTAACAATAGTCAAGACTTTACTAATAGAGGTAAGCCTCAGGCCTCAAACCAGGCCTGTGCTACATGGGCTTTTGTTTGTCCTTTATCTTACTATCTCAAAAAAGATATCTTGGCATTAGAAAAAGTACAGAAAGGGGCAAGATAAATGATTAGGAGCATCTCTTGCCATTTGAGAGGAGATTAATAAGATTGGGACTTTCCATCTTGGAAAAGAGATGACCAAGGGGAGATATGACAAAGATGTATAAAATCATGACTAGTGTGAAGAAAGTAAATAAAAGTTATTTACTTGTTTTAAGAACTAGGAGTTACAAAATGAAATTAATAGGTAAGAGGTTCAAAACAAGAGGAAGTATTTCCTCACACAGCAAAGTCAATCTGTGGCACTACCTGCCAGAAGAAGGCCAAGACTGTAACGGTTCAAAGAAGAACTAGATAATTTCATGGGCGTTGGGTCCATCAATGGCTATTAGCCAGGCTGGGCAGGGAGAGTGTCCCTGGTCTCTGTTTGTCAGGGGTAGCAATAGGCAACGGGAGGGATCCCGCGATGATTCCCTGTTCTGTTCACTCCCTCTGGGCCACTGTGGGCAGGCAGGACACTGGGCTCAATGGACCTTGGGCCTGGTCATTCCTATGTTGAGCTGCCTGTGGGCTACGACGACTCACTGGCTGCCCGGCTGAGATGTCAGTGTGAGGTGCTCAGAGTGCCCCATCCCCCCCAGCCCTTAGCGCCGCCTCAGAGCGCCCTGCCCCTCAGCCCTTAGCGCCGCCTCAGAGCGCCCTGTCCCCCGCAGCCCTTAGCGCCGCCTCAGAGCGCCCTGTCCCCAGCCCTTAGCGCCGCCTCAGAGCGCCCTGCCCCTCAGCCCTTAGCGCTGCCTCAGAGCGCCTGTCCCCCAGCCCTTAGCGCTGCCTCAGAACACCTCGCCCCCGCCTCAGCGCCGCCTCAGAGCGCCCCATCCCCAGCGCCGCCTCAGAGCGCCCTGCCCCCAGCCCTTAGCGCTGCCTCAGAGCGCCCTGTCCCCCCCAGCCCTTAGCGCTGCCTCAGAGCGCCCTGCCCCCAGCCCTTAGCGCCGCCTCAGAGCGCCCCGGCCCCCTAGCGCCGCCTCAGAGCGCCCTGCCCCTCAGCCCTTAGCGCGCCTCAGAACACCTCGTCCCCCCCCGCCCTTAGCGCCGCCTCAGAGCGCCCCATCCCCAGCGCCGCCAGAGCGCCCTGTCCCCCGCAGCCCTTAGCGCTGCCTCAGAGCGCCCTGTCCCCCAGCCCTTAGCGCCGCCTCAGAGCGCCCTGCCCCTCAGCCCTTAGCGCTGCCTCAGAGCGCCCTGTCCCCCAGCCCTTAGCGCTGCCTCAGAACACCTCGTCCCCCCCGCCCTTAGCACCGCCTCAGAGCACCCTGCCCCCCAGCCCTTAGCACCGCCTCAGAGCGCCCCATCCCCCAGCGCCGCCTCAGAGCGCCCTGCCCCCAGCCCTTAGCGCCGCCTCAGAGCGCCCCGTCCCCCCAGCGCTGCCTCAGAGCGCCCTGTCCCCCCCAGCCCTTAGCACCGCCTCAGAGCGCCCTGCCCCTCAGCCCTTAGCGCCGCCTCAGAACACCTCGTCCCCACCGCCCTTAGCACCGCCTCAGAGCGCCCTGTCCCCAGCCCTTAGCGCCGCCTCAGAACACCTCGTCCCTCGCCCTTAGCGCCGCCTCAGAGCGCCCTGTCCCCAGCCCTTAGCGCGCGCTCAGAACACCGCCCCCGCCCTTAGCGCCGCCTCAGAACACCTCGTCCCCGCCTTAGCGCCGCCTCAGAGCGCCCCATCCCCAGCGCGCCTCAGAGCGCCCCCCAGCCCCCAGCGCGCCTCAGAGCGCCCTGCCCCAGCCCCAGCGCCGCCTCAGAGCGCCCCATCCCCAGCGCTGCCTCAGAGCGCCCTGCCCCAGCCCCCAGCGCCGCCTCAGAGCGCCTGCCCCCAGCCCCCAGCGCCGCCTCAGAGCGCCCTGCCCCCAGCCCTCAGCGCCGCCTCAGAGCGCCCTGCCCCAGCCCTCAGCGCCGCCTCAGAGCGCCCTGCCCCCAGCCCTCAGCGCCGCCTCAGAGCGCCCTGCCCCAGCCCTCAGCGCCGCCTCAGAGCGCCCTGCCCCCAGCCCTCAGCGCCGCCTCAGAGCGCCCTGCCCCAGCCCTCAACGCTGCCTCAGAGCGCCCTGCCCCCAGCCCCCAGCGCTGCCTCAGAGCGCCCTGCCCCCCAGCCCTCAGCGCCGCCTCAGAGCGCCCCGCCCCCCCGTCCTCAGGATGTGAGCCAATCCCGCTGGGGGGTTGGGGTCTCCGCGCGCTGCCCCGCCCCTGCGGCCAATGGGAGCTGCGGGCAGTAGCGCGCGAAGTCCCCGCCCCCCGCCGAGGGTGCCAGAGGCGCGTGAAGGAGCAGTCCCGCCCACCCCGCGGCCGAGGGGGGCTGGGCGCTGGGAGCGGGAGGCGGCGCGCGCCATGGCGGAGCGGTTGCCGAGGCCCGGGCGCCTGGCCCCGGAGCGCGTGTACCGCCTGGCCGGGGCGCTGGGCGCCGAGCTGCAGCGGCTCTCGGGGCGCTTCGGGCCCGAGGCGGTGGCCGGGCTGGTGCCGCAGGTGGTGCGGCTGCTCGAGCTGCTGGAGGCGCTGGCGGGGCCGCCCGCGGCCGAGCCCGGCTGCCAGGACCCGGCCGAGGCGCTGCTGCGCACGGTGCAGAGCCTGAGGCGGCGCGAGGAGCCCGCGGCCCCCGCTGGGGAGGTGAGGGGGCCGGGCAGGCTCCGGTTTGGGGTTGTGGAGGGGGTGGGGGTCGGGCGGGGCGGGGGCCGGTTGGAGTCTCGGGGGAGGGGCTGGACTGGGGACTGTGAGAGGAGGGTTGGGGGCTCTGGGGGGCTTGCCCTGGCCGCCTGTGCGCAGGCCCGGCCGTGTCATGCCATGGCCGCTCTCTGGGGAACTGAGTCCGCCTGGCCCCAAGCCCGAGAGGCTCCTGTGGGGTAAAGGGCAGAGCGCCTGGGGTGGGCAGGGCTCTGATCTCGCTGGTGCCTTTCTTGCAGGCACTGGAGCAGAAGCTGGCCGAGGCCTGGAGGAAAGAACATGTTCTCCAGCACCGGCTGGCCCAGCTGGAAGAGGAAAACCACAAGCTCCTGGCACAGCTGGCGGAGAGTCAGTCCCAGGACGGTAGGTGTCCCTGGGGAAGCTGTTGCTGAATCCCTGCCAGCCTCTGGCCACTGAGTACAGGGAAGTTCACTGGGGCTGTGTCTAGACTACATGGCTCCATCGACGGAGCCATGTAGATTAGGGTTGTAGGCATAGGGAAATGAAGCGGCGATTTAAATAATCGCCGCTTCATTTAAATTTAAATGGCTGCCGGGCTGAGCCAACAAACAGCTGATCAGCTGTTTGTCGGCTCAGCGCGCTAGTCTGGACGCTCCGCAGTCAACATCAAAGCCCTTTGTCGACCGCCCCCTTATTCCTCGTGGGATGAGGTTTACCGGGGCGGTCGACAAAGGGCTTTGATGTCGACCGCTGAGCGTCCAGACTAGCGCGCTGAGCCGACAAACAGCTGATCAGCTGTTTGTCGGCTCAGCGCGGCAGCCATTTAAATTGAAATGAAGCAGCGATTATTTAAATCGCCGCTTCATTTCCCTTTGCCCAGTAAACAAATCTACATGGCTCCGTTGACGGAGCCATGTAGTGTAGACATACCCTGGGTGAGGCTAGGCTGCAGTTAGCTGATTGCGTATCTGGCTTACAGCCCACTGTCATCCCTGGGATGCTCTGCTTATATCTGGGAAAAAGCCTTTATTCTGATATCTGAGCACTTGCACATTCTATGTAATACCACCACCCTGTGTCTGAGGCATCTCACTTGATGGGACTGTGGGGGACTGAGGCACAGAGTAAGGCTGTATATACTAGGGACCTGAGTTCAGCTGCACAGGTGTAAGCACTGTAGAGCTCTGAACTAGGCAGGGTGTGGTAGCTTCTAGTAAGTTTAATTAGAAACTTTGTTTATATTGGGGCTCCCAGAGGTGCTAGCAGAGTGTGATGACTTCCCCCCAGGGTGCCATTTGGACTGGGGTACCACTGAGCCCCCCTCTTCCCCAGCCCAACAGTCTAGGTTCCCACACTCACTGTACTGATGTGATAAGCTGCTGTGCCCTCCAGCCTGCACTTTTGCCAGCGTGCATACAGTAGAAGGACACCCAGCTGCAGTTACATGCAGGCTCTCTGAGCAGCCTCTGCATAGGAATGCTACAGCTAAGGCAACAACCAGCTCTTCAGACACATAGCCGCTCTGAAGTATGAACCCACAAGGACATTGGCTTGCTCTGCACAGGGCAAGCTCATAGAATTCCCTCCCTTCCTCAGGGCAGTGGGATCTGCAGCAGTCTTTTGCCCCCAAGTTATGATTCCCACACTCTGCTTTAGGTAAAGCAAAACCAAGTTTATTAACTGCAGAAGATCAAAGCAGATTACCTAGCAAATAAACCAAAAACACAAACTAAATTTAAAAAATGAGGAGCCCTGTGGTACCTTGAAGACTAACAGATTTATTTGGGCATAAGCTTTTGTGGGTTTAATAGCACTTTGTCAGATATAGACTAACACCGCTACCTCTCCAAAATTGAATTGAATATACTAAATAGATTGGATATGAATGGCAGAGTCTCACCCTAAGAGGTGATATAAACAGTCTGCACTTGCTTACAGCTTGGAATCCCCAGGTGTTCCATTTCACAAGTTAAAAATCCCTTTAGCCTGGGTGTAGCACTTCCCCGGTTCGGTCTTTGTTCCTTAGGTGTTTCCAGGCGTTGTCTTGTGTGGGGCGCAGAGAACACCCAGATGATGTCACTCCATATGTTTTTGCATGTGGTGGCAACCCTTTGTTTTAAAGCTTGGTTCCCAGACCAGTCTGTGGAGAAACACTGATATCCCAAGGTGGAGTCAACAGACATGTGGTCACATCATATGTCTTTGTGGGGTCATAGCAGCCATTTATAGTTTCTGTTTTGGAATTTTACACTTATCCATACTAGTTTGTTTCAGTTGCTTCTTTCAGTGTCAGTGGTTGATTGTATTTCCTTTGGTAAAGCACCTTTCATGTGATCAGGGAGTCTAGTAATTGAGTAATAATCTAAACGAAGAATTTGAACTAACCAACTTCTAAAATTATAAGTGAAAAGAAGAAGTAGAGTAATAGTACAAGAGGAAGCAGCCACCTGTATGATCTGTCAGAGGGCTTCCTTCTCTATTGCCACATGCTTGAAACTAGAGTCCCGGGAACGGTGGTTGTTACTACCAAATTGGAACTTGTGAAAGCTAATTGGATTAATACCCCACTATGCCTGAATGCACAGTAAGAGATGGTTCCTGCTCCAAAGAGTTTACATCTTACAGAAGTAATAAATGTGTTTAAAAAAAGAGAGGACGAGGGTTACTGAGAGGGAGAAGTTGTGTGGGCTGGCTGCATACACAGCTGTCAAGCTTAACAGAAGTAAGCAAGAGGCCTTAGTGATGTCATCCCTGATGTTCACTACTTGGTTAGGATGGGTAGAAGTTGGCAATGTGACATGGCAGAAGAACGGTGAGTGTTGTGTGAGGAGGAGGGGATGGGTCTGCTCTGCACCTCCAGGTAGAGAGTAGAAGGGCATGGGCTTGTGTCAGAAAAAGATGGTGGGTAAGAGAGAATAGACTAGGAGAGGAGCAGCTCTTAGGAGTTAGATCTGTGCAACATGGAGATGCACTAAGGCTGCATTCAGGATGGTGTTTGAGGGTAGTGCAAGGAGCAATGGGAGGAGATAAGGGGGAAACATTTGGATAATGTCAACAAGGTGTATACCTGGTGAGGGGGTGATCGGAGAGTCTGGGAGGGCTGGATTCTGTAAATTGGTTATTTAACCGGGCAATGCCAATAATGTCAGCTCCCAGAGGGGGAGAGGAAGAAGTTGCTGAGGCTGGGTCACAGCTTAGTTGTCATTTCACACTGGGGCTTGAGTAAAAAATGTGACTTCTGCCTTCCCTGGATGGTGGTACATGGTGTGGGAGCAGTTTGGCTCCTCATAGGGAAGAGATGAGGGAATGGGGTAAGGGTGCTTTGGCTTGTTAGGGAGGGGCAGTAAGAGGAAATGACCTTAATTGTCCCTTCTGGCCATAATCTGAGTTATTCTAGCTGCAGATACTACTGCCTCACCTTCAGCAGAGAACCTTGCAAACCTAGCTAGCTCCAGTACAGTCTCACTAGGGTTAGCCACATTGGGAGCCCCAGCATGGATGGTTCTGGCTACAGGAGCCATTCTTAGCAATTTGTCATCTGACCCTATTGGCAGCCTGTCTAGCAGGTGCTACATAAAATGGCTGTGGAAGGCAGGAGCCCATTTACTCAAGAGCTCCCAGCATTGCAAACATCACTGCAGCTGAGACCATGTTGGCAGTGGTGCAGAAGTGGGGTCCTGTGACCCTCACTCAAGTAGCCCTGTCTGTGAGCATGTAGCTGAGCAGGAGAGCAGAGTTGCAACTGATGCATGTTCTCTTGGTGTTGGGTTTTAGACAGCACTTTTCGGAAGGAGAGAGAAGTGATGCTGCGGTTGAAAGAGGTGGTGGACAAGCAGAGGGATGAGATTCGTGCCCAGGCCCACGAGATAGTCCGCAAGAACCATGACACAGAGGCGGTAAGAGGCAGGGTGCCTGCGGCTTACTCCAGTGCTGTGAGGGTGGGGGAGCCGTGCTGTGTGATCTCTTCTTGCACATTCCATTGTCCTCCTATAACACGTGCCAAGGTATTTGCTATAGAAGCAGGTTGTTTTTACATAGATCCTTGTACCCTTCTCAGCACTGTAGTATTGGGGCACCTATATGTGCCATGCTGCCATTCCTGGGAATGATTTGTGGCTTTGTGTGTCACTGTGAGAGAACAGAACCTGCAGCTGTATGCACAGTTGTCTCACGCTTGGCTGTGTCTGGTTTCTCAGCTGCAGGAGCAGTTAAATCGTTTCATGTCCATGAATGAGGATCTGCGCCATAAGCTGGCTGTGGTCCAGGCTCAGCTCAAGAGTGCGCTGGAAAAGAAAGAGGATTTGGAGACCATGGTGTTGGAAAATCGGAGGGAAATAGACAGACTGACCAGAACTGCATCTGCCGCATCCCCTGGGCTCAGTATGGTGAGTCAGTTAGAGAGCTGCAGTATCCATTCTACAGGGAGTGTCTAGTGCAGCATAAACTCACCACTGCACAAGGCTGCAGTAAGTCACAAATGGGTCAGGATTAGGGATGTGAATAACTAGTTGACTATCCAATAAGCATTTGCTTATTGGATAGTCAACTAGTCACACTCCTCCCAGACTCTGTCAGAAATAAGCAGCGGGTGGGGGGGGAAGGGGAGGATGGGGTGCTTCAAAGCAGCAGCGCATCGTGGAGCCTGGGGCCAGACTCTGGGCTGCACATGGTGCTGCTGCTTTGAAATGCTGCATGCAACTCGGAGTCCCCAGCTGGCCTTGGGCCACTAGCAGTGTTTCAAAGTGGCAGTTCTGCATGGAGCCTGGGGTCAGCTGGGGATGCCCCCGCTGACCCTGGGCTCCATGCGGCGCTGCCGCTTTGAAACATCGCAGGGAACACGGAGCCAGCAGGGGACTGCTTGAGTCCCCTGCTGGTCCTGTGCTCCCCGCAGCACTTTCGCCTTTGAAGTGTAGCAATAGCATGGAAGTTGGAAGAGATTCCAGAAGACTGGAAAAGGGCAAATATAGTGCCCACCTATAAAAAGGGAAATAAGAACAATCCAGGAAACTACAGACCAGTCAGTTTAATTTCTGTGCCAGGGAAGATAATGGAGCAAGTAAGCAAGGAATCCATCTGCAAACATTTGGAAGATAAGGTGATAGGGAACAGCCAGCATGGATTTGTAAAGAACAAATCATGTCAGACCAATCTGATAGCTTTCTTTGATAGGATAACAAGCATTGTGGATAAGGGAGAAGCAGTGGACATGGTATACTTAGACTTTAGTAAGGCATTTGACATGGTCTCGCATGACTTTCTTATTAATAAACTAGGGAAATGCAACCAAGATGGGGCAACTATATGGTGGGTGCATAACTGGCTGGATAACCATTCTCAGAGTAGTTATTAATGGTTCAGTCATGATGGAAGGGCATAAGTGGGGTTCCACAGGGGTCTGTTTTGGTACTGGGTCTGTTCAACATCTTCATCAACAATTTAATGATGGCATAGAGAGTACGATTATTAAGTTTGCAGATGATACCAAGATGAGAGGGATTGCAAAATTCAAAATGATCTGGACACACTGGAGAAATGGTCCAAGGTAAACAGAGTGAAGTTTAATAAGGGCAAATGCAAACTACTCCACTTAGGAAGGAACAATTTGTTTCACACATACAGAATGGGAAGCGACTGTCTAGGAAGTCTAGCAGAAGACTGCAGGAAGACTGTAGAAAGGGATCATAGTGGACCACAAGTTAAACATGGGCCAACAGTGTGACACTTGCAAAAAAACCCAAACATGATTCTGGGATGCATTAATAGGAGTGTTGTAAGACATGAGAAATGATTCTTCCACTCTACTCTGCACTGATTAGGCCTCAATTGGAGTATTGTGTCCAGTTCTGGGCACCACATTTCAAGAAAGATGTGAAATTAGAGAAAGTCCAGAGAAGAGCAACAAAAATGAGTAAAGGTCTAGAAAACATGAGCTATGAGGGAAGACTGAAAGAATTGGGATTGTTTAGTTTAGAAAAGAGAAGATTGAGAGGGGACATGACAGCAGTTTTCAAGTATTTAAAAGTGTCACAAGGAGGAGGGAGAAAAATTGTTCTTGGCCTCTGAGGATAGGACAAGGAGCAGTGGGCTTAAATTGTAGCAAGGGAGGTTTAGGTTGGACATCAGGAGAAACTTCCCACCTGTCAGGGTGGTTAAGCACTGGAACAAATTGCCTAGGGAGGCTGTGGAATCTCTGTCACTGGAGATATTTAAGAGCAGGATGGACAGACACCTGTCAGGGATGATCTAGATGGTGCTTGGTCCTGCTGTGAGGACAGGGGACTAGACTCGATGACATCTCGATGTCCCTTCTAGTTCTAGGATTCTATGATACAGGCTATCTAATGATGTCCAGCTGGATATGTTAGCTAGCTAATGGTTACAGGACGAATTCATCATGCATATGCTCCCAAGTCTGCAATTGACTGTCTTGTCAGCAGTGGCATCTCCCTTGGGCCCAGAACATCTTAGGCAAGCTTCCTCACTTGGCTTGTACCTTGTTTGTAGCAAGGGGGCTGCCAGGGCTTTTGCAGTGACCCACCTGTCTTCCCAGCATTTGCTCAGCTTTTCCTTCTCTTTGAATCCCTAGGATGGTGCAGCATCACCTGGGGAGGAGTTGCAGCACCCAGACTGGGGGAGGAACTCTGCTCAGACCTGCTTCTCTAAAGAAGAATTGCAGCAGATCCTGCAGGAGCGCAATGAGCTCAAGACCAGTCTGTTCTTGGTGCAGGAGGAGCTGGCCTATTACCAACGGTGAGCATTGCAGCAGGCAGGGAGTTGGCATCATGTTGGCTGGATTCCCATCAGGAGCATGACATTTGATGCAAGGCTGCCTTGAGAGGGTTGTAACACTGGGCAATAGGGTTGTTACATATACTGTAATTGAATTGTTGTGTAACTGCACAAAGTATTATCGGTTACATGACTACTCAGTAGTCCCGGGGAGTCCCCTGCCACCGTGCACTGCTGCCACTGTATCTGAGGCAGCAACGCGAGGTGGCAGGTGGAGCTGGTTCATGAGGGGAGCTAGTTTAAAAACCTGACTGGCTGCCTGCTGCCCTGCGCTGCTGCCTCTGATAGGGGGATCTGAGCTCCCCACAGATAGAGGCTGCTCTATAGGATGCCGAACAGCCTCTGTTTGTAGGGATCTCAGATTCCCCCCCATGGACAGGGGGTGCTGCCGTGAAGTAGCTTCTGCCTGCGGCGGGTCCAGGCTGCTCTGTGGGATGCTCAGACCTCCTACAGACGGGCTGCTCCATGGGATGAGGAGCAGTCTCTGTCCACAGGGAGCTTGGCCCGCCTCTCCTAGGCAGCAGTGCAGGGGAGGCGGATCCCGTGCTTGTGTGGAGCTGGCTTTTAAGCCAGCTCCTCACGGGCACCGGCTCCTGCTTCTTCCTGCCCACTGCTGCCTCTGATACAGAGGTGACGCAGTGGTGGGCGACAAGATTATCGGATAAGCTGATAAGCCTAGGCATAGAAGGCCTGACTACACGTTGACATCCTGCTGGGCAAGTAGATCCAGGTCCCAGGGGAGAGGAAGGATTGACCCTTCCCTTTGCTTCATCCAGCAGGCTGGGTACCCTTGGGTTTGTATGCCCCACTCCCACCCATGGTAGAGATGAATTATGTAGCTGTAGATGGTCTCGGTTTAGGTCTCTGGAGTCCTTAAAACCTTGCCTTTCTGCCTTTTGCTCTCCGGGGCAGGGGGTGTGCTAGTCTGTCTCATTTCACCCTGCCTGTGATCTTTGCCTGCCTGGGCTGAGGGGGTTACTACAGGATAGCCTGTCTGGGATTGAATTCCTTGGTGCCAGGATTGAGGAGCTCTCAGGGAAGGGGTGACTGTTCCTGTCTCTGCTTAAGACTGAGAGCCTTGGGGAAGTCACTTGTTGTGGTATGTGCCTTGCCTGCTCCCAGGAGGCTGTGTGGCCTGGTGTCTCCTAGACCTTCTGTGCACTGGCTGGTTTGTTTCCCCAGGGAGTTGCTAAATGAGGAGCGAATCCCAGGCCTCCTGTTGGATGCCATGAAATCCACCATCAAGAAACAGCGGAAAAAAATCCGAGCCAAGATGTTGGGGACTGTGGAGGAGCCAGCGAGCAGGTGAGTCAGCAGCTCGCTGTAGGGACCTGGGGGCTTGAGCTGGGATAGCGCCCGCCTATTCCACGACTGGATGGACACTGGTGGCCATGGTCCAACCCCTTCCGCTGCTGAGAAGAAAGGAGAGAACTGCCTCTGTCTGGGAGAGGCCGCCAGTGCCTGCCTCGCATGCCAGCTGGAACTCGAGGAGGAGCAGTGCTGTACAGCACAGGAGCCCCTGGTATTGCCATGCCTAGGGACTCCTGACCACAGGGCACTCAATACATTTCATTGTCACTGGGCTGTATGCGGCTTGCTGGGCTGTCGGACGCTACTTGTTGCTGCAATGGAGTCTGGTGATGGGGATGCATCTGGGACAGCCAGAAGTGCTGGGGAAGGACTTGCCACTGGGCAGGGGCCTGCGTGATACTGTCAGAAGCTGTCCTGAGGGTGGTATTGAAGATGGCAGCTGGGATATTCCATGCAGGGTTCATGGGAGTAGAACCCACTCCTGCAAGTGCAGTGACTCATGGTTACCTGTTGTAAATTTTTTGTAACTCCAGCTCCCCGCCCTGCTTTGGGCTGTCCCCTCCTCGCCCCCGGAATGGACTAGTTGGGTGTGTTGGAATGCAGCTCAATGACTTTTAAACTGTCTTCAATAAAGATCTGAAATGGCCTAGCTTTTCTACAGCTCTCTGATAACTGCTTGCTTACCTTCTGCAGGGGCATGGCTCTTGGAGGAGCCAACATCCAAGCACCATTGCATGGGTGGAAACAGGCATCATAGTGCCCCTGGGGACTAGACCCCCAGTAGGGGAGTGACCAGGTGTTAGGAGAGAGAATTAACTGCAGCCTTAGCTGTACCTTGGAACAAACATTTGCCATGGGCCACTAGAACCTACATTAGGCCCCTAAGGTTGCATAGGTGAAGGCCTTCCCTTTCTCCCTGGTGAAGACTTCTAACTCCGGTTAACAGGTAAAATGCAAAGCTGCTCATAGTCTTCATTGAATTAAGAGGTCACGGTCAACCCCTGGCTCCACCTTAGGTTTTAAATCAAGATCTGCACTTGTGAAAGCTACAGTCCTCTGCCTCTTTGGTAGGGCTTACTTCATGTGTTCTTAGTGCAAGTTAACAGGGCTTCCTGCTGAAAACTTGTCACTGGGTACTGTAGGGTGAATGTGGCTTTCCCTAATGTAGGTTGAAAGGGGGAGTCCCCTAGTGACTGGGTACAGAAGGAGGGTTCAGCTTTGGCTAGGTGGCTGGCAAAGCAAGAAACAATGATTTTTCTTGGCTGCATCTGTGCCCTGCCCCCAGCTAGCTTAATCGCTCTGTAGTGCTGGAATATTATTTAATACAAGGGGCAGCAGCAGCTACCACCAGAGCCTTCTGAGGGCTAGCAGTGGTCTAGGGCTAGCCTGGCTGTGTCCCTAACAGTGTCTGCAGAGCAGGGGCAGGGCTACTGACCTGCACTAACAGAGCTAGTGCAGACTCCAAAGCCTGTGTCTTGGCTGAGCATGGTTGACTGCTGGTTCCTAACTTCTGGACCTTTGATTTGGGTAGCCCTGGCTCTGGGGCTATGCCTGGGGCTAGAGCTGTTATTTTTGAATGGAATTGTTACCATCACTAGCATACAGGGCTCTTCCCAACACTGTGATCAGTCAGGAGCAAGCACCCTCCTGCGAGCAGGGCTGTGTGATGGGGTCTGTCCCTGCCTATGCTGACTATGAAGCTGTGCTTTGCAGTGTGAGGTAATCTCCCTCCTGCCAAGGCCTGGTTGTGGTGTCAGCAGCACACCTGCCCCGTGTACCTCCACTGGCAACGAGCCCTTCCCACTCGCTTCTGTGCCTCTGCACTGTTGTGGTCAGTGGGGGAAAGGGAGCCTCTTGCCCCGCAGACTGAACTGGAGCCCGGGGGCGGGACCTGTGTCCGTGGTGTTTGCAAAGCGCACAGCCTTCCAAGTAACTAGGGGCTGACAGTTTTCCTCTCCTGAGCCCTGCAGCTGAGGTGGGTACTGGGGACCCCTTTGCCACTAGTGTCATTCCTGCTGTTAAATGCAGAAGGGCCTATTCCTGAGCATGGGGAAATCCCATCTCCACAGAATCTGCTGCCTCATAGTTCAGTCCAGCAGGGTGGGGATGGGCCAGCCCAAGGGATGAACGGCTGTGGGTGATGGTAGGTGTGGAAGAGGAAGGCCCAGCTGTGAGCTTGAGCATGTGAATTCTCTGTGTGATGGCCAAGCCTACACCCTTCCCCAACTGCTTCAGGGTCTGTAGTGGCCTGTGTAGATGGGCAGCCCTGTAAATGGCTAAAACTGGCTCCTCTTTGGGGATGCCTTAGAGTGGCTGACAAAGCCCTCTCAGTCACCAGACACCAGTTCATCACATGTATTGGCCCATACACAATCAGGAGAATAGCAGAAGAATGGGCTGCTCAGGCTGGTGGTGCTGGCAGCACTCTGGGCGCTTGACGGCAGTTCACGAATGGCTGCAGTGTTCTGGCTGGCTGGAAAGGCTCCCTTAATGCTTCCTCGCACTGTGCCCTCTTCGTGCCAGATACACACACAGTCTGGCCAATGACTCTGCCATCTTGCACTCTTGCTAGCTGGTGGCTGCCAAGGGTTGTCTGATTGCTTGCACTTCCTTGTTCTGTTTGCTGGCAGGAGGGAGCATGGTGCCCTTTCCCTAACACTCAGCACTGGCCTTGGCCTTTCCTGGTTATTTTGTCTACTCTTGGAAAAGCCAGGCTGCTCATGGTAACTAGACAGGCTGGCTGTAGCCTCCCTCCCTGCGTGCCACTGGGAGAAGAGAAGGATTTTCAAAAAAGCCCAAGTGATTTTTGGCCACAAGTGTCATGGGCTTTCAGTGGGTCCTGAGTCAAAGTCCCAGTGAAAAGCAAGGAGATTTAGCCCCTAAAGGTGCCCCTATGTTGCAAGCGAAAGCGCTGTTAGACACACAGCACCTTGTTCCCTGCCCCAGCTGTGATCTAGCTAATGGGTTAAAATAGTAGCATTGATGTAGAAGTGCAGGCTAGCAACCAGAGTATGTGTCCAGGCTTCTCACAGCACGCACTCTGGTGTTTAGCCAGTGCTGATACCTAGGCCGCCCCCTTTGCACTGCTAGGAACGTCTGTGCCAGCTCGATGGAAGCTAATTCAGATTGTCAATGGAGAGCTCTGGAACAGGCATGGAGTGTGAGATTGTCAAGTGTGGGTGCTGTTGAGAACCCTAAGGGTGAGGCCCACCACTAGCCATCAGACAAAGCTATCCTTTCCTACTCTGATGCCCCCAATGATGCTGTCCTGGGCCCTGCTAGCAGCAGTGTGAGTCCCAGGACAGCTGAGCTGCTGACATTTTTAACACTATAAAAAGACAAATAGCCCTGTGGCACTTTAGAGACTAACCAAACGCTATGGACTCATGAGCTTTCATGGGTAAAACCCACTTCATCAGATGAACTGGAGTGGGACTAACAGAAACCAAGAGATGTATGTAAATGCAGAAGAAGTACCAGTAGGACCTGTGTTAATGAGGCTAATTAAGTGGGCTGGATGTGTGTCTTACATAGCTTTTGATGTGGAAATGCAGATGTTAATGACAGGAGAATCAAAAGCTAGTATGGGACACAGCCAGCCCACTTAATTAGCCTCATTAACACAAATCCAACAATTAACTGGTGGTATTTCTGCATTTACATACATCTCTTGGTTTCTGTTCATTCCACCCCAGTTCATTTGCTGAAGTGGGTTTTACCCACAAAAGCTCGTGATTCTATAGAGTTTGGTTAGGCTCTAAGGTGCCGCAGGAGTATTTGTGTTTAAAGTTACAGACCCTGCTCCCCCTCAGTGCTAAAAATCTCAATGTGACTGAGCCCTGTACAGAGCAGCTGCTATAGGTACAGAGCGGTGCCCATCCAGAATAGAGCATCCTCCAGAGCTGACTCCAGGGCAGCAGAATCTGTCTCACTCCTGCTGTTTGGAGTGGCTCATGGTAGTGCTTAGCACAGGGCAGAGACAGAACATACCACCAGTTGGGGTAATTCAGTTTCATCCAGGCAGTGAAAAATATGAACTGCTGGATCACTAACAGTCTTACATGAAGTCCCAGCCTCTCCTTTACCCTTTCCAGTCACTCTTGCCATCCAGCCAAACTGGACTTAGTGATAAATGGTCACACCAAAACTCTCACCACATTTAGATTGCTCCCAGTCCTGAGACCAGTCACTTACCCCAGATCAATTGGTGCTCTAGATCCTACACGGAAGACAATGCCTGTAGCCAGTCCTATAATAAACCACCTAAAGGGTTATTAACTAGGAAAAAAGAAGAGAATTGTGGTTAAAAGAAGCAGCTGTATAAGTGCAAATGAGTTACCATCTAAATCTTAAGAGTGACGGTTGTAATTATTCAAAGTGCCTTTCAAAGCAGACCCAGGAGGCAGCCTCTGAATCTCTGGCTTCAGCATAGGCTGTGTCCACACTACACAGCTCTTTAGCAACACAGCAGTGTCATGGGAAGTTGGGCGGTGCAAACGCCATTTGTCTGCATTTTGATGACAAAAATGCTCTACCTCCCACAAGCAGCGTTTGCTTTGTTGGCAGGAAAGCTCCTCCAATGTTTCTCTCCTCTCTGAGGTGGGAGGTGCTCACAGTTCAGAGCAAATATTTTTTACAGTTATGGCATCTCCCTGTATTAAATGTTACTGTATAATGGAATATTGATGTGAGATTAACACGTGCAGCAACATACAAGCATCTCCTAGCTCTCAACACGTTCTTATGGAACTAATCCCTGTTTAGAGCATGACTAACATGCACGGGCTCTGGTGTGGTCTCGTTAGGGGTTGTCAGTCCGTAGCTAATGGCTGCAGCCTGAGCAAGAGCTGCTGTAACCACCACCAGGAGGATTTGAATCTGGGACCTCTGGAGCTTAGTGTAGGAGCCGCTACAGTTTGAGCTATAAAGCCAGCTGGCTCGCAGTTTAGGCCATAGAGCTCCCTTGTTCTTATCTCTGGCTGTAAGTGGTCTAAGTGCCACCGCATGCTACAATGGCCCACGCTAGGTGTGGGGGTTATGCTGGCATCTCCCCTGACACGGCCACGCTAACAACGGTGAGAAATTACTTCCGAATTTCAGCTCACGGAGGGAGGACACTGGCTTCTGCTGTGGGGTGAGCCCCTCCCAGGGACCATGGGAAGGCCCCTTTAGTGCCGTGAACCTCAGTCACCCTAAGGCCAAAACTGCCCAGGTGCTGAAAATGCGAATCTGTGCCTGGTTCCAGCTCTTGGAGAGGAAAGGGGGGGGAGGCATGTGCTGACACGGGAGTAAATATGTAAAAGTAGCGTGGTGACCATGGCTGCTGTACAGCAGGAGTCACACTGAAGAGTCTGCCTATGCTTTGATGGTGGAGATGCCCCGGAGGTGACGTAGCTAATGTTTGCAAGGGGCATTGCGGGCAAAGAGCACTGAGCATCGTGCGTAGTGTAAATTGTGATTCCGTATGAAACTTACAAAAGAATTTCTGTACCCACCACTAATATGCAGCCACTGCTGGGGTGGGGGGGTGCAGCTGACCGTTCATTTTGAGAACTCACCTGGAGACAAGCAATGCAGCATGCCCCTTCCAAAAAGCAAAGAGCAGCTCCTGACTCTTCCCGTCCCTGATGAATCTCTGGGGACTATTTAAGGTGGGAGAGTAACTAGGAGTCAGAGGAGAAAGATAACAAAGGGGGAAAACGGGCTTAATGGCAAGAAGAACTGCCTGGTCAGTGAGCAGTACTGGGCTCTGGCATGGTCCCAAGGGGCACAATCCTGCCCTGGCTCCAGGAAATGGACGGATGGGACCCAAGGGATCTTGCTAGTTCTTTCACACACTGTGACTGCCACAGAGCAGCCCTGCTCACTAGTGCGGGGCAGGGAATGAGGGTGAATCCTTGCCCAGCTGAACATGCGGGAGGGAGAAGGCAGAAGATGATTGCTCTTTGGAACTGGGTCACATCCAACACCATTACGCTTGCAGAGAGCCCTGGAATCAGGTTCCAGAAATCCAACCCTAGTTCTGCAGCTGAATCTGGGCTAGGGTATCCTGAGAGTTGGTCAGGATTCCCATGATGCTTTGTGTGATGGAGCTGTTGCTCTCCCCCACCCCCATGTGGGTATCATTTATGGTTTGGGTAAGAGGAGCTGACATGCTCCTTTCTGCGTACGGTATCAAGCCTAAGTGGGAAGTCAGAGGGTTTCTTACTCACCATTTCTCTGCTTTTTCCCGCTAGTGATGAAGATGAGACCTCATGGCTCCCAGCACCTACTGCAGACTGTGTGGACTCTCAGCCTCGTGAATCCAAAATCAAGAGCTTGTAAGTTTGCACCTGATGTGGGGAGGTAGCCCTATGGCGGAGGAATAACTAGCCCCTTCGGCAGAGGTCTGGGCCAGCCCTCGCAGGATGGGGAGAGTGCCATTCCCCAGCTCTGCTCTGGCCCTGCCCCAAGCTGTGCCCTGCACCTGGCCCCAGCCTCAGCATGGCTCCACAGCCAGCTGAGGGCCCGGCTGCAGTTCTGTTCCCACCTCTAGCCTTGACCCCTCACAGTGGCTCTTTTCCTGCCTAGGGCCAAGGCTGGGGGCCAGGAGCAGAGCTGCAGCTGGCCCCGGGCCTGGCTGCTGGCCCCCACAGTGGCTCGGATGTGGCTTCGATCCTGCCCTCTCTTCCCTCAGCCTTGACCCCAACTCCCTTCCCTCCCCTTCCTGGGGCCATGGCCCTACTCCTGGCTTTGAGGGCTGCGGTGGGGGACCACTGCCTTAGAGCATTATAACTGACTACAATACCTGTGAGGCATTCCCTGCAGAGAACAGGACTGTGCACTGTGAGGAGGTGCAGTCCCTGCCCACAGATCTGGTACCATGTACAGTGGAGCCAGGGGTGTGTGTGCACATAGGGCATTGGGGGCTGGTGTTTGTGAAGAGCTCTGAGAGGCCTGCCCAGGCTTTCTATGCTCATTCCCAAGCCCTAGCGTGATTTGGAGCCCCCAGGGTCAGTGGTGCCATAGGACAGGCCAGCCTGTGTCATACAGGTTCTTGAGCGCCAGGAAATCATAGAATCTTAGAATACTAGGACTGGAAGAGACCTCGAGAGGTCATCGAGTCCAGTCCCCTGCCCTCACGGCAGGATCCAGTACCATCTCCATCCCTGATAGACGTTTATCTAACCTACTCTTAAATATCTCCAGAGATGGAGATTCTACAACCTCCCTAGGCAATTTATTTCAGTGTTTAACCACCCTGACAGTTAGGAACTTTTTCCTAATGTCCAACCTAAACCTCCCTTGCTGCAGTTTAAGCCCATTGCTTCTTGTTCTATCCTCAGAGGCCAAGATGAACACGTTTTCTCCCTCCTCCTTATGACACCCTTTTAGATACCTGAAAACTGCTATCATGTCCCCTCTCAGTCTTGTCTTTTCCAAACTAAACAAGCCCAATTCCTTCAGTCTTCCTTCATAGGTCATGTTCTCTAGATCATTCTTGTTGCTCTTCTCTGGACCTTCTCCAATTTCTCCACATCTTTCTTGAAATGTGGTGCCCAGAACTGGACACAATACTCCAACTGAGGCCTAATCAGCACAGAGCAGAATAATGACTTCTCGTGTCTTGCTCACAACACACTTGTTAATGCATCCTAGAATCATGTTTGCTTTTTTTGTAACAGCGTCACACTGTTGACTCATATTTAGCTTGTGGTCCACTATAACCCCTAGATCCCTTTCTGCCGTACTCCTTCCTAGACAGTCGCTTCCCAATCAGTATGTGTGAAACTGATTGTTCCTTCCTAAGTGGAGCACTTTGCATTTGTCCTTATTAAACTTCATCCTGTTTACCTCCGACCATTTCTCCAATTTGTCATGGGGACATGTTCCCCGTGAACAGGTGTCTCCAGTGGAAATAGGGATGTGAAAGGTTAACTGGTAAGCATCATCCTTAAGGGATGGTAACCAGTGGGGGCTGGAGCAGCTTCCTGCCTGCTGTTTGGGGGGACTGCCCCAACCCTGCAGAGGCCTGTCATGGGCAGGGGCTGCTCTCCATGGCGGGCCTGGGGGCCCCACAGGCAGGAACTGCTTTGGCGGTGGCTGGTAGCCTGGGATCTAGTGGCAGCCCCGGCGTGGGAGTAGGCGCCCCGTGAGCTGGGGGTTGCTGCAGTCAGGCTGGAGCGTCCCCCGCCAGGATCCCGTGTACTCAAGTGACCTAGTTCAGTGTTAGGTTAGCCTGCTGTTTAGTGACTAACCAGGATTTCACATTCCCAGCGGACAGTGGCTCTGACGGCCGCTTTGGGGATGTCGCTCTCTCGTGGCCTTGCACTCCCCCTGCTCACCCACTCTCTCTGCTTTCCCTGCAGTTTTGGTCTGTGGTATCACGGCAGCAGCAAAGACCCCCCCAGGCCAGACTGCTCAGGCGTGTGGGAAATCATTGACTCGCAGGATGTGCATTCTGAGCAGGAGGAAGAGAACAAACCCATACCGTGCTCCCCTGGCAGAGCGGTGCCTCCTCCCTGACCTCAGCTGAGCACGATGCCAGCCAATGGCCCAGCAACAGCACCTGCCCCTCCAGGCCCCTCTCAGAGGCAATGTGATGGGAGGCTCAGTAGCCGCAGCTGCATTAGGAAAATTAGTCTCCCATTGCAGCAGCTGACCCTGGAGGTGCAACGGCACAAGCGGCCGTGATAGCCTGATGTGTGTAGGGTGAGACAGCTCTGCCCCTGCCAGCGCCCGCACCTCCTGTGTGCACAGTCAGTGCCCAGCCCCCATCGCACTGGCAGCTTGACCCCATCACATGCCCAGACCCAGCTGTGCTCGTGGCTCAGCCCTCGTCGAAAGCCTGTGCCCATCTGCACTTGCAGCTCAGCCCTTGCTGAATGTCCACTCCTCATCGGCACCGCACCTGCGCTCACGTGGGCACAGCCAGTGCTCCTCCTGTCTCTGTGCTCATGGCTCGGCCACCCTGGCCAGCGCCTGGCCCAGCGCTGCCTATCACCCCTACCATAGCCACCCCGGCCAGCGCCTGGCCCAGCACTGCCTATCACCCCTGCCACGCCACCACGGCCAGCGCCTGGCCCAGCACTGCCCGTCACCCCTGCCACGGCCACCCTGGCCAGCGCCTGGCCCAGCGCTGCCCGTCACCCCTACCATGGCCACCCCGGCCAGCGCCTGGCCCAGCGCTGCCCATCACCCCTACCATAGCCACCCCGGCCAGCGCCTGGCCCAGCTCTGCCCTTCACCCCTACCATAGCCCACCGCCTGGCCCAGCGCTGCTCGTCACCCCTGCCATAGCCACCCCGGCCAGCGCCTGGCCCAGCGCTGCCCATCACCCCTACCACAGCCACCCCGGCCAGCGCCTGGCCCAGCGCTGCTCGTCACCCCTGCCATAGCCACCCCGGCCAGCGCCTGGCCCAGCGCTGCCCGTCACCCCTGCCACGGCCACCCCGGCCAGCGCCTGGCCCAGCTCTGCCCTTCACCCCTACCATAGCCACCCCGGCCAGCGCCTGGCCCAGCGCTGCCCGTCACCCCTGCCACGGCCACCCCGGCCAGCGCCTGGCCCAGCTCTGCCCTTCACCCCTACCATAACCACCCCGGCCAGCGCCTGGCCCAGCGCTGCCCGTCACCCCTGCCACGGCCACCCCGGCCAGCGCCTGGCCCAGCGCTGCTCGTCACCCCTGCCATAGCCACCCCGGCCAGCGCCTGGCCCAGCGCTGCTCGTCACCCCTGCCATAGCCACCCCGGCCAGCGCCTGGCCCAGCGCTGCCTGTCACCCCTACCATGGCCACCCCGGCCAGCGCCTGGCCCAGCGCTGCCCGTCACCCCTGCCACAGCCACCCCGGCCAGCGCCTGGCCCAGCGCTGCCCGTCACCTCTGCCACGGCCACCCCGGCCAGCGCCTGGCCCAGCGCTGCTCGTCACCCCTGCCATAGCCACCCCGGCCAGCGCCTGGCCCTGGGCTGCCCATCACCCCTGCCATAGCCACCCCGGCCAGCGCCTGGCCCAGCGCTGCCCGTCACCCCTACCATAGCCACCCCGGCCAGCGCCTGGCCCAGCGCTGCCTGTCACCCCTTCCATAGCCACCCCGGCCAGCGCCTGGCCCAGCGCTGCCTGTCACCCCTTCCATAGCCACCCCGGCCAGATACTGGCTCGCTCTCCAGCGGGGCTGCCCAGCCAGCATCTGCACCTCCAGCCAGGCTCCCTCATTGCTGGCTGCTCCTCTGATCCAGACTCTAATCTGTACCCGAACAATAGCTCGGTAGATCTACTTGCTTCGTACCCAATGCACTGACCCCAGAGAAGAGGTGCAATGGAGCCTCTGGCCAGGGACACGTCACAGTGACCAGTGCACGGCACTGGCAAGTGCCCAGGAAAGGGAGGTGTTCCGGTGATGGGGCTGTCTTGGGTCGGTTACTGTCTGACTTTAGAATTGAGTCAGCACCAGAAATAAATCCTTTGAGTGTTTCTCAAAGCACCTGGCATGGCCTCTGCTTTGTTCGTGCTCTTGTGGCGAGTTGAGTGGACTGGCAGTATCCAGAGGGAGGGGCCGGAGACTGGAAACCATACTGCATGCAGCACTAAGACGTCTCCAGGAAAGAACAGCCCCCGCCCCGACTGAAGGCAGAGCCTTGGCAGGGGCTGATGGCTTTGCCGTCTGTGCTCTCCATAGTCTTCATTCAGCCTGCCGCACTGCTCTGTGCTCCTGTCCCCTTGGGAGCCCTGCCGGGGATCAGCGTTGGAGGCTGCAGGTGTGCAGGCAGGACACTTTGCCTCTGGTGCACAGCAGCGCCTCCAGAGCTTGTGCCAGCTCCCAGCCGCCATGCTGAGACAGAGCTGGCTTGGGGTGCTTTGCACTTGTTGCTCCCTCCTCTCCTGCTCTGTGAGGAGGTAGAAGTCCAGGCCAGTGCCTGGAGGTGCCCTGCCCCCCTTCCCCTTGTCGCTAGGAGCTTTCCCAAGGGACTGAATAACCCTCCCGACCTCCCGCAGGTCACGGTGGAGGAAAAAGGTGTTTCCTGTGACAATGCTGACAAAGAGAGCCTGGGAGACAGCAGGATGGGCGACTGCCGGGAACGCGCCGGTCCTTGCTCCCGGCTTTCCACAGGCTGGCTCCTGCCGCGTTAAAAGGGCAGAACGGGGGCGTGCTCTGCTCGGGCAGCTCTTTGTCTTGCCAAAGCGTGCAGTCCCCACCAGAGCCCGCCAAGCACCGGCACCTGGCAGCACTGCTCCAGCCTCAGCGCCAGGCAGAGGTGGGCATGGGGAGGGGCGTGAAGCAAGGGAGATGGGGTCTGCCATGGCCTGGCGGGGGTTGGGGGATGCCAGGAGATGGGGCAGAGGACATGGTGCTCAGTGGAGTGGCTGGGGGCAGGCTGAGATGAATTTGGGGTGGGGATGGAGATACCAAGAGGTGGGGGGTGGGGAGCTTGGCTTTGTCTCTGATTGCTCCAGCAGCAGGTAACTTTCCTGGCCATGATGCTGGGTCTGGGGGCTCCCCTGTGGCTACTGCTGCAGTGAGCAGTGGAGTATAGCATTTGCCCTGCCCCCACTTCCTTTCCAGCCATGCTCGCGCCTTGGATGTGAGGGATTTTTTCGCCTCCTCCTGCATTTCCTTAGGAAAAAGCAAGGAGGAAACGAGGCCAAAGAGAGGGTGAGGCAGAAGCAGAGAGGAAGACGGACAGACAGACCCAACCGGCAGACAGTAAGCCTGCATACAGCCCGTGCCTTGGCTTGGAAGCCGCCGGGGGCCAGCAGCACCCTGTCTCCAGACTGAGATGGTGCAGCTGCTGCTGTTACTCTTTGGTCTCCAGTTTTGGCCATGGATTGGGAGTTGTGCTCAGGAGCTGGACCCTAGTGGGAGGAACGTGTGCAAGGCTACCAGGTAGGTGCCCACTCCCCTTCTTTTGCCCACTTTCCCTTGGGCTCCATTCCCATCTCAGAGCTCCCCTCCCACAGCAGAGCGAGAGGAATTCACTGCCGTCTTCCCTGACGTACTCTGCAGGGTCAGACTGCTGAGCTGGAACTATATGGCCAAGATGAAAGGGAGCCGTGCGTGGCAGCATGGAGATCTCTGCGAGCGAGTGTCACCTCACAAGGGAAATGTTCTTGTTCCGCAGCACAGAGACGTGTGTGCGGAGAGGGGATGGCCCAGAGGCGTGTGTGTGGTGGCACAGGGCAGCTCTGTGTGTGTGTGACAGAGGGATCCCACAAGCAGAGACGTGTTTGTTTAATAACACAGGGACGGCTGTGGGGGGAATTGCGTAGGCAGAGGCTTGTTTAATAACACGGGTGGCTCTGTGTGTGTGAAGCGCGATCACGTGGCCAGAGCAGCGTGTAGTTCACAACATAGCTACAGACCTGTTGGTGTGTGGGAGGGATGACGCAGCATGTGGGTTTGTTTAACAGCACAGAGGGAGCTGAAGGTATGGGCAGGTTAGTTTTTAGTCTGTTGTGTGCTCAGAGTTGCCCAGAGTGAGACAGGCCCAGTCCCCAGGAGTTCGCTCGCATGGCAGTTAAGTCCCAGGAAGCACTAGGGCACGTGGGGGGAGGAGGCCAAGAACAGCCACGAATGTAGAGTTTTAAACTAACCCCATAAAACTAACCTTGTGGCGTCACAGTGCTCATGAGGCCAGTCCCACTCCCTGGCACCCCTCCCGAGTTAGGTATCATCCACCAGACAAAGGGCCTCCAGCAGCCTGGTTCTTTGCCTGGCGTTGCTCTGTCCTGGGAACTCAGTAGGAGCCTCCCTGCAGAAGCCTCCTGGTCTTGGTACCCTCTTTCTCAGCCATCGTGGCCTTGTCTGCTAGAGACTTGTATGACTTGGTGGCTCCTAGGTAGTGGCTGCTGCCAGCAGGTGAAAGCATCTGAAGACTTGCATACGATTCCGGCAGAAACAAAAAGCTGCAAACACTGAGCGCAGGGAGACAGCGCTGGCAGAACCAGCCAGGCCAGCCTTAGTCCTACACCACCCCATGATTTCCTCCCGTTGCACTGGTGTCCTGTCCAGGGCGCCGCCGCCCAAGGCATGTTCCAGGTTTATCCTTGGGAGAGCAGTTTCTGGCTGATGCTTAGTTCCCCCTAGTTTATATGGGTCTTAATGCAAACATAGGAGCATTATCTCCACCCCGTTATATGGCCTTTTGAATGAGCTCTTGCTGCATAGCACCCTGCTCCAAGACTAACGGACCTCTCCCCTCCCCAGGCTCTCTGCAGACCTGGCATGCTGCCCTGGCTGGAAACAGGAAGGCAGGGAGTGCACCGCTGGTGAGTCAGCAGTGGCTGTACATCTCATGCCTTTGTCCTTGTGAGCATCCTGTCTCAGTTTGTATGGTGTGTATTTCCTGACTCAGGCTGTATGGTGTTTGCATTTCTTGCCTCAGGCAGTACAGTGTGTATTTCCTGCTTCAGGCTGTACAGTGTGCATTTCCGGTCTCAGGCTGTATGGTGTGCAGTTCCTGACTCAGGCTGTATGTTGTTTGCATTTCCTGTCTCAGGCTGTACGGTGTGCATTTTCTGTCTCAGGCTGTATGGTGTTTGCATTTCCTGTCTCAGGCTGTATGGTGTGTGCATTTCCTGTCTCAAGCTGTATGTTGTTTGCATTTCCTGTCTCAGGCTGTATGGTGTTTGCATTTCCTGACTCAGTTCTTTGGTGCTCAGAGTCCAGAGACATTTGGGGAAAATGGAGGCAAGGGAGGCTTAAATCGTGTGCATAATACTACAGCTATGCCTGGGCTGCACTGAGCCGTCTACAGCTGGGGAATGGGGGAGCTATTTGTGGCTCACAGGCTACACCTCATTTCCACCTCCTGCTTCCTCCCTCCTCACTGGGGGTGCTGGGTTCAGGTGCAGACTGTTCTGCCGGGGTAAATGCAAACCAGGCAGGGGTTGCAGAGCTCGGAGGTGCCTCATGAAGTGCATCTTTGTGCCTTTTCACGTCTGCCCAGCTGCACCCATGTACACGGCTAATGTAGGCTGCAGCAGGAGGGGCACACTCGGAGCCCCAGCCGTGCCGGTGGAGCGCTGCCCAGCCACGCTGGGGAGAGGTGGGGGAGCGCCTGTTTGTCTTCACTGGAAAGGGGAGACGTGCTGCTTTCATCCCCCTCAGGATTTGCTGCTGAGCCCACCATCCCAGCATCAAAGTGTCTTGGGCTATCTATGCCATAGGACGCGGGGCAGCCATTTCGCCTCAGCCTCCCAGAAGCCGTCAGGCCTAGGTCTGGCTTCCCCTGCCAGGCCTGGTGAGGTTCTACTACTCCCAGGCTCAACTTCCTGGCTGAAGGGCAAGGCCGGGGCTGGCTGGAGCAGGACGTGCCTCAGGGCTCAGAGTGACTCTCTCGGGAGCCCGCACATGGGGGTGCCGATGAACTGGAGTCACTGACTGGCTAGGCTGCTGGTCCAGAGCCACAGGGACAAGGAGCTGGAGGCCAGTGGGTCTTGGCCCCGGCAGCTCTGGAGAAGCTGCACTTCCTGTCCCTGGCCATGTGCCTGCCCATGGCCTGGTGCCGGGGGAGCCTGGCTGCTGATGAGCTTGTCTTGTTGTTGGCAGCGCTGTGTGAAGGGGAGGATGCTTGCAAGGTGGACGAGGTGTGTGTGAGACCTGGGATCTGCCGCTGCAAACCTGGATTCTTTGGAGCCCATTGCAGCTCCCGTGAGTACATGGGTGGTGGGGCTGGCAAGGGGGGCCGGGCAGACCCCCTTAGACATACAGAGAATCCCCCGTGTGCCCAGAGGCTCTGTCTGTGCCACAGCGCTCGCCGCACCCACCAGGACGCTGGCTGGGCCCAGGAGGTGAGCGCAGGCCACAGGTCCCAGCATGACGGCTCATGGTGCAGTGAAGCGCTGGCCGCTGGCCCGTGGCCCGTCCATGAGCACAAGCAGCTGCATCCACATACTGCAGCAGAGCAGGGACAGTGTTTGGGCGCATGCTGCTCTGGTGTCTCCCTGCAGTACAGGAACTCCCACAGCCTTCCAGCCTGTGCCCTTCCGTGTCCCCCAGCACACCTGCTGCCCGATGGTCCTCCCTGGGGCACAGAGACGCCTGTTGTGATTCCTTGCCTGTCTTGTTCCCTTTGCAGGCTGCCCCGACCAGTACTGGGGCTCGGATTGCAAGGAGAGCTGTGCGTGCCATCCCCATGGGAAGTGTGACCCTGTAAGCGGCCAGTGCAGCTGCAATCCCAACCGCTGGGGAGAACTGTGCCAGTTCCCATGCCAGTGTGGACCTCACGGCCTCTGCAACACCCTCACAGGAGCCTGCCACTGTGAGCCAGGCTGGTGGGCACCGAACTGCAAGAAGCAGTGTCAGTGCAACCTGGCCGGCTCCCTCTGTGACCCTGTCTCGGGGCAGTGTGTCTGCGCCCAGGGCTGGTGGGGCAGGAGATGCAGGTTCAGATGCGACTGCCACCACTCCCCCTGTGCCCAGGACTCAGGCAGGTGTGAGTGCAGGGCTGGGTTTTGGGGCCCATTGTGCCAGCGTCATTGTGACTGCCTGCATGGGAACTGCAACCCGCATGATGGGCGATGCAGCTGCAGCCCTGGCTATCAGGGCAGGAGCTGCGGGGATCCCTGTCCCACTGGCTATTACGGCTCTCAGTGCAGCTACAGGTAAGAGGAACACCGTTTCGTGTGCTCGTGCTGGGGATAGTGCCCACGGCGAGTGCACGGCCTGGGGCTGCCTAGGGAGCACCAGCGCCCAGAAGCCTTTGTCCCCTTCTGGGGCTGCAGGCGTCTAGGGCCAGACTGGGAGGAGTTTGGGGAGCAGATGCAGCTGACACTGGTTAGGCTGCAGGGCTCAGCTGAGAGGAAAAGGACGACGGGGTCTGGCCTGGCTGCCCCACTCGCACTCTGGAAGGGGTATGGGGAGATACCCTTTTGGGAGCTGGTCTCCTGTCTGGTGGGGAGTCTTTGATCCTCAGGGCCAGGATGGCCGAGGAAAGGGGCAAAGGAAAGGCTTGGTGGTGTCAGCAGCAAACAGTAGCTCTCCTGTAGGCTGACTGAGGGCCCATGGAGAGGGCCTCTTCCTCTGTCACCCGCGATAGGGTTTTAGAGGAATGGCTACAAAAGCCCGTGACATTGTAGTAAGGCCTCCTGGGACGATGGGGTGTCGTTGTGCCTGCGAAACTCTCTAGATGTGTTCATGGTGGGGAGCTGCCTCCATCCTCACTCAGGCTCAGCAGGGACTATCTCACAGCTGCACAGAGGGACGCCTGTGAGGCAGGCCAGCAGCAGGCAGCGGAGCCCTGCCGGGAACAGGCCTGATGTCTCGACCATGCTGCTGGGTAGACTTTCAGAGACCTGAGCTGCGTTCCCAGGGCCAAGAGCCAGTAGAAGCAGGCTCTGTTTGGCCTTGGCTGCAGTATGTCATTGTGCAGACGACTCCATGATTAACCGATAACCCTGGGCTTGTCAGTTAATTGTGTCGACTACAAGCATTTCCCCGCCTCACTGCCTTTGTATCAGAGGCCGCGAGGGAGGGCGAGTGGGAACCAGTGCCCGTGAGGAGCTGGCTTAAAAGCTGGCTCCGCATGAAAACTGGATCCACCTCCCCTCCCACCCTGTGCTGCTGCTTCTGATAGAGGGGCAGCAGCTTGGAGACGGAGGGGGTAAGCTGGACCAATACGCGAAGGAAGCTGGCTTTCAAGCAGGCTCCCGTCATGGGCCAGCTCCGGGGACCCTGCCCCGCCACCCCACTGCCTCCCACAGAGGCAGCGGGAGCAGGGCAGGCAGGAGCTGATGCTGGGGGGAGATGGCTTAAAAGCCAGTTCCCCCCAGCACCAGCTCCGCGGTGCCACCTGTCCCCACCCCCACACTGCTGCCTCTATCAGGGGGAGCAGTGCAGGGGGTAGGGTGGGCAGGGGAGGCTGCCATGAAGTAGCTTCTGTCCGCAGCAGGCCCGAGCTCCCTGCAAACAGAGGCTACTCCATATCCCACAAAGCAGCGTCTGTCCACGGTGAGCCTGGGCCTGCCGCAGACAGGCTGCTCAGTGGGAGCACCCCCTGTCTTTGCGGAGCTCAGACCCTCCACGGACAGGGGCTGCTGCGTCTGTACCAGAGGCAGCAGCATGGAGTGGCAGGGGGCTCCCCGGGAGTAGGGCTGGGAGCACACTGGCTGATGGCCCTGCCCCTGGGGACTATAGAATAGTCATGTAACCGCTAAGATTTCATGCAGTTACACGACTATTCAATTGCACGTTCATTTCTCTACATCCCTAGGCGTCAAAGAGCACAGCCCTCTTCTCCCGAGCTCTCAGTCCTGTTTCTTTTGTCTGGGCTATGGGGCAGCTGTCCCCCAGCTCCAGTGCTGACTGTTCTTTACACCTCTGACTGCAGCTGTGGGCACTGCAAGCGGAGCCAGCCCTGCTCTCCCGTGGATGGGTTCTGCCTGGCATGTGAGGCTGGCTGGAGCGGCACCCGCTGTGACCAGCAGTGCCCCCCTGGATACCATGGGGAGAATTGTGCACAGGTGTGTCCCAGCTGTCGGAAAGGGGAGGCCTGTAATCCAGAGACGGGGGCTTGCTTGAGCTGTGACCCTGGCAAGACAGGATCCAGGTACTGGCCCTTCCTCGCTGGTGTGACGCTTGCCCTGAGGGGGTCAATTCTCTGTTAATAGCCTCTCTTCTCAGGTGTCCCGGAGTGCAAAGTACAGAATATGTGTCTGAAAGCTTCATTCACAGTACGAGGGAGGGTTATCCGTGGGTAGATGTGCAGCTGGCAGCCAGCTGAGCTGGGGGTTCTGGGTGGAGATTCCCCAGCGGCACAGCCTCCCCTCTGGCCTACTGTGTGCAGAGCTCACACACACTGGGATGTCTCGCTCCGTGCTGGCTGCAGGAATCCTGGTGTCCGGCCCCTCCCACAGCTGTGAAACCAGAGAACAATGAAAATAAACAGCAGCCGGTGTTTGTCTGACGGAGGTCAAAGAGCCCTGGGCTCAGAGATGCCCAGTGCATCCCCAGTGGGACTCAACAGCACCATCAGCCTCGTCCAGGGCTCCCTTCACTGAGTGTCTCCAGGCAGTGAGCCTCAGAGCCCTGGGAGCTGGGGAGGTCGCACCTCTCTCACAGGCGGGGACGGGAAGCACGGAAGGGCTAAATGTCTCTGTCAGAGCCAGGAGCAGAACCCAGAACTCCTGGGCCCCACTCTTGTGCCCGACTACAAGGTCGCTGCTCCCATCCGCAAGTGAGATTTGCCACGAGTTAGGGGCCTGAGGAACAAGGTTTGTATCAGTGCAAGTGCAGAGCAGGCCCTCTGCATTGCCAGCCCTTTCCCCAGGAGGCACCAGCCAGATTCCCCCTTCTCTTTGCAGCTGTGAAGCCCCCTGCCCTGCTGGCACATTTGGAGATGGCTGTCGGTTCCCCTGCCCAGACTGTGTGAACGGGAGCTGTAATCCAGTGTCTGGGGAGTGTGTCTGCCAGGCTGGCTACTGGGGCACCAGGTAAAAGCGATGGGCGCTGCAGTGGGCAGAGGCAGGATCTTTCCAAACAAGCATTTTCCATTTCTCTCTGTCTCTCCCCACAGCTGCAACGAGACCTGCCCAGAGGGTTTTTTTGGAGCGAACTGTTCTTCCCCCTGCCACTGTTCAGGGGGCCTTTGCCACCCGCACTCCGGGAACTGTGTGCTCAGTAAGTGATCCCCCTGGATTGTTCCTTTTCATTCCCTCCCTCTTAGCCAGCATTTCCTGTCTGGAACAGAGACCTGGGCCCTTCTCACCAAGCAGAAACCCTGCAAGACACCAAAGCCAAGGTGCCCTCAGTGCTCCAGAGCGCAGGCTGGTTCTCAGCAGAGATGCTCTGCACAGGGTCATGCAGCTCAAGCCCCCAAGAAACTCCCTTCCCTCTTCTCCTCTGCCTCTGTCGACAGGGCCATCCTTAGGGGGGCGCAGGACCTGAGGCAGCCTCCCCTCAGTGCCCCAGGCGCAGGACCCAGGGCAACTCCCTGCTGCAGGTCCCACCCAGCCCTGCCTCTGAATGTGCCATCATCAGTTAAAGATTCTTTAGCACAGAAGATGTGTCTGGAGTAGAGTCCACTGGACTGTAATGTACAGATACATTCCTGAAGCTTCAGAGGGGAGCCGAGTTAGTCTGTAACTGGAAAAACTTAAAAAACAACGAATAGTCTAGTAGCATCTTAAAGACTAACAAAACATGTAGATGGTACCTTGAGCTTTCGTGGGTACAACCCACTTCTTCAGATGAGTGGAGCATTAAAAGTCCAGATTCAAGAATAAATAAGTGGGGGGAGAGGAAGGAAGGGAGAAGGGGAAAAAAAGTGCTTTAGAGCGTTCAAGTTACAAGAAGCTGATAAGAACAATTTGCACCTTCTCTAAGTTAAGTCATTAGGATGTGGAGGGTAGTGTGCTAGCCAGCCAATGTCTTCATACATTCCCGGTTTGGAGTGGTGAGACCAGCCCCCCTTCTCGCTCATGGCTTTGCCAACCAGGCTGTGCCTGGGGGAAATACACTTTCCTGTAAAGTGGTGCTGAAACTGCGTATGGGAACAAACCACGCTGAGCACATCTCAGCCTGCCCTGGGCTCCTGCCTCTTCCTGGAGGAGCAGAGCTCTGGGCTCCTGCAGAGACTCTCTCTCTGCAGATACCAAAAGATGTGCTGGGTGCTGGTCCCTACCTGGCCGGATGAGGTGCAGCTGTATGAATGGGACGATTTGGACAGGGCTGGAGCTGTTCAGGACATTCTGAGACCTCTGAAGCAGGTCCCCGATCAGAGAGCCTTCCTCCAGGATGACTTTCCCAGGGCTCTGAACTTGCCAGCCATGTGAGATCTTGTTCTACACTTTCTCGTGCAGGGTCAAGGCAACAGGGAGCCCTGATAGCCGGCATTCTCATCCCATTGCTCCTCCTATTACTCTGTATCACCTGCTGCTGCTGCTGCGGAACCAGCCAGCTGGATGCCCGAGACAGGTATTAGGAAAAACTGTCAGGTGCTGTAGAAATGTGGCTGCAAAGAAAAGGTCATCTGCCTTGGGCCCAGTGCTCCTGAGATGCCCTGGCAGCAAGAGGAGCCTTGTCTGTCCAATTCAAATGATCCTCAAGCAGAGTCACTAACATCTTCCTCGGGGTCTGTTGCCTGACCAGGAATTACCTCACAATGTCACGTTGCTTCATTGTACTTTGTACTTATTTGACTCGTGCAGCGCAGTGCATGGGATAAATCAGCCCGTGACACGAACTGCAGCTGCTCATAGCTTGCGAGGCTTGGTCAGAAATGGGGCTGCTCCATGTGCTGACTTCTGCTATGTCTCTGCTGCCAGACACGTTTCAGTTCCATTTCCCAGCAGGACAGGAGAGAGCTGTGTGTAATTGGAAAGCCCGTCTCCTCTGTGACACCTCTCTGTTCTTCCTTTCCAAGGGCGGCTGCTGCTGATGGGGATGCAGTCTCCAGAATGAAACATCATGTGCAGGGGGTGCTGGCCAATCTGAGTTCCCTGTTACCTTGCCTCTCTCTGAGGGGCTACAAGCTTCCCCGAGTCACAGGTAAGAGCAGCAGGTTCTCTTTGCTATGTCCTGCTTTGTCTGTGTCTGCAGAGCTCCTTAGGGCGGGAACTGTATCTGCTTATATCTGGACTATAAGTGCCATTGCAAATGAGTAACTGTGCCAGCAGTGGCGTAGCGAGGGGAGGGCGGGGGAAGAGGGGGAAGTTGCACCCGGGTGCCACGCTAGGGAGGCGCCAGTTTAATCCCCCTCAACTTCCCCGTCATCCCTCGGCTCACTGGCTCCTCCTCCGCCCGCCACCACCGGCTGGAGCCTCCTCTCCGCCCCCAGCCCGACCCTCCTCCATCTCCGCCGGCGGGTTAGTGCGTGCGGGGGCCCAGCCCCAAACTGGAAGGGGTGGGGGAAGACGTGGTACAAGCTCCCCCCAACCCCAGGGTCGGGCTCAGCCGTGTGCCAGGTTTGGTGCACGGTGGCGGCGGGAGGATGCAGCACAAATTTTGCCTTTGCCCCCAGGCGCGTAACACCCTCGCTGCGCCTCTGTGGTACAGGACAGACTAGGGATGTGAAAGGTTAACCGCTCACCTGGTTAATTGGTAACCGGTGGGGACTGGAGCAGCTCCCACCTGCTGTGGGCAGAAGGCTGCTCCAGCCTCACGGGGGCCCATGGTGGATAGGGGCTGCTCTCAACTGGAGCAGCCTCTGTCCACAGGGTGCCCAGGCTTGCCGCGGATAGGGGCTGCTCCAGTGGTAGCTGGGAGTTGGTGGCAGCCGCAGCCCCAGCATGGGGCTGAGGGCTGCTCCAGCTGGCCTGGATTCTGCTTAATTGGTTAACAAGTTAAATGGTAGGTCAACCCAACCTGTTAAGTGATTAACCGGGGTTTTACATCCCTAGTACAGACTAGAACACAGCAGACCAGCATGTGGTGCCGAGAGCTGGATTGCTTCTTCCTCATGGGCTTGCTTCTCTTCCAGTATCCCACCATGACACAGAGATTCCCTTCAATCCCAGCTTCATTGAACCGCCTTCTGCTGCCTGGGCCTCAGACAGCTCCTTCTCCTCCTCCTTCGACACCGATGATGAGGGCCCAGCCTATTGTGTCCCCACCAGAGAAGGTAACGCTGCCCAGTTGCTTCGTCATCTCCTTTGGACTCACTCTCACCTCCCCTTCCCTGTCTCCTTTGCTCTGTGCCCCCCGTGCAGAGGGCCTGCTGCTCAGAGTGAATGTCAGTGCATGTGCGCCCCCGGCGGTGCGCCCCCGGCGGGGGCCTTGTGTTACACACAGGCACCAATTAGGTTTAGTCCCTTAGTTTCCTCTCGCTACAGGGAGCCTGAGCTCTGTTCCAGGCCTTCCCATCAGTTTCGTGTGAAATGGAAATGTCTCTGGCCTCAGAAAACAACTGATTTCACAGCTTGGTCCCTCCAGTAAGTCCAGAGCTCATTGCAGCTGCGTGTGCCCCAAGGCTCCCTGTGGAATCAGTTGTCACACCCAGCTCAGCGCCTTCCCCCACCTCCCAGTCTCTAGAACTGCCTGGGGGTAAAGAAGGCAGCGCCAACCCACGTGGTGCCGGTTCTGGATACTCTAGTCCCCAGAAACCCCCAGTCATGGCCAAGAGGATAAAGGCCACATGCTCTAACCTTGAGCCCTGAGCGTCCCTTCCCTTCCCTCCTTCCTTCTCCAGATGCTCCTGCAGCAGCCGGCTTTGAGCTTCAGGAAGGCAACTCCAAGTGTCCCGAATTTCCTGACGCATCAGCATTTAACTCGGAGGATGTCTCCCAGCCTTTCACCATCCCCCGCACCTCCAGCATTGCCAGAGCCAAGAGACCCTCCGTGTCCTTTGCAGAAGGAACTAAGTTTGGCTCTCAGTGTCGCAGAGGCTCGGTGGAGACCCCATCTACCACTCGGAAGCCCAAAGCCCCCTGGGGTGTCACCAAACTTCCCTCTCACCAGCCTCAGGCTGACCCAGAGGAGGGGCCTGAGCAGGGTGGGTCCCCGGGTGACGTTTATGAAAATCCAGAGCGCACCTCTGAGGCTGAGGAGAGCCACCGGCCCTCCCCCAGAGGTGCCCCAGGATGCCGCAGGAAGGCAGCGTCCAGTGGCAGACATGTGGCCCAGAGAGTTGAGGCCCTGGAGGCAGCTTTGAACCCAAACGCTTTGGAAGTTAAGCAGAATGTCACAACCATTTATGTGACTGTGGGGACAGTGGGGAGAGCCTCCAAGCCCAACGATGAGAGTAGGGAGGGGCCAGTGCAGGCTGTACTCAAACGTTTGGGTAGCTTCCAGAGAGTGAAAAGGGCTTTCAGGGAGGACCCCCCAGTGAGGAAAAGCACTGAGAGCATCCAGAAACCTCCCCGCAGGGCCCTGGGCCTGGAGAGGGACTCCAGAGACGTGCTCCCCCAGACAGCCTCTCCACACAAGGAGAGCTGCAAGACAACAGGTCCGGAGCCCTCGGAGGCACCTGAGCTCCTCACTGGTAGACACCAGATAGAGGCCCCTGAGAGGAGGCAGCCTCTCACCCCCACATCTCCTCTGTGCAAAAGACTAGTGGCCCTGGGAGAAGAGCTCACAGGGGACCGCAAGGAAAGTGACAGCCCTGAAGAGGCCAGAAGCCTGGAAACAAATGAACAGGCTGCTGTTGAGGAGGAACCAAAATATGAAAACGTATCTCCAAATCACTGTCCTTCTTCCGGGTCTCCTGCCACCTCCCCTGGCTGCGAGGCCAGCACCTGAAAACCCACCAGGACCCAAGTCCTGCCTCTTTCAGAACGGGGACAGTTTCACAAGGGAGCTGTGGCCAGAGAGAGCTGTGCCCGTTGCAGGCCAGGCCACCGGCAATCCAAGAGGGCTAGGTCTGCAACGTGTCTGGTATGAGAGGGAAGCCGGAATGCCGCATGTGCTGGATGACTGTCTACATTGCCATTAAATTGGTGTGTCTTGCAGGGCCGGCTTCTGCATTGCATGTTCATGTTCAAATGAGGCACCTTGCCCCTCCTGATTTCCATGCTGGTCGTGCCATGGATCAGGGGACTGGGCTGCAGGCAAGTCCGGTCAGGCACCTGCACTACAAGTCGCTCAGTCAGAAGATGCGATTGTCCCGGGTGGCGTGGTTGTTTGGGGGCTGCTCTGACCAGTAAGGATAACCGTACTCAGAGAGTAGTTATTAACGGTTCACAATCCTGCTGGAAAGGTATAACAAGTGGGGTTCCGCAGGGGGTCTGTTTTGGGACCGGCTCTCTTCAATATCTTCATCAACGATTTAGATATTGGCATAGAAAGTACGCTTATTAAGTTTGCAGATGATACCAAGCTGGGAGGGGTTGCGACTAATCTGGAGGATAGGGTCATAATTCAAAATGATCTGGACAAATTGGAGAAATGGTCTGAGATAAACAGGATGAAGTTTAATAAAGACAAATGCAAAGTGCTCCACTTAGGAAGGAACAATCAGTTTCACACATACAGAATGGGAAGCGACTGTCTAGGAAGGAGTACGGCAGAAAGGGATCTAGGGGTTATAGTGGACCACAAGCTGAATATGAGTCAGCAGTGTGATGCTGTTGCAAAAAAAGCAAACATGATTCTGGGATGCATTAACAGGTGTGTTGTGAGCAAGACATGAGAAGTCTCTACTCTGCGCTTGTTAGGCCTCAGTTGGAGTATTGTGTCCAGTTCTGGGCACCACATTTCAAGAAAGATGTGGAGAAATTGGAGAGGGTCCAGAGAAGAGCAACAAGAATGATTAAAGGTCTAGAGAACATGACCTATGAAGGAAGGCTGAAAGAATTGGGTTTGTTTAGTTTAGAAAAGAGAAGATTGAGGGGGGACATGATAGCCGTTTTCAGGTATCTAATAGGGTGTCATAAGGAGGAGGGAAAAAACGTGTTCATCTTGGCCTCTGAGGATAGAACAAGAAGCAATGGGCTTAAACTGCAGCAAGGGAGGTTTAGGTTGGACATTAGGAAAAAGTTCCTAACTGTCAGGGTAGTTAAACACTGGAATAAATTGCCCAGGGAGGTTGTGGAATCTCCATCTCTGGAGATATTTAAGAGTAGGTTAGATAAATGTCTATCAGGGATGGTCTAGACAGTATTTGGTCCTGCCATGAGAGCAGGGGGCTGGACTCGATGACCTCTCGAGGTCCCTTCCAGTCCTAGTATTCTATGATTCTGTGATGTCTGAGCAGGAACCAGCCAGATGAGGTGCAGGAGTGTTGAGTTACTCGGTGCAGCTGAAGCCTGGGAGGTGTCACACTCCCTGACAGGCTCCCTCCTTCCAGCCAGGGGCTTGTATGGGCCTGTCCCTGGGGGGCATGCACTGCCAGTGGTGCCTCCGCCTGCCCTCTGGGGGATCAGCCCTGGATTATGCGCTTCCCTGGCAGTCATTGTCCTCTTGGCTACCACTCCAGGACTCCCCCTTTGTGCCGTGTGTGTTTGCTCTTCCAGGGAGGCATAGCAAAGTTTCTTCAAGAAATGCTCGTCCTCCCTTTACTGCTGCAACTGTGCCGCTCCTCCAGTGGCTGCTCAGGACCCGGGTCCTCCCTCTGCACTGGCTTCCAGCTCAGGGCCTCTCGGCAGCCGAAGTCTGACCTACCCAGAGGGGCCAGCAGCCTTGTCTGGCTCCTGGGCAATGTGCATGGTGGGGTGGCTCTGCACTCCCAGAAAGGGCAGGGCTGTGGGCAGCCAGCCCTCCCTGCTGTCTGGAGCACGCTGCGTCCCCTCCCCTGCCAGCCCTTAGCGCTGCGCACTGCGCATTTAAAGGGCCTGGGACTCCTGGGCCTTTTCTATCGCTGGGCCCTGAGGCAACTGCCCCCTTTGCCTCCCCGCCATCGGCAGGCTTGGACCTACCCCGTCGGTTGCTGCGTTTTCCCTTGCCCATCTCTCTGGGCGGGCCAGCCCAAACTCCCCCCTCCCAGGGAGTAACTGTAGGGTGCTTGCTTCTAACCCCAGGCTACCTTCCTTCCCTGCAGCCCCCTTTCTGCCCACATAGGCCTCCCCCAGCTTGGCCTTCCTCGTTCTGTCAGCACATCGCTTAGCCACCCGACTTCCCTCCTCTGTGGCTGACCCTGTCCCGGAGAGGCCTAAGGATCTTGCGGAAAAAGGGGGTTTTGTGCAAAACAGCAATGGCCACACCGCCTGTTTTTGCGGAAAAACCCCTAGCACAAAAACGGAATGAAAGAGAGTATGCAAATGAAGTGGGGGGGAATGCTAATCCGCGCTTCATTTGCATTGCCTCTTGCGGCAAAAGACATAGTGTAGCCGTAGCCTTGCTGTGGGAACTCCACCTCCCTGCGTGATGGAGACATTTTCCCACTGACCCAGTTGCGTCTATGCTGGGAATTTGGTCGCCACAGGTACAGTGCTCAGGAAACAGGAGGGATCAGTGTCCCACTCGCAGCTCCTCAGCAGGCAACACCTGAGCAGCGCAGACTTTGTGCACAAAGTGTCTGCTTGGGGCTTGCATCCTCTCGCCCCATATGCACTCAGCAGCTCACAGGCCTGCCCTGTTTCATAGAATCATAGAACCATAGAGCTGGAAGAGACCTCAGAAGGTCATCAAGTCCAACCCCCTGCTCTAGGCAGGACCAATCCCAACTAAATCAACCCAGCCAGGGCTTGGTCAAGCCGAGACTTAAACACCTCCAGGGATGGAGACTCCACTACTTCCCTAGGTAACCCATTCCAGTGCTTCACTACCTTCCTAGTGAAATAGTTTTTCCTAATATCCAACCTGGACCTCTCCCACCACAACTTGAGACCATTGCTCCTTGTTCTGCCATCTGTCACTATTGAGAACAGCCTCTCTCCATCCTCTTTGGAACCTCCCTTCAGGAAGTTGAAGGCTGCTATCAAATCCCCCCTCACTCTTCGCTTCTGCAGACTAAACAGACCCAACTCCTCAGCCTCTCCTCATAAGTCATATGCTCCAGCCCCCTAATCATTTTGGTTGCCCTCCGCTGGACCCTCTCCAATGCGTCCACATCCTTTTTGTAGTGGGGGGCCCAGAACTGGACACAATACTCCAGATGTGGCCTCACCAAAGCCGGATAAAGGGGAATAATGACATCTCTGGATCGGCTGGCAATGCTCCTCTTAATGCAACCTAATATGCCATTAGCCTTCTTGGCTACAAGGGCACACTGTTGACTCATATCCAGCTTCTCATCCACTGTAACCCCAGGTCCTTTTCTGCAGAACTACTACTTAACTGGTTGGTCCCCAGCTTGTAACTGTGCTTGGGATTCTTCCGTCCCAAGTGCGGGACTCTGCATGTGTCCTTGTTGAACTTCATCAGATTTCTTTTGGCCCAATCCTCCAATTTGTCTAAGTCACTCTGGACCCTATCTCTGCCCTCAAGCGTATCTACCTCTCCCCCTAGCTTAGTGTCATCCGCAAACTTGCTGAGGGTGCAATCCATCCCCTCATCCAGGTCATTAATAAAGATGTTGAACAAAACCGGTCCTAGAACCGAACCTTGGGGCACTCCGCTAGAAACTGACCGCCAACCTGAAATTGAGCCGTTGATCACTACCCGCTGGGCCCGGCCTTCTAGCCATTTTTCTATCCATCTTACTGTCCATTTATCCAATCCACATTCCCTTAACTTGCTGGCAAGAATATTGTGGGAGACCATATCAAAAGCCTTGCTAAAGTCAAGGTATATCACATCCACTGACTTTCCCACATCCACAGAGCCAGTTACCTCATCATAGAAGCTGATCAGATTGGTCAGGCACGACTTGCCCTTTGTGAATCCATGCTGACTATTCCTGATCACTTTCCTCTCTTCCAAGTGCCTCAAAATGGATTCCTTAAGGATCCCTTCCATGATTTTTCCAGGAACCGAGGTAAGACTGACCGCCTATAGTTCCCTGGATCGTCCCTTCTTCCCTTTTTGAAGATGGGCACTACATTTGCCTGTTTCCAATCATCCGGGATTTCTCCCGATCTCCACGACTTTTCAAAGATAATGGCCAAAGGCTCCTCAATGACATTTGCCAACTCCCTCAGTACCCTCGGATGCATTAAGTCTGGACCCATGGATTTGTGTACGTTTAGCTTTTCTAAATAGTTCCTAACCTGTTCTTTACCCTGTTTCTCTGCCTTGCAGGAGGAAATGACACTGCTCGCCCCTGCCATTGATATGCGTGCGTGGGGAGGGAGCAGTAGCTTGGCTCGCCATTCCGGGGCCTCCCCAAACAGCAAGACTGACTTGCACTAGGGCACGTGGGGCGAGGAGGCCGAGAACAGCCACGAATTTACAGAGTTTTTAACTAACCCCATAAAACTAACCCTTGTGGCATCACAGTGCTCATGAGGCCAGTCCCACTCCCTGGCACCCCTCCCGAGTTAGGTATCATCCACCAGACAAAGGGCCTCCAGTTGCCTGGTTCTTTGCCTGGCGTTGCTCTGTCCTGGGAACTCAGCAGGAGCCTCCCTGCAGAAGTCTCCTGGTCTTGGTACCCTCTTTCTCAGCCATCGTGGCCTTGTCTGCTAGAGACTTGTATGACTTGGTGGCTCCTAGGTAGTGGCTGCTGCCAGCAGGTGAAAGCATCTGAAGACATCTGGGTCGGCTTTTGTCTCTTTCCCTTGCTGACTCAGCAGCACTGACAGGGCCAGCTGAAAGTCCTCACAGTAGAAGTTCCTGGGGGAGGTGGGACAGAAAGATCGCCCTGCAACCAGTTCCTGTTACTGAGCACAGACTGTAGTGTCACAAAGGAGCTGGGACCGGACTCCTGATAACCCCTCAGTTGGAGCACATGATGGGGGTTGGATCCCAAAGCTCCAGGCATTGGGAAGTGGGTTCCCGAGAGCAGCCTTCTATGGTGCGCTATGAATGACTGGAACCCCAGAAATGGTTTCCCCCTCACTTCATGGAGTTCCCTATCTTGCCAGTGTTGTCTGGCCGAGTGCTGCGTTTCAGCCTCCAGATGCAGCTCTACCCTTGTGCTAAGATGTGGGAAGTCAGCTGTCTGTTTCCACCCAGATCTGTCAATGCAGACCTCATGCCGGCTGTGCAGTACGAAATGCTCCATTCCCTGAGGCACTGTTGCCACTGTGGGCATCAGTCATGCAGGCTGTGTGTGCATGAAGTCGAGGGTTCTGTGTGTCTCCGCCATCAGCACTGGGGAGAACGCAGGACATCTTGGCTCCCACCGTAGTTCCCTGTCACACAGGCTGGGGACTGGGCACAAATCCCTTTGTGTTAATGCAGTGATGGATTCAGCTGACGCCTGCCAATGAGCTGTCAGGAACAGTGCAGTGAACACATGGACTAAAGTGTCTGATAAACAGAACAGGGTGATGGCGACTCGTTCTGCATCGATTTCTTAGCTGTAATCTAAAATAGCTCTTCGTAGCTTAGAGGTCACTGCTTGCCCAGAACGTTCCCCACACAGGTAGCATCCTTCTCAGAAGTTGGAGCTTTCTACATGGCATCCCTAAGAGCAGGGAGATTTTTCCCTCGAGAGGATTCCTGTTATCCAGCATGCTGCATGTAGATGACGTGGACTATCAAAAGGCGCCTGAGTGGAATTAATTTTAGCATCTTATCTATAGAGAATATCTGGGTTTGTGCAAGTTTATCAAGTTTGACTCGCTTGGAAGGATCTAAACATAATTTCTACAGCTGCACTTCAATGCATTAAACTACATTATACCTTGGACCTTTTATGTGCAGGTTTCCAATATACCAAGAAACTTGCTCTGATCTGCCAGTGTGAGGGAACCTTAGAGCAAGTATAATTGCTGTGGTCTGCGTATGGCAGGATTTGTGATTTTAGTGCTAAATGAAAATCTTGTGCTTTTCCTGACTAGCATGAAGAGTCCATGTAGAACAGTGCTGCAGCCAAAGTTTCTCCAAATCATTAACTTCTAGTCAATGGGGAAATTGTAATGTCATTTCCCTTAATTACAGCTTTCAACCATACATTGTCAACAAATGCCTCAGCCGTGACACCATCACACTTGGCCAGGAGGCAGTCCTCTGTGGGCGGGCAGGACCAGCCCTGGGCACTCAGCAGGTGACAAACAAGATGAGACAATCCTCTTTGCTAAGGGAGTGAAGAGTGTCTCAGAAAACAGTTCATTTGATTCCCTGAATAACAAGAGGTTTGTGTTAGGCACTGTAGAAACAGGTTATAGTTCAAGAAGCCAAGTCCAAGAGCATTTCTGGCACTGAGCTGGGTTTGGCTTGATTTGTCTAATGTGGTTTTTGCATGTTCTTTTGTGTTAATCTGAGTGATGCAGAGGGAGGCCTCTGAATGTAAACAATTCTTAACTAGGCCTAAAATGAGCTCAGTGCCACAAAAACAAAGACATTACCCAAAATAGCCTGGGAGACTCAGCTTTGCTGTTCTGTGCATTGTTTCAGCTTCTTGTTTGTTTCATTTTAAGTTTCATGTATAGATCTGAACAGGAGGAGACAAACAGCTGTAAACACAGAGCTGTGGGGGCAGGACCTCTTGGGAATGTCTCAGCAGGACTGAATTGCCAGTTGTGCTTTATTTATTAACCCGTATGCTGATCTCAGTGATCTGAAAGCCATTGATTTTGTCTTGGGACTTTCAAGGATAAATGCTTTCAAATAGTCAATGTTTGCAGAACAGATTCGGTCAGAGTGCTTGGTTCTTTTTCTTTCTAGTAGAACTCCAGTCAGGAGAATACCGGTGTGCCTTGGATCCGTTATTTCCTCACGGGTGACTGAGGAGAATTCCATATCGGGGGCTTCTCTGTTTTGAAACTAATATTTGTATTTTGTTAAAGTGCCTTTGCCATATGCCCTGCAGACAAGAGTAGTAGCCACTTCACTGAGGGTTTGCAGAGACAGCATTTAGTGCTGTCACATTATTCTGGTAGCACCTAGCTTGGTGCATGCCCCATGTGATCACGTGCCTTTTTGGTACATTATTGGCTTCTGTTTTTAAGATATTTCGTTACAGGGGCAGAATAAGCGCAGTGTGCAGACTTTTTCTAACCCAAACGGGATATTCTTACATGGTGAGTGGAGTTACGTATTTCTGATTGTAGAAATTAATCATATGTGGCCTAATTCACTGCAGATACAGTGTGTACAAAATAGCTGCCAGCAGATTAGGCTGCCTTTCCTGTCAAGCAGACAATGGTCAAGCTTGACAAGATCTTCGCCATGATGGGAATGTGCTCTGTGCTCAAGGATCTCATTTGCTACTTCTGGTGTTTCCCAGACACAAGGGCACAGAGGTGTTGTGTCTCCAGGTGCTCATGCCCCAGTACCCAGGGACAAGGGGAGGGAAGGATTGTCAGTGCACAGACACAGATACAACCATGTTGATTTCTGCTTTCTTAGGATAGTTCTAATGTCATTTTGCTAGTGCTTGTGTGCTGCCTGGCCCAGAAGCGCCGGACTAGTTTCTTCCGTGGCTCCTCTTTGTTATTGTACCTCTGACCCTCCAGATTCCACGGACAGGGATTTGAGTGCTAATCGGATAATCAAAGCTGTGCTGGTGCTCCCTGCTCTTGGAGCAGTCTAGAGGTTTTATTATTTGCTTGGCATTGCAGGGGTGACTGAAAAGGAGCCAGCGTGAGGGACTGGGATGTACAGAAGGAACAAAGATGAGTCACATCCTGGGACAAAGCTTTCTTAGGGTGACCCTCCTGTGGCCTGCCCTGTTGAGTACCTGGCTCTCGGATACTGTGGTGATGAGCCTGGTGGGAAACCTGCTCGATAGAAGAATTGTTCTGTGTTCACACTGGTTACAAAGCATCTGGGATCTTGATTGCAGTGCACTGTCCTGCTTTCTTCTTGCCACCAGTGACAGCACCTGAGCAGTAGTCACCATAGCCACCAGCCCTGCCCACATGATAGCCAGCACCATCAGCAGGCAAAGCCAGGCACGCCCTTCTCTGGCCAAACACCCACTGACGGTTTATCCAGGATCCAATGAGCTGTCTGCAAAAACACACCTGCTAACGGGGCCTGGCCGAGAAAACCAGGTCAGCCCCAGAACTTTCTGTTGCAACAGAGACATGCCTGGCCTCTTTGCCTTCATTGGGAATATAATCCCAGCCTGCTTGTCCTACGTACCAAAACAGCCCTGACATGTCTGGTACGTTAACTTCCTCAGAGACCAGCAGTCTCCAACCTTTTTAACCACAAGGTCACTTTTTCAATTTAAGTGCAATGTAAGATCCACCTGAAGCCTAAATCCCCTTGCCCCACTTCCTTCCCGCCCCTTCTCCGAGGCCTCACCCTGCTCACTCCATCCCCCTTCCTCCCACACCCTCACACACTTTCACCAGGCTGGGCTAGGGGGTTGGGGTGCAGGCTCTGGTCTAGGCCAAGGAGTTTGGAGTGTGAGAGGGTCTCTGAGCTTAGCCCAGGGTGGGGAATTGGGGTCCAGGAGGGGTTTCAGGGTGCAAGCTCTGGGAAGGAGTTTGGGTCCAGGGGGACTCATATCTGGGCAGGAGGTTGGGTGCAGGCGAAGGTTCAGGGCTGGGGCAGGGGTTCAGGAAGCAGCTTCTGGCTGGGCCCCATTTAACTGAGACGGCTTCCGGGTGGTGGAGCAGTGGGATTAAGGCAGCTTGCTCCTGCCCTGGCCCTTCACCACTCCTGAAAGCAGCTGGCATGTGCAGCAATGGCTCCATGTGCTGCCCCTCATCCACAGGCCCTGAGCCCACATTCTACTGGCCACAGTTCCCCATCACTGATCAATGGGAGCTGCAGGAGCGGTGTCTGCAGGCAAGGGCAGCATGTGGAGACCCCCTGCTCTGCCTCTCTCAGGGGCTGCAGGGACATGCCAGCCACTTCCAGGAGCAGCAATTACCACTGAGATAATCACTCCTACCATGGCAGGTTCGGCGTTTTAGAACTCACTCCTCAAAGAATTACATTTAAGCTTAAGAGAGAAATGAAAATGCTGAAATGCACAGACCAGTCAAAACCCAAAATAACCCACTTTGCAAGCAGTAGAAGAAGTAACAACAACCCCCACGTATGTGTTTGGGTCGGGAGATGAGAGTGAAGGCCAGTGTGTGTTTGTGAGAATGACAGACACACACTGTGTGTGTGTGACCGATTTGCATTGCCAAGCTCCCTCCATGCCCTTCTCTCTGTGTGGAGATGGGGTACAGGAGTGTGGGGAGGAGGAACACCCTGACATCAGCCCCCCCCTTCTCCCTCCCACACCCTGCACAGCAAGCAGGAGGTTCCCAGGGGTGCAGCTCCAAGGCAGAGGACATGGGCAGCAGGACAGTGGATGGAGGGGCAACTGAAGTGCCAGCACATGATACTTCCCCAGCCAAACCAGTCAGGATCCCCTGTCAGAGGCTCCAAGATCTACTGGTTGGTGACCAAGGTCATAGACAAACCCTGAAGATAAATGGAGTTTCCCTGCTGATTCTTCCTGGGCGCTGAGCCTGACTGCACAAAGGAGAAGAACACACTTAATAATTTCAAAGGGGTCACTGATGAAAATGTGTCTGAAGCAGCCAGCGTGTGGAGAAGGGTGGATGGGGGGTGGAAGAGGAAGAAGGATGGATGGTTGGATATAAACTTTGCAAAGACATTTTAGAAAATGAAAAAGAGTATAAAAATAGCATTCCGGTGAGTCAAAGTAACTGCTGCTGTGCTTGCAAGAGTGGATATTTATAGGGGTTTGTCTTCCCCTTCATGAGATTGCCTAAAGATTTTCCCATTTGTTTCCTGAGCATGTCTCAGAGAACAGCTACAATGCGCTCATCCTTAGAATGACTGAAATGGGGTTGGTGCGAGATGAGAGAGAGCTGAGCTCGGTGTGTGTCTGAGGAGAGTATGATCCATGTGTTAGCCTGGGATTGCTGATTCTATTGGACAGTGATGGGAGCTGTATAAAAATGATAAATCCATAGGGCTGTGCATCATATCGTTGGCCCGACTGCTTTCTCACCCCCGATGGCAGGTGGATGAGGGATAGTTGGGCAGAAAATTATGGGACAGTTGTGGTAAATTGTGAATGTATCACAGCAGAATTAAGTTGAGCCCTGTTACTAGTAATTCAGTTTATAATTTGGCCTCTTAGCTTAAACAAAGAGAAGTCCTGTGGTACCTTAAAGACTAACTGATTTATTTGGGCATGAGCTTTTGTGGGCAAAGACCCACGTCCTCAGATGCATCTGTCTAAGTGATTTTTACCCAGGAAAGCTGATGCCCAAATAAATCTGTTAGTCTTTAAGATGCCACAGGTCTTCTCATTTTTGCAAATACAGAATAACATGGCTCCCCCCCAATACTTGTCTCTTAGCTTGCATGTTCATTGACAAAAATAGGCCCTTTGCTTCACCACAGGTGCAATTCCACTGACAATAGCAAGTGTGGAAGCTGTAGTGTAGACGTGGCTTGGGCATCATACCACTACCTAGCTTTGCTTTGAGCCATGGCTCGGTGTCACAGTGGACAAAGGCACGTACTTTGTTTGCCATTGTGTTTGGGCTGTTACGAGTACTGGTGAAACGGCACGGTGCTGAATGCTGGGTCCCCTTCACAGAGCACACGTATATGTAATTTACTACCTGTGTATGGTGGGAAGCAGATTCTCACCATATGATAGAATGTATTGTTTGTATATCACTTGCATACACGTGCTAATACAGAACTGTTCAATCCAGCCCCAGGAGGAAATTCCACCTCGTCTGGTTAGTCTGGACTTTCTCCAGCAGGTGGAGCAAGCGCAGCAGTAATTCAGAGGTAGGTGCCCAATAGCTGCTACTGTATTCCATTGAGATTGTTGTAAAAGAAGCTTCCCTGGCTGGAAAATCTGACATCATCTTACAAACACATCCTCCATTTTTTTTCATTTGTTACAATTAAACGGTCATAGTATGACAGAATAAGAGATTGAAACTTTAAACTCAGTTTCTTAATGAGTTCAGGATTGGGCCTAGCGTGTGCGAACAGTGGAGGGAGAACATCCTTTCAAGTCAGGACTTTTGCTAGTGATTGAGTTGAGAGCTGGCCTACTGGCTTGTCTCTATCGGTTTCATTATGCAGAGCTGTGATGCAGTACTGGAGTGTTCTTTATACAAGCTTTATGTTTGAAATCCACCCTTGTCCCCTCCGCATGGGTAAAGAATTCCAGCTTTGCAAACAGAGATACGGAGGAAAGGATAGGCCAAATTTTAGTTCTCCCAACATGAAATGCATCTCTGCACTTACAAGGCTGCCTGGCTGTGACAGTCTGAATGAGTATTTTAGATGTGAATGTTATGTATCCAGTATAAATGGAAAGATAGTTACATGGGCCTCAAAAAGCACTGAGTTCTATCAGAAACCAGAGTTAGATAATATGTGCACAATACATAAATGCTTAGTTTTATATTTACAATGTAATAAAATATAAAAGTAATTACAAATTTGACATAATAAACTTCCCCTTATATCTGTTAGTATGTATAAATGTACATAATAGGTATGAATGACGTTTTGGGTAATAGATTTATAGACTGTTAGAAGGGTAGTCAGTTGACTGGATATTTGTGTATTTCCCCTGTAGTTTATATAGAGGCTTGTTCCTTGGTGTTGTTGAACAGGTGTGTTTTCAGTAGAATGGTAGCTATGGCAATAAACCTACCGTAATACGGGCTTTGTTGGTACAATCAGTAGATTTAAGATAAGCCTTTTGCCCTTGATAGGTATCGTGTTCTAAACGTTAGTGCCAGAGAGCTGATCCCAGTATGCGTAATAAAGGGTTAAGCACTTACCAAGCGTGTGAGGTGCAGCATGGTAGAAAGCACAAAGGCTCCTGTTTGAAAATGTAACTGGCAGTGGGAGCTGGCATGATGGGCAGATTGGAGGCAGATGCTGACAGCTCTACAACAGATTGGAGATGCCAGGAGAGTAGCTTGTTGGATGCAGCAGAGAAGGGGAAGCTCGTGAAGGGTGGCAAAGAGAGTGGAGATAAGGTCAGTGCCATGGTCTAGGAAAATGATCTTTATAGCAGCAATCAGTGGAGCAAGGCTGGTGTGAAGGATGCTGCAGTAAGTGAGACATGAGATGATGAGAGCCTGGACAAGAACCTTAGCTATGCAGATGGGTTGCAGAGACACCATCTTAGAAAAGTGATGCAGAAAGAACTGGCAAGATTTAGCTGTAATCAGGATGGGAGGGCCTAGAAGAGAGGTTCCAGGATGAGCGACGGCAGGAAGATAGTATTGTCCACAGTGATCAAGACAGGAGGTAGCAAGGGGGACTTGGGGGTAGGGTTAGCGGCAGTGCTTTAGCCACGTTGAGTGGATGGGTGGATACCCATGAGACACTGTTAGCAAGATGGGCTGAGGTTTCAGTTTGGATAGCAGACAGGTCTGGTGGTGTCTGTGAGCTGTCAGCACAGAGATAGTTGAATTTGTGTTTACAGGTAAGATTCCCTAGAGGTAAGATGTAGAGAGAGAAGAGAAGAGAACCAAGGATAGAGACCCGTAGAATCCCACAGAACCCTGGATGGCAGCATTCCCTGTAAGCTGGAGCACATGGGCAGCCACCCAGGAGAGATTCAGGTCCCACCCAGCTGATTAGCAGAGTGCCCAGAGCTGCCCATAGTTGGCAGCATGTGTTTCTGTTGCTGGTGCACATAACAAACATGATTGCACACATGGGTGGAAAAAACAAGAGGGAACATTGCTGGAAGGGGTGAGAAGACTCTCCAAAGGACACACTGAAGGAGTGGTTAGAGAGGACAGGGGCACAAAAGCGGAGGTTGCTAGAAGAGCGTGGTGAATGGTGTGGAAAGCAGCTGAGAGCCCAGGGAGGACAAGGATGCAGTACTGGTTCTAACTGTAACGAGGAAGAGGTCGTTATAGATTTTGACACGAGCAGTGCCCATGGCATGCAAGAGGCAGAGGCCAGATTGGAGAGGGTCTAGGATAGAATTGGGGGAGAGGACCTCTGAACAGTGATTGTAGACATTGTGTTCAATGAGCTTAGTGATGACCAGGGGAAGGGATGCTAGTTGGAGAGGCAGGCAGGGGCAGGCCAAGCCCTTTTTTAAGATAGGAGAAACTAAAGCACGCTTGTGAAGGGAAAGAAGCAGCGAGTGAGAGGGTACGGAGATGAGAGGGGGCACAAAGTAGATGATTTGGAATGGAGCCACTGGGGCAAGAGCAGGGGTTAGAGGAGGAGAGCAGAGGAGAAACTTTGTGGCTGTGATGGCAAAAGCTGTAAGAAGCAGGGGAGGGTGAAGGACATGTCACCTTTTGCCAGTTTCTCCCGGAAGAAATTAGTGAGATCCTGTGAGGAGAGAAAAGTGAAGGCAGAAGAGGAGGGTTTAGGAGTGAGTCAGAGGTGGTGGAAAGGGATCTGGGTTTGCTAGGTGGGGGCCATTGAAATTGGAGAAGTTGGGTTGCCAACTTGGACAGACCGGACAGACCAGACGCCCATCGCTGGAAATGGCGTCCAGTCCATCTGGTTGGAAGAGTTGGCAGCCTGTGTAGAAGCGGAGTTGTTTAGGAAGGAAGGCAGCAGATAATTAATTTATAAGGGTGGAAGTCAGCCTGATCACACAGTTTCCGTCAGTGACACCCCACAAGGTGAGAGCAGGAGCAGAGGAAGCCAGTGTTGTGGTGAGCCAGCGCTGGGGGCTGGCAGGGTGAATGATGGAAGAGAGAAGCAAAAGTGATGTGAGTGGAGGAGAATGGAGGTTGTTGATTTTCTCAGACCATGTCAGTGGAAGAAAGGGAAGGGGGAGGGCAGTGAGCACACAAGTCCTTAGTGTTGCTGGATTGGAAGCCAGAAAAGCTGGGTCCGGATGAGCACCGATGGAGCGTTGCTGAAAGAGACCAGGTGGCCATAGAGGGAGAACTTGGCACAGAGAGATCAGAGAATGTGTGGGAAAGACCAAATCAAGGGAATGACTTATCTGATGAGTGGGAGGATTGAACAAGGGCTAGTCAAATGTAAAGGGAAGGGCAAGGCCAGGTGCACTAAAGCAGCAGTTCTGACACGGAGGGGGTTGGGACTGCAAAGTGGGTCATGACCCCATTTTAAGGGGCTCACAAGGGCTGGCTTAAACTTGCTGGGGCTCGGGCCAAGGCTAAAACTGGAGCCGCACCATGCAGGGCCAAAGCCAGAACAGTGCAGCTTCTCGTGACGGGGCTCGGGTTACAGGCTCCCTGCCTGGAGATGAAGCCCTGGGGGCTTTGGCCCCCCTGCCCAGGAGAGTGAGGCTCAGGCAGGCAAAGGCTTCGGCCCCCCTCCTGGGGTGGTGGTGTCAGAAGGGGGTGGTAGTACAGTGGAGTTTGAGAACCCTGCCCTAAGGGACTGGATAGCTCAGTGTGGAAGTTGAAGTCACTGAGGATGTTGAAAAAGGGGGAAAAGCCTCCCAAGGGTGATCGTTAGTCCTTGTTCCTGCTAGTGATCAGCGTTAGTCCTTGTTCCTACTAGTGATCAGCGTTAGTCCCTGTTCCTGCTAGTGATCAGCGTTAGTCCCTGTTCCTGCTAGCAATGTCTGTTGTTATTAAGGAGAGATTTTATAAACTGCCTTAAAAGCAGTCCTGGTTGAGAGTTTCTCACCCTGAGTGAGGCTTGGGAAACCTGCAGTTCCTCTCCGCAGTGTTTATAAGGGTTTGCTGTGTGTGATCAGTTCACTGTCCTGCCATGCAGGATGACGAGCTGGGGATGGAGCAAGAAACGGCAATATTCGTGGAAATCCGTATGGACCAATATCGGTGTTTACACCTGCCTGTCACACACAGCTGCAGAAATGCCATCTCTGCCTGTCTCCAGGGGATGTGCTGTGAGCAGGGCGCCAGGCTCTGCTGAGCAGATCCAGCAGGTGGAGCAGCTGAGTCCTTCGAGAGCAGCTCGTGCAAGATGAATTCCCTAAACCGGTTCTAGCAGGGCGCTGCCCCTCCCCACAAGCCTTTCTTGCACTTTAAATCTGCTGCCACTGACACTTTTCTGTATCTTGTTTCCAGCATATTTGGTTTCAACATAGGCTGAGTCAGTGGATTCAGATTCCAGCCCCCACCCTGTTTAAAGTCCTTCTCTCTGTGCTGTGCCATCTCCCTGGTGCCATCCCCAAAGCCAGGGCACAAAGACACCACAAAGCAGGGCTGAAATGCTGAGCAAGTGTGCTACAATACAGAAACTCCCCAAATCAGTAAATGAAGAACAAGAGCAACTGTAGCCTGCTTTCCGCAGGAAGGGTCTGTAACGCCCCCCCCCCCAGACTGAACAGGGGAAGCAGGACCACTGAGAGCTCGTAAGGTTATTGCCGAGGATCAAGTCAATAAGAGACGAGGTGAAGCTGCCACAAAGGTGGGAGGAAGGCTGCCTGTGGCCATAGCAATGGGAGCCAAACAAGGGCTGTCTGGCTGGCCCGCTTGGCAACCCTGAAGTTGAAAAATTACTTCAGTTTGGGCACCACAATTTTAAAAGATCAAAAGAGATTCAGGAGAGTTTAGAGGGACCGTTGCCCAATCTACTGATTGTTTTAATTATTCCGATTACTTAGAATCCCCAATTAACCCTGAAGTTTGGTTAGGGCTCCCGAGTATCAGATTTACTGCTCAGTTGGAAGCTCTGAGGGCAGTCACCCTCACCTTGAAGGAAGACTTTTTGGAGTTGTACAATCTTTGTTTTCCTGTTGAGTAGTCCTGTAAGTAAACCTAATAAGATGAAGAAATACAGTCCTATAATTAACTCGCCTCGTGTAGACGCGGTAGTCCGATCCAAAACCCTTCCCTCCAATTAACTGTTACTCCTCGTGCAATGAGGAGTAGCAGTTAATTTGAGGGAAGGGTTTTGGATCGTACTACCACGTCTACACGCAACGAGTTAATTCAGGCTACCGGCTTTTTAAAATGGCGACCGGCCGCGAATATGCTAATCAAGCGCGGGATATTTAAATCCTGCGCTTCATTAGCAACTTCGGTATGCTTCATTTGCCTCCCTAGTTCAAACTAGGGGGCAAGTGTAGACATACCCTTAGAGACTAACAGCTTTATTATGGCAGAAGCTTTTGTGCGTAAAACTCATTTCATCAGATGAATTGGAGTGGAAGATACAGAAGCAGGGGTATATATAAGGAAGAAATTGCTTGCATTAATGAAATTAATGACATCAGGGTGGAAATGGGTCATTCATAGCAGTTGATGTAGAGATGTGGATTTCGAGAGAGGGGAAATTGCCTTTGTAATACATTAACAAGTTGAAACCTTATTTAATCCTAAATAGATAGTGTTGAATTTGCAAATGAATTCCAGTTCAGCTGTCTCCCTTTGTAATCGGGGTTTGAACTTCTTTTGTAAATGGACGGCTACTTTTAAATCTGAATGTTACTGAATGTCTGGGGAAGTTAAAGTGTTCCCCTACAGGTTTGTGTGTTACCATTCCTGATGTCTGATTTTTTGGGACCAAATGGCTGGGGGATAGCTAATGTGATGCCAATTTTTAAAAAGAGCTCTAGGAGTGATCCTGGCAATTACAGGCTGGTAAGTCTAACTTTAGTACCGGGAAATTGGTTGAAACTATAGTAGAGAACAGATTTGTCAGATGCATAGATGAACATAATTTGTTGGGGAAAAGTCAACATGGTTTCTGTAAAGGGAAATCACATGTCACCAATCTACTTGAAAAACTTAAAAAAACAACAAATAGACTAGTAGCACTTTAAAGACTAACAAAACATGTAGATGGTATCATGAACTTTCGTGGGCATACGAAAGCTCATGATACCATCTACATGTTTTGTTAGTCTTTAAGATGCTACTAGTCTATTTGCTGTTTCTTAAGTTTTTCCAGTTACAGACTAACTCGGCTCCCCCTCTGAAGCTTTTCAATCTACTTGAATTCTTGAGGGACAAGAGGGATCCAGCATATGGACAAAAGGGATCTTGTGGGTATAGTGTACTTAGATATTCAGAAAACCATTGACAAGGTCCCTCGCCAAAGGCTCTTAAGCAAAGTGAGCTGTCATGGGATAAGGGAAGGTCCTCTCATGATTGATAACTGGTCAAAAGATAGGAATAAATGGTCAGTGTTCAGCATGGAAAGAGGTACCTAGTGGTGTCCCCCAAGGGTCTGTACTGGGACCAATCCTATTCAATATATTGAATGATCTGGAGAAAGGGGTAAACAGTGAAGTGGCAAAATTTGCAGATGACACAAAACTGCTCAAGATAGTTAAGACCAAAGCAGACTGTGAAGAGCTTCAAAAGGATCTCACAAAAAGAGGTGTCTGGGCAACAAAAGGGCAGATGAATTTTAATGTTGATAAATGCAAAGTAATGTATATTGGAAAATATAATCCCAACTATACATATAAAATGATGGGTACTAAATTAGCTGTTACCACTCGAGAGAGATCTTAGAGTCTTTGTGCAAAGTTCCCTGAAAACATCCACTCCATGTGTAGCAGCTGTCAAAAAGCAAGCAGAATGTTGGGAATCATTAAGAAAGGGATAGTGAATATGACAGAGAATATTTTATTGCCTCTCTATAAATCTATGGTAAGCCCACATCTTGAATGCTGCATGCTGATGTGCGAGCCTCATCTCAAAAAAGATCTCTTGGCATTGGGAAAAGTTCACAAAAGGGCAACAAAAATTATCAGGTGTATGGAACGGCTGCCATCTGAGAGATTAAGATTGGGACTTTTCAGCATGGAGAAGAGACAACCAAAGGTAGGCTACGCAGCAGTCTACACCATAAGAAGTTATTTCGACATAATGGCCAAATAATTTTGTGCTGGAGGACTTCTTACTCTGACTCCTGTAACCCTCATTTTATGAGGAGTAAGGGAAGTCTGAGGAAGAGAGCTTTCTCAGACTTTCTGCTGTGTAGACAGCACCAAAAGCCAAAATAAGCTATTTTGACTTAAGCTATGGATCTTGAGCTATGTCATTTGTGTAGCTTATTTTGGCTTTAGCCCTGCTGTGTAGATGTGCCCTAAGGGGGGGCTATGATAAAGGTCTATAAAATCATGACTAGTGTGGAAAAAGTGAATAAAGAAGACTTATTTAGTCTTTCCCATAACAAAAACTACAAGTCACCAACTGAAGTGAGCAGCTAGCAGTTTTAAAACAAAAGGATATATTTCTTCACACAATGCATAGCCAACCTGTAGAACTCCTTGCCCGAGGATGTTGTAAAGCCCAAGATTATAACAGTTAAAAAAAGAGCTAGATGGACGGCTATTTGCCAGGCTGGGCAGCGAGGGTGGCCCTAGGCTCTGTCCGCAGCTGGGAATGGGGGACAGTTTGTTGATGGGGTGGGATCTCTGGAGGATTCCCTGGGCCGGGCGCTGTCGCGGTGGGGGGATGGGCACTGGGAGTCTAGTGGAGGCGCCAGCGATGCTGTGGGGCTGGAGCGGGTCACTGACGAGGGGCTGCGGGATTTGGGCTTGTCCAGCCCCCAGCAGTGCGGGGGGGCGGTTCCGGCGGGGGCCGTAGGACAGTCGGGTCCCCAGGCGGGGGCGGCTGGACGCTCGGCGCCGGGGTGAGGCGGCCACCGGCCTCGCCCTGCCCCGGCTCGGGGTCGCACGCGCGGTTTCGGCCCGACGCGGCCCCGCCTCCTCCGTGCCGGGGGGTCTCTGATTGGTCCCCGCCTGTTTCCAGCCCGTCGCAGCCAATCAGAGGCCGCCGCTGTTTTCTCTCAGGAGCCGAATAAAAAACACCGGGTGGAACCGGCGCGAGCGAGATTCGGGGCGAGAGAGAGAGAGAGAGCGGGGTGAGCGGGGGCGCTGCCCATGGGGCGCTGCCGGGGGCAGGTTCGCAGCGGGGATGCCCGGGGGCCCTGTGGGCGGGGGCAGGTTCGCGGGGGCGCTGTCGGGGGCAGGTTCGCAGCGGGGATGCCCGGGGGCGCTGTCGGGGGCAGGCTCGCAGCGGGGATGCCCGGGGGCGCTGTCGGGGGCAGGCTCGCAGCGGGGATGCCCGGGGCGCTGTCGGGGGCAGGCTCGCAGCGGGGATGCCCAGGGGCGCTGTCGGGGGCAGGTTCGCAGCGGGGATGGCCCGGGGGCGCTGTCGGGGCAGGCTCGCAGCGGGGATGCTCGGGGGCAGGTTCGCAGCGGGGATGGCCGGGGGCGCTGTCGGGGGCAGGCTCGCAGCGGGGATGCCCGGGGGCGCTGTCGGGGGCAGGCTCGCAGCGGGGATGCCCGGGGCGCTGTCGGGGGCAGGCTCGCAGCGGGGATGCCCGGGGGCGCTGTCGGGGGCAGGTTTGCAGCGGGCATGCCCAGGGGGGCGCTGTCGGGGGCAGGTTCGCAGCAGGGGATGGCCGGGGGCAGGTTTGCGCGGGGATGCCGGGGCGCTGCCCGTCCCTGCAGCATGAGGGGAGTCCCTGGGGCCAGACCGGGGGGGCTCCCGGGGTCCCGTGGGGCAGGTCGGGGGGATGCTCTGCCTTGGGGCAGGGTGCCAGCTTCTGAGCTGCCGGGATGCCCGTCCTGCTCTGAGCCGCAGGGATGCGCCGGGGGCAGGTCTGCGCGGACTGGATGGGAGTGGATCCTGCGAAGTGGGAGGGGAGCCAGAGTTAAAAACTAGCCTGGCCAAAAGCTGCTGCTGTCCAGCTGCCCAGCTCTGAAGGCAGCCAGCAGCGGCACAGAGGTAAGGCTTGCCCAGGGAGGTGTTGCCACCCTTACGTCTGTGCTGCTGCTGGCGCGCCCCTTGGTCCCCCACATTGGCAGGCCAGAGAATCCATCCCTGTAGCATAGTTCCCAACACACAGGGAACAAGGGTCAGAGCTGGGCGGCCAGAGAGTTTCCATGTGAGATGGCAGAGTCAGGCTCATGAATGAGGCTCAATCGTCTGGAGATCTTGATCTAGATTCTAGATTGATCAGCAAACCTCCCGACAGACACTTGAGGTAGAAACCCTGAGCTCCGGAACCAAAGTCCCAAGTTTTTCAAAGTGGCCCCTGTTGTTGGCATCTGAGGCCTTGAAAAGAAGGCCCAGGCTGTTTTCAATAGGGCTGCCAAAACCAGTGGCCGCTTCCAAAGCACCACTCCCCAGTTACCCTTCAGCGTAGAGCCACATTTCAGAGTAGGGTGACTCTGTCATCAGCTCGTGTCCTGTGGACCCAGAATGATTGAGAAGGCTCAGATGGCATGGGCCCAGATCACCAGATCCTAGTCTCCTCTGCCTTCCATGCTGCAGATAGACTGACCTGTTGGATAAGTCTCCCTTTGGCCACATGCTGTATTGCTCATTGGAGGTCTGCTGGGTCCTCTCTTGCCATCCCCCTACAGGTGGCAAGCATAAAAATGGGCCCCGAGCAGCTTGCCTGCTGGGGTTTCACCCTGCTGGGCGCTCATACCTGCTGCTCAGTAGGTAGAACGGAGGCGCTGCACACTCCCCTGGAGAGCAATGTGTGTAGCAGTGGGGGCGTTGTCAGTCTGGGTGAACATGGACTCCCTGCTCTTCCAGGCTGCTTGGCATTGGCCCTTTGGATTTCATTCTGCAGAGGGTAGTTTCACGCCTCAGTGGCTTCTATTTTGGGTGTAGTTGTGCACATCTGTCAGAGCAGAGCTCTGTATTTGAATTGTTTCATGTAGCAACCGTGCAATCTAATTCTATAAATACTGATGCATGGGAGGGAGGGGTGTAAAATCCCATTTAATCAGTTAACTACTTAAACGGGGTGGGCAGGGGCTGCTCCAGCTAGGCTGGAGCATCCTCACTCGTGGTGGGCTCATCTGGGCTGGAGCGGCGCTCTTGCTCTTGCTCCAGCTCCAGCTCCAGCTCCTCTCCCCAACTGGTTAATCATTCATGTCCTGTTTTCAAATTGCTCCAGGTTTAGATCCTAGAGAAAGAAGCGCCCCCGTGTCACAATGGCTCCCACGCTGGCTACTGCACATCGGCGTCGCTGGTGGATGGCCTGCACCGCTGTTGTAGAGAATCTTCTCTTCTCTGCTGTGCTGCTGGGCTGGGGATCGCTGCTCATCATGCTGAAATCTGAGGGGTTTTACTCCTACCTGTGTCATGAGCCAGGTGAGGAAGAGGCCTGTGGGCTGGTCACCTAAGTCCAGAGGAGTCTGTTCTTCAGCATGTTTGGCTGGGGCATGGCCCCCTGCGCTGGTGGGAGGTGCCTGCATGGTTAGGGCTGATGCACTGAGCTTGCTTGGAGGAGCGAAATTCTCCCTCCCTAGAGTCCCTTGGAGACTCACTGACATAACATTTGTATGACGCCCTGGGTGTGTCGCGGGGGCACATGACCCCCCCCCCACTTGCCATGGGAGGGCAGCTGGGGAAAGGCGGGGCCTGGTGCAGGAGGGTGTGGTCCTGGCCCTCCCTGGGCTAGGTGTGGTGTGGGGGAGGAGTCGTGTGGTTGGTGCCCCCGATCGCCCCAGTGTGCCATGTGCTCTGCAGAGAGGGTGAATCTGGGCTGTGTCCTGAGGCTCTCCCAGTCTAGTCAGGGATTCTCAGGAGGAGTTTTTGTTTGGTGGCCTCAGAGCGTGGCCACCAGCCCTTGCTGCTGGCCACTCAGGCTTTTCCCTAAAACCTGTAATTAGCTTTAGGGAGACCTGTAGATCATCTACAGTAGCTCTCTCTGAACCCTTGTCCTTTGCTGAGTGGGAGCTGGGGAGTCTGTTGTGAATAGTGATGTTCACACACACACAGGTATCGTGTTTCACAGCAGCCGAACAGCCCCCCCAGGCCTGGGCACAAATTAAGCCTTGGATGGGAGTTTGGGGAAGGCAGCAGGGCGATATTGTGTGTGGGGAGCGGCGGCGGCGGAGGGCTGCAGCCAGGGGTTGGATCCCGAAGCCGTGGGGATGGAGCCTAAGGTCCTGGGGTGAGAGCATTCTGTCCTGAGGCCCAGCGTCTGAGCTCCAGCCTCCCTGGCAAGGGAGAAAAACACCAGCTGCCTGCTCCTCCAGCATTCTGCCCCAGCTGTCTCCAAGCGGGTGCAGGGCCCTGCCCCCAGTGACCCACACAGAGCCAGTATCTCCAGTAGCAACTGGAGAGGAGGGGAGGGGTGGCTACTATCCCCACATACACTCTCAATTGCAGCCCAGGACACTGAACTCCCAGGGGGCTGCGTGTGGCCCCGGTGGCCGCATTTGAGAAGTGCTAGTCTAGGCAAACACAAGACCCGCAGTGTTCTGTGTTCTCCCCTTTCCAGCCGGGCCTGGCTGGTCTGTGAAAGAGAAGCCCTGAAGTGCTGCTGGTGCGAGCGCATGGAGAGAGGTGGGCGTGGGGACAGCGCCACGGAACTGGGAAGATGTCCTAGATGTGCAGGAGACGCTCACGGCTGCTTGTGGGAGGAGACCAAAGGGTTTTGAGGAAAGCAGAGCCAGGAGAGTGCGGCGCATGAGCAGGAGAGTCTGGGGAAAAGTCAAAGGCCCTTCTTTGTCTCCACCCTCTCACCTGCACATCCAGGCTTTGTCCAGGCTGTTTCTTTGTCCTGCTAGTGGGAGCGCTCACCCAGACCTTCCCCCAGGTCTCTGGCCTCTCCTCACTGGTCTCCCTGGGGCCGGCTGCACAGCCTGGGGCCCTGGTTGACACACCTGGGCTCCGTCTGCCATGCTAAAAAGAGCTGTGTGGCCTTGTGGCTCTGCTTGTGAGCTCCTCCCGCTCCTTAGGCGGCAGAGCCTGAGCACCAGCTGTGCTGGTACAGCTACACAGCCATCTTCACAGCCTGAGTCTGCACCTGGGTGCTGCGTGGCGCCGGGGCTGCCAGGGAGCTGATGCCACCCCCACCAGTCCATTCAAAATGGGGCTAGTGAGACCATCTCCCTTGCCCATCGCACGCGCCTCTGATCCCTGTACAAGTCCCCCCGGCCTTGCTGCATCGAGGTCATGTCTGTTCTCTTAACCTCTGAGTACCGTTGCTGCTCCCTCTGTCTTGTCTCGTCTCCTGGCACCTGCTCCGCCGGGAGCGCCCGTCTCCGTGAAGGGAAGTGAGGCGCCAGGCACTGCAGGGGGCTGCCCTGTGCCGTGGATTACCCCTTGTGATGGGACATGGGAGGTGGGAGCGGAGAGAAGAGGTTCCCCTAATCTGAGCAAGGAGGGGTTGTGATTTGAGGCTCAGCAGAGCAAATGGCGGGACCGTTTTTGCCTCGGACAGCTCCCGTTTGAAAACTTGGCAAGACCGTGGGCTGCCAGAGGAGGGGCGGGAGCTGGAGGGGCAGTAGGGCTGAGATGGGGCTGTGATGTGCAGAGCCGAGCGGGGAGCTGGTGGCTGAGGCGAGTGGCAGAAGTGAAAGTGTTAAGAACAAACGTTTAATGCAGGAAGCTGAGCAGCGTCCCTGGAGTCTCCCAAGGTGACTGGCCAGGCCGGAGTCAGGGCCGGGGTTGTCCGGATGAGGGGCGTAGAGAAGGAGAGGAGGAGGTAGTTTTGCCCTCTTCTGTCTGTCCTGCCCCCCACCTCCCTCCCGTGATATTCTAACACACTTTCTGTGCTGATAGTTTCCTGTCCCATGGAAATGGTGACACCAGATTGAAACAGTGGCCAGCCTCTTGCCTCCAAGAGCAGCGGCTGCCAAATATTTCAGGGGGAGCTGGGGTTAATTCCCATGATGGGGTTAATGATGAAATAGCTCACTCACAAGGCAAGGTTTTTTCTCCTCTTGTCAATCAGTCAGTAGTTACAGCTTATGCCCTGAGGCAGCAGTTAGAGTTTTATGTAACTGCTACCTCATACAATGGTTGCCAACTTTTTAAAGACCCAGATCACTTTTTGAATGTAAGTGCAATCCAGGATCTACCGCAAACTTAAACACCTTTGCCCTGCCTTCTTCCCTGCCCGTTCTCTGAGGCTGCACCCTGCTCCCTCCTTCTTCCCCCTTCCTCTCCCATCCTCACTCACTTCCCCCAGGCTGGGGTGGGGACTTGGGGTGCAGGCTCTAGTCATGGCCCAGAGGGTTCTGGGCTGAGCCTGGGGGGTTCAGTGGTGGAGGCTCTGGGAAGGGGTTTGGGCACAGAGGGTGGGGTGCAGGAGGGGTTCAGGACTGGGGCAGGGGTTCAGAATGTGGGCTCCAGCTGGGGACCACGTATCTCAGAATTCTCCTGGGCAGTGGCACAGCAGGGCTAAGGCAGGCTGCTTGCAGGAATGGTGCAGGGCCGGGGCTGGGGGAAGCCTGCTTTAGCCCTGCGCACTGCTGGATTGTTAGCGGCTGTCCCAGCTTGGCTGCAGGAGCCTCCAGGAGATGGAGCCTGATTGCAGGAGACTCCCAGCCTGTTTCCCTCTAATTGTTTCCACCCGTGTGTGGAATTAATTTTGTTGTTGAAGTAATGGGAGATGTGCACCACCAGTAGAAACCAAACTCCTCACTATACTACATATTTTAAAAAAATTATCATTAGGATAATTACTCCAGCTGCGACGGGTCAGGAATTTTAGAGCTCACTGCTCAAAGAATTAATTTTAAACATAAGAGAAATAAAAATTATGGACTGCACAGAGCAGTCCAACCCTTGGAAAGGAGTAAAGACCAACACAAGTATGTGTTGGATCAGGAGGGGGGGTGTGTGTGTGTGTGTGTGTGTGTGTGTGTGTGTGTGATGTGCATTGTCCCTTTAAATATGCTGAGCATGTTCAGACAGGAGCAGTTGGCAGTTGTGCTCTGTCATGCCCCCACTCTGGAGATGGGGCACTAGGGCAGGGAAAGGGAGACCCCCTGACGTCAGTGCCCCCGCCTTGCCTTCCCCTGAACAGCAAGAAGGTGGCTCCTGGTCCAAAGCAGAGGGCAGCATGGCAGTGGGGGCAGGGGCAGCTGAGAGCCTGTTCTTGAAACCCTCCTGGCCAAACCAGTCAGGCTCCAGGAATGACCAGCAGATCCCGGTCTGTGGTGGGTGACCCCTGGCATGTTCCATTTAGCTGTGTAAGTGTCTAGCCCTGGTAGAATTCTGCTAAGTTCTTGCCCTCAGTGATATCTTGTGGCAGTGAGTTCCACAGACCAATTATGAGCAGTGCTCTTTCTTGCCCTCCTCCCACCCTTCTCCAGCCCAGGAATTCTTTATGCTGGTGCCTGGAATCACAGCTGCTAAATGGGGAAAGATGTAGATGCTCAAAGGCAAGTAGGTTCCCAAAGCTCGTGTTTGTTTTTTGGCCACTCGCACCCTCTCTTGTAATTCTCCTCCAGTTCCCTGTGAGATGGGAACTGTGCTATAGGGATGGATACTCAGGCCTGCCAATGGGAGAGACCAAGGGAGCAGTTGCCCAGGGGCCTGGCGATTCCAAAGGGCCCGGGGCTTCAGGCTGCTGCTACCAAGGCAGCAGCAGCTGGAGCCACGTGCTTGTTAAATCACTGCCGGAGCCCAGTGCGGCGCGGGGGGCATGATCAGGGTGGCTCTGAGGGCTGGCGGGGCGGGGGGTGCAGTCAGGGTGGCGCTGGCAGGTTGGGGCTGTGGGCGCAGTCAGGGTGGCTCTGAGGGCTGGTGGGGCGGGGGGCGCAGTCAGGGTGGCGCTGGCGGGTTGGGGCAGTGGGCGCAGTCAGGGTGGCGCTGAGGGCTGGTGGGGGGGGGGCGCAGTCAGGGTGGCGCTGGCGGGTTGGGGCTGTGGGCGCAGTCAGGGTGGCGCTGAGGGCTGGCGGGGCGGGGGGCACAGTCAGGGTGGCGCTGAGGCTGGTGGGGCGGCGCAGTCAGTGGCGCTGGCGGGTTGGGGCAGTGGGCGCAGTCAGGGTGGCTCTGAGGGCTGGTGGGGCGGGGGGCGCAGTCAGTGGCGCTGGCGGGTTGGGGCAGTGGGCGCAGTCAGGGTGGCGCTGAGGGCTGGTGGGGCGGGGGCGTGCAGTCAGGGTGGCGCTGGCGGGTTGGGGCTGTGGGCGCAGTCCCCAGCCCTGTCTTATCCCAGAGCACTATGCCCCCACCCCGCTTTGCTCAGGGGCCCAGCAAGTCTGCCAGCCCCCTGTGGGTACTATTGTAAGAGCCTCAGTAGATAGGGTTGATTGGAGCCCATCTCTTGCCTGCTTAGAACCGTTGCATGGCGCCAGTTTAATCAGTGTGGCTGGCCCCTCTTCCCAGCACAACCCACCAACTTGCAGCCGTAGCCCTCGTCAGGGCAGGCAGAGCTGAATGGGGGAGGGATTTCTAGCCAAAGACCGGCAGGGCAAGGAGCCTCACAACTGCGAACCTTTGGACACCTGTGGGTCAGACTCTGCTGCTCACATGTGACTGTTGCCTAGAAAAGCCCTAATGAGCTAAAGATTCCTGGCATCAGCAAAACCTCTCTTCCTCATGAGCCCTTCCCACTGAAGGGAGAGAGTTAGACCTTGGCCTTTGGCAGCCTCACTTCTGGAGATTTCAGTGTGGCTCCGGAAAGGGGCTGGGATTCTGGAAAAGGCTGGCGGCGTTCAGAGCAGAAACCCTTCCACGTCTGATGTGGCTCTCCCAGGGGGAGACTCTGGATTCCTCAGGAGCCTTATTTATAAAAGAAAATGGGGAGGAATTCCCACTGCAGCGAGAAAATCCAAGTCACAAGCTGTTCAGGCTAAGTCCTCACCATGAACTTGCATCAGTAGAGCTGTCGCTTGGGGAGGTGAAAAATCCACCCCTGAGCAGCCCAGCCCAGCCCAGCCCAGAGAGCGCTATGTCGGCCCACAGGCTTCTCCCCTTGATGCAGTGGCCACCTTTCCTGGAGGCGGGTTAAGGATGCCAATGGCAGAAACTCTCCTGTTATCGGGGAGGAGGGAGGTGAGCTGGGTGGTGAGGTTGGGGAGTGGAGAGCCATCCTTAGGCACCTTCTGGGAGGAGGATTTGGACTAAACCAGAGGTGACAGTATGGGGGTGCACCTGGATGCGCCGCTCTGGCCGGAGCTGGCTGAGCAGCGGCAAAAGGCAGCAGGGAGCTATGGAAAGAGCTGGCAGGGACCCGGGTTGCGACAGGACAGAACCTGTAAGAGACTGTAAGTTACTTTCACCTCTGGACTAAACTGGCCAGGCATCTGATAGTGACACTTTGCTCCGTTTTTAATTTTACTATACATTGCCCTTCAGAACTGTTTGAACTCGCATTGTTTGCCTTGTGCGTGCTGATTCTGCACCCTTTATCTGGGGCTGCAGCCTTTCTGGGCAATTACTGGGGACTCTGGATCCTGCTGTGTTCAGGGCCACAAGTTGCTGTGTTTCTCTGATAGAAGTTGGGAGGCTGATGATCAAGGTCTTTACAAAGTGTGTTATTAAAGGCCTTGAGGTTGGCAGTCTGCTCCCAAGGAGGAGAGAGCAGGAGCTGGTGGGACAAAGGGATGGCTGGATACCAAACAGCTGATAACAGGAGTGACTGAGTTACAGCTTGATGGGCCTGTAATGGAAGAAAAGTAGAAGGAAAATGTTGCCTGGAGCCTGTTAAATCCCGTCTGGAATTTAGCACTAAACTAACACTATGGAGCCAGCTGTGCCTACACAGCAAAGGGAAACCCGCTTCCCTGAGCCAGCCCACATGGGCTCAGGCTGTAGGTGGTTTTTTGCTGTGTAGGCCTCCAGGCTCTGGCTGGTGCTGGGTCTCTGGGACCGCCAGGTGGGAAGGTGCCAGAGCTCAGACTTCAGCCAGAGCCAAGAGGTCTGCACTGCATGGCATTGAAATAGCCCCACAGTCACCCCCAAAGTGGCCTGGGTCAGCTGCAGGTCTCTGTACACATTTCCACCGGCTGCAGCCAGGAGTGCCTCTTACATGTCATGCAGCTGGAAGGGACCTATTTGTGGAAAGGCTGGACATGTGACTCACGGTAAATGTTCGGTTTGTGGCAGTGTTCTGTTTTGATTGAATTGCAAAACACTCGTCACTGAAATCCCAGTGCAGCGGAGAAGGTGTTGGCACCTGTCTCAGCAACACCAGCTCAGACTTGGAAAAAAGCGTGTGAAGTTAACTTTGAAAGGCTGACTGTTCAGGTGGAGGGAAATTCTACCACCTGGAAGTTCCCCCTAATGGTTGAAGCGGACTGAGCGCACGGTTAGGAGTGGAACGTAGGGCGTAAAGCATCAAGTATTAAAGAGATGAGCCAAATTCTTATGGGTATAGGAACCCTGCGTATTGCAGGCCGGCTGTTCAGCAATACGCTGCCCCCTTGCTCTAGCTCTCTAGATGTGAATGGGAAGCCAAACGGGAAATGAGAGGGGCCTGGGCACCTGACGTGTTTTTATCAGGAGGGGATGCAAAGCAATCTCAGATTAGAAAGTCTGCATGTGCTGGAGCCCTCCGTTTCCCAGCTGTTCTCCCCTTTCTCCCTGCTTCCCCGCTGTGGGGTTGCTTGAATCCTTCCTGTCCCAGAAGCTTTGAGATGGCAGTTACCATTGATATGAGGGCCACGGTCAGCCCTGGGTAACTGTTTGCTTGGCATGCATAAGTCGGCAAAGGGCAGTTAATGAAAGACCTTCGTATGGAACTTCTGGCCTTGGGAAGCACATGCTGGGGGTGTTTTGTGGTGGGGAGTGGAATGTCCACATGCTGATGGGTGCTGCAGGGCCTTCGTGGCACCTGCATTTCCTCATCCTTGACAAGTGTAAAGCTGAGCTGATTCTTAGGCTGTGAGGCTGCGAACTGTGGTTCTGCTGCTGGTATCCGGGGTTCTGTAAACAGAATAACTGTTGTCTGCAGAGTCCTCTTATTGCTGCTGATACTCGCTGGGTTTCTGTTTCACAAAGGATCTGAAACTGTTCTAGTGTGTGGCGGAGTTCAGGCTACGTGACTCGCTCAGACTATAGCTTCCTGACCTTCATGCTTGGAAAATGTTGGGTGCAGATGGGTGCTGGCTGGAGACTTCAGAGAAGACGGCACTGCCAGCCCAGAGGATCCTTCTCTGTAGTGTGGGTCTCCCAGAGAATGAGCTCAGCCCTGTAACAGGGCTGCATGATGGTCCGCGTGCGGCTGTGAGCGGGGTACTAATGTAGATATCCAGGCTCTGTTCAGGGAAAGCTCATCCAAGCTCCTTGTCATGTGATAGAGCAAATTTCTCCCTGCTGAGTGATGCAGAGCAATCTCCAGGGTACGGTGCATCTCAGTCTCTTGTTATTCAGTCGACTCTCCCGAATGGAACGCCTTCCGACTGACCAGACGTGCGCGCCCCGAATACACCGGCCTATTGTTTGTATCAAAGCCACTGGCCGGGTCAGAGAATAACAAGGTGCAGAGCCTCTTGTCAGACAACTTGGATTTCACCTTGCTGGGTTCCTTTGGCTGCGCTGGGCAGTTCTTACCTTTCTGCAGTAAGGGGGTATCTGCGTTTCTGAGGTGCCATTGCAGGGTGCTCTTCAGAGATGGCCACGCCCCTAGGTCATTTACTGAGCACAGCTGGAAGCGCAGCAGCCTTGTCCCCCAGCCCTTCCGGCTGCATGACCTGCAGGGTCAGAATCTGTGCCGGAAGCTGGCCACCATGCCCAGCGCTGCTGCCTTCTTTGCCTGCCCTTCATGCTTGCCTGCCCCTCTCTGGCGCGCGAGGAGAGCTCTGTTGTAAGGATAAACACTAAGACACGCAGGATGTTGTGCGTTCAGTCGTCGTCGGTGTGGCAAAGGATTGCTGCTGGCTGCGTTTCCTTTCTCCTGAGGAGTGCTCCCCGCTGACACGCACAACCAGGCGTTACGAGGTCCCTGCATTGCCAGTGTCTCCCACCCTGCCTCCTTGCTCCCAGCGAAGCACTGCAGCCTTCTGCCTAGTGCGCTGACACGGGGCTTTCACTTCTGTTCCGCCCCGTTCTGCTGTGTCCGAGTTTAACCTTTCACCCACCACCCGCTCTCTGTGGCCAGCGCAGAGCTCTGCAAGGAGAGCCCCTCTGTCTCGCTTGCCTCCCTGCTAGCAGTGTGGGATGTAAAGTCTTCAAGAGGCAGGAGATGGAAGCCTGGTAGGATTTGGGGCCAGTCTGAGTATTTTGCACTGAAAATGAAATTGTTTGTGAGGGACACTTCAGCTGAGGGGGGATATCTGCTGCAGAGCCCTGTGCTTGCTTCTCCATTCTGCACTCTAGAATGGATGCTGGAAGTAGGGCTGTAAAGGGTTAACCAGTTACCCATACGCGCCTGTCCCTTGCTGGCACATTCACCGGTTAACCGGCAGGGGGCTGCTCTCTCCGGGCCTGCTTGGCCCAGAGTCTTTCCCCACCTCCCCTGCGCCCCAATCACAGTTAATTGGTTAAACATTATGTATCTATCCCCTTTGAACTGAGATTTTTACATCCCTAGCTGAAAGGGCCAAACCAAAAAATGGGTCCTATGGACAAAGGCCCTGGAAATGGAGCTGTGGAAAACAGGCGCCAGAGCAGGGGCAGGCTAAAGATTTATACATATTAGTGCAAGTAATAACGGGGAAGAATCTGTCATACCTTGTTCCTTGCCAGGGGACGAGACAGAGAGAGAGAGAGACCTGGAGGGTAGAGCCACATTTATTTCCAGTAGATACAAAGCTGGGAGAAATCAGGTTGGCTGGTGGAACTAAAACCACAGCGCAACTTTGTAGAACTTGTTTGAACCTGATAACCTCTATAGCTTTAGGGAATGTCGTTATGGTAAGAGGAAAGAAATATCCTAAAAGCTGACTTGCAGGGTGGCTGGGGCCACTAGGACCAGAGAGACTGATTTGGGTAATGCTGTACCAAAGGGCACGAGATGAGTCCTCTCTGATTGGCACTGATTAGATCTCTGTTAGGGAATGAGTTCCATTTTGGGCACTATTCTCATTTTATATGTATTCATGCATTTAAAAACCTCCCTCGATTTGTGAATGTTAAATTCTGTCAGCTGTATTTGGCAATATTTACTGTCATGAAGGCAGTTTCAGTTATTAAATACAATAGACAATTTCTATATGACATGGGTGTTTTCCCAGCTGGAGAAAATCAAAGTCCCTTGTCATGCCAACAAAGCTTACTTGGCTTGAAAACTGACCCTGCCAGAAAAGAGAAATGTGTACAAGGAATGCACCAGCAGTTTGTGTTAACGAAATATGTCCTGCATTTTCCATTTAGAACTTCAAAACCTTTCTGGGATGTTGTTGCAAGAGCTGTGAAATTGGAGGTTGTGGAATCTCCATCACTGGAGATATTTAAGAGACTGGAGACCTCTATCAGGGATGGTCTATACAGTGCTTAGACCTGCCGTGAGGGCAGGGGACTGGACTTGATGACCTCTCCAGGTCCCTTCCAGCTCTAGTGTTCTAAGATTCTACGAAACAAAGAAATGGGCTTATGCCGAACTGCTTTTCAAACTGCCCTGATTTCGTAGTTGCCATTTTGTGTACAATAAATACAAATTTCATTCTGGGGGGCGGTTTTCAGCTGGCCGCCTTCACCTGAAGACAAGACAAGAAAGCAACACGATGAGTGTTTTGGACAACGCAATCTGGGAGTTAGGAGAACTGAGCATGTTCAATCTGGGGAAAGGCTTAGAGAGGCACAACTCTCTGCAGGTCTGTAGGGAGCCTCCTGAGCCGCCCTTCCCTGCCATCCAGGGAGCTTAGAAGGTTCCAAACGAGAACAATTTGGGCAATGGCAGAAGTGGCCTGGGAGGCTGTTGAATCACTGCCGTCTAGGACAGTCAGGCCCCAAACTAGATTCCTCTATTAGGACTGGCCGGTCTTAAACTGCTCCCATCACGATGCAGGGGTGACCGCTCACCTGAGCGCCAGTCCTTTTGGATGGTGGTTCGCGCCCAAGGGCTTGTCTGCACAGGGACTGGTCTGGGAGTAACTGCCGGGGTTGTAACTCACACCTGTGGGCAAGTCTGGGCACACCCTTATTCTGCATTCTGATCGGTAAAGTGACTTGCGTTCTGTGCCTTGCGCAGGGCTGCTCTGCTCCCCCCTTTCTGTAACTGGGTTAGTGCTGCCTCTGCCTGGCTGCATTGTAACGATGTCTCTCTGATCCCATCCAGAGAACACTACCGCCAGCCCTGTGCCGGGGAACAGGACGGAGCCCAACACTGTGATCCGGCTCAACGGTTGGCTCATCTGCCTGGAGCAGGATGAGATGCTGAACCTGGCTTTTACCGTTGGATCCTTTCTGCTGAGTGCGATCAGTCTGCCTCTTGGGATTGTCATGGACAAATACGGCCCCCGCAAACTGCGGCTGCTTGGCAGGTGGGTGTCCCGACGCCTACCAGCTGATTCAAGCCTAGACATTGATTCTGAGCCCGAGGTTGTGCTTAGTCCTCGGTCTGTGGCCAGCAGCTGGTATAGCTCCGGTTCTGTCCAGCGCCGGGGGGTCTCCTCAGCCACGGGCAAGGTGGTGCCTGCCGACAGCTGAGCTCACTTGGCATCAGACTGTCAGGGGAGGGGGTGGGATTTAGTCCATGGTCCTAGATTCTGAATTCCTGGGCAGGAAGGCCTTGGAGGGGTGGACTATTTTACTGCGTCAGTTGGGGTGGCAGCCAGCCTCATGCTATGTCTGTGGCCCCGTGGCACAGAACTGCTGAAGGTGTTGGATCACACAGCAAAACAAGGCCTGTCTCTGGGGTTACTCAGGTATCCCGCCCCCCCTGGTTTGCAGGAGCAGGATGTTACCCCTGGAATTCCAGAGGTAATTGCATATGGCCAGTCTGAAGCTTCCCTTGTGCTGTCAAGTGGCAAAGGAATAGGAAGCATGACTGTGTGGGGTCAGTGTGAGCAGTGGCTGTGGCAGAGTGCCGGGGAGGCGCGATTTCTCGGTAACAGCTCCAGACCGTCTCGGTCTGCACGGATTAGAACTGAGAATTGTACCTGAAACTGAGCCGGGGGCCTGTGCCCCGTGCCCTGCCTCACTTGAGAGGTGGGCAGGTGACGGCTCTGAGCAAACTGCAGACTCAGAGTAAACCAGCTTGGCTAGATGTGAGTAGGGCAGGGGGGAGGTGGCTGGAGTCTCGTGAAATGCAGGTGCTGGCTGGGGAGACAGCCTGAAAATCCCAGACCTCTGGTTTGAGTGTTGAGGGGGAAAGGGCAACTCACCAGCTCCCAGAGAAGGGGCATGAACAACCTTCCCCTGTTTTTTCTGGATGTTTGTCTCCAGACCATCCGCATCTCTTCCCTCTTCGCCAGGTGCTGCTTCCGCCAATTAACTCTGCTAGTCTCTGCCTTAGCTAGGCACTGGGACAACGGAGACTGTACAGTCTCTAGAGCCTTTCTTCCATGTGGTGAAAGGCTTCCATTTTTTGTTTCAGTGCCTGCTTTGCTGTGTCCTGTCTGATGATTGCCTATGGAGCCAGTAATCCAAACTGTAAGTAGAGCAACGTGCCCTCTGTTGGAAGGGTCTTGGGGTTGCTACACTCCCGAAAGGCTCAGCTAGCACCTGAGGGCTGCTGTGTGCAGAGATCAGGGACATGCTCTGACCCTAGTGTCAGTGAGCTGAAGAGATCCCTCAGACCAAGCACAGAACTGTTGGGAGGGGAAAGGATCAGAGGCAGGCTCAGCTCCTCCCAGAAGCACTGCGGGGAAGGCAGCCAGAGTCCGACAGCCAAGCTCCCCAGGAGCGAAAGTTCCAAGCACCACTCTTGGTGCCTGCCAGTTTTGTGTGGCGTACACAGCGTGACCTCCTGGCACCGCAGACCAGGTCTGCAGGCACCAGCGAGAGACACGGCTCCGTGGGGCATGAGCGGGCATTAAGCTTGGTCTCCACAGGGGGAATTCTGGGTTCGCTGCTTGTCCGGTCCCTTGCTGAGCAGGGTCAGAGGTGACGCTGAGGCAGCTGTGTCTTTGGCAGGGGAAGGTACATTTCTCATGGTGAGCGGGCAAGAGAGTAGAGAGGTCCCTCTGGAACGAAGAGCTGGGCGGTAATCAGTGCTGGACGTGCTGGGCTTCCCCAGGCCCAGGCCAAATGCAGCTGTGTCCAGCAGTTGTGCTAGTGGGTAGTGCCTGGAGCCCAGTTCTAAAAGGAAAGTTTTCCTGTTGAGATCAGTGCTGACTAGCTGCAGCTAGGGAGACCACTAGAGAGCAGAGGGAGAAGAGATCTAGGGCTGCCATCCGTCCCAGAGAGAAACTAGTGTCCATGGTAGGGATGTAAAATCCCGTTTAAAATGTGAACTGGTTAAGCAGCTGGCCATGTTGTCACCGGCAGGGCGCTGCTCCAGCTGGGCCGGGCAATGGTTACCCTGGTAAGTATGCTGGGAAGGCAGATGCTAACCGGATAACCCTTTATGACCCTGGTCCATGGCTCCGCAAACTGCTGCCCACCTTGAATTGTGATTCTGCTGGTACCTGCACTTCTAACCTGTGACCTTGGATTAGACCGAGCAGCATGTAGCCGGCATGAACCAGTTAGGGAAGGAACATTCTGCTCCGTGCAGGGGGTTGGCTCCATCTTTGCCACAATGCCACTTGCTGGCACCAGGATGTGGGGGACTCTGCAGCTCCAGCCAGTAAATGCTCTTGGTTTTCCCTTGCAGCACTGTCAGTGCTGATCTTCATCGCCCTGGCTCTGAATGGCTTTGGTGGCATATGCATGACCTTCACCTCCCTCACGGTAAGTGAGAGCGTTGTGAATCCGCCCTCCCTTCACTTAGCCTCCTTGGCCTGCACCCACAGCTCTCTGCAAGTCGCCAGCTGCAGGGAATGGAGAGATCTTTCCCCATTAGCCGGGGAGCCAAAGGCTCACTTGTGTTTTGTTCTGTATGGGGTAGCTGGGCTGTGCCTCAGGCGACATACTGGATGGGTAGCCCAGGACTTGGCTGTCCCTTTCCAGAAGGAAGAGTGAGTCAGATTGTGCAACACCGCTGAGTGACAGGGCCCACATGCAAACCACTGACTTGCGCTCTGCTTGCTCTTAGAAGGTGACGGGGCACAGGGCTCTTGACAGTTGCAGAGGCAGGGAAGTCGGGTGGCTTTGTTTTGAGTGGCAGGTTCAGGGGTGTCGTACTGCACTGACCAGCAGCAAAGCAATTATCAGCACCGGGTGTTCTGAGGCGGGGGACAAGCGCTAGTACAGACCAGTTCCTTTGGGGCATGGCGTGTGACATTCTCTCTCCAGAGGGAGGGGAAGTCCCTTGGCACAGCGGGCTCTGCCCTGTGACATGGCTGAGAATTACTCCAAGCTGCTGACAGATCTTTTTCTTGGAAGTGCTGAGCTGTTGAAATAGGCCCAGCCCATCTGTGCCGCACACTTATGTCTGTTTGCTCAGCCCAGGGACCGGCGCACAAACCTCACCAGTGACTCTGCTGGGCTGCCTCTTGTTGCTTAGAGATGGGAGCAGCTGCTCTGAGACTGAATTTTTCACGTCATTGCTCTTCCCCCTTGTGAGTGTGGCTGGCAGGAGGCATCCTGAACTGAAAGTCACCCAGAAACCTGCTTGGGAAGCAGCTCTGTGACCTGCCTTGGGCTAGAAATGTCTCCGAAGTCTGGCTCCATCTTGCTCTCACTTGACTACATATCTCTCTAACCTGGGGAGGGCAAACTTTGTGGCCTCAGGGCCACATCAGGGCCGGAAGCTGTATGTGCCTGGTGTCGCCTGGCCCTGCCCGCCTCCTGGGTTCCCCTGACTGTGCCACGCGGAGCACAGGTGCTGCAGCTGCACTGCCCGGAGCATCACGATTGGTGGCGTGGCAGTCGTGCAGCTCAGACGCTGGGGGAGCTAAGGCGGGGGGAGGAGGGGCCAGGGGCTAGCCACCCCTGCTTGCCATGCTGATCGGGAGTTGGGCTGGCTCCTCCCAGCAAAGCAGTCCCAATCCTGCTCCCCAGTGGGAACTTGGGGGCTGGACTGAAGAGTCTGACTGGCAGGATGTGGCCCATGGGCCGTAGCAAACTTGCTTTGGGTTACACAGAGACTGAGTGCCTGGGAGCTGGTAGGCAGAGGCTGGGCGTGGAGGCCCTTGTTCACATTGTGATGGCAGAGATGGGGCAGCGGCTTTAGATCGCGAGTGACGTCGTCGTCCAAAAGTTTAGAAGCCTGGCTTCGTGCAGTTCGTGTCGGCAACCCTCTGAAATCCCTGGCTGTGCAGGCAGAGTTTGGGGAGACAAACCCCAGCTAGGAGGGGCCCGTGGGGCTGCTAAGGTGACTCACGTCATGTTCGTGTGAAGGGTGTTGGTTCTGTAACTTGGTTTATCTGGGTCACTGCTGGAGAGATCGCAAGATCTGAAGGCAGTTGGAGGTTGCATGGTAGATGGGGAGAGGCTGTATGTGGAGAAGGCAGTGTCCCCGACACAGGCATCCTTAACTTGTTCCTGAGATTGTCTGACTGGCCATGAAAATTCCATACCCGGCTCCTCTTGCGCTGAAATAACGTAACTGGGTGAGGCCTGGGGAGAGCTGCCGGACCTGCGCTCCTCTGTTAGCCGAGCGACCGCAGCGCACTCAAGGGATGTCAACATGTGGTTACTACACAATTAATCGATAAGCCTGGGCTTATTGGTGAATCCTATTAATTACATGCACTTCCCCCCCCCCCTTTTGCTGCCTCAGTATCAGAGGCAGCAAGGGGGGCAGGAGCCAGTGCCCATGAGGAGCTGGCTTTAAGCAGGCTCCCCACGAGCGTCGAATCCGCGTTCCCTTCTCCCTGCGCTGCTGCCTCTGATAGAGAGGCAGCTGCATATGAGGGCACGGGGCTCTCTGGGAGTGGGGCCAGAGCGCACTGGCTGCCATCCCTGCTTCCGGGGACTATCGAATAGCTGTGTCACCACTAAGATTTCCTGCAGTTACACAACTATTCAATTACCCGCTATCAAACATCCCTACCACACACAGGTAATAGCAAGCCAGGCTGCAGGCCTCCGGATGTGCTCCTCTGCTTCTTCCAGACTCCTCCCCGCACGGCCAAATGCTCGTGGAGGGTGCGTGTGTCTGATCTAGAACCGAACCCGCTTTGACTTGTCAGTGCTCCTGGGGACGTGGTTGTGCTCTGCCACTTGGGAATCGCAGGGAATAGGGCACTTGCCTGCTTCGTGTTGCCCCTCTCTAGTAGCGCACGTGAGCAGCTCCTGTGTCCAGAGCTTGCATGGAAAGAGAAACGCAGCAGCCTACCGAGGCTGCCATGGCTGCACGTGCGAGGAGTGAAACGGACACTCGCTTCTGAGGGGAGGTCAGGCCGTACAAGTGTAGAGAGGAGACTCGGAAACCCTTCTCCAGGGCCTGCTGGGGCCCTCTGTCTGCCAGAGTTCATCTGGACTGGTGTGAGGCGGGCTTGGGGCAGTGCCCTGCAAAGCTCCTCTGTGACCCTTTGAGCCCCAGGCTGTGGCCACAGGCCCAGCATGTCTAAGCTAGTCTCCTGCTGGGCACGCATGTCTCTGTGCCCGCAAACCAGCATTTCTACACACATCAGCCTGATTTGCCTGCAGACAGTCTCGTTTGGGCATGCAGTAGCTGGCAGCGAGGGGGAAGGCCCTGTCCAGCTGTGAGCCTGGAGCTGTATGCAGAAAGGTGTGTGCAGGGGACAGTCGGCTCCTGCGTGCTGTGGAGAGAGGCGTTGCAGTTCTCTGGGGCAGATGCAGGGGAGTAGAGGTGTGCTGGAAACAAGGAGTCCTGAAGAGTTTGACCTTTGTTGCACAAAGGCCAGTGGCAGCGGCTGAGTTTCCTGTGGGGCGAGGAGCCCATCCTGGCTGGTACAGGAAGGAGCTGCGTGCACAGCTGCTTGGGTAGCAGGGCTGGCCTGAGCCATTTTGGTGCCCTGTGCCCTAGGCGCACGGTGCCACCCCTGGGGCGCATGGCCCCGCCTTCGGACGCACGCCGCATGTGCGGGCCCGCCCCCGGGACGCACAGCCCCTCCTCCAGGTGCACGATGCACGTGCGGGCCTGCCCCCGGGGTGCGTGGGCGGACGCATGGCGCATGCGCTGCCCAGTCGGCCTGGCCACCGCCGATGGCGCGCAGCCCGGGGCTGCCCGGGGCAGGCTGCGCCTGGCCGTGCAGGGCCCTGCGGCTGCGGGGGGAAGGGCGCTGCTGCGGGGGTTAACATGGCCCTCTCCCCAGGCAGCCGCTGCAGCCCGCTGGGAGCTGGGCGCCCCCCCCGTAGGTGGGCGTCCTGGGCAGCTGCCCGGCTAGCCCACCCCTTAGTCCGGCCCTGTTGGGTAGGTCCTGAGACAAACCCAGGTGACTTCACCACCCCTCCAGCTGCAAGGCCTGTCATGCTGCCTGGGCTGGGAGTGCAGATTCTGGGGCCTTGCCCTCTGCGGCCGGCGTGAATTTGTGCAGCTGCGGTTCTGGGGGAGGTGGCTACTTCCTCTAGATGGCTTTAAAAAAAGGGCAGTGGGCTGGGAGCCTGGCAAGGCGAGTTTTCATCCGGCTTCTATCCGCTCAGAGGAGCGGGTCCTTCGTGGCTGGTGCTGATGAGGTTTCAGTCCCTCCCGAGATGGGTCACAGCACTGAGCTGAGTTGCCTGTTCCCTCCAGGGCTGTGGCCCCACCCTCACCAGTGCCTGCCAATGGGTGGAACCCACCTCAGGGCACAAAGATACTGGCCTCAACTGTGTATGGGTCAGGTGCCCTCCTTGCTGCCCTTAGGCCCAGTGAAGTGTAAGTTTGTCCTACCTAGAGGACACCAAATGAAGTTAATGGGTAGCAGGTTTAAAACTAATAAAAGAAAGTTCTTCTTCACACAGCGTGTAGTCAACCTGTGGAACTCCTTGCCAGAGGCGGCTGTGAAGGCTAGGACTATAACAGAGTTTAAAGAGAAGCTAGATAATTTCATGGAGGTTAGGTCCATAAAAGGCCATTAGCCAGGGGATAGAAATGGTGTCCCTGGCCTCTGTTTGTCAGAGGCTGGAGAGGGATGGCAGGAGACAAATCGCTTGATCATTGTCTTTGGTCCACCCCTCTCTGGGGCACCTGGTGCTGGACACTGTCGGCAGACAGGCTACTGGGCTAGACGGACCTTTGGTCCGACCCAGTACGGCCGTTCTTATGTTCTTACCTGTCAGCCGGGGTGGAGGCAGGTCCAGCGACGGGGGCAGTTTCCCCCAGGGCCCAGTGATTCAAAGGGGCCCGTGGCTCCCAGCCACTGCTGCTGGCACTGCAGTAGCGCTTTAAATGCCACCAGAGCGCTGTGCTGCACGCTCCGTGTGGCTTTGAGGGCTGCGGGGAGTTCTGTGGTCCAGGCACTGCTCAGGGCTGGCTGCTCCTCTCCCTGGAGCACAGAGCTGAACCTCCACACTTTGCCATGGGGCCTGTGGAGGTGTCCGCTCCCCTGGGTAGCTGGTGAAGCTTGCTTGTGACGCTTGTGGAAGGATGGTGCATGTGAACAGCAGTGTTGGGGGAAGTTCCTTCTCTGAGGAACAAGATGTGGGAGCCTGTGCATGAGGGATGTGAAAGGTCAAATGTTAACCAGTTGCAGTTAACCGGGGCAGGCCTGGGAGGGGAGGGGAGTGGGCGCAGACAAGGGTTGCGACAGGGAGGGGGACTCCAGCCCATCCCCTTAATCGGTTAACCTGTTGAATGTCATGGTTAATTGGTTAACAAATTAAACGGGATTTTCCATTCTTAGTTTGAACTTTGCCTCCTAACTCTGAAGCCTTCTTGGTAACCAATCCTTGAGTGTCATAGAAAGCAACTGGCCGGCTGTATTGTGCCTCTGATCAGCTCCTCTCGGAGCCTGTTCGGTCTGTTCCCTGGCTGCCTGGACAGGTTGGGAGGGCCATGGTGTTCCCAGTGCGGGAAGGGGTCAGACGGACTCTGCCTGTGGGCACAGGACAATGCAGAGATTTCTAGGGTGTGGCTTGGACTTAGCCACTGTTAGCAGGCATTTGGAAATGGACACAGAGGAATCCAGGCTGGTGGCTGACAGCAGCACAGGGAGCTCAAGCCAAACCGCTCGGCTCGGGAGATAAACATGTGCTCAGTTACCACAGGGGGTCCCTTATAGGCGGCAGCAGGCAGCATGAAGAAGGAAAAGCAGTTGCGTTTTAATATGAGGCTAGGACAGAAAACAAGTTTGTGCTCAGCCTGAGCAGTGGCGTAATTGCCAGGCAGTACTTGGAATGGCAAGTTTGGGCTCTTTTTTCCTGGAGAAGTGGTACGAGAGCTTCCTCTCGCCATGGGCTGCGATACTTTCAGAGAGAACACGTCCCTCCTGCTTGGAAGGCATCCAGGTTAAAGAGCTATTAACAAAACAAAGTTCAGACATGGACTAAAAATGCCTTCCCCCAGATGCTCACGTTTCAGCCCCCTGGATTTCCCGTTCATTCTCTCGTCATCCCAGCAAACACCGGGAAGTCGGAACTTTAGGTTTTTTTTTAAAAGCCCCCCAAGCCCCCGAGCAAATGGAGCCCTCTCTTGCCACACTCCTGTGCTACGAAGATGCAAGAAGACAAACGTGCTTTGTAGCTCACCTCTCAGTGGTGCCACCCAAAGTGTTCAAAGCCGTGGCTAGGCCTTTAATCATAAGGCGACTGTACAGGGTGGGGACTAGAACTGGAATAACGGTGACTCAGGAAGGGACAAAGAGGATGTGGTGGCCACTGGCTGAGCAGGGGCTCTGTGCTGAGAGCCCAACACTGTCTGAGTTGCATAAGCAGAGGCGCGTGGTATAGGCGTAGATCAGTGGTGTTATTACTGCATACAGCAGCGCTGGGCAACCACCATTAGTAAGGGTGCTGTATGAGTGGCCCTCCATCTCAGTGGGTCGCATGCAGCCTGCGGGCCTCCTCTGGCCCCCTTCCCCATGCTTACCTGCTGCTCCCCCACCCTCCCCGCACTTTCAGAGCACCACGAATTGCCTGATTTGTGCTCCATCCCTGCTCCTCCCCTTCCCGCGAACAGCTGATTCACAGGGTTCCAGCTCTGGGAGGGAGGGGGAAGAGTGGAGACAGAGCGCCAATTGGCAGATTCGTGGTGTGCCAAAAGTGGTGAGAGTGCGGGGGCACAGTCAGGAAGTGCATGAGAGGTGCATGGGGGAGTGGGACAGACGGGGGCCACTGGCATACAGCATGGGTGAGACCATTACTGGAATCCTGTGTCTAGTTTTGGTACCACACATCAAGATTGGAAAGGGTTAAACGGAGGTCAAGAATGCTTCTGGATCTAGAAAATATCTTGTATGATGAGAGAGAAGCAGCTCAGTGTGTGCAGTTCACCCAAGAGGTGACAGGATCACTGTCATTAGTATCGCGGTGAGGAAAGAATTGCTGATGGTGGATGGGTCTTTGCATAACGAAGCCCCATGGCTGGAAGCTGAAGCTACAGCAATTCAGATGAGAAGGAAGGTGCAAAATGCGGATGCTGAGATTGATTAGCCATGGACCAGTGTGCTGGGGTTGTGGTGGTTTGCTGCCACTTGGGATCTTTAAATCCAGATTGCCCTAAAAGAGGAGCTGTAGCTTAGCCAAAGGTACAGCTTGATTCAGAAAGTGCTGAGTGACGTTCTCTGGCCTGTTTCTGCAGGAGATGAGACTCAATAAAATGCTCCCTTCTCGCCTTAACCATATATGCACAGTAATACATTTTGGGGTCTGTCTGTCTGCAGTGGTGCCCTTTATCAAGTCTCTTGTGCAACCATGAGAGCTAGAAAATAATTTTGGTTTTTAACTAGTGAAAGCTGACAATTGTATAACTGCCTGTCCCTAGTGGCTGGAGCTTTGAGAAAAACGCTTTGCATCGAGGATTGGCAGCACTGAAAACAGGATATGGAAGGAGGATGGCAGCAGAGACCTTTTCCTGGCCTCTTTTGAAGACTTTCCTCTTAGTATCAGTTCTTCCTCCCCTCCTCCCACAGCTCAGGTTCAGGGCAGTCAAGTGATCTGGGACAGTTGGGGCCAGATTTTCTAGTAAGGTCATCCAGATTCGCGGAAGTCTTTTGAAAATCCAGCTACTTATTTAGTGTCTAAATAGCAGCTGTGCTCTGTTTTTCTCAAAATTCTGCCGTAGTGCAGAGAGGTGCGCAGGTTCTGCCTTCCCTTGCTGCCGTCTCTTCAGGTACCTGACGGAACCAGCCACTGTGGCAGGAGTGTCACCCAGGCTATGGCTACACTGTAGCCTTCTTCCGGAAAAGCTTATGCAAATGAAGCGTGGTGTGGAATATCGCCATGCTTCATTTGCATAATTAATTAGCATGCGCTTTTGTGCAAGAGGCTCTTGCGCAAAAAAGAGCTGTGTAGACGGCTCCTTTTTGCGCAAGAACTGTTCTGCCTCATTTTTTCAGGAAGAACGGCTCTTGCGCAAGAGGGGGTTTTTGCACAAAAAGGAGCCGTCTACACAGCTCCTTTTTGTGCAAAAGCTTCTTGTGCAAAAGTGGCTGCTAATTAATTGAAGTGTGGCATTATTCCACTCCGTGCTTCATTTGCATAAGCTTTTCCGGAAGAAGGCTACAGTGTAGCCGTAGCCCCAGGGTTGAGTCTTGCTTCTGTGCTGTGTGTGGGGGAAGACTGTGTGAGAGCTCTGTGGCTTTGAGAGGAAACCAAACCACAAAGCAGCTGTGTTCTCCTCCTGCAGCTGCTGTAATTCTGTAGGCTTAGGGTATTGCAAAGTTTAAATAAACAGGAGTTGAATTCCCTGACTGGGGACAAGGGCCAGCTTCTTTCTAGAGAAGGGGTGGGCAAAATATGGCCTGTGGGCTGGGTCCATCCCACCAGATGTTTGGATCCCACCTGCCATGACCCCCCAGGCTGCTAATCTCCTGCAGGCTAGTGGGACACTGCTGCCTGACTGCCACAGCCTTGCATGCTGCTCAAAGAGGCTCTCTGTGCACCCTTGGGGGAGGACACCAGTGGGTGCCTGCGTCCTGCCCTCACCTGCAAGCGTTGCCCCCGCAGCCCCTGTTGGAACCCTGCTGGGGAGCCCAGGCAGCTGTTTGGAGCTTCAGTGAACCCTACAGCCACTGAAAGCAGTGGAGGGCTGCCCACAACAGCCTGCCTGGCTCGTGCCATGGCTGAGGCCTCTTTAACACGCCAATGAAGCCCTTTAACCCTGGAACTCGCTTTGAGATGAGAACCGGGAAAAGTCGCTTTACGTGGAGCAGTATTTCTGTCTACAAGCAGCAGGTGAGTAATTCGAGAGACTTCCCAGCACCCTCTGCCTTTTAAAAAACCAAACTCCCAGGCTATTAGTAGTGGGGACTTCTCCCTCTGTGGCTATTGAAAATACTGATTCTTTTCCATCGCTCTCTTTTGCTCCGCTTTACACTGCTTCTGCTCCAGAGGCCCTGCATTGCAGCAGCCTTCCTTGAGCTGAGCCAGCTGGGCTGTTGTGAAGCTTGTGGCAGCAGCTGCTGCCTGCCAGAGTGACCAGGGGGGTTGCTGCAGAATGAAGAAAAAGGCTCTTCCCGCCCACTCAGGGCGTTGCCTCTACAGCAGAGACTTGGGAGAACCGGCCCATTAGCTGAACCTCGGTGGCTTTCCTGTTGGTGGCCGTACATCGCGCCAGCCCAAGTCCCATTAACTAACTGGGGTGATCTGCTGCTGTGGAGTGACTGGCCGGAATTACTTCAGTCTGAAACTTGAGATGGGCTTTTAGGGGCCACTTCCCGACGGGCACGTTTACACAGCACAGTAGGGAAGTGGTGTGCCGCGTTGCTCCAGCACATGCCAGCCAATCCTGTGGCCCCACTGGGTCCAAGAAAGGCCATTGTGTATGTAGTCCCGTCGTGTGCTAAGATGAACTCTGCCCTGGATGCTCATGACCTGGAAGAGAACCTGTAGCAATGTGTGAATTTGCAGGAGCCATCAGAGAGGGAGCTTGGGGCCTGGTTAGAAACTAGCGCATGGGCTTCAGTGCAGCTTGATGAAGAAAGCCGCTCTGAGGAGTTGTAACCGACCATGCCCTTCCCCTGGGAAATCTAAGCAGCTGAACGCCAGCGGTCACTGCTCCAGGCTAGGATTTGGAATGAGGGAGGGCAGACTCTCAGCCCGGAAGCATATGGAGTTTGCATTTGCATCTGAATTTTCTGTCCATTTTTGAAGTGATGCTGATCAGTGACTGGAACAATTTCCCAAGGACTGTGGTGGAGTCTCCCTCAGTGGCAGGTTTTACATCCAGATGCCCATTAGAAAGAGATGCTCCCCTCTTTCAGGCCGGAATTCAGGGCAGTCTAACAGCCTGGGTCCAAGGGGAGTAGAATAGTTCTGGGGTGCTCCCACTTCACTGCACTGCAGCCCCTTTCAGGCAGCCAAAGCCTCACAGCCCAAGCCCTACTACTCTGGGCGGGGCTAAGCCAAAGCCCAGGGCTTTAGCCCTGGCAGGGGGCCTGTAACCTAAGCTCCACCCCAGGCCTGAAGTACTTGGGCTTTGGCCCCAGCCAGTCCCAGCCCGGCTGGAGAAGCACTGTGGTAGGGGTCAGCAGTCCCGCCTGGCTCTGTGGTTGACAAGCAGTGCATGGCTGGTTGTTGGACACTGTAGAGAGTGCTGGGAACAACTCGCTTCGAGGTTGTGGGATGCCGAGAATGAGAAATCCTAGGGAAGGAAGTGGTGGAGATTGGTATCTTGGGTTGGGCTTGTCCGAGGTTGGGGACACTAAATCTTTATTCAGCTCCCCTTTTCTTGCTAATAGACAGGACTCTGATGGATACAGAGGGGCGTAGCAGGGGTGGGCAAACGTTATGGCCCATCAACTACATGAGGGTATGGAAATCATATGGAGGGTCATGAACACTCATGTAATTACAGCTGGGGTGCAGGAGGGGTGAGGGCTCCAGCTTGGAGTGTGGGCTGTGGATGGGGCCAGAACTGAGGAGTTTAGGGTGTGGGAGGGGGCTAGGGGTTGGGGGTGTGGGCTCTAGGATCCAGGAGGGAGCTATAGGCTGGGACTGAGGGGTTCGGAGGATGAGAAGGGGCTCTGGGCTGGAGCAGGAGGCTGGTGCGCAGGGGTTTCAGGTGCAGCCTCCGGGCTGTGCTTACCTCCTCAAACAGCTCCCCGAAGCAGCGGCATGTCCCCTTTGTGGCCAGTTGCCATGTGGAGTCATGGCCAGGTGGCTCTGTGCACTCCCCCACCACCTTTAGGTGCCAGCCCTGCAGCTCCCATTGGCTGCATTTCGCAGGCAATGGGAGCTGTGTGAGCGGTGCTTGGGGCAGGGACAGTGCACAGAGCCCTTGGGCTGTCCCTGTGCATAGGAGCTGGCGCGAGGCGGGCTGCTGCTTTCAGGAGCTGGGCGGAGCCAGGGTACACACTGAGCAGGGCAAGGCCCAGACTCTGCTCCCGAGAGGGAGCTCGAGAGCCAGATCAAAGTGGCTGATGGGATGGATGCAGCCTGAGGGCCGGAGTGCCTGCCCCTGCTGTAGAGAAAGATGGCGGACACGAGTTGGGCGTGGAAACTGGCTGGAAAATAGAGAGGGGGTGTGGGCGGTGGAGGAGTGAGGACTGACCTCCCTCTCTGGGAAGACCTGCTTCCCAAGGCAGCAGCCATGGCTGTGTTTCATTGTGTGTAAAAGCTGGTTACTGAGGAGGTCTGACGCCCTGCATGGACACTCTTATTCTGGCCTTGACCTACTGGGATCGTTCTACTTGCAAACATCCCTGTGCAGACAAGCCCTGGCCAGGAGGAAACACCCCACTTCCACAGCCCCTGTGCAGCCCAGGCTACTGTTGAGAAGCCAGATCTGTTCCGGAATAATTAACATTTTCTTCCGTTTCCTAGATCCAGAAGCTTAAATCTTTGGTGCTTCTCAAAGCAACTTTCCTCTCTCTCCCTTTTCCTGATAGTCCAGTTTCAGTGAGTGTCTTTTTCTTCTCCCACTCCTCATTCCCCTGCAGCTGCCCAACATGTTTGGCGACCTTCGGTCCACATTCATTGCGCTGATGATTGGCTCCTACGCGTCCTCGGCGGTCACTTTTCCTGGAATCAAGGTGAGGCTGTGGAACCCTGAGCACTGACCAGTTTGGCTCATCAGGGCTCCTTGGTGCGAGACGGTAATTAGAAAGGCTGGTCCAGAGGCTGGTGCTAAGCTGGGACGCTTGAGCCCTGTGCTCACTTTCTGGCTGTGCCACAGATTTCCTGAGTGACCTTGGGCAAGTCATTTTAAATGGGGGTAGAAGTCCTGCCTGACTTGACAGGCAGGTTGGGAGGATAAATACATGAGGTAACAGAATTTCTTCAGCCTTGGCTTTTAAATGCCACAAGCTCCCCCCCATTTCCTCCCACATGGACGTCCACGCACATTAGAGTGTAGGTATTTGTGCTAATGAGCTTATTCCACTGTGAATTCCAGGTTATCTATGACTTCGGTGTCTCCTTCATCCTCATTTTGATTGTCTGGGCATCCTGTGCAGGGCTAGTTTTCTTCAACTGTTTCTTCAACTGGCCCCTGGAGCCATTCCCAGGACCAGAAGACATGGACTACACGTAAGTGTTGCTTCCACTTTTAGGGATCTAGACACTGCTGGGCTGGATCAGTCGCGTGGTCCAATCTCTGAGGGAGGCAGCCTCAGCTGCTTCAGTGGAACATACATTTATTCCTAACCTTACAGATGTATTTATATTTACACACCACAGCACAGAAACACTCACCCAGGAACCTATCCCTGCAACAAACCCCGGTGCCAACTCTGCCCACACAAGCAACACCATCACAGGACCTAACCACATAAGCCACACCATCAGGGGCTCATCCACCTGCACATCCACTAATATGATACACGCCAACAAGTGCCAGCAGTGTCCCTCTGCCATGTACACCGGCCAAACCAGACAGTCTCTGCACCAAAGGATGGATGGACACAAATCAGACATCAGGAATGGGAACACACATAAGCCTGTAGGAGAACACTTGAACCTCGCTGGACATTCAATGATGGATTTAAAAGTAGCCATCCTTCTACAAAAGAATTTCAAACTCTGATTACAAAGGGAGACAGCTGAACTGGAATTAATTTGCAAATTTAGTACAATCAACTTAGGACCGAATAAGGAGCTTAACTAGTTAATGCATTACAAAGGCAATTTCCCCTCTTGATAGTCACATCTCCACATCAGCTGCTGAAAATGAGCCATTTCCACTCTGACTTGATTAGCCTCATTAACACAAGTAACTTTTTCTTATATATACCCCTGCCTCTGTAACTTCCATTTCAATTCATCGACCCACAAAAGCTTATGCCCTAATAAATGTGTTAGTCTTTAAGGTGCCACAGGACTCTCGAGTGCTTAGATCAGTCCACGAATCTCAGCCCTGCTTTGCAGCTTTCAGTCTTTTTCTGCTGCATCACAGAGTGAAGATCAAGTTCAACTGGCTAGGATTTGACCACAAAATTACAGGGAAACAGTTTTACAAGCAGGTGACCACAGTGGGACGTCGTCTGAGTGTGGGGAGCTCCATGAAGAACCCTAAGGAGCTGGCAGCTCAAGATGGCAACAAACTCTGTCTGTCAACGGTGGACCTGGAAGTGAAGTGTCAAGCAGACAGTGCAGGTATTGCTTCTGGATTTGTACATGTGACATTCGCTCTAGAGCACAGTCGTACACCACTTAAACCCTCAGAGTAAGAACTAAGCCTTGTGCAGACCCCTACGTGAGGTGAATTTCACTCACTTGCAATAGGGATGTAAACGGGTGACCCTGACTGGGTGATGCTTACTGGTAATGGGTTAACTGGTGCCTGGCTGGACCAGGACCCCACAGCAGGCGGTTAATATTTTAAATGCTATTTTACAACCCTAAAGTGCAACTCCTCATTGCTCAGCCAGGTATTGAAAACCCCCCATATGCATGCACAGGTCCCAAGGCTGCTGCCTGGCAGATGTCTGGGTGGCTGTCAGTATTACTTAGACAGTATGTAACATGTGAGCTGCTATTGCTAAAGACTGATGCTCTGAATTCTTACAGCTACTTGTCATTGTCCTCCCCCCCATTGTTCCTTTTTGGGGAGTCCCTGCTGCACAAGTTCGTCACTGGCTTGAGCCCCCCATTGCTCTCCCTACACTCTTCTGTTTGTGGGATGTAGCCAGTAGACGACTAGCTGATGTCAGGCCATTACTAGAGGCTGCCTTCTTTAGAGACTCTCGTTTCCTCTGCAGCATCCCCATCATTTATGCACAGTGTCTTCAGCCCAATTTTGCTACTCAGCCTCATCACCATGTGCGTCACTCAGCTGCGGCTCATCTTCTACATGGGAGCCATGAACAACATCCTGGGATTCCTTGTGGAAGGAGACCTGGAGACAGGTAAGCTAACACCAGGATTCTCACTCGCCCCTTGAAACGGAGGGCTGACACTGACCGTTCCCTACCGGAGATGTTGGTTCTTACTAGTCCCCAGATGCCAGTCTGAGTATCTGCCCGTCCCCAGAGTGTAACCGACAGCTGCTGTCATGTTCTATTGGGTGGCTGGACCCTGCTAAAATCAGAGGAGCAACAAGATGTCAAATAGCAAGGTGCACGCTCGAATGTCAAGTTATTTTCAGCCAGCCTTTTATTAAATACTTTCCATGTTGTGTCCTTAAACAGGGGTTACCAAGTTTGGCAGGTCAGGCAGGGCCGTAATAAAAACACATTCCCCATGGTATTTTTTTTTTTTTTCATCATGAGCAAACAAAAATACAGAGCAGCTGAGTTCAATTGCAGATGGTTTAAAAGTAGATTTTTTTTTTTTTCTGACTCAGTCCAAAGCACTGAGGGAAATGATATCATGATAGCCTTGTGCGTAATGTTGTATGTCTGGGAGGCTGGCTGGCAGCTTCTGTTCTGGGATTTGTTGATGTTTATAGTGCCTGATGCAGAGAAGAGAGCCAACAGGAAAGAGTACTTTAGCTTAGTTTGCTTACTGCAAGTACTCTGAATTGCAAAATAAAATATTGCCCAGTTTTGTCTTGCGCAGTAAAATCTAGATTGAACTTGTTAAATCTGGAATTTGTGAAACTGAAAATAGAGGCCCTCTTTCAAAAACTATCATGAGACTAGAGGAGGAGAGCAGAGTAAATGAAAAACTCAGAATGCCCCAGCTTTCCATGAATTGCTTTGTTTCTTTAGTCAAGTGCTTGACAGCCGGTAGCCTTTGGTTCTTTATATCCTGGTCCAAGAAGCAGTGTAGAACAGTGTTTCTTAAACTTTTTAAGACCGAGGAACACCAAACGATAATTTTTTTTGAGGAACACCAAGGTTTTTTTGTTGAGTGCGCAAAAAAAAAAAAGGTTGGAGGGGAATAGTTGCCTGCCCCTTTAAGGGCAGCCATTTTGAACTCTATTGTTCTCCGCAGCACACCTCCTGCTGCCTTGCCTCGGAACACAGTTTAAGAAACTCTGGTGTAGACACTAAATATATGGGACAAACCCCGGGGTTGGATTCCTTTCTCAATGAGTTCCATTCTTCTCATTCACTTAACATTTCTTCTTTTAAGCTGGCTCCCCACGTGTACTGCCTCCGTATCAGAGGCAGCAGTGCACGGGGCCAGGGGGGGCTGTTAGCTCCCACCTCCTCCACTCCCTGAGTGTAAATATGTATCTGCTGAAATCTTCAGTGGCTACGCACTTACAAAAAATCCGCTTTTTAACATCCCTAGTAAAATTAGGGTTGCCAGGTGTCCGGTTTTGAACCGGACAGTCCAGTATTTGAGCTTTCTGTTCGGGAAACAAATGGAAAAAATAGAATTGGCTGGTATTTTCTAAATCAGATGGAATGTTGATTGTGATGTCATGTCAAGTGTGTCCAGTATTTTTGTTAAAACCATCTGGCAACCCTAAGTAAAATCAGTAAGCTAGAATTTGACACTGAGAGTTCCTGTAAGTCCAGCTTCCTGCACAGATAAGAGAGCAAAGATGGGTGCAGTAGCCTCCTAAGTGACTTCATCCTCCTCTCGTCCACTCCTCTTCTGCACACCTGTGGTATCGAAGGCAGGAAATTTGCCTGCGTCTGTACCGTAACCTGCTGTTTTTCCCTGCTGCCATAGAAGTAAGATTCACAATCTTGGGTAGCACCCCAGCGTCAGTCCAGATCTGGGGCTCATTCTATTGAGAACTGCACAAAGACAGAGGCACACCAGGTCCCTGCCCTGAGGAGCTCCCAGACCGTGACTTATGAAAGAGTGGGGGTGGAGGGGGGGGCAGACAGTTCCCAGGCCTGTAGAGATCTATACAGCTCGGCTCCCCCAGAGGCCTGCCATCGCTATCTGAGCCTCTTCTGAGCAGAAGCTGGCTTTGAGAGAGGGCTCCTGCTTCTAGTTTGTTACCCTGCCTGGTCCTGCAGTTGCTCCAAGGGGAACACTCTCCCTCTCTGCCCTCCCTTCCCTAGTCCCCACTGTTGGTCTCTAGAGGTCAAGGCTGGAGTGATCTGGAAGCAGTGCTGTGGGCTGTGGGGTGAACGTCTTGCCAGGACTGTAGCGGGCTAGACTGAGTCGGAGAATGCTGAGGTGCAGATGTGCTTGTTGCTTGAATAAGGACATATCTGCCGGAAGGGCAGCAGTGCTGGGGACTGGAGCTGCAGATTCCTTACTCTGCCCCAGTTATGACAAATGCAGTGACTCCTGGCATCAGGCAGATACCTGCAGACATTGGGTCAGGTGCTGACTCCCCCTACAGATATCCCTGAACATGCCAGGGATGCAGGGCAGCTACTGCCCAGGGTGCCTTTCTTCGTTCCAGACCTTGAATCTTTTTTTTTTTTTTTTTGCTCTTCTCTGGACTTTGTCCAGTTTGTCTCTCTATTAAAAAAACAAACAAACACAAAACAAAACAGGATAGGACAGGGCCAAAATAGGATAGGATGTAGCCTGCCAAATTAACATCTGTCCTGAAAAGTGGTGCCCGGATCTGGACACAATTCTCCAGTTGAGGCCTAACTGGTGTGGTGTTGAGCAGAAGAATTGCTTCTCGTGTTGTGCTTACGACACCCTGCATCTCTCAGCAATGTTCCCTTTTTTTTTTGCAAGTGTTCCGCTGACTCCTGTTTAGCTGTGGTGAAGGGGGGCGGGGGGAAGGGGAACATTGTGGGGAATATTCCCCCAGTGACTCACCAGAGCAGGACAGCAGAGTTTTCTGAGCCCACACTAGCTCTTGCACAATGCTGCTTGTCAACTCTTCTCTTTATATCTTGGGTTCTGATGTGGAATGAAGCAATTGCTCTGAGGTCAAACCTGTGCTTCCCTGGCTGTCCTGGGGTATAACAGGCTCCTAGGGTTCCTGCTGCTAACCTCTTTTTGCTTTTCCATATTTGCTCTCTTGCTGCTGCTGCTGCTGCTGCTTTGTTGCTTTGCTGTTGCAGTGATGGATACAGGTAAGCAGGGTGATTTTAAGCACATTTCTAACTTTCCTTCCCTTCCTGTATGTCAGTGCTGGCTGGCTGCATGGTGTGTCAATACATGTGGTACAGAGCTATTGAGTGCTTCTTTGGGGCACCTTGCAGTTACAGCACTAAGGGTCCAGATCCCCCCTGTGAGCCACTGCTGGCCACTGTGTTAAAACTCCCCCCTTTGCTAACCTCATCCCTGACCCTAGTCTGTGTGGCTAACAATCACTGATAGGTAATTACCAGTCTCTGCTGAGAGTTGGCCCTTGGGCCCTTCCCTTACTAGCAACCCTGCTTCCCCCTCCACCCTTCCCTCTGCAAAACCAGCCCCTAGCCACCTGCTCTGTGTTTAGGGAGGGTTTGTTCCTGCTGGCCTGTCTTCCAAAAACCATGGTTATTTTCCCACTCTGGGTCCTCCTTGCCCAGGTCACTTCCCCCAGTAGTTCCTAGCCCTAGGGAAGAATTGGAAACCAAGAGCAGAGGAGGCCCAGCTGGAACCCAGGGCCCGGGAGAGGAGGATGGCAGGCAGGGACTCACTCCTCTTCAGAGCAGGGGTGGAAGACTCTTAGTAGCCTGAAGCCTCTCTAGCATGTAGTGCCACTCGTTGGCCACTGCTCTATCCTGGAAACTAGCTAGCTTCCAGGTGCCATCCTCCTGGGACTAGCTACAGCTGGTTTTGATTATTTCCAAGCAGTGCCAGCCTGGCTAGGTTGGACAAGTGCAGCTTAGCCATTGGAATGCGTCAGCCTGCTGAGCAGCCGATGGTTGATCTGGGACTCTGGGGGTGAGGGTGTTGTCCAATTTACTGCTCAGAGTCTGAGGCTACCCGTGGTCTGGGCTCTGAGGGGATGAAATGATCAGTTGTTATGAAATGGGACCTGCTCCTGTTTAAAAGCTTCAGAGGGGGAGCCGAGTTAGTCTGTAACAGGAAAAACGTAAAAAACAATGAATAGCCTTTAAGGTGCTACTAGTCGAACAAAACACGTGGATGGTATCGTGAGCTTTTGTGGGCACAGCCCACTTCTTCAGATGACAGGAGTATTAGAAGTCCAGATCCAGTAAGGGAAGGCGGGGTGAGGGGGAGGAAAGGAGGAAAAAAGAGACAGCGAGTAGATGGTTCAAATAGTTACAACAGGCTGATCAGAACAATTAGCACCTCCATTATTTGGTAGTTTAAATCATAGGATGTGGAAGGTAATGTGCGAGCCAGCCCATGTCCTTGTTCATACCATTTGCATAAGAATTAAACTTGTAAATGAAGTTAAGTTCCAGTTAACTGCTCCTGTTTGTTACTGCTGGGCCCTGCTGGGGGACTTCATGACATCTCTCTTCTCTGCAGTGAGTCTCTACACCTCCATTTTTGGGGTGTTGCAGCTGCTCTGCCTGATGACTGCCCCTCTGATTGGCTACATCATGGACTGGAAGCTGAAGGAATGTGACGATGGTCCGGAAGAGGCGGATGAGAGTGACGTTAATCCGTACGTAGCATGTTGCAGGGTCCAATCTAGATATCGGTAATGGCTCCAATTAAATGAACTGGTCTAATCCTGTTGTAAATTGAGGAGTATGAATTCTCAATTTACAGGGATTTGCACCAATTTAACTAAATTGTCATAATTTATTTTAGTTAAATGGTGCAACTTCTCTTGTAGATGGGGCTGGAGTCTCAAATACAGGCCAAGACTCAGATATGCCAGTGTGGGAATTCTGGTTTCTTTTCTTCTAACTTCTCAAGTTCCTAGTTGTGGGTTCCAGTCGCTGCTATACTGCCTGTGTGAGCTATTCCTTGCTTTTCCTCCAGAGATGGTAAGAAGAAGAAAAAACGTGATCGCCAGATTCAGAAGATTTCAAATGCCACAAGAGCGTTTGTGTTCACCAACCTGCTACTAGTTGGATTTGGAATTACCTGTCTCATTCCTAACCTGCCTTTGCAGGTGGGTATTTCACAAATGGAGTGGTTCTGGAGGGTGAATGGTTCTGGATAAGCAAGAATGTCTTGGCTTGGCCTTATTCTTGATGACAGACTGGGTCTCCCTTGGCCCTGCCCCAGGCCGTGGCCAGACTCCCCATCCCATGGCTCTACCTCACGGTAGTGGGAGGGAGGGAAGGAGGACTTGCTTTTTTCCCATGGAGCCAGGATGCAGCATTTGCCACCATACTGAAAAATCATGAGTCAGACTCAAAAACCTGCAGGCAAATAAACAGGCCCCCGTGTTTACTGCTTAGAACTCTGCTTTCAGCCACTTGTCCACAGACACTGGGGACTCTAAAGGTGGGACTCCCCATAGCCCTCTGCGGCCAGAAGCTGGGGTTCTAGGAAGATGCTAGACGTCCCAAGATGGGACTGGTGTTGGCAATACTGAAATGTGGGCTAATGGCAGAGCTGCATCTCCAAGTGCAGCCCTCTGCTGGGCTAGCTTGGCAGGGTCCCCCAGAGCAGCGAGTTTGAGCGGATCCAGTTAAATGGATGGGGGCAGCTAAGAGGGTTGTTCCTGCAGGTGCTCTGCAGGCTCAGGCAGATGTGAGTTGCTCTGCACAGTGTTCATGTTTTCAGGCCTTTCTTTGCAAGTCTATGGACTACACACACACATTGATCTAAAATAAACAAGGCCTTGAGCACCAGCTCTTTGTCAATGGTGCCTTTGTTAATCCAGGCCTGGGCTACGGACAAGCCAGGGGGTCCTGGAAAATCTGTAATGCAGCACATGGTAGCTGCACAGACGCCAGCCACAGTTCGAGTTGTGGGCCAGATGTCCTCAGTGACATCCTGTGGAGTCAGTAGGGTTCTACATATGTACATGGTTGGCTTGGGGTATGCATCTGGCAGAGGCATGAGACATCAGGGATGGATCTTGGTGACCTCTCAAGTTCCCATCTGCCCTACATTTCTGTAGCCCAGAATGCACTGGGGGGTGCCAGCTGCTCTCCTCCCTCACCCCTCTGCGCGCACGGAATGGTTTTGATTTCTCTTGATGCCATTAGAGGATCAAGTTGGAAGTGAGTCAGTAAGCCTAGGAGAGAGCTGGCCTGCAGGCCTGTCTGCTCTTCGACCTTTCCAGTGCTGGTTGTAAAACCCTCCCTGCTGCAGACACAGATGAGTCTGAGAGATACTCCTGGGCAGAAAGGGGAGCAAGTTCCAGTCAGAGTTAGGAATTTGGGGTGAAGGCCTCCTAGGGCACAAACAGGATATTGTGACCAGAAGGTGAGCTGCATGGGATCCTGTTTGTGTCAGGGAGAAGGTTCTGACCAGCTGAAAGGTAGAGGGGGAGAGCGAGGGATCGTAATTTTAGGGCGGGGGTACCTGGCATGATCTAAAGCCTCCCGAAGTAAGTAGGATCAGGTCCAGGTTAGCTAGCTAGATCTGAGTGTAATCCAGGGGCGGGAAAATGCAGCCCATGGACTGGAGGTAGCCCGCCAACACCAGCCCACACTGCCTCAGGCAGGCTCCCTGTCTTCCACACCTCTGGATGCTACTACAAGCGGTTGGCTACAGGGGCCATGTGCTCTGCACGGTGCATGCCCCTTGGGGGAGGGCTTCATATGCTGTCCCCTCTCCCGGGTCCCATTAGCCAGGAACCAGCCAATGGGAGCTGCCTGGGCTGTGCTTACAGCATAGGCTGCATGTGATGCCTGCTCCCCCTTAGGGGCACATGATGTGCTGAGAACACATGGTCCCCACAACCAGCTTTGAGCAGCATGTGGGAGCACAGCAGGCAGGAAATCTGCCTGAGGCTCCTGCTGAGCTACTGGCCAGAATTGGCCTAGGCAAGCACCTCCCAGCCAGAGCCTGCACCTGGAACTCCAGCCCCTTCTTCCCCCAATCCTCTGCTCCATCTCCTGCACCCCTGCCCCACATAACCCAAATTCCCTGCCCCAGGTCACAACACGCTCTCAGACCCTGCACCCCTCCTTCCGGTCATAACCCTTTCCTGCATCTAAATCCTCTACCCCGAGCTCCCTTCTGCCCCTAACCTCCATCCCAGACCCTGCACCTCCTCCATTAATATCATGGACAAGTGTGGCCTTTGAGCACTTACCAAATTCTTGGAATGGCCCCCTGATCAAAAATTACTGCCCACCCCGGTGCAGTCCAGATGCTCCTGTTGTGTGGAGCCTTTAAAAGAGTGCTCTTCTGCTGCAATTGTTGTCAACATCTCGGCTGACGCATAACAATTGTCAAGAGGAAAAAGATAAGTCTGAGTCAGCAAGTGCCATCATCCCAGACCTCTCCTCCCCTGTGCTGATCTGAGTGGGTGAGGGACTTTGTTTCGGGAGCTGCTTAGGTCTATCCTGGGACTGGAGGAGCAGCAGCTGCAGTGTGGAGGGGTGGCTTTGGACTGCTGTTCAGCACAGTTTCTGCCTCTTTCAGATCCTGTCATTCATTTTGCACACAATTGTGAGAGGATTCATCCATTCGGCAGTGGGAGGCCTCTATGCAGCTGTGTAAGTCTAACCTGGCTCATCTAGCATGTGACTGGCTTGGGGGTTTGGTTACCCAGACAACCAGGGTGGAAGGGATACGTGATGGTGAGACCCTGCTGTCCTAGGTAACAATTGAATGCACTTACGGCTTACTTGGGTCACCATGGGACTTGGCAGCAAGACTGGAGTGTCCCAGGTAATTGCGTGTGCCTAATGTGGACCTGCAGTAAGTAACTACAGTGAAACAAGCAGAGATACGCCTTATGTGGACTTCAGGTGCAATTTGTTTAGCCCTCCTAAACTGCCTTCACCCTCATGTGAGTTAAAAAGCTTGAAATCTTTAGTTTATTCATCCTAATTGTGAGTAGATACATATCTTGTCAGGGCATGCTGACTCCCAGAGCACATAGCAAACCTGCTCTGAGAATGGAGCTGTTCCTAGACAGCTTGTCGGAGCGTTGTTCAAAATCAATACTTAGGCTACGGCTACACTGTAGCCTTTTTCCGGAAAAGCATATGCAAATGAAGTGTGGTGTGGAATATTGCTGTGCTTCATTTGCACAATTAATTAGCAGCCGCTTTTGCGCAAAAAGGAGCTGTGTAGATGGCTCCTTTTTGCGCAAAAAACCCCTCTTGCACAGGAGCCGTTCTTCCTGAAAAAATGAGGAAGAACGGCTCTTGTGCAAGAGAGGGGTTTTGCACAAAAAGGAGCCGTCTACACAGCTCCTTCTTGTGCAAAAGCGGCTGCTAATTAATTATGCAAATGAAACACAGCAATATTCCACACCACACTTCATTTGCATAAGCTTTTCTGGAAAAAGGCTACAGTGTAGCTGTAGCCTTAGTAATGAGGCCTGCTTTACCCAATAGTGTGGATCGTCCATTCTGTACCCAACACATATACGTACCCAACATAGATACACATCCATGTTCTCCTCCAAAACTAAAACTTCACTTTACAATGGGCAGATCCATTTCCTCTGCTCTGAACTCTAGGACGGAGAGCCAAAAGGATCAATAACTTGCATTCAGAAAACCTTTTGTTTTAGCTAACTGCCTCTTTGCTTGCACAAGGCTTCCTTTTTCAGTTCCATGATAGCTTTTAACATAGTTGTGGAGTCCTTTGCTGTGTTGATACCTGTCAGTAGACAGCAGTCCACTTGTCTATTGCTACTCTCTGAAACTTCCTGGATTGAAGTATTTTTGTCTCAAATCTGATTTTGGTTTAAAGATGTTAAAGTTTTTGTCTGACCTCCTTGTGTTTGAGTCTCATTTTAAAATGGCACAACCGTGGAAGACAAGGACCGTAACCTTTCCCAAGACTCGCTTTTCACTGGAAATATCCACTACTCAGCACTTCCCAATTAACAATACAGTTGAACTTGAGGATCAGACTTCACCTCTAAAGAGGAAAACCTGCCTGGCACATGCTACTTTGTAGAGAGCCAGATGAGGGACTCCAAATGGTTACAGAATACAGCTGGCCTGTGCTGACTATGGAACTATGTTAAATCTGCAGTTTTTGTTAAAAAATAAATCCCTAAATTTGAAAATTCAGGCAGAAACTAATCCCAAGAAGAGACACTTGGCCCCTGATTCGCACTGCCTTAAATGCCAATTGTAATGAATACACACAATATTCATACACAAGGACAGATTCTTGAATTCTGTGCAGCTGAGCTGGGAACCTGCTGCTTGGAGAGGTGCCCAGCCTGGTCTCAGGAGTAGCACAAAAGATTCAAGGTGGTACAGGGGGAGTGGTGCAGGGGGGTAAGACCTAATTGCCGGGCCCATGGGCAAGGTGTGTGGAGGCCAGCTCCATGCTCCCAGAAGGGGTTGGGCCTTGGGGGTGGGGGCTGCACTGTTTCTCTCCTCTTCCCCCTCCCCCCCCTCCCCCCCCCCCATCCAGCCCATAGCACTGCCCACAGTGTACTGCATGAGGCTCTGGTGGCAATTTTAAAGGGTCTGTACCAGACCCTAGGGCAGTTGTCTCCTGAGGGTGGCGCGTGGTAATTGTCCTGCTTTTCTGCATTGACAGATACCCCTCAACACAGTTTGGCAGCTTAACAGGACTGCAATCTTTGGTCAGTGCCCTCTTTGCTCTTCTGCAGCAGCCCTTGTTCCTGGCAATGATGGGACCATTGAAAGGAGACCCTCTGTGGGTAAGGGAGATCAGAGTAAATATGGTCTGCACCAAACTTAGCCCGAAGGCTTGGGTGGGGTCCAGTTTCATTTGTGGGGAGGGGATTCCTTTTCAGTAGAACCAACCAAAATGAAAGGGAGACTGTGCACAGACCCATGCTGTGATCCGGTGTTTGACTGAGCACTGATGTCTGACCGTGGGTCCTCAAGTAAACTGCTCCTCTCAGACGGTGGCCAATAACTGTCGTAGAGGAAGGCAGCCTACTCACTCAAGTGCAGTGCTGTTTGCTTCTGGGGTGTTTTATGGGTTCTTTCCTAATGAATGCCTGCAGAGAGCAGATTACACCATATTAAACTTCTCTTAGCTCACATTACTTTTAGTAAGACGTGTGGTTACAGTTAATGAGCCCTGTGTTAAATGGCTGATGCCATGTGGCTGGGCATTCCAGGGTAGACAGTTCTGAATATGAGTAGCATTAAGAGAGATGGAACCTGACGAGTGATTAGATGGGAAATGGGGATGGGGAGAGCCCTGTTCGCAGTTCCAGTAGCATGAGACTGGGGTGGATTGCTGACCCAGCCCTGGGAAACCTGGTCCTGGGGCTATAGGGCTTGTGTTCTCCCTGAAGGTGGGGGAGCAAGCAGAAAGGGGCTCCACTCCTTAAAGCTGTGGAATTAGATGTCTTTCCTTTGGGAGTGCTGGTGATGATGATGGCCCCTCTAGGAGATGTGCCTTTCCTGTATAGATGGAGCTATTCTAGAGGCTATTCAGCAGCACTCAAACATGTTAGGAATTCTGTGTGCTCTTGGGCCTGTCCGTTTGGCTGCTCTAAACGCTCTCAAGAAGACAGGCTGAATTTTTGTTCTTTCTTAAAGCTCATTATTTATCCAGCGAAACACCACAACTGCCAGGGTAAATGGAAAGGGCCTGAGGAGGAAGGGAAGGGAGCTGCAGAACTCATTTCTGTTCTCAGTACATATGCAGCCGGTGTAGTGAGATCGTTTGTTAGGTGGGCTGGGGATGGCTCTCTCCCCTCAGTAGTGAATGCAGCAGAGCTTTTAGCCAGGGAGCTGCAAGCAGGGACAGTGGCTATAATAGGTGGAGGAAGGCACTGCCTTTCCATACCACCAGCCTGGCCCCACCCAGACTCCACCCCCAGAACAACTACTGTAGGCATACTCGGGGCAGGGTGTTGCTGCCCCTGAGCACCTGCCCTCCCCGTGCTCCAGGGCCGGGGAGGCTGGGGCTGCGCACCCTCACGGGACACTCCAGGCAGGGAGGGGTGTGCCTTGGTTCCCTGGGGGCGGAGCCTGGGCAGAAGGGGCAGTGCTTGGGGCTTACCTCCCGCAGCCCTACCTTCACCCCATGGCTGCAAGCTGCTGTATTTCCAATGAATACTGAGTTTGAATGCTGCTAGCACTAATTTCCAGTTGGGAAGGTCGGTTGCCTGCCTGGGATGGTGGCCATGTGTGTTCTGTTGCACCAACCCAGCCCCAGGCAACTTGCTTCAAGCCCTGCAACAGAGCTGCTTGAAGGGGGCATGATAATTTGCATCCAAAGGACTCCCCAGTCCGTTGGAGGTGCAGGAATGGAGAGGAAGCCTGCAAGCAGCCTCATGAGTGGAGTGAAGCTAGGCTGGAAGCAGCTTACTTCCTCCGTATGACAGCCAGCTTTGAGGAAAGCCACTGCTGCAGGTGCTGTGTGTACTCCAGGAGTGCTTAGCTCAACTGCACCACCAGCTGTGTCCGCATGGAACAGCTTCAGTCTGTACTGCCTCTTCCCCATCCCCTTCCCATGAGAAGGGGAGATGAAGAAAGAACCAGTGCAATAGCCGTGGCTAGGACAGGCTTCAGCCAGTCTGTGACTGCACTGCCTAGCCCTGTCTGTCTAGTGAGAAACTCTTCAAAGATGGTACTGACGGACCTGCTTGTGCAGCATTGACTAGTAGAATCTGCAGAGAGCTAGGGCAGTGTTACATCTGTGACAGCCTACCAGGGGATTGTAGTATCAGGCAGGGCACCTTGTGTCCAGCATGGGTGGGTGACATAATGAGGTCTTGGGGCTGGCTTCTAGGTATGTGTGTGAGTGGATTGTGTCTTTCCTACTTCTCTAATGGTGCTTGTCTGTCCTTGTAGGTCAACGTTGGGCTTCTGGGAGTGAGTTTGCTGGGCTTCTGCCTACCAGCCTATCTGATCTGCTATCAGCGTAGACTAGAAAGAAAGCAGCAGCAGAAAGGTGAGGATGCCAAACTCTTCCTCAAAATCAATGGCACTCCCAACGAGGAAGCCTTTGTTTAAGCCAGTGCTTCACACACCACCTCCTCGTCACACGTTCCTCTGCCACTTCAACGGGTCTACCTCTGGCCCAAGTCATGGTTCTTCTCTCCATGCTCTGCCAGCTTCACGCAGCATGGCCTGCTGGCTGACAGTGAAGGCGGAGTGTGTTTCTCAGACACATGCCAGGAGGAGTCTTCCCTCCTCTTCTTTCCTTTTCTCAAAGCTACACAGATTACAAATAGAACAAGCGGAAGCTAGTTCTGAATTGGCTCCTGGAGAACAACATTTTCCTCACCACTACCAAGCTTGGCTACAGGACCGTAGTCCTTGCGTGATACCCGTGTTGTGCGCATTGGAAAGGGGACTTTGGGGTGTGTCTTGCTGAAGTTGATTTTCAGTCCATTGCTAAACTCTAATCTCTGATGCTGAACTCAGCCTTGTTCTGCATATAATGTAAAGAGATGATTAGTGAGCAATGGATTCAGCCATGCGTGCCAAAACTAAGGATCCAGCTGACTGCTTGGCCCATCCTCACACTCCAGTAACCTGAAAGTCCTCTACCCCAGCCTGCAAGCCTTCTTTACATCGCAAGCTGCCTGCTGTCTTGAACCATTCAGCTGGAAATTGGACCTTGTGTGAAGTGCTTTAAGATGTGTTGCCTTTCTTCTTCTCCTCTCCCTACGGTGACCCTTGGAGAGGAGCAGCAGCTGGTTGTCTGGAGATAATCTGAATAGAGCTGAAAGGCTTTTTCAAAGTGGGGCCTTACAGCGCAAAACACCTGTTTCTAGGTGCAGGTTTTATTGACTTGTCTTATTGCTGAAACGAGCCAACAGTGCAGACCTGTCCTTGCATGGAGTAACTGGATCCTGTGACTACATGAAAGATGGACATGGTGAGACAATTTCACCTATGTCTCAGCAGGACCTCACAGCAATAGCCTCTTAACATCCTGTGCTGAGATAACAGCCCCTTTGAGAGAACCCATCACCCTGAACTACTAAACACCAACTTCACTGTAACTGACCAAAAAGCTGCTGGTTAGCATGTGATGAGCCTCCTGTAACGTCTGGGCTCTTTCTGGACAGGAGAGATGAAGATGACTGTGGGGTTGGGTAGAACTTCATAAAACAATAAGTGGACTTGAGTGGAGATCTCTTAGGGTGCCCCCCTCAGACATCAAGGGAATACAAAGGGAATTCTTAGCCTGCTTCTCTCTCCAAGCCATGCCTTTCCTAGGCCTTGTCCCCGCTGGACTTGGTTTTTCCATAACCTTCCTGCTGTTGCTATCAGGGACAGCTATGCAATGGGAGCCGTGGTGTAGAGAGACTGACCATGTTTCATCTCCACACAAAACTGGTTAATGCCAGCAGACAGTATGCATGAAGACTCCTACTGGTTGAGCTGAATTAGTGATTGTAATAGTGGGGAAGTTACGGAAAACCCTGGAACTGGTGTGTTATGGCAAATGCAGTAGTGGTGCTTTTTCCATCTTACTGTCTTTCCAATGTCTGGTATAGGGGACAGCTTCTTGAACTTCACCTTTAACCCATGCAGGAAAAGCACAAGACTCTGCTGTCACTGTCCAGTAACTCCAAACGAGGATTAAGAAGCAATGGTGCATCTGAATGCTTGAGTGAGTGAGTGAGTGAGTGAGTGAGTGAGTGAGTGAGTGAGTGAGTGGGAGGGAGGGAGGGAGGGAGGGAGGGTTGTGAGAATGGAAGTCCACACCTTTGCTGTACAGGATTGAAATATGCAGGTGAGCAGACTGCCTGGCCCCTTTCCATTGCAAGAGCAAGCTCTGCTGGCATTTTAAATGCCACCATCACTGTTAGAATTTGTAAGACTCATCATGCTAGTTACCTTGCCAGTGCATAATGATTAAACAGCACCCTCTGGTGTTACTGTATTGGAAAACCTGATAAACTGTTTACAAAACAATGACAAAACATTTATTTCAGGGGTGGCTGTTTGTTTTAATAGACTTCTGCTATTTAAGAGTATTTTACAGATTTGTTTTATGTGTTGCCTTCATCAGTTCTGTCACATTTCAAAATCAACCATGTCTTATGTGTCATACTGCATCAATGCAAAAGTTCTTTATTCTACTTTGATGGCTTTTTACAAGTTTTGAGGAGCTTTGGAGATGTTTTACTGCCCTACTCAGCTTCTTTTCCTTTGTATCAAGCAATAATTAGGGAACACAGCTCAACTTGGCAATTTAAGCCTTAAACGGTAGTGACAAATCTGAAGTACATATGTGCTTGGAAGACAGCAGCTATAGTTTAATTTCCTTGTAACTAAGTATTTCTGGATAGTTTCCTGAAGATTTCTGCATCCTGTACTGCCAGGTGTTGCTACACCTAAATGCTCTGATGTTGCACAACTGCTCCCTCCAAGACTGTTTACTCAACAAGGAAAGAGATCAGATATTGCATCAGATTTTTAGTAAAATCTTGGGTCTGAATTGTGGCATGAGCTGCAGCCAACACACCCCATCAGCTTTGGAGAATAATGTGGTAAAAGTCAGAGACCTAATTTTCAAAAGTGAGTAATGATTTTATATGCCCAATATGAGTGTTTTTTAAAAGGGCCCCAATTTTCAGAAAGTGAACACCTGCCCTCTCTAAAGCAGGCTCCTTGAAACCATTATTGAGTAGCCAAACTCAGTTGAGGCTTTTTAAAATTTCAGTCAGAATCCTAGTTCCACAGCTTACAAATACAGACAGTCTGAGAATTATAACCTGCCACTTGCATTAATTTAAAGCTTAACTGCATGGAAATATTATAACGGGCCTCAAAATGATTAGAAGAGAGCACCACATTCCACGTTTAATCATAGTAGCGGGACTATGAGGTTCTAAAGAGGATGGAAAGAGGCTGTTCTCAGTGGTGGCGGATAGCAGAACAAGGAGCAATGGTCTCAAGTTACAGTGGGGGGAGGTCTAGGTTGGATATTAGGAAAAACTATTTCACTAGGAGGGTGGTGAAGTACTGCAACAGTTTACCGAGGGAGAGGGTGGAATCTCCATCCGTAGAGGGTTTTAAGTCTCGGCTTGACAAAGCCCTGGCTGAGATGATTTAGCTGGGATTGGTTGGACTCAATGACCTCCTGAGGTCTTTTCCAGCCCTAGGACTCTTATGTTAGCTGCTGGTTCGAACTAGGGATGCAAATGTAGGCGACCGAAATTGCTAATGAAGCGGGGATTTAAATATCCCGCGCTTCATTAGCATGATCTGGGCAGCGCGTTACTCGGCTCAACAGCTGTTTCGAGAGTGGAAGTGCGTGCCGGGAGGCGTTAGTTCGAACCTAACCTCTTGGTTCGAACTAACGTTACTCCTCAAGAGGTTTGGTTCGAACTAACGCCTCCCAGCGTGCACTTCCACTTTCGAAACAGCTGTTGAGCGGAGTAACGCGCCGCCGAGATCATGCTAATGAAGCGCAGGATATTTAAATCCCCGCTTCATTAGCAATTTCGGTCGCCTACGTTTGCATCCCTAGTTCGAACCAGCGAGCAAGTGTAGACGTACTCTTGCCTAGGTTATGAATTCAGGGGCCATATTCCCTTTGATTCATAACAGAGATTGTACTGGTGTTTGTTAAATTAGGACAATACAGCCTTCACAGAGTAACTAAACATTTACTTCTGCATTTATTTACATCCTCACTCTGCAGTTCCTAATTCCCTTGTGTTGAGGGCTTCTCTCCAACCCTGTTCCACATGTTAAAATGCTCAGCAGTGCAACCAGTAATATTGACATGGAACTGTCCTCACCAGGCTTCAGAACTGATACCCTATTCACTTGAATAGAAGACAGATAAATGAATTCTTATCAATAAACGAGGCAAATACAACTTCGATGAGGCTATTATAAGGTGGGTGCATAACTGGCTGGATAACCGTACTCAGAGAGTAGTTATTAATGGTTCACAATCCTGCTGGAAAGGTATAACAAGTGGGGTTCTGCAGGGGTCTGTATTGGGACCAGCTCTCTTCACTATCCTCAACGATTTAGATATTGGCATAGAAAGTACACTTATTAAGGCTGCAGATGATACCAAGCTGGGAGGGGTTGCAACTGCTCTGGAGGATAAGGTCATAATTCACAATAATCTGGACAAATTGGAGAAATGGTCTGAGGTAAACAGAATGAAGTTTAAAAAAGACAAATGCAAAGTGCTCCACTTAGGAAGGAACAATCAGTTTCACACTTACAGAATGGGAAGTGACTGTCTAGGAAGGAGTACGGCAGAAAGAGATCTAGGGGTTATAGTGGACCACAAGCTGAATATGAGTCAGCAGTGTGATGCTGTTGCAAAAAAAGCAAACATGATTCTGGGATGCATTAACAGGCGTGTTGTGAGCAAGACACAAGAAGTCATTCTTCCGCTCTACTCTGCGCTGGTTAGGCCTAAATTGGAGTATTGGGTCCAGTTCTAGGCACCGCATTTCAAGAAAGATGTGGAGAAATTGGAGAGGGGCCAGAGAAGAGCAACAAGAATGATTAAAGGTCTAGAGAACATGATCTATGAAGGAAGGCTGAAAGAACTGGGTTTGTTTAGTTTAGAAAAGAGAAGATTGAGGGGGGACATGATAGCCGTTTTCAGGTATCTAAAAGGGTGTCGTGAGGAGGAGGAAGAAAACTTGTTCATCTTGGCCTCTGAGGATAGGACAAGAAGCAATGGGCTTAAACTGCAGCCAGGGAGGTTTAGGTTGGACATTAGGAAAAAGTTCCTAACTGTCAGGGTAGTCAAACACTGGAATAAATTGCTCAGGGAGGTTGTGGAATCTCCATCTCTGGAGATAATTAAGAGTAGGTTAGATAAATGTCTATCAGGGATGGTCTAGACAGTATTTGGTCCTGCCATGAGGGCAGGGGACTGGACTCGATGACCTCTTGAGGTCCCTTCCAGTCCTAGTATTCTATGAATGCTGAGTTACTGCTTTAGGCTCTCTGCAGCTTCAGTAGGCAGTGTGATGATGGCTTACAATTGGTTCATATGTAGAAGATTACTTCTGTACTCATGTAGGCTAGAAACTTAATTCACAAAAATAACAAAACTAAGATTATGGAGAATCTAGTTGTGGGGCTCTCATGATAGTCACAGGGGTCAGATCTGTTCACAACTATATTTGCTTACCCCAGCTTTATAAGATGCTTTAGAACAGTGGTTCCCAAACTTTTTTGGCATCACACACCCCCAAAAATAGCAGCAAAACTTGTTGAGCAAAAAAAAAAAACCTGAGCGGGACAGCAAAACTAGATTGGGGGGGGGGGCCACACCATACAATTTGGGAACCCATGCAAAGTTTAGAATATTGTAAGGGATTCAGATATTATGGTGATGAGTGTGGTATAAATGTTGAGAGAGGAGAGATTTTCATATTATCTACATAAAAGGTCTAATGGGACAACCAAAATACCCCCCTCGCCTATATAACAGTGAATATAGTCCTTACCTGTATATCATGAAAATGTATTCTGCCTGGACACCTGTACTTAACGCATCCTGCTATCATAAAATAAGCTGCCCATGAACATATTTCCTTAACAGTAGTGAATTTAATGAAGCATTCTTCTTCAGTCTGTCCAGCAGCATGATCCACAGCAGAAATTGATATATGCGCACGGCTCCTTTAAATACATTAATGCTGGAATTCTGGGTGAATGAGATACAATTTCATATTCTCCAAATGCTAGAAACATTTTCCAGTGTTCAGATGCTTTCTGTGCATTACTCATAACTCCATGCACTTCCAGTCCAAAAAGACAGAACTCATCTCAGTGCATGTTCCCTGAATGTCTGGCAAGAGAAAACTGGACACCAGGGCTGGTCTGTGAATGCCTATTGCTATGATGTGGATGCCTCTGAGAGTCTGTTTTAAGGGGTGCCTGTATAAAAGGTGTGCATACACTTTGGGGTGACTCCTAGCGTTGACGGGGGGTACTTTTTGCATGATTTTTTCAGGACTCAAAATCAAAAGCTGGATGGAAAATGACAATTGTAGCATAGCTGTGGCCTTCTTACTGTATAACTGGTTGGCCACTGGTTGCAGAAAACAAAGACAAGCTTTTGAGAATTTCATTCTGACAAACACTTTTCCAGTAGATCTAACCGCCCCAGCACAGAGAGAGTGGTCTACTCAACCAGTGGTACGAGTACCCTTAGGGATACTTGAGAGAAGTCGGGGGGGGTTCCCACGGTGATCGATCTCTCTGCCTCACACATGCTGCAGGCCACGTGATCTCTCTCATACGCTCTCTCTCTCTCTCTGCAGGCCACGTGATCTCTCACACACACCCCACCCCACGGTGATCACATACACACACACACACAGGCTGTAGCTCACTGAGGGACGTGTGCATGAGGCTTAAGGTTGGAGCTGGTGGGGGCGGCCTGCCTCATCGTTGGCCTGCCGGGGGGGGCCGGGACCCGGAGGTACCGGCATGGAGGTAGTGAGCTCCTGAGGGCCAGGAGCCAGCATGGGTGGCATGCCTCATCGTTAGCCTGCCGGGAGCGCCAGGACCCGGAGCTTGTGGGGGTGGCCTGCCTCGTCAGGGGAGCCAAGCGGCAGAGCACGTGTGTGTACGCTTGCAGGAGCTGGCGGGGGCAGCCAGCGCATGCGCAGGACGGGCAAGTTGAAAATCCCATGACAGACAAGAATGGTGACGGCTTAATAGAAAAACTAATTAAAACCACATCACTAAAGTGCAGTAAAGTAGAAAGCTCCCATTTTGACAAGCTGTCTAGTTTTAGAGACAGAATACAAAGACAAATATTAAAATATAGGACAAAGATATTTATATTTTTGTAGCAGCACCTTTCAGGGATACTTTCCTGGCTTTCTATATCCATATGAATCTATATTCCTTGAGCTCCAATCTAGAAGTGCAAAGTATTAATATGAATTTATTAATCTACATCACAAAAATGCTCCTGCTGGGAAGTGGCAGTAAAACAGGACCTTTCAATGAATACTTCACAATGCTCACTTCCATGGAACTAACTGAAACAGTGACAGGTTTTATAGATGTATATTTTTCTACCCCATCTGTATGCTTACTTCAGCACCTATTGTTCTGTACTCCTCTAATTTTCTTACTGCGGCTTCTGTTGTCCTCCTCCCTCAACCCCATTCTTGGGACACCTTTCCATGTACCAAGCATTCTCCCACTTCTCTTCACCTGGAAGCATCCCCCCTGGCACTGAGTGCATTCCTCTTATGTCTTTTGTATTTGTCTGAGTTATATTCTATGTTCCTTGGGGCAGGGTGTCTGTCATCTTATGTGTTTGTAAAGTGATGTATATTCTTAGAGTACTCTAAATAATAAATATATTAAACTAATCTCTATAGTCTTTTTGAGGCTGAGCATCATAAAAGTACTGCCTTGGTCTCTTGGGAGGATGTAAGGGGGGAAATGTAAGCATAGATGTTACCCAGTACCTTTTGCCGCATGGCTTGTACTACAGTTTAACCAAAGAGTCACTTATCCATCCTCTCTTCCAAGATAAAGAGAAAATGCCAGACTTCAAATGCAAAAAGCCCCACCCCCAAACCAACAGAGAATTATGGTCAAAACCACTGGGGTGGGAATAAAAGGGCTTGTTTTTAAATTTAACATAAGCTTAGCTTCTATAGAAGATATTCTCAATTCTAGCTTTAGTTCAGTGGGCCTTGCTGCAGGCCAGGCTCATGATTTTGGCATAAACAGATGGACTTTGAGAATAGTGACATGCCCCAGCTTGAAAAATGTCTTACTTTTAGTGAGTACTGGGTTTGGATTCAAAACTAAACTCATCTGAGGGATGTGTACATAGCTACACTTTTTAAAATAGGATCCTTGCTCTCCTACCATTTGTGATTATGTGATATAGAAGGTTGCTGTTAAGATGAATCCTGAGCTAGTGGCTGAGTACTAGACTAAAATATTGTGTGCTGGCTTTGGAGGGCGTGAGGATATCCCACCCAGACTAAACAGCATCTTTTGTCTCAGCTGCCAAGTAGCAGAATCCATCTGGGCTTTAGTGTAGCCAGAACTTTGCTCTAATACTGCTTTCTCCCAGTTCTCGTAAACAAGGATTTCTTAGCATTGCTTTGTTCTCCAGCTTAACTGTCAAAATCTCCATACATGCATTTGTTGTGTTTACTTCAGGCTTTTGTAAGGCTTTATTGCTATTTTGGAAGGCTGAAGTGGGTGGGTAAACTAGCAAACTGTGTGATATTCTTGCAGTTGTATTCATAGTACACACAAGTTTTGAGCACACAGGAGCCTGTTTTTAAAAGTTTCTTCTAGGTAACTTCCACCTAAGACTATCGTAGGTAATATCTTTTCTCCAACAGGCTGAAATGAAATTACCCTATTGCAGCTGCAGTGAGAGAAAAGCATGATCTCTTTTGGAAGAGAAATCTAGCCTGTTATGGTACCATACACCTTTTTTCAAACTAGACGTCAGATATTTACTCGTTCATTTTCAAGTACCAGCTGTGAGGTGACTGTATGAGAAATGCAATGATCTTCCATGTATTATTGGAAGCGTGCTTCATACTTTGAAGGTGTCATGGCTGTTGCAAGCCTTTTGAAGGTCCAGAAAACGAAGAACTTTCATGCTGTCTGTAAAGACTTCAGTGAGGACAACTTACCAAATGATACTTCTGCTTGATTAAAGGTCCAATTTGGGAACCTTAATATGGCAGTTCTGCCTGTAAGACTCCAACATGAAGCTTTTGCTACAGTGCAGCTCAGAGGGCAGAAGTAAAAAACCCTCTTTCTACACCCCTGACTTCCAAACAAGGTTAGTCCCTGTGAGAGGGCTTTTATGACTCAACAATGATCCCTCTGGACACTTCAGTGACAAAGGGCTAGGACTCCCTTTTTAAGACCAAACTTCTTCACCCTAAAAAACTGTAATTCTAATACTGGATAATGATAAAAAGCAGGAAAAATAGGGAGGTGCTCTGGGCTCTGACGGCAAGGTGGAGGACCCTTTCTTCCTTCAAACATATGTCTTCTCAATACTTTTGTGTATTCCTTACTCCCCTTCCCCCAAGGGTTGCCTTCCTTGTTTCTGTGTGTCCCCTTTTAGAGGTACTGAGAGATATCAGTACATGAGTGCTAGCCCTGATGCCTCAAAGCATCAGATGGTACCACTTCAGTAACTCTTGTAGAAGGCCTACCCATGTGGGGTTTTTTCCTTGGAGCTTGAGGGATTGGAATTGGACCTTGATGTATGAAAGCTTCCAGGATAGGACCTATGCAGTGAACAACGGTCTTAATTTCCTTGTTGGGAGAGGTAGGTTTACTCTCTCATGAAGTCTTACTGCTTCATATGTAAACGTGCCTCCCCCCGCCCCCCCCAATAAAAGTGACAGTCTGTCTGTTACAGAGAGGATGATGTAAGGGGTTGGGGAGAGCAGATCCCTTGTTGCTCCATTACTATCGGCCTACGTCTAGCCTTCCTGTCCTTGAGTCTGCCCTTAAAATCCAGACATATCTTGTGTTTGGTGGGAGTACCGCAAACACTGCAGGCAGCTGGAGAATCTTTTGCTGTGGGGAAAGGACCTTCTCACAGCCTTAAACCCTGCATCTTGCACATAACAACTGCACTCCAACATTTTTCAGGCTTTGTCTACACTGGCGTTTTGTCTAGGAAAAGTGCATTTGTTGACAAAACTGCTTGAGCATTCACACTGCAACATGAATAAAAAGCTTTTTTTTAATCTACAAAAACTTCCAGCTCCATAGAGATGGTTTTTTTGGCCTCCCTTCCTGTGAGTGGACAAACATACAGTGTAGACACCTTGAGGCATTTTGTTGTTGATTCTGGACTCTGGCACACAATTCCCATTCAGCTGCTGCCAGGCAATCAACTACCCACCCCGCCCTCTTGCAAGCCCCACAAAATTTAAATCCCATTTCCTGCTGCCTGAGCTCCTGGATGACCCTCCCTTCACCTCCCCTATGGGCTAGCTCAGCATGTAGTGGTCTCATGGCATCTTCCCAGGTGCTCATGCCTGACCATTGCACCAAACACTTCCCCACTTGGACTGCCGAGGAGCTGTTGGATCTGGGGAGAGGAATCTGTTCAGTCCCAGCTGCGAGTGACCTGTAGGAACCGGGACATGTACAAGCACATTTCTTGCTCCTTGTGTAAAAGGGGTGTGAGTGGGACATGTTGCAGCGCAGAGTGAAGATTAAAGAAGTGAAATAAGCCGATCATAAGGCCTGTGAGGCGAATCAACAATCTGCTGTTTCACCAAATACCTGCCATTCATATAAGGAGCTAGATGCTATCCTTGGCAATGACCCCCATCTCCATCACCAAGAGTCCTGTGGATACTTTGGAGGGCTCAGAGGCCATAACCTGGAAGATGAAATTGTAGATGAGAAGATAGCCAAGGATCAGGGTCTCCCCCTGGGGTTGCCAAGAGTGGTGGTGAACAGTTCCTAGCTGCTAGACACAGACGGACATAGCCAGTCTGAAAAACTGCTCTCCAGGCACATGGAAGCAAAGGATGAGATGCAGGGTAAGTGGCAGTGGCCTGTGGAGTACAGGGCTGAGGGCATGGAAAAAGGGGAGGCTGGCTGTGTTTCTGGGAGCTGCACATATCCCGGTGTAGCTAATCAATATGGCCGAGCAAGATGTTGATGCTTTGCTGTGATCTCAGTGGAATCCTGCAGAGACAGGCTATTGAAACTTTTGGAGATGTACTTGTAAATTTTTTGCCTCCGATTCCATGGCAGTGCAGCTTTGTCCCATCACCCACTGCAGGACACTAGCCTGTACCGTTCATCAATCACTTGTGCAGGAACCAAAGCAAAATGTAGGTGGGCTGTATATGGAGCAGGGTGAAAGCCACAAACCTGGAGAAGTGCCCTGGTTTTCTTGCTTACCCAGGGTGGGTGTGTCTCTGTGTGTGTCCGTCCCATGAAAGTTCATGATTCTTTTTTTTTTTTTTTTTTTTTTGTAACTCGCTAAGGTGCACAGGACTACTCATTTACCAGAGTGCAACTGTAGTTATTCTTTAGAACAGTCCCTGAGCCTGTCCATGAGTTTCTGTTCTGTAATAGGGTTAGTGGATACTTTGAGTGGTGTGCAGGCATTGAGGAGAGGTCAGGTTGTGCAGTTACCTGGGAGTAATAACTAGAATGGTCATGGAGTTACTAAGCAAGTTTTGCCCACATTGGTGTACTTTTCAGAATGTGCTTCTTGGAGCATAGTGTCCTTATGGGTGTTCAACCCTTGGATGTTTGTGCACCTATGCATGCTCACCCACGACTACAAAGTAGTACTTGCAGACGAATGCCGGCACAGGCCAGTGCCTCATGCTCTGAACAAGGACACATAGGAAGGCATGAGCCTACCACCAGTTGGCTCCTTCTCAGCCACCTGCAGCTTATGAAGAGTTCTACCACCTGCCATATTCAGCTCCCATCTTCATTTGTCTACTACACCAATGCCAGGTGCCCCAGAGAGAATGAATAGAACAGGGAATCATCAAGTGCTCCCTTCCCTGTTGCCCCGTCCCAGCTTCTGACAAACAGAGGGGAGGAACACCATTCTTCCCAGCCTGGATGGGACCTATTGATGGACCTATTCCCCACGAATTTATCTAGTTTTTTTCAAACCCTGTTAAAGTTCTGGCCTTCACAACATCCTCTGGCAAGGAGTTCCACAGATTGACCGTGTTGTGTGAAGAAATTATTTTTGTTTTAAACCTGCTGCCTGTTAATTTCGCTTGGTGACCCTTAGTTCTTGTGTTATGGGAACAAGTAAATAACTTTTCTTATTTTTTTTCTCCACACTGGTCATGAGTTCACTAATTCTGTCCTCTCGCCCACAATTCCCATTCAGCCGCTCTGGTCAACAGTTTGAACTTCATAAGAACGTAAGTTCAAACTGTTGACCAGAGTGGCTGAATGGGATTTTGGGCAAGAGGAAACAAACAAAAAAAGAGAGGAGTGTGCAAGTGAGACAAGGAAGTGGTGCTTACCCCTTGCTCTCAATGAAGCACTCCTAAAGCTGGAAGACCCACGTTCAAATACTTACCCTATATGATTTGGAACAGGATTAGAACACAAGTTTTCCAACTCCCATGAATATCTTAACTACATTCCTATAGGGTATTCTATGGTGAGTTCAGAGCAGTCCCACCACCTCCCCCAGTGACGTGATGGGAGAGCAGAGCAAGCTAAGCTTGCATTGCTCCACTTACCCTGCTTGTGAGTATGCAGGTGGTCCTGCTGCTGGTGCCAGGCCCCCCCCCCCCCCACTAGCCAACAGGTACTCTGTCCAGTCCCTGACACCTTCTGTCCACAGTACTGGGGGGAAACATGTTTCCTTGTACCCCCCCTCCCCCCACGTGTTGCCCCTGGCTGCTGGGGCAGTGCTTGCAGGCATGTGCAGCACACAGAATCCAGCCGTCCCCCTACCTTCAAGGGGCATGCCATGCACAGATACTCACACGGACCACAGCAGATGGCCACTTTGAGCAGCGTGTGGGGCAGACAGAGAGCCTGCCCAAATGTCCTGCTGGGCTTCCAGCAGGGAGCCACCTATGGTAAATGCCTCCTAGCCAGAGTCTGCACCTGGCATGCCACCCCAACCCCATGCCCCTGGTCACAACCACCCTTTGCACCCTTGCCCTAGGTCACAAACCCATCCTGCATCTAAAGTCCCTCCAAGACGCTGCACCCCTTCTCTAGGTAAGGATCCTCTCCTGTACCCAACCCCCCTCCCAGACCCTGCACGCCCTCTACTGATATCATAGAAAAGTGTGGCCTATGGCCACTTGAAGTTTTGGTGTGCCCCCCAATCAAAAATTTTGACTATCCCTGCTTTAGAGCATAGTGGTTAGCACATTCATATGGGAGACCCAGATTCCAGTCTCTGTCCCAAATTAGGCACAGTAAAATCTGAACCTAGGTCTCTCACGTGAGTACCAACCAGCTAGCAGTATGTATAAGGGAAGCCCTAACTCCACCTCCTCTGTGTTTTGTGCATGTTAGCCATGCTCTGACCTTGCATACCAGAGTGGCACTAAGGGGACGCTACTGATGGAAACTTAGGCACTGGGGCAATTCAGGCACTTGTAGGGTTGGGCAAGATGAGTGGATGGTTTAGAGGAGCAAACTTTTGGCCTCAACTGCCAGTTAGGCACCGAAATCGTTTTGTGGCTCTAGCGATTTGCTTGTGGCTGCTTCCTGTGGAGTTTTCAGTGACAATTCCAGTCTTCAAGCACTCAGGCGTTGTGTGGCCCCTTACAAATGAACAGTTATGGGTCAGACCGCTAACCCCGCAAGGCTTGTACCCTAGTAGGTGCTGGGTTTAAGGTGCCACAGGCAGGGCCGCATTATGACTTTCGTGGGCCCTAGGCACTTTTGCCTTCGTGGGCCCCTTCCTCCATAAAAAAAAAAATATTAAAAATTATTTTTGATATAACTTTAAATACTTCAACATTTTACTTTTTTTCTGTTTTAGGCAAAATTGAATAGATTTTCGTGGGCCCTAGAAGTTTTATTTTTTTCTGATGTGAGAAAAAAATTAAAACATTTTCTTCGTCCCTAAAAGTTCATTTTTTTCCTTCTGATTTTGAAAGAAATTAAAACATTTCCGTGGGCCCCCGGCACGGTGCCTACCGGCTAAGTCGGCCCTGGCCACAGGCCCCTGGCGCCTTTGCAGAGACAAGCACGCCCCCCTTCGCCGCTCTTGGGGCGCTTCACTCCGCCGTCCCCGACAGGGCGCTCCTGGCCCGCGGGGTGCGGAGAGGCGCGCGCGAGCAGCCGTGTAAAGGCGAAGTCAGCGAACGGGCGGCAGGGGCCTTGCCCGGAGCGTTACCGCGAGGGGCCCGGCGTACCGCGCACAGCGACCCCAGGGCTGGGCTTACCGGCCGGGGCACCGAGCCTGCAGCTAACGCGACACGGCGCTGAGCCTCCTGCCGCGCGCTCCTCACGCGGCTGGGCGGGAACCAGCGGCCGGACCCGGACATGAGCACGTGACCGCGGGCAACGGCCTCTCAGGGCAGAGCGGCGCCGAACGCGGGCACGAGACGGTTGCCCGGCAGCAGCCCTTGACTACGGACGTTCCTTCCCGCCACCTCAGGCACCGCCCCGCGCGCACGCGCGTGGGGTGCCCCCCCCGTCATGCCCGTGAGTGGGCGGGGCACTGCGGAGGCTCGCGCCTCCACCCGATGACGAGAGCGGCACGTCGGCGTGCGACCGTGACGCAGTGGTTGCCGCAGAAACGCTCCGTTCCCCCGCGCGGTGCGGCTCGCAGTGGAGCGGCCGGGAGGCGCCTGTCACCTTCAGCGCGAGGCGGAGCGGGCGGCGGCGCCGCCATGGTGCTAATCAAGGAGTAGTGAGTGTGGGCCCGGCCGCGAGCGGGGGGGGCGTCCGCCCGCGGGTCAGCGCCCCCTCCCCCCCGTGCCCGGTGAGGGGATCCCGGCGCGGGGGCCTGCAACCCAGCGGGCTCCGTCCCCTGCCTGGCCTCGTCTCCCGCCGGGCGGCCCGAGAGGCGCCGGGCCCTGCCGGCTGAGGCGAAAGGGCCCCGAGGGCCCGGCGGGGGGGCGCCGCCCCGCCATTGGCGAGGTCTCCCTGCGCGGGCGCTCAGCGGGGGGCGGTGAAGGTCACGCTGAGCGAGGGCGCCCGGGGCAGCTCAGTCCACGGGGCTGCTGAGGACAACGGGCCTGTCCAGCACCGCGTGTGGCGAGAACCCCCCCTCTTCCCGTAGCGGCTCTGGCGCGAGCGTTTCTCTCGCAGCGGAGAGCTCCTCCCTCTCCCATACGTCTTGAATTAACTCTGAAAACTTTTGAATTGTTTCCCCCCCCCCATCATAATTATGTCAAACACATTGTTTCTAGCATAAACTTAAAAAACAAAAACGGGTCTGGGAGCGCTGTATAGACCAACAAGACATGTTACCATAGCTCATGGTCCCATCTACATGTTTTGTTAGTCTATAAAGTGCTCCCAGACCAGTTCTTGTTTTTTAAGTTTATCCTGTACAGGCTAACTTAGCTACCCCCCTGGAGCTTCTATTTCTAGTATGTTTCTCCTAATGATGCAGTTTTCCCCTCGAAGGGGGTAACTGCTTTGCACCCTCTTTAGCTTTGCTGGATTAGAAGCGGTTGAATGTTCCTGAATGGAATTATGATTTCCCACAGCATAGAAGTCTGTCATTGTTATTTGGGTAGCTCTATTAAAATGCTATCAGTGAATTCTGTTCTTTACAAAACTCAAAGGAAAACTTAGGCAGGCCAGTGTACTATCATGTCCAATATCCTGTCTCTGTCAGTGGTGCAACCAGATGCTTCAGAGGAAGTGTAAGAGAAAGAATCCATGTATTGGAGGCTCAAAGAATTACCTGCTTCAAGGCACAGTTTCTTTTTTACCCATTGTCACCTCTTGGCTTATACCTGAAGTATGAGGGTTCTTTTTAATCTTGTAAGTGTGGATATTCTCATTAGCTCATATCCTCAGAAGTGGAGTTACGTGCTTAAATATCTTTGAGGATCTGGGCCATTATCTAGCTAAGGTCTTGGCTTCTGTCATGGTAACGAGTTGAGCAGACTGCTTGTACCTTGTTTTTTTTTTTTTGTTTAAATCTTGCTTTTCAGTTTAATTAAATGGCCCTTTTATTTGTATAATTAGAGAGGGAAAATGGAACACCTGGTTTGCCATCTTCAGGCCATTCATTGTTTTGTATACCCCAGACATACTGCTTCTTATTTGTCTGCTCTATAAATCAAACAATCTTTTCAGTCTTTCCCTGGCTTCTTTAGCTTTTGCTGCTCATCAGTACCACCTGCTTTGTTGCATCCTTTTTGAGATAGGGTGACTGAGTGCAAACATAGCATTTTTGCCTCCCAGTCTTTATATATCTTGACATTTTGTGAACGCCTTTGACTGCTGCTATATGTTGAACAGTGGTCTGAGCTGTCCATTGTAATGCTCATGTCTCTTCCCTGAATAGCTGCAACTAATTTAGAAGCTAGAAATGTGACTGAATTGTTAACATTCCTTTCAGTATACAGTACTTCTCATTTTCAACCCTAAGTTCAGTCTGTCGCTTAGGGATGAAAGCAACTACTCACTACTCAACTACACGCTTTCCCCCCCGGCCTCCTCCCTGCTGCCTCTGCATCAGAGGCAGCAAGGGAGGAGGGAGCTGGTGCTGGGGAAGCCAGCTCAAAAGCTGGATTTCCCCAGCTCTGTCTCCCCATTGCGGGGGTGGGGGAAGAGACAGAGGAAGCAGAGCCACAGTGGTCCCAGAGCTGGCACAAGCTGGGATTGCTTAGTCCTGGCTCATGCTACCCCTAGGAGCTAACCCTGCTGCAGCTCTGCATTATAAATGTAGTAAGAGCTGGGCTGCCTGTAGTAACAGCAGAGCCGCAGAGGGAGTAGTGAGTGCCCTCCCCTTATTAACTAATTGAGTAGTTGATGGAAATTCCATCGACTACTCAGTTAGTTAATTAACTGCTACTTAACATCCCTACTCTCGCTGTACTGCCCATTCATTTATACTTAAGTTCTTCTGATGGTCCTTGTGGTTGTTTTTAGTCTTCGCTAAGTTTAATTTGTGTCGCTGCAAAATTTTGCCTCATCTCCTCTTGCCCCCATCTCTGGATAATATATGTGTAACGCTTGTCTTGTTGTGGAATATAGTGGCACTCTGGTGTCAACTTTCTGCAATGTGTAAAACTGGCCACATAAAAAAAACAGAAAGAAGAATCACTTTGCTAGTTTCTAATTTGTCACTTTACTTTACCTGGTGCCTTATACTCATTTTCTTAGTAGCCCTCTGGAGGGACTTTATCAAAGATTTTTTTGGAAGGCCAGATAATCAGTTCTTATTTAGACACTATTCTGTTAATGTGCTCACAGAATTTTAATTGGTTTCAAAGGCCAGTTTTCCTCTGACAGAAGCTGTCTTGCTTATCCCTCTTTATGTGCATCTACGTCTATCAAAATTCTGCTCAAGTACTTCAGACAATTTAAGTGATACTGAAGTAAAGCTCATCTGGCTAATATTCCCACCATTACCCCAGTAGGTGTTTTAAAGATAAGTACAGCATTTGCTTCCTTTGGTGTAATAGCTGAGTTTAATGAGATTGCACTAATAAAAATATGCAGTCATTTAACTCAACACTTTTCTGAACTCTTGGGTATATACTATCTCGGTCTGGTTCCTTCTGTTTTACTTTATCAGTTTGTTTTAATAGTGTTTTTTTTTTTGATACCTCAATCTTTGTCAGCACCTTCTTATTACCTGAAAAGAATAGGTTGGAGCAGATAGCTCCTCTGTATTCTTTGTGATGAGGAGTAATGCCAAGTAATCACTACTTGTCTATGATGTCCTCCTCTCCTTAGTTGCTCCCTTTTCTCCCGGATAAAGCAGCCAATTCACAGATTCTCAAAAGATTTCTGCTGCGGCTATAAAATAATTTTTTTGTTTGTCTTTGGCTAATAGCTCTTCAAGGGTACATCTACACTGCACAGCTATTTCGGGATACCAGAGGTATCCCGAAATAGCTACCCTGCTCTACACAAGCCTCCCATTATTTCAAAATATTTTTCGAAATAACAGGTGTTACGGGGATGTCTTGAAATAGCACATTATTTTGAAATTTGGCACAGTGTATATGCGCCAAATTTCAAAATAAGCTATTTCAAAATAGATTTGAAATAAGATACACAATTTGCACTACGTAAATTGCATATCTTATTTTGAGTTCAGGATGCTGTGTAGAAGCACCCCAAATATTCTCTCTACTTTTACTTGCTATAGTGTGTTCCTTTCTGTTGTCTTCCCTGAGTTTGGATTTGTTTAGTAAAGAATACCTAATTGGCTTGAAAAGCCTCTCAAACCTTGTTGTTCAGTCATTGTGTGGTGGGTTTTTTCCTTTCTTCTTGATTCCTTTTTTAGAGATGAGGCATGTATGTGCTTTGTTATAGTTGCTCAATCCAAGGATTTTAGCTTTCTTTTGAATTTTTGTGACTTTTTTTACTAGCATCATCACTTTTTAGAAACCCTCTGAGTTTTGTCACTGTGCTAATTTTTGGTACAATGCTTCCACCCAAAGATGGTGCATGGTATAGTTAGTGGCTCAGTCATGGTTAAAACTCAGATCAACTCCTGCATGTGACTTAAGGCTTAGTCTAGGCCGGTCTTGTTATATTCCAAGATGCAAACTTTTAACATAAGAAATTGCTTCTCTTCATGGGTAGCTGGAATCCTAAACTATTTCTACTTTATTGGCTTTTTGGTGTCAGACTGCTGGGTGACCTTGGGCAAGTCTCTAACCTCTGCTTGCCTCAGTTTCTCCATCCTAACCTTTTTTATAAAAAAGCTCTTTGAAATCTATTAAGTCCCATATAAGAGCTTTATTCTTTTTGTTGTTGTGATACCTGCTCATCACCCATGAAGATGGGGATTATGAGGGCGGAATTGGGAAGCTGACTCTCTCAGTAAGGCTTGTTCACTTATTACACTTTTACCACCACATTTATCAGATCTTGCAACCCACTTAGAGTTGACCCTGATCAGCTTTTGCATAGACCTACAAGGAAACCAGAGAACACAAGAAGTGGTGGTGTTTGGAATTGTAATGATCACTCTTCTGAGTCAGCACTGAAACAGTGCTCTAGCATTGGCACAGGGTGTGCTGTACTAGCTAGCTACAGAATGAGACATAAAACCATGGTCCTTGCTGCTTTATTGAAAAGCCTGAGAAATATCTTGCAAGGATAAGGGACTGGAATGTATGTAAGTTATTACATTGTCTCTTTAAATACCTCTCCCCAAAATAGTTGATAGTATCTAGGACCTCTTTACTTCTTGGTATACTATTGTCTAGTGTTGCTATATGCTGTTAAACAGCTATTGGAATTCAGTAGGGGCTGAAGTGGTTTGTGTGATTTATAAAGTACTTTGAGAAGACAGTCATTATGTTTTATACAAACATCACTATTAGGGTATTTTACTATCTGAGCAATGCAAGGCAGCAAGCACTGGGAAAGACACTGGAATGGAAAATGGTATATCACACAGATTAGTGTTCTGGAGACTGCCAGGAACAAGTGTTTCTATGTTTGCAGTATGAAACTTTTGTGTGTTCTAAGTGGTGCAAGTTATAAGGATTGCAGTTCATTTCCTGTTTTGTGTTCTTTTGCAGTCGTGTCATTCTGCCTGTGTCTGTGGAGGAGGTAAGTCCTTTTCCTGCCACTTCCTCTTAGGACTTTTTTGTTTTAAACAAAATGACGTTTATGCTTATAACTGAGCATCTGACAAAGTCTGGATATGCAAAAAAGAAATGTATCCATTTTCAGGATCATCATTAAACCATATGATTCAGTGATTAAGACTCAGGACTGGGTGTTGGGTTTGTGTTCCCAACTCTTCTATTGAATCAGTTTGGGACTTTAGGCAAATCATTTAACTTATCCCATCTCTAAATTGAGGTTGATACTATCCTTCCTCCTATAAGGTGTTTTCAGATCCATCAACTACTTCTCTTAGAAAAGTTAATAAACCTGGATTTGCCAGATTGTTCCAAAGCACAACTTCCTTTTTTGTGTTATACAATCATTTTTCTTTTTAGATAAGGAAATTTTAATAACTCCGAGGTTCCTCTTAATCTGGGTTTGTTTGCACAGCAAGTTTAATTGTTTAAAATATGTTAATTAACAACATTAAGCATTCGGTGTAGACGAGGACTGTTTAAAATTGTCAGTTTCTGTGGTCAGTCCTGTTGTCCACCATATAGTTAACCATGACCAGCTGTAGTGATTTTTAAACACCGCAGTAGGGATGTGAACCTGATCCTAGGGATGTGAACAACTAGTTGCTTTCCTCACGCTTGCTGCTTCTATCAGAAAGAGGCAGCAAGGGGGGGGAGAGAAAGGGGTGCTTCAAAGCAGAAGTGCCACGTGGTGCCTGGGGCTGGACCCTGGGCTCCACATGGTGCTGCCACTTTGAAATGCCATGTGCAGCCTGGGGCCAGATGGGAGTCCTCAGCTGGCCTGGGCTGTAAGCGGCATTTGAAAGTGGCAGCACTGCGCTGCCGCTTTGAAACGTTGCAGGGAGCACAGGGCCAGTGAGTTGACCCCGTGCTCCCCGCAGCACCTCCGCCTTTTAAGTGTAGCAACAGCCCTGGAAGTCCCCTATTGACTAATCAAATAGTCGATACAAATTGCATCGACTATTCTATTAGCCAAATAATCTAAATTTTACATCCCTGCCTGAACCTGTTCTCTTCCTTTATGGCAACTGTGCAAAGTAAAGCTTTTGAAGACTTTGAAATCCTGCCTCTGTGAAAGGCAGTTGGAATGTGACTGCACCTAGAAGATTGCCTCAAAATTTGGCAACTCATTCCCACGTACTGACAAGTACTCAGAAAAGCAACAGAAATGGTCAGGGGAAGAGACTGAGTTATAGGCAAGATGGAAAGAGTTAATGATGCAATATCTTGATTAAGCAGTATTTGGCAGCAGAGATGATTCTGCAGGTATCCAAAATACATAAACATCCAGATGGAAGGGGAGTCATTTAGGAGTATCCAAGGGGGTATAACTAGGAGCAAAGGAATTTAATCAATGAAAGGAAAATGTAGCCTGAATCTGAGGAAACCCTTCTGGTAGCAAGATGACGCTAACCCTGAAATTATTTGGAGAGAGCCAGATAGTCCCAACATAGATGTGCCAAAGGGCTAGAATGTGCTCTGCCCTCAGGAGATTGGATTGGATGGAACTGAACAGGGCTTCTGCTTCTTTAAGTTCCTTGACACTGGGATTCAGCTTTACCAGGGTTAAGTGAGTCTGTTGTTGGTGTTTTATTTCTCCCCTTGCTGATTTATTCAGTTTAATGTATGTTTAGAAATGTAGGTTGTCTATGTGTAGAAAGTAGGGATGTAAAATTCTGATTGATCAGTTAAACGTTAGGTCGACCTAACGTTTAACTACTTAACCGGTTAACTGACTAAGTGGAATCCCAGGGGGCGGATGGCTCCAGGATGGTTGGAGCAGCTCCCCCAGCCCGCAGGGCTCCTGCTCCCAGCCCTATGCGGGGCCAGGGCTGACTCCTGGCCCCAGCTGCGTGAGGCTGGCTGCCAGGGCCAGTTCCTGGCTCCAGCATGCAGGGGTCCAACAGGGCTGGAATCGCCATTTGCCTGTTGCAGATCACAGGCAGAGGGCTGCTCCTGGGAACTGATTAACCGTTACCTGGTAAGCATCTCCTGTTAAGGGGGATGCTTACCCAGTAAGCAGTTAACTGGTTACCCATTCACATCTCCAGTAGAAAGTGGAGACTTCAGGCAATGTAAAGACTTCTGTCTTTTGACACCCTTTGTGTCTGAGAAGGTTGTGTTCTGAGACTGAGGATGCCCTGCAGTTGTGAGCTTGTTAATCTGGAGTGAAGGAATACAGAATTGCAGTGCGTTCAGTTCCAGTGATGTAAACGGGTAACCAGTTGCCCGGTAAGCACCATCCTTATTGGTGCAATTGAGTGATGCTTACCATTAACTGGCGCCTGGCCTGCCCATGGCCATGGCACCACAGTGGGCAGTTAATTGGTTAAACATAAACTTTAACTGGTTAACATTTTAAATGGGATTTTACATCCTTATTCAGTTCTAAATCTGTTTAGAAGCCTGTAATGTGAGGAGCAGGTGGGGGGCTTTCTCTGACTCCTTGCTGCCCTAAAAGAGAATAGAATTTCAAGCAGTTACATCCTGAAGTGATATCAAGTTGATGATACTTTGGGTTGCCCAGTTAAATGCTTCTTGGGATAGACCTCCACTATCCCGTCCTTGGAGTGCCCTCCCTTCGCAATGAGTGATGGCATTCTGACATAATTGGCAGAGACTGTCTTGTAATCTAGCCTGGCTGATAAGCACATCATGGACCCAGGTCCTGTCCCTTCTTGTTTATAAGAATTGGGTGATGTTCAAAGCCACAGGAAAGTGAACATGATTACTGTTGCCTCTCAATCCCAGGTGAAGGAAGACTTACTTGTTCATGCCTGCCAAGATTGATGGGCCCTCTACTCCCAATCCTGGGAGAGAGGATGCTGGCTGGGCTATTTGCTGCTCTTGGGGCTCAGTTTCCAGGCTGCAGGAAGTATATTAACTCCTACATCTTTATTGCTATTGTAGATTCACCCTTATGCACAAAGCTCTCACTAGACTCGTGATACTGTTTTATGGATTTAGTGATTGTGGCAGATTTGAAGTACAAATGGATTAATCAGATGAGAATTTAATTCGAACTTCAGTTTAATAGATGGAAATCTATCCTGGCAGCTGGACACCCAGGGTACGTCTAGACTACAGGCTTTTGTCGACAGAAGTTTTGTCGACAGATGCTGTCGACAAAGCTTCTGTCGACAAAGAGCGTCTAGACTACATCCAGTTCTGTCGACAAAGCAAGCTGCTTTGTCGACATGACAGTGTAGACGCAAAGGACGGTGTAGATGCAATAATGCCTTCTGTCGACAGAACTCTGTCGACAAAAGGCATTATTCCTCGTAGAATGAGGTTTACAGCCGTCAACAAAACTGCTGACTTCTGTCGACGTTGTGTCGACAGAACTCAGCGGCAGTGTAGATGCAGGTATAGTTTTGTTGACAAAAGTCCACTTTTGTCAACAAAACCCTGTAGTCTAGACACACCCCCAGTGTGCTAACTGCTGCTTGAGGGCCATTGCCAATGTATGTGAAAAGCTGATGTGGTGTTGAGGCATTGTGGACTGGAGCAGGGAAGAGAGAGTTGGTCTATATGGTTCTTATATGATGCACTTTGAATATTGTGTTCCTCTGGGCACATAAGTGGAGGGAGCTGAGAGAAAACAACCAGGGGAGGATTTGTGGCTTCTGAGAAAAAAATAACAGCTGAATACCAAATAACTTGGCCAGATGAGAATGTGACAATCTATGATTCAAGGACTATAAGTATGAATAAGGTGTGAGAATTTAGGCTGAATATCAGGAAAAGCTTCCAGGGTGTGGATCTGTTGGACCATGAGTCTGCTGAATGTAGACTGGAAAAAAATTCTGGGTTGTAGGTGCAATTTTCCATTGTCAGGGAGCAGATAAGCTCTCCTGTGATGTCTTTCTGTGAATCTCTCTCTTTGGTGTTGGTACATTGGACCAACATCACTTTACTTTTCATCTAGCTGTTTGAGCTCTTTACGTTTCTAAGATTTGCAATATTGGATGCACAGACTTGGCCAGCTGTGTGTGGGTGTCTGACCAGCTGCTGCTTTGAAAGTGTTATGGATTAAAGCAGTGTGCATACAGGTTCTCTGCCGCCTCCTTGTTCCTCTCACATGGGAAGGAGCTTGCCAAACACAAAGGATTCTTTTATTTCCGTATTGAGTTCTAAGCTGCTTCTAGGGAACAGCTTTTTTTCCCCAAAGAGGCTGGCTGTGTTGAACTCCATGGACAAGGTCAGAATTCTCCTAATACAGTGGACTTTGATCTCTGTGTGAGAGGTCTTAGAGCACAGATTCTGCAGTAGATTGGCTGTGGAAGTTGAGAGAGCTCTCAGGAATCCCAAAAGCAAGTTTGTGCATTGCGTCAAATCTTCTGAGCAGTTCTAGGAATCGCTCTTTTGAAGGGCACTCTTTCTTTTAACTTACCTCAGCAGATTCTCTGGGATCTGCTCGAATTTAATAGACAGGTTTATCTGGATATCCTACCTTTGTATGAATGGGATTAAAGGATCAGAAATATCAGAGAAGATTAAAGGGTGAAGATGCCAGCCCAATTGGCTGATCGTCTTAGGGCTTGAACTTTGACTTTTATACCTAAGGTGGAATGACTGAGACTGTTACTGAAAGGGATTAATTTGCACTTCCCCAAGACCAGTCCTAGAGACACACGGCAGAGCCATTCTGTCTGGTCATCTTTCCAGTGCTGTCTTGCTGAGTTGATGATGCTTTCTCTAGCAAAGGAAATACAAGATATTCTTCTCTGAAATGAACTCCTGTTTCATAACTCCACTGAGTTCTCTGTTGGAGAGAACTGTGTGTTCTGCTTTTATGGGCCAGCCTCAGGAAACCATAGGGAACGTAGTGTGTGAAAAGTCAGAAGATGGGGCATTCTGACATTGGGGGGGGGGAGACCCAGTCCAATGGTGGCAGTGAGGGAGCTGCAGCAAAAATTGCATCTGAGGGCAGGGCTCTGACTGAACTTTCCATTTCACTACACGGGGAGAGAAGTCATTGCAGAAATCAGTGTTTTTATTTTGGGACACCTCTTCGCGGAATCAGTGATTCTGCCAATGTGCAGCTGAAAGGGACTGGGAAGGAAGCCTGAACCTGAGCATATCTGCTCTGGAGTGCTCGGACTCGTCCCTAGCTACACAAGAGAAGGAGGCCTAGACACACCTTTGGCACAGCGTCAGCTCCCATTCAGTGAGACCAGATCTTTGCTGTTACTTTCTAAATTTGTTCTTGTTCTGTTACTACTTGATGGAAAAAGCCCGCAGTGTGTACGGGCTGCATTTGTGTCGGATGCTCTGGCAACAGAATTTAGCAGGGATGGCAGTGCTTCTCTTCAAACAGCTGCTGCTGTGCCTGGAAGTGAGAGCTCTGCACTCACTGCTGGTTTCACTTAATAGGCTTTTTGATCCGTCTCCTGCTTATGTTGTGTGAGGGGTGCGTGCCCTACAGCAGCACAGCTATGGCGCTGCAGTGCCAGGATGTCCACGCTTTCTGCATTGACAGAAGGAATTTTTTTCTCTGGGTGTAGTTATATCAATAGAAGAATCCTTCTGCTAACATAGCTGTGTCTATCCCACTGGTTAGATTGACCTAACTACAGTGCTCAGGGTGTAAATAGACTAGGCCAGTGTTTCTCAAACCATGCTCCGCAGAGCCCCGGGGCTCCATGAGACATCTCCAGGGGCTCCGTGAGGTTGACAAACTGGAAACATCAATAGGTACAACACATACAATCAGTGGACCACTGGGGCTCTGCATAAATTTTTACGCATGTAAAGGGCTCCGGAGCCCAAAAAGTTTGAGAACCGCTGGACTAGGCGTTAGCGTATGCACACTGAACGATGACTAATCCTTGGTCCTTTTTCTTCAGTACAGGTTAAACCTCTAAAATCCAGGACTCTCTGGTCCAGCAACATCCATGGTCCAGCAGGACCACGGATTGATCAGAAAGCCCTATCTGGCCAGGTTCAGGGGCTGGACTGGCAGTGTAGAGTGCAGCCCCAACAGCAGCGGGCCAGCATGGTGGGGTGGAGAGCAGAGCCCCCGGCTGAGGCTGCTGGTGGGGAGTGCAGTTCCACTGAGCGCCACTCCACTTGGGCCGGAGACAGTGGGGCTGGTGGCACCTGGGAGCACAGCCCTAGCTGGGCTGGAGGCAGCAGGGTCTGGTGCCCCCAGCGTGGTGGGGAGGACAGCCTATCCCCAGCTGGGGTCAGTGGTGCCAGTAGAGGAGCAGAGCTGACAGCTGGGAGGGGAGCCTTGACCACCTCCCTTGGTCTGGCAAACTCCGTGGTTCGGGACTGCTCAGGTCCTGAGGGTGCTGGACCATTGTACTTTTTGCCTAGGTGAAGGAAAAGTGGGTATTGGGCAGGGAAAATCCCTTTGTTGCATTGTGTTTGTATATAATTTTTTATTCACACATCAACTACGATGCTAATGTATTTTGATCTCTCTAGCATTCTGCTGATTGCCTTGTCCACTTTCTAAATAGGCTCTCTATGTTTACTGCCTTGGTCAACCACTCCTTTGCTTCTGATACTTTCACCTCTGAACTGTCACTCTCCATCCTCATCTTGAACATCTCCTTTCAGATTAATAAAATTTCCTAATTCTCAGATCGCTCCACTGGCTCCCATATCCACTCCATATCAAGTTTGGACCTTCATGGATTTGCTTCACCTGATCATTCTCTCTCCTCCATTCCCGTGCATAGTCATGCCACTGGTAGTGAGAAAGCCTGTCTCATTATGGCTCCTGCCACCCAGAACATCTGCTTATGATTAGCCTCTCTTCTATTGCCTCTATCCTTCTGTATTTCTTGTTGCTATTTTTTTTAAAGGCTTTGGGGGATGCTTTATGTGAAAGAGGCTGTACAGTGTAAAATAGTGTTGAATTTAGTGACCAGAACTGCTGGAGAAAGGGGGCTAAAACTGTCAAATTATTGTTCTTTGCAGGAGGCTTGCAGAGCTAAGCAGGAATGTTATTGGATGTTTAAGGCTTTTATTCTACATGATGATGTAATGCCAAAAGCCAGGAGTAGGGTTGGGTGCAGAAAGTGCTTGCTTATAGAATGCATAATAAAGAATGGGCCAGTGTAATTTGGGTACATTCAGCTGTTTCGAACTATAATCCTCTTTAGCCAAGAGGAGATGATACGTGTGTTGGGGAAGAGAACCAGGAAAATATGAAACATATTGTCATTTGGGAAGCTGAAACTGGATCAGTTATTTTAAAACATAAATGCGGCTTTTTGTAAGGGTCTTTGAAGTGAGTTTTGGGAAAGGAGATATGTGGGTTGAAGGATGAAAAGTGGGAGAGTAAATTGAGCAGAGATAGGAGAGTTGTGGAGGACCTTGACTGTGAGAGCAGGGAGCTTGCATTGGGTTCAGAAGACAAATTGGGATTCAGTGAAGGGATTTTAAGGCAGGTCTGAAAATGGCTGTGGTGCCAGCAGGAGAGAAGGTTTTTACGACAGGTTTGGATACGTTGGGTGGAGTGAGTCTCTTATTTCAGGAATACCAGAGATACAGAGAGCACGATAGCCAACTGCAGGTGGCTTCGCTATCTTTAATTGGAAAATGCATAATGAAAATTCCTTTGTAGGATGCCTTGGGATCCTTCAGGACAAAGTGTTGTATGTCTGTTGGGCACTAGTGGAATATATGTTGTGCATGCAACCTGAGCAGACGCATGTGGTTTTGTATATAGTGAATAGAAATGAGTGTGCTTGACTAGGGATCTAATAGTGTAGTCAGTCAACCGACTAACTTAATAAGCAAAAGCTTATTGGTTAATGCTATAGACTACATGCATTTCTACCCCCACCTTCCAGCCAGTAAATTTTTTAGCAGGCTGGCCAGCAGCCCAGCTCAGTTCTGGCTCATGCTGGGCCCGGGACCTACTCCCGCTATGGCTCTGCATTTAAAGTGTATTAGGAACTGAGTTCTGGCTCATACCCGGCCCTGGGTCCAGGAGCTCCGCCTCCCCACCCTGATGGAGCTGCTGCCACCCTGCACTGCTGCCTCCGTATCCACTGGCTGCCAGCCCCACCCCTGGGGACTATAGAATAGTTGAGTAACCAATAAGAATTAATTAGGTTAATCGACTATTAAATTAACCGATAATTAACATCCCTAGGCTTGACTGCTGCAGAGCTATTGTCTTCCTGACATTTTCTAAATGGCAGCCAAACGTCCCAGTCATCTCTCATTTCTGATTTCCTTTGTGAATTTCTCCACGTATTGGGTTTCTTTGAATTTGACACAGGGGTTGGAATATAACATCACTGTTGGCATTCTCCTTGTACACTTGAAAGCTAACTCTTTCAAGTTCCTAGGGGGAAGTCCTGAGTGAAAAGATGGAAATGGCTGTAAAGGTGGTACCCATCCCTCAAAGGTGCATATTTTGGTAGCTAGCTGACATGGTTATATATTAGGGCTGTGTCTAGACTGGCAAGTTTTTCCGCAAAAACAGCCGCTTTTGCGGAAAAACTTGCCAGCTGTCTACACTGGCCGCTTGAATTTGCGCAAGAGCACTGACTTTGTTATGTACAAAATCAGTGCTTCTTGCGCAAATACAATGACGCTCCTGTTCGGGCAAAAGCCCTCTTGCACAAATGCTTTTGCGCAAGAGGGCCAGTGTAGAAAACCCAGAATTGTTTTGTGCAAAAAAGCCCCGATGGCTAAAATGGCGATCGAGGCTTTCTTGCGCAAAAGCGCGTCTAGAGTGGCACGGACGCTTTTCTGCAAAAAGCGCTTTTGCGCAAAAGCATCCGTGCCAATCTAGACGCTCTTTTCCGCAAATGCTTTTAACGGAAAAACGTTAAAAAGCATTTGCGGAAAATCATGCCAGTCTAGACGTAGCCTAGGAGTGGGGCATAAATCCCATTTATTTTTGTCCCCAGCTTTTTGCAGTTTAATTATGTTGACACCATCTGAATTATGACTATTGCAATAATATCTTCATTCCTTCAGTATCAAGTGGGACAGCTGTATTCTGTGGCAGAAGCCAGTAAAAATGAAACTGGTGGAGGTGAAGGAGTGGAGGTTCTCATGAATGAACCCTACGAGAGAGATGGAGAACGTGGTCAGTACACACACAAGATCTACCACTTACAGAGGTATGTGGCATGGAGAAATGGCCTATTTACAGCTGTGAGGAAACTGTATAAATAGGGTACAATTTAGGAAACTACTACATAGTTAGAGTTCATACAAGCATTCATAGATTCACAGCAACTGGAAACAGTCATCCTACCTGCCCATGCTAGGGGTTGCTGTTGCAGTGAAAGAAAAGAACCCAGGGACTGTTTCCTGGACTGGAACAGTTGCCAGTGGGACTAAAGCTGTCACCCTCCATTACAAGAGAAGTTCAGAGCTCTCACTGGTTTTTGGGTGGGGGAGTAACATGGGGTGAAAAAGAAAACAGGTAGTCATGTAGCATGAGTTGGGGGACAGAAGGAGTTGGTGATGGAGCAACATCTCAGGGTATCAGCATGAAAATGATGAACACTTGAGGATGAGGGTGGTGGAAAGGAACAGAACAGATGGGGCTAGATGTGACATTTGGGGTGCAATCTGGACCTGTGAGGGAATTCACGCTATCTGCCTTGTAATTCCAAGGGCATCAATATGCTTTCCTGGTGTGGTGCTCTTGTCGGAATGCTTCCAGACAACAGTCAAGCATGCAATACCTTAGCATGTGCTATGCAGCCCTGGTTCACTGCTCTGAGCCCAGCTGTCTGCTCACAACACAATAGCCCTGCTGCTTGGTTACTTCTGGCAGAGGTGACCCCAACAGACTCCCAGTCCTAAATTTTCCCAAAACTTTGTGCTCTGCTATTATCAGCCCTATCCTGGAGTATTCAGAGAGCTACTAAAGTTAGTTTGTGTATTTTAAAGTGATAAAAACCCATTACAGCTTATTTATTTAACTTGGGATAAATCCATCCTTCCTTTCACAGCACTGAGTTGGTTTATCATAAAAATAAAACAGGTTTATTAACAAGAGGGCCATAGGTTAAATGCCAAGTACTGTAGAAGAAATCGTTAGAAAGCCTTACAAACAAAAGTAGAAATCTGTTTTCCCAATGGCTAAGACCTAACTTATGTTAGTCTGTGTTCAAGGACCTTACACTCTTCAATTCCATCAGCCCTGTTGGTCTTTCTCAGCTGGTTGCAGCTGTGGGCTTTGGGTCTGTCCAGAGGTGGATGCCAGGATTCCTTTTCTTAAATGCTTATAGCTTCCTAAACAGAGTGTCCCCAGACTCAGAATGACTGTTGTTCTTCCCTTCCCATGCACCTCCGATCCCCTGATTTGTACGGAAATGGGGCATCCCTTGTTTTTGGTCATACCTTGCCTAGTTGTCTACCTGTCTCCCTTCCTGTCGGGGAGGGAATCAATTAACAGGATATGAGGAAATACAAATACTTACTACATACATTTCACAATATTATTAATCACCATTGTGTCATTAGCTTTGAGAAGACTTTACTTGATACTTTTGTAATACAGGTTGGACCTCTCTGATCTGGTACCCCCCGGGACCTGACCGGCCCAAACAAGGGAATTTGCCAGACCAAGAGAGATCCCCTGCTACTAGACCCTCCTCCCACCCCCCGCTGCCAGTCCTAGCTGCCCCCCCTGCTGCCAGTCCTGGCTGCCACATCCACCCCCCGCCCAGCCCCGCAGCCGGAGCTGGCAGTCCTCTTGCCACTGGGGCTCCCAGCCAGGACTCCCTGGTCTGGGAACATCTGTGGTCCAGCAGGACGAGGGAGTCCTAGTTTTTTGGAGGTCCAACCTGTATTGTTTGCAATCAACTGATTCAATTACTTATTTGAGGTTAAGACCCCATGTCTTTATAGAAAAATGTTATCTGCTTACTGGGGTGTAGATGCCATACTGTCATCTCCTTGATAGTTTTGCTTACCTTGTGTGAAGACAGAATCATAGGACTGGAAGGGATCCTGCACAAATGGCAGGACTAAGTATTATATCTGACAGGCTAAATTCCCTGTAAGCTGAATGGCCTCCCAGCTGCCTGTTCTGCACTGCACAGATGCTCAAGGAACCTGCCCAGGGACCAGCTGCAGCTAATGGAGGACCTCAGCTAGTCCAGCCTCCAACCTCCTGTGGACTGGGAAGTGGGAGGAGGACAGCCTGAAGTCAATACCAGACCAAACATGCTGTGACTGGTGTTCCTCCTTGCTCTGGGCCCAGCCATGGCCCTGGCAGTCTCACCCAGCTCCACCCGAGCACCAGATGGAATGTGCTGTAGTTGGGGTACCTCTCCCCCAGCTGTGGCCCAAACCTGGCCCTGGACTCAGGCGGCCTGGTTCCAACTCAGCCCTGGCTTGGCCCTACCCCAGGGTATGATAGAAGTGCCTATCCTGCCATCCCAGCCCTGGAGCTGCCATGGTGGGGAGAGGTGCTGCTGTCACTCAGGTGCTGCTGCTGCAAGGAGAGAGAGGTATGGGGGTGGGGAGAGGAGGAGAGAGTCCATGCAGTAGCCCTGGAGCACCCTCCTTCACCCTAAACCTCATAACCCAAACCCAACTGGAGCCCTCACTCCCCTGCATCCTACCTTCTGTGCCAGCCCTAAGCCCCTCATTCCTAGCCCCGTCCCAGAGCCTGCACCCAAGCCAGAGTCCTCACACTGTTGCATCCTAAGTACCTGCCCCAGGCCTGAGCCACCTCCCACACTCAGAACCCCTTGACCCCGACCCCGCCACATGAGTTTTGCTATATGCACCAATATGAAGGTGATGTGTTGCACATCCCCTCCGTAATGGTGCACATAACAAAATTCATTCTGCTCAGAGGTGGGGAAAAAGTAGAGGGAACACTGCTGGCAGGTGTCTGTCTAACCTGCTCTTAAATCTCCATTGGTGGAGATTCCACAACTTCTGTGGACAATTTATTTTGGTGCTTATCCATCTTGACAGGATTTTTTTCCTAATGTCCTATGTGTCCACGCAGCTGCCTAATAAGCCCTGTGCAGGGGCTCAGGGCTGCTGCAGCCAGGGGAAAGGCCAGGCTTCTCCAGCCCCAGCAACAGGGCCACATTAGAAAGGGGTATTAGAGACTGCAGCCCAGGGGAGCCTCCTTAGCCCAGGACCCCGGGTTGCAGTCCATAAAGCCCCTGTGTTCTGGGCTAGGCCTTTTTGGCATGGGGAGGCGGTAGAGGGCTGCTTCAGCATCCTGGCCAGTGCAGCCCTTCCGGGGGGGAGAGGGGCGGGGGGCTGGGGATGGAGGCGCTCTAGCCCAGTGAGGGGATAGGGGACCACTCCAGCAGGGTTGGAACAGCCCTCCTGCTTGCCCCCCTTTAATTGGTTAACTGGTTAAACACTAAGTGGGATTTTACATCACTAAGGTAAAGCCTCCCAGCCAGAACCTGCCTCTGGAACCCCAACTCACTCCCAGACCCTGCATCCCTTCTTGTACCTCTCCTCTAGGCCAGAATCCTCTCTTTCACCCATACCCCCTCCTGGACCCTGCCCCCCAAACCCCTGCCCCAGATCACAACCCCCTCCTGCACCCAAATTTCCTCTCAGAACCCACACCCTCTCCTAAACTTCAGTCCCCTACCCTGAGTTCCCTTCTGCACCCAACCTCCATGTCAGTCCACACTGCCTCCATAGAAAAGTGTGGCCCTTGACCACTTAGCAAAATCTTGGAGTGGCCTCCATCAAAAATTATTGCCCACCCCGCTCTAGATCGACTTTTGCTGTCTTGGCCTCTAACAGACTAATACACACATCTTTGTCTAGGGTGGACTGGGCTTATTCTTTTTCTTACCAAACATTTTAAGAATATAATTCCAGCACACACTCATACCTCTTTGTATACACCAAGTACACATCCCACACAAGAATGTTAATAATTAGTGAGATATTAGTTTTCTGATGATATCTTACATGCCACCTTTTATTTACAGATTATGACAAGTGTGTTAGGTATAGTGAGTCAGGCTTGAGAGAGTAGTGAATCACAGATAAGCCTCTGTCACATGCACCTAGGAAGAAGGCTTTGAAATTAAATTACTCAATGCTAGCTTTGTGTTCTTTGCAAAACAGTGAAGCGCTAAAAACGGATGAATCACTTTGCTAGCCTTAGTTTTCCATTTAAGCAATGGTTGTTTGACTCTGGGATGTTTCCTTATAGAAAACGAGGTGATGACTGAGGTGTTGAGGACAGGAGGCATTCACAGGGCTCTTTATTAGGAAGTGGTCCATCGTGCATAAAAATTTGAGACTCTGTGTGAAATATTTTCCTTCAGCGGCTTGTCGATCCTGCTGCGTCCAAAGTCTGGGGGATAAGCTCAGATGTTTTCTGCACCCTGCTAGGTTGGGGTGAGGCATAGCTGGAAATAATAAGAGTAAGTAGCTTGGGTTGTGCTATGGAGCCATGGACATTAGAGCAGACTAATAGTTGGGAAAGATGGTAGGAGCTAAGTCATTTTGATGCTTCAAGTTACAATATCAGAGCTTATCTCCAGTTGTACAGTCCAGGTGTCACTAATGGGTTCTCTTCCTATCATGGACATGGCTGCTGTCTGGGGAAATACAAAACCCATAGTGATTTTCATTAATTATAACCCTGTTATCCACCATCACGGTGGTGAAGTTTGGATGGAAAAATGCTTCCAAGTTGTTAGCCTGCATTAAACATCGGGTGTCCTCTTGCTCTCTTGTAAGAGGCATCTGGCTTGTATGCATTCAGCCAGTGTCTGGGTGTCCTACTAACAGAACAATGAACAATCCTAGTGACGATGACTCTGCAAACACAGACACATGCAGGGCATGGGGTCTATTTCAGGGTAGGTGCCTTGCCTGTATCAAGCAGTGTCTGAGTCACAGTTACTAGAACATGGATGTGTAAACGTTAGTCTTGCTTCTTCTGTTTCCAAACTGCAGCAAAGTACCGTCATTTGTGAGAATGCTGGCCCCAGAGGGAGCCCTGAACATACATGAGAAAGCATGGAATGCCTACCCCTACTGCAGGACTGGTGAGTACTGTGGAAGGTCTGCACCATGGGGATGCCTTTTTTTAAACCAAAAAGTGGAAGTTTTTGATTTTGCTCCTGCCTATAGCACATAACCCTTCCTGTGGGTCAGGAAAATGAAACTTTAGTTAGAGCTAAAGGGGAGTTAAAAGAAATGTCCTTGCCTGAAGTTGACAGTGCAGAGCTCCTGCTAATGAACAAGGAGTCCAAAATAGCCTGAGGGTTGGTTAGGGTGTGAGAAGGGGCAGAAGTAAGAAATGTATGTGATACTGTAGGTTTGGAGAAAGGGAGTTGGTAGAGGGAGAACCCTGCTAAGACTGGACTGTGAGTGGTCATTCAAGTGACTTGGCAGCACATGTGTGACACGCACTGTTATGAATAGTAGTGCAGTGGAAGAATTCTGGTCAGACATTTGAAGGAAATGGTGCAAGAGAAGAGCTAGTGAGGACCTGGTTATCTTTTGCTCAATGCAGTTTGAAGGGAACAGTATTATCATTGCCACAGTGATCCTCACCAGTAAGGATAGATCCAAGGTGGTAAAATTGGAACTGGCGTTATAAATGGTGTGTTGCCATTAGAGCAGCAGGTTTTTTGGGTCTCCCTGGAAAAGCAATAGCATTCCACTACTAATATAAAATCTCATCCAGCAAACAGAGTTAATTCACTGCTGAACTCTAGGATGGTGTCTTTGAAACAGCTTGAGGTGGAATATGAAGATGACACAATCCCTTTTCACTTTAATGGGAAAGAATATTTAAAATCAGTCTGGAAAAAGTGTTGCTACAACAGCGTGGTTGAGAACTTCAGAGGACAAATCATATATAAGAACAGACAGACTGATTCATCCATCTAGCCCAGTATCCTGTCTGCCAACAGTGGCCAATGCCAGGTGCCCCAGAGGGAGTGAACAGAACAGGGAATCAAGTGACCCCTTCCCGTCACCCATTCCCAGCCTCTGACAGAGGGCTGAGGACACCATTCCAACTCATCCTGGCTAATAGACATTGATGGACCTACCCTCTATGAAATTATCTAGCTCTTTTTTGAACCCTGTTAGTCCTAGTCTTCACAACATCCTCTGGCAAGGAGTTCCACAGGTTGACTGTGCATTGTATGAAGAAATACTTCCTTTTGTTTGTTTTTAAACCTACCTGTTAATTTCATTTGGTGACCCCCTAGTTCTTATGTTATGGGAATAAATAAATAATTTTTCTTTATTTACTTCACACTAGTCATGATTTTATAGACTTCTATCACATCTCCCCTTATTCGTCTCTCTTCTAAGCTGAAAAGTCCCGGTCTTAATCTCTCCTCATATGGCAGCAGTTCCATACACCTAACCATTTATGTTGTCCTTTCCTGAACTTTTTCCAGTGCCAATATATCTCTTTTTGAGATGAGGTGACACATCTGCACACAATATTCAAGATGTTGGTGTACCATGGATTTATATAGAGGCAATGAGAGATTCTCTGTTCTCTCTCCTTTTTTTTAATGATTCGTTACGTTGTTTGATTTTTTTGACTGTATTTTGAGTGGTGTACCAGCTAACTTAGTCCTGATAATTTTATATGTATATTCATCATTTATCGTTCCTACAGTAACAGTAACTTGATCTCCTTGAGTTTATGTAGTAATTGGGTTTGTGATATATTGTTAAATTTATCCTTTGGCAGAAGTACAGCTGCTCTGGGAACTAATATTTACAATTTCCTGACCTTTGCACTTTAAATTTTTAATTGCATTATTTCATTAATGGCTTTTTTTTCTTCATGAATTTCCTTTTATAAATGAGGGTGAGTGAAAAGGAAATAGAGAGAGGAAAAAAATTAAAGCAATCTAATTTCAGAATGTGATTAAACTGCATGTATTGCTGCTGTGTTTGAGACTACATTCAACCATATAGTGCTTTGGCTATATGGAGACCTAGTGTGCAGGTTATGGAGATTTATACTTGTTGGCATTATTTCACATACCTGAGAACATCAAAACACATGAAGTGAGTATTGAAATGGTCACAATTTAGAGAACTTCACGTATTTGTTTCAATGGATGTTTGAATCCAACAGTGGGCACCTGTCAGAATGGTTATCCAGAAGAATCTAGTCAGTTTTTTCAGGCTTGGCTTAAAGCCTTATTGGATATGTCTACATTGTAAGATATCAAAAAAGATCTCTTGGCATTGGAAAAAGTTCAGAAAAGGGCAACAAAAATTAAGGGTATGGAACAGTTTCCAATGAGGAGTGATTAATGAGATTGGGACTTTTCAGTTTGGGAAAGAGACTACTAAGGGGGGATATGATAGATATAAAATCATGACAGGTGTGGAGAAAGTGAATAAGGAAGAGTTATTTATTCCTTGCCATAACACAAGACTAGGGGTCACCAGTGTTCCCTATAGACTATGTGCTTGTACGGCCACTCGAGATTCAGATGCCATTCAGCTGATTAGCAGAGTGCCCACAGCTATGTTTTTTTGTTTTGTTTTGTTTTGTTTTTTTTTCTGTTGGTGGTGCACATTCACATGTCTTGGTGCACAGAATACATTTTTATGTGTATGGATTGAAAAAATCTGAATAGGTACGGAAAAGATTAGAGGGAACATTGGGGGTCACCAAATGAAATTAATAGGTAGCAAGTTTAAAACAAACAAACAGGAAGTTTTTTTTTTTTTTTTTTTTTTTTTTTAAACTACACAACCATAGTCAACCTGTGGAACTCCTTGCAGAGGACATTGTGAGGGCCAAGATTTTAACAGGAGTCAAAAAAAGAGCTATTTAAATTCATGGAGGACAGGTCCATCAATGGCTATTGGCCAGGATGGGCAGGAATGGTGTCCCTATCCTCTGTCAGAAGCTGGGAATGGGCAACAGTGGATGATGGATCACTTGATGATTCCCTGCTCTGTTCATTCCCTCTGAGGCACCTGTCCTGGCCACTGTTGCAAGACAGGACACTGGGCTGGATGGACCTTTGCTCTGACCCACTCTGTCCATTCTTATGTTAAGTGCACACCTGGGGCTGGCCTGTGTCAGTTGGCATCTCCTTACCCCCGTGGGGACCTAGAGCCAGGGCTCTGCCCATGCCCAAACATCTTCACTGCAGCTAACTAGCCCCATAGCCCCGATCAGCTGACACAGGCCAGCTGCAGGTGTTTCACTGCAGTGGAGGCAATACTGATGCTTCCCTGCCTGGTGACTGGGCCACTTTTGACATTTATAAACATAGAAAGCAAATGTAAAAGAACACTATCATTTTTAAAGTATTTTTTCTAAAGTCTTAACTGCTACTAATAAGATTGTTTGAGTATCCCAAATTTTGATCTGAAACTTATTTTTCACATTTTATGCTGTTTACTTTTTTTTGCCTTTCACTCAGTTTGGACCATGAATGGGGATCGATTTCACTTTCTGGTTCTGTACTAATGGTGCTGAAGGACTTGGGTTGCAAACATGGCCAGGAATATCTTAAGTCCAAACAGCTATTTCACTTACTCTTAAGTCATGGCAACATTTCTATTAGCTTTCTGCCTTCTCTTAAATAAAACCTAGCATTGGGCCTAAACTTCCTGGCGCTGTTCTTTGTCCTTTTTTAAAATTGGGGAGGGATGGGGGCTATATTGAGTTAACAGAACAAGAAAGCACCTGAACTATTTCTCCTTCCATCCCATCAGTACTCCAGTTCTCAAAGTGTGTCGCACTGTTTTGCCAGTTTGTTCAAAACCTTTTCACCTGTGTGAGCAAATAAAAACTTCCATCTTAAAGGGAAAACTTCCAGATTGTTGAAATTGAAAATGGTGGCATAGAATGAAAGAGCTTTCTCAGCTATCACTAATGCCAATACAAATGGGTTCAAAACTGTTATTGAGGGGGCCGGAGCAGCAGACAGCTGCACACTCTCTAGTGTGGGGGCTGACAAAAAATCTGTTTCAGTAATATGCCAGGCCTGACTTAAATCAAGAAATGCTCAGAAATGCGGTTTTGAGGCTTCTGGTCAGTTGGGTTGGTAGTAACAGGGCAGCAGGGAAGAGAACTAGTTTGTATCTGGTGTGATGGCTTATGGTATTAACAATTCATCTCAGGAAAGATCAGGTCAGGTACTTAAGTCACAAGTGAACTGACATACGTAGCTTCCTGCTAGTCTCTGCCTGGATATGCAGCATAAAACACTGAACAGATTAGTTCAGGCTGATATGACTGACAAGCTTCTCAGTCAGACTGGCATAGGGTGGCCAAGGAGTTAGGGTTAGGACTGAAGTGAATTCAGTTCTTAAAAACTGAATGAATTCTGCCCATACTATGCCTCATTCAAGTTGGTGTTCCTTCCCTCCACAAGTATAAATTCATTTATCAAGCGTCACCAAAGAAAGAGCCTGTAGAAGTTTAGGCAAAATAATATTTTGAGTCACAACTACTGTTGCAATAGTAGGGAATTATTCAAAAGTTAGGAAATGCCAAAACTTAGGAGCCTAAAGTAATGCTGTCCCCTTTTGCATACGCACTGTGGTACTGATCACATACAGTATTCTTTACAAGACTGCTGCCTTGTTCAGTGCTAATATGGGCAGTATGCGAAGCTCATCTTTTTTTTGCCACTTTCTCGTTTACTACAGAAGTTAAAGGTTGTCTAGAGAAAGAAGCAAGAAACTTCAGAGAGGACAGTGCTGTGGTTAAGGCTCTGAATGAGCACTCAAAACAACTGGTTCTAGCCTTGGTTCTTCCAAAGACTTGCTCTGTGATGTTGGATGTCATCTTGCCAAAAATGTTCAGGAGTGTGAACTACTTGTGTATTCTTTATTTTCTGGGTGTCAGTCTGAGACACCTGCAGCCCAACATCCAGAAGTACTCGGGACTTATAACTCCCATTGAGTTCAGCTGGAGCTGCAGGTCCCTCAGAAAATTCAGGCACTTCCTGTGTTAAGCTGGGCATCTACATTTAATGAGAATTTAAAAAAACCCACAACTTGGTTTGTCCCCACTGTATAAAATGGAGATGCTGCTTCAGGGGCATTATGAAGCTTCGTTCACAAATATTTGCATGGCACTCTGATATTGTGTTGGTCAGGGCCAAAGAAAAGACCTTTCACAGTGCAAAAAGCAGAAGGCTTTGTCAAAAGGTGGGAAAGCTCCCATTTCTAACTATAAGCTTGGAGGTATTTGATTTGAAATCTGCCATTGTTTCTGGACTGAATATTGTCTATTTGGGCATGAAAAGAAGTGTAATTTTGGAGGAAAGAATTAAACATTATTGAGGTAGTCTGAATTGAAACTCCCTCACATAAATATAAAGACCGTTTGTATGAGGTTTCAATCTATAACTTACTGTTTACAGTATTTCTCACTGAGATCTGGGTATTCTCCAGATCCGCTCAGTTTTAGAACAGTTAAGTCAGTGGTGGACAACCTGTGGTCTTCAGGGTAACCTGATTGCAGGCTGCAAGGAGTTTTACTGATACTGGCTGTTCGCAGGCTGTGCCCTTGGTAGCTCTTAGTGGCCACCTTCTCTGTTCCTGCAGACGGTCAACACTAGCAAAATGTCTCGTAGCCTGCAGCCAGATTACCCTGAGGGGCTAAAGGTTGCCCACCACTGGTCTAAATCCTAGTAGAGGGGAGGAATGTAGTAGGATAGGAAGAATGATCTTGTGAATAAGATGCTGGATTAGGATTTGAGATCTGGGTGCAATTACCAGCCCTGCCATAGACTTATTCTTTGTGCCTCCTTCCCTATCTGCATTGAGGACATTTCCTTCACAAGAGTGTTCTGGGATTAATTGTATTGATGTGAGGTGCTCAGGAACAATGATCCCTCTAATCTTTTCCATCCATGTGCAGAATACATTGTTTGTGCACCAAGACATGTGAGAGTGTGTATCACCAGAGAAACACAAACCTAGCTGTGGGTGCCCTGCTAATCAGCTGGGCAGCATTTGAATCTGAGTGGCTGCACAAGCACGCAATTTACAGGGAACACTGCCCACGGGCTGTGGTGATGAATGTGCATTTTATACATGGATATCACCACGTACGTACGTGCGTGTGTGTGTGTGTGTGTGTGTGTGTGAGTGAGCAGATGCAATACACCTGTGTTTACTATAATTCTAAATGCCTGTATGTTAAATATGGAAACCTAGTGGTCAGATCAGTGTACTTCCTATAATAATATTCAGATTTGTGTATTAGACATTTCTCGAACCTCTCATGTCCTTTTTGTCCCTTTAAAAATAGTATTGGATTGACAAAATTGCTCTCTTTAGAGGAGATCTTGTGAATCAGATTTAAGTGTCAAATTTTAGAGCCTTGCTCTAACTCAGTGGAAATCATTATTTTTATAATGGAAATACTGACTGGCCTTGAAGGCTCAATATGGAATGGACTATGGCCGTTACAAGATCTTCAGTTATTTTCCCTCTGATAAATAATTGAGCTTTGCTATCCAAGGCGTCTGATTACCAGGAGCAGGGAAGATGCAGAGGGCAAAGCGTCCAGTTACCACATGTAGGAGTGATAAGGTCTGCATTGGCTTAAAATGTAGCATTTGTTCAGTTGCAGAACTGGACAAAAGCTTATCTGCAAGGTGAAGAATGATTGGTAAAAATGCAGTCAGCTGATCAAACTTACTCCATTTTCTTATCCAATTGGATGAAATCCAACAGCAAACAGTACAGCCCGTAATTAGTAGTGTTCCGGGTTTCACCACATTTGAGAATTTCCAGGTTTTGAATGGGGTGGGGCAAGGTTATTTTTGACGGACTCTATACACTGACTGGGAAAATGGGGTTTCTCCCTTCAGAGAAACTGGGACTTGCCTCTGAGCACTCTCCAGAATTGTCCCCTGGTTGCTGATACTGGGTGGAAGTGTCTGCAAGTGTAACTTTTCTTTCTCATTAATATGCTGTATCTCTTTCTTTTCATGTGTTGGTTTCTTGGAGCAGTTATTACAGTAAGTATTGCTTTAATTAGTAATCTGTTGTGCTTGGAAGTGTGTGTAAATCTCTGTCTGGAGCTAAGTGCTGCCTATATGTGTCGGGGAAGCCTCTGACCTGAGCTAGTGGAGTTCCTGCTTTCTCAGTTGGCCAGTTACAGAATGAGGAACTGGATCCCAACATCTCCTCTCAAACCAATATCTTAAATGACACAGATGACTCTTTATTTATTGCAGTGTCATTTGATTTTGCATGTTTCAGAACAAGTCATTATAGCAGATAGGTGGAACAAATATAGAGCTAGTTGATCCAGTTCTGCTGCCTTTGGCCAGCATAATTCCATGAATAACCTGCCTTCTATCAAGTGTTTCACTAGTCTTTACTTGCCCTACACTGCCAGGTATTTGTAGTTACTCCTTCTTTCCAACCAGCTCCATCACTGCTTGAAACTGGCATCTCTTACTCATTAGGGAGGAGAAATTCAAATAGCTTTGGCAAACCTCTGAATGCTGGACTGTCTGGTTTCAGTACTTGCCTGCAGACTAAAGTGCATGTTTCCAAGGACAGTTTGAACACAATTCTGGATCCATATTCTGTCTTTGAAAAGCCAACTTCTTCCCTGTTTCTTCCACATCTATCAACTCGTCAAAGCTTGGTTTACTTCTGTTTAAACAGGCTTTCACCCTTGGGTCTTCATTCCTTTCTTTAAAAATATCAAACACCCTGTAAATGAAATAGGTAACAAGCTCCAATATTTTGGGTGTCAAACTTAAGTGTCTTCTATGGACAACTTCTGCTTTAACCTAATCTTCTATCTGGCAGCCTGTGATGCGTGTTTTTAGAAGTGTATATGCAAATAGAAATCCTACTGTCACTGCATCCAAATCCTGGTCTGGGAGTAGCCATATGATAACTTCGATGCTAAACGGAAATCAGCAACAAGATCATGTTAGTCTCTTGGATCCTAACAGGTAACCAAAATTTTTCTTTATGGCAGAATGAATACATGAAAGATGATTTTCTGATCAAAATTGAAACCTGGCACAAACCAGACCTTGGAATGCAGGAGAATGTAAGTACTTTCTGTGCAAAACTTTGTGGCATTAAATAGATAGGTCTGTCATTTGTCCTGTTTTTCATTCAGTCTTGTTATTCTCTTCACTTTCCTGGGATTAACATAGCTCATGTCAGGCTAACAAGGAAACTATGCCCCCTATGATTAGACACCCTTCTGCCTGCTCTGGGTGGGAATGGATGTTGTTAAAAACTATGCTCCTGTAGCTCTTGTGCAGAAATTGGTTGTTTTTTGCATCTTCACCTCTGAATCACTCTTTGACTGATTTTTTTTCCTTTTCATCATTAACTGGATGCCCTCAGCTGACCCCTGGTAGTGGGAGCTTAGTGCACTATCTCTGTTCTCCATTCTAACTGGGAATGGGGATGATGTGTAGATAGTTTGACTTACAAATCTGGCTCCCACTTCTTCTGTAGGTTCATAAACTAGAGCCAGACGTATGGAAGAATGTAGAAGCAGTTTATATAGACATTGCAGATCGGAACCAAGTGCTCTCCAAGGTATGCTGGTGGGTAAAGTATTTCATATGATGGCACTAGTATTACAAAAGGAAGATTGATACAAACTTCATTTCTGAAAATTATGGCTCTGCAGATAATCATACAAGGAGTGAAGAGGGAAGGAGAAAGTAGATGTGATCATGGTCACTGGAAGAGTTATAATGAAAGTGCTTAATCAGTGCAAACTGCAAAGAATTCAGCAGATGATCCTCAAAATTATTCTGTAATTAGATTTCACTAAACCAGTGACTAAACAGCTTCCATAATATCTTACCGGTTACCAGGAAGCCAAAATACATTTCCTTTTAAGCAATCTAGCCTTTGGCTCCCACCCACACAGTTAAGTTTAATATAGCAAGTGTTACTAAAAACCTTCTTTACCATTTTTTAAAGTTCTTCCAAGCCCAAAAGATTAGATATATTACCACCAAGTCAAAGAATAGTTCAGATCTTATCCAAATACATGCTTACAACCCATCCTTATTAGCTAATCCTAAGATTAATTTAAAAAGAGAAAGCCTACTGTGATTAAAAGATCATTTATTTTATTTATACACGCGCGTGCACACACACAGATGTGAATAGAGTTCTTAGGTCAGTTTCATAGCAGAGATGGTGAGACTGCTGATTTTGTAAGTTTTTTTCTATAATCGGTTCAATAGTCTATAACCCAAGAGGTAGTCTATTTGCGTAGTTTGTTCAAATTCTTCCATGAGAATTGCAGCGCTAATCCAGAATAGACCTGGAGACCACAGTTTTGGGACTTAAGTTTTCCCTGACAAAGTTTTAAGCAGATCTGAGATAAGGATCAGGCTTGAAAGTCCCTTTGTACCTGAAGTTCAGCTGATAAGCCTCTTGGCGGCAAATAATCACTGCAGGCATTCCTTGGATGAAGAATAGGTAATGTACTTAAGTGCTTTAAAATAAATTTCTGTTTCCTAGGCACACACCAATAACTAGTTGAATTCATTAGTGTAACTCAAAGGACTGTTCAGACAGTTCATAAGTAGCTTACTACAAACTTCAGAGAAATCAAGATAATGACCTTATTACACCACTAGGTCTATCAACATGTTGGTCTCCTTTTGATCTCTGAATCAGTAGACTCTAGTAATTAAATATCTTAGACAAGAACAGAAGCTGAGTATCTAAAAAGGTAATTGTCATATTGTTGAACTTCTAACAAAGTTGTAGGTAAACACAGACAAGTACAATTAGTACCTGCTTGTAATTCTCTAACAATACAGGCTTCCATATCAAGGGCTCTAGTCTGTTTAAAGTGGCTTTACTAACAGTGTTCAAGGAAGAGCCAAGTTTACCATTTCAGTGCTCTTCTCTTATGTCCATGTGGATTGTTTTTAGGTTATACGACCTGCTGGCTCAGCATGACAGGTGACTAAAGCCAACTGTGGAGAACAGTAGAGTCCTTTATGGACAACTTTGATGTAACTCTTAATTTTATATTCAGTGCCCAACTACTATAAAGATGGGCATAGTAGAAATGCCTAGTTAGGTGTTCAACTGTATATAGCATTGTAGTTGGTCATAGCTGCTTAGCACTTTGCTTATCAAGTACTGACTTTGTCCTTGTCTCAAAGAACTTGGATATTAAAGCAGCACAAAATAGTCAGTGGAGAAGAGTACAGGTGAGACTGGAGGAAACTGACAAAATAAAATTATGGGGTTGTTTTTTTGGCTGGTGCTATATGCCTCACATTAACTTTTTTCAGGCTCTTCACCTTTTAAAGAGAATTAAGTTGTTTCTGTCGCAGTATAATCCATGTGGTATGAAATGGACATGCTGTTCAGATCCTGAGGGCTTTATGTTGTTGTAATAACAAAATCAAATCCATCTCTGGTTCTTGCAGCGAATCTCCATGAGTTCTGCCTTGGTGACTTGTATTGTCACCAGAACCCTTCCATGGAATGATAGCTTGTATCTATATATCAGTGTTGTGTACATACACATACTGTGGTGCCATACACCAAACAGTCATAGTTCCCACGTACCTTCTGGTGCAGTTCCCAGAAATGACTTATTGTGCCCATGGCATGAAATTCTACATACAAAGCATTCTTGGAACAGGTGTTTGAAGCACCTTTATCTGAGTGTTTGGAAATATGAGCGATCTTGAGCAAGAGAAAAGGACTGTGTAAGCCTGAGAGTAGCTGTGTGGAGGAGATGGGGACTGGACTTAAAACACATTGATCCATGGATTTCTTTTTCTCTGAAAAAGTGGTGGCATAGGAAGGGGTCCAAACTAGCCCAGATACTACTGAAGCTGGTGATTTGTTTCATAGCTGTGATGCCAGAATAATATTTTATGGCTGTGCACATGAAGTCACATTTTTCAAAATGTTTCCCAAGTTTATGCACTTTAAACAATTTCTGTTAATTTTCTTTCTCTCACTTGCCTTCTAATGGTGTACCATATGTATAGTGTGGTATGTCAAATAAGTCCAGAGAGACGAGAATCCAACTCTTTAAACTAACTCCTGACCCTCACTTTAAACTAACTCCACTTTAACAGGTTTGTGACTTGTATAAATAAGGAAACTCAATATCTGAATCCAAAAATAAAGCTTCACCCCAGTATCAAGCCCAAAGTTTTACTTAATATACTGATTGAATCTTGTGTCCTTGAAGGTCCCAACCCTTTTTGTGAGCTGTTTATTCAGCAAGCAATAGAAAACAAAATAACTGCACTTTTTTCTATCAGTAAGACTGTAAATAAATTTCATTATCTTGTTTATATTTTAAATCATTTAAATTAACTTGTTTCTGTAATTTATATGTGCAGATATAACATTTGTATTTGTGTGATCATGTGTTTAATACCCTATTGTAAGAAGAATTAGTCACTTTTGTAACCTAAGGTGTGGTTCTGCATAAAAAGTATCTGTAAAGATGGCATGGTGGGTTCCCCATTAGTGACTTTCAAGTCAAACTTGCTTAATTGTAGTAAAGAGAAGTGTGTTTTTTTTTTCTAATTTAACCTGGCATTAGAATGCACCTGAAGTTTCATTCTGGTTTGTGTATTATTTCTAGTAATAAGATGACTGCTAAACTCAGATTTAAGTGACACTTGTTTAGTTTCATATCTTTTTGGGGGTTACATTGGTGTAAATCAGGGCACAGTCTGGATCTCTGAATGGAACTGGACTAGTCTGTTGCTCAAGAACAATTTGGTTTGCTCTCCTGGGCCATATTGACTCTGCAGTGATGCCAGGAGTAAAGGCTTCTTTGGTGACCAAGGCCCGTAGCTATTACTTGCACCAAAGAGCAAGTCTGAATAAAAAGGTGCCACATCTCACTCTTCTGCCCCTAAATCCAATGAAAATCTGAATTTCCCGACTTTTTTGCAGTTAGCCTCATTGTGAGTATTGCCAACCCCAAGTGTTCAAAATCATTAATTGCCCCTCCAAATCATTGGATTAAAAAAAGTGGGATTAGTTTCTAAATTAATTTCTGGGGTGACTAATAAGGAACTTGAATCCCAAAGCAATTGTTTTGGAAGAGTCACCTCAAAAATAAGGAATTAAACAAAGTGTCTTCATCTTCTCTCTGATGCAGGGAAGTAGCAGAGTGCATTCTGATATGAGTGCTATGGTGGTGCTGTTTGTATAGCACTGCCTGATAAAAATGTTTAGAGATACACAAGCTATCTCTGCCTCAGAGTGCGATGCTCATTATTTCTTACAACAGTTGTGAGTTCTAGTCACCTCCTAGTGATGGGAACCTTGTCTTGAGACGTTTACAAACTAGTATCAGAAACAACGTACCAGTGGATTTGGTGGGTTAACAAAGGTAATATCAATATTATCATACTCTTATTCAGCTAGGGCTAATGTACAGCATGGGGGAGTGAATTTTATTTATTTACTTTTATTTTTCCTTGGCCACTTTCTTAAAGGCTCATGAAAACGGGGGTCTTGAGAAGGACATGGAGGAGAGATTAGTGTCTAGAATAATTCTGATAGCTGTTTCTTATGGCTAAATATGTTTATATTTACCACAGGATTACAAGCAGGAAGAAGACCCAGCAAAATTTAAATCTGTCAAGACTGGACGTGGTCCTCTAGGCCCCAACTGGAAGGTGTGGGTTACAGATCTCGGCACATCATGCTTGTTTTTGTGACTGTAGTGTGATTGTCAGGGTGTGTGGGGTATGGATGGTAATTTGTGTAATAAAGGGAGGAGGTGCTTTCATCTGTATCAGTGAAGGGGCTTGTGTGTGTCCTGAATGGGTGGGCTACTAGTCCTGTGGGTTCTGTCCCTGAAAAAGCTTCCTGCAGAGTTTCTGATCTCAGTGAGTCATGTGACTATCCTTCTGTCTTTGCAGAAAGAGCTGGGGAAACAAACAGATTGTCCATACATGTGTGCTTACAAATTGGTAACAGTCAAGTTCAAGTGGTGGGGTCTGCAAAATAAAGTTGAGAACTTTATACAGAAGGTAAGTGAATCTGGTCAGTACTGGGTTTGTGCAAGGGCATAGTGCCAATAGAGAAGGACCATGGCTCTGCTTCTGCATCCCAAGGCCCTACTCACTCTTGGCCTTTTCTCTCTGAGGCCCCACCCACCGCTCAGTCCTCTGCCCCTTGTCCAGCCCTTTTTTCCCCCTGCAGTGTGAGCAGTGGGTGGGGCCTTGGAGGGAGAAGGCTGAATAGGCGAGGGTCCTCTGGGCAGAGCGCTGGAGGGGCCTAAGGCTGGAGTGGGGTAGAGTCAGTCTGTGTGCTGGGGTCCACATAAGATTAATCCATCCCTGTACCTGCTGCTAATGTAGGGTGTCAAGAAAAGTTGAGATTGATATCAATAGGTAACAAGTCTTACAGAAACGCTTTTCCTATCTGTTCAGCACACTATCTTCCCTGATCCCTCTTCTCACCTGGAGAAGATGCCATTCACTTGAAATCATGGTAATTTATGAGTGATGTTAATTCAGCTACTAGACCTGATTTAGTCCCCCAATGGCTCTTGTGGTTTTACAATGACATTTTCCAAATTCATGAGTCGTTCCTTGCTTGCTGTGTGACTCTTTCATACAGCAAACTAAATGAGAAGCTTACCAGATGTATTGGTGAATCTGACTATATGCAAAGTCAAGTCAAATGTACAAAGCAAACCAACTGAAAAATAACTACTACTGTGTTTTAGTTGTGACACCAAGTGTTACCATAACAATGGTGAAGGGGAAATATTTCAGATAATTGTGATTATTGTTTTCAGTTAACTGTGGCCCTTTAAGAGAATTCAACTGCCCACTTTTTTGAATCAGTGAGTTAGGTGGTGTGACTAAGTTCTTTAGGATGCCACAAATGACAGCCCTTTTAGACAGAACCCTTAGACACCTTCTAGGATCCTGTTATAGGTCTGAAAACTAAACCAATTAAGCTCTTTTTCTAGGACCTGTCATTATTGGACTATCAATGCATTGATATATTGCTCTTTTTTTATTTCTAAGCCATCTCCTTGTTTTGCCTCATGTCCCTGTTCAGATGCTTGCCTGGCTCTAGGTGCCACATTGCTCATATCTAAAAAAATAGAAAGTGTTTAATACTTCCCAAAGAATCTTCTTTACATAATTCATCTTTAAATGAAAGTCAGGTAAAATGTGGTGTAATATTTAGGTTCTTGTAAAAAAAACTTTTATAAAACCTTAGACATTTTCTTGATCGTAAGTTTTAAAAATGTTTCTGGACTCTTCTTGCAGTGTTTAAGCTGCTCATTGCAGCTGTGCTGAGCATAAGAACCAAATTGTGAAAGTGATTAGAAACATAATATACATTTATAAGGCTTTGGTAGCTCCATTGTCTTAGTGTCTGGGGTTCCTTTACATAATTAGGTTCCATAAACAACTTTCCTCCAAAAAATATGTTTTTGGTATTGAGAATGACTTGCCCATGGATTGCAACTGTTAATTACAAAACAAACCAGCCATGAACAAAGTGTGCCTTACATTGCGCTCTTCATCAGCGTCTTGTCTTTCAGGTAATAAGCTCCTCAGGGCTGGGCTGTGTGAATGCCGGTGCAAGCGGCCAGCTCCTCTTGGATTGTACTAGATAATGAATAATAAATAACTCAGCCTCTTCTACAATAACCTCAGGAGCATGTAACTGGCCACGGACAACTTATTTAAAACCCCACTCCTTTCCTTCAGTAGTGTGTTTAGTATGATTCTCCTGTCCTGTGCTGTTAGTCTGTCTAAACTGCAGGCTTCTTTCAGAAGAAGCTTTTCCGGAAGAGATCTTCTGAAAAAACTTCTTCCGAAAGAGAGCATCTACACAGCAAAAGTGCATCAAAAAAGCGATTTGCTTTTTGACAGATAGCATCCACACTGAATGGCTGCTATCTCGCATGTAAGTTGTGATTGCTATGGACAGAATGGCCATCAAGGCACCTGTGCTTTTTCTTCTTCTTTCCTCTTCTTTCGAAAGAACTCCCTCTTCCCCGTCCCCACACACCGTATTCTGAAAGAGCTCTTTTGGAAAAAGTCGTCTTCCTCATAGAAAGAGGTTTACCAATGCCAGAAAACCCCCTCTGTTCTTTCTATTTTCTTTTGAAAGAATGTGATTGCATTGTGGACGTAATTCAAGTTTTTTCGGAAAAACTGTCGTTTTTCTGAAAAAAAACTCCTGTAGTGTAGATGTAGCCTAGGTCATCACTCCTTCCTGGGAACCAGTGTCATTTTCACACAAAAAATACCCCAAACCTGGAACACTTAATTTTTTTCTCACACTCTCACAAACTGCTAAGAAATAGGGCAGATATACCCCAACGCTGTTGATTATTTCCCCATGAGAATAATCCAGCCACAAAAGTAAACTTATGTCTTTCTGCACTGGCTAACAAGAAGTCATAAAATCAGTTTCCTGAGGTTTTCCAGTCCTTGCTTCATCCCAAGAACACTGGATTGTGATGAGTAATTCTTTTCTGCTAGTCTCATCAAATAAAAGGTTCTGATCCCAAAGAACCAGCCACACACCTAGGTCAATACATAACTTAGATCTTACCCCAAAATCACACTGTTTCTAATTCTTTAGTATCTAAAGGTTTATTTATAAAAAGAAAGGCAAGAGTTAAAATTGGTTAAAGGAATCAAATACATTAAATTCTTGGTTCAGGCTTGTAGTAGTAATGTAATAAACTGCTGGCTTAAGTCAAGTCTCTGGTTGCTTCCAAATCATTGACAGGACCTCAGTCATTTTGGTAATATGCTCCCATTAGTATAAGTCCATAGTCTGGAGGCTGGAGCAGGAAATAGGCAAAATTGGTGGTGCTTCCAGGGCGCTTATAGCTTTTGCCATGTAGAGAGAACATCCATTGTCCCAAACAAAGCCCTCAGCACAGCTAGTGGAAAATTACAGGTAAAGATGGAGTATGGAGTCACATGGGCAAGTCACGTGTCCGTACACAGATTTGCTTAGTCACAGTAGAAACTATTAGTGACCCTCTAGTGTGAATGTTCACAGGAGAGTCCATTAGGTGCAGATGGGCATCTTCCATGTGATCTGAGTAGCTCCTTCATAATGTGCTGTCTAAATACCTCATGAGTCTTGTCACAAGGGCCTGGCCAATCATTTGAGATCCAGGTACAGAGTTAATATTCATAACTTCAGATACAAAAATGATACATACAAACAGCATAATCGTATTCAGCAAATCAAAACCTTTCCATGGATACCCTCCATGCCACGTTTGTACAAGATTTGTTGCAAATATATAACAGTGGTTGCCACAGTGATCTATATGGTCACATTTTAATCAGATAACATCACAATATGATACAATTAAAGTAAATAATTGACGTGTTCACCTCCTTTTTTAAGGAATGGATGGCACTGTCCTAGCCTCATGAATGAAAATTCAGACACAGACACTTGGTGGGGGACTTGGAAAAGATGCATTTCTTTGGGGATTCAAGACATTGGGTGATTACTTTTGTTTCCATTGACTTTGACAGGAGTTGTCAGTCTCCAGGTGCAGCAGCCATGCTGGAAGGTGGATGAGGGAGAGTCAGTGCTATTCTTCAGTGCTGCTTGTTTATCAAGAGCCCGAAGTGGGCATGGTACCTAACAAACACAATAGAAATGCTCTGTCTTAAAGAGCTTACCATCTAAGTAGACACTGCAGAGAATAAGAATAGAAAATGAAGGCAAAATGACTGAACTGATGCCTCTTGTACCAGGGACGGTAGTGATGTGATGGGCAGGCCTGAATTAGTCAATGTGTACTTGGTGGACATGGACACACTTCCTCCTGCCCCCTCAAACATCAACACAGGGCCAGGAAGGAGGAGGGGTATTGCAGGTGGAGGGCCCTGTCTGGATGCTGTAGTGAGAGCTAATGGGTCAGATGGGGGAGCTGAACCAGCCCACAGACTGGCTCTGCTGCTGGGTGAGTGTGGGATGTGCTTGCTCTCGAGTATCCTCCAGGGGAAGGATCCAATAATCCATCTCACCAGGGCCTCCCACCCCCAAAGCCAGGACCCAACTCCTCTGGGACCTTCCACCACCCCGGGGCCAAGAAAGGTGGGGGGCAGTTTTTATCGTGTACAAGGTCCCAAATTTCTTTAATCTGACACTGCTAATGGACTTTCAAATTAATCGCAAAATCCATAACTGCATGTCAAATAGTTAGAGGTAATTCCTTCTCTTTTAAGCCTATTACATACTCTCAAGAGACTGCTGAGCCAATTCCACTGACAACCTTATTGTATACCCCTGACTATAGGCGAGAACCCAATATGCTCCATTTATGGACACTTAAAAAATCTAGAACTCTAAATCATAGCATCCCTGGTTTCTCTGACAAGGGAATTTCAATTGTAATGAACTGGAAATAGGTGGGGTTTTTCTTTTTCTTTCCCCTGTGAGGCAAAGTGATCCCAGGCTGAGGTTAGATCTGTAACAATTCCCAGTGCACACGTTATTGACACTGTACATTGACTGACTGTACATATTGTGCTGCATGCTGAAATGTTGGGAGATTCTTTCTGGAGCTTTTTTAAGTTTGTTCCCTCATCTTTGATTTTTGCAGCAAGAGAAACGTCTCTTCACAAATTTCCACCGGCAGTTATTTTGCTGGCTTGATAAGTGGGTTGATCTGACTATGGATGACATTCGCAGGATGGAGGAGGAGACCAAGAAACAGCTGGATGAGGTCAGTGGGGAGGAGAGCAGTTGCGGACTGTGAGGCACTATCTGGATTCTAGGCCCACTATGGGGTTGGGAGAGAAGGCATACCTGCTTTCCATGGCATGCAATGTGCTCCCTTACCTCATGGGTCACACAGCTTATGGTGGTTTAGGGGTCAGATTGACCATATAGGGTGTATCTTTATTATGGGCTGGATTGATAGGCAGTGATCGATCCAGGGGGTCGATTTATTGCATCTAATATGTGCAGTAAGGAGACCTAAGCATGTTGAGTTTAGCTATGCTATTTACATAGCTGAAGTTGCATAACCTGAGTCAGATTCTTTTGAGTTCTGGCTTTCTAATTAACATGGACTCTTTGTGTTGCTATGGGTCAACTTTTTTATTGGTTTAATTGGTAATTCAGAAGATCTGTTGCTATTTCAAAATAAATGACGCTATTGTCTGTCTTGTTACCCTAATGAGTATTCAGCTCAATGAGTTCCATAAGTTATCAGTGAAATCAGTGTCTAGATATTGTGCGCTGCTTTGAGAAATGTAGGTTTGGTGCTGGAATTCTCACACTCTTGTAAAGAGTATTCCTTGTTCTTTCACATTCTGAAATGTACTTGATTGTAGTACCATCCATATGCTTTCTGCTCTTGGGATAATAGAACCCTCAAAGGGGCTGTAGCCTTGCGAGAAGTGATTTCAGGACCTGCACAACTTGTTTTTAGAAACTGTTTTAGGACAATTTTCAGTAATGTGAGCACTTCACCTCTGAGGCAGAGAAATTCTCACCCTCATGCCCTTCTCTAATGTGGGGCTGACAAGGAGATGATTACCAGCATATGTTGGATCAAATAGCTAATGATGTTTATTTTCTTTCAGATGAGACAAAAAGACCCTGTGAAAGGAATGACAGCTGCAGATGACTAATGTGGCTTCCTCCTTGTGCACTGTATGTACCCAGAGTATCTCACACATTTTGTTTTGACATTCAGTGCTATTTAGCAGAAATCAAATCAATTCAGGCCAGCAAGTAGTCAGTACAGAGATTATGGGAGTCAAATCTATAGAGATGCTCATTTTGCCTTGTAACAAATACACTTTTCACAATGCCAGTTGACTTTAAGAACGATTTTAAACTGTGAACATAAGGAAAGTGTTAAGGAAAGCATCATATTAGAACAGTAAACACAAAGGTACACTGATGACTCATTTCTATGTAATGTTCCCATCACTTTGCAGAAGCCTTTTCAATAGTCTCAGTAATTAATAAAGGAGCTTGAGTCTAGCAGCCTTGCTCTTCTGGACAGTTAAGGGTGTATTTGCCTTGATTGTGCCCAGCAACAGTATTCATCTACAGGCAAAGGCTTGGGGCAACATCCATAGGTCAAAAGATTCTATTTTTCTCTTTGTCTCTGAGCATTTCTGTAGATACACTGTGGTGCTCTGATACTTGGAGGCAGAGGTGAAAATAAGGGGGAGCGCCTGGGGGCGCAGCTCCGGCAAGAACTGGCTGAGCTGTGGTAAAAGCCAGCAGGGAGCTATTTAAGAAGATCTGGGTTGCAATAGGACAGTACCTGTAAGAAATTTAAGTTCCTTTCACCCCTGCTTGGAGGCCAAAATATTTTTGCGTAATTCAGTTTTTCCTTGTTAGTCAATTTTTGTGCCATTGCTTTAGGCAATGTACAGGTGATTAGAACAACTTTTTTATACTTCTGCACTGCTGACATGAAGCAAACTGGCTATGGGATAGGAAGCAATGTTTTTATCCATAGACTTATAGCAATATTAGTGGGAAAATGGTGAAAGCCAGATGCCTGAAAGGCACTACTGATCAAGAGAAAGTGTAGTGTAGAAGGTTATACAAGCTGCTGATAACATTATTTATCTAGAGGGCAGTAGCTCCTATAGTGTGCTCTTTGCTTTGTAAATAGACAAAGATGCAGTACCTTCCCCAAATAGCATGCAGTCTGAAAAGATAAGCTAGACAAAGGGAAAGGTAAAACTTAAAACAACTAAAAGTCTGGTAGCACTTTAAAGACTAACAAAACATGTAGGTGGTATCATGAGCTTCGGAGTGTTGGAAGTCCAGAACCAAAAATAAATAAGGGAAAAGGGGAGAAGCAGTGGGTAGATAAATTTCAAAGGGAAAGCCAAGCCAGTATGCAAGAGGAAAAACTGAAAATCAGCAGTCTATTAGCACCTAAAGACTAGATAGTTAAGAGGCAGATAAGAACCATTAGTTTGCAGTGTAAAGGAAGAGTATTAACACTAGATTCTACACAGACATAAAGAACCATAGGCACCTTCATTGGTTGGTTGACAATGTCTGAACCAGATGGGTGCTGCAATGAGGTGTCTTAATCTCACTCCTTTGTTAAATTAGATTATTCCCAGTTCTATCAAAACAGTATTGGTTCTGTTCCAGCCTATATCAACAGTAATCTTAATTTAATTTTTAAAATTTCAAACTAAAATCAGCATTGCCATCCTTTTTCCTATGAGCCCTCCCCTTCCTTCCTAACCTAACCTGCTTAACCCTGCTTCCTTGGCACACCTCTCCTGAAAATCTTCCACCTCCCTTTGCATAGCATTATGCTAAGTAGTCTACACATGTAGAGTAGAAAATGGCCTGTGTTGATGAGCACCCAGTCAAAATAGACAAGAGACCCAGATTCAGAGAGAGGTGTAAGAACGTGAAAGCAACACGAAAAGAATGTTTTCCATTATCGTCATTCCACCATTTTTCCCCCCCGCTTAAGTGTTTGGGATGTATATTTTTGCTAAGGTTGGGGGATCCTAAGGGGAAGGAAGGAAAGGTTCCCATTCTCTAGAATGATCAGAAATTCAAAGGCACTTATTCCAGAAATGCCTCTGATGTTGTCTTTCTGGTGATGAAAGGGTTACCCATTGTTGGGTGTGGCACTGAGCTTTGGTGGCCCTGGGTTCCCTTTTCCACTGTCACTGCCTGAATGTTCTCCTCTTTCCCTGCCATGGTGTCTGTTGGCTGATCTGGGAGCTGTGGGCTCATTCTCTGTGCTTCTGGTGACCGCTCCAACCGTAATCTTCTCTCTCTGTTCCACCAGCCCCTGACTAAGCTGCTAGTTAAAGTCAGCCCCTGTGTTTTGCTAAACTCCATATTCAGCTTCTTCCTCTTTTATACCAACCACATCCCATCTGAAACTGAACTTACGGTCTTCTCCCAGAAACCTGTTGGCATGGAAGGTGCTAGATTGTCCTCTTTTGCAGTCTCTGCAGATAGACTCTTGATTGACCTTGTCACGGTCAAAGGTTAGATCTGAAGCTTGATGGGACAGAATGGAGTCCTGCTGCTTATGCTGGACTCAGCCTGTGGCTAAATGAAGGACTTTCCCTTCAGGGCTGCCAATATTGCATCTTGACTGGCGCATTTAATTTCAGAAATGGTTTTTGAAATGTTTTCCTGATGTCTCTTTCTCCTAGTTTGCAAGACAGTCGGCAGGAAGGCCCAGAGACTTCACCTTCTTGATCAACGGACCATCTCTGGACCAAGCCTTTCTATATCCAATTGGCAGGCGATTTTAAATCTCCCATAGCTAATTCTAGATGCCCTTTAATATTGTGAGCAAATAGACAGTCTGGTACCAAGCACTCCAGTGTTAGCACGTATGTGAAGGAGGCAGCTCCTTGGAGACGTGTGACTAATAGATTGCTATATTTATGACTCCTCCCTCCTTTTTTCATTGTGTCCCTGGTTCAGACCAATTTCCATGTGGCCCTGTTTGATTTCCAAGTGGCTTTTTTAACCTGAAATAGTCTTTGTGATGTGGTGATTTAGATTTCTTTCATTTGTTTTCAACACTGGGGTAAACTGCTGCCTTTGTCCCGACCCAGCGCTTCACCATTCTTTGAGTGTCCGTTTGTGGAGAGGGGAATTGTCAGTATCTATTTAGAGTGCAAAACTATTCCACAGAATTCTAGGCTCTGACAATATTATTGGCAGCCAAGCTCCAGTACACAGCCCTGTGTTGCCAAGGCTAGGTCTGCTGTTAAGATACCACCATATGTGGCCACTGAAACAGCATTACTTGGTCTGTCTAAACACACAACTTAAAGGAACTGAACAGCAGTTATCCTTTGTGTGGGAATGCCGAGACCATGAATGCATCTTTTTCTAGGTATGCGTCTTTCCTTTGGCCCTTGGAACTATGTTGGTGCTTTCCAGTTGTGTATATAAATCAGCCTTTTAAAATTGTTATAACTTGCCTGAAGAGTCACACAACCTTACTGGGCTGCCTTTTATTATTAATTATCATAATTTGTAAAACAAATGCTATTTTATTTGTCCATCAAAAGAAAATGTCTCTCCCAGGACAAGCAGAATCTTGTGATCCTGGTAGGCATAAATAATCTCCATATCCAATCACGCTCAGATGCCTGGATTTGTGCTGCTGTTCAGCAATAATATTTATCTGTGTACTCCCCATTATGAAATTGCTAGAAGTTAGTTTGCATCTGTGCTGTAAAAAGGCAATGTGAAAGACCAAGCAATCTTTGCACAGGACAATTGCAATTTCCTAGAGTTGCAAAGGATGCTGCTGAGGGGCAGAAAACCGCTCCAGGACCCATTCTTACTTTGTGTCCTTATGGTGGTATCTCAGCTTTAGACAATCAGATAAGCTGGACAGAATCAAACAAACACTACTTTATTAAATACACGAGGAAACATGATTAGGAGAAACAAGGGCTTTCCTGGCTGATTGGTAGAGGCCAGTGTTTGGCTTGCTTCTGCCAGCAGCTATGTAATCAAACTTCATTACCCTTCTCTGTATGGGGTTGAAGTAAAGTGAAATGTAAATGCCAAAGGCAGCTGTGATGTTACCATTTCCACCTCCCCCCTGCTTTATTTTTTGAGTAATGCAGGCGTCATTCAGTATGCCTGGCATGTGTTCAGCCTCCCTACAAACCTCCATCAGCTAGTAGATTCAGAATCAATCCCTTGCCAAGCTGAATGAAAGTGCGGGGGTGAATTGTTCTAAGTGCAGAGGAAAGAGATGCACAGGGCTTGCTCTGGAGTAAGAGGCTGGTTTTCAGTCAGGCAGCAGTCCCCCTTCCCCCTTCCCAAGTCTGTTCTTTTGCCTTACTGATGTCTAAGTGCAATAAGCTCTGTTGAATTGTACTGGTAACTCTGGCTGATCCTTCTCAGTGACCTCAGAGGGCTTTTGGGAATGTGGATTTTCACATACTCACGAGGCAGATGTAAAACCAGCACATTATTAAATCTGAGCTATTCAACCTTAATCTTCAAGACTATTTGGGACCAGGAAAATGTTTGTGGCGCTATTTCTCTAGAAGTTTGAGAAGCAGAGTCCAGGAGCGTTTGTCCCTTATTAGAGCTCCCTCAATCTAGAATATGTTAATTAAGAATTGACACATTGATTTGCTAACATCTTGCCAGTTGCAGAGTTTAATGAGGGATTCTTACACTTGGGGATAACTTGAGAATATGTAACACGATTGTTCTTAGATACTTGTTTTTTTATCCAAGAGATTTTTCTAGCTGAACATTTCATCTCCATGGAAACGGATTGTGAGGATTCTAAAGATGGGATCAGAAAAAGATTGTGTATGAGTGTGAAAGCTTGTATTTAAACACACAGCTTTCCTGATTAGCAGTAATTACCAGAAAAATGCAGGAAACTGCAAGCTAAATACATGATTTTAAAAAATTCACCTTTTATCCAAAGTGAAAGTTTTCCTCAAAGCTGGGATAGAGAAATCCTGAAGAGATCTCTGTCAAGGGTAGTCTTGATCCTTAGTTCCCACTAGTGAGAGCATAGTGAAATCCAGCAATCTTCACAGATTGTGTTAGTGTGCTGTATATTTCTTGCATTGGCTTGGGCAAGAACCCAAAACCTGCTGGCTCCTGGAGGGCTTAATGATCAGATGTTTGTTTGTTCTAGGGGGATCGTTGTGCTGTCTCATTCTCTTCAGATCCAAACTGGGTGCCCCGATTGGATTTTAAAATACTGCAGTTCCAATCGGAAGCAGGTGCCTTGGTGGAGAGGCCCATAGGCTGGGATGTTTTAGCTGGAGTTTACCTGATGGATGCCACAGTCACACTCTATTCCCAGCACACTTTCACCTTTCTGGGTTTATCCTCCTACAGCCCCTGCTGGGACTCCCTGACAAGTTTTGATTGGTTCATAGTGCTATCCTTTTACAACATACACTTTGTAGAAATGATTAGATTATCTTGTTGTTTCTTTAATGTGAATTTGTGCCTTTTGTCTCCTAATCTTCCAATACAGGCATATTGGAAACAAATCTAATAAAATCTTAGACAGAGTTTTTTGGAGTCTACTTATCTGTTTATTCTGTGTTTCTAATACTGTACAGCATTTATCAATATGTAAAATCTCCTAATGATCATAGAATTATGTGGCGAGGAACCTACAGTTTGCTGGGTTCCTTACAGAACAAACAAGGCCTGATTCTGATCTCACACTAATGTAAATCAGGAGTGAAATGGAATTCCTGTTGTAAAACTGATGTAAGATGTGAATCTGACCATGTTACCTGTATATACAATCTAATATATTAGATGTAATGCAAATAACAAGAGGAGAGAGAAGACAATGGTAAAAATGTTACTTGGTTAAGTCTATTGTGTGAATATCTTGCTGGTCTTTTAATATTAAAATCTTGGTGAAGTGGGTATTTGACAGAGTAAAGGCAGCATAAAAATTTATGTAGGGGTTCTCTCGGTTCTAGAGTGACCATCTTGGGGAAAGGGATCATTTGTTGTTTTTCATGGACCCCTTTTCTTGATGAGAGTTGCACCTAGGCTGTCCTTTCTGTGAATGTTGTAGGTATTCTAGCCCTACCGCTACTGCTGTGGCAGCTCACTAGGGGTACGTCTACACTGCAACGCTATTTCGGGATACTAGAGTATTCTGAAATAGCTATCCTGCGTCTTCACAGCAAGCCCGTTGTTTTGGGTGCACTATTCCGATGTCCCTGTAAACCTCATTCTACGAGGAATAAGGGACATTTCAGAATGGCGCTTATTTCAAAATTTGGAGCTATGTAGACAGCGCCAAATGACAAAATAAGCTATTTCGAAATAGCATCAGAATAAGATACACAATTTGTGTAGCTCAAATTGTGTATCTTATTTCGAGTTACAGTGCTATGTAGATGCATCCTAGAACTGGGGATTTTGGAAAAGGGAGACAGATTTGTAATGGGGTATCCTGAGCTACTCACAGAAAGGTTTTTCTCTGGCAAAAAGAGGGCAGTGCAATCTCTTCCTGTCTGTTTTTAAACCAAGAAATATCATTGTTGTCAAGCCATTGATTCCCAGTTGATGAGGAGACTCCTGATAAAGTGAGAAAGGGCCTAAAGGTCTTTCTCTCCTGTCTAGGTAGGGCTGTACGGGGCTATGCTGAGAACAGCTGTGTGTTTCAGGAGAACAGGTAGTTTCTAATATAGGAAAATACACTGTCACTGTAAACGTGCTATTTCCCTAGTAGACCTTCTAGCTCCCCAATCCTCTGGGGCTTAGGGATGTTAAATGGTTAACAGGATCCAGTATTAATGGGTGGGCATTGGGGGCTGTTCCAGCAACATGAGGCCCACTGCAAGCAGGGGCCTGCTGGAGCTAAGCTGGATTTAGCCGTGGTTGGCAGTGGGTGAGCTGGGGTGTGCCATAGGTGGGGGAGGAGGGGAGGTTAGCGTGGCTGGAAAGCTGCCCTTGTCGTGGGGGGGGGGGAGGTGACTTCAAGCCCTCCACAGCCCCTTTAATGGGTTAACCACTTAAATGTTAATATTTAAGAAGTTAATCAATTAAATGGCGTTTATATCACTACTGGGGGTAGTGGCTGCAGTTAGCTGTGGTAAAGGAAGGAGCAACAGGTGCTCATGGCTCCCTATTGTGCCACTGGGGCCTGTAGTGAGGCCAGCCCAGCTCCCAATCCTTGTCCAGTGGCAGGGAGTTCCGCGGGCTGCTCTGTACAGTCATGCCTGCTGGCACAGCCCTGAGGGGGAAGGGAAGGAGCAGGGAGCTTCCGCCCTCTCGGCTCTCGGGCTTCCCTCACGCGCCTCTGTTTGCGTCACGTGGCCGCGGCTCCCTTTTCGCTCCGCAGAGGCCCCGCCCACTCCGCCTTCGGGGGAGCCCGCCCCCCTCTTCCCATTGGCAGGCCGCGTCCTGCTCAGGTCACGTGAGCCTGTCGCGCAGGGCGCGGCCGGTCGCCTCGCAGAGCGCTGCTGCCGCCCGGGCGCCGGGCCTGAGGAGACCGGGCGCGAGCCCCGCGCAGGTGCGGCACCACTGCGGGCAGGGGCCCCCCCGGGATGTGTGTGCGGGGGGGCAGAGGGTAGGGACCATCCCTCCCTGGTATGTGTGTGCGGGGGCAGAGATAGGACCCCGGGATGTGTGGGCAGAGGGTAGGGACCCCGATGTGTGGGCGGGGGCAGAGGGTAGGGACCATCCCTCCCTGGTATGTGTGTGCGGGGGGGGGCAGAGATAGGACCCCCCCGGGATGTGTGGGCGGGGGGCAGAGGGGTAGGGACCTCCCTGGTATGTGTGTGGCAGGGGAGGAGTAGAGGGACCCCCGATGTGTGTGCGGGGGCAGTAGGGACCCCGGGATGTGTGTGCGGAGAGGAGGGGTAGTAGAGACCATCCCTCCCTGGTATGTGTGTGTGTGGGGGGGACAGAGAGATAGGGCCCCCCCGGGATGTGTGTGGTGGGGAGTAGAATAGGGACCCCCGGGATGTGTGTGCGGGGGGGGGAGGAGTAGAGGGATTGGGACTGTCTCTTCTCCCCACCCCCCAGAAGTGTGGGGAGTAGAGGGATAGGGACAGCCAGGGGATTACTGTCCCCCTGCATGTGTGTATATACCTTGAAAGGAAGGATACCTGCTGTGTTTGAGGGGTTATGGGTGACTCGGACTTCTCCTACTAAATATATTCAGTGCCCCAGAGACTCCCATCTGTTATAGTGATGGAATGGGTAGGGGCTCAGGGATCCACCTCTTCTCTGGTACATGCATATGGATGGAAGGGGACCAAACTGGGATCCCACTGTGCTGTTGGTTCCTGGCATTCGGTCTATGGCTCTTGCCTGTGGATGTACCCATTTCCTGACAAGAGCTCTTGCTTTCTCAGCAGGTCTTTGGGGAGAGCAAAAATGGAGCCTGGAGGTCTGAACCTGCCAACTGATTTAGAGATCATGAAGAATCTCAGGTAAACAAGCCTTAGATTGGTTAATCCTAGTTAATCAGTTAAACAAAAGGGGACAGGGAGAGCCCACCTGCCTGCTGAGACCAGACCCGCCACTGTGAACAGAGGCTGCTAGCTCTGCTCTGTCCTGGATGACTGGAGCAGCCCCCTGCGGCAGGCGTGAAGCTGCTCCAGCCTCACCGGTTAACACTTAACTGCAACAATTAACCTTTCACATCCCGACTCCAGAACTAACCTGGGGGTTGTGACAAAGTGGAAATTATTTTGGCAATGTTTTTGTGCACTCTATGCGTGCCTCAATGTCACCTACTCTGCCTTGCTTTCCAGTGTGGGGCAAAAGAGTTGTTTGCTTTGAGAGTAAACTAAGCCCATACAAAATGAGTGAGAGAACTGCATGGCTCGGGTGTGAAAAATCCACAGCTCCATGAGAGTGCAGTCAAACTCATCTAACCCCCAGTATAGACAGACAGTTCTAGGTCAATGGGAGAATTCTCCAGTTGACCTAGCTACCATCACTGGAGAACCTCTCCAGTTGGCCTATGTAGTGTCTACATTGAAGTGCTAACATTGAAGTCAGAGAACCAGAGCTGAAAATGGAGTTCACAACAGCTTGACTGGTAAATGTGGCTTAAACAGAATGAACTGTGCTTTCATAGAATCATAGAACCATAGAGCTGGAAGAGACCTCAGAAGGTCATCAAGTCCAGCCCCCTGCCCTAGGCAGGACCAATCCCAACTAAATCAACCCAGCCAGGGCTTTGTCAAGCCGAGACTTAAACACCACTAGGGATGGAGACTCCTCTACTTCCCTAGGTAACCCATTCCAGTGCTTCACCACTCTCCTAGTGAAATAGTTTTTCCTAATATCCAACCTGGACCTCTCCCACCGCAACTTGAGACCATTGTTCCTTGTTCTGCCATCTGTCATGACTGAGAACAGCCTTTCTCCAGCCTCTTTGGAAGCTCCCTTCAGGAAGTTGAAGGCTGCTATCAAATCCCCCCTCACTCTTTGCTACTGCAGACTAAACAGACCCAACTCCCATAGCCTCTCCTCATAGGTCACGTGCTCCAGCCCCCTAATCATTTTGGTTGGCCTCCACTGGACCCTCTCCAATGCGTCCATATCCTTTTTGTAGTGGGGGGCCCAGAACTGGACACAGTACTCCAGATGTGGCCTCACCAGAGCTGAATAAAGGGGAATAATCACTTCTCTGGATCTGCTGGCAATGCTCCTCCTAATGCACCCTAATATGCCATTAGCCTTCTTGGCTACAAGGGCACACTGTTGACTCATATCCAGCTTCTCATCCACGGTAACGCCCAGGTCCTTTTCTGCAGAACTGCTACTTAGCTGGTTGGTCCCCAGCCTGTAACAATGCTTGGGATTCTTCCGTCCCAAGTGCAGGACTCTGCACTTGTCTTTGTTGAACCTCATCAGATTTCTTGTGGCCCAATCCTCCAATTTGTCTGTGTCACTCTGGACCCTATCTCTGCCCTCAAGCGTATCTACCTCTCCCCTAGCTTAGTGTCATCTGCAAACTTGCTGAGGGTGAAATCCATTCCCTCATCCAGGTCATTAATAAAGATATTGAACAAAACCGGTCCTAGAACTGAACCTTGGGGCACTCCGCTAGAAACCGACCGCCATCCTGACATCGAGCCATTGATCACTACCCGCTGGGCCAGGCCTTCTAGCCAGCTTTCTATCCATCTTACTGTCCATTTATCCAATCCACATTCCCTTAACTTGCTGGCAAGAATATTGTGGGAGACCATATCAAAAGCCTTGCTAAAGTCAAGGTATATCACATCCACTGACTTTCCCATGTCCACAGAGCCAGTTACCTCATCATAGAAGCTAATCAGATTGGTCAGGCATGGCTTGCCCTTTGTGAATCCATGCTGACTATTCCTGATCACTTTCCTCTCTTCCAAGTGCCTCAAAATAGATTCCCTAAGGATCCCTTCCATGATTTTTCCAGGAATCGAAGTAAGATTGACCGGCCTATAGTTCCCTGGATCATCCTTCTTCCCTTTTTTGAAGATGGTCACTACATTTGCCTTTTTCCAATCATCCGGGATCTCTCCCGATCTCCACGACTTTTCAAAGATAATGGCCAAAGGCTCCTCAATTATATTTGCCAACTCCCTCAGTACCCTCGGATGCATTAAGTCCGGACCCATGGATTTGTGTACATTTAGCTTTTCTAAATAGTTCCTAACCTGTTCTTTACCCACCAAGGGCTGTCCATCTTCATCCCATCTTGCGTCACTTAGCGCATTAGTCCAGGAGCCGACCTTGTCCGTGAATACAGAGGCAAAGAAAGCATTGAGTACTTCAGCTTTCCCCACATCTGTCACTAGGTTACCTCCTTCATCCAGTAGGGGCCCCACACCCTCTCTGATCACCTTCTTCTTGTTAACATGCCTGTTATCCTTCACATCCTTTGCCAGTCGCAATTCCAATTGCGCTTTCGCCTTCCTGATAACCCCCCGGTATTCTCGAGCTATACATTTAAACCCCTCCCTGGTCATTTGTCCAAGTTTCCACTTTTTGTAAGCTTCCTTTTTGTGCTTAAGTTCACCAAGGATTTCCCCTGTAAGCCAGTCTGGTCTCCTACCATGTTTGCCTCACTTGCTACGCATCGGGATGGTTTCTTTCTGTGCCTTCAATAAGGCTTCTTTAAAATACTGCCAGCTGTCCTGGACTCCTTTCCCCTTCATGTTAGCATCCCAGGGGATTCTGCCCATCTGGTCTCTAAGGGAGTCAAAATCTGCTTTTCTGAAGTCCAAGGTGTGTATTTTACTACTCTTTTTGTTCCTTTGGTCAGGATCCTGAAATCTACCATCTCATGATCACTGCTTCCGAGGTTGTCACCCACCTCTACTTCCCCTATTAGTTCCTCCCTGTTTGTGAACAGAAGGTCAAGCTGCGCACGGCCCCTGGTCGGATCCTTCAGCACTTGTACAAAGAAGTTATCCCCAACATTCTCTAAAAACTTCCTGGATTGCCTGTGTACTGCCGTATTGGTCTCCCAACAGATGTCTGGGTGATTAAAGTCCCCCACGAGAACCAGGACCTGTAATCTGGAAGCTTCTCTCAGTTGTCGAAGAAAGCCTCATCTACCTCATCCACCTGATTCGGTGGCCTGTAGTAGACACCAACCACAACATCACTGCTGTTGTTTGCACCTCTAAACTTAACCCATAGACTCTCAACAGGTTTTTCTCCCTCTATATACTGGAGTTCTGAGCAATCATAGTACTCAGAACTTTATTTTAACATTTATTTCTTCATTTTTAACTTAAACATTTATTTCTTCATACTAACCTACGGACTTTGCTGTGTCCTAGTCAACTGTTTTGAAAATACTATTTGGGTTGTCACTGCAAATACTAGCTGGGTTGCATTTGTCCTGAAAGAGTATACGCTTGAACCTGTGCACTTCAGTTGTCCCTAATCTGGGAACACTTGTCCTACGGACCCAGTCAGGCAGAGGAGAAAGTGGCTTTGCATGCTGCTGCTCCCCCTCAGCTGTGGGAATGGCAACACAGCAATGCACTTCCCCTGAGGCTTTTTCCTAACACTCCCATTCCAACAGCAGTGCCTGGGAAGAGCGGGGGAGCACAGAGCCACATTGTTCCCCCAGAAACAGTGTGCCAGGTAAGTGCACCACATCCAGCTCCCATAGTGCCCTCCATGGCTTGGCAAATTCTTTAATCTGGCATACCCTGTTTCCCAGGGTTGCCAGGTTGAAAGATGTTCAAGTCTTGGTTAGATTTGTTGAGCAGAGCACCCAGTGTAAAGCAGGAACCCAGTAGCTCAGTTTAGGAGGTGATAAGTCTGTGTGGTCTGCCCTGAAGTTAGAGTGAGATTACTTGGCAGTCTGGCACGCTAAAAGTGGTTTCTCCAAGAGACTGTTTAAAAATTGGGGCATAGTATAGATCTTGTGGATCCATGACAAGGGTCATCTTCATTCTTTCACATGCTATCTTCATCCATGTTTGTGTTCTGAAAACCTTTCACATTCATACTAGTAGCTATGTGAGTGCAGAAAACTGATTAATTGTACGCAGCATCAGCAGTATATTACTGCTAATGGAGCTTAAGTGACGAGGAGTCCTGTGGCACCTTATAGACTAACAGATTTATTGGAGCATAAGCTTTCGTGGGCAAAGACCCACGAAAACTTATGCATCTGACGAAGTGGGTCTTTGCCCACGAAAGCTTATGCTCCAATAAATCTGTTAGTCTATAAGGTGCCACAGGACTCCCTCGTCGCTTTTGCAGATTCAGACTAACACAGCTACCCCTCTGATAATGGAGCTTTGTGGCTTGTCAGAGCAGTAAGAATGAACCTTACAGCTGTAATAATGTATAGACCTGCTATTCTCCTTCTTAGAGAAGAGATTAGAAGATCTCATGACCTGCTGAAATCCAAGATTGGACCTTTAAAAACAAATAAATGCCCTTGAAAGTTTATATAATGGCTTGTAATTACTGGAGCGTGTGATGGCTGTCCCAGCTCATTAGTAAGGGTTATACTAATTACCAACTTTGCATAGTAACATGGAATAAAGAAGAAAAGCTGATTTACTAGTTTTAAAACTTTTGGAACTTGAGTCATTTCAGACAAGGGAATTGAACATTGATTATTTAACAGTTTTATTCCTAATTAAAAAAAGCTCACTTAATGTTTAATGTAGCGAATGATGTCTGCTGTACTTGTCTAGATATAGTACAGCATACCAGAAACCAAAATTCTTCCCTTCACTGGCAAATACAAAGGGAAAGAGTTTCAATTAATCTGACTTTATTTTTGCTCCGGGCCAGTGCTTTTAACGTTATGTCTTTTGGGGGGCTGAAGCGTGATGTCACAAGCACTGGACTGTGGACTGGAGAGTGAACGGAGAACATTTCTGTTTACAAACCACTACTGGTAATTGGCAGTAATAGACAGAAATACAGACAGTGGACATAAAATTTAAATTGGGATTTGACTGAGATATTAAGCCCTGTAAAGTTTCTCAGATATGTTCTCTTCCCTCTGAACCAGCGGTTCCCAGCCTTTTCCACATGGGGACCCATTTTGACAATTCAGGAAGACTTGGTGACCCAAGGCAGTTCAAAAACAGTGGGAGAAGGGGGGCAGAGCCACCTGGGGAGACACTTGGCGACCCTTTTGAAATGTAATGGCGACCCATATTTGGGTCCTGACCCATAGGTTGGGAAACCCTGAAGCAGTTGAGGCGTTTTAAGGAAGTGCACAATTTCCATTTGCCAGTCTTTTCAGGAGAAAAGCTAGGGAACCAGTGTCTGCTTATGTGATCTTTGAGGAAATCCCCTATTAATATACAAGTGTAAATAAATATTTTAAAAAAACCCACAATTTTATCTTTGTAGACTTATTAAGGAGATATAAAGGACATTGTAGTTACTAGAAGTAAATAAAGATAAGGCATCAGTGGCAAAACTTTTCCATAGCCTAAGTGCTTTCTTTGTCTACAGTTGTGAAGAAGGCACTATTGCAGTAAATATATTTCTAACTCAGCTTCTCTTCTGTCAGGCAGTTAACAAGAATGTATAGGCCTGGAGGTTCTTTTAAAAAATAAAGCAAGTTTGGAAATTCATAGATTTTTAAGGCTAGAAAGGCCCATTGTGATCATCTGCTCCAGTGGCTTTTAAGCTTTTTTCAGTCACAGATCCCCAAACAATTTGAAATGGAGGTGTGGATTCTGTTGGAAATTGTAGACATAATTTGCAGATCCCAGGGTGAGAACAATTGGTCTAGTCTGACCTCCTCCGTAACCCAGACCAGGTGACTTCCCTGTATTAATTCCCGTTTCAGATTTAACAGTTGTGTTTGAATTAGAGCAGGTCTTTTAGAAAAAGAATTCAGTTTTGATTTGATTTCTAGTGTTAGAGAATTTACCATAGCCCCTACCCTCACTATTAAAAACTCTCACCTTATTTCCAGTCTGAATTTGTCTTCATCTTCCAGGTATTGGCTTGTTATACCATTGTCTGTTAGACTGAAGAGCCCTCTATTATCAAATTTCTGTTCCCAGTTAGGTACTGATAGACAGTCAAATCACTCCTGCTCTCTGATAAACTAAGATATAATTTCTTGAATCTGTTGCTATCTTTTCTAGTCCTTTAATTGTGTTTGTGGCTCATCTTTGAACCCTCTTCAATTTTTCATCTTCCTTGTGGTCATCAGAATCAACATCAAATACAGAGGTAATATAACCTCTCTACTCATACTCCCCTGTTTATACCCCCAATTGTTGCACTGAAAGCTTGTATTCATCTGACTGTCTACCATGACCCCGTAAGTCTTTTTCACAGTCACTGCCTCTCTGGATAGATATCTCCCGTCCTATAAATATGGCCTACATTCTTCGTTCTATATAGGGATGTAATAGTATAGTCGATTAACTGGTTAACTGATAAGCAAAAGCTCATAGGTTAATGCTATAGACTACACACATTTGCCTCTCCCCCTCTCCCTGCCAGTAAATTTTTTAGCATGCTGGCCAACAGCCTGGCTCAGTCCTGGCGTTCGATGGGTCCAAGACCTACCCCTGCTGCAGCTCTGGATTTATAGTGTATTAGGAACTGGGCGGGCAGGCAGCCTGGCTCAGTCTTGACTCATGCTAGGTCCAGAACCTACCCCCATTTCAGTTCTGCATTTCAAGTGTATTAAGAGCCAGGTGGGCAGGCAGCCCAGGTCAGTTCTGGCTCATGCTGGGTCTCGGGAGCTCAGCCCTCCCCTAGACATGGGCTGCTGCCTCTTTCTCAGAAGCAGCAGCACTGGGCGACAGGCAGCTGGTCCGCAAGGGGAGCTGGTTTTTAAACTGGCTCCCGTCGTGGACCAGCTCCCTCCCTCCCACCCCCGGGCACCCCATGCTGCTGGCTCTGATACAGTGGGTACCGGCCCCGCCCCCCAGGGACTATAGAATAGTCAACTAACCGATAAGAATTCATGAGGTTACTGATATTCATGATATTTAACATCCCTAGTTCTAGATGCATATTCTTACATTTAATAATCTTAAAATGTACATTGCTTGCCTTCATTTAACTTGCCAAGTGATGCAGATTGCTCTGTATCAGTAATCTGTTCTTTTCATTATCACTTCATGTCATCTGCAGATTTTATCAGTAATTATTTTGCTTTTTTCCAAGTCATTGGTAGAAGTGTTAATTAGGGCTAAGGATCAGTCACTGCAAGACCCCACTAGAAATACATCAGCTGCTTGCTGATTCCCTGTCCATAATTACATTCTAAGACCTGTCAACTATGTAGTTCTTAATGTGTGCCATGATGATTGTGGATTGTTCTAGGGATGTAAGTGACTAGCTTTTTGGGTAGATGAGTAGTGACTCGACTAGTCGCTTCCCACCTCCCCCCTTGTTGCCTCTATCAGAGAGAGGCAGCATGCGGGGGAGAGCGGAAGCCATCTTAAAACTTGGTTTCTCCTCAGCATTGTCTCCGGGAGGGCAGAGGAGGCAGAGGTGTAGCTGATTCCTGTCTCTCATCCGGTGCCCCACTATGCCTCTGCCTTTTAAATGTATTAAGAAGTTGGCAGTTCTTAATACATTTAAAAGGCAGAGCCACAGCAGGATTAGTTCCTGGACTGGGAGCTAATCCTGCTGCAGCTCTGCAGTTCTCCCCTTATCGACTAATGGAGTAGTCGAATGAAATTCCATTTTCTATTCAATTAGCTGATTAAACCCAATTTAAGATTCCTAGATTATTCTAGTTTATTAATCAAGATGCGCAGTCCCAAGTAAATGCATTACAGAAGTCTAAATATATATTGCAGCAACTTTATTATCTTTACCAACCAAACTTGTAATCTCATCAAATTGATACCAAGTAGTTTGATTAAACCTATTTCCCATAAATCATATTGATTGATGTTAATTACATTATCCATCTTTATTTCTTTTATAACAAAATCTCATATTGCCCTTCCTCTCCTCCCTTTGACCCGGGTTTGATGTCAGGGTGCCAGTGCTGTAATTACTCAGCTCCTCCCATTTGCCCTTTTTAAATATTGGCACAACATTATCTTTCTTACAGTCTCCTGGAACATATAGTAAATCAATATTCTGCAGAAAGCATGCTTGGGAAGAGCTAATTTCTGGGGGAATGCCCTCCACCCTGCCACTTGATCCAAATGTCTAGAACAGGGATGGGCAAAAGGGCCTCCGTGGGCCAGATCTGGTCTGCCAAGTGGGTTGATCCGACCCGCGGAGGCCCTGCCGCTCCCCCGCCCCCAGGAAATTAGAGCCTGTGGGCGGGGGAGTCTGCAAAGCTTCCTCCTGCCCTGCCAGGCAGGTGCTTTGAAGCACCATGTGCTGCTCGCAGAGCGGGAGGAGATGTCATGCGCTCCCCTGCCCCCAAGCCTTGATTGGCCTGGGGTTGGGGGAACGTGCGAAGCCTCTTCCCGCCCTGCCAGGGGCATAGGTGCCTAGTGGGAAGAGGGCAGCAAAGGGGCTCTGCCACCCCCAGACCAATCATGGTCTGGGGATGGGGAAGCCCAGAAGCATCCTGGCTCCGCCCTTTCTGGTTTAGGCCTCCCTCTCCTTCCGATGCAGCTCAGGCCAGAAATTATTGCCCATCCCTGATCTAGAATATGGTTCTTCTGGCTTGAACAGTGTTCTGACAGGTCACTAGATGCTTGGATCACTATGGTCATGAGACAGTAGAAATACAGTATACCTTGAGTAGTTTCCTTTATTTTGCAAGACAATTTACTTGTGCTGTCAGGTGAAGATCTTATGCCTACTTACTATGATTGTTGAGGATCAGTCAGTACTGCTAGAGATTTCTAAAGTGCTAAGCTTTTATAGAGGATTATATTCAGCCCATTGCCATTGGCACTGTGGTGTTATGCCTTTTGCATTCCATTTCTACAGCTATATATTCACTACTCTGAAATTTGTCTTACATCTGCAGGGCATGAGAATGCTTTGGTTTTACAACAAGTTTTCTCATTTTTTGGTGTAGATCCTCAGAGTGTCAGCTCTTCCAGAGTGCCAGCCAGAACTAGATAAACTAATGGAGGTTAGGCCCATCAATACTTATTAGCCAGATGGATAGGAATGGTGTCCCTGGCCTCTGTTTGTCAGGGGCTGGAAAAGGATGATAGGAGTGGGATCACTTGATGATTCCCTGTTGTGTTTGCTCCCTTTGGGGCACCTGGCCTTGGCCACTGTAAGATGACAGGACACTGGGCTGGATGGACCTTTGGTCTGACCCAGTCTGGCTGTTTTTCTGTTCCCCTCCCAAGTCTGTCTTCTCTTGACTAGCGACATCATGGAATTCCGTTTTCCTCAATATTTGCTGATAATTTCACATTGAGCTTTTGTATTCAGTAAGTTTTCTGGCTTTTTATCTTCACTGCCATCTGGCTTTCCTCCTAAATGCTAATTTGGAGACACTTCTCTGGGCTGGATTGTTGGGCAACAATTGATTCAGTGGGGTTTGATCGCTCTCCCGTTGACTCCCGTACCTCATCTCAGCAAGAAGTGCAAGGGGAGAACATCTCCCATTGACACCTTGCTGCAGAAACCCCGTGGTAGATAGAACTAATTACATCAACTTCAGCTACACTGTTCACTGAGCTGAAGTTGCATAACTTTCTTAGATCTATATTTACTCCTCCCGCCATAGTGCAGACAAGCACTTAGGTGATCCGTTTCTTTGATACTAGGTGAACTGTAGTATACATGAAAGGCCTATCACTTACTGTGATATCAGCTTATTATACTGTTATTTTTGGCTAACTTCAGTATTACATTTCAAAGAGAAACTTTCAGTGAGGAAAGATATTCCGGTGGTTAAGGCACTACCCTGAGAATGAGGAGATCCAGGTTCAATTCTCTGCCTTTTCCTAAGACTTCCTAGGTGACCTTGGGCATGTACCTTAGGGTATGTCTACACTTGCACCCTCTTTCAAGAGACGGATGCAAATGAAGACATTCGAAATTGCAAATGAAGCTGGGATTTAAATATCCCGCGCTTCATTTGCATATTCATGTTATGGTGCTATTTCGAAATAACAGACACTGTTAAGACATGGTTATTTTGAGAGAAAACCCTTCTCTCAAAATAACCCTTACTCCTCATACAATGAGGTTTACCAGTTATTTCGAGAGAAGGGTTTTCTCTCCAAATAACCGCGTCTTAACAGCGTCTGTTATTTAGAAATAGCGCCAAAATGTAAATATGCAAATGAAGCGCAGGATATTTAAATCCCAGCTTCATTTGCCATTTCGAATGTCTTCATTTGCATCCGTCTCTCGAAAGAGGGTGCAAGTGTAGACATACCCTTAGTCTGTGCTCCATCTGGAAAATGGGTTAAAAGTATAGTAGAATCTCAGAATTACGAACACCAGTCACCTGCACACCTTACTCAGAACTGGAAGTACTCAGTCAGGTAGCAGCAGAGACCAAAAGGAAAGGGGGAGGGAGCATAGCGCTGTACTAAATTACTTTAAAAAGGGGGAGCAGCATTTCTCCTCTGCACAATAAAGTTTCAAAGCTGTATTAATCATAGAATCATAGAATACTAGGACTGTAGTATTCTGTAAGGGACTCCAAGGGACTCCAAGAAGATCTCACCAAACTGAGTGATTGGGCAACAAAATGGCAAATGAAATTTAATGTGGATAAGTGTAAAGTAAATGCACATCGGGAAAAAAACCCCAACTATACGTACAGTATGATGGGGGCTAATTTGGCTACGATAAATCAGGAAAGAGATCTTGGAGTTATCGTGACAGTTCTCTGAAAACTTCCACACATGTGCAGCGCGGTCAAAAAGGCAAATAGGATGCTAGGAATTATTAAGAAAGGGATAGAAAATAAGACCCAGAATATCTTACTGCCCCTGTATAAAACTATGGTACGCCCACATCTTGAATACTGTGTACAGATGTGGTCTCCTCACCTCAAAAAGATATTTTGGCCTTGGAAAGGGTTCAGAAAAGGGCAACTAAAATGATTAGGGGTTTGGAACGGGTCCCATATGAGGAGAGGTTAAAGCGACTGGGACTTTTCAGTTTAGAAAAGAGGAGACTGAGGGGATATGATAGAGGTGTATAAAATCATGAGTGGTGTGGAGAGGGCCGATAAAGAAAAGTTATTTATTAGTTCCTAAATAGAAGAACTAGAGGACACCAAATGAAATTAATGGGTAGCAGGTTTAAAACTAATAAAAGAAAGTTCTTCTTCACACAGCGTGTAGTCAGCATGTGGAACTCCTTGCCAGAGGAGGCTGTGAAGGCTAGGAATATAACAGAGAGAAGCTAGATAATTTCATGGAGGTTAGGTCATAAAAGGCTATTAGCCAGGGGATAAAATGGTGTCCTTGGCCTCTGTTTGACAGAGGCTGGAGAGGGATGGCAGGAGACAAATCGCTTGATCATTGTCTTCAGTCCACCCCCTCTGGGGCACCTGGTGCTGGCCACTGTCGGCAGACAGGATACTGGGCTAGATGGACCTTTGGTCTGACCCGGTACGGCCGTTCTTATGTTCTTATGACTGAAAGGGACCCCGAGAGGTCATCGAGTCCAGTCCCCTGCCCTCTTGGCAGGACCAAATACTGTCTAGACCATCCCTGATAGACATTTATCTAACCTACTCTTAAATATCTCCAGAGATGGAGATTCCACAACCTCCCTGGGCAATTTATTCCAGTGTTTGACTACCCTGACAGTTAGGAACTTTTCCTAATGTCCAACCTAAACCTCCCTTGCTGCAGTTTCAGCCCATTGCTTCTTGTCCTATCCTCAGAGGCCAAGATGAACAATTTTCTCCCTCCTCCTTATGACACCCTTTAGATACCTGAAAACTGCTATCATCCCCTCAATCTTCTTTTCTAAACTAAACAAACCCAGTTCTTTCAGCCTTCCTTGATAGGTCATGTTCTCTAGACCTTTAATCATTCTTGTTGCTCTTCTCTGACCTCTCCAATTTCTCCACATCCTTCTTGAAATGGTGCCCAGAACTGGACACAATACTCCAACTGAGGCCTAACTAGCGCAGAGTAGAGCGGAAGAATGACTTCGTGTCTTGCTCACAACACACCTGTTAATGCATCCCAGAATCATGTTTGCTTTTTTGCAACAGCATCACACTGCTGACTCATATTCAGCTTGTGGTCCACTATAACCCCTAGATCCCTTTCTGCCGCATACTCTTCCTAGACAGTCACTTTCCATTCTGTATGTGTGAAACTGATTGTTCCTTCCTAAGTGGAGCACTTTGCATTTGTCTTTATTAAACTTCATCCTGTTTACCTCAGACCATTTCTCCAATTTGTCCAGATCATTTTGAATTATGACCCTATCCTCCAGATTAGTCGCAATCCCTCCCAGCTTGGTATCATCTGCAAACTTAATAAGCGTACTTTCTATGCCAATATCTAAATCGTTGATGAAGATATTGAAGAGAGCCGGTCCCAAAACAGACCCCTGTGGAACCCCACTTGTTATACCTTTCCAGCAGGATTGTGAACCATTAATAACTACTCTCTGAGTACGGTTATCCAGCCAGTTATGCACCCACCTTATAGTAGCCCCATCTAAGTTGTATTTGCCTAGTTTATTGATAAGAATATCATGCAAGACCATGTTATCCTATCAAAGAAAGCTATCAGATTGGTTTGACATAATTTATTCTTTACAAATCCATGCTGGCTGTTCCCTATCACCTTGCCACCTTCCAAGTGTTTACAGATGATTTCCTTAATTACTTGCTCCATTATCTTCCCTGGCACAGAAGTTAAACTAACTGGTCTGTAGTTTCCTGGGTTGTTCTTATTTCCCTTTTTATAAATGGGCACTATATTTGCCCTTTTCCAGTCTTCTGGAATCTCTCCTGTCTCCCATAGTTTTCCAAAGATGATAGCTAGAGGCTCAGATACCTCCTCTATCAGCTCCTTGAGTATTCTAGGATGCATTTCATCAGGCCCTGGTGACTTGTAGGCATCTAACTTTTCTAGGTGATTTTTAACTTGTTCTTTTTTTATTTTATCTTCTAAACCTCCCCCCTTCCCATTAGCATTCACTATGTTAGGCATTCCTTCAGACTTCTTGGTGAAGACCGAAACAAATAAGTCATTAAGCATCTCTGCCATTTCCAAGTTTCCTGTTATTGTTTCTCCCTCCTCACTGACCAGTAAGCCTACCCTGTCCTTGGTCTTCCTGTTGCTTCTAATGTATTTCTAAAAAGTCTTCTTGTTTCCCTTTATTCCCGTAGCTAGTTTGAGCTCATTTTGTGCCTTTGCCTTTCTGATCTTGCCCCTGCATTCCTGTGTTGTTTGCCTATATTCATCCTCTGTAATTTGTCCTACTTTCCATTTTTTAGAGGACTCCTTTTTTATTTTTGTATTAAGTCAATGTTCAGTTATAAACTTCTGAAAGAACAACCATAAAGTTTAGTTCAGATTTACGAACATTTCAGAGTTATGAACAACCTCCAATTCTGAGGTTCTACTTTACTTTGCAGAGCTGTCGTGAGGATAATTACATTAAAGATTGTCAGTTACTCAGATACTTCAGTAAGGGAAGCTGTGTGAGAACCCAAGGTAGATGGAAATTAACCGCTGAGCATTTTGAAATCCATCTGCAACATAGTAATGTTGAAAAATTTTCTCAGAAAACTGTGTCTTAGATACAGTTTGTCAAGTTATGTGGCAGGGCCGTGCTTTTGGAACCCCTCATCTAAAGCTCTTGGATCCTTATGGCTTTTTGTGCTGTGTTCAGATAGAATTGAGGAGTGCATATGCCTGGAAGTCGGGGATTACATTTCTTCTAACTGCAAATTGATTCAAATCACATGCTTCCATCAGCAATAAATTCTCTTAAACCTCACATTCTTAACAGAGTTAAATCTGTTGGGAAGAAATAGTTTAGTGTATGAGTTGGGGCAGGACTCATCAGCTTTTATGAGCAGCAGAAGAGTGTGACCAATCTGAATGCTGTATTTCTTTCAGCTTTACTACACCCACCTATATGTTTTTACCTTGGAATAATGCTGAATTTCACATGAGTTAAAATTTGAGCTGAAGAACCCTGAGAGCGTGCCACTGAGGGTTTTCTGGTATTCAGGATTGAAAGGGTAATGCGGCTGATGCTTTGCAGTGTAGTTGTGTTGCTCTTTTGCCTAGATGGCATCCTTGAATAGTGAAGATGCGCTTCAGGATTCGTCATCCCTCTCCCTGTTTGACTTAGAAAGCCTGCACCCTTTCCGTAGCCGCTCTGCAAGTTTGAGCAGTACAGGGTCCAGTGGTCGCTCACAGCTCCGACAGCGAGTGGCACAGCTCATGGCTTGTGTGGAAGACATCAGCTCAGACGATGAGATGCATGAGGAAGTCTCTCGCACTCTTGATGAGGCTTTCCTGATCTGGGGAAAAAAGCTGAAGGACAAGTGCCAAGAATTCAGGTTTCATTCTCTGATTGGCGAGTTGTTATATTTTTGTAGAGCTAGTCAATAGCTTTTATGATTTTCAATTTTGTCATTATTTGTAATTTTTTTCATGTATGGGACTTAAGCAGCGGAAAAGTGGATTTTCCCGTGTTCACGTGTTTAGATTTCAGTTTTGTCTTATTGTTTTATATGTAGACTCCACGTGGTAACATGGAATGTGGGCACAGCTTCTCCTCCTCCTGATGTCACTGGCTTACTTCAGCTCAATTCACAGGGCTCGAGTGTGGATATGTATGTTATCGGGTAGGTATGTGATAAAGGATGCTCTGGTCAGTTTTCTACGTGTTATCTGCCAAAATGTTGTTTTTCCATAACTTGCCCAATTATTTTGAACAGCCATAGCTCCTGTGACGATTGTGAAAGGTAATGCATTGGATTGTAGTATCACTAAGTATAAAAGTCCAAAGGCTGGAGACTAGTGTCTGTGGATAGAGATAAGGAACATTTTGTGATGAACTGTCTGCTTGATTCCCCAACTCCCATCTTTTTATGTAGCAGAGCTACAGGCCTTATGTGCCTTGATACATGTTCACTTACTCAAATACCTACACGTTTTAAACATTCTTCTCTTGCTGGCAGTTGTTGACAGCACTGTGTAGTGCAGAGTTTTTAAAGAAGCCAATGAGAGCCAAGTGTTACAAGGGAGAATCTCTGAATCAGCCAAGGTATTTCTGTCCTTGCATCAGTCACCTCCTGGCAGAGCCTGTTGGGGTTCTTTTCTGTCAAATCACCCTGTACTCAACCTGATTCTGTCTCTTTCCTTTAGCTCAATTGCAGCAACACCTTGTAATGGTATCACTTGTCACTCCATCTTTAACCCTTTTTTTTTGTTCAGTCTACAGGAGGTGAACTCCAAGATCATAAATTTCCTTTCTGACTTGGCATTTGATGATCCATGGAGCATGTTCTTCATGACTGTACTCTCTCCTTTGGGTTATGTTAAGGTAACTTATCAATTCTGTAAATAGTTAGCACCTTTTGTTCATTATTTTTCTCTTCAAACTCTGATTATTTTGGGTAACAAGTGCACACATTGGCAGTTGGTACTGAGTATTTTTGCACAGATACTGATAGTTCTCTCTATATGCACAGTTGTCCGTTAGACTTGTAGTCTGCTGGCTTGTTGGCACAGGCACTTTCTGAAGTATTCCTCCCTAACGTTGGCAGTCACAGTTTGTGCAATAACGTTTGGATCTGTGGCGTTTCAGTGCTAGTTTTGAAGAGCTGGGAATAATGGCATTTTTTCAGCTCTAGTACTGAACAATACATTTTCTATCTTTAGGTACTTGTATGGTTCCCATTACCATAGTGTCAGTGCCATAGAACTCATGCCATGAACATCCCCAGTAGTATTGTTCATGCGCCAAAGAGTGTAAATTCCTAAAGGAACAGAGTAGTGAAGAAGTTTATCTCCAGTTTTGCTGTACATGAGTGGATTTAATTAAACTTGTATTCGAGGCCACAGTAGGACTATTTTACTTTTGTCTCTGGAATATTTCTTTCCTCTGTGCATCACTTGGGATCTATAGTATTGTTGCTAATAATATAATCTACTGAGGCAACTGCTTTCATTACAGCCATCTCAAGGAATGACATTGATTTTTATAGTGCTTGGTAAGATTTTTGTTATTTGTAAAACGAGTGGAAATAAACTTTAAATATGAAGAAATAAATTCAGCTAATTTCAGAAGAGTTTTTCTTACTAATGTTCTGAAGAAGTGTCTAGAATTTCATAAAGAAACCTTGGTTATGTAGCTACTTGTAGTCAATGAATTCAGTGAAAGTAAAATGTGGTCAGGCACATTCTGAAGAGATAATATATTAGCCACTTATGCACCATATTTAATTTAAAATATTTTTACCATTTATTGAAGATCTAAACTTAGTGTTCTTTATATATTTACTGTTAAGTGCAGCTCCTCCTGTGTTCTGAGTGTTAGTTTCTTATGTTACTAGTGAAGCTCAGTGGAGCTGATGTGAGATGGGTGTGTTACATCACTATACTGAGGACCAGTGCTCATGAGGTCAAGTCAGGGGGTATGTGGCCTATTCTCAGCAGTTGACGAGAAGGTGATAAACTTTGTCCAGCTTGCTGTAAGGAATATGAGACCTTAGGTGTGGCATTCTCCAACTGACGGCCCTGGGGAGCAAGCTCCAGTATTTGTGGTATCCCAAATACTCCCTGTAACCTGGATTTGACCTTTTTTCCTCTTTTGCAGCTCTCATCCATTCGAATGCAAGGACTCCTTCTGCTGGTCTTTGTGAAGCATGCTCATATCCCCTTTATACGGGACATTCATACCAACTACTTGCGCACAGGCCTTTATGGATATTGGGTAAAGGATACCTAAGAGCTGCTGGCATGTGTTACTGCATGACTACATGATGTGTATATCTCGGGGAGCTTTATGGTCTATTTGGCAATAAATATACTGCTGCAGGGATGGGCAACCAAGAATGTTGGGTGGGCAGCGGGTGTGGCCCTCCTTCACCTCAGTGAGCCACAGCAACCTGTGGCCCACTGGGGTTCCACCTGCAGCCCTGTGCCCCCACATTCTATTGCTCTGCTCCCCTGCGCCTATTGCGCATTGGGGCATTGAAATCCCGCACTTACCTGCTCCTCCCCTCACAGCACTTCTGGAGCGTGCAAATCATCTGATTTGAGCTTCATCCCCGCTCCTCCCCCACCCTCCCAGAGCTGGAATGCCAAGAAGTTCCGTGTGACAGCTCTGGTGGGGAGCAGAGACGGAGCATGAATCAGGCGATTTGCATGCTCTGAAAGTGCTGGGAGAGAGGGGGAGGAATAGGATGGGCAGGGCTCTGGTGCTCCAGTGCGCAAGAGGCACGTGGGGGAGGGAGGTTGCCAGGGGGTCTGCAGGCAACAGGTGGAACCACAGAGGACTGTATGTGGCCCGCAGGCTGCAGAATGATCACCACTGTACTAGCCAGTTTGAAACTAGTCATGAAAATCAGGAGAGATTCCAGAAGAAGAAAAAAAAGGGCAAATCTAGCACCCATCTATAAAAGGGGAAATAAGAACTACCTAGGAAACTACAGACCAGTCAGTTTAACTTCTGTGCCAGGGAAGATAATGGAGCAAATAATTAAGGAAACCATCAGCAAACATCTGGAAGATAATAAGGTGATAGGTAACAGCCCGCACTCATTTGTAAAGAACAAATCATGTTAAACCAACCTGATAGCTTCCTTTGGTAGGATAACAAGTCTTGTGGATAAGGGAGAAGTGGTGGACATGGTATACCTAGACTGTAGTAAGGCATTTGATACAGTCTCGCGTGACATTCTTGTCAATAAACTAGGGAAATACAACCTAGATGGGGCTACTATACAGTGGGTGCATAACTGGCTGGATAACCATTCTCAGAGAGTAGTTATTAATGGTTCACAGTCATGCTGGAAGGGCATAACAATTGCGGTTCCGCAGAGGTCTAGTTTGGGACCGATTCTGTTCAATATCTTCATCAATGATTTAGATGATGGCATAGAGAGTACGCTCATTAAATTTGCAGATGATACCAAGCTGGGAGGGGTTGCATGTGCTTTGGAGGATAGGGGTCATAATTCAAAATGATCTGAATGAGCTAGAGAAATGGTCAGAGGTAAATAGGATGAAGTTTAATAAGGACAAATTCAAAGAACTCCACTTAGGAACGAACAATCAGTTTCACACACAGAGAATGGGAAGCAACTGTCTAGGAAGGAGTACTGCAGAAAGAGATCTGTGGGTCATAGTGGACCATAAGCTAAATATGAGTCAGTGTGATACTGTCGCAAAAAAAGCAAGCATGATTCTGGAATGCAAGAGGAGTTTTGTGAGAGAGACACGAGAAGTCATTCTTCTGCTCTACTCTGCGCTGATTAGGCCTCAGTTGGAGTATTGTGTCCAGTTCTGGACCCCACATTTCAAGAAAGATGTGGAGAAATTGGAGGGAAGAGCAACAGAAATGATTAAAGGTCTAGAGAACATGAGCTATGAGGGAAGACTGAAAGAATTGGGCTTGTTTAGTTTAGAAAAGAGAAGATTGAGAGGGGACATGATAGCTGTTTTCAAGTATCTAAAAGAGTGTTATAAGGAGGAGGAAGAAAAATTATTCTTCTTGGCCTCTGAGGATAGGACAAGAAGCCATGGGTTAAACTGTAGCAAGAGAGGTTTAGGTTGGACATTAGGAAAAACTTCCTAACTGTCAGGGTGGTTAAGCACTGGAATAAATTGCCTAGGGGGTTGTGGAATCTCCATCACTGGAGATAGTTAAGAGCAGATTAGACAGACACCTGTCAGGGATGATCTAGATCAGTGTTTCTCAAACTGTGCTCCACGGAGCCCCAGGGCTCCACAAGACATCTCCCGGGGCTCCGCGAGGTTGACAAACTGGAAACTTCGATAGGTACAATACATACAATCAGTGGACCGCTGGGGCTCCGCATACATTTTTATGCATGTAAAGGGCTCTGGAGCCCAAAAAGTTTGAGAACTGCTGATCATAGAATCATAGAGCTGGAAGAGACCTCAGAAGGTCATCAAGTCCAGTCCCCTGCCCTAGGCAGGACCAATCCCAACTAAATCAACCCAGCCAGGGCTTTGTCAAGCTGAGACTTAAAAATCTCTAGGGATGGAGACTCCACTACTTCCCTAGGTAACCCATTCCAGTGCTTCACCACTCTCCTAGTGAAATATTTTTTCCTAATATCCAACCTGCACCTTTTCCCCCCGCAACTTGAGACCATTGCTCCTTGTTCTGCCATCTGTCACTACTGTGAACAGCCTCTCTCCATCCTCTTTGGAACCTCCCTTCAGGAAGTTGAAGGCTGCTCTCAAATCCCCCCTCACTCTTTGCTTCTGCAGACTAAACAGACCCAACTCCCTCAGCCTCTCCTCGTATCTAGATAGTGCTTGGAGGTCCCTTCCAGTTCTAGCATTCTATGATAGAATTTTTTTTAAGCCAGAAAGTGTAATTATCATCCCATGGCATGACCTCCTGCATAATACAGGGTATCTGTTTATTGGCTGAGAGGTTTCTGAATGATGGCTATTGCATGTTGCTTTTGTACGTTTGAAATAAAACCAAAATATGTATCTTTAATAGCACTGTTTGAAGCTGCATATGTTGTAGCAATGGATAAATTTTCAGCTTTTGACCATAACTTTAAAAAGTGCTGTTAATTTTCTGCATCAGGGGAACAAAGGAGGAGTCACCATTCGCATGTCTCTCTATGGTCATATGATCTGCTTTATAAACTGCCATTTGCCTGCTCACATTGAGAATGCCGAGCAGCGACTGGATGATTTTGAGAAAATTCTGGAAATGCAGCAGTTTGAAGATGAGACTGTGCCAAATATTCTAGACCATGAGTGAGTGTTACACCCAACTTTTAGAACAATTTTATTTCTGCGCCATTTCTGAGATAATAGTGTCTGTCCTGGGTTCACTTCCATAACATTGTCTTAGAGGTTTGTCTGAGAACTTCTTTCACATGTTTCACTTTTACTTTAAATGTCTTCTCAGTGAAGATGAGTTCCTTGAATTCAAATGGAAAGATTCTGGAAAAGATCTGGAGGTCTGAAGCTTATACTGCAGGATTGTACTTTGCCAGTCTCAAGCAGTATTTAGTTAGCTGGTCTGAGTAATGTAGCTTTCCTGTGGTTGGAGGCCTTCAGAAGATACAACCCATATACTGTATGCTAAGGTTCTCCTTTCTCTCTGCAGGTAGAGTTTTTTTCTCTCTTGCTGCATTTTTGCAGTTTTATCTACCTACTGGAGTATCTGCTGATGGAGCCTCCATCCACCAGTTCTTGATAAAAGCAGCGAGGAGTCCTGTGGCACCTTATAGACTAACCGAAGTGTTGGAGCATAAGCTTTTGTGGGCAAAGACCCACTTCGTCAGATGCATGTAGTGGAAATTTCCAGAGGCAGGTATAAATATGCAGGCCAGAATCAGGCTAGAGATGACAAAGGTGGATCCAGGGAGGATGAGGCCCACTTCTAGTAGCTGATCTGGAGGTGTGAATAGCAAGAGAGGAGAAGCTGCTTTTGTAGTTAGCTAGCCATTCACAGTCTTTGTTTAATCCTGAGTTGATTGTGTCAAACTTGAAGATGAACTGTAGCTCAGCAGTTTCTCTTTGAAGTCTGGTCTTGAAGTTTTTTTGCTGCAGGATGGCTACCTTTATATCTGCAATTGTGTGTCCAGGGAGATTGAAGTGTTCCCCTACAGGTTTTTGTATATTGCCATTCCTAATATCTGATTTGTGTCCATTTATTCTTTTACGTAGGCACTGTCCAGTTTGGCCAATGTATATAGCAGAGGGGCATTGTTGGCACATGATGGCATATATTACGTTAGTAGATGTGCAGGAGAATGAACCAGTGACGGTATGGCTGATCTGGTTAGGTCCTATGATGGTGTTGCTGGTGTATATATGTGGGAAGAGTTGGCACCGAGGTTTGTTGCATGGATTGGTTCCTGAGTTAGAGTTATTATGGTGCGGTGTATAGTTGCTGGTGAGAATATGCTTCAGGTTGGCGGGTTGTCTGTGGGCGAGGACTGGCCTGCCTCCCCAGGCCTGTGAAAGTGAGGGATCATTGTCCAGGATGGGTTGTAGGTCACTAATGATGTGTTGAAGAGGTTTTAGCTGAGGACTGTAGGTGATGGCCAGTGGTGTTCTGTTGGTTTCTTTCTTGGGCTTGTCCTGTAGCAGGAGGCTTCTGAGTACACGTCTGGCTCTGTTAATCTGTCTCCTCACTTCCTCATGTGGGTATCGTAGTTTACAGAATGCTTGTTGAAGATCTTGTAGGTGTAGGTCTCTGTCCGAGGGGTTGGAGCCTATGCGGTCGTACCTCAGTGCTTGGCTATAAACAATGGATCGTGTGGTGTGTCTGGGATGGAAGCTGGAGGCATGCAGGTAAGCATAGCGGTCAGTAGGCTTTCAGTGTAGGGTGGTGTTTATGTGACCGTCACTTATAGGGTGGTGTTTATGTGACCGTCCTGCAGCAAAAAAACTTCAAGACCAGACTTCAAAGAGAAACTGCTGAGTTACAGTTCATCTTCAAGTTTGACACAATCAACTCAGGATTAAACAAAGACTGTGAATGGCTCGCTAACTACAAAAGCAGCTTCTCCTCTCTTGCTATTCACACCTCCAGATCAGCTACTAGAAGTGGGCCTCATCCTCCCTGATTGGATCCACCTCGTCATCTCTAGCCTGATTCTGGCCTGCATATTTATACCTGCCTCTGGAAATTTCCACTACATGCATCTGACGAAGTGGGTCTTTGCCCACGAAAACTTATGCTCCAACACTTCGGTTAGTCTATAAGGTGCCACAGGACTCCTCGCCGCTTTTGCAGATTCAGACTAACATGGCTACCCCTCTGATACAGTTCTTGATAAGTTACCCATATGCTCAATCATAAGCCTGATCATTCATAAGCTGACATCCCTTCCCTTCCCCCCACGTTAAACAAAAAATTGTAACAATCGCAGTGACTCTCTGTCAGCGCTTTGCAAAGTTCCGGTCTCAGCTCGTCAGCATAAGCTGCTGGCACGACAGGACATTTTGTTTCCCTGAAGTGTCTGCAGGCACGGAGCCTGTCAGATCCCATTGGCTGTTGTTCGCCGTTGCCAGCCGATAGAAATGGCAGGAAGTAGTGTGGGCCAAGGAGCGTGCTGGCCACCACTTCCTGCCACTTCCATTGACCCAGAACAGCAAACAGCAGCCACTGAGAGCTGAGGGGCTCCGTGCCTGAAAACACTCCAGGTACATAAAACATCCCATTGTGCCAGTAGTTTGCCCTGCTGGGCTGGGAACTGAAGTTTGCTGACCCTCTCCCCAGGTTAAAAAACATTGGTAAAAACATACTGACCCATTCATAAGCTGGCCTCTGTGCTTTGCTGCATCATTTTTTACCAAAAATATTAGGCTTACGATCGAGTGTGCACTTTACTGCTTAATTGCCCTGAGTGTTATTCTGTGTGTCAGTTTTCTAAGTTAAGTATTGTAATATCTGTTTCAGGCCACTAATCTGATTTTTATTTTTTAATTACTTAAAATGTTTTAAAGACTAAAAATAGGAGTTCATTCAAAGGGGGAAATCCTTCCCCCCCACGAATGGACTGGTTCATTCAAGAGGGGAATCTCTCCCATCTCCTCAATGGAATAGTGTTAACTTGCCACTTCACCTTAAATAGTTTTGTAAAATATGTGAACTGCTTATGCTAAACAGTCTTTCACTTTGTTTTTTGCTGGGACACTAACATTTCCCAGACCTGAGGAAGACCTGTGTAGTTGGTCCAATAGAAAATATTACCTCACCCACCTTGTCTTTCTATTATACTGGGACTTACATGGCTACAACAACATTGTATATAGGAAAATATTTTGTAATTTAGAAAAAAAGAGTTATTTGTTGTGCAGGGCACCAACATAAAAGTATTTCAGTCATTTTGTCTCTCCTCCCTGACTTTGGGAACTGACCCACTAAAGTGCACCAACCCTATATTTAAAAACCCTAAGAAATTAGTTGTTCAGCAAAGCCTTAGGATACTCCCCAGCAGGGCAAAATCTTAAATATGGAACTCAAAAATGAAAGGGAAAGTCTAATTTCCATGCTTCTTTTGTACTGCATTCAACATTGTTGATAAGCTACTCCATGGAGGTTTAATTTCCCATCTCCAATAAATTAAAAAAGCAGCATGTACCCCAGGTTCAACAAACTTGCAGTCTATAGGTTTAACAGACTTTAACAGTGTCTGAAGATACTCTACTACAAGTAAATTGATCCATCTTATTGTCATATACACCAGTTATTTGGAAGTTATTGTGCCTTAATGTTGTTGAGGGTACCATTACATTTGCAGTCTAGCACAAAATGTTTGATGAAATTGAGGTGGTGGAACCTGTTGGAATTGAAAGTGTAAGTCTTGTGGAATGCTGGAGTGTGTTGATTTCTAGGCAATGTAAAAGTGGCAAGGGATGCAGGATACTTTTCCCTGAATTTTGATGACCATTCCTTTAAAGTTTTGGACTGGGGGGTTTGATGTTTTGAAATCTTAACTGTAACTAAATGAAGATATTGTTTGTAGTGTTGAGATTAGACATTTAGAAAAGTATCTAAGCAGTGGAATATGTATGTTTTTCAACATTCTGTTGCAGTCTATCCCTATATACATGATTTCCCCTTCAGTGCCCCCAGGTATCTGTAGCTTTTTAGGAAACCACGAACACTTACTACCTGTTTGTTTGTTAAATAGCATTCTTTTCTGGTTTGGAGATCTAAACTTCCGGATAGCAGATTATGGAATCCATTTTGTCCGAGAATCAATAAGCAATAGCCGATACAATCTACTGTGGGAAAAAGACCAGGTATGGTCCCTTCTTAATCTTCAGTGCTGACATGTGCTACACAACTATTTACTTTGGTGCTTTTGCTCTCACACCTTCTGTCAAAGCTCCTTCAAGGACAATGGGGTCCAGTGTTCAGAAAAGCTGATATTAGAGTAGCTTTGAGCTCACATTCTTTTTCCTAATTCATTCCTTACTGGGACTGGTACAGCTGTGAAGTCTTGCATTTCAGTCTGAGATATTTCCCTACTTAATTTATATATACAGTAAAACTCCAATTGTCCGGCATCTGATAGTCCGGCACCAACTGGATCCCGGAAGTGCTCTGGCCAGCTGGACAATCAGAGCTGCCCAGAGGTGGCGGCGGAGAGGGGGCGAGAGGCACGCAGCTGTTTAAGGAGGGGGGAGGGGTGGCGGGGAACGCTGCCTGCCTCTTGCCCCCTCTCCGCCGCCGCTTGCAAGCCGGTGGCTGAGTTTCCCTGCTTGCAAGCCAGCTGCACGGGGCTTCCACCGCCTTGCCGCAACACGGCGGAAGGTTCACCCCTCGCCGCGCCGTCCCCCGCCAACACCCCCCGCCCGCCCGACCCGGTCACAGCACCCCACCGGAGTACCTCCCAATACTCCAGCATATCCGATAATCTGGCACCCCCTGGGTCCCCAGGGTGCCGGATTATCGGAAGTCTACTGTATTTGTTGCTTTGTTTCATTCTGATTCAGGGGCAGTGCTTGTGCATGACTGAAGGTTTCAGTGAACTTTACTGGCTTGTAAATTGTCCTGTTGTCTGTCTCTCTTCCTGCACCCCCACAAGCTCGTTTAGAATATTAGTGGGACGGCCATAGCACATCTGCATTTCAAGAATAACTACTATAGTGTTTCTAGAACAATTAGAGTAAAGGCTCTAGCAGTAGCAAAGGAAGCTCCTTCACATCTTCTTTGCAAGAAGTATTGCAATATGTAAAATTCTGAATCCTATTTAGAAGATGCTTTCTCATCTCCTTCATGAATGATTGTTTAATCTCTGATTTTAAACATAATCTTTATATTGTCCTCGATAGTTCGTTGTTTATAATACCTGTTTTATTTCTGCAGTTAAATATGGCAAAGAAGAAGGAAGCTTTTCTCCAGGAATTTATAGAGGGCCCCTTGCAATTTAAACCCACTTACAAGTTCAACCTTCACTCTGACATGTATGACACAAGGTAAAAAGCACTATATATTATATTGAGATGAGATGAACCTTGTGCCTTAGTGTTAGTCTGATCAATTAAATAGGCCTAGATTTGTCCCAAATTGCTAGTTGACTATCATAGAGTGCTGGGGGGAAGGCATCATGCTCCCCCAGTTTGTCAAGTGAGTAGTGCAGTCCCCCACCCCAGTCCTGCAGCCTGCTGGGTGGGGGGCTGGTGCATCAGCCCCAGAGCTTCCACATCTCCAACCCTGAAGTGCCAGGAGGGTGGGTGGCGTTGCCCCTATCATGCCAGAGCTCAGGCCAGCCCCCATTATGCACAGCCTGGGGCTCAAAATATGGGGAATAGCCCCCCCCCCCCCAGCACCACATCAGGAAGTAGGAAAGGGTCAGGGGGCAGTACATGGGTAGAGCCATCAAAGGCTATTTGGGGAGGTTCAGCCTTCCCCCGGTCTTTGATATCCACTGCCAGTATTGAGTACTGTATGCGCTATTAGAGCTATTATTTTTTCTGGCCGATTCAAGGGGCAATGCTGAATAAACAAACTCTTCTGGCTGAAGAGAGCTGGGTATCCATGTCACATGAGGGGAATGGGAGTTGCAATGTGGACCTGAGCTTGCTTTTGGAAGGGCTAGATGGACAATGCAGGCACCAAATCTTTTTATCCAAAAGCATTGTCTTCAGATGCCAAACTTTGTTTTTTAATAAAAGAATACCCTTTCTGTTGATACTCTCATATTCTGAGCCCATTTTCTTACTGCTTAAAACAAAATGTGCTTAGCTTTTTTTCTTCTGAATGTGAAAACTGATTTTCATGACTTCATAAGAGTATAATGAATTACTATACTGATCTTTCACTGTTATCTATCTCTTGGAATGGCCTATACCAGATACTTCAGAGGAGGATTCAAGGAACCTCACAAAACCATGAAATGCTTTTTCTCTGGGCAGGTTATCTTCCCGGTCCCCATGAATTAGTGGCACGCGCTAAAACATGAATTTACATCCCATTTAAAAACACAGAATTGCCTCATCTAAAACAACTTCTGCATGCCACTTGCCCCAGAACTCCATCCAGCTAATCATTCATGAATTGAGCCCCATCATTAATGGCTGAACCTACAGCATAAGCTCCAGGAAAGTCATCAACTCTTGATTGAAAAATTTCAAGTATATCACATCCCTTGATGAGCTATTCTAATGGTTAATTACATACAATTACATTTAAAAGAAATTTACACATTCTTTCCTGTTTGAATTTTTGTAGTATCCATTTTTTGCCACTGGATCTTGTTATACTTTTGAAGGCATAACACTGATTTATGTAATGGCTTTGTAATATTTGTCATATTTTTCTCACCCATTTTTTGAAAACTCTTTTTTGCTGTTTCACTTTTGTCCCATTATTATGCCAGAGTTTTTCCCTCAGTGGTGTAGAACCCAGTAACGTGAATGAATAGTTTATTTGCTTTCATTAAATTTTATCTGCCATTTTGTTGCCTTTTCATCTAGCTTTGTTAGATCTTTCTGTAGTTCACTCCCCATCTCTAGTTTTGGCTAACTGAAATAATTGTCGTCACCATGTTTTGACGCCTCTCTGTTTACCACTTTTTCTAGATTAATATATTAAACACTGGACATTGGGACTTTCCACATTTGAAAGCCCTATTTTTCATTTCTTAAACAGTTTCTATCTGCGTGCAAAAAAGTCTGATCACTTAAATATGTTAACACACAAACGAGGCCTATAAATTGTCATAAGAGACTAATGTTGCAATTAAAAGTTTTGGGGCAAAACAAATGGTCTGAATTTTTAAATAAATTAATATAAGATGCTGCACATTTGCAGTCCATTATATTCCTGAGTTATTTAATGTTGAGTGAGGCAATTGCTGGAGCATCACAGGGAAATTTTCAGTTGCTTCACCTCACTTAATTACGTGCTTACAAAATCAGATACAAAAATACAAAAGTGTCACAGCACACTGAAAAATTGCTGATTTTTTTTCCTTTTTACCGTCTTATAAAATCATTTGAAATACTATATTTAAAGCAGTATAAAGAAGCCATTGTATGTTGTAAAATGAGGCAAATATGTAGATGAGTTGATATATGCCCTGGAAGACCTCTGCGCACTCCCAGGGGTACACATAAGATTGTAAAATATTTAATCTGTGAATTTAATTTGTTTCTGACTTGCTTCAATCTTTACAAGATGTAAAGATGACACATTGCAATGGAGAAACTGGCTCCTGACCCTCAGGAGTCTTATATTTATCTTTATTCTTATTTTCAGGGGGCAGAAGACACTATTTTGGCTTAAGTAAGGAGAAAACTCTCTGGCTTTCTTAGATTGTAGATATTGCAGAATCAAAGCAAGGCTCACTCAGAGATTTTGATTTGATTCTTGTGAAATATTTGAAAATCAGACTTCAGATTTTCTGCAGGAATTTCCTGAATCTAATTGAAGTTGTAGCATCATCTTCTCTGCTGTGGCACTTCAAGAGAATCAGTCACTGAGACTAATCTTAATGTATTTGTCTGGACTGAAAACACTGGGCTCTTCATCTGAGCATGAGCAGATAGCTGTCGCGTAACCAAGAACTATAAGTAATGATGCTACTTGAGAAATCTTGTCGCAGTAATTAATGAAGTATTAGTTTGTTAAAGATGAATAAAATGAAGTCTCTCTCTGTAATGCAAGTCACTTCATTCAAAAAAGCTCTAATATGTGCATTCAGTTTTATTAATACTAATGTAATTTTTTTGATTCACCTAAGGAGGGCACAGGAAGGCCTTTTGGCATTCTCAGTATGTTCCCAAACGGTGCTTTAAACCAATCAGCCAGTTATTCACTATCTGTCAGTGGATTTGTATATTTTATATTGTTCTGGATAGTGGTATATACTTCTGAGCTTCCCACCTCTATTTGGATATTCCATATCACCAGATAAAGGAGACAGTGTATTAATATGGTATTCAGGTTCTTCATTTTGGTATTGCCTTGCACAGCAGAGGAGACAAATACTACAGCTTGTAAAGATTTCTGTCAGTTTGTATGGTTACTGGCATACACGGGATTGGTTCCCTCATGTGTATAATACTTAATCGCTTAAAATCCTTCCCTCATTTAAGGTGACTCAGACCTGCATATAGGGAAGGGAAAGCGTGCTTCGTTTTAATCTGAGCAGTGCCTCCAGTTTATGGTAGTTTGCTGAAAGTTGTCAAACTGACAGTTTTCCTTACATATCCTGCCTCTGTAACCCTTGTAATTCAGTTCAATGCAATGCATTCTAATTCCTCTCTCATAGGGTATGATCTTTTCTCCATTTCACTGTGAAGCAGTATATCCATACAGAGGACTGTGGCTTTAAAGTCATCTTCCCATCACAGAGAGAATCCAGAAAGGCTCGTGTCTTCTCTTTTTGTTGATATATGGTATAAAAGGAAACACCAAACCATAGTGGATGGCTGCAGTTTTGACATGACGCATAAGTTGCAGGCTACTTAGATGCAAGAATCTGCTGCTTGTAGATAACATATCACTCCTCTACTAGATGTTATAAAGCATTTTATTACAGAAAAGCTTCTATATTAAGCTTGTGTACACACTAGAGTAGCTTGCCAGAATCCATTGCTGTCTCTCATACCAGGTGATAAATGTATGGAAAAGCAAATAGCTACATAATTAGCATCAGGGAAGCTGTCCAGATGGCTATTACTACTAAATTATTCCTGTTCTTTTAAAAATATTAGAAAAAAAGAATTGGAACCAAGAATATATTTAAAAAAAAAAACTTCGCTTGCTGACACAGATCAGCAAAAGGCAGGAAGTGCCTGAACCCAAACCCTAAGCCCCACAAGGAAGGCCATTGGCTTGAGGTCAGGGTAGTTTTGGTATTAACTCTAGATTCTTGCATGTTCTTGCAGTGAGTTCTAGGAGAAAGCATCATTTCCTGTATGAAACTGACTGACTAACCAACCCATTCCTTCATTTTATTTCTTTCCAGTTAGAGGGACCCATGAAAGCTGATCTGTTACAGTGGAGTTCAGTTGAAATAAAATAAGCCATGGGTCTGGCTGTAATACCTGTTAGAGCAGTTATAAAATGAAATTGAGATGTGATTGCTTTGAATGTTGTAATAATTTTTGGTAATTTCGGGTCAACTTTGAATAGCTGTTATGTAGTTGCATAACGTAGCTTTTGGTCACTTTTTTTTTCTCCTTTCACTCTCTCTGCTTATCTTCTTGTAGTGGGAAGAAACGGAAGCCAGCATGGACAGATCGAATTCTTTGGAAGGTGAAGAATCTCTCCCATCATCCATCAGAGGACAGAGAATTGTCTGAAGGAGAGCAGACAATATCTGTGACCCTGAATAGCTATATCAGTCATATGAGCTATGGCATCAGTGATCACAAACCTGTTACAGGAACCTTTGCACTTCAGGTACTGTCCTATTTTTATAATTCTGGAGCCAATAGCTCCCCATTAGGGTATTGTAATCTTAAAGGCAAAACTCAAATTAATCCTGATCTATGACATTAGATTCTCTGAATCTTTTTATGTAAGTCATAAGCAGAAATGTGACAAACACAGCAAGACGAAGCCCCGCTCGTTGCAGTCTCACACACTTCTCTATTACAAAATGTGTTCACACTGTCTTTTTTACAAATGGGCAAATGCTTTTTCTTCCTCAGACATTTAGCCTCGTGACTCAGGTTGAGAAGCAGATCTTTCAGGGGTTTTAAAACTTTTAAGCCTTTGCTCCTGAACATAATCATAGAACTGTAGAGTTGAGAGAGCCCTCAAGTGGCTGTCTAGTCCAGTGTTTCTCAAACTGTGCTCCACAGAGCCCTGACATCTCCAGGGGCTCCGTGAGGTTGACAAACTGGAAACATCGATAGGTACAACACATACAATCAGTGGATCGCTGGGGCTCCGCATAAATTTTTACGCATGGAAAGGGCTCCGGAGCCCAAAAAGTTTGAGAACCGCTGGACTCAGGCAGGAGTAAGTATACTAGGACCAACCCTGACAAGTGTTTGTTAATCTTGGTCTCAGACCCCTTGCCCAATGATAGGGATGAGGGAATCTCTATAATAAGTAACTTGTTTGAGTGCTTAACTATCCTTACAGTTAGAAAGCTTTTCTGAATAGCCAGCCTGGATCTCCCTTGCTGTTAACAGTGCCAATCACTTCCTGTTTTGACCTGGTGGAAATGGAGACCAGTTGATCACTGTCTGTTTTATTACAACCTTTTACATATTTGAAGAGTGTTCTCATCTCCTCCCCTCCAGCCTTCTCTTCTCTAGCCTAACATGCCCAGTTCTTTCTCCTTTCCTCACAGGTCATGTTTACTAAACCTCTGACTTTTGTAGCTCTCCTCTGGGCTCCCTTCATTTTGTTCATGTCTTTCTTGAAGGGCGCAGTATTCTAGCTGAGGCCTCCCCACTGCTGAATAGAACTGAATGGTTATTCCTTGTGTCTTCTATATGACATTCCCATTGATACTTCCCAGGATGACATTTTCCCTTTTCATATCCATATCGCACTATTGGCTCATATTCAACTTGTGATCTGCTGTAACTGCCAGCTCCTTTTCTGCCATACTGCTGTGTAGCCACGTATTTTCCCCTTTTTTGTATAAGTACGTTTAAGTTACCCTTCCTACGTGTAGCACTTGCTCTCATCTTTATTGAACTTCATTGTGTTGATTTCAGACCAGTTCTCCAAGTTATCAGTATTTTGAATTCTAACCCTGTCCTCCAAAGTCTTTTCAGCCCCTCCCAGTTTGGTGGCATCTCCAGATTTTATAAGCACACTCTCGCTCCCGTTGTCCTCGTTGTAAATTAAAATATTGAACGATGTTGGACTGTGAATAAATCTTTGCAGGACCTCCCCTTTTGAGAGCACATAAAGGACGATTACTCTTTAAGAACAGTTTTTCATTTAGCTGTAAGCCCATAGTACTATATAACAACTTTATTTAGACTGTATTTGTATACTTTGCTTATGAGAATATCAGAAGCCTTACTCAAGTCCATCTATATGATGTCTAATATTCCCCCACAATCCCTCTGCTTTTGCTGTCAAATGTTCCCCTTATCCCTGTGCGATTAAGGGCCCCACCACAGATGTTGCAGAAAACCAGTGGTGAAATATCGCGGGCTAGTCTACACTTTCAGTTCTCAGCAGGGGGTCTGGGGTCCCCTTGGGAGCTGCGAGCCAATTTCAGGGTGTCCCATGGGAAAATTGAGGATGCCTCCCCACAAACTGCAGAGTGGGACAGTCTTGGGGGCAGCTCAGTACTTCCTCCTTATCCCCTAATGCCCTCTGTCCCCTGGCCAGGTTGTAGGTGGGAAGCTGGAGTGGGGCAGTGTGGGAACAGTTTACTGCTGTTCTGGTTGGTGACATGAAGCAGGCAACCATGGTGCTCCCCATCTCCTGCTGCTGGTGTCCAGGGCTCAGTTCCCAGCCCCTTTTTACTGCTTGCACAGGTGGTAAAAGCCGGGGAAGGGGGTGCTTGGGAAAGCCCTTGGGACTCAGTGACTAGAGGGGAAGGAGGGTACCCTCTGGACACACAGCCCCTACCTATCCTTCTTCGTGCACCCTGAGCTACTTCCCTCACTGCACACAGCTCCTGTCTCTCCCCGCCTGAACCCTGAGCAGTTTTCAGACTTGTTGTACTGATCCGTCTCCCGTCCGCCAAATTATGATTTTTGTTGTGCCGCCCCAGCCCAGAGGTCAGACTATGGCAGAGCCTGCCCATCTTCCCTTTTGCCCCCTTCTCCTGCTGAGCTTGGAGGTTTTGTAGCGTGTTGGAGAGGGCCTCAGAAAGAAAAAGGTTTTGAACCACTGGTCTACACTACAGATGCTGAAGTAGCACAGCTGTGCCAACACAGACACTTCAGATATGGTTGGAGAGGTGGACTAAGTACAGAAATGGAGAAAAGCATTCCAAGAGGTGCTAAGTCAACAGAAGAATTCTGCTGTTGACCTAGCTTGAGTCTACACGGTGGGTCAGGGTGACCTAACTAATTTTTCGCACCCCCAAGGGACATGACTAGATAAATAGCTTTCAGTGTAGACAGGCCTAACTGATGGATATAAAGAATTGCATTATTTAAAGTAATCTTCCTTTTTGTCTAGCTAACACCTCTTTTGTCCACTCCACTGGTCACTGTGAATCCTGAAGGTGAGTGGAATGCTGCACAGGATGTTATGATCAGCTATTCCACAGTACCTGAATTTCCAAGCAGCACCTGGGACTGGATTGGGCTCTACCAGGTAATGTTACCAGAACATCATGTCTTTCTGCAGAATGAAAATGCCTTTTCAATAATGCAGATGTGGGTTGCGGGTGGTAAAGTAGTTTTAGACATTGCATGCTTCCCTTAATTGGAGACCTAAAATGCAAATTATTCTCTAGTGTTACCAAACTCTTAGTTATTTGGTAACATGTCTAGCTGGACAGAAAAATAATGATTTTTAACATCCCTAGAAATACTATTTTGTAAACAGTGGTAAATTATTATTTATGCAACGTGTTCTAGATACAAGACATAGCGAAGAACGATCCCTGCTGCAAAGTGTCCTTGCCTACTGGTATAATGTAGCAAGGGAGAACATTAATGGAAGGAAAAGGCCAGAGAGATTGGAGTACAAAAATCAATCTCAATTTTTCTCTCTCTCTCACACACACGCACGCGCGCGCACACACACACACACGCGTTAAGCTCAGGGCATGTTTTGAAAATAGTTTTAATTTTAAAATGAATGTTTGTAGTTACATTTACAGTAATATATACTAAAAAGTGCAGATCTCTTACACTCAGGTTTTTCACATGGTCCCAATGTGTCTTGCTTTACTTTTTAGAGAGCTGATAGCTTCTGTCTTCCCTTGCAGGTGGCCTTCAGGCATGTGAATGACTATGTGACCTATGCATGGGTAAAAGATGATGAAATTTCATCCAGTGAAGATGTTACTCAAGTGAGGGAATTATATATATAGATGTATGTATGTATGCATTTAGTGTGGACTTCAAATATTGTTGGATTCAAAGGCTCCTGCCTCTGTTGTTTTCCCCCATGCTCATTTTCAGTGCTCTGTATAAGAGTAATTTTTCTTCAGCTGAAGGAATGCTAGCTAATAAGGAAGTAAGTCTTTGTAGCCCATCTTCACCACTCTTAGTTTTATTAGGATTTTTGCAAAATGATGTAACACATTTTCTCTGTTCCCACTTCTTTCCTAGGTCTGAGTGTGCTGCCAAGACAGTGTTTTATTTTAATGTGCCCCCCCTCCTGCCCCCGAAATGACGCTTCATTGTATAGAGAACTGTGTCTTATTTGGTGTGACAAAGCTCCTACTCGAACTTGGTGCGTCCTGCGCTTTCAGGCAGATTGCTTGCCTCAGAGGCTCACAGCAGCCCTCAATTTAGACACCACCTAGGGTATCACCTTGCTGTTCATTGAGCTACTTTAATCATTGGGCAGCATAAGGCTTAGAGGGAAACGAAACTCCACAGTCTCGATGGACCCCCATATGATACAGGGCTGGGTAGACCCCTGTCTTTTCCTCAGCCAGTCTTTTCCCCAAGTAGAAATGGGGACATGGGTGTTGGGGGGGAACTTGGGCCCACCCTCTACTCTGGGTTCCAGCCCAGGGCCTTGTAATAGCAACTGCCTATAAAGGTTTCCAATACCAGCTGTGAAACAGCTACAAAATCCCTGGGCTACTTCCCCACACCTTCCCCAGCACTTTCCTTATCTCAGACTCTTCCTCCTAGTATCCACTGGTGCTTGCTCCTCTCAGACTCTCTGTAGCGCTCGTAACTCCTTGTGCGCTAACTAACTGCAGAGAAGTTCTCTTTATAGCCACTCTTAGCTGGTTCTTTAATCAGTGTTCTAACTAGCTTAGGCTCACTTCACTCTGTAAGCCCACTTAATTAGCTCAAGGTGCTTAATTGCCGTGATTTATTCTGGCAAGTTCTCACTGGTTCTGGACTAGTCCCTGCCAGTTTACCCTGGCAACAGAGATTTACTCAGTCTGAGACTAATATACCTCCCTTCCGTTACTCTTTTGTAACCCTCTGGCGAGACCCTGTCATATTTGATAAATGTGCCCCTATCTCTGACATAAGTGGCTATCTCTTTTTGCTTCCATGACAGTTAGGGTTGTTCGTTATAGCATAGCTATCATTTGATTTTGTCATAGCGAATCAGTGAATGTCCAGTTAATATCATTTTTTGTTGTAATCTTTGATCCTTTTTTCTTGAGAATTTTGCTTCGTTTTATATAATTTAATTACTGTGTCATAGAAATAAATTTAAAAAACAGATAGTCTGGTAGCACTTTAAAGACTAACAAAACATGTAGATGGTATCATGAGCTTTCGTGGGCACAGCCCACTTCTGGACATCCAACTCTCCAGTTATCTGAAGAACAAAAAACCAAAAAATAATAATAATAGAAAGCTAGCTAGTGATACTGTTCTGAAAGTGATCAAAATAAGGATGAAAGCTGTGTTATTTTTCATGCAAATTTTGTTTAGTTCCAGAGATTTTATTAGATTAAACAGAGGTTCAGATTAATTGCAAATAAAGTGAACATCCTTTTATTTAGGGATAAAATCTTGAGGGTGCAGGATTAACAAATGGACAGATCAGATTTTCTAGTCCTATACTCCAGTGGATACTGAGAATCTCTGAAAAGAGAGAGTTGCTTAGGTGACAGTGCCCATGTGAGGTTTGATCTGTTGTTTTCTGCTGTCTCTGGTCACTGATAGTTTCAATATCTATGAAACGTGAGGGTAGTTCTATAGCTTTTACATCAGATACAGCTTACTAAGAAAGATATGCAGTATGTTTGTAGCTATGTCTGTCCCAGGATATCGGCGAGACAGAGTGGGTGAGTTAATATTGGATTGGACCAACTTTTGTTGGGAAGAAAGAGAAAATTTCAAGCCACACAGAACTCTTTTTCAGGTCTGGGAAATGCACTCCAAAGGCTTGTCTTAGAATCATAGAATACTAGGACTGGAAGGGACCTTGAGAGGTCATCGAGTCCAGTCCCCTGCCCTCATGGCAGGACCAAATACTGTCTAGACCATCCCTGATAGACATTTATCTAACCTACTCTTAAATATCTCCAGAGATGGAGATTCCACAACCTCCCTGGGCAATTTATTCCAGTGTTTGACTACCCTGACAGTTAGGAACTTTTTCCTAATGTCCAACCTAAACCTCCCTTACTGCAGTTTAAGCCCATTGCTTCACTTACCCTGAGATTGATGCTCCGGAGATGGATCTCCTGGGGTTCGATTTAGAAGGACTGGTAAGGATCCTTTAAATTGACTACTGGTGGCCCCCTCATATATCCTGGTGCTCCATCGTGATGCAAAGAGTAAGGGAAGTTGTTAGGTGAGTTTCTCCTGTCGATTTCTTGCAGTGGGGACGCTGCAGAAATTCAACCTAAGGTATATTGATTCCAGCTCTGCCACTGTAGTAGCTGCAGTCGTGTCTCTTAGGTTGATTTTCTCCTTTAGTTTAGACCGGGCCCAAGTGTCACAGCTAAGTGCAAGGTGGAACAGATTGTTCAGCACAAGTAGTTAGCACATATTCTAAGGGGAATTCAAGGCGGGGAGGGGTTAGCGGGTTACCGAGTGTTGGAGTAATAAGCCATGAATTCAGGGTCACTATGCAGTCCGTGATTTTTAGTGTCTAGCAGAGTTATAATTTTAAGCTTCCAGGCTGACGACTGATCTTGAGTGCTTTGTGAAAAGTGTTCACCGATGGTTTAGGCCTTCGAACAGACCCCCATCCTCTCCAAGCCCATTGTGAGAAGCAGAGTCTCCACTGACCAGGATACACCCATTCAGAGCAACTGATGCAGATCCCACCTTTCAAGATCCATGGATCCTGTACATACCTATCATAATGTGACACACCTCCTCTAGTGCACTAAATGGCCTAGTAATGACAATGTTGGTGAAACCAGACAATCTCTATGCTCTTGAATGAACTCTCACAATAAAGTGATAAAAGGCAAAAACACCCTATCTGTGGCTAAACGCTTTTCAGAAAGTGATTGCTCTCTAATCTCTCAGGCCTCGTCTTCAAATGAAACCAATGCAACGCTTTCAAGAGTTGAGCCTGGGAGAAGCCTGCCACCAGGATGGGGGAAAGGGGACAGTTGCCCTGGGGCCTGGCGATTCAAAGGGTCCTTGGACTCCCAGACGCTGCTACTGTGGCAGTGGTGGTGGCCAGAGCCTCTGGCCCCTTTGAATTGCTGTTGAAGTGCCGTGCCAGGCGCTCCACACATCTCTGAGGGTTGGGGGTGGGAGGGTGCACCGTGGTCCGGGCAGTGCTGAGGGCTGGCTGCCCCTATCCCTTCCACCTGAGGCCCTGCCCTTGCTGGGGTTGTGGAGCAAGCCCTGCCCCCATACCTTGACCCAAGGCCCGTGGTGGCTGTTGTCCCTGCTGGCCTGGGAGCTTAAAGTTATAACTCTGCTAGACACTAAAAATCGTGGATTGAAGAGAGACCCTGGATTTATGGTTTATTACAATCATATGTAACCCACTAACCCCTTCTTTTTGTCCAACAACTGCAGAGGTGTTAACAAGCCACTCTACCTTGACTGGTCCCTTAGAGTAGAATATGTGCTGACTAATGAGGCTAAACAATTAGTTCCACCTTGCACACTTGCAGCACCTTTCCCAGGCCTGAAGAAGAGCTCTGTGTGACTTGAAAGTTGGTCTCTCTCACCAACAGAAGTTGGTTCAATACAAGATATTACCTCACCCACTTTGTCTTACTAAGAGGGAGATTAATGTAAGGCTACAGAAGTTGTGCCAAAATACCAACTGTGAAGAAATGAGTGGTAGCCTGTGACTTTTTCTCTCTGAAGTATCATGTGCGCACAGATGCCTCGGTAGAAATCCATAGCATGGTAAGAGTGAGCACCTTTGCGCTTGCCTGGAAGAAGCGAAGCCCTAGCCCTTGAAGTGTTAAGAAATACCTTTCCTCCCTCCCTGCTTTACATATATAAGGTGAATCCATTGTAAAGACTCAGTATTGTCTTTTATGACCTAGTTCTAGTGGATGGTAAAGGCTGCTTTTTATTAATTGCTTTGTCAGTGGAATTACTGACGGTTGTCATCTGTCTTGTTGACAGGTTTACATCAGTGCTGACGAGATCCCGCATGGAGGAGGAGAGTTTCTCCTTTGTTATTATAGCCATAATATGCAGTCTATAGCTGGTATCAGCCAGCCCTTCCAGGTAAAATGTTCTGGAGTTTTGGTTAATGCTGCAGGAGTCTTGTGTCTTTCCCTTTATATGCAGCTAGATGTTTGTAAAAATGTAAGAACAGCCCGAGTGGATCAGATCACAGTCCATCTTGCCTAGTATCCTGTCTCCAACAATGGCCAGTACCAGAGCTTCCGGGGAGTGTACAGAACAGGGCAATTTTGGTGAGATCCACCCATCTTCCCTTCCCAGCTTCTAGCAATCAGAGGTGTAGGATTGCCCGGAGCATGGAACCACATCCTCTACCATCTTGGCTAATACCATTGAGGCCTGTTCTCCATGGACTTACCTCATTCTTTTTTCGGCCTAGTTATAAACATAGAAATAGTGGGACACTGAAACATAAACAGAAGGTTATCTGTCTGAGGAACATGTTACAAGTGCATAGTCTACAGGAAATGGCTGTTTCTTGCTTGTCCCTAAACCAGCATTCTTTGCTTGACTCATTGTGAAATATCCATCCATAGTCCGTCTTGCATCTGGGATGCTTGAAACATCAGCGTCAGCACTGTTCTTAGGAGCAGGGCCTTTCGGGAAGTTCTCAAGACTCCAAGTACTACATTGTGGGATGGTGTGAAGAGTAGTGGGCTGCAAATCTGAAGATACAAGCTTTCCATATGGCGATCATGTCTGCAGATCAGATGTGAATACTGGTTTTGTATATGTGAAGGGCTCTAGTCAAGAAAACTGCCAATCACGCCCCTCGCTCCCGCCAGGCTTCCATCGGGCGCCCAGCCGGAAAACCAGAAAATACCGGACATTGCAGATGTCCGGTATTTTCTGAATTTTTTTTTACCGGACAGAAGGCCCAAAAACCGGACTGTCCGGTTGAATACCGGACACCTGGCAACCCTAGCTGTACTTTCGAATAGTCTTCTCAGTGCAATAATCATCACCAAATGGAATCTGTATTACTTGTCAGTTCTGAGAAGTCTGCGTGGGACATCTTATTCATTTAATTGCATATTCACTATTAGAGTAACAATGTTCCTAAATGTATGTCAAATGTAAACTTTTAACATATGTTTCTTTTCTTTTAGATTCAGCCAAGCAGAAGATTAACAGAGAAAGAACCAGCACAGGAAAACATCAATGGCATAGAGAAACCCCACAGTTCAGAGCCATATAATGAGTTCTGAAGTCAGAACTTAGCGATATTGATTCAAGAACTTAGCGATATTGTACCTTCTTTGTGTCTTAGTGATTATAGACCTTCTTCTGTAGGAGATGGAGTCAGGCAGTGCAGAGATGTCCCAGAGGTGCAGAGGTAGGGCTGTTGAGATCATAGACTTTTAGAAGCTCAGTAGAAAATAGTTTCTTGTGGAAATATTTCTATTGTCACCATAGGAGTTAACTCTCTGGTGGTTCTGTAATGACCGCTCTTGATCCATGCTGGCCAACATGAGATCATAGTGAAAATCTCTATTCCAATTATTTAATCCGAAGTAGTTGCATTCTGCAGCAGCTTCCAGACCTGCTGCTTTCCTGCTTTTTGTATATTTTAGTAACCATGCAGTTGTCAGATTTTTTTTTTTAGTGTTTCAAAATTTAAGTAAAATTATTTTTTAAAACATTTATTTATTAGATATACATTTATGAGCTTATTTTAAAGTATTTTTGAAATTTGAATAAATGTTAGCTAATGATATCTTTGGAAGCAATCAACAGTGGGGCAACAGAAGTAATATCAAAACAATTTCATGTTTCAGTAGTCTTTCTGAGGAATTTTCCTGCTTGAAATGTTAAAGATAAACACATATCCAACAAACCAAATTTTACCTGATTTCTTTCAATGGTAATAGAAGAATTTGCCTATTACCCTCATGGACAAGAATGACCTTTTATACTAGCAGGAAACTTGGAGTCAATCCAATATCATGTGGTTTCAGAAATAAATTGTTTTTAAATGCTGTTGCTTAACATTAAAATAGTTCTCAAATTATGGACCATGGAGCAGATATTGGCAAAGAGCCAACCGGTCACATGATACTAACTCCTCCTTTCTAGCTGTTAAATTGTATTAAAAGAAGCTTAAAAATAGATGGTTTGTTATCTGATTGCAATTGATTTGCTGGGGAGGAACGGGTGTGAAGGTCATGAAATTCTGGGGGTCACTGAAAAAGCTCCATAGAGCCTTCGATTGCAGGGCTAAGAAACGGTACTTGTTTTGTCTCCTTGACGCCATGCTTTCTAGAGAGGGCAAAGCAACTTCAGCACCACACAAACTTGTGATAGGTAATTGAGATTACTTATTTCTCAGTGTATTGTCAATAATGAAACTACAGGAAACACAAAATTCCGATCAGGAAAAGGAAATGTAGAAGCAAAAGACATCGGTGTGTATATTTGAAGAATGGGTGGAGGAAACAGGATGGATTCCTTCCTGCTCATAGTCTTGAAACATGTTTACACTACCACTTTTGTTGGTATAATTTATGTAAATATATGTAAAACACACCTGAGTGACATAAATTACAGTAACAAAAGCGCTGGTGTGGACAGTGCTGTGTTGGTGGGAGAGCTTCTCCTGCTGAGATAGCTGGTGCCGCTCATGGAGTTGACTTTGTTTTGTTAATGAGGAACTCTCTCCCATTGGCATAGAGCAGCTACATGAGTGATTTTACAGCAGCGCAGATACATACATTGGTACAACTGTGCCACTGTGAACTAGGCTGGGGTAGAAGATGTTCTGGGTTAAGAAGACCTTGGATTTAAGCTTTGGAAATAGCAGCAGGTAGAATGCTCTGGTTAACTTGTTAGAGCTTTAGACTAAAGACCATCTAGTTTTTGAGGTTTCTAGTTCCCATATTGTCAGATTTACGTTGTCAGGTATCTGAACTTAATGCTTTGGCACTGGGAACTGTTCAGTTGCCAACACAAATGTGGGGTCAGAAAATACTCTGAATCAGCACAAGAATTAATACAGCTCTAAGTCTTGAAACATAATATTGTTAATAGTCTGATATAATATGAGATTACATTGTATCCATTGTCATATTTGTACCATTGTTGTGTAAAATTTGCTTTACACTAAAAGAACTTTTGTAGTTTTCATTTTCAGTGGAAATGTACCAAAATGCCCCTACTGCATCAAAAAACTAACTAGTTTTTAAGCTCTTCTTTCTGAATTTGAAATTGCTTATATAAATCTGTTTTCAGCTTCCTATTAGGAGATTCATGGGGAAAATACAAAAGACTAGAGGACTCGGTTCTTCAAATTCTCGACCACAGCTAGTGACTATAGGGGACCAAAATCCAATTTCTTCTGAACAGGGCACACATTCTCTTTGTGGGCATCTTTGCAAGTATTCCAGGAGCTGAACGCTGAGCAGGGAAGTTTACATGGCTCCCCATACCCCTGCTCCTTAACATCACATGAGGACTACCCTTTGGTCAGTTATTGGAGTTGGAAGGTGCTCTTTATAAAATGGTTAGTGTCAGAGGACTCTAGAGTAAACTGTTAAAGGAATTAAATTACATTTGCAAAGTTCTTGGTTCAGGCTTGTAATTACCAGTCTGTCATAGCTCCTCAAGTCAGTCTGGTGGTCAGTTAGATTGAACATGAGTGAAGAGCTGGGTTCTGTTGGTCATGATAAAGCTGAGGCAGGACTGAATCCAGTGTGCCATGGCAAAAGCACCCCATTTTTATACAGGTTGGACCTCCCTGGTCTGGCACCCTTGGGACCTGAACAAGGGAGTTTGCCAGACCTGGGGAAGTCAGGGCTCTACTAAAAGGGCACCAGCCTCCCCAACCAGCTCCTCTCCTAGCTGTTGGCCTTGGTTCTGCTGTGCTTCCAGGCCCTGGCGGCTGCCAGCTGGGCTCTACTTCCTGCCCTCAGGGCTACCGGCCCTGGATGTTGCCAGACCAGAGATGTTCAGCCTGTACTTGTAAGATCCCATAGGAGTCTATGGATTTTACAGTGTCATGCTGCAATCCTTGATGTGAGTCTTGGGGTTTTCCTGCAGTTATGGTCAGGCTTTCCATTGCTATCTCTTAATTGTTTTCTCACCTTTGGGAGTGTCCACCTGTCTTCAAGGCTTGTCTGTGCTGCTAATTTGTTCAGCCTTGGGCACAATGGATGTTCTCTGATCATCTCCAAGAGTCTCATGTCGCTTTGACGATCTGCACATCCGTGATGGCTTTCACACGTTCTTCACTCACACCAAACAATTTTACAGACAATTTCAGAGAAAGGATTGCAGTTACTAAAAGATACAACTTAGTCTGCAATGCAGACAAGAAGCAAGACCTTCTAGCATATATTGTCTAATGAAGGATAGCTGGCAGGGTCAAACAGACGCATGCAGAACTTACAAGCACATCATTATATAGGACTTATTGCCATCATTATACCAACACTAAAATGCTACATTTTGGCTACAGTGGTAGATGGCAGGTGAAGAGAAGAGTCCAAAGCAGGTTCAAAAGAGGAGAGAGTAGGAGGGAGGGTATGGTTACTTAGCTCCTTGCCCAGAGCGCTTTGCCACGGTTCCCTCTTATTTGTTAAATACTTGAAATGTTGACTCCAGCCATGTTGCTTGGCATGTTCTTTGTAAAAATGCTTAAGCCAGTTAAGTAGTTGAATTAATTTTAAAATAAATTTATTCTAATGTTAATTCAAGAAAACTTTAATTTTGTGATTTAAGACAATGGGCCTCAACCCAAGATAGAGGTCTTCCAGGGGATACATCAGTTCTTCTAGATACTTGCTCAGTTTACCACAGGCTACATAGAAAGCACTAGCAAAGTCAGTACCAGCTAAGATGTCATACAATGATTTGTTTATACTGCTCAATATACTATACACTGAAATGTAAGTAGAGTATTTATATTCCAATTGAGTTGTAATAATATGGTAAAAATGAGAAAGTAAGCAATTGGCTAGTACCAATGTGCTGTGACACTCTTTTTCTGTCTCATTTTGTAAGCAAGCAGTTTTTAAGTGAGGTGAAATGGGATGTGCAAGACAAATCAGACTCCTGAAAGGGGTCCAGTAGTCTGGAGAGGTTGATTTAAGAGGTAAGAATGTTTTGTCTTCTCCCTGCAAAGAAGCTGTTGCTTCTAGACATATTTTAAACTAAATTAATGTATTGCATGTTAAAATGCAAATTGGCACTTACTACTTCTGTCTCTAATGATGGCAACTCTTCATGGTTCAGCATTGTCCGAGTACTCTTTTTGTTTTCTATTAAACTAGGAAGGATGTTTGCCAAGGAACTTTAGGAAGCTTATCCTCATTTAGCATCCATGTAGGAAATTTCTAATTCTCAGCTGACAAGAGGATAAACAATGTATCTCTGGACATAGGTAGTACAGCTGCATGTAAACAGGAAATATTTCTGAGATGTATTGTGTGTTTTTATGCCCTAAAAATACACTCTGATAAGGACTATTGTGTGCAGCACCACTACTTCCTTCTCTGCTCATTCAGCATTGACACTCGGATGAACATGTCCTTAATTCATATGCTGCAGTGGAAGGGCCAGTTTAAGAAAGCTTGAATTATGTTTTCCTTGAGGGAGAAATTGGCCTGTGGTGGCTTCTTTTTTGGCGGGGGGTCAGGGGGGAAGAAGGAGGGAAGACAGAACTGCATGAGTACCAGGAATATTTTAGATCTACCCTAGTGAAGGCAGATTTTCTACCTAAATGTGACTATAATGAGCCAATTGTTTTCAGAACAATGTATGTGAAGGTCACAGACAAACTCGTCACTGAGCAATTACATTGTTTTTAACAGGTTGTAGCTCATGTTCTGAGTGTGAACATAGAGTAAGTACTTCATGTTCTTGATTCTGATTCCTCAGTTTCTCTTTCTCTCCAGATATCTGTCTTGGAGAAGAATGCTGTCTATTGTGTTCTGTGGACAGCAGGATTTAAAAGAAGTAGAGTCTAGTTATTTAGATACAGTTCATCTTCTCTCTCCCTCCACATTCTTGGATCTTGCCATTTCAGGAAGAGGTCCAAACCATGGAAGATAGAATATAGTACAGAATACTGGAGAGTTGTCCCCACTCGTTCAGTGGCTGCTTTGTCCAGCCAAAGGCTTAGGATATCAAACCTGACAACACAGGCATTGTTTAATTACAGTGGAAGCTACAGGTTGAACCCCTCTAGTCCAACACTCTGGTCCAGCACCATCCTTGGTCCGGCATGATTTCATTTAGCCGGGTGTGGCCAAGTTTCCCGAGGTCCCATAAAGTTTGTTTACAGCCACCAGTCCTGGCTCTCGGTGCTCTGTACTGTTGTTTAGCTCAAATTCACCCCTATATATCTTCTCAGAGCCCAGTAAGCAGTGGGAGTGTTGTAATGCTGCTTGACAAAAGTGACCTCCTGTGGTCTGGCAAATTCACTGGTTTGGCACCAGTCAGGTCCCAAGGGTGCTGGACTAGGGAGGTTTAACTATTAGTTTGACAGGGAAAACTCTGTACGTTTTGTTTGCCCAGAAGCTTCTGTTACAATGAATGTAAACGGAGGGTTTTTTTTAAACAGAGTCCTGCCTTTTTTCCCATGCAAGGACTATTACAGCTCAATGTCAGGACAATATATATAGTGAAACCAAACGAAAAAGCAGGAAAATCTGGTTTAGAGACCTGGCTCCTCTCTCTAGCTTGTGTGCCACAGCAGGAAAACGTTGAAGTCAGAAAGGAAATCTCAGACATGGAAAGATAAACGGGAGAGAAGCAAAGGGGGAAGGAAACAGAGTGAGATGCCAGAAGAAGAAAAATAAGTCACAAGGAAATTTCAGGAAGAAAGAGACATCTCCACAAGAATAAAAAAATAAGAAAATTGTATTTGTCAGCCCTTCCTCTGACCAGAAATTGACTGCATCTGGTTATTTTTTATTGATTACACACTCTTTCTCTGCTCAAAAGCTTCTCTCTCACCAATGGAAGTTGGTCCAATGAAAGATCTTACCTACCCACCTTGACTCTTTAATATCCTGGGACCTGCATGGCTACAACTGTGCATGCATCTGACTATATCAATCACACACAAGTAGTGATGAAAATTTCAGTGTAGCAAACAGTTGTTTTTGGCTTCTTTAATGCATGGCCACCCCCTTCTCCTCTGCTTTGACATTTTGCCTTTTTATGAGTCTCTCCCCTTTCCTTTTTGTATTTCCTTATTCTCTGTATTCTTCTAGCTTTTTCACTTTCTTTTCTGTTTGTCCGTTTTTGTTTGCTACTGAGAGCCAGAAGTTTTATGCGCGTAATTGAAATTATTCCTCTGAAGAAGATCTGAGAAGCAAATGTTTCACATGCAAAGATATGAATACTTAAGTACCAAAGATGGTAAGGATTGATTAGATACTGCTTTACAATTGTGGGAACAGGACAGTTCCTAGCTGGAGCAATAATGAAGCAATGATGTTTTATCCTAGGAAATAGCTCTGGAAAAGGAACCAATAATTTCTATCCTTTGAAACAACCTCGAAAGAATGAAAAATTCATGACCAGGGAAATGGCCCATTCACATGTTCTCAGTAGCAAGCCTCCTCATCTGGAGTTAGCTTCCATTGGAAACAAGTGTATGGGCTGAAATGTGGCTGCTGAGAGTGGATATCTCTACCTATCAACGGCGGGTTTTGAAATATCTGGCATTTCATCAACTGCTTGGTATTGTTTCTTAGGTCTGTCCAGGATATTAGTTTAGGAGTTTGAGGGTGGGGATCATTTGCAGTGTTTCTAAACATCTGCAAAATCGGGAGTAAAGTGCAGCTGTGTAGTAACTTTTCTTTAATGACTATTGGCATGTTTGATGTTTGTCAGAACTGGTTAACTAGGAAGAAAGTAATTACAATTTAGTTCTATAGTAATTTGAAGGTCTTGCTGGAATTTCACTGGAAAAAGTTGGTATTTTCTTTTGCACCATCTCTTTAAATCCAACATCTTGCAGCCCAACACAGTGAATTTTTCCAGCACAAAATCTCAGGGTAGTCCTTTCAAAGACTACTGCATATTACTTTTGTGCCCAAAACTGTCAAATTCCAGCCATAGCAACCTGACTTTACTTAAATCCTCTGGGTCTGAAATGGAACTTCTGGAGTTAACAGCAACAAGCGAGGACATAAATTAACGATTCCTGGAACTGTCTTGGCACATTGTAACAATACAGAGTTTAGTGGAAACTAGTGCTTGAACTTAATTGTAGTTTTAGCTCACACCTACATTTAGTGTAAATACAAGGATTCAGCTCTTCCGCTCACAGTAGGACTTCTGAACCAAAGAACCTACTCAGTCTGAGGTTTCAGGGACTACTGTTGCTGTCCTTGATGTCAGCACCTTCTCTAAAGGACAGAGAAATCAATTAGCTTAGTTCTGGAAAGATGGAACTGCAAATTGAGTACATTCCCACAGGAGAAATCATCCGTGTGGTCAGTCACAATGGAGCGTGCAAGACTGTAAGCCTGGTTTCTTATTGTTCTCTTTTCAGTTCTTGCTTTGAAGTTAGTTAATTTCAAATAGTTACCGTTGTTTAAGTTCAGGAGAAAATGTAATGTGAGAAGGCTAATGCAAACACTCCTAATTAGAATGATTGTGACTATCTTTTAAATAGAAAATTTTAAGCTCAGCAGCAGTATACTTCACCTCAGGGAAAAGAAGAGTCAGTAACTGGGAATTAAGCAAATGGCAAAAGTGTTCAAAACAATTTGTGTGTACACACCACACTTGGCATGATTTGTAATTGGAATAGTGTTATAGCCCGGGAACACTTGGTGCGTCAGAATCTGGGAAAGGACTTCTAGGGTGACTGAGGGGTGAAAAAACAGTTTTAAAACACTGTCCAGCCTCTTAGATAACAATGGTTACTCCTGTGGCACCTTAGAAACTGAGAAAAATATATATAGTAATATCACGAGCTTTCGTGGGCAAAACCCACTTCTTCAGAGGAGCTTGAGTGGAGGAAAAAAACCTCTTAGATCTTCATTGCCCATCTTGCCAATGGGTTCATATTTCAGAAACTGAATGCAAAGCTTAACAAATATTAATAGTGGAAAATAAAAGCAGAGCAATGTGTCAAGAAAAATAAGGTGAACATTGTCAGCATCTTGGAGAGCTGAGTATCGGATCTCGTTACTGTGAACTGTGTGTGTATATTCATTACTAATGGAGAGTCAGTGTTGGGTGGGTTTTTACTTATAGCTCATCACACAAGTATTGTTAAATGCTTCTGTGTGCGCCACTGTGGATTTGTTTTTAAAAAACTAGAAAATATATCATCTCTCTTTTTTCAGGCTTCCACATGAACAGAATATCTGTGTTCTGTTTAGACTGTATTCAAAATATTCAGTTTTCCAATATCTGTGTAAATTTCATGGAAAGGACCTAAAATTAAAATGGGCAGCTCAGAAAGGTTAACGCTTCTAGCATATTTTTATCCTGGTTTTTGAAGGTCAAGTAACAAATCATTGTTTGTTTCTTTACTGTCAAAGTATGCCCTCAGTTAGGACGTTGCCGTTGTTAGTTTAGCTGGATTAAGAATACACTGTGACTAGTTAGAGGGTCTTTCTTTTTAAGTGATAAACCTCACTTCTAAAAGAAATCGACTTTTCACTCCTTCAGATTTCTGGTTTTGTTTTTTTGTACATCCTAGAGCTACTCAGGACACGATCGTAAACTATTTGAATTCTTTCTAAAGTGATTTAAGCCAAATCATTCGTACCTAAATGTAGTTAAGTACATATGCCCCTGTCTATTTAGGTGCTAATATAGCTCCCATTACCATAATCTCTGAGGCTTCTGGGAATAAATACATTAAAGATTTCAGCAGCCCTGTGAGGTAGGGAAATACTGTTCTCCCCACGAAACAGAAAAGGAATTGAAACACAAAGAGGCTACATGACATGCCCAAGGTCTCACATGAAGGTTTTGGTGGAGCAGAGAACTGAACCCGTCTCTCCTGTAATCCCAGGCTAACGCCCCAACAACTGACTGGATCATCCTTTTAGTCTTCATGCTGGTCTGTATATAGTAATATGCAAAAATAACTTTCTATTTCTCTACATGTATTAGTCAAATCTTATTCTACCCAACCCTTGATTCCATCTAAAATTTTTCTGCTGGTGTTGCATTTATTAAATACCTGTGCAATACTGATTGCACAAGTGCTTTGTGCTAAGCAATTGCATGCTGAAGCAAGCATAATCTGTTACTCCAGTTTCCTTTCACTACCATTTTACTAAGCAATTTAAAACTTCCATATGAAGCCTGGAGAGCTTAGCTGCATTACAAGTTGCACAAACGTTCATTAAGTAAAACTTCCTTGACCCCATAATAAATGCTGAGTTGCCAGATGATCGTCTTTCCCATCCTCCTTTTAAATGGCCTGGAAATTGCATTACCATCAGTGTGGCAGCACAGGTCATTGGTTGGACCAAACTGTCTCTCCCAAAGGAGCTGTTGACTCACACCTTGAATGATAGGTACCTGCATCTTGGGAGAGGGTAAAAAGAAAAGCTGTTCAGCTATTTTTTAAAAATTTAAAATATTAATTAAAATGGCGTAAAACAATAATTTGCTAACTTGAGAACAGCACCTGTTATGGGGAAATGTTTGTGGCAACTGTAGAATGACAGTCGGTTACAGCAAGTGTGTAAAGGGGATGCTGTGAGTGGACATGCTCTTCTTTTCTACAAAATCAGGACTTGTTAATGTGACTGCTCAACTGTAGCAGCAATAAAATGGTTTTCTCAATGTTTAGCTACGCTATTGCACCATGAAATCATAGGACTGGAAGAACCTCAAGAGGTCATCTAGTTCAGGCTCCTGCACTCATGGCAAGACCAAGTATTTAGCAAATGATGCCAGCTGCTAGAGGTGACAGGGCTACAGAGTTTCTTATAGCCTTTTCATAGGCCTGCAGACAGCTCTGCCTCCTTACCTTTCCCCTGCTACCTTTACATAGAGAAAGTGAAGCTGAACTGGAGTTAACTCATTCTTGCTAGTGATCAGGTTGGGCCTTTACACCTTGTCTCATAATCCGATGTCTGATTGGTTGATGTAAAATTGATTCGACAACGTCATTCTTGCTGGCAATTGCAGTAGTGAGGTGAAAGCGTCAGTGGTTATGGTGACTGAACTTGCTTCTCAGAGGTGGTGGTCCTTCCTTAATGAGGATGAGGCCTATTGGCAGAAGTATAGCTCAACTTGGACCAGCACTGTACTGGTTCTGTGCTTAGTGTCTACGTTTGTCTAACACTTTCACCATCACAAAATATACATAAGCATTTAAAGTAAAAAGACTTGCAAAAGAAAACACCAATATGGTAGAAGTGGGGTAGGTCTGACGTGTAAACAAAGCAGATAATTTAAGTACCTAGTTTTGTTGTCATGGTTTTTTAATCTACGTTATTTTGTTTGCCTTAAATTCTTTTAATTGGAGATGATCTGAAGGCTGGCGAAGGAAGATATGATTTCTGTTTTATGGAGAACACACTTTGAGAGTATTCAGCATTTGACAGCATCCTGGAAAATCTGGTCTTCTTTTAAAAAACAGGAATTGAGAGAATCATGAAGACTTTGTTGTTTGGGGTGTCAGTCTGCCTTCATTAAGGACTCTTATTGTTATCTGTTCTTATTATTTGGGAATACAGATGTAGATGTTATGGGCAATGTTCTGATTCTGTGGTAAGATAAGAGGGATTTAGTGTGCAAGGAGGAATCTGTCCTTAGTCGTTAAGTAATAGAAAGGTATACAGGGTGTCCCTGCTATAAGTTGCCTTGGTATATATCTGTTCTGCACTGAAGTTGTTGGCGCTTGTAGGAACCGGTGTATTATAAGTCCTCACATTCCCCACTTTTAAGTTGTGCAAAAAAAAAAAACAGTTTACACAAATGGAAGTCAACCGTGGGAAAAAAATTCCCCGCTTTAAGTTGTTTCCCTATAAGTCCAAATTTTTTTGAACGTATCCTGGACTTATAGTGAGGACGGCCTGTTTACTAATCCATTTATTTGTCATTGTTCTTTCTCTTCATCTTATAAAACAAGATTTGCGACAACACATTTATAGCCCCATCTAGCAAGAAACAAAAGCAAAAAAGATTCCCACTCACAGGCTGTCTTTCCCCTTGGTCATTCAGAAAGCAAACTGAAATCACAAGACTTAGATTTATGTGTAGAAAATAGGGTCCTGTCCCATGAGTAGGGATCCTAGATGCTAGGATAATATAAATATAAATAATGTATTAGGGAGTGGGAGTAGGATGAACACAACAAATACAATTAGTAGTATGTCGTTTCTTGCTCCTTGTCTTCTATCCCTTCATTCCCCATCCCTCCATAGAAGGGGAAATGGCAAGTAAAGTGGACTTTCCTTGAATGGCAGCCTCGAGATATGCAATTAAAATCAACCAGGAGGAGAATCTCATAGGGCAAATCTGAAATGAACAAAAAGGGATGAGATGAAAACTGGGGAGTCAAACACAGAAATTGTCATTATTTGACCCTACAGTGTGGCAATTTTGTGTGCCAACTACTGAGAAAGAGACTCATTTTTAAAAACACATGGAATTGTAGTTTAAGACTTGTCTTTCAGGGTTGGAACCAGATCTTCATTATACACCATAAACAATTCCTACTAATTCCAAGGAAGAAATATAGATAGATCCTTTAATACTAAAGCTATGTTTTTAGCTAGAAGAGAAAAGGAAAGTCTTTAGATTAGGGATTCTAAATTGGAAAGATTTTAAGTGGCAAAAGAAATAGTTCTATTACAAAATAGTTCAGATCTTGGCAGGTAAATTTTTATCTAACTTTCAACCCATGGTTTGTTTACCGTTTTTAGAAGAGAATGTCTATGTACCTGTTTTTAAAAGCTCCGACTTCTAAACAAGGTGCCACTTTTGTTCGAGTGAAGGGTTTAATTCTGCATGGTGTGCTCAACTAGTTGATGCTGCCACCAGCATGTGGTATCATGAGGTCAGGCCTTTCAGAGCTTAATGCTATTTTTGACACAGGGTGGGATGCAGTGATGTTGCCTCTGACATGTGACACAGCACAGTGCTGTCTGTCTTTCACCAAACTTTCCGTGCTCTCCTTCGGGCTACTTGGATTCATGGAATACCTTCCCTGCATTGATTCATAAGCTCAAACCCTTTCCTTTTATATACTCTTTGTCAAGACTCACTTTGCCACAGTACTCCATAAATCAGATGATAAATGAGGATTTTGGAGGTAGATGAGGATATTTGGCACTCTAATCTGAAATAATTTTAAATGCCCATATGGTGTATGTGTATAAAATGGACGGAATTCTTTCACCTTTTGAATGCCACTTTTCTTCTTTAGTTGTAACTCTTTCCAAGCACCTCAGTCCTGAACAAGGACTCTTCTTAGCCAGTTTTGTTTTGATTTATTCCAATTAACATCAGGGGCGGACTGGTCTGGCGGGATACCGGGAATTTCCCAGTGGGCCGTTGTCCGAATGGACTGTAATATCCACTGTAAAGCTTCTAATACCATGGTCACCAACCAGTCGATCGCGAGGGCTTGACCAGTTGATCGTGAGGCATTCGGGGGCCCCCACCCAATTTCCCCCCAACCCCAAGAAGCCCCACTACCTACCTCCAGCAACAACGGAGTAGTGGCGGCTTCCTGTGGGGTGGATGGAAGTCCGGCAGCTGTGCGCCACTTCTGGGGGTTCCAGAAGTGCAGTGGCTGCTCCCCTCCCCAGGTCTGTGGCGTGCCGGGAACTGTCATGGCGGGGGGGGGAATCCCCAGAGGAGGCACGCGCCGGGGCTTTCCCTCCTCTGCGGGGAGTGGGGAGTCATCCGTGGAGAAGTCGCGTGCCAGGGCTTCTCTCCTCTGCGGGGGGAGGGGAGAGGAGTCCTGGGAGGAGGCGGGTGCGGGGACTCCCTGCCCCCCGGTCCCCTCTGGCACCCTGCCCCCACCCCAACACCCTGTCCCCTGCCCCAGCACCCACCTGCACCCTTCCCTAGTACCGTGTCCCCTGCTCCCACCAGCACAGTTGGGGACACATTAGTGAGGCTTAGGGGGTTTTTGGAGGAGGTTTTTTTTTTTTTGCATCTCACTTGTGTGGCCCCAACTGACTTTTCTGTGTGTCAGTGACCCCTGATTCAAAACAGGTTCCCTGCCTTTCTCAGAAATAAAGACAATGCTGAAACTTTTTATATTTGACATAGTATTTTATTTAAAAATGAAGCCTGGCCAACAAACCCCCAATTGGGGCCAAGCCCCCATCTGGCCACAGCATCATAACACTCCTGCACCGCCCCCCCCCAGACCCTAGATCTGAGCCTATCATACACTGGAACCCCCTTCCCTGAGCCCCTGACATACTCCAACCCAAATTCCTGCATCCTCACATCCACAAGCATGTGGCTTACTTAGCACCACAACCCTCCATCTGACCCCAACACTCCCCAGCCTGGAGCACCCTCCCCAAGCCAGCATTCCCTTCTCCTCCTCCTCCTGCATCCAAATTTCCTCCCAGAGCTTGCACCTCTCCCTTCCTTCCCACACCCAAATCCCTCATTCCCACCCCAGAGCCCACATATCCTGCGTCAAGCCAGTGAGGGTATGGCTAGACTGCAGGAGTTTTTCCAGGATTCCAGAAATATCCCGGAAAAACTCTTCCACGTCCATGGATGCATTTGTTCTTCCACTTTCTTTAGTGGAAGAGCAAACATGCTCTTTCAGCAAGCCCTGTATTCCTTGTTCCACGAGGAATAAGGGGGCTTCTGAAAGAAGGGGTTTTTCTGACATTTGAGCCTGTCCAGACAGGCCAAATGTTGGAAAAACCTCTTCCTACAGAAGAATCGGAAAAAAAAGTGGCAGTGTAGAGTATATAAGGGCTGGGGATAGCAAGTGATGGAGAGGAGGAGAATAGAGAGGGCGGGGCTTCAAGAAAGGGGTGGGGTCTTGGGGGAAGGATGGAGCGGTAGATCTTGGCTTGTTCTGACATTTAAAAAGTGATCTTGGGTGTAAAAAGGTTGGAGACCACTGTTCTAATACCAAAACATCTATAATACCAAAATTCAAAATGTTTCAGAATAAATCTGAGGCGTTCGAGGCCACGTGTGTATGTGTGTGGGGTTGGGCATGGGCTGCTGCACTGGCTCGGCCTTGGTTTCTTTGGCGCCATAGTGAATGATGTTGCATTACGGTTGAAATCAATGGAACGGACGTGCAATGCGCAATGGTGCATGACAGCAATGCGTAGGCCTGCTTTGTGCAACGGTGGAATCGGTGATGGAGTCTCTCGAGTCTTGACCGGCGAATAGAGAGTACGCAGTGGTTGGATGAGTTCTGTTATCGTCTGTCGTTGCGGCTGTGTGATTTTCCGTAACTGACAATAAATAACAGTGCGAGTACGGTGTAAACGAACAAAGATAGTGTGCATGAAAAAGTCAGCCGTTCTCAACCCATTTCCCGGGCCTGTTTTGATTGCCAGTCCGCCCCTGATTAACATCCATTAGATTTAAAATGACATGTTTAGCTTGTAATACAATTGCATTTGATAGGGAAAAATGAACTTTGCAGTTAAGTTCTACCCAAAATATATGGGTGCAACAGCATTCCTAGAGCATATGCATTAAGTTTGCATCTGCTGAATCACAGTGCCAATGTTTGTCTGACTAATGGGACCTGTTTCGGCCATTTGGAGATGAGTACAATGCATTCTCCGTATGACTTTCTGTTGGGGTAATCTTAAATGGAGTTTCAAGAAACAGTTCAGTGCATCAGCTTCCAGTTATTAGCAGAGAATAATTGCCTTAGTTCCTCTTCCAAATTCTCTTTAGGGAAATCTGTTTGTTTAAATTTGCTGTTTGAATGTGTAAATAGTGTTGCCATAGAACTTGGCAATCTGAGTAGTATCTGAAGAAATGAAAGCAGTTTAGGAGAATCAGGGCGAATGCAAACAGCAGGCCAAATTGATGGGAGATGGCATGTTTAAGTTGACTATATCCCTACTCCTTAGTCTCTAGATTCTGTTTAGAACTGTAAAAGAGAGGAAGTATGGTTTCCAGTAAATCAAGTGATGATCAAAATCCCTTTCCTAATGCAGTCTGGTCATTGAGGGGGGTTGCTTGTTATATACAGTTTGTTACCCTGATAAAGGCTTTGGTATGTAGAAGGGGATGATTTTTACATTTAGTGGTCATCACGCTATTAAGGGTAGCAATACTAAAACCCCCTACAATTACCGTGTGATTTCCCACAACTCTTTTTAGTCAGGACCCTGCCATTCTAACACCATGAAATTTAAGATTTAAATAGCTGAAATCACGAAGTTTATGATTTTTACATCCTGTGACTGAAATTGACCCAAAATGGACCATGAATTTGGTAGGGCTCTAGCCATCAGGGCCGGAGGTCTTTTCTGGACTCTTTTCTTCTTGTGGCTTTGAACTTCCTCTGATGCAAAGGGAAAGGCAAGTCTGGCCTGCTGCTCTTTTGAGATTTATGGGAAGTTAAAATTATTCAGTTATTCTAGGCCATGTAGAGAATCATTGTTCTAAAGTATTTGGTAGAGTTCTGATCACTGATATCTTTGTATTAGTAAAAACCTGCCTTTTTTCTGATTTAAGTGAGATTACTTGGGACACTTGACCTCTTACTTTTAATTTGTGTGAAAAAATTATCCCTGGTGTCTCTCCCACAACACTCAGTATGTTTATACACATCTACGAAGAGCAAATTTGGCTTGTCTTGTCAGTCTATTCATACTGAAGAGTGATTAATTTTTTTAAAGATTCCCTTGGGAAGGCTATTTTGCACATTCAGAATCCATAGACTTAAAGTTGTTTGGTTAATTCCAGGAGCCAATCCTGGATAATCCTGTTTCTATCTACTTTGTAGGAAATGATCTTGTCCCTAATAAAAGGTTGTAGTATGTTCTGAAGGATCAATTGGGATCTCTCTGGTGTGTCATGTATTTAGAAGAAAAGCTTAATTTCTTCTGTGACACATTTCTAAAAATGTTTCCTTCAAGAGAAAAGAGTTTATACTCCATCTATACAAAACCAATGTATCTCAGGAGGCAAAAATTCTCATGTCGCTGGTTTATGGTCAGAGATGGAAAGACCTGATTTCTTTATTATGTACTGAATCCACCAGAGCCATAAAATCAGGAAGAAATCTATTTGTGACTATGTGGAATGTGGGGAGGGAAAAAAGTAAAAGTCTTAATTGTAGAATTCTGCAACTGCTATAATCTTTTAACCATAATTGCCTCTCAGAGTTTTTTTTATAATGTTTCTGGCATGTGATTGTTTATGTAGGGGTTGGCATAACTTTCCTAAAAAAGGGTCAAACGCCTCATTGTAACCTTCTAGTATGATGATTAAGTCTAGTGGGGTATTAATTAAGCATGAAAAAAAACTTGGATCATCTTTAGGTTGGACATTAGGAAAAACTTCCTAACTGTCAGGGTGGTTAAGCACTGGAATAAATTGCCTAGGGAGGTTGTGGAATCTCCATCTCTGGAGATATTCAAGAGCAGATAAGACAGACACCTGTCAGGGATGGTCTAGATCAGTGTTTCTTAAACTTTTTAAGACCTAGGAACACCAAACAATAATTTTCTTTTATGAGGAACACCGAGGATTTTTTGTTGAGGAAAAAAAAAAAAGGTAGCCTGCCCCTTTAAGGGCAGCCATTTTAACTCTGTTGTTCTCTGCGGCACACCTCCAACTGCCTCGCAGCACACTGGTGTACCTCGGAACACAGTTTAAGAAACACTGGTCTAGATGATGCTTGGTACTGCCATGAGGGCAGGGGACTGGACTCGATGACCTCTCAAGGTCCTTTCCAGTTTTAATAATCTATGATTCTATGATTATTGGGTCCATATACATTAATCAGCATGTGCAGAATCAGAACTTTTCAATGTTTCAGGAAACACAATTTATAATGTGAGTCATAAGGAGTGTTTAGATCAAATATCCATTAGGTGTTTGAATAATGTCATTACAGTAAAACTCCAGTGGTCCAGCACTCCTGATGGTCCGGCACCATCTGGAACCCGGAAGTGCTCCTGGCAGCTGGACGATTGGAGCTGCTCTGCCCCCGGCTTCCCCAATACAGCCGCTGCTGAAACTGAGCAGCGGCTGACTCCGGGAAGCCCGGGGCAGAGCACCACAGCAGCTCTGCCCTGGGCTTCCCCGAGTCAGCCGCTGCTCAGTTTCAGCAGCGGCTGACTTGGGGAAGTCTGGGGCAGAGTAGCTGGGGTGCTGCTGGGTTGGTCCCGCAGTGCCGAGGGGCGCATCCCCCCCACTCCACCCCAGACCCCTCATAGCCCCCCCTTTCGATAGTCTGGCATTTCTGATAATCCGGCACCCCCTGGGTCCTAAAGGTGCCGGATTATCGAAGTTTACTGTACTTGGACCATTGTTAGTTACAGATCTAGGAATAGGTTCCTCCTCACTGCTCCAGGCAAAAATGGAAAGGTTAAGGCAGACTAGCAAAGGTAAAAGATTTTCCCATATTATACATAATAGAAGAAGAAATCAAGTGGTCAGAACTGACTAAGGATTATTTACAGAATATGTGTCTCTTATCCAAACAGAAACAGGAGCTAAGTCTAGAAGGTTTACATGGGGTTGGGCTCAATACTTGCTTCCCTTATACCCCAAATGAGTGTTTTGGGAGTTCATAGAACACTAGAACTGGAAGGGACCTCGAGAGGTCATCAACTCCAGTCCCCTGCCCTCACGGTAGGACCAAGCACCGTCTAGAACCTCCCTGATAGATGTCTATCTAACCTGCTCTTAAATATCTCCAGTGATGGAGATTGCACAACGTCCCTAGGCAATTGATTCCAGTGTTTAACCACCCTGAGAGGTAGGAAGTTTTTCCTGATGTCCAACCTAAACCTCCCTTGCGGCAATTAAGCCCATTGCTTTTTGTCCTATCCGCAGAGGCCAAGGAGAACAATTTTTCCCTCTCCTGTTTGTAACAACCATTTAGATACTTGAAAACCACTATCACATCCCCCCTCAATCTTCTCTTTTCCAAACTAAACAAGCCCAATACTTTCAGTCTTCCCTCATGACTCATGTTCTCTAGACCTTTCATCATTTTTGTTGCTCTTCTCTGGACCCTCTCCAATTTCTCCACATCTTTCCTGAAATGCGGTGCTCAGAACTGGATACAATACTCCAACGGAGGCCTAACCAGCACAGAGTAGAGCGGAAGAATGACTTCTCGTGTCTTGCTCACAACACTCCTGTTAATGCATCCCAGAATGATGCATTAAGAACAAGTCTATAGTGGATATATAAGAGTTATACAAATTGTTTAACAGATTGTTTAACTTTATTATCATATAACTGGGTCATTTGCAGATGAGAGCTCATTGGGAGAACGCTTCTTCCTAAACTTTGCTCTTGTGTATGCTCCAGAATAATATGATAGCCACAGCAGCAGGTAAATCAACATTTATTTCAACTCATTTAACAAAAATAAAAAATAAAGAAAAAACACCTTAACTAATTGTATTGGGGGGGGGAACCCAAATAATCTCCTAGTAATACACCCCAATTACTGAAAAGATATCATAACCAGCAATGATAACTATTCTTGGATAAGATTTTAAGAGATCAGATTTTTTTACAGTTAGAGAATTGAAGCAATCATTAAACTGAAATATTGATTACATTGTTCAGCTCTGGTATCTCTTCTAAGAGTGTATTTTAGGCCACAGGAATTTTATATTTCCAGATTTACTCTAAACCCAGAATCCAGGAAATTAGATGGGGATGAAACAAACTGAAATCATCAGGGATGAAAGGGAAGATTTAAAAAACAGAAAACGGTGTCAGAGTAGTTGGAAAATGTAGTGGGAGAGAGAATGCCTCAGCTAGAAAACAGAATCACAGTTCTCTGTTGGATCTTGCTGATACTCCGGTGTAGAGTTCCCAAGTCTGGGGAAGCAGTTTGCTTGGACTTAGGATCTCGAAGTCAAAGGTGCATGTGTTCCCACTGTACTGGGATCATGAGAGGGTGGGGAGAAGATAGATGGAGGCAAGGAGAGTGTGTCAATTGTGTAGCACTTCAGCCTGCTAGCAGCAGCAGCCGGAGCTGCTCTGGGTCTGAATTTTGACCCTCTTGATACTTCATGAGACAATTAGAGATGAGCTGCTGCTCTCACCCACTTGCTCCCCAGCCAGCTCCCTCTGCTGGTGAAACTGGGGAAGCTGAACAAGGTAGAAGTGGAGAAGGGAGGCACAAAGTGGTGGGTTTGCCCTGAGCAACATGTTGCTGAGATCTGAATTCCAGCACTTCAGTGGCTGACCTGGTAAGGTTATTCCAATTCATCAGGTCGGTATCCTCAGTGAAGTCTTCTCCTGTAGTGAGATCAGATACTTTTCATCTTCTCCTGCTGTCATAAAACTAAGCATCTTGCCTTTCTATCTTGAAAGTAGCAGGGAAGAAAATGAAGTAGTCCAGCGCTTGCCTTTTGGCTAAGGCTCTTGATCTGTTGAATTCATCCCTTTTTTCCAAACCCATCAATGGTGTAATCCAGGAAAACCATCATCTTATCTCCTTTCCATTTTAGATTTTTAAGTTCACGGGCTTTTTAAAACAGGAGTTCCTTAGTATTGTGTATTCAAAATATCGTGATGAGATTTGATGCAATTGAGTTTTTTCAGTGTCTAAAGTACTGATCTGGGCACAGAAACAAAAGTGCTAGGAGCATAGTGCATAAAAATTCCACAACCTTCCTTTTTTTAGTCCCTGTGGGAGACCCACAATTCTCAGATGGTTTCTCCTTGATCTTCCCTCAAGAGCATTAACCTTTTCTTGCAGGGTTTAATAGTCCTTTCCTGTTATATTCATAATACTCACAGTGGGGAGATTCTGTTCTCAGCTTCGGTTAGTCTTGCTGCCAAGCCTTGCAAAGTAACTCACTGAGTACTAGAAATACTTTTGTTCTGTTATCTTCAAATATTTTTCTCAAGGTAATCTGTTCACTTGAGATTTATTTTAGCCAGTCCATAATTTCATCTGGTTTCAGAGGGATAGCATCTCCCTGGTTAGCTGTCTTGGCTGCAGGACAGCTCTCTGACAGCTTGTTCTTTTTAGGATTTTGTAGAAAGTCTGGAGCTTGAGAAGCATCTTTAATGGTGTTAAACTAAAAGAAAAAAATCATAGAATAATATCTGATGAATATTAGATGGAGAAAAAGTGAGTCCGTTGCTGATGGAATTTAGAAGGTTGGGATGAGAAGTGTAAATTATGCAGGCACCAAGTCCGTATGCTTTTATTAGGTTGAAGGGGCATTAGCAGTGGTTATTCGTTATATCAGATCTCAGTAAGAAGAATATCCCGTTATAGCTGCTTATTGCATCCTGATTCCTGCCTAAATCTGTGAGTCAAAAAGGAGAACGTTATGGCCATCATAGAGTGCAGAAGTGGAGTGAATCTCTGCTGAATTTGACACAAGGGCTGTTATAAGAAACACACAAGATCTTGGGGGAAAGGCAATATGCTGCATTTATTGAAAATGCAATATGAAAAGCAACATATTCATTCTCTCTCACACACGGGTCCTGCAGATAATCTTATAGCTACCAGTCTGTCGTAGCTCAAGGCAATCCAGTGGCCAGTTGGATTGAATGTAAGTGAGCTGATCATGATCCAATGCTCCACAGGGCTCTGCATGACTGAACCCAGAGAACCATGGCAATACACCCCATTTTTATACAGCCGGTCCCCAAGTTGCAAACGGTCGACTTACGACCATTCGCATTTACGACCGAAGCTGCCATAAATAGCGGATCCCTAGTTACGAACGCGATCCGCACTTATGAACAGCGTGGTCACGTGTAACTCTATGGGGTCCGACTTACGAACAAACCGAGTTACGGACCAATTGCTTGGTCCGTAACCGGTTCGTAAGTCGGGGAGAGGCTGTATTTGTAAATTCCCATTTGAGCCTGTGGATTTTGCAGTGTCATGCTGCAGTCATTAATCCTTAAAGGGTGTTAGTCTCAGAGTTTTCCACAGTTATCCTTTGATGTTTCTCAGGCTTCCTATTGTTATCTCGTTTGTTGTCTCACCCTTGGGGGTGTCTGCCTGTCTCCAAGATTTGTCAATTCTGCTAGCTTGTTTAGCATTGCACACAATGGATGTTTCCTGATTGTTTCAAAGTTTCTCACTTCTTTTTTACTATCTGGATTTTCGTGATAACGTTCAGGGTAAGCCTGAAATATGTACGCATCCTCCACTCACGCCAATTTGACAGAGAATTTCAGCCAGGTTTACATTTTAGAAAGGATGACAAAGTTACTAAAGAAATAACAAAAGCCCGGTACACTGCTTAGTTTGCAATGCAGAAAGTAGCAAGACTTAATGTGTAATGTTAACAAGAAGAAAGACCTCATAGCAAACATTGTACTTATGTCATCATTATACCTGCCTCTGGAATTTCTACTACATGCATCCGACGAAGTGGTTCTTTGCCCATGAAAGCTTATGCTCCAGTAAATCTGTTATAAGGTGCCACAGAACTCCTCGTCGCTTTTGCAGATTCAGACTAACACAGCTACCCCTCTGATACTTGACATCATTATTATAGTCTTATTTATACTCACACTAAAATACATTTTGACTACAGGGCCACTGGAAGAGCTCAACATGGAGACTTGTGCTTGTCAGAGGCTTTGACAGAGGATTGTAGTGGTCAGCGATGGCAGGGTTGCGCTGGATTGTTATCCAGGCCTGGTGCTTTGGGTCCTGCTAGGAATTGTGGCACTTGCTGTACACATCTATGTACCTTGAATATGACTGTGCATTCTGCAGTGTGTGTTTTGAACTAAGGTAAATTTATTCTCCAAAAAGAGAGTGCCAAAACCAGTGTCTGATTTTTGTATATTTTTCTGAAGCAAAACTTCACAGTGTACTTTGAATTTGAAGAGGCAGAAACATTTCTGTCCATTTTGGTGCATAAATATAGTCTCTTGTGCCTACACATACACTGACCTATGAGAACCACGTTTGAGGTATGTGAAGCCATGGTTTCCCTTGCTATCCCCCAGCTTGGAGGGTTAGGGGTAAGGACATGCTCCATAATGCTATCTGGGATGCTGGCAGCAATGTTCTCTCTAGTCTTTTTCCATTCACGAGCGGGGTTTTTCCATCCATGTGCGAAATATATTTTTATGTGCATGGAGGCATGCGCCGGTGTGCACGACCGCTAGAAACACAAAACCTAGATGTGGGCACTTTGCTCATCAGGTGGGAGGCACTTGACTGTCTCCTGGGTGGCCGCCCAAGTGCACAGATTATAGGGAATGCTGGCCGGGAGCTGCTAGTAGGGAATTCTAAGAACAGAGGGTGGTGAATTGTATATCTGGGAATTGCAAATCTGTAGGTAAACCAGGTCTGCAGCATTGGTGTTTGCAGCCTGAGAAGATCCATTATGTCCTGCTGCATCTCCCTCTCCATTTCCATAGCCCATTGGTCACCAGCTGTTCATTCGTGATCAATTGGCCAATCCTGGAAACCTTCCCATTCGATCATGATCTTTGGGCTACCACTAAGATAGGTGCCCTGCCTGCCCTGGCCTAACGCCACCTCTGGAAGCAGCCAGCATACCCCATTGGTTTCAGGGGGAGGGACAAAGTTAGGGTTAGCTGCTCCTGCTTGCAAGCACCTCCCATTGGCCAGGCATAGGGATTTGTGGCCAATAGGAGCTGCAGGGGAGGTGACTGCAAAAGAGTGGCAGTGCACAGTCAGGCCCTTTCTGAGAACAGCTGGGAGGCAGGCAGCGGGGAGCCTGGCTTATCCCCCGCTGTGCCACCGACCAGCAGTGATGAACCATGATCATTCTATACCCCTTCCTGGATCCGTAGTCCAGAACCCCCTCCTGTACCCAGACTCCCTTCCAGAGTTTGCACCCCTCACCTCTCCTTCACCCTTGCCCCAGGCTCAGCCCAGAGCCCCCTCCCACACTGCAAACCCCTCTGTCCCAGCTCAGCCTGAAACTCAACACCCCATTTCCCCACCCCAGACCAGTGACAGTGAGCATGGGTGTGAGAGAACGAGCCACAAGGGAGGGAGAGATGGTGTGAGCAGGATGGATTTTGGGGAAGGAGCAGGGGCGATCCTGGCTTGCCCTTAAATTCTAAAAGGGATCTTGGGCATAAAGAGGTTGGAGAATACTGCTTTAGCCTCTCCCCTCTCTGCTGTCTCCGTCTCTGCCATCTGCCACGTTGGCTTTCCAGGCCCTTTGTTTACAATCTGATGCAACGCTGGCTTGCAGGACCTCACTGAACACGTGCTCTCTGGTGCTCTTCTTTCCTTCTCCTTGGGGCCAGGCATTCTGCAGGCACCCTCAAGCTACTGCAGCAACAGGTGCTGATACTAGTTTTCTCACAAAACTAGGTGACTGGGCAACAAAATAGCAAGTGAATTGAAATGGTGATAAATTAAATTTCTTCCAGTGGCTTCAGTGAAGTTACACTAAAGCTTGACTGGGCCCAGCAATGAGTTTATTCTGCTGCTGATTCCTGCCTGACCACGAATCGCTGAGGAGAAGTAGTCAAACTATTTTTTCCATCTCATTAGAAATTGTGTCTGTGCACTTCAGAATGAGAACACTTCCCCACAGAGGTTTTTCCAGTTAATAAGCTCATGGTGTTTATATTACCATCCTGCTATCAATTTCAACTGAAAGTGGGTCCCCATTATGCTAGATGCTTTGTAAACGCAGAAGGAGAAACTGTCCCTGCCTGGCCCAAAGAGTTTGCAGTCAAATAGACAATAGAAAGGGGTGGAGGGAAGACACAGAGAGGGGAAGTGACTCTGAGGTCTGAGCTAGGAATAGAATCCAGGTCTCCTGACTCCCAGTCTTGTAGGGCATCTGCTGGAGCGGCGATATGGCTTCACTGCTTGTGGCTCGTGTGCAGGAGGAGTGAGGTGCCCAACACTGGCATGAATAAGCAGGCTGAAGGTGGCCTTGGAGGCTAGATTAGGCTAGTACAGTAACATCATCTGCAGGGAGCCAGGTTCTTTAGCTCTTGCTGCAGTTCTGTGAAAAGACCATTTAAAAATGACCATTCTGCTCATTTTAAACCAAGCAAAAATAGCACAGTTGGCACCTCCCCTTTTAGGCTAGGTCTATACTGCAGCCTTCTTCTGCAAAAGCTTATGCAAATGAAGTGTGGAGTAGAATAGCACCATGCTTCATTTGCATAATTAGCAGCCGTTTTTGCGCAAGAGGCATTTTTTCAAGAAGAACAGCTCTTGCGCAAGAGGGGGGTTTTGTGCAAAAAGGAGCCATCTACACAGCTCCTTTTTGCACAAAAGCCTCTTGTGCAAAAATGGCTGCTAATTATGCAAATGAAGTACAGTGATACTCTATTCTGTGCTTCATTTGCATAAGCTTTTGCAGAAGAAGGCTGCAGTATAGACATAGCCTTAGGGATTTGTTGGGTGGGGGCAACATGTGCGTGCCATGACAGTGGAGGCAGAGTGAGGGCATGAGGGAGGCTGTGAGGACAGCAGAGTCAACAGTGTTATTGAGCATGCTCACTATAAGCCAAGCAGCAAATCAGGGCATGTGGGACCAATCCTATCTACCCTCCTTCCCCACATCCATCACCTCTCTCCAGGGGCTACTAAGGCTCTAGAAAACTCTAGAGATAACAATTAGCAGACAGGAGCCCTGTATTTAATTTCTGTATAAAAGAAAAATACAGCCTCTCTCCGAGTTACGAACGAGTTACGGACCAAATTCTTGGCCATAACTCGATCTGTTCGTAACTCGGAACCCATTGAGTTACACGCGACCGCGCTGTTCGTAAGCGCGGGTCTTGTTTGTAACTCGGGGTCCACCTTTACAACCGCTCCATGGGATCTTTGGTCATAAGTGCGAACGGTCGTAACTCGACCGTTCGCAACTCGGGGAGCGGCTGTACTAAATATTAGATCCATTCAGCTATAATTACTAACATTCTGACATCTTGTGGCAAGTCATTTACGGGACCCTGGTTAGATTTAAAATGTTAATATATATTTTTACTTCATTACTAACACTACAGAGATAAACACACGGGCTATGTCTACACTGATGTGATCTTGCGCAAAAGCGGCCGCTCTTGCACAAAAACTTGCTTCCTGTCTACACTGGCCATGTGTTCTTGCGCAAGTAAACTGACGTTCTAATGTATGAAATCAAGGCTTCTTGCACCAGAACTCTGACGCTCCCGCTCAGGAATAAGCCCTTTTGCGCAACTGTTCTTGCGCAAGAGGCCAGTGTAGACAGGCAACATGAATTTCTTGCGCAAGAAAGCCCTATGGTTAAAATGGCCATCAGAGCTTTCTTGCGCAAGAGAGCGTCTTCACTGGCAAGGATGCTCTTGCGCAAAAGCATATCTCTTGCGCAAAAGCACATGCCAGTGTAGACGCTCTCTTGCGCAACTACTTTAACGCAAGAACTCTTGCACTAAAGCGTTTTTGCGCAAGATCACTCCAGTGTAGACGCAGCCACGCAGTCAGGACTCCTGGGCCCTTGATGGGGAGTGTGATCTAAGGGTTACATCAGGGACCAGCTACATTTGGGTTCTATATAAGAACATCAGAACAGCCATACTGGGTCAGACCAATGGTCCATCTAGCCCAGTATCCTGTCTTCCAATAGTTGCCAATGCCAGGCAGTTCAGAAAGAATGAACAGAACAGAATCAAGTGACCCATTCCCAGTTTCTGGCAAACAGAGGATAAGAACACCATCCCTGCCCATCCTGGCTAGTAGACATTGATGGACCTACCCTCCTTGAACTGGAACCATGTTATAGCTGGACCTTTCCACCATCCCCTGGCAGAGTTCCACAGGTTGACCAGGAAGAAATAATTAATTCTTTTTTGCTTTTTATCTGCTGCCTATTAATTTTCATGTGGTGACCTTGTATTATGTTTAGTGAAGGCGTTAATAACATTTCCTTATTCAATTTTTCCACACCATTCATGATTTTATAGACCTTGAACATATCCCCCACCAACCTTTAGTCTTTTCTTTTCTAAGTGGAAAACTCCCATTCTTTTAAATCCCTTTTCATATGTAATCTGTTTCTCACCCCTAATAATTTCTGTTGCCCTTCTCTTTACCTTTTCCAAATCCAATATATATATTTTTTAAATGAGACCAGGTCTGCACACAGTAGTCAAGATGTAGGCATACCATGACTTAAAACAGAAACTATATTTCTGCTATATAATCTATTTCTTTCTTAATAATTCCCAGTAATGTTAGCTTTTTAGATTGCCACTGCACATTGAGCAGATGTTTTCAGGGAACTATGTACAATAATTCCAAGATCTTTTTCTTGGGGGTAACAGCTATTTTAGACCCCCTCATTTTTATATGTTTGGTTGGGATTATATTTTTCCCATGTACATTACTTTGCCTGCGTCAACACTTGAATTCCATCTGCCTTTGTGTTACCCAGTACCCTAGTTCTGTGAGATCCCTTTGTAACTCCTGGCAGTCAGCTTTGGACTTAACTATTTTGAGTAATTTTGTATTATCTACAAATTTTGCAACCTCACTATTTACCCCTTTTCCAAGATCATTTATGAGTTAAGTTGAATGGCTGTAGTTCCAGTGCATGCCCCTATAGCACTGTGTATTCCTTCCCTTTGTTTCCTATTGTTGAGTACCTAGCAATGTTTCTGTAATCATCTAATTGTGTTAATCAACCAGTGGTATGCCAGAGAGGTTGGGGGGGCACGTCAAACACAACTGAAAATTGGAGAAAACGGAAATTTTGTTTTAAGTTTTAGTGTTTTATTATTTTTGTACTTTTTACACCCAAAAATTTCATTGCCCACCTTGGGTTCGATTAAGTTGTTTAAACAAATACGTTGACATTTTTGTGGCTGACAACTGCCAGTGCTGGGGGTACGGGTATTTTTTTAAAAAGGGTACTTTATAGAAAAAGGCTGAGAAACCCTTGTCTTAGCCACCCTGAGTACCGCCTACAGCTCCCGAGGCGCCGCTGCGGCAGCACAGGCGCTGGGCTGCGTCCACACGGGCGGGTTCTCGCGCAAGAGCGGCTCTGCTCCGGGCCCGCCTGGCAGGGGCAGTGGGGCCCAATGGCTAAACCGCCCCCGAGCCGGCTGGGGCACGAGCGCGCCCAGGCTGCCGGGACGCGCCTGCGCACGAGCCCCGGGGCCACGTTCCAGAGCCGGGCCTCCAGCGCGCCACGCGGACCGAACAGCCCGTCGCGTGCAGCGCCCCGCGGGGGGGGGGCTCGGGAGCTGTAGCAACGCACGTGGCCGCCCCGCTGCAGCCCTCGCGACGGGAAGTGGCGCGGGCGGGACGGGCCGCGCATGCGGGGAAGCGGCGCCGAGGCCCAGCCGGGCAGTAACGGCCCGGCCCGCGTGAGGGCAGCGGCTTCTCCGCGCGCTCCCCGCATGCGCGGCCCGGGCGCGCAGGCGCGTGGGGGTCGGACAGGCTCGCGGGGACCCGCCACTCCGGACGCTGCTTCCCGCGCGGGGCGGGCCGGTCCCACAGGTGAGGGGGGGCGGCGGCCACAGACCGGGGGGGGCCGCCTAGTACGGACCCCCCCCGCGGGGGGCCGCCGGCCAAACGCGGCGCGTCCGCGCGGGGGCGAGAGGGCGGCCCCGGTCAGTCAGAGAGCGCCCCGCGCGTGCGCGTGTGTGTGTGTGTGTGTGTGTGTGTGTGTGTAACTGTGTGTGTGTGTGTCCGTGTCCGTGTGTGTCCGTGTGTGTGTGTGTGTGTGTGTAACTGTGTGTGTCCGTGTGTGTGTGTGTAACTGTGTGTGTGTGTGTCCGTGTCCGTGTGTGTCCGTGTGTGTGTGTGTAACTGTGTGTGTGTGTGACTCCGTGTGTGTGTGTAACTGTGTGTGTCCGTGTGTGTGTGTGTAACTGTGTGTGTGTGTGTCCGTGTGTGTGTGTAACTGTGTCCGTGTGTGTCCGTGTGTGTGTGTGACTGTGACTCTGTGTGTGTGTGACACTCTGTGTGACTCACCGTGTGTGTGTCCTCGTGTGTGTGTGTGATTCTGTGTCCACGTATATGTGTGGCTGCCTCTGTGTGTTTGTGAGTGTCCCTGTGTATGTACACACACCTGCTCCTGCTCAGGTGTGCACAGTGTTTGGGTCAGGCACACTTGGACTTGCTCTTGCGCTTTAGAAATAGGTGCTCTTGGCGGCGAGGAAGCAAAATGGGGAGGTAACTTCCTGTAGCTCAAGAGAGCGCTGGCTCTCCCCCTGCCCATTGAACACCCCCTTCCCCCTCCCTGGGGCAAAACTCCCCACCGGCTATTCCCCAAGAGGAGAAGGCTTTGCTGGAGTCTTTAAAACTCCAGTATACACTTGTTAAAAACCATCTCCACGCTGATCTACCTCAGCAGAATATGTCCCTCCATAATTGCCAAACTTTCTAACTCCATAATGTTACGAGTTGCATTATTATTCTGTTTGTATTGTAGCACCCTACATTGTTTTAAGTAAAACAAAGTGAAGCCCCCAAGAAGACTGACTAACCCTAGATCCCCAAAATGTCCCCAAGAGGACTGACTAACCCTAAGTTCTTTGGGAGGACAGTGTGAGTTTTAGATAGCATGTTAATAAGATCATCTAGAGAGTGATGATTAAGAGAAGGGTGTGGCTGGGTGCAGAAGAAAGAAGCTGATTGTGCATTTGCTATAGCAGAGGTGGTAATGGTATGTAATTTTAAAAACTTAGTTTTATTTCTTATTATCCTAAAGAATATGAGTATGTATCTATTTTAGGTACTTATTTGGCTCCTATTGTGTGCCTTAGTGCTTGTCTACACTGCTAAGTTTAAAGTACAGGCATGGCAGCACTTTTAGGCAGTGGTTTATTCATGGTACCAGCAGAGAGCTTGTAACCCACCCGCATGAGGAGAGCAGCTAAGCAGTTCTGGAAGCCAGTGTTCCCTATGAGCTGAGCACTTGGGCAGTTGCCCAGGAGAGATTCAGGTGCTGCCCAGGTGATTAGCAGAGCGCCCACAGTGAGCAGCATGTGTTTCTATTGGTGGTGCAAGTCTGCACATGCCTCAGTGCCCATAACATTTCTTTTGCACACTGATGGGAAAAAATTAGAACATTGCTGGGAGCATGTAATATTGGTGCTTTACAGTGCTTTTACTTGCTGCACTCAGGGTGTGTTTGTTTTTTCACACCCCCAAAGGAGGAAGTTACAGCGTAGTAAAGTGGCAGTGTAGATAAGACGTCACTGATAAAATGCTCTTTTCGGGATGTCTCTTAGATTATGTTGGAATAATACTAGTCTGCTCTTATTTAGCAGTTTGCATACCCAGAATTCAAAGCACTGTACAAAGGAGGGTTGGCCTGGAATGGTACCACTCTCATTTCTGTGCTGCTGCCACTCTCTGGCCACCCAGTTCATGATATTGCCACCCTTACTTCTGCACTGCTGCTGGCGGGGTGCTGCCTTCAGAACTGGGTGCCTGGCTAACAGCTGCTGCTCTCTGTACACCTCAGAGGACACCGCAGAAGTAACGGTGGCACGAGACACCTAAAATAACCTTGTAACCCCCTGCAACTCTCTTTGAATCTGGAAACTCCAGTATGAGAAACTCTGGTCTCTCCCTTGAAATCTGTACAGTATAGGGTAAAAGCACAGAAAAGACTAGGTTTCATGGGAGAGACCAGATTTTATGGTCTGTGATGCTTTTTATAGGGCCATGAATTTGTCAGGGCCCTAGTCATAATCCCACATAAGTGAGTGTGATTATTTTTAATAGTAATTTAAAGAAAGTATCTGACTAATCTGTAGAAAGGGTGCATCTTGTTTTAATGATTTGAATCTTCTTCCCAGTAACATGCCTGCAGTTAGTTTGTATTTTTCGCAAGTTTACAAAAGGAAATGGAGCCCGGGATTTGCTGTGGACCGTGCTGCAATATTATAGTTAATGTAAGGCTTTGGTTGGGGGTGGGCAACTCCCTCCATCACTGCAGCTAGATGACACATGCTTTTAGTTTTCAGTAGCTTTGGACTGACTCAGTAAAGTTCTCAGATTGATGGGACAAGCGGTTTTTCTAGAAGTATGCACAGCACCGGAGAAATCTGGACAGAGAGATTGTTCTCTCATCTAGATGAGCTAGTGTTTGGCTATTTTTTTCCTCTCAAAGCATCACGCTCTTATGTTATGAAGTATTGGGACCACCCTCACTGTGCCTCAGTAACTGGACTGATTGATCCTCCTGGCTCTGCCTGCCGTAGGGCATCCCGGAATGCATTGTCTGTGTCCTCTGGGCACTTTTTCCTTTGTTGAGGCAGTGTGGGATAGCTGCCCAGACTCGCTGACACAACAGAGTAGGTGTACATATGAAAAGACTGGCAAAGTTTGAGTTGTGACAGAAGCTACTGGTGGACAGAACTGTAGCAGTCTTTGTTGTAACTGAGTCACATGTATCATGTTCTGGTGGCAAAAAAACCCTTAATATTTTGCCCTCTGTATTTCACAGATATGAGCTACCTTGATCACTCAGTCAGTAACACTTGCTCTGTTGCAGTTCACAAGTCCATGCACTCTGGTCTGAGAGAGGGGCTCAAAGAGGGCAGTGGGGCCCAGCGATTTAAAAGGGCCCGGGGCTCCTGGCCACTGCTACAGTAATTGTGGCAGCAGCCAGGACCCTCAGGCCCTTTTATATTGCTGCCAGAGCCCTGCGCGGCATGCTCCAGTTGTCCCTGAAAGGCTGGTGGGAGAAGCTAGCTCTAGCCATGACCCTTCCGGGGCTATGGAGCTAGGCCCCTTTCCGCTTTGCCCAGGGGCATGGCAAGTCTCTCTGACGTGGTTCACTGTTATCTTCCCTGGACCAAACTCATCTGCCAGAGAGTGGTAGTCCGTCTCCAGAGTGCTAGGAAACACTTGCGCACAAAGACGGCTATCGTAGGTAGCTGTCCTGTGAGACAGCTGCTCCTTTCATTTGGAAGTGCACTTGGCAGTTGACAAGCATCCAAGCCAGTAACTATCGGTTTGGACTTCGCAACAACTCAGTCTGGGTCGTTCTCTGCCCTCCCCGTAGTTCAATTCAGCAACCTGTGAGCACAGGTTTTATCAGTTGTCTTTGCCGCCTTGTCAAATGGCACCTTGGAGTACTCTGGGGTGTTGCTTTCTGCCCTGCTTGGCTTGTAGGCACGAACATCAAGGAGGTGGAGGAACCAGCAGCTTGCAGTGGCTGGAAGGCGTCCATCATATGAGAGACATTGTGACTTCTGTGGCAAAGGAATTCCCTAATCTTAGGCAGAAAGTAGATGTTGCCTGGAAAAAAAATGAATACATAGTTCTTGGCATGGGCAGCTGCTGCTGAGCATTGCAAATTTTTTTCTTAGGAAGACAGACAGACAATGCTAGGAGTCAAGACACAAAAACAGTTATGATGGCAGACAACCTGCTGTTTGGGCACATGCTGAATCTTGTATCCTGAAAAGAGCAGAGTTATCAAAAATAACAGAGCTTGTAAGCAGCATGTATCCTAAGGCTTCACCTGACTTTAACATTCAATTGTATTCTTTATTTCCATCCACTAAGAATTTTACAGTTGTCTTTGGAGTTTTTGTGTCCACCTTATCTTTAACTTAAACAGGACATTTCTGTCAAAGAAGGAAGTGTATGCACTGACGCATTACAATAGCAGAGAGCTTGCCAGGACAGACAAGTATGAAAATTCAGATGTTTGACCTTTACTGGTATGATTGTCACCCAGAGTTTATAAATGTAGATGTCAGTTTCCTATAGAAAAATAGTGAAACCCTGGTCTGTTTAACCGCCTAAGAAGTGAAATTCTGTTCAATAGCAGCAAACCAGAGAAATAGAAGAAAATTCTTTTCTGCTCTGAAATATTTCTGTGTAGTGCAATGAGTTTTTTTTTTAAAACTTGCTAACAGTTACTAGTAAATCTTAATGTACGTTTTGCACTGAGTCATTGTTTACTCAGGGAAATTCCTTTCAGCGGCCAGACTTGTTTAATTTTCCTAACTAAAATGTCCGATTCCACAAATTACAGGACACCATTTTATAATCAACTTTCTTTTTAAAATCAGTAACTAATATATATTTGAAACACTAAACAATGGGGCATTACAAGCTATATTTCTGCAGTTGCAGTTTCTAGCTGTAGCAATTGTTGCTTTGCCCAACAAGGCAGTTTTGAAAAGAAAAATATAATTGTGCTGTCAGAGGTATTAAAGGTAATTAGAGAATTCCCACAGAATCCTATAAATTAGACACAGAAAAACCTTGTTCTGTCTGCTGATCTCTCCAGGCGTCAGTAGCAAGTTGTCTTCTGTTCCAAACATCTTGCAGACGGTTCAGAATTGCTGCTTCTGTGTGCTGGGAGGGGAAGCAATGCCTTCAGATCCGCCTGCCAAAACTTGTGTCTCTCACTTGGAACTTGGATGGCAATACAGACAACTCCTTTGCTTCGTTTTCTGCAGACAGTGAAGGTTAGCAGAGAGCTTTATTTTTTTTTCTTCTCAACTGTTTGTCATTTTGTTAGCGCAGTATTCTCTTTAGAGACCACATGTGTTTAACCCTTGCACCCATTCTGTTTATCAAGGGCATAATAATATACAACAGATATCTTTCAATGCACCATACAAATGTTGCCCAGTGAATGCAATTCCCATGAGGTAGGAGATTCAGAATAATAGCACAATTGAAAACATTTATAAAGGTAACCTAACATTACAGATTTCTAATTTGTCTCACCTTCCAAAAGGACGAAAAATGTATTACGTGTTTCTCTGCCTGACAGACTTTTTGAGGAAAACTAACACAGTAATGTTGCAAGACATTATGGTATTCCCCAGGCCTTAGAATGGGAATCAGAGAGCAACGTAGTAAGGGATTAGAGTTTCTCAGAGACAGTTCAAAAGTTCTAAGACTATATGAATTGAACTTGAATTTAAACTTTAAATCATGCCTGAAGTAAAGTCAGGTTGTGTTTTGAAACTTTGCTTGTGTGGGAAAAGCTTGATCATACTCCCAAAAAAAAGGTCTTGGAGACATTGTGGATAGTTCTCTGAAAACATCTGCTCAATATGCAGCATCTATCGAAAAAGTTTAACAGGATGTTAAGAACATTAGGGAAGGGATAGATAATAAAATAGAAAATACTACAGTGTTACTATAAATCCATGGTACACCCACATCTTGAATAGTGTGTATGGTGGTTGTTGCTCATCTAAAAAATTAGAATCATAGAATACTAGGACTGGAAGGGACCTCGAGAAGTCATAGAGTCCAGTCCCCTGCCCTCATGGCAGGACCAAGTACTGACTAGACCATCCCTGATAGACATTTATCTAACCTACTCTTAAATATCTCCAGAGATGGAGATTCCACAACCTCCCTGGGCAATTTATTCCAGTGTTTAACCACCCTGACAGTTAGGAACTTTTTCCTAATGTCCAACCTTAAACCTCCCTTGCTGCAGTTTAAGCCCATTGCTTCTTGTTCTATCCTCAGAGGCCAAGATGAACAAGTTTTCTCCCTCTTCCTCATGACACCCTTTTAGATACCTGAAAACAGCTATCATGTCCCCCCTCAATCTTCTCTTTTCTAAACTAAACAAACCCAATTCTTTTAGCCTTCCTTCATAGGTTATGTTCTCTAGACCTGTAATCGTTCTTGTTGCTCTTCTCTGGACCCTCTCCAATTTCTCCACATCTTTCTTGAAATGCGGTGCCCAGAACTGCACACAATACTCCAACTGAGGCCTAACCAGCGCAGAGTAGAGCAGAAGAATGACTTCTCATGTCTTGCTCACAACACACCTGTTAATGCATCCCAGAATCATGTTTGCTTTTTTTGCAACAGCATCACACTGTTGACTCATATTTAGCTCGTGGTCCACTATAACCCCTAGATCTCTTTCTGCCGTACTCCTTCCTAGACAGTCGCTTCCCATTCTGTAAGTGTGAAACTGATTGTTCCTTCCTAAGTGGAGCACTTTATGGGAAAAAGTGAATAAAAGGGAAACTAAAATGATTAAGTGGATGGAATAGCTTGCATAAGATGGAAAATTAGAGAGTGGGACTGTTCAGCTTAGAAAAGATATGACTAAGGCGGGATATGATAGAGGCCTTTAAAATCACAGTGTGGAGACAGTGAATAGCATAGGGCTATTTACTGCACTGCATTACACAAGGACTAAGGGCCAGGTCACCTGTTGAAATTAACAGGCAGCAGAATTAAAACAGCCAATGGAAATAGTTCTTCATACACTGCGTAGTCAGCCTCTTGAACTCCTTGCCATGGCCTGTTGGGAAGACCAAAAGTATAACTGAGTTTAAAAAAAAAAAGTTATGTACGTTCCTGGAGGGTAGGTCTGTCCGTCAGTGGCTATTCTTCAGGATGGAGACGGATGCAAGTCCATGCGCCACGTGTCCCTAACCCCGACTACCAGAAGCTGGGATGAGATGGCGGGATGGATCACTCAAAATTGCCCTATTCTGTTTGTTCTCTCTGAAGCATCTGGCACTGGCCATTGTCAGAAACAGGCTTCTGGGCTAGACAGACCATTGCTCTGCCCCAGTATGGCTGGTCTCATGTGCAACTGATTTGCTCCTTGTGTGTCCCAGTCAGAGTTGCTTGCTTTCCTAACAAAACAGGGCTTGCCACTTAGTATTCCTATCAGCTGAGTTGGCTCTGCAGTGCTGTGGGAGTGTGAGCAGGATCCTTTTCTAGCTCGCATGTAATCAGCAGAATTGTTTCTTTTTCATTTCAGGGCCAGATTCTGCCCTCGTGTACGTCTGTACAATGTCCTCATGTAGTGGAACCACACTCCCTGTAAGAAAATTGGGGAATGCAGGCTCGACTACTTGAAGGGATGTGTCAGAGTATGTGACTGTACCCAGTAGCCCTCAGACAGGTCATGGTTTTTCTGCCTTGTTTCAGCTGTTTGTGGTTCTGGTACAGAGTCAGTTAAGGAAAATAGTTCCTTAGGTTACCTGAAATCTGTGTCCAGATGAGGACTGGTGCAGTCTCTTTCATTTAGTTGTCATCTGCCTTCATTTTCTTAAAGGCCACTGCCAGGATTATCTCCAAGCTTGCTGCTGCAGTGACTGTGGAGAGACTGCCACCTGTGCTACTTATGCGGGGAGCAGATAAAACGGGGAGCAGATTGAAGGGTCTGGTTTGGCGCCTTCAAGGCATTTCTCAGGTTCAGGGTAAGCGTGGAGCGCTTTGGGAGTCTGAAGTTATTGTGATGAAAGATGTAGGGAGGAGAGCGTTGCTGGCGCTGGTGATGTGAATGGCCAATTGGGCAGTGCAAGCTAAGGTGTAATTTGGAGATCTTTTCAAGCCAGCTGGTTAATTGACAGGTACTTCTCTAGTCCGTAGCACTGCAAGAGGCTTCTAGATCAATGGAATGAATCCACCTTTCTGAGAGGAGATAGTTAGGTTGCTTTGGGTAACTGAGGAAGGCAGGTTCTAGTGCATTCAGACCAGAAAGAGCCGTAAGAAGTTTGGTATCTTGTCTTCTATGTTGCATATTGTATATGGGTTGGCTAACTTTTCTGATGCTGTGCTGAGCTTTGGGAGATGCTGGTAACCGCGCAGGTCTTACCCAAAAGGTTAACCAAGGGTTGCAGGACCCTTAGCCAAACTCCTGAGTGTCGAGACAACACAAGTGTGCCGCACAAGTGTGCCGTGTCAGAAGAAAAATAAGCCTTGGGGGTTAACACCGTCGAGTTGACTGGAATTGAATGGGCTAGTCATTGGCCTGGAGGCAGTAATGAAACCGGGTAGGAAGTAGCCGTTTCCTCTTTTCCCAGTTGTCCTGTAGAGCCTGGCTCCAACAATTCCCCAGCCTTAGAGCCTTGTGCTGAATGAACTCTTCAGGCTATGAAGCTGCTTCCAGGCTTGTAAAGCAGGTCTAGGGCCTGGGCCCATGCACTAGAAATGGTGGTCGGGTATATTTCAGAAAGCGGGGGGGAGGCGGCGCTGCCTCTAGGGGGTGTTTGGGGCCCAGGACTACCCTTCCCACTGCCCTCCTCTTCCCACTCCAGATCTGCCCCACTTCTTTCTACCCCTGCTTTGCCCCTTCCCACTCCCATTGCACCCCTGCCCTCAAGGCCCCCAGTGCAGCATGACTCGGGATTAGCAGGGGCCTGGTTCTGGCAGGAGGAGTCGGCCACTTCAGTGTTGAGAAGTGAAGCGACTGGGCCCCAGCCCAGTGCACTCCATTGAGCCTGGCTCCCAGCTGCATTGCTTGGGAGTGTGCAGCAGGCTGGGCCCCAGGTGCTCCACTGCCCACGGCTCCCACCACCACTGGTGAGTGCAGGGTGGGCCTGGCCCATGGGGCCCCCAGAGTGCAGGGCCCGGGGGGCTGTCCAGTGGACGGGAAGGCTCTCTGTGGGAGTCTGCGTGTGTATATACCACAATCAGATAATGTATATGATTGATCTTCTGGTTTGGAACTTTGGAACCCTGTCATTTCTAACATTTTTTCTGGGACACAGCTGGGAGGAGAAGGCACAGGTCAGTCACGTCTCTGGCATGGGTCAGTCACGTCCTAAGGGGTTGTGGATGATTTTAAATCACACACTTCAGTTTTCAAGGTCTTGAAAGTTTGGGGGTTCAGCTAAGCAGCCATAACCCCTGCATGTCCTGTACCTTTCCAAATAACCGTCCCTTCCCCCTCACAGTGCCCACCTTCAGAGGTCTGTTGTGGGGATGCATCCCCCATTTTCTCTCACCAGGTGTTATCGGGGCGTGTTTCCTGTACATGTTTGGCATCGTGAACAAACGGCTCCCTGTCTTTCCCCAGTCTCCATGGAAAGGGTGGGTCGGTGGGTGTCCATAGTACTTAATGTGTGTTTGAACATTGATGGCCGTGGTCCTGGGAAGGGCATTAGGGGTAAGGCTAGTAGAGGGGCTGAGGTTGCATGGGTGGACACATGGGCTTACAGCCCGGTAACTAGGGATCACTGAACTTGGCCATCTGCTTAAAACGCAAGTGCTGATTCAGCCGTTTTCTGGACTGTGACCATATTTCAGATTGAGGGTTTGTTTATTCCCTCTCATAAAATAAAACCTCCAAGTGTCTGCTTCAGCAGCCTGAGCTCAGGCTCTGGGTAGAAGTGCTCCTGCAGCCTCCACACCCTGAAGAAGGCGCTCAGACTGGTTTCCTATCCTAGTAATTCCCCAGCCTGTGGAAGTTGAGACCATCAGGCGACTGTGCTCTCCCTGGATTGCCTGTTGCATATAAAAGGAATCCTGGGAATGTGGAGGACTCCCCATCTGACTTTTCATCTGTTTGCTCTTTCTTCCCTTGCCCCTCCGATGTACATTGCTGGAGGGGAGGCAGAGCGGGCTGGGATACCAAGTCAAAGGGGAGGAATTTCTGAACACACAGAAAACGCCCATCAGCTTACTGTGCTTTGCTGCTCCTCCCCCATTGTGGAAAGTATGATTAAAGTCAGCTCTCCCTTCCTGACTGCAGGAACCATGCTGCCAGATTCCCTTCATTCCATGCTGCTGAGAGAGGCTTGCTCTGACAAGCTGGAAATGGGGGCCGTCGGCTCCCTCTGTAAGCCAAAGGCTACGTCTGTGCTAGACCTTCCCCCGGGCAGTTCTGCTGGTGGGGCACTCATGTGAGTAAGGCGCCAGCAGCCACTGGTGGGTCAGAGCTGTCTAGACAGTGGGGTAGTACAAATGTCAGGTGCCAATGTCATATGTACTGCTGCTATTCTTCCTGTCAGTCAGTCCTAGTCAGCCGGTGGGGGGGGGCACTTCTTGACTCTCTCTGTACAACATCTGGGTGTGTCCAAACCTTGCTGCTGCTTCCTTCAGAAAACATCCGTAACGCTCCTTTGTTTTTTGTCTAGTCGTCCTCAGCTTGCGCCCGGATTAACTCCCTGACACCCACCTTGCCTCTCCAATCCACACCGAGTGCACCTGCGGAGATCCCTCTGGCACGGGACTCGGCTTTCCCCTCACCACCTCTCCTTTGAGTCCTTCTGCTGGCTTCCCGTCTCAAGTACAAGCTTCTTGCCCTCCCCTTCGAGGCCTTTCACGTCTCTGTGTGTTCACTCCTGCCGCTTATCCCATTACCTCTCCTGCCTCCCCGCCTGCAAATTGTGCCAGCCTCATCCTGCCCATTTGCCTCACCAGCATCTCTGCCCAGTGTGCCTGGCACTCGGGCTCTGGGCTTCTCTTCCCGTCCCGTCCCGGCCACCGGATGGTGCTGTGAGGAGCAGTGGGGAGAACCATGCTTTGCTTATAGTGCTGGCAGGAGGACTTGCTCCAGGTTGTTGATATAAAATTGTGTTTGTTTAATGGTAACTGTATTCTTCCCGTCCCACCCTTCCTAGCAGCTTCTCCTCTTCCATTGCAAGCGATGTGAGGAAACGGTTCCTCAATGCTGTGGGGTCCCGTCCCGATCCTATCTGAGACTGTTGCTTGCAGTATAAATCTTTACTATTAAATAGATGAGCTGCAACATTGTGTTATACACACATGTTTTAACACGAGCCCATCGTCGGTTTAACGAAGCACTCGAAGTCGTTTATCCAGACCTAGGAAACGACGGGCAGAAATTGACAGTGTAGGCGCGAAGGCCACTGTGTGAATGGTCTCCCCCTGAAGCAGCACCTCTAGTGTTGTGCTCCCTCTCAGCCGTGCCTTGCCAGCACTGCGCCGCTGCACAGGGTGTACGTGAATACATTTGCTCTTCTATAGAACCACAGGGAAATGTACCAGAGTCAAGTACGCACCAGCCTCACTAGTCCAGGAACACCTGTGGTATGGGCCCTGGCAGGCAGAGGAAGCAGCAGCTCTGTGTGCTGCCGCTCCCCCCGCCCCCCAGTTGGGGGAACAGCAACTTAGCAAAGCGCTTTCCCTGAATCTTTTCCCCACCTCTCTGTGGCAGCAGGGGTGTTGTGCAGGAGCAGCAGGGAGCGCAGAGCTGTGTGTTCACCCAGGAGCAGGGTGCCAGGTAAGTGTCCCACCCCGAAACCCCTCACTCCCAGACCCTGCAGTGCCCTACCTGGCTTGGCAAATTCTTTAACCCTGTTTCCCTGGGTTGCCGGATTAAAGACATTGAAGTGTATTTACAAAGTACTTTATAAATATGTAAGTATCACAATACCATGTAGTAGGGAAGCAATATTATCCCTGTTTTAAGAGAAGGAGAGATGCACAGAGGTTAAGTGATAGAGCCCAAGATATCACAGCAAGTCAATAGCAGAGCAGGGAGGAGAGCCCGGGAGTCCTTACTTACTCCTCTGGTCCGACCACTAGACTCTACTATGACGTGTACAAGGAAAAACACCCTTCCCTCTCCCCTGCTAATACCTGGGGAAACGTGCCCTCTGGAAGCATCAAGTGAGGACACGTGCAGCTGGTGAGAATTCTGAAGGGGAGAGCAGCACCATGGGGAGCAGCTGTCATGTCCAGTGCTTAATCTTGCCTAACTGAAGTCAGTGGCAGGCTGAGAACAGCCATACTGGGTCCATCTTGCCCAGTACGCTGCCTTCTGGCAGTGGTCTGCGCCAGTCCCTTCAGCGAGAATGACAAGAACATTTACGTCAGTGAGGCGAGGTGAGACTCAGGGTCTTGAACTTGGGCAGTTGTCATCTTGCACGCTCCTCCATCTAATGGAGAGCTTGTCTGTGTGTCTGTCCATCCAAGGACTCCACCTAAACAGCTAAGAGCTAGGACCACCACATCAGTATACAGCTTCCTAAGCAAGGTCAGGGGCTGGTTGTGCCAGGACAATGGGATGTGCCTGGAATGGGATTGCTTCTCATAAAACCAAACAGAAAAGACAGAATCACCAGGCGGAGGTGAAAGGGGCTGTCTCGGGGGATGTGGGTCCCCTCCCCATGCGGGCCTATCCCAGACCCAAGCCTCCCAGCCCTTCTCCTGCTCTGGGGTACCCTTTACAGAGGGCAGGAAGGAGGGTTGAACCTCCCGCCATTCATATGGGAGCATTGCTGGCTGTTTCCCTTCACCAGGGAGCGAGGGGAAAGTGCACAGTTTTTTGCATTTCTCACTCTGGCTGGGGAGCACAGAGGGCACAGAAACCTGGACCTACCCCAGCCAGGGGACATGCACCCCTCCCCTGGCTATGCCCATTGGACCTGCAGCGGCCATGGAGCAGCATTTCTCACCTGGCTCCAGGCTGCTGCATTGAAAGAGGGCGGAGGTAGTTTGGTTTTTGGAAAATAAAATGTTCATGCTTCATTCAAATCATTGCTTTGGGGTGGGGCTGGGGCTGAGGGATTTAGTTTTCAGGCTGCCCTGGAGAGAGAACAGCCCCAGCCCCCCTCTCTCACCGCATCATCTTGGGGCCAGGTGAGACACGCCTGCCCCATGGCTTCTGCAGCTGGCACAGCCCAGGGGAGGGATTCCTGTCCCCCCGCTTGGGGAACAGACATATTCTCTGAAATATGTAGTAGATAGCAGTCTCTCTTTCCACCCCTGGTCCAATGGGGTTAGAGCTGTCCTGGGCCCCTTGCTGCCCCCTGTGGTCATTCTGTAGTATAACTGTCCCTCCTGCCAGCCCTTTCCCCTTTCCATTTGATGAGAAACCATCAAGTTCCAGGCACATCCCATTGTCCCGGCACAGCCAGCCCCTAACCTCGCTTTAAGTTATGATGAGAGGAAGCTGCAAACCGAATTTGGTGATCCCAGCTTTTACCGTTTAGGACGAGTTCTTGAACAAATGGACTCACGGACAGATACACAACATTTCTAAAATATGTAATAGATGAATTACCCATGATTCCCATCCCTCGTGCTCCCACACAGACACACACAGCTATGACTTAGTTGAAAATACTCACTGATGTAACATTTTGTCTGATTATTTTCAACAGTAATTGTATGGAGAGGGGAGTTATATCCCCTGTTCTCCAGGGAGCTAGGACCTCTTCCCAAGCCTTAGCTCCCTTAATACTGTCTGGGCACCTGAGCCCAGACATCCTCCCTCTCATTGTGTGCCAGGGAGAAGGGGAAGCTATGGACAACTGCAGCGTTTCATCTCTCTTGCTTCCCAGTCCTTAACTCCTGCACTCCTGCAGGCAGCCCGGCTCATCAGTGAATGCTAGCAGCTCCCACTGCTCCCTAATTACAAGCTGGACTCCAGGTCTGGCTCTCCGTCCCCTTGCTGTCAAGTTCCAAGGAGCAGTTCAGTGAGTGTGCTTTGAAATCCCATTAAAATGCCCCCTTGTGGGAAAACCTGGAGCATAATGGGCAGCTGCAGGCAAGTTATAGAATCCTAGAACACTAGAACTGGAAGGGACCTCGAGAGGTCATCAAGTCCAGGCCCCTGCCCTCATGGCAGGACCAAGCACCATCTAGACCATCCCTGGCAGGTCTCTATCTAACCTGCTCTTAAATGTCTCCAGAGATGGAGGCAGTTTATTCCAGTGTTTAACCACCCTGACAGGTAGGAAGTTTTTCCTAATGTCCAACTTAAACCTCCCTTGTTGCAGTTTAAGCCCATTGCTTCTTGTCCTATCCTCAGAGGCCAAGCTGAATAATTTTTCTCCCTCTTCCTTGTGATACCCTTTTAGATACCTGAAAACTGCTGTCATGTCCCCTCTCAGGTCAGTGCAGGGAGACCGAAGGGAAAAAAAAGGCGGATTCTTGGCTACAGCAAAATAGTAAAATCCATTGCATGTTGGAAGTCTAATAATAAGATGTGTGAACTAGAGTGTCTCATCTCGAATGAGGCTATTGATATAACAGGCATCACAGGAACTTGGGGGAATGAGGCTAATCAATGGGGCACAGTCATTCCAGGGTACAAAATATATTGGAAGGACAGAACAGGTCGTGCTGGGGGGAGTGGCACTACATGTGAAAGAGAGCGTAGAAACAAAGTAAAAATATTAAATGAACCAAACTATTCCATAGAATCCCTCTGGGTAGCAATTCTGTGCTCTAATAAGAATATAGCAGTAGGGATCTATTACAGACCACCTGACCAGGATGGTGAGAGTGACTGAAATGCTAAGGGAGACTAGAGACGCTATACTAATAAAAACTCAGTGGGGGGTTTCAACAGTTGCCTGGGTCCATCTCACCTCAGGATGGGACGCAGAAAGAAAGGTTTGTTGACACCTTAAATGACAGCTTCTTGGAGCAGCAGCGCACAGGATCTCTTCCGACAGGTGAATTTAGCTCCTTCGCTTAGTAACAGTGACGATAATATAATTACATTTAATTTCCCTGTGGCGAAGAAAAGAGCCCAACACTGTGGTACTTAATTTCAGAAAGGGGCACTACACAAACATGAGGGGATTAGTTAAGGCGACATTAAAAGGTACAGTGCCAAAAGTGAGATCGCTGCAAGCTGCATGGAAACTTTATCAAGGTACCGTAGTAGAGGCTCTGCTTAACTGTATACCCCAAACAAAACCTAGTAAAAGAACCAAAAAAGTGCCACTGTGGCTAAACGACCAAGTGAAAAACCAGTGAGAGGCTAAAAGGCATCCGTTAAAATGTGACCGTTAAATCCTAACCAGGAAAATAGAAAGGAACATAAACAAGTATGTCAGAAGCAGGAAGCCTGCTAAATAGTCACTGTCTGGTCAGGGGAGCACTGAAGGATAAGGCCTTCGTGGAGAAACTAAATGAATTCTTTGCATGGGTCTTCACATCTCAGAATGAGAGATTTCCAAAACCAGAGTCCTTTTTTTAGATGACAAATTGGGGAACTCTCCCAGATTTGAGGTGTAGTTTTGGAACAAATTGATAAACAAAACTGTAGTAAGTCACTAGGACCAGATGGCAATCACCCAGGAGTTCTGAAGGAACTCAAATATCATAGAATCATAGAATACTAGGACTGGAAGGGACCTCGAGAGGTCATCGAGTCCAGTCCCCTGCCCTCATGGCAGGACCAAATACTGTCTAGACCATCCCTGATAGACATTTATTTAACCTACTCTTAAATATCTCCAGAGATGGAGATTCCACAACCTCCCTGGGCAATTTATTCCAGTGTCTGACTACCCTGACAGTTAGGAACTTTTTCCTAATGTCCAACCTAAACCTCCCTTGGCTGCAGTTTAAGCCCATTGCTTCTTGTTCTATCCTCAGAGACCAAGGTGAACAAGTTTTCTCCCTCCTCCTTATGACACCCTTTTAGATATCTAAAAACTGCTATCATGTCCCCCCTCAATCTTCTCTTTTCTAAACTAAGCAAAGCCAATTCCTTCAGTCTTCCCTCATAGGTCATGTTCTCTAGACCTTTAATCATTCTCGTTGCTCTTCTCTGGACCCTCTCCAATTTCTCCACATCTTTCTTGAAATGTGGTGCCCAGAACTGCACACAATACTCCAACTGAGGCCTAACCAGCGCAGAGTAGAGCGGAAGAATGACTTCTCGTGTCTTGCTCACAACACACCTGTTAATGCATCCCAGAATCATGTTTGCTTTTTTTGCAACAGCATCACACTGCTGACTCATATTCAGCTTGTGGTCCACTATAACCCCTAGATCCCTTTCTGCCATACTCCTTCCCAGACAGTCGCTTCCCATTCTGTATGTATGAAACTGATTGTTCCTTTCTAAGTGGAGCACTTTGCATTTGTCTTTATTAAACTTCATCCTATTTACCTCAGACCATTTCTCCAATTTGTCCAGGTCATTTTGAATTATGACCCTATCCTCCAGATTAGTCGCAACCCCTCCCAGCTTGGTATCATCTGCAAACCTAATAAGCGTACTTTCTATACCAATATCTAAATCGTTGATGAAGATATTGAACAGAGCCAGTCCCAAAACAGACCCTGTGGAACCCCACTTGTTATGCCTTTCCAGCAGGATTGTGAACCATTAATAACTACTCTCTGAGTACGGTTATCCAGCCAGTTATGCACCCACCTTATAGTAGCCCCATCTAAGTTGTATTTACCTAGTTTATTGATAAGAATATCATGCGAGACCGTATCAAACGCCTTACTAAAGTCTAGGTATACCACATCCACCGCTTCTCCTTATCTACAAGACTCGTTATCCTATCAAAGAAAGCTATCAGATTGGTTTGACATGATTTGTTCTTTACAAATCCATGCTGGCTGTTCCCTATCACCTTGCCACGTCCCAAGTGTTTACAGATGATTTCCTTAATTACTTGCTCCATTATCTTCTTTAATTCCTTAATTACTTGCTCCATTATCTTCTGCAAATATGAAATTGCAGAACTAACAACTGTGGTTTGTAACCTGTCATTTAAATCTGCTTCCGTATCAAGTGACTGCAGAATAGCTAATGTGATGCCAACGTTTAAAAAGGGCTCCAGAGGTGATCTCTGAAATTACAGAGCAGTAAACCTGACTTCAGTACCAGACAAATGGTGGAAGCTATAGCAATGAACAGTGTTGAACAAGCATGCTCATGGGGTAAGAGGGAAGGTCCTCTCATGGATTGGTGACTGGTTAACAGACAGGAGACAAAGGGTAGGAATAAATGGTCAGTTTTCAGACTGGAGAGGTAACTAGTGGTGCCTCAGGGGTCTGTCCTGGGACCAGTCCTCATCAGCATATTCATAAATGATCAGGAAATAGGGGTAATGGTGAGGATACAAAACTGCCCAAGATAGTTAAGCTCCAAGCAGATTGCGATGCGTGTGCAAAGGTGTTCACAGAACTGGGTGATGGGGCAACAACATGTCAGATGAAATTCAGTGTTGATAAATGCGAAGTAACGCACATTGGAAAACCTCCCAACCATACGTATAAAATGATGGGATCTAAATGAAGTGTTACCACTGGAGAGCGAGATCTTGGGGTCATTGTGGAGAGTTCTCTGAAAACATCTACTCAGCCTGCAGTGGCTGTCAAAAAAGTGAACAAAATGTTGGGACAGAAAATATCCTGTTGCCTCTCTGTAATTCCATGCTATGCCCACAGTGTGAACACTGTGCAGATTGGTCACCTCGTCTCTTAAAAAGTTTATTGGATTGGAAAAGGTGCAGAGAAGGGTAACAGACATGATTAGGGTGTGGAACAGCTGCCCCATGAAGAGAGCGTAAGACTATGGAGAGTTTGAACAAATGACCAGGGAGGGGTAAAAATGTATAGCTTGAGAATACTGGGGGGTTATCAGGAAGGCGAAAGCGCAGTTGGAATTGCGACTGGCAAAGGATGTGAAGGGTAACAAGAAAGGTTTCTACAGGCATGTTAGCAAGAAGAAGATCAGAGAGGGTGTGGGGCCCATACTGGATGAAGGAGGTAACCTAGTGACAGAAGATGTGGGGAAAGCTGAAGTACTTAATGCTTTCATTGCCTCTGTCTTCACGGACAAGGTCAGCTGCCGGACTAATGCGCTAAGTGATGCAAGATGGCATGAAGATGGACAGCCCTTGGTGGGTAAAGAGCAGGTTAGGAACTATTTAGAAAAGCTAAACATACACAAATCCATGGGTCCGGACTTAATGCATCCGAGGGTACTGAGGGAGTTGGCAAATGTGATTGAGGAGCCTTTGGCCATTATCTTTGAAAAGTCGTGGAGATTGGGAGCGATCCCGGATGATTGGAAAAAGGCAAATGTAGTGCCCATCTTCAAAAAAGGGAAGGCGGACGATCCAGGGAACTATAGGCAGGTCAGTCTTACCTCGGTCCCTGGAAAAATCATGGAAGGGATCCTTAAGGAATCCATTTTGAGGCACTTGGAAGAGGGGAAAGTGATCGAGAATAGTCAGCATGGATTCACAAAGGGCAAGTTGTGCCTGACCAATCTGATTAGCTTCTATGATGAGGTATCTGGCTCTGTGGACATGGGAAAGTCAGTGGATGTGATATACCTTGACTTTAGCAAGGCTTTTGATACGGTCTTCCACAATGTTCTTGCCAGCAAGTTAAGGGAATGTGGATTGGATAAATGGACAGTAAGATGGATAGAAAGCTGGCTAGAAGGTCGGGTCCAGCGGGTAGTGATCAATGGCTCGATGTCAGGATGGCGGTCGGTTTCTAGCGGAGTGCCCCAAGGTTCGGTTCTAGGACCAGTTTTGTTCAATATCTTTATTAATGACCTGGATGAGGGGATGGATTGCACCCTCAGTAAGTTTGCAGATGATACTAAGCTAGGGGGAGAGGCAGATACGCTTGAGGGCAGAGATAGGGTCCAAAGTGTCTTAGACGAATTGGAGGATTGGGCCACAAGAAATCTGATGAGGTTCAACAAGGACAAGTGCAGAGTCCTGCACTTGGGACGGAAGAATCCCAAGCATTGTTACAGGCTGGGGACCAACCAGCTAAGTAGTAGTTCTGCAGAGAAGGACCTGGGGGTTACAGTGGATGAGAAGCTGGATATGAGTCAGCAGTGTGCCCTTGTAGCCAAGAAAGCTAATGGCATATTAGGGTGCATTAGGAGGAGCATTGCCAGGAGATCCAGAGATGTGATGATTCCCCTTTATTCGGCTCTGGTGAGGCCTCATCTGGAGTATTGTGTCCAGTTCTGGGCCCCCCACTACAAAAAGGATGTGGACACATTGGAGAGGGTCCAGCGGAGGGCGACCAAAATGATTAGGGGGCTGGAGCATATGACCTATGAGGAGAGGCTGAGGGAGTTGGGTCTGTTTAGTCTGTAGAAGCGAAGAGTGAGGGGGGATTTGATAGCAGCCTTCAACTTCCTGAAGGGAGCTTCCAAAGAGGCGGCTGGAGAGAGGCTGTTCTCAGTAGTGACAGATGGCAGAACAAGGAACAATGGTCTCAAGTTGCGATGGGAGAGGTCGAGGTTGGATATTAGGAAAAACTATTTCACTAGGAGAGTGGTGAAGCACTGGAATGGGTTACCTAGGGAGGTAGTGGAGTCTCCATCCCTAGAGATATTTAAGTCTCGGCTTGACAAAGCCCTGGCTGGGTTGATTTAGTTGGGATTGGTCCTGCCTAGGGCAGGGGGCTGGACTTGATGACCTTCTGAGGTCTCTTCCAGCTCTATGGTTCTCTGATTCTCTGATTCTAGGACTTGTCGATTTTCCAAGCTGAAAACTAAAAGGGAATGTGATAGAGGTTTATATAAAATCATGATGGTAGAGAAAATAGATAAGGAAGTGGTGTTTATTCTTTCTCATAACACAAGAACTAGTGGTCACCTCATTAAATTAATAGGCCACAGGTTTAAAACAAACAAAAGAAAGTGTCTTTTATACAATGTACGTCTACTTGTGGATCTCCTTGCCAGAGGATGTTTTGAACCTTATAACGGGGTTCAGAAAAGAGTTAGATGAATTCATGGAGGTTAGGTTCATCAGTGGTTTGGGGAGGGGTTCAGGGCTGTGGGTTGAGGTGCAGAGGGGGTATGGGATGAGGGCTGGGGCAGGCTCAAGGTGAGAGAGGAGGTTGGGCCATGGCCGCTTCCAGGCCTGGGAAGAGTGATCTTTCTGTGCTGCTGTCTTGAGCCCCTTACACTGGGCTTTCTGGGAAGTTGCGCAGTTGCACAGCTTAGGGGGAACTTGCTTACTTACTTGTCAAGTATCTAAAAGGGTGTCACAGGGAAGAGGGGGGGAAATTGTTCTACTTGGCCTCTGAGAACAGGACAAGACGTAATGGGCTTAAACTGCAGCAAGGGAGGTTTAGGTTGGACATTAGGCAAAACTTCCTACCTGTCAGGGTGGTTAAACACTGGGATAAATTGCCTAGGGAGGTTGTGGAATCTCCATCACTGGAGATATTTAAGAACAGGTGAGACAGACACCTGTCAGGGATGGTCTAGACCAGGGCTACTCAACACGTGGCCCATGGGCCACATGCAGCCCGTAGCCTGTTTGGATTTACACAGGGCTCAGCTCGCAGGTGGGATCCTTTGAACAAGGCCTCCACTGGGAACACTCTCCATAATGGCGAGTCAATATAATAGTGGTCTGTTGAGATGTGTTTTAATAGTTAAATTCCTGGACTGTCATTGCTCATTAAAAGTGCTGTCATGTGGGGGGAAATCAGGTAAATATTGCATTTTATTAATATCAGCAGAACTCACTTAAATGGGGCCTGTGTGTTGTGTAGTCTTGCCTTAATCTTTGTATTCATGCCCGTCAGTGTGAAAGAAGCTATTTGCATATATTTGAATATATATTTGCATGTACATGCGACCACACTTAAGTTGCGGCCCTTGGCATATGCTGTGAGTATCACTGTGGCCCCCGGGGCTTCCAAAGTTGAGTAGCCCTGATCCGAACGGTGCTTGGTGCTGTCGTGCAGGCAAGGGACTGGACTTGATGACCTCTCGAGGTCCCTTCCAGTTCTAGTGTTCTAGGATTCTCTGTCTGCATGAGTGCTTTCTGCACAGCAAGCCAGTGTGTAAATCTGCTGTGTTCCAGGATGTTGTACACTAAGACCATAGCTACACAGCAGCGTTATTTCGGAATAACTGACAATTATTCTGAAATACCAAAGAGCGGGTCTGCACTGCAAGCCATTTTGAAATACTGTCGAGCTGGAGGACTTCTTACTCCGACTCCTATAACCCTCATTTTATGAGGAGTAAGGGAAGTCAAAGGAACAATGTTCTTCCTTCAACACCCTGCTGTGCAGACAGCGCCAAAAGCCGAATTAAGCTATTTCGACATCAGCTACGCAATTTACGTACCTCAGGTTGCACAGCTTAATTCGCCTTTTGCCCTGCTGTATAAACATGCCCTAACTGCAGTAAGTCAAAGCACGCTGCCCCCGATGTGGGATCTAAACCTGACGCTGGCAAAGTTATTAGATGTGCTCCCCAGGACTTAATTATCTTCCACAGGGACAGAGTGGTCACAGCAGGTTCCTCCCTTATCTACACTTGCTTCTGATGCAGGGCTTTGAGCTTTCATTGTCACGTGACACACATTTTCCGAACTGGAAATTCAGCAACTTCGTCCAAATAAAAAACCAACCAACCCATTTTAATTATTTAATGGAAGGAAATCGGTTTGTTCTGCAGCATTTGATACTTATTTCTTATCTCAAATTCAGTTTGTTTTATGCTGCCCCCACTTGTTCATTGCACGAAAGAGTTTTGTAATAGACAAGACACAACTGGATTAATGAAGCTGTCCAGGAGAAGCTGAGCAGCTGGGTAGGGGCCAGTTATGTCTTTTGGCACCCTGAAAGGTGCAGAAGACAGCTTGATATTCTGGGTTAAGCCCAGCAGTTGGCTGTCTCCCAGTGATCCATGACCAAATAGATAAGAGTGCTGACGTTTTAACTAGTGCTCTCTGGCTTTCAGGCTTACCCCACTGAAATGAAAGAGACAGCTCACAGCTCAGATTTAGTGTTGCAGACTGGCTGCAGTTATAAGCAGACAGCTACTCTCAGTTCATGTTTCCTTTGGAATCAGAACTGGATAGAAACATTTAAAAGAAAAAGCTGAGCTCCTGCATCACAGCTTTGCATCAAGAGACTTTATCCACAGCAAACTGTGTGTCTGGGAAACTGCAGACTTTGCCTGTGACACTTGGTTGGGGCAGTTAAGTTGATCTCTGCTTTCCCAGCTGCTGGTCTCGTGTTTGTTGATCTCTTGTTGTAGGCACAGCACAAATCTTTCATTTCTCCAGGAATTGACCTTCTGTAACTGAACAAACGATTTATTAACTGTCTCTTGAGACTCAGTACCAAGCATCAGTAGGGAAGGCGACAATTTTAGGGATCAGGACTAGAATTGGAACTTTGTACCAAACTGTCCCTGGATACACAAGAGGCTGCTTATCTGCACTCTCTGTTCATTGTCAGTGCCCCGAGACTGTGTTTTTCTGAAATTAATTAGCTTTCACGTGCTATAGATTGCCGACAGCACCAGCAGGGGTTCCTTTTTTGAACTGCTTTATAATAGTTATACAGTGGCTATTGCTCAGTCGGCATCTAGATTTGGCTAGGGAAAATTGAGAACAGAGTATTATCCTCACATCTGGTTGGTGTGAGTTTTGGTCAAGATTCATGACTCTGTCATTCAGATAGGAAACTGCTCCCACACACAAATGTATAATAGGGCAAGCACTTAAGAGCCATTTAGAGGTCTTTAAGGACTATAGTGTCCTCAATTGTAAGACGAACGTGAAACCTCAGGAAGGAAGTGCTAGATGAGTGGAAAGGTTCAAGATGTTTTTGAGAGCAGATGCTTTCCTAGGTGGGAGCATTGTGGCAGGGCTGTGGTTTGATTAGCAGGTGAAGATTGCAACAGTGGGTCAGGTTAAATGGAAATATAAAACAGTCCTTTCTGGGGACTCTGACTTGGCCAGCCAATGAATAGAGACCGGCAAGGCCTGGCACATTCCAGTCAGGCAGATGAACAGTCTGTATACTCCAAACATGACATAAAGCAGAGCTTGTATCCCCAGAACTTGGTTCTGGTCAGCAAACATGTCTCTCTTACTCTAGTAGCCCATCCTCTTTGTTATAATTTGCTTATTATTGTGGTGTCCAAGATAATACATCAGCACGCGTTATGGCAGCAGGCCTAGGCTACAATGAAAAGTCTGTGGCCTTCTCCCAAGACAAAACACATATGGAACTTAAAACCCATCGCCAGGAACTATAGTGGGACATTCCTGTTCGATCATGTCCTGCAAAGCAGTGCTTTGTGGCCTGTGTTGTAGAAACTCCCTTTAATTTGCATGAACCAAAGGACAGTCTTTCTTTAACTGGACTTGTGGGCTGTGCTGCTCTTGTGACAGTCTGCGAGATGTGCGCTTTTTCCGCCACAATTATCGCTTCAGAGAGCCACTTGGTTTTGACATCTTTGTGAAATTTCCGTAACTCTTTGTATAGCTGGTAATAGCTGAACTGTTAACCGGCTTCACATCAGCCTGCAAATCATGAAATTAGGTGGAAGCAGGGAGTGAGGGAAGCTCTCAGCTGATCTAGTGCCAGCTCCGCCCATCAGGAGGTGCTGCAGGACATTGGTACCTTTCAGAGCCCTGGGGAGAAAAACAGCCATGGAGGGATGTTCTGCCCGTGTGTGTAAAGCAAACATGACAACACAGTGCGAACACAGTGCGATAGTGTGAGATTCCATTGTGCGTGTGGGCTCTCTCGCCTTTAATTGTGTAGATGGGCAGGGAGGGACCATAGCAGCTCTTGTCAGTTTATTCTCGTTTCCCTGTGCTGTTGTACCTACGTTTGGACTGTGGGGGTAGTGCTGCTTGCTCTGGGGAGGAGTGCTGATTGCATTTGAGACAGCTACAATAGCCACCCATGCTGCCTAATGGCCCCACGCCACCCTCTCCTGGTGGTCGGAGTTGCCGGATTACCCTGGATTACCCTTCTAGTGGATAGCACAGTGTGCAGGACCCCATTCTGAGAATTGCTTCCCTTTTCACTGCTGTTTTATTGCAGAGAGTTTTAGTGCCAATCTGGCCTTATATAGTCATTTCCTATTATTAGAAACATTTCCCTGGGATCTTGTTGGGGGAGTAGCAGAGGGAAATCCTGTTTCCTTCATCTGAAATGCAGGGCTAGCAGCACTTTTCATACACTCCCTGTCTAGTGCCCGCTGGTTAGAGGGTTTCGTTGGAATTCAGTCTCTTTAAAGCTGTTACCATGTTTAGAAAGCTAGAGCTCCTATTCCTGCAGGTTTCTTCCACTCGGGGACACATGCCGAAACCTGTGTGCGTCCTATAAAACGTGCCCAGTTCTTTTCAGCCAGCTCTTGTCTTTGGGTATCACAGTCCTTTCCCAGGGGTTTGGGAAGCTGGCTCACCTCTTCCTTGCCACAGGTGACACATGGCAAGCGAGGGAAGGGGGGATCCGTGCAGGAAGCGAGTGAAGTCTGTAGCAGCCTTTGGAGAAAGAGGAGCTGCTTGGTAATGAGGAGGGAGTGGATTCTGCTGTGTGTGTGGAAAGAATGTGCTTTTAGAGAAGCCTTTGGCTGCAGGAAGCACTGACATATGCGCAGACCCTGGGCACTTAACTTTTCCTGTGAAAACATTTTTTCCCCATAAAAGGAAGATCAGGTCCTGCCACTGGGAGGGACCATTGAGAAAGTCACTTCTAAGGAATGCACACCAGCTGGATGGGTCAGACTGTTCGTTTAATGACTCTGAAATAATTCTGCTAGTACAGGTTGAACCTCCCAGGTCTGGCACGCTCCGGACCAGAGTGGTCCCGAACCAAGGAATTTGCCAGACCAAAGGAGGCCAATGCTGGCCCCTCTGCTCCTGGCTGCTGGCCCCAGGGCTCACGGTCTCTGCTCCCTTGGGGTGCATGATTTGTTCTCATGGAGGTCAGTTGTTCTTGCTACTCTGCCATCCATCCGGACAGGAGTGGTTTGAGGCTCAGGGCCATATTGTGAGTTCCTTTAGGAAGTCCAGGCACTGTTACCAGTCTGGGCCACCTAAAGTATGCAGGGCCGAGCATCTTAAGGATGCTTTTGGGGTGAAGAAGCCAGTTACCTTCTCCAGAAGAATTCCTTGACGTGGGAAGGGAGCTTCCCTTTTGCAGCCCTCCTAGCTGGGGCGGGGTGGTTCCAGTGGCATCCAGCCACATAGCTTTCAGATGACGGAATTCCCAGGTATGTGCTGGGGCAGCTGGGCACTTCCTGTTCTCGGGAGTTTCCTGGCCCTTGTTTTGAATGCGACTTATCAGCAGTGAGCAGAGCAGTCCCAGTGAGTCACTGCTGAGCGAAGGGGCTTGGCGAAGTTGACCCACATCTCTGCCTTGGGGAGCCTCGGTCTGGGGCTGTCCTTGACCTCCGCCTAGCTGGCAAGGAAGAAGCTGCTTGGGTTGCCTTGCAGCTGCATGGCTCAGGTGTGAATGTTTTAAACGGAAAGCGGGGGGTGGCTGTGTGTGCTTTCTGACCCCTCCTGTCTCCCCACAGTGGGTAAGGACACTGCACCCCTCCCTCTGGCAGCTGCAGCCATCTAGCTCCGCATTGCCTCTTTTGTCCTGGTCAGGGCTTTGGCAGCTGCAGAGAGCGCTTGCTTGTGTGACCTAGAGGAGGTGCAGGCCAGTGGGACGGGAAAGATGTTAGTCTGAAGAATGTGGCCCATGGGTCAATGTGGCTTAACATCACCGCTCAGATCCACTTGTAGTGACTTACCTTGGGCAGGCTCCAGTCTACCTGCAGTCTGAGGTCTGGGCTGGATTCTTTTCCTGTGCCTGCTAGCACCTGGCTTCTGTTCTCCTGCCCAGTGTCAGTGCTTGAAAAGCTAGTAGGTGAACTGCAGGGGCGATATGGGGAGGGTGGTTAGTTTCTGGGTGTGCCATCAGTGTTCTGGGCACTGTCCAAACACAGACAAATGCAGCTTCTCTCCCACAGAGAGTGCTTCTGGCCAGATGCAAATTACACAATACACAGCTAATGGAAGGGTGGTCTTAGGGTTAAGACACTACAATGGAAAACTGGGTTCAGTTATTGTCTGTGCCACAAACTTCCCATTTGTGGCCTTGAGCAGATTAATCCGTCTTTCCAGCCCTCAAGTTGATCTGTAAAATGGAGATTATACAGATTGGACCTCGCTGGTCCAACACCCTTGGGACCTGATCGGTCCCAAACTAGGGGATTTTGCCACACGGAGGTGAATTCTGGCCCCCTGCCACCAGCCCCCCAGCCTAGCTCTGTTCCTGGCCTGGCTGCCAGCCCCCCGGCCAGCTCCCCCCACTACTGGCCCAGCTGGGCTTGCGGCCACGGCAGAGCTGCCAGTTCCTCCCTCCCACCACCCAGCCCACTTCCGCCGGCCCTGCCAGCCGCCTCTGGCTCCACTGAACTCCTGTGTCAGGGCTCCCGGCCACCAGCCCCCCCATAGCCAGCCCGGTTGGGCTCCTTGTGTGTCTTGTCTCTTTAGCTGGTAAATTCTTCCAGTCACTGGCAATTTGTACATTTTTTTTGTGGGATGTTTTTGTGGGATGTTTTTCTCCAGGAATTATTTTGGGACCCTTCTGTGGCCTGTGCTATCCAGGAGGTCAGGTTAGATGATCACGGTGGTTCCCCCAGTACCGTCTCTGCAGTGTGGTCTCCCCCGCCTCTATTTACATTTAAAATGCAGAGTCACAGTGCAGGTGGCTCTCGGAGCGGGCATAAGCCAGGACTGCTCAGTCCCGGCTCGAGCCGGCTCCTAGAGCTACCCCCGCTGTAGCTCTGCATAGCGGTCCTTATTGACTAGTTGTGTAGTCAATATAAATTATATTGACTACACAATTAGTTAGATAACCCGCAATTTTACATCCTTACTAGTAATCTTCTGGGGTGCAGCTGTTTAATTCCCCACACGTAGTGCAGTGTCTCTTTCCTTCGGTAGCTGGAATCCAGGGGAAGGGTTGGGAGATTTCAGAGACGTGCTAAGGGAGTTGACTCTCCTCTGAAGGGGCCACAGCAAAGCTGAAAGGCTCAGGTGCCATCCGCGCCATACGTCTCTTGTCAGCGGACGCTGCTCCCACAGCGGTGACCTGGCGTGGTTAGAACATGGCTTATTCCTGGAACGTAAGTTGAACAGAACTGGGTTTTAACTGTACTCCTGCCTCCAGAGTCCAAAGCATCAGCAAGGGTTTGCCTATGCTGCAGAACTGATCAGTGTTTTCCCTTGTTTTGTTTTCAGGGGTTCATGCTCCTGTACCCCTTCCCCTTCCCACACACCCACTAGACACACAGTTTTGTGCAGTGCAGATGTGATTTGAAAAAGAAGCCTTGATTGACGGGGCAGCTCTTTAAACAAATTCCTAATACACTTGCTCCTCTAGCTTTGAGGCTTATTTTAAAGGCCAGGTCACTTTCCAGAGTGAGGTGGGGCCAACTGCAGGTGTAAACATGCCACTCCCTTTCAAGCAGGGGTCTGCTCTAGGGCTACAGTGTGGGTTGTGTTAATGTGCGAGTGTAGCACCGTGTACTTAAAGTGCTTTCCGAAGCCAGAGTGCAGTAAACACGAGGCTTAAAGGGCACATTTTAAATAGAGCCTCTGAGAATCCCAGAGCTTTCCTGAGCTACAGGAATTCTTTCCCCGCTGGCTTGCTTGTTAGTGGGCTGCAGCAGTTGTTCAGTGGCTCCCAGAAACACCATAGACATTGAAGAGAAGTGGAAAGAGAATTTGCAGCCAGTTAGAACTGCAGGGAAACAATGCAGTTGGGCAAACTAGTCTGGCCAGGCCCATGCCCACCTCTTTTGACAGATGCCCTAGGATCTGGGCCACAGATGTCCAGGGCCTTGCTATTTCCTCTACAGATGGCCCCTGCAATGGTACTGTGCCTCTGAGCTGCAATCTGGGGGTTGGGTCAGTCTGGTCTGAGTGCCCGTCCAGAGAGCCAGCGCCGCTTCCACAATTAGCTTGGTGTTCCGAGGTTCCGCCTCCCAGTGTTATCGTGTCCAGCCCTATTTCATATCTGAGCAGGCGAGCTGATAATGGAAATCTAAGGGGTTCATATTGCTGGTGGGACACCTCACTGAGAAAATGGGGGCAAAACCTTCACATGGGTTGCCTTGAGGTGATGCCAGCAGCCATGAAGACTAGAAATGGGCCATTTCCTTGGGAGCTGAAATTCTCGGAGTGCATGGAAGTTAAGGTCGAGTAACCACTGGGTGAGAAACATTTGAGTTTTTAGATTTCCACCCCCCAAGTTCTGCTCATCTCCCCGAGGAGCCTGCTGGTGAGGTCACCGTTTGCCAGCAAGCTGTGCTCCTTCATAGTTGCCACGAAGCTCCTAGACACACAAGCAAGTAATTCACAGATAAAAAATACCAAGTGGCTTGAACAGTAGAGCTAGAATATGACCTAGGTGAGAATCGCCAGCCTAACAGTGGCAGAATAAACGTATCCTCACTTCTACTCCTAAGTAGTATGCTCAGGGAAGGAAGCCAGCTTCTGTTTTCTACTGTCCCCCCTCCATCCTGCGCTGAACTCTGCCTCCCCTCTTTCCTCTCAGGCTTTACTGAATAGTAAGGGGCTTTGGCTGGGTACTCTGTTGGCCTCCCCAAGTCAGCACTGGAAAGCGACTAGTACTGATGGTCCGAAATAGCTCCAGTACTGGTGGCTAATCGCAGAAAAGTTTGAGTAGATGACCCAGGGAACCAGGAATAGCTTCATTTTACCAGACCTGATGGTGCAAAGAAGGACATGGTTCTGCAGAACACACAGGAATCTGAACGAGGTCTCCTTTGGGCCTGAGTAGAACCAGGAGCGGTTGGAGGCGGGCTGCGGCAGCTGGCGCCCCAGGCGGAACGTGCGATCGGCGCCCCTGCCTGCACGGCCGTCAATGGGGTGATGTCATCATCGGGTGCCCTGGGTGCCCCGTGACGTCATCATCGGGCGCCGTTGAAGGCGGCGCCCTAGGTGATGGCCGAGTCGGCCTATAGTCACGGGCCGCCCCTGAGTAGAACCACCTCTGGCTCTAGAAGGCAGTTAGAGCACAAGTCTCTTGAATTGAGACTCTGAACAACTGCGTAGACAGTGAAGGCTGTGTTGTCAGTCAAGGAGGGTGACATTGTATAGACTTCAGACAGGAGCTTTGTCCTCTCTGTATGTGGCTAGTACCTAGCACGTGGGGTTGCTCTTGCAGTTTTAATAATTTGCCCACGTAGTGACTAGCTGTGGAACCCCACACCACGAGTTCTTCAAAGAGCAGCATAGTCAATATAAAAGGGAAATTCATGGCAGTATGGTCTGCGTAGCTTGCACCAGGACTCCTCTCCAGAAATTCCTTTTGCAGCTGGCAACATTGCTGCAAATCAGAATTATATAGCTGGAACATTTTTAGCCTTTAACATTTTTTGTTATGGAAGCCTAAGTAAACAAGAAATCAAATCTCCTGACTTAGTGGGGAGTCGATCCCTCCCCCCAAGAGACTGCTTTGCCTCCAGTAGAGCTTACAGTAGCTCCAAGAAAAAATGAGAGCTTCTGTGGCACCTTAAACATTAGGACATTTATTTGGGAATAAGCTTTTGTGCACTGGCGCCCACGCTGTCAGATGTATGGGCCCAGGAAAGCTAAATGTGTTAGTCTTTAAGGGGCCACAGGACTCCTCGTTTTGTGCTGAAGCAGGCAAACACAGCGACCCCTCTGAAAGTAGCACCAAGTCTGCCCTAAATCACAGCAGTGTTGTATGGCTTCCTGGTGGCGGCGTTGGGGCCCCGAAGAGCTGGAGTGCGGTGTGCTTCATGAGTGCCCCATGGCAGTGCAGGACAGTATCGGAGACCCTGCTGAATTGTTGCCATCTTGTGACTTTGCTCCGGCATGGCCAGGAAACTGTTGTAACTGCCCCAAAGTGGGGGGGGGGGGTCATAACTCCACCCCATAATGAAGTGCCTCATGTTGGGAAGTTACCCAGAAACCCCTGCTGCCAGCCGCAATGCTGAGCATTATGGGATACATGGTTCAGGTGTGCTAGTTATAAGGAGCTTCAGGTGTGGGTGCTTGATTCTGGCAGAGAATGTGGCTGGGGGCGTGTGCCAAACAGTTGCAAGTACAAACAAGACAATCAGCCATTTCCTACCATCAGAGTTCTTGCCAGTGGTTTCTTTGGTTTGCTGTAGTCATGAGAGGAGCTACAGCTTCCGGCTCTCAAACTTTGCTTTGTCAGTGTGTGTGAGTTTGATTCAGTATCGCCCACTTGATGATGATCCAATTCATAGCTGCCTTTCTGTGCAGAGTTTGCCATCGCAGAACATACAGCTGTATTTGCTCTCTTCCCCCCCCTCCCCCCCGTGGTTTTGAGTTGTAGGGTCTGCCCCAAGGTTTCCAGCCTCCTTGATTCCTTTTCTTTCCATTTTTCTCTGTCATTAGACAGCTTGTGCTCCACATGCAAGCAGCAGGCGTCTTTTATCTCCAGCTTCAGCTTGTGATCTGTGTGTCAGTCTCTCTGTTGAGAAGGGGAGGAGGATCCTTTTGCTCCCTCTCCTCCTCGTAGAACGCCTTCTTTAGCAGACTCCAGCTGGAGTTGGGTAAGCGGGAGTGGTTCCTGACTGTACCAAAAATGTCATTAAAAAAATAAAAGCAGGCACCTGATTGAAGAAAGGAGTTGTCCTCGGATTTCTTGCTTTGAAACTGCACAACTGACTCTCTGGAGGTGCTGTGTGAGCTGGGAAGGAGCAGAAATGAAGTTCAGGGCGGCGGTAAGATTTCTTTCCCTGCTGTGTTCTTGTGCAGTTTTTCTCCTGTGTGTCCAGCCTGAGTGGAGTGGGGAGAATGCCTCAGGGGGTCAGAGTGAAGCCCCTGCGCGTCTCACGCACAAATTCAAGTGGGAAACTGCTGCTTGGAAAGTTCCGTTCGAGTGCTTGAGCAAGGCAGTTCAGGGGCTGTGTTTCAAGGAGATGAGTATGTGGCAGTACAGGGGTGGGAAGAGACAGTCAGGAACGTGCTGGGGCTCTGGGGAGGAGGCATGTATCCGGTTCTGAGGTTCCTTTTCGTATTTGAGGGGCTTGGGCTCTGTCTGCCACACAGATGCCACTCATCCTAACTTTCAGAAATTCTTCCGATTTTTTTTTTTTATGAATAATTATGAAATTTGGACTCCAGTTGAGTAAGTTTGCAAGCACGCCCGTTTAATGTATATCGATTGTGTGTGTGTCCCCACTTGGGTCTTATAAACATAACACATAGCACTGAGGGTGGGGCGGGGTGGGGCATGATGCATTCTTTACAACCCCCACTGCACAAGTGCATTCTGTGCAGGGAGGCCCTGATAGGGGCAAGCCAGAGGGATTTTGAATGGGTTGGGTGCACTGCTGGATTCACCCCTAAGCCACAGGCTGTGCGTTGCTCTTGAACTGCCCTGGGGGACTTTCAAGACCATGTGAAAGTGCTGTAGGTCAGGGGCTCTCCACTTTCCCAGATTACTGTGTCCCTTTCAGGAGTCTGATTTCTCTTGTGAACCTCCCCTGATCACCTCACTTGAAATCTACTGGTTTACAAAATCAGACCAAAAGTTACAAAAGTGTCACAGGAACTTGATTACTGAAAAATCGCTGGCACTTCCATCCAGACACAATTATGAAAAAAATCCCCTGGGATATAAATATTGTGCTTGCCTTTCAGTGGCTAGCATAAAGCCCAGTGCAAACCAGTCATGCAACGTTTTACTTGGTACTGACTTCACTAGTGCTTTCCATGTAGCCTATTGTGCAACTAGACAACAATCTAGATGAAGTGGTGACCCCCAGGGGAGACCTCCCACTCCCTGGGTGCCATGGGGCAGTTCAAGCACAGCACGCAGCCTGCGGCATGGGCAAGGAGTCCAGTTCCCTGCTGACAGTCTCTGCAGCGGGCCTCCTGTCAGACTCCTTGCACTGTCTGTGCGAGAGGCAGTGGGGGTGGAGGAGGAGGAGAGGGAATGTGGCAAAAATGAACGGGCGTCGGTTTTAAAATAAACAAAGGGAAATACGTCACATGATGCACAGTCGGCCTGTGCAGCCCGTTGCCATGGGATGTCGTGAAAGCCAAAAATGTAACCGAGCTCAGGGAAGAATGAGAGACGTGAAGGGAGGGCAGGCTGGTCCGTCGGTGGTTATTGACCCCCAGGCCCTCACTGTGGATGTTTCTAAATCTCCAAGTGCCGGAAGCTGGGTCTGGGTGACAAGGGATGGGCCACTCAGAGTTGCCCTGTCCTGTTCATTCCCTCTGAAGTGCCTGCTACTAGTCACAGTCAGAAGCCAAGATGCTGGGCTAGATAGATGGGCAGTTGGGCTAATCAGATAGAGCTGCTCTTTTGTTTTAAATCATCATTTGTGTTGGAGCAGCAGCCAGTAAAGCTCAGTCTACCCTCATCAGGGCAGAATTAGGCGGGGGCAGAGACGAGTGGTGAAGAGACGAGGGTCGTTTCCTTTCGAAAGGAGACCGATAGGAGGAGGCATGACAAACACATCACATAGTTAATGGTCTAAAGAAGAGTCTCTGGGAACTTTTTTCTCCTTCATAATGCAAGAAAAAGGAGACAGTCAATTAAATGAAAAGGCATATACAAATTTGGTGTAAGGAAATACTTTTTCATCCAGTATGTAATTAGATTGTGGAATTCATTGCCACATGACATTGTTGATTACAAGAACGTAGCAAGATTCAAAAAATGATTGGACACTTACATGGATGAGAGTATCCAAGTTGTCGTATTTAATGCTAACAGATGTTGAAAGAGGTATTAGAACCTCACGGTTCTGATTTTACACCAGTCCCTAATTAATAGGGATTAGGAGGAGACCTAATCTGCATAACGTGATTCTGTATAACGTGAGACACTTTCCCCTGAGGCATCTGTCACTGGCCCTTCTGAGACAGAGTACAGGACTGGATAAAATACAGGACTGACCCAGAAAGCCAATTCCCATTTCCCTACTTTTATTATAATTCTCCCACTATTCCTTTAGCCCCAGTGCAGGTCCACAGCATCAATAGGACTGTGGGCTATGCCGGCACTTGGCCATAGCCTGGCATTGCTGTAGGCAAGGCAGCAAGTACTGAATTAGCTTGTCTGGTGAAGACTCGCTAACTCCATGGGAGAGCACTCCCCCATTGTGTATTCCGCCTCCCCAAGAAGCATCAGGGAAATTGACAGGAGACCCTTGCCCATCGATACAGCGAGCGTAGCCGCTGAGGTCAGCGGCTCTGACAACATCAGCGTCAGTTATGCCATTCATATAACCGAAGTTGTGTGCGTGTTATCGATTTACCGCGGTAGCATAGACCAGCCCTCGGTGTTCTGTCATTCATCTAACGTGACTCAGAGCAGGTTTTGTGGCATGGTGCTAAAACCAGTTGAGTATCATCTACCCTAGAGCTTACTTTTTTCCTGTTACCACTACATCTGCGTTATTGGTGGCATTTATTACCGTTTGGATCCTGATCTGCATTCTTGTGTAGCTGGGACCTCAGACCAGAGCGGGCACTTACATGAAGGTGTGCTGAATCCTGGTGGCACCCACCTAATCCCTCCCCATGGGTATGACTGAGCTCTAGAGGCTTGTTTTGGGGATTGTTCTTGCAGAGGGGCAATGAGAGTGACAGCAGGCATGTCCCACCAGAAGATGCAAAGGAGGGATTCCCCGAAGTATGATGTAAAAAGAATTCATAGCAGTGAGTGAGGAGAGGTGAAGTTGATCCAGTGAGGAGGGCTGACTGGTCCAGTGCTTGTCGGGCTGTCGTGTGATGTTCCTATGAGAAGAAAGGAGATGTAGAGGAGTCTTTTGTACCCACTGGGCGGCGTGCTAGAAGGCTCTCTCTGAAACCCATAATGGTGTTAGATCATTGTGTTGGGCTGGAGAATTGGGACAGTATCCAACCTGCAGATGAGGGATGTAGAACTAGGAAAGGGCATAGGGCAGTAGTTATAATGAGGTGTGATGCACCAGTGTTTGGGGCATAGGTTTTCAGGGGGGATTAGTGCAATGCTTGCAGGCCAGTAATGATCACGTACAACAGAACGTGAGATGAGGTGCTTTGGTGGTGGTGACGTGATATGGGTTTTGGAGGGGTGCTGATGGGTGCCATGAAGTTAGTAAAAAGGTCACTAGGGCAGAGTCTTCCTCTCATTTCTGTACCTCTCCTCTTCATGTGACCTGGAAGCTGCTACAAAGCTCCCAGGAAAGTGCTGTATAAAGGGCTGTTCTGCTTTTTTCATCTTTGTCACATGAGCGCTGTGACGTGGCTGTGAGATCCCAGACCCGTGGCTTGAGCTTTGTGTAGCACAATAAAGCCCTAGAAGTATGACTAAACAAACCCACTGTTTTCAGTCTGTCCAAATGGGTCATGTGCTCTAGATCTTTTAATCTTTTTTTACTCTTCTCTGGACTTTGCCCACATCTTTTCTGAAATGTGGCACACTGCACCAGACACAACGCTGGAAGTAGAGCGGAAGAATCACTTCTTGTGTCGTGCTCACTCCTCCCTGCTAATAAATCCCAGAATTGCATTTTTTAATTTTTTTGCAACATTTGTAGTGTTGACTCATTTAGCTTGTGATCTTTGTAACCCCTCAATATCTTTCCACGTATGCCTTCCTAGGCAGTCGTTTCCATATTGTACATGTGCAATCGAGCGTTCCTTCCTAAGTGGAGGACTTTGCATTTGTACTTATTGAACTTCATCCTGTTTTCTTCATGCCATTTCTTCAGTTTGACCAGATAATTCTGAATTTTAACCCTATCCTCCAGAGCATGTGCAACCCCCTTCCAGCTTGGCATTGTTTGCAAACTTTACAAGCGTATTCTCTGCCATTCTCTAAATCAGCGGTTCCCAAACTTTTTGGGCTCCGGAGCCCGTTACATGCGTAAAAATGTATGCGGAGCCCCAGCGGTCCATTGATTGTATGTGTTGTACCTATCGATGTTTCCAGTTTGTCAACCTCGTGGAGACCCTGCAGATGTCTCGCGGAGCCCTGGGGTTCCGCGGAGCACAGTTTGAGAAACACTGCTCTAAATAATTTAGAGAGATATTAAATAGAGGTGGACCCAGGGCTGATCCCACGAGGTAATACCCTTCCACCTTGACTGAACCACTGATAACTATTCTCTGGGAACAGTTTTCCAACCGGTTGTGCCTTGACCTAACAACAGGTCCGTCTAGGTTTTAGTTCCCTAATGTATGTCATGCATACTAGAACTAACAGTATTTGTAACTGATTTACACAGCTGGTGCCACATGGTAAAGAGAAAAAATGCCTGCTCCCTAAAAATAGAAATCCTCTGTGTTGACTCTAAGTTACCCTGGTCTCTTTCTGGTTTGCCCACTTATTTTTTCTGAGAGATATTTTCTGTTTAGCTTGCTGACTGAAATATGGCTGTCCCCTCTAGGCAACAAACAGCCTCCTTCTCATCCTTCAAACTCCTCCTTAAAGCCCCTTTACTTCCCATTGTTAATCGTCCCAGATTTATCTACACTTGCTCTCTGACATTTAAACAAGAAAATAAAGCTGCATACAAAACACAGAAGAAATGATATGATCTGCTTCCTTTGTAAAATCAGCATTACCTTGCCTTTGTTTCTGTTCTGTAATTATTTGTTCTGTCTCATTTTGATTATGAACTACTTGGGGGCAGGAATCTTGTTGTCAAAACACGCCAAGTTTCAAACACATCTCTGGTATGAGGAGTCATAATAAATTGCAACAATATCCAAGTTCCAGCAGAATTATTCACTTACATACCTTTTTCTCTATACTTTTGATTCTCCCTTCTTCCTGCTCCAAGTCCCTGTGACAAACATGTAATACATATTTCAAATTCACCCAGCATGATTTAATGGCCAACATCTCCTGCTTTGTTTGAGATGTTTAGATCTGGAGTTTAGATAGCTGGAGTAGCAGGAGTTCCATATCTTCCATTTTAAAACAAAAACTGCTGGGAGGAATATTAGAGAAAGCTTTACTGGGCCAAAAGTAAGGCTGTTTCCCCTTTTCTGTGTCATTAGTGTTTCTAAAGTGTTCCAGCTTATGTCCTCTGTGTTTAATAGTCAACATATGAAGGGCCTTCAAAATTAAACTATTTAAAGGCGTCAGCCAAAGGAGTGGCATTCCTCTCCCCCTCAGACATTTTTCAGAACAAGAGCAATAGTGTGGAAGTCAGTTCTGAAGAAATGGGGAGTGAATGAGAAGGGCAACAACCGGGAGAGAAGACCAGTTTCTCAACGTCAGCCCATTCCCCAAACTTGCAGCAACAGCCTCTAGAACAGTGTTTCTCAACCAGTGGTATGAGTACCCTTTGGGGTACTCGAGAGATCTGGGGGGAGGGGGTATGTCAACACAACTGAAATTTGGAGAAAACTAAATTTTTGTTTTAAGTTTTACAGCGCTTTATTATTTTTGTACTTTTTACACCCAAAAATTTCATCACCCGCCCGGCTACAATTAATTAAGTTGTTTAAAAAAATGTGTTGCAATGGTAGAAAAAAAATTGTGTGTCTGAAAACTGTAGGTCCTGGGGGTACTTATAATTTTATTTTTTTAAAGGGGTGCTTTATAAAAAAGGTTGAGAAACACTGCTCTAGAACACCAGCGCCAGGAGTTATCTTTCCTGTAATATTTACGCTACAGCCATCAAAGAGAGAAAGCGTGTTCTGTAAACAGCTCCCGAGTGAGGTCATGCCTTTACTGGACCAACCTCTTCTGGGGCGAGAGGCCAGCTTTCCAGCTCTCGGACTAAAGAGCACTGTGTGGCTCTAAAACTCGCCGCTTTGAGCAGCAGAGCCCGGTCCAGTAAAGGATATTACCTCACCCCCCTTGTCTTTTGCTTGTCGTTTGTAACTCTCTGTAAAAATGTAGTGTGCTTTAAAGCAGAGCTGCTCAGCCTGCTGGGCGCAACTGCCTGAGGAAGTCACGAGGGAAGTGGGCGTAGGGTGTATTGCAGGTGGGCAGAAAAATGCCTGTCTTTAAGCTCGCCAGTCCCAGGGTAGCCTGACTGCTGTTTTAGTTGTCTCCTCTGTTGTGCCAAAAATCACTCATTTCCTTGCTGTTTGGGTAGGAGGCGACTTCTGGCACTCCCGCATCTGTCTAGGGGCTTTTATGGCTAGTAGCCCTGTAGCACTCTGAGCTCCTCACAATGGCTTTGAATTTTATCCTCCCAATGCTTCTGTAAGTGGGCGAGTGCTGTTCCCGCTTTGCAGATGAGAGACTCAAGCCAAGGAGTAAGCGATTTGTTTTCCTGCCACCTTCCAGCCCAGCCCACATCCCATCTCTTTCCCTGAGTAGAGCAGAGCCGAGACCAGGAAGAGAATTTTGCAGATTTTCAGATTCCAAGTTGTGTTGAAAAATGCTACACGAGCTGTGTGACCTGAGTTTCAGTCCAGAGTCTGGGTCCTCGTCTCCTTTCCCACTCCTTCCTCTTCTGGAGCTGGTTCTGGAGTTCTCAGCTGAACCATATGTAATTCGGATATCAGGACTAATGTGCCTGATCATCTACTACAGCAGCAGCCTCCCCAATGGGTTTTTGTACAGTTCTGCTTTCTGCAGATGGGGATATTAGCCAGTTTATTATAATACAGGTGAGATTTTCAGAAGTGACTTGGGGATTTAGGCACACATCCTGTTGAGCTTAGAGTGGGATTGATGATTTAAAGTCGTCTTCATTGTATAACAGCCTTTATTGCACGGGTTCCCAAGTGCTTCACAAACTCAGGAGAGATGGCTGGCCTAGGCAGAGGGGCGACACTTTTTTGATCACCTGTTGCATGTAACTTAGAATAGTGGTTTATAATAAACAGACCCACCTGTTTGTCTGAAAATGCTTCGTTAGGCTTACTAGCTCATTTACCCGTTCTGGTAGACCCCCAAAATGGGATTGTTTGGAAATTTTGGTACAGAAGAAAAGACTCTTACACCCAAGGCAACGTATTAGTGTGTTATGCAGCCCTGCTCTCAGGCAATCCGTGGCCACAGGTTCATGAGATCTTATCAGCCCTACGTTCCCCCTGTACTCGTTGACAAGACAATCTCGTTCTCATCATTCACGGGGAAGATGTCAAAGGGAAGCTCAAACTAACTTTAAAAAGGGCAACTGAAAAGTGTTCTGTGAATGTCCCCCGCAGAGCTTACAAGGCCCTGTTTTTCATTGGCTTGTGGGGAGTCCACCGCACTTCAGCATTTAAAATTAGTTACAAATAAAATGCATCTGCCCCGAAATACTAGGTAAGGGTTTAGTGAGCCAGCCTACATGGAGGTTTTATCAGCCCCTCCCCGGCAGTACTCTGTGTTCGAGTTCTGTTGTATTCCAAGGAACTGAGCTAGAAGGTGGGGAATTCTGATCCCCTGAGAGTCAACTGTGTAGTCTGGGCTGGTGTAAAGCAGCTATGGCTCGGTGTCATTTGGTGCCGTTCCACCCAGCCCATCTGCTCTCCGTGTCCCGAAGTGTAATTATGGGGAGGAAAAGGCCTGTGGAAGTGGCCGCACTGGCTCAGGCCCATCTTTCAACAGTAACTGCTTTTGCTTTTCTGGCCCTGCGCCACTGTTGTACTGCCTGTTCTGGAGAAGAGATTAGAGGCTGGAGTTGGGGTCACATAACCCAGGAATGGCTCCTCTGCGGTCCATACCCAGCCATCAGTTCAAGAGCATCCATTCCTCAGCGTGTTAGCTCCACGCGTCCACCAAAGGATGGCAACAAAGGCCTGTTTGAGGGAGAGGGCACAGAATGCTCTGTTAGTGGGACGGGCAGTCAAATCACACGGAGGCTTTGTCTGCACTGCCAATTGAATGGCAACGCTTTTGTCATTCACAGGGGTTTAAAAAAGGCCCCTGCTTTAGGATAAGGGAGAAGTGGTGGATGTGGGATATCTAGACTGTAGTAAGGCGTTTGATACGGTCTCACATGATATTCTTATCAATAAACTAGGCAAATACAACTTAGATGGGGCTACTATAAGGTGGGTGCATAACTGGCTGGATAACCGTACTCAGAGAGTAGTTATTAACGGTTCTCAATCCTGCTGGAAGGGCATAACAATTGCGGTTCCGCAGGGGTCTGTTTTGGGACCGGCTCTCTTCAATATCTTCATCAACGATTTAGATATTGGCATAGAAAGTACGCTTATTAAGTTTGCAGATGATACCAAGCTGGGAGGGGTTGCAACTGCTTTGGAGGATAGGGTCATAATTCAAAATGATCTGGACAAATTGGAGAAATGGTCTGAGGTAAACAGGATGAAGTTTAATAAAGACAAATGCAAAGTGCTCCACTTAGGAAGGAACAATCAGTTTCACACATACAGAATGGGCGGTGGTTCTCTTTGGGCAGTGAAAATGCTGAAGGTAGCTGCTTGGGATCCCTGAACTAGGGAATTGTTGCTTCGTCAGGCGGTGGTAATAACTAGCAATGCCTGTAAAATCGGCAGTGGCCCCTTCTAGCAGTGCTTCCATTCTTGGACAATTGCTATCTGGTGTGTTTGTGATTGCACTGCAGAGCAAGTCTGGGCAGAGTTTCTGTTGGCACCGCTGGGCCAGCATGCTAAGTGAAGCCGGTATGGCTGAGAGCCACGGCATGGAGGCTGGGCACCAACACTGGGGTTACAATGGAAAGGTGCTTGAGCGACGTGTCTGTGCAGTCTCTGCCTTCCCACCTGATCCTGACACTTGGCCTCAACACACCCCTTTCAGACAGCGTCCAGATTACTTGGCTCTGGTATATTTGAAGTTACAAGAGGCAAACGCTGAGTTTCCAAAGAAAGCAGGAAGCTGGAGAAGAAGACCTTTCTCAAAGATAGCTTCGGACTAGAGATCAGTCTTTGCTTTGAATGCCATCGTTTTGCTTTGCCGATAGATGAGATGATACCACAGAGGAAGGACAGATGCAAAGGCCAGAAAGGACCATCGCAGTGTCCTCCTGAAAAGCATGGGCCATAGCATTTCCCTGTGTCCATTCCAGCCTCAAGTCCCCTACTGCGATCGGTTTGAGCTCAGTCTTTTCGAAAAACATCCCATTTTGATTTTAAAGAGAGCACCACAACTCCTGGTGAGGTGGTTTGGGGACTGATGACTCTCCCAAGTAAAAGCTTGCACCTTACTTCTAGTCTGAATGTATGTAGATGTATGTACTTTGCTAGATTAAAGCAACCATCCTTTTAGTTGTGTTCTTTGTTCAATACCTTTTTGCCACACTTATCACTCAGTGGGAAAATGTGCTCCCCTTAGTAATCACTGCTATTTCTGCCTTTTCTCTCTTCCTTCCCCATCATCCTTTCTCTCTGTCTTTTCGGCCATTCTTTCCTGTACGTAACCTTTTCTGTAGCTATGCACAGTTTTCCACCTTGCAAGCCTTGCTTTCCACCCCTTTCTGCATCCCATCTGCAGAAAATGTTCTGCTGCAAAATAGTTAATGCTAACCTTTATAAAGCATAATTAAACTTGTGAGGTAGCAAGTCAGAATTAATGGCTGCATGGAGGAGCTGAGAGCGTGTTTCTGTCTGCACACCATTTCCACTAAATTTATATTTGGAAGGCTATCTTTGCAACCTGGAGGGCTCAAAACTTGAAATGAAAACGTAGGTTCTGCAGAACCTGACTCTCCTGCAGGCCGTGTAAATACATGGCGGGTGCTAAACCCAGTCTGTGGAGAAGGGTTTGCTCCATAGAACTAAGGCAGTCTAATCGTTCCTGATCATTCTTAAAATAGTAAACACTTGCTGAAAATCCAACATGGCTTCTTTGTTCCTGCTGAGCGAGAGCCTTGGAAATCTGAGTGAGAAATGTACTGGGAGAAGCTGGAAGATACTTAGGCTGTGTCTAGACCGCAAAGAAAAGTCGGAAAAAGATATGCAAATTGCTAGCCTTTTTCTGCTTTTCTTTAGGAAGAAGCTTTTCCAAAATTTGGCCCGTCTACATGAGACCAAATTTTGGAAAAACCTCCTCTTTCCGAACATCCCTTCTTTCTCATGCAATGAGGATTACAGGGATGGCGAAAGAATGTGTCCGCTTTTTTGGAAACTGTTCTGAAAAAGCGGACGTGTTCCTTGGACATGGCATAGCTTTTCTGGGATCCCGGCGGTCTCCCGGAAAAGCTCTGCAGTGTAGACATAGCCTTAGTCATAAATGTTAGTCTTCGCGGATAGGTCAGAAGAAAAGTGTTCTTTTTCTTAGGGAGGACGTCCTGCTGTTTCTTAATCGCAGGAGGGGTTCAGTTTGAAATGGTGTGTCCTGGGCTGAGGGCGGGGCCGATGAAAGAACTGTGCACTTTTGAGAACTGGAGTTCAGGGGAGCGGGATCTGATTTATTTTCCAGTTTCTTCTACAGGATGAGTTATAAAACTGCATGTGGTTCTTTCAGTAAATTTACCAAAGCTGATTGTGCAGGTTTAAACACTTCTGTAGCAACAAGGAGTAATCCTGTGGCACTTAGAAACTAACACACACAGATATAGTATGGGCAAAACCCACTTCTTCAGATGAGCTGAAGAGGAAGAATAGAAACCCAGTAATTGTAACAGAAAGAGAAGGGGGGGAAGGTACCTGTCAGTTGTAGGGCTGGTGCTAATGAGGCTAATTAAGTGGCTGGAAGTGTCCCATACTTCGCATTTGATGTAAATGAGGTGTTAAATGCAGGGCAGACTAGCTTTATAATGCAACATCCAGTTAATGTCTTTGTTCAAGCCCAGGGACACAGTATCAAATTTGCATCTGCCTAAGGGACTACATGAAGTAGATCACATTAAAATATAATAAATTAATGAGCATTGGAGATGGGGGAAGAGAGTGGGGCACCATCTGTTTGATTTTCAGGGACCAATGTAGATTTGTTCCCTTGTATTACTATGTATTTACTGATCTGTTTGCATTCCGGTCATGTCAGCGATATGCTCAGAGTTTGACAGATTCCGAGGGCCAAAGGAACCATTGTGAGTATCTGGTTTGAGCTCCTGTGTCACCCGGCATAGAACTGCCCCAGGACAATTCCCAGAGCAGGTGTGTTAGAAACACTCCAGTCTCACCCTCCCGTTGTTGCTGGGGCTGCAAGTGAAGCAGTGGGAGGTCATGGGAGGGTTAATGCCCCCGGTTTCCTCCCTGTATTGGCATTAAGAACTACAAGGTATTACTGTGGAGGAGGGGCAGGCCATTGCTTAGGGGACTTGCGTGGGGCTTGAGAGTCCTGGATTCAGTTCCTTGCTCAGCTACAGACTTCCTCTGGACCTTGGGCAAGTTACTTAGCTTCTCTCTGATTAAGTTCCCCTGCTTTCATGGGTGCTGTGAGGATAAATAGTTTAAAAATTGTAAGGTTCCCAGATACTACTGGAGTGGGGGCCACTTAAATGCCACAGATAGAAAAGGCATTCCGTTCATAACCCAATGTAAGTTTCTTCTTAACACAGATCCCCGGGAGAGTCATTTCACTACATGAGGCCATTCCGCAGTCCCTTTCCATGTGGGAGAGTTCAGCTGATTGTCCGTGCAGTGCTCCATGGTGATATTAGTGGGCCAAGACATGCCGGGAACGTGTCTCTGCGTGGCTCCCTCTTCTATTTAGTCCCAGTTGCCTCTTTCTCTCCTCACTCAATCTGTCCCCAGTTGGCATGAGAGCTTTCTTCTGTATCCTGCGCTTGGAACGTCCCCCTGTATCTGCCTCACGAGCCCCCTTCTCATTCAACCTCTACAGAAAGCGTGCCTTTGTCTGTCTCTCGTTTTGTATCTCTGTGGTAGGGCACAGTACACTTGGCCGTGTGATTCGTAGGAGGGCTGCTACCAAAATCAAACGTGTGTGCTGGCGTTCGTAATGCAATGTTAATTACTAGTCTGAGCATAGGTTCATCCTCCACAGCTCCTACTGAAATGTTAGAACCTGGAAAGGGAGCGACTCAGAGCAGAAAGCTGGTTGGAAAACTGTAAGTGCGTCTCCTCAAACTTCCGCTCTGCTGGGAATCTTAGGGGGTGGGATGTGCTCTTCTTGGCGAAGAGGTTCTGCAGGGATGAGATTGTGCACATCCACCTGCAGTCAGAGCAGTGCTCTGCAGGCCCCTCCGTGCTCTCCAGGGCAAGTGCAGGAGGAGATGGGTACACTCTCCCCCCCCGCTTGTGGAGGAGCTGAGCGAAGTTGAGAGAAAAAGTAACGTGTGAGTGCGTTTGCAGGAGCAATGTTCTCTCATTAGCTTAGTGATGTGAGAAGAGGCAAAAAAATCCCTTGTCTCGTATGAATGATTGTGTTTAGATCTGTGTCATCATTTCAGTTGTGCTGCTGACAGATGTCAAGAAAAGGTGCTTGGATTAGGGGTGCCAGCTTGTCCGCCTACATGGTGTCTAACCATTCACTGCTCCCTGGAAGGCTGTTTGTCTCAAGGCAGGTCCTTTACCACAGGCTACGGAACTAGGAAAGCAGTTCAGACTCACTTCCTGACCGATCCTTCTTGCGACATTTATTTGATCCAGTTTTTTATTGATTGGAATTTGAGCAATAACTTTTCCTCCCCAAAGCTGCTTCGTCTTTTGGCAAACGGGCCATTGCAAGTGTGAAGTGCCTGGAGTTTGCTTTATTTTCTGCTGTTCGTATCCTGACCGTGCGTCTTCGTCTTTGGGGGTGAAGAGGTCTCTGTGTCCTGAGAGTCTCAACCTTACGATTTCACTGGTTTGGGTTGCAGGGAGCAGGGAGTGACGGTGTGCGATTGACAATGGAGAGTGCTCTGACAGCCCGTGACCGTGTGGGGGTTCAGGATTTCGTCCTGCTAGAGAACTTTACTAGCGAAGCAGCCTTTATTGAAAACCTGCGCAAGCGATTCAAGGAGAATCTCATCTATGTGAGTAGCAAAGCAGCAGCCAGTGTGCTGAGCTTGGACTAGAATGTGGATATTTTTTCAGAGTGGGCCCTATTGATTTTGTTCTGCAGGTGTGAGCTCCAGAAGTGATGGTGTCCATCAGCTCCCCTTTTATACCCCATGATCTGGATTCTCAGACCTGGTCTGTGTACTGACCTACTGGCAAACACAGGGCCTGATTTTCAGATCGTTACGTACGTATCTGCAGCTCCAATTAAGTTCAGCTGGAATTCTGAGTGCCTCGCACCACTGAAAATCCAGACCCTACAGTAACGTCCAGCTTCACAGAGCTATTCTGTTGTGGTGCTAACAAACCCAGGCGTAGTGCTGATCCCGAATATTGGAACAAATGGTCAAAAATAACCCAGTGCTGAAGCTGGGCTGTCCAGACAGACTGGAGCAGTCACTAAGAGCTGTAAATGCAGCACTTTTGGTAAGGAGGACACATCCAGCACAAGTTCTGTGTTGACTAGCTGTGAGGTTTCTTCAGCCCCCCTGACAGCGGGCCGGCTGTCCCTGTACTAATGGCTGGGCTTGCAGAGTAATTCTGGAGCCTCCCGTAGAAGCAGGTGCTGTCCTTCATGTCATGCTTTTCTTTTCTGCTCTTTTCAGACTTACATTGGCTCAGTTCTGGTGTCAGTAAATCCGTACAAGGACCTGGAAATCTACAGCAAGCAACACATGGAGCGATACCGAGGCGTCAGTTTCTATGAAGTCTCTCCTCACCTGTGAGTGGCCTGTGGGTAAACAATACCGTTGTGCCATTCCCACGTGGCCTGTGTCATGCTGATATGCAGAAAGCAAACCTGCGAGACTTCCCCTGCCATCTTCCAAGCAGAGCACTGAAGTGATTGAGGGCAAAAGGGCCCTTTAGCAGGTGCCATGTCTGGCTATTTTTATTCCTGTTTCTCTTTCCAAAGAGAGTGAGTTGCCTAGGAGAGTCTTGGTTGAAGGGCGGGTTGGTTCCTTCCTGGCCAAATGATTTCAGACTCGGAGGAGTCTCAGATGCTGATTCAGCTCAGGCAGGACCAGAGACCCCATTGTCCCAGGGTTATTTGCTAACTAGATGAGCTGGTTCTAAGTTTCCCTTGCTGCTGAGCAGCTTATCCAGCATGTGACTTGAGTGTGGGTGTGAAATGGTTCCTCTCCTACCTCCGCTGTCACTGCTTGACCAGTAATAATCGGCTCTTGCCCTTGTCGCTAAGATACCATGAGCCCGTTGGAACAAGGACTGTTATTTGCATGGCCTGGCGAACGTTCCTAATTTCCTATTTAAAATATGGTTTGTGAAGCTTGAAAGCTATTTTTGAATGTCACTGATTTTTTTTCTGTCAGACCAAAAGAGAGAGGACGCAGCTGAGTTGAGCCTAGCTGACCAAGCTACTTGAGGAGCCAGGGCCCAATCCTGGGAGACCTCTTAAAGGCTCTTTCTCCCAAAGGCCTTCCAAGGAATAAACACGATTATTTTGAAGAGCCAGGGAGCGTTATGTGAGCGGTTTCCTGTTGTTGGCAGGTAACTCACCAGTGCAAGTGAGAGGGGAGGATGCTACAGGCATGGTGAGATGGTGCTAGAAACAGAGTTGCTTGGGAAAATCCAGAATCGTTAAAATTGTACAGGTGGGACCTCCCTGGTCCGGCGCCCTCAGGACCTGAGCAGTACCAAACAAGGGAGTTTGCCAGACCAGGGGAGGTCAGGCCTCAGGCTCTCCTGGGACTCGCCTCCTGGCCGCTGGCTGGGCCAGTCTGCTGCCCCCAGCAGCCAGCCTGCTCCAGCCGGTGGAGCTTCCTGCCACTGGCAACCTCTGAGGACCTGCCGGACCAGAGTGTCCTGGAGCAGAGAGGTTTGGCCTGTGTGTGTTGTGCCCTCAGTGGGGTATTTTGTGTTAGAAGTGGTTCACTCTTCCCTCCCTTCCTGCACAGAGTTCTTTGGAGGAGAATTACAATTACAAGAACCACTGCTGAGCCATGCTTCTGCTAAGGGGTCCGCCGGAGGTCGCTGAGGGCCATGCACTTAATTAGCAAAGCTGCGCCGGCGTGCACCCTGCACTCCGCAGTGTGGCCACAGGCAGTGGAGTGAGGCTGGGGGCATGCAGGGCAACAGCGACTCTCCCAGCCCCGAGGCTGTCACGGGCTGAGTCTTTCTGCCTCAGCTCCGGGGCTACAGCGTAGTGAGACGCCTCTCCTCCCGCACCGACGCCAGGATGCTGCGGGGAGAGTGGGCTGGGGGGAGAGTCCTCTCTCCCTGCCACCGTCCCCAGGGCAGCCAACACCCCAAATTCCCCATCCCAGCCCCACTCCAGAACCCGCACTCCCCATACACCAACCCTCTTCCCCAGCCCAAAGCCCCTTGCCACTCTCCAGCCCCTGCACACCTGGCTTCCACACGATGCACGCACCAGAGTTCCTTCTGCACACGCATGGGAAAGTGAGAGTAACCATTGCGAGTGTGCCCCAGTGCATTCTGGGTACATCTATGTGAATTGTAGTGACAGTGTCTGAGACGGGGCTGCCTGTGGAGTGCAGCATGAAAGCATTACCCGATTCTGCTGCTCTTCTGTTATCCTTTGTGCCAGGGGAGAGAGGGCCTGCACAGTCTTCATCTTTCAAAGCAGTCCAAAAAAAGAAAAAGTTCTCCCCCTCGATGAGAAATTGTAGCTGTACAGCTCAGACGGAAACCTAAGTGCAGGGGCTGCAGACATGACTGAGATACGGGAGACGGTATTTCCAGACTGGCTCTCTTCGGGGCATTGCTGTTGCTCGGGAAATCACGTGAACATTTGTGTATTTTTAAATGTTGTGGGAAACGCTCGTTTCAAGCATGGGGCCATGTGCTGTTTTATCTATTGCGGTCAGTAGCCCTTCAGGTCATTTTTCCATAACTCTTTTTAAACTGGCTGTATAAAATGAAAAGAATTCTGCCTTGCTGTCCAAATACCAAAATACCTGACAGCTAGTGGGAACGCTTCAGAGTCCAATGGTGTGTGGAGTCCGTGGTACCTTGTCACTGAAAAGCAGAAAGTTTTATCCCATTGGACATGGGATGCTGGATGTCTTCGTGACAGTCCGGGTACAGGCACTGCTGAGGGAGAGCCAGGGGTCTGAACTCCCAAGAGTAAACAATTAAATCAGCTGGTTGTATACAGTGGTGTTGTGTATAAAACCTGGAGTAAGGTGGTCTATGAAAGCTTATAATGTTCTGAACTGAATGATCATTACGAGATAGGTACCTGGGCTGTGTTTTATGTAAGTATATAGAGAACTGGGTTTGTAAAGCTTTGCCTTTACCTCACGGGAGGGCAGGGTCAGCCAGTTCGGGGGGGAGGGGGGGGAGGCTGCCTCCCCAGCCGACAAGACTAGCACTGTACTACCCAGGAAAAGACAAACGATGAGCCATCAGCATTAATGGGAAAATACTGACACATCCTGGCTAGAATTTCCCCATCCAAAGTAATGATGAGTCACCATGTGAGGAGGGTGGAAAACTGAAGTCACAAGGCCTATTACTGTGTCTGTGGATTGCAGTGATGTGGAGAGCAGTTATCCCTAAATAAAGGGACAACATCACAAAATATCAGGTAGGCAGTGCAGTTGGCCTTCCCCTTGCACTTCATGGGGTATAACTCCCTCGGTAAGAACATGCAGCCTAGAAGCAGATTCTAGAACTCAGGGTGTGTTGCACTTCCAAGTTAAGTTGAATTGATTTAAAGTCGACTTTTTGGCACCCAGATTTACAAAGTCAAAGCGCATGTCCTCACTGGGCACAGAGGTCGCTGGTGTGCATCCCCAGTAGGGTGTCTACCTGCAGCGTTAACAGCCATGCCCTGTGCCCTGCCACCCCTTTGCATTCTGGGTTAGACTCCCAATGGGACACAATCATTGCAGAAAGTGGTTCTGAGTACACCTCGTCAACCTCCCATGATGCACTTCTCTCCTCCCTCCCTTCCTGCTTGGAAGCAGCGGCAGTCTTTTTGCACCCTCTTTCCCCTGGTTATCGCTGGACCCCGCTCAGCTGCAAGCAGGAGTGGCATGCATTGCAAACACTTCTCGCGTGCTGCGGTTCCTCCAGACCGAGCCAGGAGCCACTGATGCAAGGAAGAACGTGAAGAGCCCCCCACACAGACGTGCAGGAACCACTGAGCGGAGCAATTGGCAGATGCTGGCAGCGGTGGGTCGTCTTGGCACAATGGACGCCAGTTCTGATCCCATGAGACAAGCACAGCTCTCACCTGCACCAGGCGGTGTTCCCTCTGCTATGGGGCAGCACAGCCCCCCGGCTGAGTCCTGAGCCCCACCCTGCACGGAGCCCTGAGCCTCCAACTGGGCGGGGCTGGTTGATCACCTGTGAAGCGGGGCTGCAATGTGGCTTGGAAGGAACACTGGCTCCAGGCCGCTTTCGTGGAACTTGATGAATTGTTTTCCCCACCCTGAAGCGCAGGAATGTGGAGTGAGACCCGCTCTGACAGCTGAGAAGCCAGCAGGAAGCCTGCAACACCAGACAAGCTACTGTCATTGGGAATCAATTGAGAGCGGGGGCTGCTGCAATCCCAGGGGCCAGGCAATCGATACACTTCTGCCGGGAGGGGCAGTGGCTTTGGGAAACGTGCAGGACGCAGTGGAGGGCTTTGCCACACACCTCCTCCCTGTCTTGGAACCTGACCACCTGCCAGAGAGAACAGAAACTGCAGGGGCACTTCTTGAGGGCACTGCAGGCACTGGTGGATCCCAAGGGCCATTTCACCGATGGTCGGGAACAGCCACGAGGCGCCTTGCTGTAGGAACTCTGATCTACTCGGAAATCTGCAACCCGACTGGAAAATTACCGTGGGAGGTGTTGAAATGCCGAGCAGGATCCTGGGACCCCCAGCTGCCCCGGACTCCCGTGGCTCATGAAGCCGCACATGGGCATCCTGGGCCTCAGTAAGGCGCAGTTCAGCTACAGGCTGAGTGGCGGTGGAGTGTGTCTTTGGCCACTCAAAGGGACCCTTTTGGAGTCTGACGAGGTTAAAGCTCAGCAAAAGCAGCATTCCCATTAGTGCGGCTGCTTGCTGTGTGCTCCGTAACGTACGTGAAAGTTGAGGGAAGGGGTTCTGGCAGGGTGGGGGAGGTCGAGGCAGATCGCCCAGCTGCTAATTATGAGCAGCCGGGCCCCAGGGCGACGAGGAGAGCACAGCATGGGGCACTGCCACTCAGAGGCTTTGAAAACCAGTTCCATGGATGAGCAGACAGCGGTGGGACAGACTGGCCTGCTGCTCCTAATGAGGTGCCCCAGCGTTACGTGTACTGGCCTGTAATCCCTGCCCTGCCACACGCACACAGTGCACAGAATCAGTGAAGACCCTGTTGTTCTGAAATCACGTGTGTTTATTTGGAGAACACACGGAACAGAGACTGAAAAGGGGGACGAGTGGCTTTTCGCACCCCCCTGTAGCCGTCCGTGGTGGGAATGACAGCCGTCCCTGACTCCCCTCCCACCCGCTCCCGGCATTCTCGGGCAACTGGGAGAGGAGGGCAGGTGGCTTATCCTAGGCTGCAGGTGGACTCTGCTCCAGATGCTTTTCCTATATCTCTCCCAGGTCCCTCCTCAGCTCCGTTTGCTCCCTCCCAGCCTCAGGGTCCCACCCTGCGCCTTGCGCTCATGTTCCCTGCTTGCTTCCTCTCCTTGTGTTTGGTGCGTCTGATCTGTAACCCCGCTCTCCTCCATGCATTCACCTGTGCCCTGGCGGTGTGGGCGGAGTGCCTGTGCTCACTGCACATTTCATCCCATGTACGTTTTTTCTGCCTTCTGCTCTGTGATAGTCAAAGCGCTGGAGGCTCGGGGGGAGGGTGTAACAGAGTCGCTGTCAGCTGCGTCAGGGCCGACTTTAGAGAAGAGGCATTGGAACTCTTTGGCACTGCGCTGCCCGAAAGGCGCGTTATGTGTAAGGCCAGAGGTTGCATTTTAGGCCCCAACCAGGCAGGTAGAAGACACAACAGAGCATGGAGCAGCTGGGCTCAGTTTGGTGGCAAGCCTGGTAAGCAACAGGTTGGGGTGCTTGCTCTTTTGCTCCTGCTTTGAAAACAGACAGGGTGCTTGCAAAGTACAGACCAGTGGCTATCGAGGTGTCTGCGTTTGCAAAGGAGGGTCCTGCTCATGAGAGGGGCAGGGAACCGGGCGGGTTTGTAGGGGCTCACGCAGCCAGTGTGTGTTCACCTCCCCACCCCACCCCTCACATACAAGAGGGGACCTGTTCTCCGGGATAATCCCTTCAGGCCCTTTGCAAAGAGGCAGCAGACCTGCGGTCATGATTTGCTGGGGAGGAGCAAACAGCGGTGGATTGTCTCAGCACTCTCAGTTACAGAGCTACCCCCATTTCATCGAGGCTGCTCTCCGAATTACAGAGCGCTAGGAAGCAGATGCTGACTGAATGTGGCCAGAAACCTGGGCCTTGTGCTGCAGTGACAGCAGACCACTCACTACTGGCTTGGCGTGGGCAGGCGTCCTACCGCAGAGGACGGAATAAGGCAGCCTCCCCAGACCCATGTGAGACAGATGAAAGAGTTGCTCTGTGAGAGCTTCATGGAGCTGGGCAGGGAGGATTCCCGCTCTCTCTCCAGACACGTCGACAAACTTCTCCAGGGAGCCATCGCTATGCAGGCAGAGTGGCTGCCACTTTACCTCTCAAGACAGATCACACAGAGAGAACCCAATGACACTACTTGCAGCATGATTCAAGTTGGTGGAACGGTTTAGGTGCTGTCATCTCGTTGTTTTAAAATTGACCTAGCCCAGCTCACCTCCTAGTGTAGGCCAGGCCTAAAATACAGGTTACATTTATTCAGTTGTTTTGATTAGGGAAATGCCCCGGCAGAGGAATTTGGATAGAGAAGGGACAGGAATTTGCAAACTATAATAAATACATTTTTACAAAGCAAAATCTGAAGTAGCTAAAGAAGAAACTGTTGCTCACTAATGCTTCCCTCCTTGCAAAGAATGTGTTTGAAATGCTGTGATCCAGCTTAATTTAAACAAGACTTGGTGTGTTCCGACAATTCAGAAAACTGGTGTGAGCAGTAATCATAGAAGCTTTGGATCAGAGTTTCTCAATCCACGTGAACGCTGTTTCGAAGAGCCATCTTTTCTAGGACGTTGCACTGTTAGAATATTGTGGCTGGAGCTGGCGTTTTTCTGGTTGTGATTGTGACAGGATGGATACTCTAAAAACCGATCTGAGATTCTTGCTTTCACATTTGTAGAAACAGGCTTAATTTCCAGTTCTCCTTGTTCCTTAGCTACGCTATTGCTGACAACTCCTATCGTTCCCTGCGCATGGAGAGGAAGGACCAGTGCATCCTGATATCTGGGGAGAGTGGGGCTGGAAAAACTGAAGCCACCAAAAAAATCCTGCAGTATTATGCAGTGACATGTCCAGCCAGCGACCAAGTTGAAACAGTGAAAGATCGCCTCCTGCAGTCCAACCCGGTCTTAGAGGTAATGTGAAGGGCGGGATGTGAGACATGCCATTGTGTGGGCATCTGTCCCCTGAAGCACAGTCAGATTTGTTTGCTGCTGCACTTTTCTGCTCTTGCAGCGGCCTCTCGTGCCCAGCGCTGTACGATCCTTCCAGTTCCCTTTCCTGCTTCTCCCCTCCATCCAAACCACTGTCATGGGTGTGGGCCTGGGGGGTTGGCAGGCTGGGGCAGGGCGGTGACCATTGTGTGCAGTCTGAGTTCCGATGGAATCACGCTGGTGGTGGAGGAAGAAGCCTTAACGGGACCTTATACTAGCAGGGAATGGTATTAGGCTAACTCGTGGCCAGGAGAGAGAGGAGCGCTTTAACAGGCGTGGGCAGGTGATGGATGGCATTCAGCTCAAGCAATCCGAACTCAGCTAGCGGCTTGTTTTCGTCTTAGGCTGGTTCCGGCTTCCCCGCTGTAAGAGCTCTCGTGTAGCCGCTGCATGCCGAAGGGGGAGAGCTTGCCCGTTGACATAATTAAACCAGTCCCAAAGAGCAGCGGTAGCATGTCTCTCAGAGTGAGACAAACCTGTGTCTTTGGGCCAGTAAGGAAACCACCGGCAGCTTTGTGAAAAATATTTTAAAATTACTGTTTTTGAAATTTGCTTACTTTTCCTCTTTTTTTTTTTTTTTTTTTTTAAATTCAGGCATTTGGAAATGCCAAAACCCTTCGGAATGATAACTCCAGCCGATTTGGGAAATACATGGATGTGCAGTTTGATTACAAGGTGAAAATCTGCTTTATATACATAGGAACTAGTACTCATTGTAGTCTTGCTAGGATGCCCAAGCACACAGATGCTGAGATCTGCATCAGCAGTTCACATAGAGTGAAAAGCCTAGCGCCTCTTGTGAAAAGGAGTCTATTGCTTCAGAAAAGTTTGGGTACCAAGATCTTTCTAGAGTTGTTAGGATTTATAATTGTGTATCTATAACTACACACACTTCATTGTGAAGCAGTGAGAATTGCAACATGCACAGCATGCCTGACACAAACACAAAAGTTAAGGAAGTGAAAAGTTTAGCCAAACGGTACCGAGACTCTATTCTTCCACCCACAAGCACTCATTCTGGTACCGCAACTGGTGTGCACCGCAGCCATAACTCTGCCCTCTTTTTCTCCTGCTTCTTCACAGACACCTTTACCAGCTAATTTTTTCCCAGCCCTAGTAATTGTGTATGCATAGTGCAGTGATTGGTTGTGCTGAGAGCAGGGTAGTTTGCTAACGGGCTGTATGCACAATGGCTGTTAAAGGAGGTGATAGAAGGGTTAAGGTTGCAGTGGGCAGGTAAGTGCTTGTGGGCGGAGTAGTAGAGAATATTTACTATTAGGAGGTTGAACTTTTCCTGCACTTGCCTTTGTGGGCTAGTTTCTGATATATGGTGTGTGCAGCAACCCTCGTAGCTTCCAGCAAATTGTTGTGTGTATATAAATGCCATGGAGTTTAAGTCTAATTGGAGGTGCGTATTATTGGAGGAGAGGGAGCAAAACCTGCGGAGGCAGAAATGTGTTTGCAGTGTTGTTGTAGTTGTAGTTGTGTAGAGACACACAGCAGAAGTGTGGCAGGAGAATACATTATCTGCCAGCAACTGTGCATGAACTGCTCTCTCTGCTGGGGTAAACACCGAAAGAAAAATGTAGTTTGTCATGTGAAAGATTTTGTGTGTCCAGCCCCCATCATCTAATTATCCTTGTGGGCACAAATCCCAAACTTTGTCAGAATGCAAATGAGAGCTAAAAATGACTCTAGATTTAACAAAAACCTTCCCATTATACTGGCCTTGGATAACCTGCAGCCTGTGGCCCCTACGTGTGGACCCTACATCTGCTGGCGGGCTACAAGGTGGTTTGTTTACATTAAGTCTCTGTAGGCAAAGCCCCCCGCAGATCCTTCTGGGCCCTTTATTACGCCCTTTCTCTTTAGTGCCCCTCTGTACCAAGCTACGAATAGCTAGTCTGTGGTTTTGTAAGAAGTATCTGTCGACAGTGAAAAGTAGGACAGCCAAGGAAAGATAATCCAGTGACAAATCTTATATTAGCTGGTTACCTGCTTTTAGAGAAAAATAGCAAACTCTGTTCCATTTTAGTTAGAACACAGCACTAACTGAATCATCTCCGTGTGTGTGTGTGTGTGTGTGTGTGTGTGTGTGTGTGTGTGTAAAACATGGAGGATGCAGGGGTCCTGTGGGGGGAGGGAGAACATGTGATCCTGAAATGAAAGACTCTGAATATGCACAAAAAGGACAGAATCAAGATTGCAGAGGCAACCTTATCTTGTCATGTTTTGTTTGTTTCCTCTCTAAACTAAATGCCACAATGCCATGAAAATTAACAAAGTGTAAAAACCTAGGTAGATCAAAATCATCCCAAGCTTTTAAATCTCTCTCGACATGGCTCTCATTCTTGGCTCTAATATAGCAGGAATGGAAAAGATCCAGGGAAGGGCAACAGCATTATTAAAGGCATGGATGGAATCCATATTGAGGCAAATATAAGATTTTTGTGCTGGGGTGACCAGTAGTGAACACAACATTCACGGTGAGCTGTGTAATGGTTTTGTATCTTGAGGTTTATTCTCTAATACTTTGTTTGACCTGCTCTGTGGGAGTCCAAGAGCTCTAACTTGCAGCTTGTCATGTCACAGCATAGTCTAACAAATACTGTCTCAAAAGATTATCTCTGCCTCTTGTGACCCATTATTGCAAACTCTCTGTCCTCGATATTCTGCTGTCAGAGAAGCAGGAGAATTTTCCTTTGTCCTTATGAATTGCTTCTATTTATCTTCTCTGGTTTAGGGGGCACCTGTGGGGGGTCACATCCTGAACTACCTCCTGGAGAAGTCTCGGGTTGTTCATCAGAATCACGGAGAGAGGAACTTTCACATCTTCTACCAGCTGTTGGAGGGAAGGGAAGATGACCTGCTGCGGCGTCTGGGCCTGGAGAAGAATCCTCAGCAGTACCATTATCTAGTGAAGGTGTGAGCAGGGGCAGCGCTTTGCTGATTTCTTGGTTTGCATTGTCAGTGAAAGGAAAAACTCTCCTTACCTGATAGACTCCAGTGAGGTAGGAAGAGAGAGCCGAGTCTTGACCTGTAAGGAGAGCGAAACTTTCTGGGTGCAAATTTTTAGTAAGGATGAACATTACTAATTCTCCTGTGAGTCTTAGTTTATTCCTTCTCCGTGTCTTTCCTCAGTCGCAAAGCTGTCGGTGAGATGGCGCCTTCTGTAACAATTCACACGTGACAGAGCCATGTGTGCTGAGTGTACAATCCGTCCTGCTGTAGGAATGATCCTCTCTCAAAATCTGTCTTTAGGGTCAGTGTGCAAGGGTCAGCTCCATCAGTGACAAGAACGACTGGAAGGTTGTGCGAAGGGCCCTGTCTGTCATTAACTTCAGTGACAACGAGGTAGAGGTAAGAAATGCCTTGTCTATACAACTAAGCTTTGGCGGCAAAAGCTGCCTTTTGCCAACAAAACAGGCAAAATGTACACAGAACCAGGTTAATGTGGTGACAAAACTCTGTTCTTGTGCCACCAAAATAGAACGATCTCAAAGAGAGGCAACAAGCTTTTTGTGGCACAGTTAAAGCAGCAAAGCACCAGTGCAGATGCTGCTGTTTGTTTTGTCCACATAGCTGGCTCCTGCCAGTCTCCCACAGTGACTGCTCTGCTGTCCTGCCAGGATGTCTCCTCCCCTTTCAGAGCTCTGGAGCTGCTCCTCTTGGGGGGCAAGAGCAGCCGTTAGATGGAATGCGCCTGCTCGGCCCTGCGCGAGAAGCATCAGACGGACTCGTTCGGCAGGGTGCGGGACGTGGGCCTGGGCTGGGCTGCTCTGATGTTCCTCAGCACAGAGACTCACAGCTGCCCAGGAGGCTGTGGGAGAACTTGGCGAGAATCACAGGCGTGCAGGCAGGCAGAGCAGTCGGCTTCAGGAGAGACTGCTGTGCCAAACTGAGCTGGGCAGGGGGCTGACTTAAGGGGGAGTTCCCCTCCCCTTGCCTCGAGATAGGTGGGTCAGCCTGTTGGCTCCCCCATCCCAGACGCTCTTCTCCTCTCGATTCCCTCCACACTTCAGATGGCAAAGCAGCTGCCAGTCTACCAGGAAGCCCCTGGAAGGGTGGGATTGGGAAACCTCCCTTGCACGGTGCTGTCCCTGCCCCATGCGGCATTGCAAGTCCTTCCCAAGCACCTTGTGGCCAGTTGCATGGTTGGCTAGCTACCACCGTGCCCTGCTCGCCATGTTGATGCAAGAGCTGGGAGAGTGGATGCTCTCAGCTGGCACAAGGAACTAGTGTTGATGTGCAACAGCAGTTTTAAAGCAGCGTAAGTGCTGCCAGCAAACCTCTGTAGTGTGGACGAGGCCTGAATCTTTTCCCCTTCCAGGACTGTCCTGCTTCCGTTAGTTCTGTCTGCCAGGAGGCCGCCTTTGGGTGTGTGCTCTGCAAAGAGCTAAATGCAGAATGTCTCCTACGAATGGACGTCCAAAGACGCTTCCCTCTCCCCCTGTCCCAATTGTGGCATAACCCACATGCATTCCCATCTCCTTGACCAGTTTGCTTTTGATTTTCTCGTGTGCTAGGATTTGCTGAGTATTGTCGCTAGCGTGCTGCACCTGGGGAACGTGCAGTTTGCTGCCGAGGAGCAGGGCAGTGCCCAGGTGACCACAGAGAACCAGATTAAATATCTGGCCAGGGTGAGTGTGATCCATAGAGCTGTGCCCAGGCAGCCATGGCCTCGCTTCTGGGCTGCTCGTGTTCCTCCAGAGAAAAACGCAGCAGTTGTTAGGTCCTGACACTATTAAAGGGACGCAATCAATTGAAAGTCATGTGTCTGTCTTGGCCTGTGTGAAAATCTCTTCCATGCACTTTCTCCAAGCCACTGCCTCCCTTCTGTTCTAGGAGTAACACGATTATGTGCTGCTTGTGCGCTACCCTTCAGTCCCCTGTTTGACGAACAGATTTGCTGAGTAGTAATTGACCTATTGTGAGCTGCTGCAGTACAGAAAAAAGTCTTGCTGAATGTTTGAATGACTGCTTCCCCATTGGTTGTGACCATTCCTCAAGTGCCGTCCGACAGCCCTACTTGCACTGTCTCGCTTGCTCCTTTTACATCTTTCCTCCTCTCTCCTCTGCTCTGTTGTACTTTCTACTTCCTCCCTGTGTTTGCTGACTCCTGTTTCTAGAGGCTAGTCTACACGAGGAGCCCATTGCGGGGATAGTACTGACAGAAGGGCTCTCTTTGCTGGTATAAATTGTGTCTGCACAGTGGGATTTGCCAGCCTGCCTACGCTGGCGAAACAAGTAGTGTAGACTTGGCCTAAATATCTTGCTTTTCTTTTCTAACTTACCCCCCATGCCTATCCATGCACCCGTATGCAGGACCTTTGAGTTTTACTAGTGCTGACGGGGTAAACATCCCACTGTCCTGGAGCATTGCTTAGCTGCTTATAACCTCAAGTTCTGGGATTCCTGACAGGATCCTGCTGCTAGATCTCACTCAGGGACTTCATTTTCCATACAGCCCCTGCCTGGAAGGGGCATTAAACGTGGAGCCTACCTTCTCTCCAAAGCCCCCATTGTGGCTGTCGAGAGAAAGAAACATCCGCTTCCCCTTTCCGACCCAGAGCCGCCTGCTTGCAGTGTGAGTGGGCGCCCGGGCTGTCAAACCCTGCTCCCAAATTCCAAGCTGCTGTGGTGAGCGTGTCTCCCCAGCACTCTAACACCCCTCTCCGCTTTCTCTTACTCTGCCCTTCCCCTGCCAAGCAGATGAGGTGCCTGGCACTCGCTAGTTAGTATTAAACAGGGAGTGTTCCAATGTTCTGGTTGGGGTGGTGTGTCTGTGCGGGGGGCAGTACGGACACCCTCCGTCCCCACAGGGCTTCCAATGTAAGTTAGCGGGATATGGTCGGTGACGGACGATACTGTTTATGTATTTGCATTAAAACACTTGTAAGTTGTCAACCTTCCCCGTTTGCTCCTCGGCCCGCCTTTGATTAGATTCTTTCCAGGCACGGCAGCAGAGCTGGGTCTTGAGGAGAGGGAAGTGGCCATACACCTCGGGTCAGAGAGGGTGGTGGCCTGGAAGAGGGCAGAGGTGTTTGTGGAAAAGCCAACAGGCGGGCAGATAAAGCTGGTAGCATTGCTAAAGCGGAGGAGGCCGAAGGATGCAGGGGTTGTGCAGTAACACGAGAGGAGGAGAAGGGAGGAGCACAGTTGTGGAGGGTGTTGGTGGGGAAGACGGAAAACCAGTGATAAGATTCAGTGTGGGCGGGGCATGGTCAGTGACAGGCGAGGAAGATGACCTCAAAGCTAGAGGAGGTGGATGCTATAATCACAGTATGAGACAAGCCAGGGGAGCATGGGGACTGCCTGGACAGAGAGGAGAGGGTGAATCTTAGAAAGGGTCATTAGTTTCTGTGCACTCTGCTGGAACGGCCCCAGTAAACATGTCTAGGCATTCTGATCTCGCTGTGCGGTGAATAGTGCACATGGGTCTGCTAGCCTGAAGAGTCTCTCCTCAGGGGCAGGGTGCACTCATCAGTGAAGAGCAGACTGTGGGGCCTAGTGTTTCTGGTGTCTCTAAAACGGGGGTTGACTTAACCAGACTTTCTCTAATTGAGTTTTCCTTGTGGTGGTTTGCAGCTCCTGGGGGTTGAGGGCTCTGTGCTCCGAGAAGCATTGATCCACAAGACGATCATAGCAAAAGGGGAAGAGGTAAGAACATCCAGAACGGAAGTTGGCGAATCTGCTCTGCTTTGGTGTCTGGTTAAACAGTTCACCTTCTGGTTACTGATTTTTCACGGTTCTGAGAAGTAGCTGTCTGTGCTTTTCTTGGCCTCACATAACCTACTTCTGACTAGCACCCGACACTGCTGGTTATTGGTTTGAGTTACAAAGACAGCGAACGTGTCTCTTCTCCCTTCATATGCAGTTGGTCAGCCCTCTGAATCTGGAGCAGGCAGCCTATGCGCGGGACGCTCTAGCCAAGGCGATCTACGGGCGCACCTTCTCCTGGCTCGTGAATAAGATTAACAAGTCTCTGGCGTTCAAGGTAAATGCGTTTCTCAGCGGCACTTCCATGGTCCTACACGACTGCGCTACTGAGTGGATGGGAAGAGGGTGTTCAAACTGTTGAGGCGGGGGAGGGCCCAGTACCGAACAATGGTTTTCTGAGTGCGGTCCTCTCTCATGAGAAGAGCGAGGACCCAGCACTGGCATTATGCGAGAAGAGAGCAGTGGAGGGTCACATCTGCCCTGACCCTAACGATTAAAGCTGGACGTGCCTTTGTTGCAGGAGGCAGAATGCCCAGGCTGGAGAAGTGCAACCGTCCTAGGGCTGCTTGACATTTATGGATTCGAGGTTTTCCAGCACAATAGGTTTGTTTTACCAACATCTTCGGACTTTGAATAACCTTGTTCCCTGTGATTTAATCCTGATACTTTGTTGCTGTCCCTCAGCCTTAGACTAACACGCTTCCTATGCCTGGGGCTTTTGAATGGGAGGGGTTGATGTAACCTGAGATTAGGGCTCAGCTCCAGGAAGTCAGCAAAATACCCACAGGTGGTAGGCACCCGCCTTCTGCGCGAGGCCCGTTCTGAGCATCTCTGCATGGGGCCTCTGTGCCCAATGGGGACCCTGCTACTGCCATGCACTGCTGTTCGTCATGGGAGTGTTCCCAGGGCGCAGACCTGACCTGTGCCCTCTTGGAGCCTGTCCGCACAAGCTGCGATCACACCAGTGTGTAGGTGGGTGGCATGGGTATGTGTCTTCCTTCCAGCACAGGGCTGGGCAAAATACGGCCCGGCGGCCAGATCCGGCCCGCCTAGCCCCCAGATCCGGCCCACAGACTCCCTTGCCGGGACCCGCAGGCACACCACTGCCGTGGGTTAAAGCTCAGTTCACCTGTCTGTCTGCTTCATGGGATCTCCCCGGCCCCAGCCCAATCCTCCACTCCTAGTGGCCAGAAACAACTGACCAATAGGAACTGACCCCAGCCAATCTCTCAGCTCCTATTGGCTGGAAACAACCAGCCAATAAGAGCTAAGAGATTGGCCTGGATGATGGGAGCAGTAACAAAAAACAGGACTATGTAGCACTTTAAAGACTAACAAGCTGGTTTATTAGGTGATGAGCTTTCGTGGGCCAGACCCACTTCCTCAGATCAAATTGTGGAAGAAAATTGGCACAACCATATATACCAAAGGATACAATCAAAAAAATGAACACATATGAAAAGGACAAATCAAATTTCAGAACAGAAGGGGGATGTGGGGGGGGAGGTAAATGTCTGTGAGCTAATGATATTAGAGGTGATAATTGGGGGAAGCTATCTTTGTAATGGGTAAGGTAATTAGGGTCCTTGTTAAGACCTAGGTGTAAAGTGTCAAATTTAAGCATGAATGACAGTTCGAGGATTCTCTTTCAAGTCTGGTGTTAAAAGGTCTTTGAAGCAGGATGCAGGTAATCAGGTCGTTGAGACAATGCCCTTTCTGGTTGAAATGGCAAGAAACTGTTTTTTCTTTGTGATCCTGTCTAATATCTGTTTGAGTCTCCTCCCCCTCCCATAGCTGAGAGCCACATGGGGTTTGCAGCTGCAGTTTTAAGTGATTTGGGGCTGCAGTAGGCAGGGAGCCCAGCCTGCCTTGGGGTGCTGCAGGGCTCCTGGCTTAGGTAAGCGCCTCCCAGCCACAGCCTGCCTCTGGCACCCCAGCCCCTCCTGCACCTCAACTCCCTCCCCCAGGTCACCATCTAAGCCCTCTGGAACCCCCTGCCCCAGGTCACAACTTCCTCCCAGACCCTGTACCCCCTCCTACATCCCTCCCCCAGGCCAGAATCCTCTCCTACACCCCATTCCCCTGCCCCAAGTCACCCCCCACACCCTCTGTAGTCTGCACTGCCTTTTCCCCTTCTCCCAGGTCACAGCTCCCTCCGACTTTGCACCCCCTCCTGGTGCCCCTCCCCCAGGCCAGAATCCTGTCCTGCACCCATACCCCCTTCCTGACCCTACACGCCTATCCCCTGACCCAGGTCACAACCCCCTCCTTTGCCCAAACTTCCTCTCAGACCTCATATCATCTCCTGCACCCCAGTCCCTTAACCGTGCGCTCTTCTGTGCCCAACCTCCGTCCTAGACCCTGCACATCCTCCACAGAAAAGTGCGGCCCATGACCACTTTCCAAAATCTTGGAGAGGCCCCCCGCCAGAAATTCTTGCTCACCCCTGTTCCAGCACATGTTTGTTGTAGTGAGAGAGAGCATAGCTACAGAATTATTCTCTGGAATGTAATTTTGGGAGATATCCAAACAGTTACGTTGTTGGATTTGTAGTGGAGCTAGGACCTTATTTATATCTGCGGTGTCCGTGTTCCTCCTTACTCACCTCTGCTGGCTCCTTCTTCAGGGCCAGTCTTGACTGTCCATCTCTGCGAGCTTGTATGAGTCTGGAGATCTCTTGCTTGCATCTCTTTTGAGTTGTACCCAGAGTGCGCATGTTGCCTGGGCAAAACAGTGCAGGCTTTGTTTTTGCTGACGTACAGCGTGGGAGGGACTAATTCTTGCTGATTTTGATTGTTTGCAGCTTTGAGCAGTTTTGTATTAATTATTGCAATGAAAAACTGCAGCAGCTCTTCATAGAACTCACCCTAAAATCAGAACAAGAGGAGTATGAGTCGGAAGGCATCGCGGTAAGAGCCAAGACCTCGTTTTGTATCATTTCCTCTTCTTGGGGGAGGCCAACTAATGAAAGGGGGGTGGTGATAACTTACAGTTGGTAAAGTAAGAATTTGGAGGTGAATGTTTATTTTTACCTTGTCTCAGCGTCTGTGTGATCCACCAGAACTGGCTCATACTAAAGGGACTTCAGGCTGGGCTCGGTTTTTACATGTGCACTCATCTGCTCGCAGAAGTGATAGCAATTACTCAAGCAAACCCCATTCAGATTAGAAGTGGACCTGTTCCCGCTCTAGTGACTATCTTGTTGTGCGGCCCCTTGTCTATACAAAACATAACACCCTCGGGACCATGGTCACCCAAAGCAAGTTGTCCTCTCGCCTGCAGGCCCTGAAGCTGCATGTTTGGCACTTGGACTCCTGCCTTCTTTGGCACCTGCAGTTTGGTGACAGCTCTGGCATTTGTAACCTTGAGCTATCGAATGTCACAACGTCCTGTCAGTAATGCTGCACGGCACTGTACGCTTGGGATTTTGCTGCCAGACAATGTAGATCCTACCTTTTATTTTGTTAATTATTCAGTTTATTTCTTGCCGAAATCCAGCTTTAGAAAACCCCAAACTCCTGCCTGGCAGCTGCCGAGCAAAATCTGTAGGAGGCAGAACGAAGATCGAGTGATGTTTATCTCGTGTGTGCTGCTCTCAAGCCCGGGAGCGGGGTAGATAAAGGGAACAGTTTCCCGGAGGCCTGCCAGTTCCAATGGCCCAGGGTTCCCGGCTGCCACCACTGCTGGCCCCTTTGAATCCCTGCTGAGCACCACGCTGCATGCGCCGAGCAGGACTAAGGACCGGGCGGGGCGATTGCATGTAGTGTACTCCAGGTGGCACTGAGCACTGCCTGGGAGCCAGCGAGGTGCACCCTGGACTAACTGCCCCAGCCCCGCCCCTTCCACACAAGGCCCCGCCCCACACACACACCTTGCCCAGCAGCCCACAGAGACTATCGGCCCCTCTTCATGCAGCATGTAAATAAGAAAGAGCAGAAGCTTCTTTGAGGGTTCTCGGCTTGCTTACTGTCTGGGCCCTCTGTGCTGGTACATGCTGTGGGCTGCAGGCCATTCAGGTGCTATAGAACGACCCAGTTAGGAGAATGAGGATGCCGTACGACAGCCCTCTAGCAATGTCTCAGCTCCTCCCTTTGCTGTGTGTGGCCCCCACCAATGACATCTGGTTTGGGGACGGCCTGGCTCCCAGTTCTGATGCAGTTCCTTCTCTTGAATCCTGCATGTAGAATTTGGTGGCAGCAGCCATAGGGCTCAGTTGCTGTTTGAGGTTGGGAGGCTGCTGGTCACAGATCTGACTGAGATCAGAAACTGCTGACATGACTCCGGGATGACCTGGAACAAGGAGAAATATTTCATTGGTGGCGGGGGGAGTTGGTGGTTTCAGGAATCATCAGTCTGTGCGTGTGGCGTGTGCACAACAGCACAAGAACCCAGCTCCACACTAGGTTATGCCATAAAAAAAGTTTTATACCCCTAGCTGCAACTGCCTGCTGTATTTGAGTCTGACTTCCCCGCTCCACCCGTATTTCAGAATGGAGTCCTCAGTGGCAGAGGTTTCCCCTCCTTTTCATCACAATGGGCCAAAGATGTTCGCCCGATCTCTGGCCAAAATGAAAAAACACAAATAAACAGAAAAAGAAAAATAAATGTACCTTTATGAAAGAAATGCAGCTTTCGTACGTGAGCTGTGGGCCTCAAGATTGTTTTAAATGTTTTCTATCCTCTGAAATACACTGATCACTCCAACTGTTTCCTTCCAGTGCAGAAGCAAGATCTTTGATCAGTCTTTAACTGTGTGTGTCTCTTTCTGAATGGCAGTGGGAACCTGTCCAGTATTTCAATAACAAAATCATTTGTGATCTGGTGGAAGAGAAGTTCAAAGGCATCATTTCTATTTTGGTGAGTTGGCAGACTTGTATTTAGTTGCGTGTTTTTAAGGGAAGATCTGTAGGAGCATGGTGGGAAGTGAATTGCCCTAGGTGAACAGGAAGTGGAGGGAGCTAAGAAGTGAGTAGAGCCCAGGGTTAGATATGAACCTGTGCAGTAGATCCAGAGGCTTTCTCTCTTTCATGCTTGTTTTTGCATTTGCTGGCATCTTAGCCACACAATACTGTGTTCTACAGAGTGTTACACTGGATAAGCCAGAAACTGCTTTTGAAGCAAAGCTATTTAGGAAAGTTGTTTGTGTTGAGGTACTATTGAGACGTGTGTATCTCAGATGCTATGCGGTGCATGTGTACAAATATATTTCCTATTCACCACATCTGAGAGTATAGATGGAGCAAGAACCTTCCAAGAAAACCATCAACAGGAAACAAATGTCTGCCCCAAAGCTTTTCCCCTGCCCGTCCTTAAATGCTCTTCTCTCCCAGTGTCCTGCGGAGAGTCCCTTTGTTAGGGGGAGGGGCTTCTGAGCAGACTGGATGGCCGGTCAAACTCTCCTTTGCAAACGGTTGTAATTTCTCTGCCCCGCTCTCAGGCTGTCAGTACAGTACAGCCAGAGCAGCGTGTGGACGCAGTTCAGAAAAACCAGACTCGGCCATCACCAAAGCAGCCGCCTGATCGCCTGCCCCCAGCAGCAGTGAGAGCAGCCACTGTGGCAGCTGAACTATGTGCCAAAGCGGGTTTGCTCGGCTCCCCTCCTCAACCCCAGCGGTGGTTCCTGCTCGGCAGGGGGAGGAGGAATTGGCCCACTGAATTGGCTTGGGTACGGGAGGGGAGCCAAGGCAACCCAGGCTACGACATTGCTCAGCTCCTGCAAATTCTAGTACTTGTGCACATGGCCCCATGCGTGCAAGGCTGGAGCCTTTGGGTAGCACTGGGATGGAACCTGTGCACAGGCGTCCTGCCCTGCTCCCCCCAGCCCCACTGTGCCTCAGTCCCCTCACTCCTTGTGGCAGCGAGACGGAACCTCTGCAGCGTCCACGTCCCTACGCCCTGAGCTGGGGCTAGAGAGTCCCCCACTGCGAGTTCGTTTGTATTGTCACCGCCCTGTGGCTAGTGGTTTGTTTCCATGTGGGGCTAGACATGCCCCCCCCTCCATGCACGCACACACACGCACAGAGCGCGGGTAAGGAGCCACTGCCCCAAACCCAGAGCCTGCCCCCCCATGAGGAGGAGGCTGAGGCCGCCCCGCAGAACCCCAACTCCCACCTGACAAGCGCACAGACCTGGGTCCCCCACTCCGAGGAGCGCAGCCCTGACCACTCAGAAGGAGCCGCTGGTTGCAGAGCACGGCCACAGTCCCCTGCGAAGAGCCACTGCTGGAGCCGTCTCACCCTCCCTACCATGGGCGGCCCCGGTAAACTCCCCACACACACCTCCCAGTCCCCTGCCCTCTGCCCTGAGTCCTGCACCTCCCTGGACCTTTGCACCCCTTCCTCCTTAGTCCCTCCCTTCTTCCCTCTGGCCTGAGGCCCCCCCCCCCCTGTCCACACCTCCTATCCCTCTGCCCTAAGCCACCCACCCTGCCTCCTCTTACCCCTGAACTCTCACTCCCCCCTTCATTTTCCTTCATTTAAAAAAAATACAACGTTGGGCTAAAGCATGTCCACTCTTCATTTGTTTTCCAAAAAAAAACAAAATTACTTCAGTTCAAGACCTGCGCAGTGCTGGGTACATCGTCTAGTGACTGCATAAGCATGTCCTGTGCCATCATCTGAATTGGTGGAGGAGACATGGAACAGAACCAGTCCCAGAACTGATCCCTGCAGAACCCCCCTTGCTGTAACTGTGAACCACTGATAACTGTTATGTGAGCAAATTACGCAGCCTCTCTAGTATAAGACCGAAACCAGCTAGAAAACCCAGGCAGGGCATTGCTTCAGCAGCTCTGGCTGATGTGTGTTGATGGAATACGTGCACTTTGTTACCTTGCTGTTTGCCGATCCTTCTCTCTACAGGATGAGGAGTGTCTGAGACCCGGGGATGCCACAGACATGACATTTTTGGAGAAGCTGGAGGAAACGGTGAAGAATCATCCTCATTTTGTCACGTGAGTTCAAATAGCTGCTGCTAGTTTTGTCTTTGGTGAGGGACAAAACACCAAATAGTCCAATGGGCTTTAAATCTCTGCTGTGCCATTTGTATGACTGTGGCACCCAGAGGTGCCGGCTGAAGCCCTGTGGTGCTGAGACGTGCGTAAGACCCAAGATGCTTGCTGTCCCAGAGAGTTCAGATTCTGAGTTAAGACCACAGCAGAAGTGGGTATAACTAAAGGGAAATGAGACTAAAAAGAGAGAAGAGCAGGGAGTCTATTTTAGACCTGCTCTAGAAGAGGAAGTGGATGATTCATCCTTCACACGGATAACTAGAGTAGCTAACACACCTGAGCTAGTGTTAATGAGGGATTTTAACTTTCCTGCTTTCTGTGGGAGGGCTAATACAGCAAAATGTAATAGACCCCTAGAAATGAAGGCCTGGAAGGGTCATCTTGTCCAGTTCCCTGCACTGAGGCAGGACTAGACCATTTCACAAAGCTGAAAACAATTTTGGACCAAATCTACTAGGAAGAAGAATTAATAGTGAGCTAAAGCGGGGTAATGGATCCCTGCAGATCAGTCCCCTGCCCCAGATCACAACCAGTTTCTTCACCAAGTTCCCCCTCGGACCCAATCCCCTACCCCGAGCTCTCCCCTGCACCCAACCTCCGTCCAGAGCCCGCACCCCCTCCCCAGAACAGTGCGACCCTCGACCACTCACCAAAATCTTGGTGTGCCCCCCATCAAAAATTACTGCCCAGCCCAGTCTAACTTACCTAAAGTCTTCAACCTGTTCTTTCTCTTTATAACCAAACAGTAAAAACAAGCCGCATAAGCACAGCGAATGCACACAAGATAACATTGCTTGTAGTAGACACGCAGACTATCCACACCTCGTACAGGAGAGAGACCTATAAAGCCAAGGCAGGTGCTAGAGAAGTCAGACAAGAAAGCTCGTTGTTTGTCAATCTCCTCATATGACAAAAATATGAAGGGCTCTAAGGAAGTTTTGAACTTAATCCTCTTTCAAAAACAGCCACTAAAGAAAGGGTTACACGGGAGTCGGGAGCATAAATAGCCAGCCAAGCTGCTGAATGGTAGTTTGCAAACCAGAGAAACAGGTCCAGAAGATCAGCCAGCAAACTCTTGCAAGAGTCCGATCTAAGGCTCAGTAGAGCCTGGACCAGAAATCAGAACAGGTTGATTTGTAGTGAGATTTAAATGCTGCTGCTGCTGCTGCTATTGCAATGAATCCCGTACGTTTTTATGTAGCACCATGCACACAGGCTTCCTGCTTTCTAGCTGGCATCACTGCCCACACACACGCGGCCTAATGCCCGCAGCTGGCAGTGTGTGTTTCTACTAGTCGTGTACATGTCTCTGTGGACATTACAACATTTATTCCACACACGAACAGAAAAAGTTAGAGGGAACCTGGTTTGACTCCTGGGATAGTGCCCCCTCTTTGACTCTACAGTATCTCTCTTCCCTCCATGCAATGCTGTGGATTTTCAGTCCCTACTCTTCCCTGCAGGTTGATTTAGCTCCATTTTTTTAGGATGGTCATTTTAAAACCTGCAACACCAGTAAATCCCGTCTTCTCAGTCCTCCCTGAAGTTTTCCATATGCTCAATTGAAGGCCTGAACGGCATCATCCTTGTAGCACCGTCTGAGGGCGGGTCCCCGATAGCAAACTTCTCTGTGGCCAGAAACCGGATCTCTCCAGTGCGGTTTCACATGCGCACACAGCGACCCCGTCGCTTTTAACTAAGCGAATCCCCTGTCACTTGGAACAAGCCTTATTGTTTTTCTGGGACTGGCGACAGAGCCGCTGCTCTCCGGCTCCCACTTACCTTTGCCTTGCAGCTCTTGGAGAGAGAAACAATGGGGCCAGCCCCCTTTATTCCTCTGGTCCCCTCCTCCTGCCAAGAGCTGTGATGGTCCTGCACGTGGCATCAGTAGTACTGGTACATGCAGTCTATTTTGAGCCAAGTATCCTCTCCTCAGGTAGCTGTTCTGCTCTCTTCCCAGACACAAGCTGGCTGACCAGAAGACTCGGAAGTCACTAGGCCGAGAGGAGTTTCGTCTCTTGCACTATGCTGGGGAGGTCACTTACAGTGTCACAGGTAAATGTCACACAACTACACCGTGGCCTGACGCAGGGTCACTTCCTGGTTCCCCCACTCCAGACAGTCCCATTTTCTTGTTCTCCTCCTGTCTCCTGCTGTCCTGATTAATACAGCTACAGAATAGCTAAGTGGGTAATTTGATTAATCGTTATTTTCCTAGCTCAAGCTCCTGCCTTACTGGGGAGGACTTGTGTGAAACAGCGCCAGCAGATTGAGTTGTTTGTTTCCTCTCTAGGTTTTCTGGATAAAAACAACGACCTTCTGTTCCGGAACCTGAAGGAGGTGAGTGTGGAGAGCACCGCCTGCTTTGGTGAACGTTGTAAGTGATCACGTTGAGAATGCAGAAAGCTGGGAAGGTACCATCAATGACTTGGACCTTTCAGTCTTCAAGGTGCATTCTGCACAGCGGTCAACTATTCAGAAAATCAGAAGTCCCAGAATTTGTTTTACCATTGAGGTTTATCATCGAAATCAGGAATAGGAAAGACAAAGGGGGCTTCGTCTGGTCTCCTGCCAACTCCCAAAAGTACTTTGTTCTAAGACTTTGCCCAGTCCAATTGTAAGCTTTTTGTCATGAATTTGTCCTCTGCTGTTTCCTTTTAGACCATGTGCAACTCGGAGAATCCCATCATAACCCATTGTTTTGAGAGGAATGAGTTGACAGATAAAAAGAGACCTGAAACGGTAAGAACACAGGCGCTGGACTGAGACAAGGTTCTTTCCGGCTACTGAAGAGAAGGTTTCCTCCTTTCTAACGTTAAGGGGTAAAATGGGTTCTCTAGCACGTTTCAAGCTTGGATACTGGAAAAGTTGTTCTTGGCCTTGTGTGTGTGGTGCACCGTCACAAGAACTAGACTTAGTAGCTGTGTCTGTCTTCTTTCTTCTAGGCAGCAACTCAATTTAAGAATAGTCTGGCCAAATTAATGGAAATTCTGATGTCCAAGGAACCATCGTACATTCGCTGCATTAAACCGAACGATGCTAAACAAGCTGGTAAGGTTTTAGTGCCACTCCCTCTCGTCTGCCCCTTCAGGCAATTTCCAGTCTTTAGGGGTGTGCAGGAAATTCACACCCAAGGCTAGAACATGGGAGCACTGATCAGGTTGTGACGCCGTCCAAATTCTGCTAGAATAAAATAGTGATTTGTAGAGAGTCGCATGGGCAAGGTGATATCTTTCATTGGACCAACTGTCGTTGGTGAAAGAGACAAGCTTGTGTCTGCTTTGTATGCGCGATAAATTCTTTCCTTGCCCTCGTACTTGTGACTCAGTCGCTGGAGAAGCGCTACGAGGCTGTAGAAGGGCCATCGATAATGTTCTGAGTCTCTCCGTTCAGTTTCTTTACCTCGTTTCTGTCTCGTAAGAATCTAAAATATTTATTAGGTTACTTTATGGCCTGTGTTACACAGGAGGTCAGACGAGATGATCTACTGGTCCCTCTTCTGGCCTTAAAAGCTTCTGATCTTTTTTAAAGCTTTGCTTTTTGTTGCTGCCTGTTTGTCATCAGATTAATAGTAATTTGAGTTTGAGTTTTATTGCCAGGGACCTTGCTGCGTGGTGTTTCCTTGCCAAACCAGAAATGATTATAAAATGTATTAAACACATATAATAAAGGGGGAAATCATTTAAACTTGTCAGAGTTGAAAATTGAAACATAATTCAATTCTCATTTTGACAGTCTTCCTTGTTCTCCCTCTTTCCCCCTCCCATTGTCATAGCAAGGGAAACTCTCGCTTAGAAGTCTTTGAAATGGCATCTGGTATCCTTGCTGGGGAACAAATCCACCTCAGGTGGTATCGCCAGTATTTTGCCATTGATGCTGTGTAAGACAAACCAAACACACAAAGGGAAGAGAACAAAATAGCACAGGCAGGAAAACGCAGCTTCTGTTCCTGGTGCTTGCAGTTTGGTTATGGGAAGATCCCTCGCACAGCACTGGGCCCATGGCCCGTTTGCACCCTGCAGGCAGGCGAGAAGTGCTCTTAGCTTACTGCATTGGGCCAGCAAGGTGTTGCAAAGACACGTCTCAGACATGACTCATGATCTGGTTGCAGACGTGGATGTTATCCAGCGTCCCCGTCCTGTGTGGTCTGGTCAAAACATCTTCCAAGCTCAGGAAACCGAAGGCCAAAGGATGTGCTGATGAATCCCCAGACTTGCCTGCATGGTGGTGGCAGCGGTGGGGTGGTCCTGGTGGGGATGGCAGTGCTGGTGACAAGGTGGATAAAAATAATTATTTTGTATGTAACAAATAAACTTGTATTCGATGAAAGACGAAATCAGTTTGCACTACACCAGCTTTAGGCAGCAGTAGCCAAGGAGAGCGTATTGTCTCCACTGCGCCCTATTCAGCTAGTTCAGTTCAGTAACTGCTTGACTAAAAACTAAGAAACCAATGTGGAGCTGAAGAACCCAGGAAAGCTAGTTTGCCTCTTCCAGTCTGAGAGTAAAATTAGGCGGGGGAAGCTGGCAGCCTGGCCGGGTCCCTGGGCAAGGTTGGTGGGGGCAGGATCTATGCTCCCAAGAGGGGTGAGGCCAGTGGCAGCCGCTCTGTGCCGCCTGATCTGGAGCATTCACACCCCCCTCCCCCTCCCCCTCCCCGAAGTGTGCCCTGCCACGCCCCGACCTCCCCAGGCAGCCCTGAGAGCCACTGGGGCGTGCTGCCTGGTGCTCCAGCAATGATTTAAGTGACAGCAGTGGCCAGAAACCCAGGGCCCTTTTAGAACGCCGGGCCGTGAGGCAACTGCCCCCTTTCCCTGTTCTCCCCGCCCCTCTCCCCACTGGCGGGCCTGTCCTAGGAGGAGACAATGAGACCCCCCTAGTTCTAACATCTGGAGGGGCATGGAACCAGAATCAATCAGTTCGTTTCATTAGCTTCAAATAACCATTAGTTTTAAATGCAAAACTTGTTTTTGCTGAAAAGAAAGCTTGTGTGTATCGCCAAAGGTAGTTTTGTTAAAAAAATTAGCGTGCTGGTTTTGTGCCTCTCTCCGTGGACTTTGAATTGCCATTCAAACTGAGCTTGACACAAATCACAGGTGCAAAATGAATCATGTAATCAATAGAACAGGGTCAGTAATGCATTTCCTAGCAAAATAAAACATGTAATCATTAAGCATGAAAATGAATGTAGCTGAGCTATGGAACTGCTTAAGGGAATACGTATAGATACATTGTATCCTCCTGGCTAGCAAAAAGAAGCACCAAAGCGGATGTTAACATTGGCTTCAGCAAACACTCTTCCTATTTCTTTGAATCTGCTTTGTGCTTCATTCAGCGATTTTACTGGACAGCCCATAGAAAGGCTCAACACAAGCAGTCTGCAAGACCAGTTGGTATTGAGCTGGCCAGTGCTGGACTTGGCTGTAATAGACGAAGGAGAGCTTCGTAGTGTCGGGTGGGCGAGGAAGGCTGACTTCACAGGGTGAATGGATTGTGCGCTGAGCTGGCGCCCTGGCTGAGTTCCTGACAGTTCCAATTAGCTGGCAGAGTAATTATGAAGAGCTGAGACCAGAATGGTTCCTTTTCCAGACTGAGAATGTGATAATTTCCCACCACTTATGTGATTTCTAGGTCGCTTCGATGAAGTTCTAATCCGACATCAAGTGAAATACTTGGGGCTGATGGAAAACCTCAGAGTGCGCAGAGCTGGTTTTGCTTATCGGCGGAAATACGAAATTTTCCTGCAGCGGTAGGATTTACAGGAGTTGCCTAAGATCTGTTACCCCTCCCCTTGCCCCCAATATCTGCACTGGTGTGTGCAGAGCAGGGAGCTTAATCTACACAGCAAACGTGTAGTCAGTTAACTGAAAGGCCAGAATGGTTCTCTGAGACGCCAGAAGGGTTCTACTTTAATTCCCATTCTAAGTCCCTCCTTCATCTCTTCGCAGGTACAAATCGCTCTGCTCAGACACGTGGCCCATGTGGGACGGGCGTCCCCATGATGGAGTAGCCGTGCTTGTGAAACATCTAGGCTACAAACAGGAAGAATATAAGATGGGCCGGTCAGTTTGTTCGTTCTTTCTCTGATTTGGGATCGTGAGTCATAAGGAGTCTGTTTTTAAATCTGGTCCTTGTCTAGAGGGTGGGTGAGAGGGCAGACGCCCTAATGGGAATGGTGGGGGCAGGAAATAGCCCCTCTGGTCTCCTGTGCATAATCGGACATTTCCTTTTCCAGAACAAAGATTTTTATTCGTTTTCCCAAGACGTTGTTTGCAACGGAAGACGCTTTGGAGGTGCGCAAGCAGAGCCTGGGTAGGTCCTACACATTGAACCAGCTGGTCTAGCAGACAGAGCTCAGAGCGCCTTGGTTTTTGGCTTTGAACTGGCACATTCTCTATCAGGACCCGACCTTAGCCACTATTTCTAATTGACGGCTCTTTTCTGATTTCAGCCACAAAAATCCAGGCCACTTGGAGAGGCTTCCATCGGCGACAGAAATTCCTGCACATGAAACGTTCAGGTACATGGGGCGTGGGGACCAGAATAGGTTTATGGCTTAATTACCTGTGGAGCTGGAAGTGCCTGCTCTGTTTCTGTCAAGGGGGTGGATGGAAAGGATAAAAGTTGATCTGAATTTGAGATGCAAGAATAAAAAGTCAAAAATCGTAAATTGGAGGGAATGTTTTGGACTATGTGGAATTAAGGAGGGTGTTTCAATGTAATACCTTTTGGTTTTTACTGTCTTCAGCGATAACCATCCAGTCCTGGTGGCGTGGAACCCAGGGGCGCCGAAAAGCTGCCAAGAAAAAGTGGGCAGTGGAGACAATTAGACGGTGTGTCTAAAAACCAAACTAAGTTTTGTCACATGGACTGTATTGTAAGGGGAGATTCTCAAAATCTAGTTTCTAACCATGAGCAGATGGGGATAAACTGTCTATTCGGTGTAGTTTCTATGAGTTAAAAAAAAAAATCGATTGAACAAAGACCAAGAAACGTTTCTCTCCCTGTGGACAGTTTCCTTCTATTGTCCACTCTCAATTTCTCCGCCTCAGCATCACTGATAGGGCCCATGTTCTCAGCTCTTTGCAGCCCCCTGCCCAGTTCCCCTTCCCATACAAAGTGTGTCTTCTGTTTGCCTGACAGTTTCCAGTTTGTTTTTCCCCCAGATGTTAAGTTCCTTGTTTACAGTCGATTGCTTTCAGCCATGGGAGCATTGGAAGTTTGGGTGTTAATAGGCTCATTGGAGAGCCATAGATGATTAGAGTGGAAGACCCCTCTTAGATTCTTCATACTAATCATCTGTGTCAAACTCATCCAGGATGTTACTGATCTCACTCTTCTGCCCATCCAGGTTTATTAAAGGTTTCATTTACCGGAACTACCCTCGCTGCTCCGAGAATGAATACTTCCTAGATTACATTCGCTACTCCTTCCTGATGAACCTGAAACGCAATTTACCAAAGAATGTTTTGGACAAATCGTGGCCAACCCCCCCTCCATCACTCTGTGAGGTAGGCGGAAAAAGAGGAGTTGACTGCTCTGTGTACGAGTCCTGCACGGTAGTTTCAGCTGTTGAGGGCCATGAGCCAGACAGAGATCATTGAGAGAACAGTGAGGCCCTATAGAATTTTTGTTAATGGTTGTGGTACGTGAGAAAAAAATTGCTGTGTGTGACTTTCCTGCTACACAAATAACCAAATCGTCAATTAATGTCTATATTGAGTATCTTTGTGAAAATACATACATGACTATTAATTATTACATTTATTTTGCATATAATTGTTACTGTGGTCAGTAGGGATATTAAATATAGGTTAATTAGCTAATCGACTAGTCAATGGATTTTTCCATTGACTAGTCAATAAGTGGGAGAGCCGCAGTGGGTTTAGCTTCCCGCCCCAGGAGCTAACCCTGCTGTGGGCTCTGCCTTTTAAATATATTAAGAGCCAACAGGCTCTTAATATATTTAAAAGGCTGGTGCACAGCAGGGGGGATCTGGCACGAGCTGGTAATCAGCTGGCCCAGCCCACACTGGGTCCCCCCCGCTGCACTTCTGATTTTTAAATGTATTAAGAGTCTGGGAGTGAGCCAGGAATCAGCTGATTCCCGGCTTGCGCCTGGTCCCTGGTACTTCCCTACCCCCTGTGGAGACAGTGCTGGGGGGAACTGGTTTTTAAGCCAGCTACCCCCAGCACCAGCTCCTATTCCCCCCTCTTCTTGCTGCCTCTGATAGAGGAGTAAGAGGCCCAGAGTACAGATAAACAACAGAGCCAGAGAGGGGATGAGGAGGGAAAAGAAAATGGTGTCAGAAAGTGAAACTAAAAACAGTATCCAATGAAGACGTTGTTAAAAAGCGACTTTTTGAAGTGGCCCTGCGCTTTACCACATTGGGTAGATGTTCCAGATGTGTCGACGTGACTTAATGATGTGAGTGTTGAGATTAGGAATTGGTTAGCTCAGGGTAACATTTTCAAAAGCACCCCAGGGACTTTGGTCGGCTCTTCGGACAGTTTTACCCATTTGGTACTGAGTTACATGCCCTCTGCCTGAGTGGTTACGCTGGGCTGAAAAGCGGTGGAATGGTACTGGATTACCAATAAAGAAAGTTATAAATGTTTTGTTTTCCTGACCAGTATTTTACTTTATGCTTTGAAGAGCGGCCTTAACCCAGAAAGGTGACAGTGCCCTGGGCACATGCTGTCTCCACCTGAAAGAGCCCTGAGCAGCAAAATAATCCTGTAAAATCTTACCAAAGGCCTCCTTTATACGATATTCTCCAAACATCTTGTTCCTGGGAGTGGCTCTTTATAGGCCATTAAGATTCTTGTGTGCCCGTGTTAGGCTCCTAGGTACCTCCAAGCTAGGCTGGAGGGTGTGATGAAGGAAATTCCCAACCCTGAACTGAGGCAGTCTGCTTGGAGAACTGCGCAGGCCAGACTGTCTCGGCAGAGGCCCATAGATTCCTGGTTGCTCTTTAATTTTAAAATGTGTCTGCCGTGATGTGGGGTTGCAGGTGAAGGATTCGAATGTAGCTTGTGCGAATTGCTTTGCCTTTGCTCCGCATAAAGCCAACGTCGCTTACCCTCTTGTTCCTGCAGGTGTCTGAGCTCTTGAGGCAGCTGTGCATGCAAAACATGGTGTGGAGCTACTGCAAGCGAATCAGCCCCGAGTGGAAACAGCAGGTGCGGACGCTTCCATTACCGACCAGATCTCTCGAGTGTTGCTGTGAACCAGGGCTGGGATCCACACCGGCACTTGGGACAGCCCCGTGGTGCACAAGCTCCCCGGCTCCTTTAGAATGAATGGGGAGAGGTCTTAGAATGTGATCTAGCTCCTTAGGCGGAGAGCCACCTGAACTAGCCAATGGGCAATACAAGCCAGGCGAGGGATCCGAGTCCCCGGCCCTACCAGGTGCCCATTTCTGCTTCCTGATCAGTGATCCACACACCGCCTGGCGTCAGGTGGCAACGAGTTAGACACACACGGGGGGCGGGGGCGGGAGAGGGTTTGATCGGGGTCTCCAGGCTCTTTGGTGTTCTAACCACTGCATGTTGGGCTGTTCCGATGTGAGGGGCCTGCAGCCTCCCCTGTTAATGAGAGGGACTGGACCCAGGGTCTCCCACCCTCCGGGTGCCCAGCCACTGGTCTCCAGAGTTAGTCTCTGGCCCAATGACTCCTGGGATAAAAACCGTACGGTGGATGCTGCTGCAGCCTCCTCCGCTGCCGCTGCCTTCCTTGGCAGCCAAACTCCGATCTTCCCCCATGTGTGAGTCCCTCTGGGGCTTGGCTGTCTGGGCGGAGGCAGGGAGCGTCCCAGAGGCAGAAACTTGGGAAGCTTTACCCTGAAAACTTAGGTGCTGAGTGAATCTAGGTGGGAGTTTTGTGGATGTGTTGGAGCCAAAACTGGGATTTGGGTGCCTAAACCTGGTGTTTTGGAGCCTAATCTGGGGTTTAGGCACCTAAGTATATTTGCCAATTCGGGCCTAGGGTTTTTTCTCAAATTGCATCCATTATTAGATGTGGAGCAGGGCAGGGGTTTGGGGATAGAGGAAAGGAGCTAAGGCGTGAGAGAGTATGGCTGGAGGAGGGGGCAGGAGTCCCAAGGGGAACATAGAAGCAGCAGGGAAAGAGGGCAGCTTGGGAGGAAGAAGGGTCTATAACCACTAGTGAACTCTTCGCTCCTCCTTCCCCCCCCACCTGCATTTGTGTCTAATAATGCTGGCTCTCTCTACAACCCTCACATATGCGCCTATGTGTCACACATGCTTGTTGACGGTTTCACAACTGTCTCATTTTTTTAGTGGCTAATCCACCGAGGGGATAACAGACTACTACTGCTAGTAGTTAGTTCATCAGCTCAAGTGGTTGATTTTTGTGCTACGGATCTAAAGATCCCAAACCTTGTTGCAGATCAAGCTGGAGTTAACACAGGTCCATCTGCTGTAATTTTAGGGGGAGGGATGTTAAGAAGTCAGTTCCTCAAAACTACACGTGAAGCATTCAAAATGTAGGAAATATCAGAATTAAGGTTGCCCTTGTGCTTGTGTATTTTGTGTCTTTCACGGGAGAAGTGTCTTTTGGGGAGTAGTTTGAGGCGTGTTATATCAGGTCAGTTAGAGAACAGAGTCCTAGGGTCAAAACAGCTGTATAGAAACTGAATAAAGCAGGGAAAATATTAAATATGTGCAGTGTAACTGAATTCGCACTTTGGCATTTGCAGTTCCTCATTTTGGACTCGTTTACGCATTTAGTTTTGTGTCAAGTGCTGGTCCCTGTGTGTATTCTACTGCAGGACACACCTGCGCTCTACAAACCGGAGAATAATTTGCAGCAAAAAGACCTGCATCCAGAAAATTCGGTTATTGACAATGCTGTGGCCTTCATTAACTTACTGCCACATCACGTCAAATTGTCTACTTGGCTGGGCTCTCCCTTGTGCTATGCTAGGCCTCCCACTCGGGAGCGGACCAGAAGGCTGTTTGTTTGCCAACTAGTTAGCGATGGCTGTCCCTCAGGATGGACGCATTCACCCTAACGCGTTTAGTGTGCGTCGGGCACACGCACGCGGCAATAAAACCCTGCACCACTGAGTCGCCAAGCCTGGGTCAAGTCGTGTGTCGGCATTCGGGCATGGGCTGGAGCCTGAGCGCCAAGACGTCCCCTAGCAGAGCGTCAGCGCCCAGCTCCAACCCAGCCCAAATGTCTGTGGTGTGGCCTGAGCCCCCCCCGCCCAAGTCCGCTAACCTGGCCCGGCCCGGCCCAGCCCAGCCATGCTGCAAATCTTCTATGGGAATGTGCTGGACAAATGCCACAGTCTGTGGTGTCCTGTTTGTCCGCATACGGCAAAAGTTGTTGGCTTGCAAGGGCCTGGGTCGAAGAAGTGAAAATGTGGGTTCTGCTTGAGTGGCTGGGGCCTGCCCAGGAAAGCAGTGTCTCCCAGAGTCAGCTGTGCCTGAGCGCCGGGTGGGGGGGGGATAACCGCACAAATGGTGTCTGTAGAGACACAAGCTGAAGCAGGAATAGGGCGGGTTTGTTACCACTGTGCACAGCATTAATGAGATCGTTACTGGAGTACTCTGCCCAGCTCTGGTGTCCCCGCTTCAAAAAGGGTGAGGACAAAACGGGATTTCAGAAAAGAGCACGAATTACCCCAGTCTGGGGAATGTTCTTTCTAATGAGAAAAGGAAGCTCCAGCTGTTTAGCTGAACAAAGGGAAGGTTAAGAGGTGACCCGATCAGCCGGCATGGAGAAGGTTGCCCAATGCCAGAGGAGTCTTTACTCTAACAAAGGCTTGCAAGAGCCAGTGGCTACAAACTGAAGCCAAACGATTTCCGACTAGGTATAAGGTGCACCTGAGATTGATTAACCCTGGGAACAGTGGACGGCTAATGGTATTCTCCTTCACTTGAAGGCTTGCTATCCAGGCTGGACGTCTTCCTAAAAGATATGCTGCGTCGCCATCACAAGTGATGGGCAGTGCTTGTTGCAGTCCTGTGGCCTGCGCTAGGCAGGTCAGACTACGTGATCATAATGGGCGCTTCTGGCATTAAACTCTAAGCTCTCTTGTTTACAGAGCTTTGGAGAAGCTATTGATCTCTGTCTCTCAGCAGTTCCCTGTGTTACACAGATCCAGACAGGTCTGAGGGTTTTTCTTTTTTCTCTTTGCAGTTGGATCAGAAAGTGGTTGCCAGTGAGATCTTTAAGGATAAAAAAGACAATTATCCTCAGAGTGTTCCCAGGCTGTTCATCAACACCCGACTTGGTGAGTAGCACACTCCAGCCTGAACAGGGAATACATTCACTTCTCTCCCCCCCCACCCTTCTCTACTCCTGTTTCTTCCTGCCATCGTGTTACTCCCGCCCTTGTCTTTGGTTTCTCTCTTAGGGACTGAAGAGATAAATCCTAAAGTCCTTCAGGTTTTAGGAAATGAAGCAATCAAGGTGAGCTTGGTGCCGGTGGTTACTGTGAATGTTCTGTGGTGATGCAGTAGAAGCGAACTGTTTACCAAATGTCTGGATTTCCTGACATGATGTATTAAGAATGCTGCATTTGGTCAGGAGGTATCCGTGGTAACTCTTCCCTGAGGTGGTAGTAATCCAGCTGCATTTGAGGCTTGTGTGTGTTTGGATGAGCGTGTAGAATTTGGAATTGAAAAGGGGGTTCCCCTGCTGGTGGGGCTGATACTTAGAGATTTTTAGGTGAAAGGGGTGATTGTAAGCCGCAATGCTTTAGAGACAGGAGCTAAATTCACCTTTCAACACCACTGGGAACTGGGTGGTAAAGAACTGGGCCTCTTGTTGGTAAAGAAGTGTAGGTTTGGAACCAGTTTAAATCATGTAGGCAGTCCTGAGACCAGAAACCAGAATGCTTGTCCGTATGCAGTGTTAGAGCTGTGTTGGGCTCATGATGTTCGAGGGGGGAAGGGGAAGGGGGTAATACTTTTTATTGGACCAACTTCTGTTGGTGAGTCAAGCTTTTCAGCTTAGAGGTGCTCTTCTTCAGGCCTGGGAGTATACGTAACAATGGAAGGTACCAAATCCCAGACCTGACACGACTGCTGTTTGCGCTCAAAAGCATCTCTCTCACCAACAGAAGTTGGTCCAATAAAAGAGATTCCCTCGCCCACCTTGCCTCTGTGACTCATAACCGGACACTAGTTAGTGCTCTCTGCGCCCAAGGGCACGGAGCTGCCAGTTAAACACGTGTCGCTGTAGGAAATGATATCGCTCGTTTCAGTACGCCGTTCCTGTGACCAAGTATGACCGGAAAGGGTACAAGGCTAGACTGCGGCAGCTGCTTCTCGCCCAGAATACCATCTTCATAGTTGAAGAAGCCAAGATCAAACAACGAATCGACTATGCCAATCTGACAGGTAAAGCAACTGCGGGACGTGATTTTGCTCACTTAATGATTGTAGCTGGAGGTTTAGATGTTCGGGTGACCAGTGCATAAGGCAGAGTGTGAGGTTTAGCATTGAAAATATTCTTCGTACAAGTGTGGTTTTGGGGACAATTCTATAATTGATCAACCACATTCACTTGCTACAAGGGAGTTTCACAGTCTCAAAATATCAGCCAGAGCAATGTTAATCCCTCGGCTTTTTGGGACACGAGTTAGTTGTGCAGGCCACATAAGAATGGCCATACTGGGTCAGATCAAAGGTCCATCCAGCCCAGTACCCTGTCTGCCGACAGTGGCCAATGCCCGGTGTTCCAGAGGGAGTGAACCAAACAGGTAATGATCAAGCGATCTCTTTTCTGCCATCCATCTCCATCCTCTGACAAACAGAGGCTAGGAACACCATTCCTTACCCGTACTGGCTAATAGCCATTAATGGACCTAACCTCCATGAATTTATCTAGTTCTCTTTTAAACCCTGTTATAGTCCTAGCCTTCACAGCCTCCTTAGGCAAGGAGTTCCACAGATTGACTATGCGCTGTGTGAAGAAGAACTTCCTTTTATTTGTATTAAACCTGCTGCCCATTAGTTTCATTTGGTGGCCCCTAGTTCTTCTATTATGGGAACAAGTAAATAACTTTTCCTTATTCACTTTCTACACACCACTCATGATTTTATAGACCCCATCATATCCCCACTTATCTCCTCTTTTCCAAGCTGAAAATTCCCAGTTTCTTTAATCTCTCCTCATATGGGACCCGTTCCAAACCCCTAATCATTTTAGTTGCCCTTCTCTGAACCTTTTCTAATGCCAGTATATCTTTTTTGAGATGAGGAGACCACATCTGTATGCAGTACAGCCGCTCCCCGAGTTGCGAACGGTCGAGTTATGACCGTTCGCACTTACGACCAAAGCTCCCATGGAGCGGTCATAAAGGCGGTCCCCGAGTTACGAACGCGACCTGTGCTTACGAACAGCGCAGTCGCGTGTAACTCAATGGGGTCCGAGTTACGAACAGTTCAAGTTACGGACCAAGTGTTGGTCCGTAACTTGTTCGTAACTCAGAGAGCGGCTATATTCTAGATGTGGGCGTACCATGGATTTATATAAGGGCAACAAGATATTCTCCGTCTTATTCTCTATCCCTTTTTTAATGATTCCTAACATCCTGTTTGCTTTTTTGACTGCCGCTGCACACTGCGTAGACGTCTTCAGAGAACTATTCATGATGACTCCAAGATCTCTTTCCTGATTAGTTGTAGCTAAATTAGCCCCCATCATATTCGATGTCTAGTTGGGGTTATTTTTTCCAATGTGCATTACTTTACATTTCTGCACATTAAATTTCATTTGCCATTTTGTTACCCAGTCACTTAGTTTGGTGAAATCTTGTAAAGATTACAAGCCTCAAGCTTGTAAAGATTATTGTTGGCATTTGTGTAAACCTTTATTCACTAGATACGGTACGAAATGCTGACATGGGACTCTTATGCAGAGATAACTGTACCCAGTTCAGCCCGGGGCCGCTGTTCTGTGGTCAAGCCTTGGCTTTGTCTGTCTGTGAAACCTCTTCAGAGCTACTTACTCCCACCCCCTTAGCTCCAGAACTTCCTTCAGTCCCAGCATTGACGAGTCCCCTTTCTCCCTTCCTCGCCCAGCTCAGTAATGCAAAATTTTCAGGGGCTGCACTAATTCAGGTTTGGGCCTGCAAGCCCCCTCGTTGCATTTCAGTGAAAGCTAGGCTCTGTGTCCTAAGCAGAGCTGCAAGATGTTTGCATCTTAGATCTTTATCAGAAACACTCCTAGCCCCCGTATAAATTAAAACCAAAACCACCAAACCCTCTCTGAACAAACTGCTGCGCTGCACAGTTCTCCGCGGGGGAGGGGGGAGATGACCGACAATAATGCACCACTGGAAAGTGCCGAGAGACTACAGTGATGAGAACAGAGCAGAAACCGACGCACGATAGTCTCTGCGTGTCAGACTATGTGGGAGGGCCCGTTAGGGTGTGTTGGGGTTATCTCCCCTTCACCTCCATCGGCATGATAAGACGATGGCGGGCCAGCTCTCTAACGGAAGAGCATTTTCCTTGCATGGTGCTCAGCGACGTTCTCACACTTAGGCACGACTCAGGTGTTTTCTGACTTGTTTTATAGTCTCAGCCTTAGCAATGTCATTGATGCACGTTTGCATTTAGTGTGCGTTTGTGTTTTGGGCCAGGCCTTGATTTCTGCGAGGTTGTAGGCACAGGGACAGAACAATAAGGGCTTAGAGAACATAAGAGATCTGGGTTCTGCCCTAGGCAAGTCATTTAGCCTCTCTGTACCTCCGTTCCCTATCTGCAAAATGGGGAGAAGCACCTCCCAGCGTGGTTAAGAACAGAACAGCCAGACTGAGTCAGACCAGCAGCTTGTTCCATTCTGTGCTTGGGAAACCGATGGAGTCCCACCCACGCAGCTCAGGCTCCACAAGGGCCTAGTATTCAGGCCCTGGGCTGCGCGCTGCATTGGAGTCAAGTGGCCTTTCTGTTTTGCAGGAATCTCTGTCAGCAGCTTGAGTGACAGTTTGTTTGTGCTCCACGTGCGTTGTGAGGATAACAAGCAGAAGGTACGGAACCGCTCCTCTGCCTTTCACCACCACGGCCCACGCTGTGTGGAACCGCCGGCTGTGGGCGTGGGGGAGAAGCTGTAATAGATGGACTGCACAGTGGTCCCTAGATCTGACTTGCTCCTGGTTTGTCACCTTTGAATTGGTGGGTTTTGCCCCTTGTCCTGTGCCAGTGGATTCTCTGCTGGCTCTTGCAGCAGTTTGGAATGGCTCTGAGTCCTGGCTTTATTGCCCACAGCCTCAGAAGTGTGTGGGTTCCTCGTCAGTAGCGGGGGGAGCTATGGCGGGTTATATGCTCGTACAAATGCAGACTGGCCTGCTAGATTTCTAGCTCACACACTGAAATCAGAGCTGTTGAGAACTGGCAACGACAAAGCTCTTCCTTGGCTTTTTCAGGGAGATGTTGTCCTACAAAGCGATCACGTCATTGAGACGCTAACCAAGACCGCCATGAGTGCCGACAAGGTCAATAACATCAACATCAGTCAGGGCAGGTGAGTTCAGAAAGAAAATCCTCCTTTGACCAGGGCTCAGGCTTTTTGGGGCAGTGACTTAATCCTACCAAACTGCACGTTCCCGTAACTCCCTGCCCAAGGCGACTGCCACGTTGGCCAAGGCATGGCTACTTTCCTGTGGCTGACAAAGGGATGAGTCGCTGTGGTCGCATGGAGCCTGTAACAGTCTGGACCAGGGGGTGGGCAATCCTTTTTGGGGGGGCCGGGGGCACTTTGCAGATTTCAAAAGTGGTTGCAGGCGGGGCCAGAGACTTCGAGTGATCCCCCGCCCACAGACCCTGATTGGCTTGGGGCGGAGGAGCAGGTGAAGTCTGCCCCCGCCCTGCCAGGGGCGCACGGTGCCTAGAGAGAACCACCAGCTGTGAACAGTTCCCTCTAGGCGCCGTGCAACCCCTGGCGGCCTGAGGAGACTTGGCGCGCTCCCCTTGCCCCCAGGCCAATGAGGGCTTTGTGCTCCCTCCCCCAAAGAAAGAAACTGAGGGGTGTGGGTGGGTTGGGGGAGGGCTTTAGGGAAATAGTCTCTTTCTTTTTCCTCTCCTCCCAGCTGGACTCCCTCTGGGGACCCAAGGTGCGCAGCCCTATCGGGGTTGCCCCAGCGGCAGCAGCATCAGGAGGCGGCTGGCGGGAGACTTGCCCCTTCATTTGGGAGGCACCTGGGCGAAGTCTCTCTCCCCCACCCCACCCCACCGGTGCCGCGCCTGGCAGGGGGAAGAGACTTTGCACCCTCCCCCCGGGGCCAGGTCTCGATTGGCCTATGGGCAGGGGAGCAGCAGGGCGGCCGAGGACCAGATCCACCAGCTTGGTGGGCTGGATCCGGCCCGCAGACGTGGTCTCGCTCAGCCCTGGTCTAGGCACTTCTGGGTAAAATGCGGGCCAGTTCTCTGCATGCTCAGGTCCGTGCCGTGTCAGGTGCGCATGCTCGCTACATGCACCGGTGCCAGACGCTTGCCCCCGTGCTCCCTCGCCCTCCGGACTCATGCACGTTAACGGGCCCTGCCTGCTCCTTCCCCCACCCTGCCAGGGATGGCGCGGGAAAGCCCTGGGGCTCTCCGGAACGGGGGCTCGGGTGTTCCAGTGTTTGAGGCTCCAGGAATAAGCAGTAGCCCCTACGGCCGAGCCTGGGGTGAGCAGTGCAGGGAGCCCATCGGCGATGGCCACCAGAACTGCTTGAAGTACCCAGGGGACACAACGGGGAGCATCTGCAAAGCGTTCACCCCCCACCCCCACGGGGCCGGGATCCGGCGCAGCCTGCTCCATGCCGCCCCCTCTCCCAGCCCGCGGTGCTTGGCTTCACCACGGCGGCGGGAAGCAGAGAGCTTTACAGCCATCGGCCTCTGCCAAGACACCCTTCACCCGTGCCACTTCTGCATCCAACATGCTGCCCCCCTGAAAGCCCCCCCGGTCTGGAACATGCTGGCAGCTGGCCTCAGGGGCTCTTTCACCAGGAGGTCCCGCCTCCCGGGGTTGCCACAGCCATCCTCCCGGTGGGGGAGCTGTTTGTACCAGGCAACACAGTGCCACGGGTTGGCTCCCTGCCAGCTCTCAGCAGTGCTTCGTACATTCCTGCTCTGTGCCTTGCACCAGCCACACGGCCCTGAGGGCAAAGCCCACAGCACGACGGCCCTGCACGGCCTCCCCAGCACCGATTTGGTATCTCCATGACTGGGTGGCAACTCCCTGGCTGCTTCCCACCCGCCCAGATCTGCTCTAGGTGGAGCAGGCAGTTCCTGTCCGAGCCTTGTTTCCGTGCCCCGGGAGCATGGCTGTGCCTTGAGGAACAGGCCAGCAGGCTCTCTTAGAAAGCAGTGAGTCGCCTGGCTCCGTGGATTTCCCATCTGGAACGTCTCCAGTCCAGTCCCTTCCAGTCCACCTGCTCTGCTTAAAGCACCAAGGCCTGGCACTCTTGTGGGACAAGGTGCACCTGGCAGCCATACTGGCTTTCCACCTCCCGTCCCAGGTAGATCTTCGCATGTAATGATCCGAGTCCTTAAAGGCCTGGAAAGACTTTCAGCAGGTTTGTGATCTGGGTCCCCACGGGGATCTCGACCTGATCATTGCCACGCCCGCTGGTCCTCTCCTCAAACCCCTAACCTCCTGCTCTCTTCCGTCCTTCCTTCTAGCCATCACTTGGGGAAGGCGAGTTTGAGACTGAAGCCCTGACTTCAGAGCCCTTTCTAGGGTGTCTGCCCTGTCTAAGGGCCGGGTACGATCGCGCCGCCCCCCCAGCCTTCATGCCACTGGTGGTATCTCAGCTCCATGAGAGTCAGGACACGCTCCAGCCACTGTTCTTCCCGACCCTGCGCAATTCCAGTGAGGAGAGGCGTAGGCATCAGCGTGCCCCTCACTTCCTTTGGCCGGTCACCTCAGCTTTTCATTGTGTGCCTGGCAGGGTGAAGGTCCCCCAGTGTCGTCCCCGACTTTTGTCCTAGATCAGCACCTGCATCCAGCGCAGGCACAGGCCACACCTCCGGCTCGTTCCCGGAGAACGCAGCGTCAGCAGCAGCTTTCCTGGTGCATGTTCCAATCCAAGACGGCTGCAGAACGGCAACCTGGTTGCCTGTCCATAATTTCATAGCCCACTGTGCCTCACGCAGCTAGCCTGAGCTGATGCTGGCTTTGGCAAAGCAGCGTTACAGTTGCTGCATCCATGAATTCCTGCCTCCTCCAGCGGCGCTGCCTGTGAGTTACTGGACATGGAATGGGCATGAGCAAGCAGGCAAGGAAAGCCAGCTACCTACTTCTCCTAACAGCTGCTGTTCTTTGCGATGCTGCTCACGTCCATTCGTGCCTTCCCCTCGTCAGAGGTCCAGTTCTGAGTTCCACTGGGAGGGGAAGGGCTGCCGGCCCCTGAAACCGGCACGTACGTGCGAGACTCCAGAAGCTGCCTGTGCCAGCCCTGTGGACCCCACTGGGGGAAAACCTTCTGGCATGTGCATGTGGCGCGCGCACACCTGGCATGGAATGACATGAGCTTCAGGGAGGCGGTATCATTAGGGACAGGGACAGACAGGCACTTCCCAGGAGACAGCCAGGATTCTCGTTTTCATGAACCCGGTGGGACTTAGCTAAGAGGCTGCTTACAGCCCACGTGCAGACTCTCCCTTTGTTTCTTTCAGCATCAAATTTACAATTGGGCAGGGCAAAGAAGGAATCATTGACTTTACATCAGGATCTGAACTGCTCATAGCCAAAGCCAAAAATGGCCACCTTGCTGTGGTAAGTGCCTTGTGGTGTGAGGTTGCAGGGCTTGGGAAGTGCAGGAATGCGTCTAAGCCACGTTTCAATGTGCAGTCTCTGCTGCTCTTAGCGCATCCCCTACAGACCACTGGGATCGCTGGCTTCCCCACCACTCTCCCACACAGAGACATGTCAGGGCTGCAGCTGGAGTGGGTCAGGTCAGTTTCCCACCTTCTGTTTCCAGCCCACAGGCTGAAGCTGACTTTAGAGCAGCAGCAAGAACAAAATCCTTTAACCCAAGATCAGCTCCCCTCTTGCCCCCGCCCCCGGGACTGAGGTCACCATAGGACCAGATGTGTTCCCCTCTGCTGCCGCATCCCAGCAGGCCAAAAGGAGCTGCCTGCAGGTTCCGTGAGATGAGCCAGAGGGGGACTGCTGCCATGGTTCTTGCTGCATTAGCTGACCAGAGCTTAATCTGGTCAACTGGCTGGGGCTTCTGCCCCCCCTCCCCCCCCCCGCTGCGCACACATGGTCAGGTTCCTCGAGGAGCCCAGCCAATTGCACGCCCCTTTCAGCTCAGACTCTCCAGAGGCAAGTCCAACACCCTGCTAACCCCCTCGAGGGAAATAACTTTCCACTTCCCCTCCAATAGGATGGACCCACTTGAGCGAGCCGCCCTATAGATCGGGCTGGGGAGAGAGAGAGTTACTGATTCACATAAAATAGAAGACTTCACCTAGGCAAATGGTTGGTATTCGGCCAGGACACTGAAAGAAGCAACTGCCCCCTGTGCTATGGACAAAGCTCCGCCTGGTTAAGGCCCAGCTTTGCTCTTCATTATGATGTAGCCCACAATACTGTACGATTCTCAGCCCTGTGAGACTGTCCACTGTTTGCTAATTGGAACAGTTTCTACCAGGTGGAAGAAGGAACGTAGATCTTCCTCCAGAGAGAACCCTGGTTGAAGACTTACTGGGGTAAATTATTGGGAGTTGGTGAGATTTAAGAAATAGGTGTTTCTCCCCGACTTCCTGCAGTGGCTGATTGGTGTGTTTGCTTCCTGATTTACAGAATTTGGCTGAGTTTGTTTGCTCAAAACAGGTTTTTTTAGTCTGCATCCTCAAGGGGACAACTCTGCTCCAATCCAGTTGTTGGTATCTTCATGGGCGAATTGCTAAAAACTTCTGTGGGATCTGTTTCCATTCCACTTTTCTCTTTTTTCCTTAGGTTGCCCCTCGTTTGAATTCTCGATGATACAGTTTGTCAGCAAGAAGGGATCTGTTCCTCCATCAGTATGGATTGCATCTTATACCATTGGCTGAACATACTTCCCTTGCAGGTTGTTTTTTTTTTTGGCTGCTTTGCTCTTTTCCTTTATAATTACCAAAGAACTGTACTTCCATAGAACAAAAACGAACACCAGAGAATGTAATCTGAAACTGCCAAAAAAAGCAAGTCTCTCTTCTATCCTCCTAGCAGCAATGGCCAAGTTTGGTTCTGAGTTTGTTTCTACAGGTGGGGGCTCATGAAACCCATGTATGTGACTAAGCTCAGCAGGAGTCAAGGTTGTCGTTACTGCAGAGGCCAAGCCTGAAGTGAAATCACCAACTTTGATCTGGTGTGATATGTGCAAAAGCATGATCACCTGCAAACCAAAGTGGCAGATCCATATTAGCCAATGCAGTAAAGTGCCAGACTTACCCGAGAACATTTTATGAAGAAGTTTGCTTTGTGACTTTGATGCTTTGTATAAAAATATTAAGCCATATTATTATAAATGGATACAATCTTGTAAATATTTTTTTAGTGCAGTGGGCAAGTTGCACTATGAGGGGCAGATCCTGTGGGAGCTTTGATTTAAGAACACTTAAGGTAAAGCACCCGTTTTTCCTCGCATCAAACCTGCCTTCCCAAGCCTCCCCCCCCCCTTGCTGTAGCCGTTTCTTATGCCCACCTTCCTGCTATGCTCTGGAATTACTTCCTTGTTGCAGGCACCCTCCACCTACCCACCCATGAGTGCCAGAACCCCTCCTCTGGTTTTTGGCTGTGGCCACCTGCCTTAGCTTCACTTGTAAAGGAGTCACAAGTGACCTGATCTGTTACAAAAGAAGTACCTTCCCTAACACCACTGGTGTCCGCACAAGCTGCTATTTGGGGTGGTAACGCTGCAGCACCAGAGGTAAAATCCCCACATGGCAACGGGTATCAAATCCTTCCACAGCCTTTTAATGACCATTTGGTTCATTGGGGTTTATTGCTGTGCTACATCATGGCAGTGCCTCATGGAATCCTTGCCATTAAATATTGTGCTGTCATTTTATGTCACTAACTATAGCTGAAGAGTGAAGGGAGTGTTAAAAATAAAACAGCACCATCTGGCTGGGCGACCCATCTCTTCTCCCCCCCCAACACAAGTGTTGCTAGAGGTTCTTTTAATACATAAATTTGGGAGGAAAAACTTGGCAGTGAACTGTGTTATGGTAACCAGCTCAAACCCAGAGGGAGGCAACTTCCACAGTTAATGTTCAGGCACCCTGCCCGCTTGGACACGCTCTTTCCAGCGCTAATCCTGGGGCAGGAGTAAGCGCACAACCCGGCCTGGCTGCTACTGGGGTGCAGAGCGTGCGCCTCTACATTGGGTTTTTTTCTACTTTTGTGCTAGCCAGAGGCACCAAGCCAGGACTGCTATACACACTATAGCCAGGGTGGCTATTTGGCTGGGTCGGGGGGGCTAGGTCACCCTCGCAGCTACTGCTTCAGAACAGGTTGGCCACCATGGCATGCTAGTGTATACAGTGCACTAATGCTGTATACCCTCAAAGATGTACGCCCTACTGTCTGCTAAATAAATGTTTTTTAACAAAGGGGCAAGTTGATTTATATTTCTACTCTTGTCAATGATTTAGCCCTGGAGCTAAATTCTATTAGCACTCACCTCTTAAATTTTTTTTTATATAAATAAACCTGTAGGGAAGTCACTTATAGAATGAGAAAATGCTTCTTAGCCACACCTGTAAATGCAATGTAGCTTTGACCCAAACAACACTGGACAGGAAGTTAGAACAACTGACCCAAGCTGTGCTGTTGGCCTTGGTGCACATAATTTATTCTGGACATGGATGGAGCAGCTTTGCCAGAACATTGACAGTGATGGTCCTGGGCTGCTACAGACCTGCTGTGTGACCAGCATGCACCAGATTAATCCCTGTAAGCGAAGATTAGAGAGGCACCATACTGCTGGGCACCAAGCTTTGGCAGTTGGGGGGGAGGGGAGAGAGGAGGATGTTTCAGGAACTGGCCGAGTTGCTCTCCTTGGCCCAGTGCTGCATCATCAGGCAGCTGTACAAATTCAGGGGATGCCCACATCTTGTACACTGCAGCCAGCTGTGGTCCCCTCCTCTCAGACATATTGGCAGTGAAAAAGGTTGATTGGAAAGGGTCCCATATACAGAGAGATTAAGACTGGGCCTTGTCAGCTTAGAAGAGGCAATTAAAGGGGAAGCTGCTCAAGGGCTATAAATCGTGTCAAAAAAAGTGAATAAACATTATTTACTTTTTCCCAAAACAGAACTAGGCATCACCCAATGAAATTAGGGTTAAAACAAACAAAAGGACAGTTTTCTTCAGTCAATGCAGAGTCAAGCTGTGGCCCACCTTGCCAGCAGACATTGTGACAGCCAGGACTTCAACAGGGTTCAAAAAAAGAGCTAGACAGATTCATGGTGGTTGGGTCCATCAATGGATATTAGCCAGGATGGTGTCCCTAGCCTCTGTTTGCCCGAGGCTGGGAATGGACCCCCCCCCCCCAATCTGTTTGCTCCCCTCTAGGGTGCCCGGCCTTGGTCACTGTCAGAAGACAGGATACTAGGCTAAATAGACTGAGTATGGCTGGTCTTGTGGTTGAGGCCAGTTCTTCCCAGCATGGTACACAGGGAGGAACCAGAAACTTCCCCAGCAGTGGAGAGAAGAACTGCTGTACCCTGGAGAAATTTTTGAGCCATGTCAAATATCTCCAGGCTATGTCTGCACTGCACACTTCTTGCACAAGAACTGTTTTATGCACGCGTTCTTGTGCAAAAGGTCTTCCACAAGAGCGTGTCCACACTGCCATGTGTCTTTGCACAAGCACCTCTATGGTAGTGTGGATGTGCTCTTGTGCACAGAGAGGAATAACTCTTCTGGAAGAAGCCCTGTTTTCCAACACTATACTGTAAATTTACTTGCAAAGAACACACATGCACTGTAGCCACCCAGCAAGTTTTTGTGCAAAAAGCCTGCAGTGTAGACATAGCCCCAGTGTCAACAACAGGGGGGAGCTTAGCTGTAGGTTCCAGCTAGCAAGGGGAAGGTGGGCTCTGTCACCCTTCACTACAGGAGGAACTGGGAGAAGGTGGCCTAACACACATGGCAATTCAGGCCTTCTGCCTCCGCGGAGGAGGATCTTCCCCCTCCAGCCTTTTTCCTTCTGTGAACCCAGCAATTGCAACCCCTTGCACTCCACACGCTGGAAACAGCACTCAGTGCCAGGGCTCTCTCTGCAAGATCAGACTGGGACTTAACACCCTTCCCCCACAGCATTCACACACAACAGGCCAAAAAACAGGAAAGTGACAGATGTTTAACCTCTGTTTCCATTTTCACCAAGAAGCAACTGGCCCTCTACCAGCGGTTCCCAAACTTTTTGGCATCACCACCCCCTTTTTGAAAAACCCTCCCACCCCCCTCCCAAATAGCAGCAAAACAAAACAAAAAAAGAGGAAAAAGGAACCGAACAGGGCAGCAAAACTTGATGGGGGCGGGGAGGGCTGGGTCACCTCACACCCCCCCTGGAATTTCTTCACACACCCCCCCTCCAGTTTGGGAACCCATGCTCTAACAGAATGCCACCAGCAAGGGGGTAGGGCCCTGGGCTTAGAGTCTTTCCCTCTTAAGATGTTCTCAAGGCACCAGGGCCCATGAAATGCACCCTTGAATTAACAAGGAGCTGACTGAAGAAAGACCCGCTGGCTAATATTTTTGAAAAATCATGGAAGACAGAAGAGTCTAGAAGTCCAGGGGAAAGGGAAATTAGTGCCACCGCCCAAGAGAGAAAGGACAGCTCAGAATTACAGAGCGCACAGCTTCTCTTCTGTGCCACAAAAGATAAACAGGGCAAGTTAAGGAAGCCAGTTGCAAACATCTGGAAAATAAGAGGGAAGGGAGTAGTCAGGGCTACTTGTAACAATTTGCAGCAAGCCAACGGAATAGCTTTGATAGCAACAAGCCTCATGGAGAAGGGTGACGCATTGGGATGTATAGCTGGTTGGTTCTAGTTTACAGAAAATTAGAGCTACCACCCCAGCGCCCTGTTTGTTTGGCATGGAGGCCATTACTCATGCTCTAGTTCAATGATCACCAACCCTCAGGATCTACTGGTAGATTGGGAGCTTTGACAGCTGATCCTGACTGGTTTGGATAAAGGGTTATCAACTGCAGCACTCCAGCTACCCCACACCACCCTGCTGCACAGCTCCTGCCCTCTGCTTTAGAGCTGCCTCTCTTCCTCCCCCCAGGCCTCCTGCTTGCTGGGCAGGAGAGGGGCTGATGGCAGGGTGCCCCCTCTCCCACCCTGTATCCTATCTAGACAGAGCAGAGCAGAGCAGGGGTACAACAGGGCTTGGGAATGGAGTGTGCTGGCTGCTTTTGGGAGTGGTGCAAGGGCAGGGGTGAGCCTGCCTTAGCCCCCCTGCACCACCACCCAGGAGCCAGCTGAGGTAAGCAGTGCCCAGCTGGTACTCATCTCAAAAACTTCCCATCATGAACCCAATTCTGCAACCCAAGCCCCTGCCCTAGCCCCGAGCACCCCTACATCCAAGCACCCTTCCAAAGGCTACACCTAGAACCCCCTCTGACACCAACTGCCTACCTGAGCCTGATGAAAGTGAGGGAGGGAGGATAGGGTGAGCAGGGGCACAAATGAGGCAGAGCTAGGGTACTTGGGTTTGAGGTAGATCTTGGATTGCACTTAAATTCAAAAAGTGATCTTGTGCTTTAAAAGGCTGGAGCCCCTGCTCCCGTTAGACTATCCTGAGGAAGGCCAGTAGGTAGAGAGGGGTTTCTTACAGGTCCATCTGTTGATTGATGAAACATCACATTTGAGTACTTAATTCACAACATGCAGGCTAAATACCTGGTGAGGATTAGCACAGGAGCAAACATATCAAGTACCAGGCAATAGTTCGTATTTATAACTCGCTATACAAAACAAGGCATGCAATGGATAACTGCATTCAGCAAATCATAATTTTCCATAGACAGGCTGTACCTCATACTTTGTACAACATTTGTTATGATTATTTAACAGTAGTAGCAACAGTGATCAGTAATCAAACATCAGTTGGTCCACGCTGCTTTGGACTGTTAATCCTTCATCAGCACTCAATACACGTCCTTGAATGGTGACAAACATGGAGAAAAATCTGTAGGTACATCTGGCACAAATTGTGACAGCTGGTTGAAACTGTCACAAACCCTTCCCTTTCAGGTGACATTGTAAACAATGAGGCGGCAGCATCATTTCTCACAAGTGTAAAAAAGCTTGTTTAGCCAGTTGCTGGAACAAGTAGGACTGAGTGGACTTGCAGGTTCTAAGGCAGGGGTCTGCAACCTTTGGTACCCAGCACATCGGATTAGCTACTGGTGGGCTAAGACGTTTTGTTTACATTTACCACCTGCAGACATGGCTCCCCACCACTCCCACTGGCAGCAAGTCTCTCAGCCTGACAACAGAATTAGCAACATTTGGCATGTGGCCAGAGTAAAGTTCTACATTGCTTTATTTTTGGACATAACTTCTACAGTTCTATGCTCAATTTTCATGGGAGACTGCACTACAATACTGTTAAGATGAACACGAGAAATAGTATTTCAGTTCCTTTTTTTACAGTGCAAATACCTGTAATCAAAAATATGAAGTGACCACTCGACACTTGCGACAAGGAGTCCTGGGGCACCTTATAGATTAACAGATGTTGGTGCATAAGCTTTCATAGGCAAAGACCCACTTCGTCAGATGCATGTAGCAGAAATTTCCATGAAGCAGGTATAAATATGCAAGCCAGAATAAGGCTGGAGATAACAAGGTTAATTCAGTCAGGGAGGGTGAGGCCCACATCTAGCAGCTGATCTGGAGGTGTGAACACCAAGAGGAGACTCCAGATCAATCAGCTGCTAGACATGGGCCTCACCCTCCCTGACTGAATTAACCTCGTCATCTCCAGCCTTATTCTGGCCTGCATATTTATACCTGCTTCTGGAAATTCCCACTACATGCATCTGACGAAGTGGGTCTTTGCCCACGAAAGCTTATGCGCCAATACATCTGTTAGTCTATAACCGTGGTCCCCAACATGGCGCCCGCGCCGGCGCTTTAAAACTACTCACATTCACCCCTGCTTAGAGCAGGGTCAGCAGCCAGGGGCCCGCAAGGGAGCCCAACGCAGCGCTTTGGAGGCTTGAGCCCCGGCCCCACCGCAGCAGGCAGCCCGAGCAAACCCCACACTGGTCAGGTCCAGCTGCGAGGCAACAACAGCCGCCCCCCCCCGCAAAACAGCCGTGGCAGGGCCCTTTGTGGTGCAGGAGCTGCGAGCCAGCAGGGGAGGGTCTCTCATGGCCGCTTCCCCCCCACCACACAAGCCCATCGGCCGGACCTGGACAATGGCAGCTGCGGGAACCTACCAATCCCCAAGCACACGGCCAGGCAGGTCCTGTGGGAGAAACAGGAGAGCAGTGCGTCTCGCTGGTAAGTGTCCGGCCCCCCAGCTACTCCCACTCCGGTATCTTCACCCACAGAACTCTCCTCCCAGATCCTGCACCCCAATCCCCTGCCCCGAGGCACAATCCAAACCCCTGGCCTGACTCCCCCCCAGTAAAATGTCTGGTATTTTCAGTTTCTCAGCTGGAAAGCCACTTGGGACATTCTTCCCCTGCCATGTGGAAGGGAGTGTGAAATTTAAAAGTGCCATGATTTTTTTTTTTTTGGGGGGGGTGGGGAGAGAAGGGTGCTTTTTTTGCTCAACATTTGGACATCCCCCCTTTTTATTAATGCAGAATTTTGTTTAAAAATGAATTACAATATAATTAAAATAAAGATTATCCAACTAAATTAAGTTTCTATCAAATTTACCCAATTCACATTTAATATGAAAATAGCCTTCAATTTCACATTTGACGCCTTTTTTTGTTGGCGCCCGCCACACTCTTCTGAAAACATGAACGTGCTATTGGCCACAAAAAGGTTGGGGACCACTGGTCTATAAGGTGCCACAGGACTCGTCACTTTTGCAGATCCAGACTAACACGGCTACCCCTCTGATACTGACACACTACACTTGGTATTTTGTGTTATAATTTAAACCAATTTTAAAAAGTAAACAATAGAACAGCACAATTAATCACTTGCCAGCCCTAGTGTCTAGGTGTTCTAGCTCTGGAAAGGGGTGGTGGGAGACCGACAGATGCTTCTGTTGCTTCAGCACTAAACCACCGCACTGTTCTAGGCAACACCTGCAGGGAGGCATTTTCTCCCTCTATTTCAGGGGCTGCTTCAAACCTGTCTTTTTGCCTCTCCAGCGTATGGCAGGACCTAGGCTCACTACTTTTCTGACAACACTGAGCCACCTTGTTTGTACCATTCCCATCCCTACCACACAGCCAGGAACTCGCATCATCTGATCCAAGAACTAAAGCACTGGGCCACTGCCCGTATGCAAGCAGGCAGGGGGCTTGGGGTCAGAGGCTCATGTTAGTGTGGGGGGCCGGGACGGGGTGCTGAGAAGAGCACTTTCAGGTAAAAGTCTCCCCCCTCCCACTTAGGAACGGCAAGTCCCTGACCACTCGGCATATTTCCAATACTGCCAATAAATGTGGCTCTCGGGTTAAATTCTGACTAGCGCTCACTGAAGAACCATCTGGGATAGAAATAAGTGATGGGCTGAGGCCCCTTCCTACCGGTCGGTTCTTCCACAGCTGGATCCACAGCCCTCTCATCCCTCCACAGGCACCTGCCGGGAAGAGAAAGTGGTGGGAACTCAGCACCCTGCAAGACAGTCTAGAAACATGGGCGATTGGGCCTGGCAACCAGCAGCACAGGCTGGTACTTTCCTGGCCCTTTAAGGGAGGCAGGAAATCCCGGTCCCATGAAGCCCTCCAGCACACCCCAGCCTGGAGCACCTCCCATCTCTCTCAGTCCACACAGTGTAGCTCACCTTTTAACGCCATCTGCCAGACCGTTGGACTCTGAAGGCGAGCAGGGTGAATACTGCTTTTATCAGTTCCCTTCCCCTTTGGCGGTTTGCCTCAATCTTGCCTTAAAGATAGGAGCAAAAATGGACGCCCACCACTCTGAAAACGTTTCAAGTGGCTAGTGCTTTCCTGCCCTCAAAGAAGCTGGGCCCATCTCCTTGTGCACCACTGGGTCTCAGGTAGGCACTGGCCTGGCACTAACCCTGGAGCCTCTCTGGGCCAGACAGGTCTGCATTTCTCCAGGAGCGCTCACCTTGGGATGGCAGGGAGGCAGAGGCACCTGGGAGAAGGAATCAGGCTTGGTGGCCCCGTACCACATTCTTCGGTGTTGGTATTGTCCATACGCCGCCTAGTCCTCTCCATCCACAACCTGCAGGCCGAGGAGCAGCTGTGCTCCAGTCACGAGGTGCATGGCTGCTGGGACAGGTCGTAAGGACTCGAGTGACTTCCCATCTGGTATGCCACCCTTCCACTTCATTCCTCTCAGAGATGGAGGAGGGGCTGCTTGCCCCGAGCATGCTCTTTTCCAGTCCACTGCCTCTCTGCCTGCCTGAAGTGGAACCATACCCAGCCTGGGCTGCTTCTCCTCCAGTGGATTTACCCTCTCCACACCTGTCTGGCAGGAGGCAAGAAGCATGCCGAGGCAATGCCACCTGGCCTAGACTGAGGGAAAATTAAATCCATCAGCAGAACCAGCTGAGCTCCCAATGAGCAGGGAGCAGAAAGACTCTTCCTTTCACTTCTGGCTGAGCCGAGGGACAATTTTCCCAGAAAAAGCCAACAATCCTGAGACAGATGGTTAATGGTACTGAGCCGCAGGTTCGTTTAAACGTCTGACATACAGCTTAGAATCTCTCAGAACACTGTGGCAGCAGAGGTATGCTTGAGCCTGCTGCTGCGGAGAGCTTCCAGAGATGGGGCAGTGCCCCACAGCCAGTGACTGACCTGTCTGGTTCTGCCTCCAAGCTGCATGCAGGCCGAAAAAGCCACGTATGTAATAGATCTTAGACCCTGGCACACGCATCGAGCACTTCAACAACAGCCTGTGTTAGGAACATTAATGGCTCCAGTGCTTGTAGAAATGGGGGCTCTGGGCATTCAGTTACAGACACCGTAAGAGCTGCCTCATTTTAAAAGGGTTTTAAGTTGGGCACCTGCAAATTAGGAATTTGTGAACATCTGTCACATACCATCTTCAAATCTTCAGCAAGAACTTTTGCTCCTCTCTGAATTTCCTTTATTCTGCATGCATACATCTCCTTTGGTCTACTCAAATATCCTGCTACTTGAATGAAAAAGTCTACTGTAGCTAAATTCCAATCCAAGTACAAGAGGAACTCACAGTAGTATTTGGCATTTTTTAATTTAGGTTTGTTTTATTTAAGTTTAATGTTAATTCCATGCTGTGTTTCAGTAAGAACAATACAGATTCTGTATCTGTGGCTCCAGTCAGATATCCAGTAGTACAAATTAGCTTCAAGTTACACATACTGAACAAAAGAGGTTGAGCGAGCGAAGAGGGATAGGGATGGGGAAGGGGAAAAAAATATTGAACACGCATGCAGGCTTTTCAATGCCACCTTCAATGCTAACCTGCTTTGAGGAAAAGTAAAAAGTAGGCAAGAATGAGCAGCCACGGATTGTTGAACTGTTACCAGCACCATCTTTTTCAGCAACATCTCAGCAGTTTGGAAACTTTTTTTTTTTTTTACAGTAAAATCACTACAATAAACGTTCCAATGCAACCTGAAGCTTCAAGCTAAACACCCAATTAAGTTTAAACACTGGTATAAAATTCAGTTTAAACAATTATAAAAAAGGAAAAAAATGCCACCACATGCGCCCTACAAGTGCGATAACAAATCTCTCTCCTAAAAGTCTAATGGCTTTCAGATGTAATAATCACTTCTAATAATAGTCACATCTGGCAGAAGACGATACAGTAATGCTGAAAAAACCTTTATGCAGTCCTGTTAGTGTCTTAAAGAACCTAAAAGCTGGCACCAGTAAAATCCACAGAAATTCACTCTTGCCTTTAAGAACTTTTAAATTGTGTAAAAACCAAAAACAAAACCCCCAAAAACAAAAAAAACAACAAAAAAAAGAAACCCAATAGGGCAGGAACCTAAATTCTGAGACCCAATGTAAAAGTCAGATTTGGTGGTTCTCAGAGTGACACTGAGGGATTTTGTCAGGGAGGGTGGGTGTGGTCAGAGATCGGTTCTCTTGTTGGCCTTGGTGTCTCACTGGTTTTCATCTTCCACATCCTGCAGCGCTTCTTTATTCTGTTCTTCACCTATCAAGTTTACAAGAAAGTGGTTAGCGACTTTATCGTTTCTATACACAAGACCAACAAAGCTGCTAACATCTTGACATTGATAAATGTTTTCATGCCATATAATCAGAGCATTACATTAAAACTGGGTTTAAAAACAAGTCCTTCCAAGAGGAAAAAAGTTCTGCATTCCAAGCCTGCCATGTTTCATACAAACACTGAATTATGTCACAGGCTATTAGTACATGTTCCCAGCTAGAGGACCCAGTCAACCAAGAACCAATACACAGACAATGAGAGCACAGACTGAAAAGGCATAGCCAAGACAAAAGTTCAGCATAGCTAAAGATCGATACAATCCTAGCAACTACAACCAAACAGATCACATGCCATCTCTTTTACACAACTTCTTTCATGGACAGAAACAGAGCAGATAGCTGCAGAAATGGTGTTTAAAACACTGGTTTAAACTAGGGATGTTAAATAGTGGAGTAACCTCAGGGTAGGTCCCAGATCCAACGTGAGGCCACCTGCCCGCCCAGTTCCTAGTACACTATAAATCCAGAGCCACAGCAGGGGTAGGTTCTGGACCCATCACAAGCCAGGCTGCTGGCCAGCCTGCTAAAAAATTTTTATGGGGAGCAAATGCATGCAGTCTATAGCATAAACCTATACATTTATCAGTTAACCCGTTAATCGACTATACTATTACATCTCTAGTTTAAACCGCTTTTTGCTTAGGCCTGACCTACGCTTAGAAGTTTGGTTGGCATGGCTGTTATTTACATGTGTAAGAAACAAACTTCCCCCTCCCCAAATTAACAGCTACACTGAGCCATTTTCCTGGGACCCCCCCAAAAGTCCTTTTGCTGGTATAGCTTATTTTCTTTGGGGAGCGAGGCTAAGCTATTCTGCCAAAAACTCTGCCTGTAACAGCTGCATCTCCACTGGGAGAATTTGAGGATAGGTATCTAGGCAAGCCCCCCCTTCTAGTGTAAGGCCACCTCAGTCTTGGTACTTTTGAAAAACCGCTCCACTGATGTTGCACAGTATATGAGCCTTACCAATGAAAACTGGTATGAATACTTCAACTTTGCAACGCCAATTAGGGTTGCCAATCCTCCCCATCTCACCAGGTGACTCTTGAAATCACAGTCTTCCAGAAGCCCCTGCAGCCAATCCAGGGGATTTTAAACTGCTAAAAGTGAAGCACTGCAGTGGGGCTAAGGCAGCTTCCTGCCTGCCCTGGGCCCATGCAACCCCGGGAAGCAGGCAGCTCGGCCCTGTGACCCCTACACAAGGTATGTGTTTGCCTCTGAGTGTGCTGCCCTCAGAGCTCCCACTGGCCTGGAACCACCGTCAATAGGAGCTGGGGCATGAAGCTGCTTCTGGGAACAGTGTGGGGCAGGGGCAGGCAGGGAGTCACCCACCCCAGCCCACACTCCAAACCCCTCAGGCCTGTTCCAGAGCCCAGAGCCCAACCCCCAACCCATCCTGGTGAGTGAAGGAAGCAGCGAGGGGAATGGCGTGTTGCTCTGGGGGAAGAGGCAGATGGCAACCTTAACTCCAATGCAGGTGAACAAGCCCACAAACCTGGATTGGAGGTTATTAAAGACAATACCGGGCAGATTCTCACTCACGCTTCCTGTTTGATGCCAAATTAGTTTGGAGCAACATGCAGTGAAAAGCCAGCTTTTTCACTGTGGTCTAAACTAGTGTCCCACTCAGCCCCCTCCACTAGACGTGCGCATGCCACCTGCCTAGGCTTTTCCTGAAACCCAACTGAACTACATACAGAAGGCGAAGCATGCTAACATATGTAAGATACTGCTGCACCAGGCGCAAAGGTCAAATCAGCTGAAGTAATTTAGGTTGAATTTTTTCTATAAAGCTACTCAACCACAAACACAAATGTGCACGCGCACGCACACAGATAAACGCAATTTTAGGTGAAAAAACAGTACAGCCTAACCCAGGAAGATGATTAAGATGTACAGAAGGCTCAAACATGCTCCAACAAGCACACTTACGCAAATACTATAAAACAGGCCACAGAGAAAGTACTTTTCATGCCCAAGTATCCAAATATCTATCCAGTCCAGTCACAAAATTCCTAGGTCAGTTATGTCCGGTGTGGGTAGGGGAGACAGATTGGGAAAGGGTGGAACAGTGCTAGCTTTGGAATGGAATCAGATACAAGCAATTTATCAGCTTCAGGATAGTGGTGGGCAAAGCATTAGAGAGGAAAAAGGACATTGAAAAACTTCACTGAGCACGATGGAGGACTTACAAAGTAGAATTTTTAGGAAATGAACAGTTGGACTTTCCTTTAGGAATCTACACAGCAGGAAAGAAGGGGAGAACAGGAATCATATGAAAGACATTACAAGCATGAAAATAAATTAACAGCTTGGATATGACGTTAAAAGATACAAGGTGGGAGAGCTATAGAAGCCCATTAACACCAAGATTGTTAAGAAACAGTGATACAGAATCTACAGATTTCAATCAGAAATGAACAGAATTAGTTAAAGCCAAACTATAACTGCAGGCTTATTGGCTAATTGATTTATCAGACAGGATTAGCCATTATAGTAAAATAAGGCCCGCTTTTTAAAAGGTGCCTCATGTACACAAACAGGTAAATACGCCCTATGCTCTTTGTAAACAACAGTACAAAATCAGTGCCCACATGAATGGGCTCACAATCAAATACTATCAGTCAAAAAACTGATTTTACAAAAATTCTAGATTTGGCATAGTTGCTAAAATACGCAGCAATGTTAGAAAAATCCAAGTCAAAATAAGGAGTCTTAACAACAGTATTTCACATTACAATGGGCCTTAGAAGAAGAGGGGAGGTTTCACAGTGGAGCTCTGGGGAGTTGGGGGAAATGCAGATGTCTGGGGCCCCCCCATGTAGCCCTCTCCAGTATCCCCCCAATAGAACTGGGTTGTTACAGGGATTTCTTCACTGCTATTCCTGGGGCAAATCTTATTGTTACTATGTGTGTTGACATACTTGTTAACATATTTTTAAACAAAATAATTGAAATTGGAGTGACTTGTGCTATTTTGACAAATATGCAGAATTTTGAAATGTGCACAGAATTTAATTTTTTGGCACAGAATCCCTCCATGGAGTATACTACTTTGGGGGAGAGAAGCCCCCTTCCTGTTAACCATTCACATCCTTAGCCTGCATCTAGATTATCGTTAAGTATGTTTAATAGCATCCAGCCAAGAACCAATATCTCTGGGACCTCGCTACAAACACGCCTTTGATGACTCCCCATTTATAATTACACTGAGACCTATCAGTGAATTTTTAATCCATTTACTATGTCCAAAATTAATCTGATTCTTGGATTTGGAGAAAGTGTTTGACTAGGTATTGCACAACGTTTTCATTAAGAGTAGAGTATTACATCCACAGAAAGTCTAATTTCAAGAGGTTACAAATGCAAGTAATATTTGTCTGAAGTAGTGAAGCACTGAAGTAGTGATGTCAGACCCCAAGTGAAGGTGGTGTATTGACTGATATGTAAAAACATGGCCTCAAGAAGTCTTCAATGTGGTTACTTGCCGGGGGGGGGGGAATACACTAGTAATTTTAAGTGTTAATATAATCTAACACTCCCAATCATCACTACAGTGTTTGATAAATATCTGCAAATAACAAAATCCACTAGTCAAATTCAATTATAATAAATATAGTTTGCGAACCTGCCATTTTCTATTATTTCAGTTAGAATTAAGAATACAGGGGTGTTTTAGCTTAAGCACAATAAGGATGTTATCTAAGAGGCAGGTAATTATACATGATTAGTCAATAAGGGAAAATACTCTGTACCAGCTCATGCCCCTCCAGCAGCTACTCCCACTGTGGCTCTGCAGTTAAACATAGTAGGAGCTGGGCTGGCTAAGGGAAGAAGCTGCTGCCAGAGCACTCACAAACCCCAGGCCCCTGGGCAGAGTCTCTCCCTGCCCAGTTCCCTCTCATGCAGTGCAGGGAAACCCAGGGGCAGAGCCACAGATTCGGATGCCTCTGTCTCTCCCCAGCACCCAAATTCCTCATTCTTGGCTGGATGTTTCCCTGCCTGCCTCTCACCACCACCACCTCCACCCCCCCAATCCCGCTGTTTCCCCACCCCCGCACTGCTGCCTCTGATAGAGGCAGCAGTGCTGGGGGGAGAGGGAAGGTGGCACCATGAAGATGGTGCTGGGGGGGGGGGGGGGAAAATCAGCTTTTATGCCTGCTACCCTCAGCACCAGCTACTGTCCCCCGCCCGCCCCACAATACAGAGGCAGCAAGGTGGAGGGGGACAAGTAGATGACTAGTCGACTACTCGCTTACATCCCTAAAGCACAAAGAACTGGTTTTCAGCTATCCTGTTTAACAATCATACCAGGCAAACAACAGGTTAAATTGAGGGGAAAAAGTAGTCAGTTGGGACATCAGGAAGAGCATTTCGGCACAGCTCTGTGATGGCATGGAACCAGGAAGCAGAAGCCCTAATCAAGTATTGGGCAACAAAAACTGAACATACTAACATGAATAATTTGCACTGGCAGGGAGAGGAACCAAGTGACCTACTGTAAATAGTCTTTTCTGTCTAATTTCTATGGATTCTACTAAACACATTTTAATGAACTTACACTGAACTAAGCATAGCTTCTGTGAATGTGACAATGCACTGGTACCTCACAGCAGCAAGACAAACTTCAGCAGATCCCTGACGCTGATCACACTTGGTTCTGTCAACAGGTAACAGCCATACTAAAGGAAAATGATGGCACACTATCCCTGGGAAGACTGCTTTCCCCAGTAAGTGTGATACACTAGCTGTACAGATTAGGGATGGGATAGTGTAAATGTTAACTGTTTAAACTGATGAGCCCAAGCTCACAGGTTAGCCTTCACAGTTACATGCAAGTTCCTGCCTCCCTACCCCCAGCTGCCTGTAACAGAGGCTGTAGCAGCAGGGGACGGGGGAGGGCTCCCTGGGAGCTGGTGTTCGCAGAGAGTCACCTCCCGCCCCTCCCCCCCCCCCCCGTATAAACATGTAACCACTGAAAATTTCAATGGTTACCTGTTTACAAAAAAGGCTTTAACATCCCTAGTACAGAGCCATAAGCTTGAACTTGCATGAGTCAGTTATAATGCTCTAGAATGGTGGCTTTCAACCTCCCCATCCCCCCATTTGCTGACTCCTAAAAAAAAATGTCAAATCGACATGTGGACCCCTTTGCAAATCTTACAGGGTGAAAAACTACTGCTCTAGGAACACAAAGGAGTAGGATGTGCGCTCCCTAGTGAAACCTGAAGTCTGGACCTAAGGTTACATGGGGAGAAGGGCAGAGAAGAGTCCGTGGCTCCTTGCACTTGTTCTGAAAGTGTCAAGACTGCAAGGAAGAAGAGAGTGATATGGACCAAGATTAATGATCTAGCCAAATAAACAGAAGTTATTTACACGCAACTGGGAGGTCCTTTGGAGCGTGTGGTCCCTATCTGTACTCCGCTCGTGGGTATGCATGCACACCACGCACTTAAAAATAACAGTCTTCCAAGTAGCATCCCTTGGTCCATGCTTGTGTCCTCATTCTCTGCAACAAGGGTAGAAGCATGAACCGACCACCTCTATAAAGTTTCTTCTCTACCACAAAGGAGCCAAAGCAGAGGGGGAGTATGGCAGCTAGTGGAATACAGAAAGGGACCACAGATCTCAAGGCAGGGGACCACTCCAGAATGCTCACTCCCCCTTTAATCAGTTAACTGGTTAAACATTACATATAACCAGTTAACCAATTAAATGGTATTTTGCATCCCCTCCTCCAGTTACTAGTAAGCAACATTTATTTCTTCAAGTGCTGGTTCCTATGTATATTCTCCATGTGTGAGTGGCAAGCAGACTCCAGCAGAAAGGGGTGCCATGATGCAGGCAGTATAGACGCCTGTCATAATTGAAACCTACTGATTCCACCCTTGGAAGAGGCTTGGACCAAAGTGCTGAAAGTGCTGCTGTAACTCTAGGTTGCCCCCTTAAAAATGTCCAACACAAGCACATCTCAAATAGAGGGTACTGATCCTGTTTCTGCTCTAGCCAACTGCTCCCAGGTAGGGAGATGCACCAAGAGACAGCAAAGGAGTGTATAACCAGAAAGCCACTTCAAGAGTCTAAGCAGTCAATGGTTATTTGTTGCTCTAGCAAACCAATCAGTGATTTCTTAACAGGCTTGTTCCGTGTAGGTTGAACACCAATGCTTGTTCTGACTTTGCATTCTTTCAATCTCTGCTACTCTCTGAAAGCATGAAGCTTAAGAACTTTGGTAAGTGAATTAATTTGAGAGACTCAAATTATCTTCAGGATACATTTTGCATGGAGGCAAAGGGGCTCCTCTTTATGAAAGATATGACTGGAATACACTGGCCATGAGTAACCGCAAGTTAGAAAGACGACAAGTTAGGGGTATTCAAATCACCAGGGCCTGATGAAATGCATCCTAGAATACTCAAGGTGCAGGCTGAGCAGAGATCTGTGCCATTAGCTATTATCTTTGAAGACTCATGGAAGACAGAAGAGATTCCAGAAGAATGGAAAGGGGCAAATCTAGTGTCCATCTATAAAAAAGGGAAAGAACCACCACCCAGGAAACTACAGACCAGTCAGCTTAACTTCTGTACCAGGAAAGATAATGGAACCCATTTGCAAACATCTAGAAAATAGAAAGGGGATAAGCAGCAAGAATTCTGGTTGTTACCACGTACGTAAAAAGTATAATAGCCAGCTACTACAGCCATGGTGTCTTACACGGTAGCTACTAGTCACATGTGGCTAACTGGTTGAGTGTGGCTAGTTTGCTATAGCAAACTTGGTTTAGACACCAAGGGTGTGTCTAAGCTACATGGCTCCATCGATGGAGCCATGTAGATTAGGCTGATCAGCAAAGGGAAATGAAGCCGCGATTTAAATAATCGCGGCTTCATTTAAATTTAAATGGCTGCCACGCTGAACCGACAAACAGCTGATCAGCTGTTTGTCAGCTCAGCGCACTAGTCTGGACGCTCCCGCGCCGACCTGAAAGCCCTTTATCAACCTCCCCGTTATGCCTCGTAGGATGAGGTTTGCGGGAGGTCGATAAAGGGCTTTCATGTCAGCAGGGGGCGTCAGACTAGCGCTGAGCCGACAAACAACTGATCAGCTGTTTGTCGGCTCAAGCTCGGCAGCCATTTAAATTAAATGAAGCAGCGATTATTTAAATCGCGACTTCATTCCCTTTGCCGAACAAGCAAATCTACATGGCTCTGTCGATAGAGCCATGTAGTTTAGACGTACCCCAAGATACTAGAGGACGAAATGGACTAACTCTGCTAGATTGATTAGAGTGAGGAGGTAGTCTAAAATTGCAGGAACACCTGCCAACTCAGACAACTGATTCTGTTGCATCCACATAAGTAACAGTGAATTTAAGAGGTTACTGCTTGGATTTTTCTATGGCTGCTTGTCCTCCCCCTGCAATTGGGGGCAGGGTGAAAGTACAAGAACACTGCCCCTTTCTTGGACAAAATAATGTACTCCTACCCCAAAAAGAGCAGAGAAACATGTTGCCAGCATATGCCATGTAACTCCAGCTGGTTCCATAACTGCTTCATTCCCCAGGAGCTACCCTGTTGGTCCAGTCGACTGCAGGATATCCAAAAAGCCTGTGCAGCATATCTTGACCTTCTAACGGAATATGAAGTTCTGCCGCCATCTACTGCAAAAGTGCCACGGGCAATATCAGCAATCTGTGGGAATGATGACGCTAGGGGAAAATGCCTCACCAAGTGAGAAAGAGAATATGCCTACTGAAACCAGCTCACTTGAAAGTTTGTCTGGATTAACCTCCCCACTTAAATTCTGGGCACGGACTTCAGCCAATGGGAAGGCCGGAGCTGGCTTCCTCAATGGTACCGCCAGAGCTGGTAAGAAGCAGTTGTGGCTCGGATCAATTACAGAAGTAGTTCTCCTTGAGGTTATATCATCTAAGGCCGCGTTTCTCAAACTGTGGGTCCCAACCCCCCGGTGGGGTCGCAAGCAACTTAGAGGGAGGTCGCAGTATCACAGTTTGAGAATCCCTGATCTAAGGTGTCCCTGAGAAGGACTAGGCACAAAAGCAAGAGATTATGGGTCCAGGAGAGCAAAGACACCCCCTGGACTAGTATGAGTCTCAGACAGTCCAGGAATATGAGAGGTCCAGTTGCTGGATCTGTCAGATCCCTTGCCGTGTCAGACTTAACAGTTAGTGGGTCTCTACAGTTCAGGCTAGTCCCAGGGAGAAAGAGCACCTCGTTTGGAGCTCATGATCATTATGGCAGTTGTCAGTACTTCAAGAAAAGTTAAAGCTCACAACTAGCCCTTGTGTTTGGTACCAAGGCTAGTACCACTGCAGCTTTACTCCTGCACATTTTGCCTTCCTGTCAGGAGACTTAAACACTTAAGTCCGTGGGACCTGTGTGCAAAGGCACAGCCTCTCGAAAATCTTCCAGATGGGGATGCTTTGTCTTCAAGCAGGCTTTGAGGGGGTCTGAGCTTATGCCTGTAAAGCATCCCGAGGTTCATGAGAAGCTTGAGACAGGGATTTACTCTAATACAGCTCCTGCTTCAGAGCTCACGCTCCGAGGACGTACTGCTTGAGGCTCACAACTGAGGTAAAGGGGGAGTCTCCGCAGAGCGGATTTGACCACAGGCGTCATGGCTCTCTCCGAGAAGCTTCCTCAACACGGAGCTCTCATCGCTCTCTACTCGGAGATGAGAAGGAAGTGACAGATACTGCACTCGACTGAGCTATGAGCAACCAGAAGGCACCAACGGTAGCTGTCACTTATGAAGGGCAAAGGCAGGAACCAGTTTTGAATCCGAGAATACTGTGCAGAGCGCTACTCCCAAAAGTCAGCACAGAAGGTCCAAAGGTAGAGAACAAACCAAGCTAAAGTATATACAAACCCAAGCTACCTACTGGAATGAAGACAAGGATAGTTTCGGACACAGAACTGCAGTTCAGCCCATGCGGTGGTAAGAGAACTGAAGAGATAGGTCAGTCCGCACCCTCTATCTTCGGTGCAGAGTATGAGAAGAAACAGAGTGCAGGGACTGACCAACAGATGCGCCTGGCAAGCTTTTCCAGCCGCATGTACACGTAGCAAGTGACCCTTCTTCCTCAGAATCCTGTCAATACAGAACCATCTCACCAAGGCTCATTATCAAAAGCAAGTTCTCCACATACAGAAGACATCAACTCTAAGTGGCACTGAACCCTGCTAGAATAAATGCAAAACCTGCATATGTCTCCTATTACAACTACGTGGGTGAAGTCAGACAACATTATGCTCTTGAAAGAGCTCACTCAGAAAAAAGGAAGAGAGAGACAGTCACCCGTGGGTGAACACTAAGTAGGGAGTGATTGCTTTGTAATCTTCCAATGCTTTTCCTCAGGGGATATCTGCAGAACACCTCCAAAAACACAAGCGTGAGGGCTTGAATTCATAACTCTGCTAGACCAGAAAACACGGACTTGACACTGGTCACTGCGCCATTTATAACACACCACACCATCTGCTACTCTTTATTTATTCACCTAAAACCCTTTCTGGAAAATATAAGCTCCAGTTGCCCACTTCATTTCAAGTGGCCACCTCCACCACATTACTCCTTCTGCTTAATCTGTGTCCGCCTGTATTTAGCTCAGACATACTGCTTCCTTCCACTGAAAGAAAGATAGCCCATACCTTCCAACAAAAAACTGGACCTGTAAAAGGTATTACCTCTCCTAACAGGGGACCAACACAGGATAGAACGCCACTGCAAGCAACTAATTAAAAAATGGAATCTGGCTAGGATATCATGATAAACCTTTCTAATCCTTGTGAAAAGAACTGGATATGTAACGCTCCCCAACTGATCAACAGTCTACACACAAGCACAATGCTGGTGGGGCATTCATTTAATTTTTTTAAAGGGAGTATAACCAAATGAATCACTACCACCACTGAAAGTAACATTTACTCAGTCATCCATGAATGAAGTCATTTGCTATGAATCCAACTGCCTGTGGAGATATTAAAGATGACCTGCAAAAAGGAAATAAGGAGGCCTGTGTTTGGGGGTTTTTTGTTTTAACGAATGTAGGAGATAACCTGAATAATGGTGATAACAGGGAACTTCAGGGAGAAAAGGAAGAAGATTAATCTTCCTGATAGTATTGCATAATAGAAATTCGGATCTGCTCAGGCAAACTATAGACAACTCTTTAGAGCAGTGTTTCTTAAACGTTTTAAGACCGAGGAACACCAAACAATTTTTTTGAAAATGAGGAACACCAAGCATTTTTTTGTGGAGAAAAAAAGGTTGGTGGGGAAAATGGGGAAGAGCGCAAAAAAAAAGTAGCCTGCCCCTTTAAGGGCAGCCATTTTGAATTCTGTTCTCCACAGCACACCTCCGACTGCTTCGGAACACAGTTTAAGAAACACTGCTTTGGGGGAGCCAAGAGTCTTGTACAGGATAAACTTAAAAAGTCTGGTAGCACTTTATAGACTAACAAAACATGTAGATGGTATCATGAGCTTTCCTGGGCACAGCCCATGGTCATCTGAAGTGGGCTGTGCCCCACGAAAGCTCATACCACCATCTACATGTTTTGTTAGTCTATAAAGTGCTACCAGACTTTGTTGTAAGTTTATAGACAACTCAAAAGAAAAGCATTAAAGATATTAAAGCTCATTAAATGCAAGAACTTCTGCTCTCAAAAGGGTTATTTCTGAAACCAATATTTTAGCTTAATAGGGAGAAAACCCCTCCTAAGGATTCAACATATCAGCCCTTCAGTTAAGTCCCCAGTGTACACTAGTCATTTCATCTTCATGAAGTCATCCAACATAAGAAGGGAGGACAAATACATTGTCAGGTGTAAGGAAAGCACAAAGAAAAATATGCACTAGTCCAAATCCACCCCACACCTACATGCTTGCAAGTCTCCTTAACGTAGCTTGAATTTTTGGGGCAATAAACTGTGGAGCAGCATTTTAGAGCAAGACTACTTACCATCACCCTGCATATCTGAAGTCCATAGTGTCAGGTTATCACGTAACAACTGCATGATAAGTGTAGAGTCCTTATAACTTTCTTCGCTCAGTGTATCCAGTTCTGCAATAGCATCATCAAAAGCTGCTTTTGCCAACCTACAAATATCAGATTAATACATAAGAGATCATAAAAGAAACTCCTATAAAACAGTATGCAGCTTAATTTATTTCATTGTACAAACACTTTTTTTAGTTCTGTTAACTAGACACTTATAGCTTTCAGGTAAAAATTTCAAAAGCACTTAAATACTTAGGAGCTGAAGTCCCCCTGACTTTCTAAGTCACTAGGATATTATGTCACAGGGTGACACTGACCCTTTAACAAGGAGCACAGCCAATGCTCCTGTGCCTCAGCCAACTCCAACTGAACACAGGGAGAAGAGAGTTAGTGAGCAAGGGTTCACTTAGAGCACCTGCCAGCTGGGAAGAGGAGGGGTAAGCTGCCACAGCCAGAATACAGTATGTGGTTCCTGGGAGAAGATGAAAGGCAGAAGAGCAGCAAGAGGATTCTTAGTTGACATCCCTGATCCATGAAGGAGGTGCCTGCTGTCCCTAAGTCAGAGAACCAAAGGTGAGGGCTGGAGGTAGGGAAACAGCAGAGAAGCACATCTGCTAACATCTCTGCACCAAAAAGCTGGAGTCGGGAATGAGGGATGCTCCCTAGATGAAGATGAGCTCTCAGAGAGGCTGTACACATTCCTACTAGGAAGAGTGGGGCTACATTCTAAAAGGAAGGCGTAAGGTGGCTGTCCTGACTGGTGTTGAGAAAGAGAATAAAGAAAACTTATTTACTTGTTCCCATAACATAAGAACTAGGGGGTCACCAAATGAAATTAATAGGTGGCAGGTTTAAAAACAAACAACTGTACTATTTCTTCACGCAGTGCAGAGTCAACTTGGATGTTGAAGACCAGGACTTTAACAGGATTCAAAAAGAACTAGAAAATTCACGGGGGATAGGTCTATCACTGGCTATTAGCCAGGATGGATAGGAATGGTGTCCATAGCCTGTCAAAAGCTGGGAGTAGGTGACAGGGCTGGAATCACTTGGGGACATCTAGCACTGGTCACTGTTGGAAAACAGGATACTGGACTATAAACCTTTGGTCTGACCCAGTATGGCCGTTCTTATGTTCAGAGAGACAGACGGAGGAGGAGTGTGACAGTGATGTATGGCACAACACAGAGGGACAAAATGCCTGGGGGTTTTAATGACTTCTTGCATGGAGGTGATAAATGGACTATGGGGTGGGATGTTCTGCATCATTTCTGCAATGTTATCATACACAGCCCTCCATAGAACCAATTGAAGTAGGAGAGCATGAAGTGAGAGTTACCGGAATTCACAAGTTGTGCAGAATGGTGCTACAGCCAGGGACACCCTCTTACACACTATACCCCACAGTATATTGGAAACAAAGACCCATTGATTCCTTCATAGTAAAAGCTTGAAAACAGATTAAATAGCCTTAAATTGTAAGGGCTTTAAGTATTCACCTCTGAGTTCAGATATTTATAGAAGTATTATGTTGCCACTGTTTTGTTACTTTTGTCTTCTCAAAAATAATCTTCTCCCAAATAAATTAATGTTTCTGGACTTCTAGTTCATTCAGGAGTTGGTGAACATTCAAGATGATGCACAAGACAGAGGCTTAACACTATGATGTTTCAGAGCTTCTCTTCAGTGCTTATGTGGTTAGTTAGAAAGCTTTTCAACTCATACAGCAGAAATCAAGGAAACCCAGCATATTGCTAAAAAAGCGTCATTATTCAAATTCACACGTGCTACGCTGTAGGTGGTTGTATTTTTCTTTTAAAGAAAGCTTCCAGCCTCCTCAAACATTACTTACCTGCAGGCACGATCAGGGGAATTAAGAATTTCATAGTAGAATACAGAGAAGTTGAGAGCAAGACCTAAGCGGATGGGGTGTGTTGGCGGAAGTTCTGTCATTGCAATATCACTAGCAGCTTTATAAGCCACCAGGCTATTCTCTGCAGCCTCCTTCCTGTCATTTCCTGTGGCAAACTCAGCCAGGTACCTGTGGTAGTCCCCTTTCCTGAAAGGGTAAAGAGCAAAAACACAGTTAGGATTCTTTGGTTTCACATTAGCTGTTGGAAAATAAATCCAGTTAAATCTTGATGAGATTCACTTGGTATCATTCAGGGAGGCCTGATCTACCCCTGAAACTTAAGGTTAACTGAATTACATCATTTGGGGTGTGAAAAATTTTGCACTGTGTGATGTAGGTAGGTCAGCCTAATGCGTACTGTAAATGCAATTAGGTCAATGGAAAAAATATTTTGACCTCTCTCCCCCCACATGGAATGGATTTACTACAGCAATGCAAAACCCCCTTCTGTCATTTTAGAATAAGTCTACACTACAGTGCTCAATTCCTGCTCTGAGATTGATAATTGATTCAGGTGTCCATGCTGACATTAACTACCTCTGATGTCATAAATGGTGTGCTGATTTATCTACATATTCCATTAGGAGTGTATGGCTCTGCCTTTGGATGGTTTCATTTCTCCAGTCCACAGGGTAACACTAGGCAACGCTCTTCTGTCCATAGGGCTCATGTCAAGATTTTACTGTATCATTCTCCCTAGTCAACACAGCCAACAGAAGGGTTATCAAGTGATCAGGCTTAAAGTTCTTCCACAGCATGCTGATGGCACTGTTACCTAATTCCATCTCACTTAATCCAAACTAAGTCAGATACACACGTAACATTATATATTACTGAGTATTCTTGAAAGGCCATGACAGTATGAAAATGAAGTAAAACAAATTCAAGAATAAACTGCTGATTTTTGCAAGCCACCTATGCTCACAGCAAGTTGCCTCCATCCCAGAAGTGCCCCTCAAAGGCTATGTAGGTGAGTAAGAAGAAAATGTATAGTGAATTAAGACTGGAAAAGTTATTGACAATCATATAAAAACTATGTGAATGTTTACAACAATTAAATTACAATTAAAACAGAAAAAAAATACCACTCAATTCTACACATCTATATTTAAGGTAACAAAATTTCATCGAATTATACGTTATTCAAGAAAAGTCAATCATAATTAGCAACTATCATGATGGATGGATATGCACAACGGAACGGGTCTGAACTAAAGTTAGACGTTCAATTTTAATGGTGCATTCCTAGATTTAAATATTTAGGAGTGAAACCTAGTTTTTATGTATTACACACATTTTACATAGAAAGCACTGAACAGTTTAATGCAGGGCTACTCAACGGCCCGTTCGTTTGCGGCCCGCGGGTGGGAGACAAAACAAAAAAGTAGTCAACATAATGGTCTCCTGTTGATACGTGTTTTAGTAGTTAAATTCCTGGACTGTCATTGCTCATTAAACGTGCTGTCATATGGGGGGGGAAATCAGGTAAATATTTCATTTTAATAGCAGAACTGACTTAAATGGAACCTGTGTGCTGTGTAGTCTTGCCTTAATCTTTGTATTCATGCCCAGCAGTGCGAAAGAAGCTATTTGCATATATATTTGAATATATGTACAACCACACTTAAGTTGCAGCTCTCGGCATGTGCTGTTAAGTATCATTGTGGCCCCCGGGGCTTCCAAAGTTGAGTAGCCTTGAATGGATTGCTAATGGGGGAATAAAGCCTTTCATTCTTGTTCAAGACCAATTTCAAGTATACAGGTATTGTTTCCACAGGAGCACTGTTTAGTGGTCTTAATACAGTTTTCTAGTTGGCAGGCATCTGAATGAAAATGTACCATCAATGGAACTCATGTGGCTGTTCAAAACAAGGCCTGAGCACAATGACCAAACCATCATCTTCTTAAAGTAGGCAAATCAGTAGGACAATGTGGAGATGCTGTACTTATTCCATATCTGCACAATTTTAATCTCTGGGAGTGGTCAATCTGTCATTTACCAGTACTGAATTCATGGCAATATTTTGTACAAACTGCAAGGATGGCACTTGCCCAAAAATCATAAGTCACCTACATTTTATAATAGAAAACCTTGGACTCGCCCGTGTTAGCTGCTGGAATGAGGTGTTTGTCCAGTACATCCAGAATGTCACAACAGATTAATTTCAGCTCAGTTTCAACCTTGGAGGAAAAAACAAAGATTAGCAAAGATGATTTAATATTATAAGAGGGATACAAGAAATATTCAATCCCAAATGCTGAAAATAGAAGTAATCATCCAATTTACGTAGGAACTAGCATTTGTATATGAGGGTCCAACTTCTATTGGACAGTATTAAGAGACCTGTAGCTTCATCCAACAGTTAAAATAAAAGGGGAGAAGAGGTAGAAAGTTTCTAACTACAGCAAAGATATTCTCAATATGTTCTCATTTGTTTTTAAAAGTGACCTCAGGGCTGGTCTTCTCTTGGCACAGGTATGTATTTAAGAGTGGTACATAAAATGTTAACTAGGTTCAGGGAGGCTCATCACACAGCGAACAGTAAATAGGCAACTAGAGGACTGAATTCTCGGTTATAAAGGATGAAGGCAGGAAGTAAATTCTAAGAGTCGAGCTGCCTGCCACCAACACTAAAATGTTCAAATCTATACTGTGCTCATGAGAGAATCAGCAGAATTCACAGGTACGGGGGGAAGAGATGGTAACAGATAGCTAGCACCCACATCATACAAGCAAGAGTCTTAATAACGTGATTACATAAAAGGCTGCATAAAAGATGACAACTTACCTGTAATTGTTTCTCTGGAGATATTTTGCAAGATCACCTAGACTGGGTGTTAAGCTTCCTTTTAGAAGATTGGTACAACTTCCCTAGCTCTTCACTTTTTTTTTTTAAAACCACACATTGTGGCAGGTAGCTGTAATGAGGGACAGTATAAGCCAGCTACCCTATTGGTCATATGGCACCCTTTCAGGTTAATACCACCCCCAAAGCATTCAATAATTTCTACTGATTCTTGGAGCTTTGCCTTATAAAGAAAAGCCAACTGAAAGTCAAGATAAAAGATACCAGAGGGCAGAACCAAATGCAAGAGAAACAAAGCCAAAAAAGAGGTATGAGAGAAGCTTAAGAGATATTCCAAAAGAAAACAGGAGTGCAGCAGCAACAGGAAGCACTCAAAGTGAAGAACAGCAGCAAAGGCACAAGGTGACAAAGTTTACTTAATTACAAGACAGTCTGCTGCAACATTTATAATTCTTCTGTTGTAGCAAATCTCTGTAAGGTATTTCCTTTGTAGCAATTATATATAATCACAAACATGACAAAGCAAAGACTTTTTTATGTTATGATATATTTATTGGGCCCATCTTGCAGGGCTGGGTGGTCTTCCATTATGATTTGAAGGCTGACAAAGCTAGGCTGTGTAAGTAAAAAGAGGGAAGTAAAATTCTAAAAGCCAGGGAATCCTTTCACACTGCAGCCTACTTTGAGACCTGTGCTGTAAGTGGCACAAGAGCCCTTTTCGTTGTTACTTTTTGCAGAATCAGCTCAGAGATGAGCAAGGTAAGGGAAGTATTGGCTGCAAACCTGAAGATAGACGGCAATTTGGGTAAAAGTGATCATGAAATAACAATTCTGTAGGGAAAGCGTGGAGGTGAGAGCCTGTTGGCTCGAGATCCTCAGCTCATCATTCTAGGGAAAGCGTGGAGGTGAGAGCGCCTGTTCATCCGAGATCCACAGCTCGAAGCCCCTAGTCAAATAATCTTTACGCCCAAAAACATCCAGAATCTTGGCCTCATTCTCAGGAGCAGGGCCTGGCTGTCCCTGGTGCTCTCTGTGGCTCAGTGTCCACCCATCCATCCACCGCTGATGTGGCTAAGAGGTGTTCTTAACCTCTTTGGAGCACAAAGTAGCACCACTCAACCCCTTTGGCTGTAGGAGCAATAAGCACTGGGGTTTGCCATAACTCCTTGGTAATAGTTTGAACAAGTTTAATGAGAGGCCTTTCAGGCAAGGGAACATCCACTATTCCTCCACCACCTCCTTGGCCTGGAGGTTGAGGCTCTGAGCCACTCACTGAATCAGCTCTTTGCAGTGGGCCCTACAGCCTATGGACCGAAGACACAAAGGTGTCTGCAAAGACCTTGTCTGGGGACGAGGACAATGCCACAAGGAGAGCAGAATCTTCCTGTCCCATAGGGTCTCAAGACATCCACATGCCGTGGCTGGTCAGGGAAGGGTGTTAGAAGTGGGGGTGCCAAAGGCACTTGCTCACTGTGGCCTACAGATACCTCCAGTGCAGAAGGAGGGGCTGAAGCTACTGAGGCAGCAGATGGAAGCACTCGGGTGGAGAGTATAACAGAGGTAGCTCTGGAGGATGACCTTGCTCTTGGCGCTGGTTGTACACTGATGGAGTCCAGAAGGGCCACTGCATAGGAACCGGCCACTGTGGAAGCCATCACTGCGCCAGGGCTGCGGCTGAATCAGGACGCTGGTGCCAGGAGCAGGAGCAATGCCAGGAGCTCCTGGACACAAAGGACTCAGCTTCGGAGTCGGACACACATTTTAACTCTGAGCACTCACGGGGTGAGCAGAGCCAGATAGTGCCAGTGAGCAGTACTGAGGCAAGCGTCCATGCCAGCTCACAGCCGAGTGCTTTCCATGGTGCCAACTGTGTTCAAGATGTTCCCAGTGCCAGAACCAGGAGGCAGCAGCATATGGTGTGCTGCAAACAGTGCCACAGGTCTCACTGCTGATGGTGCTGCAGGGGCTGGAGTGGAAGATCCAAGACATGGTGAGGAAGCTGGCCTTGTCAGTGACGCTGACGGTGGGGGCAGCTGTGACTCAGAGCTGGTGTTGTAAATGTGATGAGGACCCGAGCAGCCTCGAAAGTAACTAGTGTGGCAGGAAGATCCAAATCCTCTCCTACCATCAATGACTCTGGACAGTCCACCAACACCGACTCAACGGCCCCACCCAAAGTACTGGAATCAAAAGTGCCAGGGCGAAGGGGCCCAGCCTGGGCAGGCTCAGCATGGGGAGGGCAGACTCTGTGGCTTTCCTACATCTCTTGGAATGAGGCCAACCCCAGTTGGTTCTCTTCTTCCATGGCATCGGGGAGCGAGACCAGGACTGGGATGGACAAGTCCATCCTATGAGAAGTAGGTCAGTGCAATTCCTCCCCTCATCTGGGTGTGGCACCAAGACCAGCGCATCCATGGAGCTTAAGCAGAGTCCTGGGGCTGTGGCCCAAGTGCCAACTCTGTAAGAAGTTAAGCCACTGATCTCTCTCCCTTAGTTCTCAGCTTAAACTTCCTGCAAATATTGCACTTACCTTGCAACAGGCCTTCTGCCAGGCACTTCAGGCAAGCAGCATGTGACTCACCTTTGGGCATATGCTTTCAACACTTGGCACACTGTTTGAAGCCCTGGGCCTGCTGCATGCCCCAAGAGCACAAGCCACCAAGAGGGGGAAGCCACTGAAAACTCACTAAATTAGAACACAAAAAGGCTAATCTACCCTACTAATGTACTAGAATTACTAGAACTATCAACACTAAGGACTAGTGACTTGTAAAGCAGGAGGTCAGAAGCTCCAACAGTCTTTCAACGACCGTCACTGGCGGAAAGAAGGAACTGAGCAGGCATCAAGTCAGCAGGGGTACATGTACAGTCATAGGTGCACCACTTCAGGGGCTCCACAGCCGACCCAATGGGTACCGCTAGGAAACCTCTTCCAATGGCCACAGCAAGCACACCCGTTGGAATGCACATAAGCAATCACTGGAAGACGAAATAGCCACGTCCAAGGGACAGTAATAATTTGTTGTAGCAGGGCATGAGATGCATCTTAGAGGGAGGATCTTTGTCTAGCCTAGGGAGAAAAACTCCTGCCACTGACCAACCTGGTCCAATGTTATGGGGTGTAGTTGGGCAGAGTGGCAGCCCCTTGTCCCAGAGAGGAGAAGCCTGTCAGAGCCCTAGTGGGCTACACAGCATGTGAGACAGGGGTCTGGTAAGAGATGTGGGATACTGGTACTGTGCTTCATTGACAAGAGTCTGCCCAAGTGCCTTCACCCTTTAAATCAGGGGTGGGGAACCTTTTTTGGGGTTGGGGCCGCTGACTCAAAATCAGTCGGGGACCACACACCACCTCACTGATGTGGCAGAAAGACACTCCCCAACATTCCCCTTGCACATCAGAGCATAGGGGGAGAGACCAGGCTAGTGGATTTTGCGGGAGTCTGATCTAGGCAAGCCAGAGGCCGGATCCAGCCCTTGGGCCATAGGTTCCCCACCCCTGCTTTAGATAGACGTTGAATTCTATTTAGTGGCTCGCCCATGGTCTGCCATGCCAGCTGTCCGCACAGGGCTGGCACAGCACACAAAGGGAACACACTTACAGCTAAACCTCTACAAACATCTAACCACACTAAAAACTGCTGAGTGGAGAGTTAGCATGGTAGCTGCTTATGGGAGACAGCTTCCAGCAGCTCAGTATAAAATAAAAGTGGCTGTCTAATGGTTGTGGCAAATGGTTTTTGAATCCAGAATCCCAGTACTAAACAGCTTTGTGTTCCAAAATACTCAATATTGTTGGAATGTTTTGCCTATATGGTACAGGTTGGACCTCCCTGGTCTGAGACCTGAGCAGTCCCAAACCAAGGAGTTTGCTGGACCAGAGGAGGTCAATTCTCTCCCCTGCTGGCCACCAGCCCACTCCTGGGCCCTTCTCCAGCTGTGGGGCTCCCCAGCCACTGCTGGCCCACCCATATTGCCAGAGCAGAGCGCCCTGGTTTTGGGAGGTTCAACCTGTACTCGTAATGCACCCATAAAATGCCATGCTGCTGTGAGGAATATGTTGGAAAAAGGATTGTTGCAAATGGGAAAGATAGTTCAATATGTAAACAACATCTTAGTCAATAAAACAAAAGAGAAGCACGAAGGGTTAGGGCAGCAGTTTTGGGATGCTGTCAAGTATGATTTGAAACTTAACCCTTCTAAATCCTAAATCAAAAGGAGAGAAGTATAGCTTCTTGGAAACACGCAATTCAGGAAGAAATATATCAGTAGATAAGGAGAGAATAAAGTCTATAGTTAACCTTCGGATGACAATAGATAAAAAGACCACACTAGACCTTGACAGAAAAAGCAACCAGTGCATGGGGAGAGGCGGGTGGGGAGGCACAAAACTTTAAAAAGGAATTAATGGAAACGCTTACTTTGACCACCCCTAAAAGAGAGTTCACCTCTTTAAAAAAAAAAAAAAAAGTTAAAAAATGGTGGTGTTCGTATGATTACTCAGGACACTGGTGCTGGGCAAAAACCTGTGTGTACTATAAGGGTGTTAACAGCTCCAAAAAAAAATGGGAATCCATGAGCAAACTGAACATTACACAAAACCCAATAGAGCAAGTACAGTAACTGTTAAAAGCCATCATGCTCTGAGAAGGCTACTAAATCAGGAAATTTTATCCAAAGGGCATGTAAAGTGAACAAGGCAATATACAATGGGTCTCTGCTCAATTGGTCATCCTGAAAAGCTAAAACATCCGTATGGGCCCCTGATCTTAAACGGTCAGGAACACATTTGAGCAGCAGGAGGCAACTCCGAGTAACAGCTAATTGGGAAAACGGTTTGGATTGTGAATGGCAGTTCATATTATGAATAGGGATGTGAAAGCTTAAGCAGTTAACCAGTGGGCTCGGGCACCCCACAGGCAGGGGCTGCTCCAAATGGGATGCTGGAGTAGGCGCAAGTGAGGGGAGGTGCTGCTTTGGCCCAGCAGCGGGGGGAGGGGACGCTGTTCAGCCATGCTGCTGCAATCCCCACACCAGCCCCCCCCATTAATCGGTTCACTGGTTTAACAACATGTTTAACCAGTTGAATGGGATTTTACACCCCTAATTATTAAGGACAGTTACAGGATTCACAGGGGTATGCCTAACTGGAAAAAGGCAAATACTTAAAACCTTTCAATACAAGCTAAAAAGGGAGGAATGGTCCGCAAGCGTCAGCACTTGCAGAAATGTTTTAAACAATTGAAATTAAAACTGATTCATACTATGTTTATAAAGGTGCAACTATTTATCTTCCAGGCTGGAAAACTAACTTATACAAGAACTAATGTATCTGAAATTAAACACAAAATTCTTTAGCAAATAAAAGAACTGACAGCACATTTTAATAATGTCAGAATGGTAAAGAAAAAAAAAATCACAAAAAAGGTCCAATACAATGAAGAAAATGTACAGGCAAATAAGCTTACAAATAAAGCAGCAATCATCAGTAAAATACAGAAGGTTATACTAGTAGTAGTAACCACTCATGCACAAGCAAATCAAGAATTTAAAGACACAACTAGGAAGGGCTGCTATTACTGAAGGACACTCAGGCAAAAAAACAAAGTTAATAAAGCAGTGGGGGCAAAATGATCCTAGACGTGGCTGAGGGTTCACTGCAAAAGAAGAAACCTTAATTCTATCAAAGCCACACACTACGAATAGGTGTTAGCTACACCTCAGCCAATGCGATACCTCCTTTTAGGGGGGGATACATGGTTCGGGGGTGGGGTGGGGTGAGAGACACATTAGAAAAGGCATTAAAAATGGGCTGGTGGCCGGGAGAGGAGGAGGGAGAAAAGGCCATACATGAGTATATTCATGGCTGTTTAAAATGTGCCAAACTAGATCTTGCTAGAAGGCAAAGGCAAGACCTGGAGGCTGGATGCAACCTCCAGCATGCCTGGATCCAGCCCGAGGCTGAGAGTTCCCCCCAGCATTGGGGAGCCTACGCTGGCATTCTGGACCCCCTGCTACCTGCCTGTGGGGCTGGAGCACACAAAATCTACTAGCCCGGGCCCCACTAGGCTCTGATGTGCAAAGGAAATGTTGGGAGTGTCTCCTCAGTCAGGAGCCAAGTCAGTGCCAACTGGGGGGGTTCTCACGAGAGGCACCCCAACTGATTTCTGAGAGTCAGCAGCCTGTCCCAAAAAAGGTCCCCATCCCTGCACTAGGGAAGTATCTTCTGGCAATCATGCACACAGTACACACACCCCCTACCGGAATGGACATGAGCAATCACTCAAAGAACTAGTGTTTTGCCTTAAAAGAGAATTTTAAAATCAAGTACATAATTCTCTCACTAACTGGATCTTACCATTTGCCGATATTCCCGAATCATTTTTAGTTTATCTTCTCCACCTTTGTTTTCTTCTTTCTGTTCAATGCTGCTGATTATTCTCCATGAAGCTCTTCTAGCTCCAATCACGTTTTTATACGCAACAGACAGAAGATTTCTTTCCTCCACTGTCAACTCCACATCCATTCCGGCCACTTTCTTCATTGATTCAACCATTTCTAAAAGGAAAAGGTTATGGATTAGACATATTAAATAATTTTCCCTAACACTTCTGACTTGCTTGTTTACTTTATTCCTTCTCACAACTAAGACTTAAGATCTACTTAATAAAAGATGACCACTTTAAAATACTATTAAAATCTTCTGGGCAGGATTGGGTCCACCTCTTTGTAAAGTGCCATAATCCTCATTAATGCCTGAGCACTAGCACAATATTAAAGTTAAAATGTTCTCTTATTATGTTAAGAGCATCCAAGTCAAACTTACCATACGCCAAAACTTATTCTTCCTCCTTATATGCATCATCAGGGCTCGACAATGTAATCTACTCGCCCCGTGGCGAATAGATTACACCCCGGAAGAGCCAGCGCAGAGTGAGCTGCGCATGCGCAGAGCGCAGAACCGCGTGGCTGCCGAGCGGGGCTCACTGCCGCTCAGCGAGCCCTGTGCATCAGGATACTTTTTTTTACAGGATCATAGAATTTTTTTTTCCACAAAATGCCTACCTCATTCAATGAAGGGGATGGACAATGTTCATGGAACAGCTAGCTATTAAATATTCCTTTGCAGCCCTGCCATTCATTGTATGGTTCCATGCTTTACATTCTGAACACATTTAAACCGCTCACAGAAACAGATACAGAAATACGGACTTTCCTAAGAATTAATTTGGAATGTGAATGCTTCAAAAATATGAATTCATCTATATAACGCCCCTTAGACAAGAGATTATTTTCCCAATTTATTTAAAGATGAGTATCCAAGAGAAGCTGAAGTTGTCAAGCATCCACTAATTTCAGTTGTTGCCCATGCTGAAACATCTAGTGCCTAGTTACTGAACAACTTCCAACTTCTGCAATAAATGAGGTAGGATCTGTTTTAGTACATTGATGGAATATGGCCAAAGATGTTAACAACCTAGTCAATGTCCAAAATTAAAACAAGGTTTGGAAATGTGGGGCACAGAGGTGGTTCTCCTTATATGACTGTGATCATCTGTCTGTAGTAATTTATACCCTAAAACCACTAGTACATATACCACCACCCAGGTTTGAAGGCAGTGCTGCAGAAGCACAGAAGGGTATTCGTCAATATCACTTTACACAGCAGACTTGGTGCTGTAGTGCCACTCTTCTTCACTACTATTGACACCTTGAGCCCTGCCGCCTTTAGATGAGGGATGGAGAGGAGGGGCCAAGCCCAGCAGCTCGTGGGCTGGGAGTCAGCAGGTTGGCACAGGGCAAAAAGCAGCAATGGAGGGAAAGGAGGGTGCTGGCAGCCTTCAGCCACCACTTCTGCACAGCCCTCCTCCTTCCTCCTCACTGCCCTCCCTGCCCCCCATGAGGCTGTGGAGGCAGCTCCAGGCCAGCCATGGAGGGCAGGCCACTCCAGTCCAGTAAGTTTATTCTTACCTGCCCCCATTAAATCAGTTACTCTATTAAACTTAATGGCATTTTTCATCTCTAGTTTAAAACAGTTAATGATGTTCTTAGAAATTATTTCTAACTAAAGTATTTAAAATAAAATGTTTCATTAGGTGGGTTTTTTTGGCATTGTGTCAGGTCAAGCCTATTAGCATGAGGGCAGGGTGGGTGCTACTGTAGAGGTGGCTCAGTTCCAACAGTAGGTGATCTGCGTATGTAGTCTGAAAACGCTTTGGAAATTAAAGTGATTAATGGCACATTAATGTAAGATAGAGATATCTGCAACCAGCAAGCTGTTTTCAGTGTAGGAAATCTTGTCTGACTCCTTACTTCTTGGTTCTGAATAAAGGCCTGAAAGATTTACTTGACCTTGTATTACCTTAAAAATTAACAGGCCTGTTTTACTCTTGTTTTGCAGGAGAACCTACCAGATGTCTTGTATTAGAGCTGACATTTTAAACAGAGTTCAGGAATATGAGGGAGTGTAAGAATAAGACCTTTCTGTAGTCATATTGTAAGGCCTGTAGCCATACTGTAAAGCCTAAAGCCTTCACCTGCAGACAGATTAAAAGAGCAGCAGCCATTAGCTGAAAAGCAGGAAATCATGAACTCACTCTCCATCTTAATTGCATTAAAATAGTGTAATATCAGGAAGTTATGAGACCCTGTCCTAAAGGCACCAATCACCAGATATCACCAAGATAAATACCACCCTATGCTATAAACCTATTCCTACCTACATGCTTCGAGCTCCCAACCAGACACCATACGATCGATCCACAGTCTACTACAGCCAAGGGCTAAGACACAACCCTATCTGCTCCAATCTCACAGACAGAAACCAACACCTACAACAGGGGTAAGAAAACTTTTGAGTCGGGGGCCACTGACCCACAGAAAGATCAGTCACTGACATGACCCCCAAATTGAGGAGAAAGTAACACCCCACATTCCCCTCGCACACCAGAGCCTGGGAGTTCCAGGCAAGTAGATTTTTTGTGCACTCCAGCCCCATGGGGGGCTTGGAGCTAGGGATGTAAAATCTTGATTATTTGGCTAGTTGAATAGTTGATAAGGGCGCTTCTACCTTTTAAGTGTACTTCAAAGGCGAAAGCGCTGTGGGGAGCATGGGGCCAGTGAGGGGACACAAGCAGTCCCCCACTGACCCCATGCTCCCTGCAGCATTTCAAAGTGGCAGCGCCGCATGGAGCCCGGGGGTCAGCTAGGGACTGAATCCCCAGCTGACCCCAGGTTCCATGAGGTGCTGCTGCTTTGAAATGCCGAGGGCAGCCCCGTATCAGGCTCCACACAGCCTGATACAGGCTCCATAGAGTCAGTGCCTCATGGAGCCTGGGGTCAGCAGGGGATTCTTCTGCTGACCCTGGGCTGCACACCGCACTTCAAAGCAGCAGTACCACGTGAGCCCAGGGATCTGGCCCCAGGCTCCACACAGTGCTGCCACTTTGAAGTGCCACCTCCTCTACCCCCTCCCTTGCTGCCTCAGAGGCAGCAGGGGGAGGAGAGCGACTAGTCAACTAGTTGCTCATATCCCTAGTTGGGGCACTACCATGGACTCCTCACTGCTGGGGGAGCCTTGAGCGCCAGGGCCAGGCAAGCTGGGAGCCACCCAGGTCTTAGGTTCCCCACCCCTGACCTACAAGATCTTTATCAGGCACTCTTAAAACTTAAATACTCACCTGGAGAAGTGAGGAAACAAATTGACAGAGCCAGATGAGTACCCAGAAGTCACCTACTTCAAGACAGGCCCAACAAGGAAACAGAACACTACTCGTCTTCATAGTCCCCATCTTAAGTCCTCCAGCACATCACTGAATCTACAGTCTATCCTGGAAAACGATCCCTCACATTCTCAGACCACGGGAGACAAGTCAGTCCTCTACTGACTGCCCCTAATCTGAAGCAAATACTCCCCAGCAATCACACACCATAGAAACTTACCTAAGAACCTCTCTGAAACAAACCCCATAGCCAACATATTTATACAAGCAACACCATCACAGGACGTAACCACATAAGCCACACCATCTGGGGCTCATCCACCCGCACATCCATTAATGTGATACATGCCATCGAGTACCAGCAGTGCCCATCTGCCATGTACACCAGCCAAACCAGTCTCTGCACCAAAGGACAGACGGACACAAATCAGACATCAGGAATGGCAACACATAAGCCTGTAGGGCAGGGCTACTCAACATGCAGCCCGCGGCCCATTTGTTTGTGGCCCATGGTGCAGTTTGGGTTTACGCAGGGCTCAACACGCAGCCCACAGGTGGGAGCCAAAACAAAAAAGCAGTCAATATAATGGTCTTCTGTTGATATGCGTTTTAGTAGTTAACTTCCTTGACTGTCATTGCTTATTAAAAGTGCTGTCATATGGGGGGAAATCGGGTAAATATTGCATTTTATTAATATCAGCAGAACTGACTTAAACAGGGCCTGCATGTTGTGTAGTCTTGCCTTAATCTTTGTATTCATGCCAGTCAGTGCGAAAAGCTATTTGCATATATTTGAATATATATTTGCATGTACATGCAACCACACTTAAGTTGCAGCCCTCGGCATGTGCTGTATCACTGTGGCCCCCAGGGCTTCCAAAGTTGAGTAGCCCTGCTGTAGGGAACATTTTAAGCTCCCTGGACATTCAGTAGTGAATTTAGAAGTATCTATCTTCCTACAAAAGAACTTTATCACTGGATTACAGAGGGAGACAACAGAACTGGAGTTCATTTAGATTCAACACTATCAATTTAGGCTTAACAGTTGATCTTTATTAACACATTACAAAGGCAAATTTCTCTTGATATTCACATGCTCACATCAAATGCTGCAAATAAAATATCCAGCCTGACTTAATTAGCCTCATTAACACTGGTTCTACAATTGACAGATAACTTCTTTTGCTTCAGAGGGGTAGCCAAGTTAGTCTAACGGAAAAATTTAAAAAATAATGCATAGTCTAGCAGCATCTTAAAGGCTAACAAAATATGTTGATGGTATCATGAGCTTTCCAGGATATAATTCACTTCTTCAGATGAATGAACTTCTTTTGCTGTTATATACACCCTGGATTCTGCAATTTCCAGTCCAACTCATCTGATGAAGTGGGTTTTACCCATGAAAGCTTATTATGTAATAAATCTGTTAATCTCTAAACTGCAACAAGACTCCTCATTAAGCTTTTTTTAAACTGTCTTGAGATCAGTTGGATAGCATTTTGTCTGGCAAGAAATCAATCATCAATAATTGGGATTATGAAATGCTCATTCCTTTATTGTTCTATAATGATAGTCCCTGTTTTCCTATTGTTTGTATGATTGCCTGGTTTAATTGTTTGCTGTATAATTAATTTTGCTAGGTGTAAATCTATTAAGCTGGTGGGGCATGAATGGCTAGATAACTCTGTTATAGTATGTTAGGATTGGTTAGTGAAATTCTAGTAAAATAATAGGTTAAGACAGGTTAAATGAACTAGTCCAATGTTAAGGTTGAAGAGGTCCAATTAATAGGTTAAATGAACTGGTCCAAAAGGAAGTTGTTTGAGAACCAACTCCACAAGCTCCAAGATGAGAGCTGCCAGGCCCCAACCCTGTGCCAATGACACTATACAAAAACTGGAGCCCCCCCCCGATGGAACTGATCATCAAGGAAAGTTCATCTGTCTTGCTGGGAGTGCTGAGCATTGTATGTCTAGCATGTGCATTGTTTTGGGGTAATCAGTATCCTGCTTAATCATAACACTGTGAAAGGCTTTCATTGGTAAGACCACCCCACATACCCCGAATGTGAGGTTATGTCAGAGCCCACAGAAGGTTGAGGGTGGATATCTATATTGAGAGGATTATGCCTGAGCTCTAGAAACAGGTACGGGTGGGTGCCCCCTAGAGCAGTGTTTCTTAAACAGTGTTCCGGGGCACACCGGTGTGCTGCGGAGAACAGAGTTCAAAATGGCTGCCCTTAAAGGGGCAGGCGACCTTTATTTTTGCTCAATAACTTTCCCTTCAACCTTTTTTGTGCTCAACAAAAAATCCTTGGTATTCCTCAAAAAAAATCGTTTGGTGTTTCTTAAACTTTTTAAGGCCGAGGAACACTGCCCTAGAGTGTGTGAACAGAGAATTGTGAAGATAACAGGAGGAGGAGCTGATCTTTTAACAAAGCACCTGTTTTCCAAAATGAGTCACTAAAGTGAAAGTTATTAGAACAACAAATAGTAAGAAGTTCTGCATCTTAACTGATTAATTTTCACTATTCTCTTCTGATATCATTTCACTAGTTCTCCAATAATACAGACTACAAAATTTCACAGGAACTAAAACTTTAAAAGGTAAACAAGCAGAAATTACACACACCAAAACAAACGCTTTTTTAAATGTGAAGTAACAGTATTCCCTGTATTTTGATTGACCATCACTATCCATTACCAAAAATAATCTTACATCTTTAAAAAAAGAAAGCCCTCTGGCTTGCAGAGGCATTTTGAAATTTGGCAGGGTACTCCTGGGGGGGAGATGGTTCCTTTTTTCTGAACTCATGAAAATCTGTTCCATTTTAGCAGCTATGAAGTGTTTAAAATCATCAGTGCCCATCTGCGTTTCACACAGCACAGTCTCCTTATGGATTCCTGACAAAAGCCCATTCACTATTCGTTACCATTATGCATGCACTACCCCAACTTCCAACTTAATCAGCCCACACACAAAAGAACCTCTGGATGGGACACACCTCACGTGAACCAGGCTATCACCATGATTTCCAAATTGGGGGCAGAAGAAATCACACACACCCCATAAGCAGATCCAGCACAAAGGACATATCCAGTCTGTTTATAATGTATAATCATTTATTAAAAAGTCCTCTCATCCTTATGACTACAGATGTAACCTTCCAAATATGAAGTGTTACCATTGCAACGATATCTGCAGAGTGCTTGAAACAGTGATTCAGAGCGCAACTCACCAACTCCCCAACCCATCAAATTGGAATGTCAACTCTAGTACTCAATGCAAGTGCAATGTCAACATCAAGTACTGCATTGCTGATCATTTTAACAGATGGAAGTAAGGTGGGAGGAAAGCTCATTGAGTTGGAACTGGAAGTTGATGCAGAGAAAACAGAAGACTCAAAGATAGGGAAGGGTGAGCAAAACAGGAGGGTGGGAAAGGAAAAGAAACAAAGGCCCCAAATTATAATGGACTTAAAGGCAGAATTATGTGAAGTCTGAGTTTTTCATTTCTACACAAAAGAATATTCTCCACACAATCTGTGCAGCTTGACTAACAATTGGCATCTCCTATGCAACAGGAGTAGACAATCCTGAACTTAAACCATAGCCTACAGATAATAAACATTTAAACTCAGAGGAGACGGCTAATACCCATGATCAAGCCTCAATACTGGTGCTAATTCTCTGCCATTAATCTTTAAGATAGACACTCGGCTTTACGGGTATCTGCACATAAGGAGGTTCACCTGCAGCCTCAGGGGAGCAGGCAAGAGGTGCAGGTGGCAGCAAGCAGCACAAGCGGAGCCTGGATGACTGCAGTCAACCCCATCCCCCACCTGTGGGCTCAGCACCAGCTCCAGCAACTCCCAAAGCCTGTCCACCCCTCCAGTCTCATCCCCCACCTGCTCTCCCCAGCCCATGGGCTCTGCATCCAGCCCTTGCTCATCATAAAACTGTGACCAGTGTGAGCAGGGGCTGGAGACTCCAGAGGAGCACGGGACACAGACACAGCTGGAATGCAGCAGCACTTGAAACTACTGCTTCTTCCCAGGCACTGGTTGCATGGCTGCCCCCTGCTCCTCTAGAGTCCTCCAGCCCATGCTCACACTGCACACCACCTCCTGTTGAGCAGGGGCTGGACACAGAGCCTAGGGATGTGGGGGGGGCCAGGGAAGAGGTTGGAGGCTGCAAGAGTTGGCGCATAGTTCACATGGGGGAGAGGAGTGGAGGAGGCCCAGAAATCCCCTTCAGAATCTCTACCTCTAATTAAACCTGCCTTGCCTCAAGTACCAGCATTCAAGGTGAAATAAAAAAGCCTAACCCTGCCTCAGCTGATTTACCATATGGTCCTGCACATGTAGCTTTACCTTTCTGTCTGAGTATCCCAATCCACAAGAGATAATATTTACCCACCCGTATTTCAAGAGTTTTGTGATTATTAATTAATATCTGTATGGTGCTCTGTATATATGAAGTCCCATGAAGATGCTAACAATTCAGAAAAATAAAGTCCTAGATGTCCCAAATTGGGAAATAATTAGCAAGGCACTCAAAATTAGTGGATACTTCAAGTTATGGGTGTAAGTTAGGGATGTAAAATCCCATTTAATTATACCCACTGCCTCTTCTTGTCCCCACCTCCCCATTTTTTTCCTTCTCCTCCCCCCTCCTATTTATTTTAGATCTGGACATCCAACACTCTGGTCATCTGAAGTGGGTTGTGCCCATGAAAGCTCATGATACCATCTACATGTTTTGTTAGTCTTTAAAGTGCTACCAGACTTATTTTTTAAGTTTATCCTCAGGGCCGTCCTTAACCACAGGCAGTTGCCTAGGGCACCAGTATTTCTGGGGCACCACTCTGCCTGGACCCACGGGAAGCAGTGGCTAACCTACTGTGTAAGCAGGGGCTAACCTACTGCTTGCTATCAGCCAGCTAAAAGGAGAGAGCTGCCCTGTGGGTGGGTGTGCTCACTCCAATTGTTTAGCTCTGCAAGATAATTAACTGTTGATATGTAAATACAGCTCATGCCAGGAGGGGGAAGGAATCCGAGGTGTGGTTATGTAAATCCAATTCGGCCAGGGCTGATGGAGGATCAGCTTTGGAATGGAATGTGGTGTGTTGTAACTAATTTGGGGCTGTTGTGGGGGTCAAATCATGCTACCCCTAAATGTGGGAACTGTAAAATAGGACACCAGTGCTTGCAGGAGAGACACCATCATTGTAAGAGGTCTCAGAGGAACAAGCCTCCCCCCTGCCAGAGTTGAGTGAACTGAGTTGGGGGGGGAAGGGCTTGAGGGCTGAGTCAGCCTGCTTCATGCCTGCCAGGTGTGAGCTGTAAGACTGGCTCAACCTGCCCCTTTCCCCCTGCTTTAAGGACAGACCTAAAGCAGACTCCATGAGGAGTCTTTTTGCTAGTCCAGAGGAAGCTGGAATCTTTTGCCAGCCTAGGTGGTGGCTAAAAAGTTGAAATCACTAAGAGCTGAAACCACTGGGTTGGCCAGGAGCCAGACCCATTGCAGCCAGTGGAGCGGCCGCAGCGTGTGGGAGCAGCCAGACTACAGGAGCAGCACAAAGGTGGCCTAGCCTCAGGCTCAAGGAGAGGAGTCATCTGGATGATGTGTCAGGGTCTGCACTGACTGGACAGAGCTGTAAGTGGGGTACGGAGAAAGTTTGGGTAACTGAACTCTGTTGTGGTATTTTCCCAAGATAATGCCATGTGACTTCTCTCTTTCATTAAAAGTTTCTTTTCTTCACTCAGACTCTGTGCTTGCGAGTAGGGAAGCATTGCCTCTCAGAGGTGCCCAGGGGTGTGTGAATTTCCCAGGCTACTGGATGGGGGCTCGAGCCGGTTCTGTGTGAGATGGACCCCTAGATATTGAACCCAGCACTGGTTACTGCCAGGCCTACCCGGCGGAAGGGTTACACATGTAACAGCAGGGCTGGGTCCTAGAGAGGGCCGAATGCGCTGCCTGCAGCACAGTCTGAGGGAGGGGATTGGCTGCTGGGGTCTCTGGGAAGGGGAGAGGATAGGGGTGGAAGAGCAAGTCAGGCATAGGGGCACCAGTTTCATAATCCCACCTAGGGCACCATAAATCCTAAGAACGGCCCTGTTTATTCTGTATAGACTAACTAGGCTCCCCCTGAAGCAATTAAATTGGGGCAAGCAAAGGGGTCCTCCAGCCAGGCAGGAGGGGCGTGAGCAGCCCGTGGTGGGCAGGGGCTGCTCCAGCCTGTACCAGTTAACCATTAACATCCCTAGTGCAGTGCCTCTCACACACCCCAGTCTGTTAAATACTCTCACAAGGGAGCAGAGAATAAACATTCATTAATGTTTGAGAGGCTCAGACTGGGGAGTTCCACAGAATAGACCATGTGTAAATTAACACTTGTATTTTCACTGCATTATTTGGATGCTCTACCAGGAATAAGATATGGGACTAACTATTGAACAAGGATTAAAGAAAATACTGAAGAGCTGCCTCATTCCCTGAACCTTCCATCTTGTACAAACATGGAGGCAATGATCCTGTGGGGGGAAAAAAACAGTGATTATGTAATTAACCAATTTTATCATAATGAATATGTATAAGGGGACAGATGCAAGCTCACACAGGCAGCTCAAGTCTGGCATTTCCTAAGATTTGAGTACTTGACTGTGCAAATTAAACATGTTCTAAAGTAGACTAACTCTAAAATTTGTTTACATGTAAAGGTCAAGTGGAATTATTATTTTCATCTAGTCCAAGATCCTACATAAAGGCCTGCATCATAACCTAGAACAGTGTTTCCCAACCTTTATTTAAAAAGTACCCTTTTCCAAAAAAAATAAAATAATAATTACAAGTACCTCCAGTTTTCAGACAATTTTTTTCTACCAGTGCAACACATTTGTTTAAACAACTTAATCAGCCAGGCAGGCGATGAAATTTTGGGTGTAAAAAGTACAGAAATAATAAAGTGCTGTAAAACTTAAAACAAAAATTCAGTTTTCCCCAAATTTCAGTTGTGATGACCACTGGTTGAGAAACACTGACCTAGAGCATATCACGATTACCATTAAGCCTGGGCTTACCAATTAATCCTGTCAACTACATCCATTTCCCCCCCCTTGCTACCTCTATCAGCCTGGAGGCGGAGGTAGGCAGACAGGACGGGAGCTGGCTTTTAAGCCAGCTATCTGCATGTGCTGGCTCCGCAGTCTCACCTGCCCTCCCCCTTGCTGCTCCTTTTAAGCCAGCTCCCCCAGCACTGGCTCCAGGGGAGGCTGCTCTGCAGCAGCAGTCCCTGTACATGGGGGGTCCGAGCTCCCCACAGACAGGGGCTGCTGCAGCCCCACACTTCTGCAAGTAGCTCCCTGGAGAAGGGCCGGGAGCACACTGGCTGTCGGTTCCACCTCTGGGGACTAACAGTTGTGCAACCACTAAAATTTGATGTGGTTACACAACTATTCAATTACACACTAACATCTAATTTCAGTGATCCCCAAGACTGTTGTAACCGAGAGACTCCTGGGATAAGGTAATTTTGCTAACTTCACTTGTGTACCTAGAATTTGTGAGGAGTGCCACTGAAGCATAGCACTGCTTTGACTGGATTCAGGAGCACATGGATGTCAGTTTTGTGCAATCTGCACACACATCGCTCCACATGCTATTGCTTTATATGCATGCCACCTCAGTAATATCATTAAGAAAAAACTATGGACAAAAAATCAGCAGAATTTGGCAGCCGTGTGTGTGGTCAACAGTGAACAAAATTTCTTGCAAGCCACACACAAACCCTCAATGGGCCACAGGCTGCCCACTGATTTAGAAAGACATTTTGATTTAAAGACTTCAAGTGACAGCAAATGCACCCTACATACATTGTTCCTTCGGTTAGTTTTCCCCTCACTATTACAAGATTTACACCAGTGTGGGCAATAACTTCTGGTGGGGAAGGGGTCATGCCAAGATTTTTAAAGTGGTCACGGATTGCACTTTTCTGTGGAGAAGCTGCAGGGTCTAGGATGGAGGTTGGGTACAGAAGGGGGCACAGGGTAAGGGAGTGGAGTGCAGGAGCCGGTGAGGCCTGAAAGGGAGTTTGGGTGAAGGAGGGGGTTGTGACCTAGGTCAGAGGACTGGGGTGTAGGGTCAGGGAAGGGGTATGGGTGCAGAACAGGATTCTGGCCTGAGGGAGGGGGTGTAGGAGGTGGTATAGGGTCTGGGAGGGAATTGTGACCTGGGGCAGGGGGTTGCAGAGGGTCTGGATGGTGTCCTAAGGGAGGGAGTTGAGGTGCAGGATGGGCTGGGGTGCCAGAGGCAGGCTCTGGCTGGGAGGCACTTACCTAAGCATCTCCTGGCTAGCAGCCCTGCAGCATCCCAAAGCAGGCTGGGCTTTCTGCCTGCTGCAGCCCCAAACCACTTGAAAATGCAGGCTGCTCCCTCCATGTGGCTCTCAGCTCCAGGAAGGAGGGAGAGGTTAGCGCTGCCCCCTATCCCAGATGTTTCTCTCTCAGCACCTATTGGCTGGTTGTTTCTGGCCAAAAGGAGCTGAGGATTGGGCGGAGAGATCATACAAAGCCTCCCCCTCCTTCCAGAACAGAGGCGCAAATGGAGCAGCCATGCACTTACAGTGGCTGCTGCATGCCTAAGGGTCCTGGCAGGAGAGTCCGCAGGCAGGATCCGGTGGCTTGGCAGGTCAGATTAGGGATATTAAATATTGATTAACTGAACAGTCAACTGATCTCATGAATTCTTATCGGTTAGTCATCTATTCTATAGTCCCTGGGGATGGGGCTGGCAGCCAGTGTGCTCCAGCCCCACTCTAGAGGCGCCCCCCGCCACTCCGCACTGGTGACAGTTTAAAAACCAGCTCCCCTTTCAGACCAGCTGCCTGTTGCCCTATGCGGCTGCGCCTATCCAGGCGAAGGGGGGTGGAGGTGGCTGAGCTCCTGGACCCAGCACAAGCCAAGCCAAAACTGAGCCAGGCTGCCTGCCTGGCTCCAAACACACTTTAAATGCAAAGCCATAGTGGGGGTAGGTCCCAGACCCAGCATGAGCCAGGACTGAGCCGGGCTGCTGGTCAGCCTGCTAAAACATGTAACGGCAAGGGGAGGGGGTGAAACGTGTGTAGTCTGCAGCATTAGCCTATAAGCTTTTTCTTACTGGTTAATCAACTACACTATTACATCCCTAGTCTATAGCTTTTGCTTGCCGGTTAATCGGTTAATTGACTACACTATGCATCCCTAGGCCAGATTCAGCCTCCGAGAGGTATCTTGCCCACTCCTGATTTACACCAACTTTATAGTCTGAATTAGTCTAGTTTTGATTTCCAGCTTCTAGATCTTATTATGCCTTTGTCTGCTAGATTTGAGAGAGCATGATTTCTCAGAAATCTTCTCTGTGTAGGGACTTACAGCCCAAGATCAAGTTGCCTCTTAACCTGAAAAGGGCATTAGCTCATTTTACACCAAAAACACCGAAACTGTTATACCAGATCTAACTTGAAGTTGATTTAACCACCTTGCCTTTGACAGTGGTTTCTTCCACCTGCTTCAGAGATAGAAGCAAGAAAGCTTGTGTTCAACAGTTAGGGAATAAGGAAAGTCTTTTCTTGACACACCTCCTTAAACAGAAGTTAAAAACATACTAGCCATATTGGACCAGACCACAGGTCCACAGAGCCCAATATTGTGGCTTCAGACAGTGGCCACTGCCAGGTGATCACCATCACTGATCTACCCCATCGCTCATTCCCAGCTTCTGGAAAGATGAAGGACACCATCCCTGCCTACCCTGGCTAACAGCCATCTTCTATGAAGTTATCTAGTTCTTTTTTTTTTTTTTTCAAGTCTGTTAGGGTATGTCTACACATGGTTAAGCAATGAGCCTTTAAGTCACTGCATCTGTCTTCACCTCATGACAAAACAAAATTATCTACATATTTCCTCAACTCTTTGTATTGTGAATATAATACTCGATACTGACTTGCAGATTCACGTGTTCCCCTGTATGAAGGGGCAGTCTGCATGGGAAAAGAAGAGATTGGGACCAAGTGGGAGAAGGCTTATGGCAGCCAATCAGGGCCCAGCGAGGCCTTTTAACAATGGGCTACAGGCAGGGCAGAGAGCTCAGTCTCTCTCCAACTCTGGAGGAAGGAATCACTGCTTATACCAAGAGGGACCACGGACAGAGAGCAGTGCTGAGGAAGGTCGGGGGAACCAGTGAGGTTCTGGCCTGACCTGCTGCTCCCAGCCTGGGGCCCTGATGCAAGGGCCCAAGAGCGTACTAAGGCTGCAGGAGGCAACCAGTGGTCAGGGGGAGAGAGTGGAAATAGATCCACCCTCTTACCAATGATGAGTGGCCAATTCAGACTGCAGTTTGCCCTGAAGGGGCTAGAGGAAGGACTGCAGTGGTCACTGAGGCGTGAGCTTTCTTTGATAGTATAACAAGCGGTAGATATGGTATTCCTAGACTTTAGTAAAGGATCTGATAGTCTTTCATGACCTTTTCAATAAATTAGGCAAATACAACATAGATGGGACAACTATAAGGTGGGTGCAAAATTGATTGGATAGCTGTTCTCGGCACATAGTTATTAATGGTTCAGTCATGCTGGAAAGGCATAGCGAGTGGGGTTCCACAGGGATCAGTGCTGGGACTGGTCCTGTTCAATATCTCCATCAACAACTTAGATAATGGCAGAGAGAGTACGCTTATAAAGTTTGCAGGTGATACCAAGGTGGGAGGAGTTACAAGTTCTTTGGAGGATAGGGTCATAATTCAAAAGAATCTGGACAAGATGGAGAAATGGTCCTCAATAGCATGTAATTCAATAAGACAAATGCAAAGTACTCCACTTAGGAACAGTTTCACATACACAAAAGGGAAAGTGACTGTCTAGTAGGGATGTAAATGGTTCACCAGTAAGGCTAATGAGGCTTACTGGTTGCAGTTAGCTGGTAGGGACTGGCACAGTGCCCCGGGCAGGGTCCACTGCAGGCAGGGGCTACTCCAGTAGACAGCCAGAGCAGCCCCTATCCCTGACAGGCCCAGCTGGCACACTGCAGGCAGGAGCTGCCCTGCCAGTTACTCTATGGCTCCCTGGGAGCAAGCTACAGAACCGGCAACAAAGCTTCCCTGGAAACAGGAACGTCAACCCTTGCCAGCCCTGCTCCCCAGGCAGCAGCTTCACTGTGGGCTCTGCAGTATAAAGTTTAACCTTTAATACCACAGAATCTGCAGCACCTGTAACTGCTAGGATTTTTAGTAGTTACACGGTTACATTTAACGCCTTTTTACATTCCTACCGTCTAGGAAGAGGTACTGCAGATAGGAATCCAGGGTCATAGTGGACTGCAAGCTAAATAGGAGTCAGTGAGACACTGTTGCAGAAACAAAACAAAACAAAACACACAATTCATCCCAGAACGGTGTGTGGTTACCAGGAGTGTGTGAGCAAGACCCGAGAAGTAATTCTTCTGCTCTACACAGTGCTGATTAGTTGATTAATCTACATCTAACGTTTTTACTAACTGAATAGTTGATGTAATTCACATTGACTGTTTGATTAGTTGAAAAGGGTGCCTCCGCCTTTGAAATGTAGCAAGAGCCCTGCCAGATCTAGCTACATTTCGAAGGCAGAGGCACTGCGGGGAGCCTGGGGCGAGCTGGGGACACAATCTGGGAGGGCTCTTGTACATTTCAAAAGCAAAGCAGCAAGGAGCCAGTGGGGGACTGCTTGAGTCCCCAACTCGCCCCAGGCTTCCCCTGGCGCTTCTGCTTTTGAAGCATAGTAAGAGCCACAGTGGTCCCTGCTCAGTCTGCAGCTCTGCAGAGTGCCTCCCCTTATCCATACACACTATTGACTATACGATTAGCCAAATACCTGCTCCTTAACATCCTTAGAGCAGAGGGCTTGTTATGCCTGTGGTCATTGAGGATATTTAAGGGTTGATTGTCTATATGAGGATGGGGGCAGGAATCCTCACCTGGAGCAGAGAAAGGGGGCAAGACCCTAGGAGAGCTCGCCTGGTGGGGAAAACCAGGAGAGGGTGGACATTCTGGACCTGTGGGAAGGGGTACCTACACAGGGATTACTCTGACCAAGGGAGCAGGTCAAGATTAGCTCAGGAGTTGGGAATGAACCAGAAGAGGAGCAAGGAAGGCTGAAGGCCTAAGGCCCAGAGAAGGCAAGAAGCCTGTTTCTGGTGCCAGGAGGGGGATCATAAAGAGGGTCAGGGAGGATAGCCAAACAAAGAGGTGCCTGAGGACCCAACTAGATCAAAGTCTGGCAGGCAGGACGAATGGCACCTGGCAGAAATGGGAACAAATGCTGTGGTGGAGCAGGTTGCAAGAGGAGCCCAGACTACAAAGAAAAGGGGCCCTGGGAGACCAACCCTACCAGATGCAGTACAGGCCAGGAAACGCCCCTACAGCAAGGGAGGTGAGCTTGAGGGGGCAAGTTTAGAACAGGCCTGGGACAGGGCTGCTCTAGGAGCCAACTGAGAGAAGGCTTAAGGCAGCTAATCAGGTCCCAGCTAGGCCCTATCAAATGGGCTGCAAGGCAGAGGGAGCTCAGTATGTCTCCAACTCTGGCCAAGGGGACTCACTACCTATATTTAGAGAGTGACCAGACAGCGCAGTGCCGGGGAAGGTCAGGGGAGCTCTGGCCTGACCCACTCCCAGTCTGAGTCCCTGATGCAGGAGCCAAAAGGATACTAGGGCTGCAGGAAGCGAGGGGGGTGGGGGGGGAGAGTGGGCAACAGGTTTACCATCTTTATCAATGATGAGTGGCGCCAATTCAGACTGCAGCTTGCCCTGAAGGGAAGGGCTAAACAAATGACTGCAGTGGGTCAGAGGCAAGTGGTGGGATTGGGGGGCAGCAGGAACCCCAGAGTTCAGTACCCAAGGACGCCGCGGTCTGGGCGGGACATGGCGTGGTGGAGAGACAGATAGTAATGGCAAGCAAGGCACCGCCAGAGCAAGGTGCCAGCAGTGGAAAGAGCTAATTTCCATAGGACCAGCAGGGGATGCTGAAGCACTGAGTGTAAACCAGTTACCCCCACATATACAATGAAAAGCTAAGGTAAGCACAAACACAAAAAAGCATTTTAACTATGATTTTCAACTGTTGCTGTATTTTACAGCGTCATTCCAACAAACTACTTTGGACTCTACAAAATCTGATGAACTGAAAATCTCATCAGCCATACAACTGCATGATGCATAACATTTCACCTCTTGAACTAGCCAATTTCTGCTTCCTTTTTCCTAAATGGACATTGATAAAGACACAAAAAGTATATGGAAAATCTCACCAAGAGGCAAATCCAACAAATTAATATCCGAATCATCATGAGAACTGGTTGCTTCACACTACAGATACCTAGACCACAGAAGCAGGCAAGATTGCCGGCCCACCCCACTGGGACCATCAGGCAGGAAGCCTGCCCAAAGCTGCTGCTGGCTGGGAGATCCCTAGGTAAGTGTCTCCCAGCCAGAGCCTACATCTGACACCCCACTCTCCCACACCCCAATGCCCTGCCCCATGTCACAACCTCCTCCTTCACCCAAACTCCTTCTCAGACCCCACACCCTCTCCTGCACCTATACTGCAACCCCGAGCTCCCTTCTGCACCCAACCTCAGTCCCAAACCCCACACCTCCTCCACACACAAGTGCGACCCAAGACTACTTCCAAGACTACTTCCAAAACCTTGGAATGCCCCCACCATCAAAAACTGTTGCCCTCCCTTGTCATAGCAGAATTTGAAAAGTTACCAGGCACTAAGAAGAAATACCATTGACCATGGGAATGCTATGCAGATGCATACATCTTCCTAAAAAAACAGCCACCTCCCCCCACAGAAGCATGCTAGAATGCCTATCACAATGCTGTTTAGACCCTGCATGGGGGGCTCCAAATTGGGCCTTGTCTTCTTGTAAGTTTTCCCAGCATCGCCAGTCACCGCAGACATGCCATCAAAAACCCTTATGTCGATGTGGTTATACCAGGAAAAAGTGCTTTTGCCAACATAAGCTGCATCTAAACTACAATTTGCTAATATACCACGAAACCTAGCATTGTCAATTAAGTCGTATGGCACAGTCATGGTCTAGCAGAGAGCCAATATGTTTTAAATCCCCTCTCCAGCTACTGGGAAAAAATGTGAACTCTGAATTACTGCATCACAGTGGCTCTCAACCATTCCAGACTACTGAATCCCTTTCAGGCATCTGATGTGTCTTGCATACCCTGAAGTTTCACCTCACTTAAAAGTGACTTGCTTTACAAATAATGAGGCACAAGAATACAGTGTCCTAGCATGTCATTACTCAAAAACTGTTCTCATTTTTACATGTTATGAGTTAGCTGGAATATAACCATTTCACTTACCTCTCTGGTGTACAGTAGCTAAAGCAAGCCAGTCACTGTGTGACTTTTAGTTTGTACTGACTTTGCTAGTACTCTTACAACAGGTTACATAAAAACTAGGCAAATATTTAGATCAGTTGAGGTGCCCATGGAAGACCCCTATGTACACCCCTCTCCCCTCAAGGGTACATGGGCCTCTAGTTGAGAGCCACTGCTCTAACACTTCCCCAGCCTCATGGCTATTCCAAAGGACAGCATTTATTTGTATTTCTTCTTAGGGACTCCATTTTGTGCCCCCCCCCCCCCATATATATTTCTTCAGTGCTGGCACATTACTAATGGTAGCCACTCCAGACAAAACCTGACCTAATTCTTGTCAGTTTTACTGCCTCCAGGGGTGCTCTGAACAGTAATGGTAAGAAAGATCCTGATCATTTTTTATCTTGTCACTTGGGAAAGACAGGATCAGCAACTAAGGCAGGGGAATGGACTGATGACAGCTCAGGAGGCCAGTATCCCATAGGTTTACACTACAGTCCCATTCAGTTTGTTTTATTGGCAAGCATAACAGTTAGGAATCTAATTTAGTTTTAAATAAGTAGTAAGGGTGTGGCATGACAAGCAGATTGTGTCAGACCCTGACAATTGCATACATTACCCAACTGTTCATTCAGAAAGAACCAACACAATGCTTAGGGATATTTAACACGGTACAAATATGTAAATCAGCACAGCCCATGAACTTTAAAGAAAAAACCCACAAGTCTTCAAAAAGCCTGATATTCCCATTCACAATAATTTGAAGCAGAAGCTAATAAGATGTGCAGGTACTTGAGACTCTGGCCTATGCCGGGAGAATCCAAAAAGGGTCCCTAACCTAAAGCGCCACATTGCCAAGCTAGGGTAGGCAGAAAAAGGAGAGGCGCCCGGGAGGGCCAGGCCTGGGAAGGAGGCGGCCAGGAAGGCGCAGCAGGGCCCCCCTAAGGGCCAGGCCCCCCTTTCACACGCAGCGGGGTGGCTGGAGATTGATTGCGGCGACGTGACCCGGCCCCCCCAGGCTGGACCCTCCCTCTGGGCCCGCTGCTGGGCAGGGCTCGCGTGGGGAGGGGCCACCCCGCCCGCGCTGGCGGGCACGAGAAAGGGCTCGGGGAGGGGGCGGCTCCCCTGCCCCCACCCCCGGGATCGCCCTTCCCAGCCACCATTTTACTCCAGCTTCCCACCGCCGCCGTCTCCGCCACAGCCGCGCCTTGACCCCCCCCCGGGCGAGGCCCCCCTCGGCCCTGCGCCCCTCCTCCCGGCTGCCTCGCCCCCGCGGGGCCACCCCCGGCGCCATTTTGTTCGTACCCCCCCGGCCGCCTCTGCCCCCCTGCCCAGCCGCCGCCATTTTGTGACCGCTCCCTCCCTTCTCCCCCGGCCCTACCCGGCGCGCCCGCCCGCCCGGCGCTCACCATCGTAGCGCTCAGCCTGCTCGGCCAGCTTGGCCTGGTACACGAGGTCCTCCCGATCGTCCATGTCCGAGAGACGGGGCGGCGGCGGGGGCGGCGCGGGCTGGATGGAGGCGGATGAGTCCGGGATGCTCCGCCGCGACCAGCGCACTGTGCTACGGGCAAAGATGGCGGCGGGAGCGCCTCCTCCTGCTATATCCGGGCACTTCCGCCAGCGCACGCATGCGCCTCGGCCGCCCCGCCATGGCAACAGCGGCTCCCTGGCAACCGGCGCGAGGAGAGGCTCAGGGGTGGGGTCCCTTGCTGCTGCCCGGCCGCGCCTGGGAAATGAGGGCGGGTGGCCCCTCAGGGGCCCTGTAATGCGGGGAAGGGCCCTTGGCACAGGCAGTGAGGGGCCCGGCCCAGAGACTGGGGGGGGGCCCCCCACACAGAGACTGGAGGGGGCCCGGCACAGAGACTGGGGGGGGGCCCCGCACACAGAGACTGGAGGGGGGGGCCCCGGCACAGAGACTGGAGGGGGCCCGGCTCAGAGACTGGGGGTGGGGCCCCGGCTCAGAGACTGGAGGGGGCCCGGCACAGAGACTGGGGGTGGGGGCCCGGCTCAGAGACTGGAGGGGTGGGGGCCCTGCACACAGAGACTGGAGGGGGCCCGGCACAGAGACTGGGGTGGGGCCCGGCTCAGAGACTGGGGCCCCGCACACAGAGACTGGAGGGGTGGGGCCCGGCACAGAGACTGGGGTGGGGCCCAGCTCAGAGACTGGAGGGGTGGGGCCCTGCACACAGAGACTGGAGGTGGGGCCCGGCTCCAGAGACTGGAGGGGTGGGGCCCGGCACAGAGACTGGAGGGGGCCCCTGCACACAGAGACTGGGGGTGGGGCCCAGCTCAGAGACTGGAGGGGTGGGGGCCCTGCACACAGAGACTGGAGGGGGCTCTGCACACAGAGACTGGAGGGTTGGGGCCCAGGCACAGAGACTGGGGGTGGGGCCTGCACACAGAGACTGGAGGGGGCCCCGGCACACAGAGACTGGGGGGTGGGGCCCTGGCACACAGAGACTGGGGGGTGGGGCCTGGCACACAGAGACTGGGGACCCGGCACACAGAGACTGGAGGGGTGGGGCCCTGGCACACAGAGACTGGAGGGGGTGGGGCCCCAGCACAGAGACTGGAGGGTGGGGCCCCAGCACAGAGACTGGAGGGAGTGGGGGCCCCAGCACACAGAGACTGGAGGGGATAGGGGCCATTGGCATCAGGCTGTGGTTTTACATGACACTGTAGCTACACTAACCTCTCAGACTGTTGGTTTATGCCCACACACCCAGTCTTTTGTCCTGACTGCCAGTTCATTGCCCCATAGCATTTTGTGGTAGCCCTGGACTGAGCTCTATGCGCTAGGAATGGCTGTGCTACTCCCTGACAATTAGCAAGACAAGGAGGGTGAGAACATCTCTTTTATTGGACCCACTTCTGTTAGTGGCTGTGTCTACACAGGCACTTTTGTCAGAGTGATATCAGTTACACAGACAGCAGCCCTCGTGTGGACAGAGCTATGTCATCCAGAGGTGATCTTCAGCAGACACAGCTCCTGGGGCTCATTGGAGAAGGTGTCATGTGGCTGGAAGAGTGCCCTGTCCCGGTATAGCTGTGTAGCTGTAAGCTCACTAAGGTAGACCTGGCCCCCAACCAGTGAGATGAGTTTTCAAGCTTCCCAGAGGCATCACCAGGCATTTTAGCACCTGGGGCAAGCCAGCCAGTTTGTGCCTTCTTCCCGTTTTTGTTTTTTTTTCATAATTTTTCTGCCCCCATGACTTTGTGCCCTGTACACCTGCCCAGTTTGCCCCTTCCTGGTTATTGCTCTGCAACTTGCAGAGCTCTTCTGGTCTGGAGGGAGAGTGGGAAATTACAGCATCATGTCATAGCTAAATACAAGGGGGCACAGGATGTTTTCCATAAGTATTGAACCCAAATTGTAAGGAACTGTTCAAGGTGGACCCTAGTGATACTGTGAGGTATGATCCTCAGCAGATCAGAAGTAACTACAGGGCTCTTGGAGCATGGGTGTAGGAATTTGGAATAGATGGTGTTCTCTTTGAACCTTCCAGTCAAGGGTAGGGGCCCAGACAGAGAGAGATGCATACTGGAGGTGAATGCCTGGCTGTGAAGATGGTGCTGCCAGCAGGACTTTGGCTTCCTAGACCATGGCTACATCTACACTACAGGCTTTTTGCACAAGACCGCAGAGCATCTACACTGCACGCGCGTTCTTGCACAAGTAAATTTACAGTACAGCGTCGGGAAAGAGGGCTTCTTGCACAAGAGTTATTCCTCTCCCCATGAGGAATAAGCCTTTTTGCAGAAGAGCTCTTGCGCAAGAAGACAGTGTGGACACAGGGGTGGCCCGTGAGCCTAGGCAAACTAGGCGGTCGCCTAGGGCGCCGCCGGCCCAGGGCACCCGATTACGTCACAGCCATTGACGGCCGTGCAGGCGGGGGCGCCGATTGCGCCTTCCACCTGGGGTGTCAGCTGCCGCAGCTGGCCTCGAGCCGCTCCTGTGTGGACAGGCAACATGGATTTCTAACGCAAGAAACCCCTATTGCTAAAATGGCCATCAGAGCTTTCGTGTGCAAGAGAGCGTCCACACTGCCATGGATGCTCTTGCGCAAAAGCACATCTTTTGTGCAAAAGCATATGGCAGTGTGGACGTGCTCTTGCGCAAGGCCTTTTGCACAAGAACTCTTGCACAAAACAGTTCTTGTGCAAGAAGCCTGCAGTGTAGACATAGCCCATGGGTTGCTGTTCCAGAAAGGAGGACTGCTAAGCAGAGATGGCGTCCACCTGTGGAGGAAGAGCGTATTTGTGTCAGAGCGAGGGGAAAGTGCACCGTTTGCTGCATCCCTCGCTCTGGCTAGGGAGCACAGAAGCAAACGAACCTGGACCTGCCCCAGCCAGGGGACACACAGCCCTCCCCTGGCTGTGTCCATTCGAGCTGCAGCAGCCATGGAGAGACGCTTCTCCCCTCACCCCAAGCTGCTGCAGTGAGAGAGGGTTGGGGTTGTCCTCTCTCCCCAGGGCAGCCTGCACCCTGAAGCCCTCCTCCTCAGCCCCACCCCAGAGCAATTATTCAAATGAAGCATGGACATTCTGATTTTATTTAAAAAAGAAAAGAAAAATTAATTGAGTTAAGGACCCAGGCAACACCAACATATTCCCGGGTGCCTGGGCAATACAGTCCCATAGATACGGGTGCTGTTTAGGGTGCAGAAGTGTATGCACGCTTAGCCTCATTTGCATATTTCTGGCACAACAACCCGCCAGTGTAGACATAGCCAAAGTGTTTAATTGTCGTCATATGACACAGCTATATCTTTTTTCACTCACACATACTTCTGTCTTTTGTGCATTGAGAATTCTACCATTTTTCATTGAATAATGGACCAATATTATTGTTAGGAGCCTTTTTGTTCTTAATATACTTTTAAAATAATCCTTATTGTCCATAAC